>JAVLUX010000020.1:6592500-8012500 GCA_032164185.1 Moxostoma hubbsi | reverse complement strand
CGCCAAGAAGTTGGCTGAAGTTGTGGATAATAAACTGGCACGGCATTATGAGTTGGATGACAACTCCAAAAAAAAGGTGAGAGCTGTTGTGCACAAGACAGCCACACTCCAGTCAGTGTAGCTGATTGGTGGAGCAATAAAACTGGTTGGTTTAGTTTACTATAATATATAATTTTTGTCCTGAGGCATGTTTGAACCTTTAAAGGAATAGTTCATCTAAAAATGAAAAGTCTGTCATTTACTTCTGGGTGAACTATTCCTTAAATGTTTGTTCTGTCAGAAATAACTTCATCAGAACCTGTCTTTCATCTTCAGGAAAAAACACAGGCTCAGCTTCTGATCGTGGATCGAGCGCTGGACCCCGTGAGCCCAATTCTGCATGAGCTGACCTACCAGGCCATGGCCTATGACCTCATACCAATGAAGGACAACACCTATGAGTAAATGACCCCTCAACTCCATTTCATTCTGTGTCACATGAGCTTAATTTAAAATTGAAATAGCCTTGAAATTTGTACTTGAATTGTCAGTGATGTCCTTTTGTTTTTTTAATGACATTAATGTGGCCATTTTGTGGAACTATCAGATGTTCATTGTGATTGCACGGTGATCCTAACAGTTTTATCTAATGCAACATACCTTTTAATGTGTCTTCATTGTCCAAATACTTTTTAAGGACTTATGAGATCAGATCTTGTCTGTTGTGTGTCATGTATTGGTGTATTTATGTTATGTGATGTCTCTTAGTTATAAAGTAAAGGATGGTTCTAAGAAAGAGGCCTTGCTGAATGAAGACGATGAATTATGGGTCAAACTGCGGCACATGCATATCGCTGAGGTCTCTGAGTGAGTAGAATTTCTTATTGTGTTGAGTTCATTATATTAACCATCATTCTGTATCTCATGATTTTTGCTATTAAGCAATTATTCCTGGAAATCCTAGCAAACATATGTAATAGCTTCTCAACAGCATGAGCTGCCGTGCTGTCTACTCTCTGCATTGGCAGCTGCCGCTCCTCACACAGAATGGGTGCCGCAAATTGCATCATCAGCACAGCCATGCGACTTGACCACATGCACAGCCTAAATTTTCTTTGCCAGTGGATGCATTCCTCGACTGTGTGTGTCATCTGCACATGTGCTGGCCATTGACTGTACAAAATGAGTGTCACAAAAGAAGATGTAGTGTGCATGTTTCGAACGCGTTTCTATTCGTTCGCGGTCAGAAAAGTATGATTAGAAAGTCAACTCGGTCGGCCGGGCACGATTCGATCGAAACACGGAAAAATTAATTATACCCTGGCTTTAAGTGAGCATCGTAACTGATAACTGACCCAATAATTGTCTGATTTTGAAGCTCTTCTTAGGGTGCCTACACACTAGGGAAAGTCGGCACAGCTATTAACAAGACAAATAAAAAATTGCACTCAATGTCAAAAAGGTTGCTTTCCCCTGCTCTACTGTGTACATGGCACACAAAAAGCAATTGATTTCAGTGGAGTTTTATGCTAGCATGCTGCTAAGCTAAAACACTTCTATAATAAGCATTCAAAATACATATCTCACACACATATTGGGTGAATTACTCGTGCCTGATGCAGCAACCCTCCACCAAGTGAGAAATTCACTTGAATATGCGACAACATTTTGTTCTATATGAGTAAAAATGTCTGATTAGCCACTAGCTAGTAAAATTTTTGATTTGAACTCACCAGTTATTGAGTAGAATAGTGGTGCAGAAGTTCAGCAGCAAGATTCTTCAATGTGTGTTTTTAGTAAAAGTTTTATTTGACTCGTTACTTGAAACAACATCCCAAGACAAGATCCACACAATCCATTTGTCACTGAATAATGTCTCTCTTAATATCCTTTTTATTCTTTACAGACTGTTATTGATCTAAAACTGCAAAAGAAACATTTAATTCTAATCACACACAGCACGAATACTCTAAAGAAACATATCCTCTCTCTCTGTGCTCACTGGCTAATGCCAGTAGTCTTAAAGAGACAGTAGCAATTTAGCACGGGAAATCTGTATCAATAACCAGAACTAGTACTGATGTTCAATTAAATCTTGATTTTTAAGCAGAAGCAAACCCAGCAGCTCTTCTCTTATCAAAAAAGCCATAATAAAGCCAAAGTATCATAATAAAAATCTTTTTAATAATGTAACCGATTCTTGTGTTTTATTCCAAAGGAAAATTCCCAAACTGGTCAAGGAAATATCTTCTAGTAAGCAGCAAGCCGACGGGAAGGTACAGTTTGTCTTTTACAGTTAATTACATCGACCAGAAATTCTCAGCCTCCACTTACAGACCCTCTCTTGTAAGTGTCATAGATGCCTCATGTGACATTTCACCTCTATTGGCAGATCACAATTGGAGCCCTATCACAACTCATGAAAAAGATGCCAGCCTTTCGCAAGCAGGTGGCTCAGGTAATCGAGCCGATTCACATGCCCTGAGAGGCACAGTATCACATAATGTCTTTCACCACTGGAGATCATATTTGTTCACTATTAGATATTGTTTGATCTTGTATAAAGGTAGAGATTGTCTAAAATTCTGTGGAAGGCAGTACAACTATTGCAACTTTACATTTACTGTTGTTTCTTACAGAAATATGTCCACTTAAATTTGGCAGAGGATTTGATGGTTCATTTCCAGAGTAATGTGGAAAAACTTTGCAAGGCTGAACAGGTAAAGCTTTGGTTCTGGGTCTTAACAATAAAGATTATGTGATGTCCCATGGCCCGTGTGAGAGTTTTGTGCCAGTGCTGCTTTGTCACTACATGTTATGTTCAGTGATCATGGGTAAAATCGAAAAACATCATGCTATTTAAACATTTGCTTTTGCGTGACGTGTTGAGCTTTGTAGTTTGTCTGCTGATTTAGGTTTCTTTATCATTATCTGGCTAACATAGATTAGGTTTTTTCAAAATTGTGAGAATAAATTGGTAATCTTTCAGGCATCAAACAAATCAGTAGTGTTTTTCACTGTTCCATCATTTAAGTGTGTGTATGTTTTTGCTTTCATTGCTTTTGTGGACTTTCATTAGTTGTATTTTCAACAGTGAACATGTTTATCATGTCATTTTAATTCATGTAAGTCAGTTTTATTCTGAACAAAATGGCATATAATTTGACTTCATAAAAATAACATTATGGTTTTTTGTACAATAATGTGCAAAATGACAAAAACATGTATCAAACCGTAATAGACCAAACTTTAACCAAATATTTTAAACTATGTATACCAGTAAATTACTTACAATTATTTAAATGTATTAAACATTAAAGATTAAACACCATGAGGAAACTGTCCTGAAAACGTGAGCTCCTGAAATAATATCATATAATTTATATACTGAAGTGTTAGCTACTTTTTACATGCTACTCTGTTGTGAATTCCTCACAATTATAACATTAAAAACACATAACACAATATACTAAATTGTCTAGTGATAATGAAAATTCGGTCATTGATTACTCACCCCTCTGTTGTTATTACCCCATATTACTTTAATTCTTTTTCTTAACAGAAAGTGTGAAATTTTGTCCATTTAAAAAAAATGATCAGTGATGTCATACAATGGCAGTTTATGGTAGCTACCTCTTCAAGCATCAAAAGGATGCAAAAATATAATTCCAAAGTATAAAATTATTTTATATATTTAATTAATGTGTCTCATGCCTTGTTCTGAAGGCATACTTTTGAGGTTTTGTGAGGAAAAAAATCTAAATGTAATGTTATTTAGTGAAAATCTTTACTAACCATTGTTCTCCTGTGCGTGTTAATGAGAGTGCACAAGAACAGCAGTTACGCTGCCCCCTCTTGCAAGATGGGGCGTTTAAGCAAGAAATCACTTTGTTTTGCTTCAACCGGACTACCAGCGATAATCGTAACACAGCTGCACACAAACCAGAGTACAGAACTCACAAAACATGTCTGAAAAGCTTGAATTTGAAGAGGAGATGCATTTCTGTGCCCAGCCTTATTTGTATGAACCGGAGTCTTACAAAAACGCCACAAATAGAAACCAAGCGGCAGAATCTCCCGTCACATTTTTGCGGCTGGTTAGGACAAAATCTCTGATTAACATAGAAAAGGTACCTTTTATTGTGTGTCATTTGGTGTCTGGTTTGGACACAGTGTGACTATAGCTGCCTTTTAGGCTCTTTTATCTCTCTGTTTGATTTTTGGTACTCCAGTTAAAATAAAATAAGGCTGGGCATAGAAATACATCTATTCTTTGACATCAAACTCTTCAGATGTATTGTCAATTCTGTTCTCTGGTTTGTGTGCAGCTGTGTTATGTTTTTTCTATCGCTGTGGAGGTCCTGTTTTAGATTAAACAAGTTTTCATTTGAGCGCCCCATCTCACAAGCAGTTGCAACATAAATGCTACTCTTGTGCACTCATGAATGCGCACAGGAGATCAACGGTAAGTTATGATTTCCACTATATTATACATTTGAATTCAGTTTTTTATCAAATTTTATCGTATTCCTTCAGAGCAAGGCATGTAACAATATATGTCACATATAACAATTTATTAGACTTCTGAATTATACTTTTGTGCTCTTTTGAAGCTTGTGGTTGTCACCATAAACTGCCATTGTGTGACATCACTGAACACATTCTTTTCACAATTTCTCCCTTTGTGTTAAGAAAAAGAAAGAAAGTCATGTGGGGTTATAACAACATGGGGGTGAGTAAACAATGACTGAATTTTCATTTTTAGTGAACAATTCCTTTAAGAAAACTTTGTATTCACAATGCTAGTTACACATTCTACCTGTTCATTCACTTCATTGTCTGCACAGATTATTCAATTATTAAGTTTGTGTTGTAAATATAGCTGATTTGTATCAAATGTATAGTATGTGTTTAAGTGAGAATTAACCCATTTGTTAAGATCATTGTAAAAGTGTTAGGCTCACTCAGCTCAAGCAGGGTAATTCTATAACTGAATTTTATATATATATATATTGATTTTTTAGATTTTTGTGATGATGCTTTTTCATCTCGTTATCATTTATCTCATCAAAAAACTAATTTGTCAAGAAATTAATTTTTGCACAATAAGTAAAACTCTTACAACTTTATGACTAAATGCTTTATGACTTGAGAGAGACTATGTCAGACTATGTCTCTGATTGCTGATTTTATATAGGATCTGGCTGTGGGTGCAGATGCCGAAGGTCAGAAGGTTAAAGACCCCATGAGGACATTACTTCCTGTGCTGTTACACCCCCATTACACCCCTGATAAGATCCGAGCCGTTCTACTCTACATCTTCAGCGTTAATGGTAAATCTTTGTTCTTGTAATTTGGAGATTGCCAGACATCTTAAAGGTTCAGTCAGTAATTTATTGTTTGTCATCTGGGACTTGCACTTACACTAATTGGCATGGATTTCATTTAAACGCAATAGTTTCAGTTACAGATGCCATTTATAAAAATTCACTATTCACAGTCAGCCATTAATAATTTTAGCCATGAGTAAAAATTTCCAGTAATTGGATGGTTACTGAGATTAAGCAAGTAGTATTCAGCTGGTCATGTGATTCTAGCATGGCAGCCCCCATGTGCGGACCCTCTCCATGTAGAATAAAACAGCTTTTATAAGGTTACTGATATTACTAGAGTCCTCATTTTAATGTGAGTGCTCATGATTTTATACATGTATTGCAAAATTACTCATAATTGTTTAGTAGAAAATACTGTACACCTATAAGCATCCAGTTTATCCTGTTTGTTGTTGTTGTATATTTCGGCTGAAAATGTGTTTGTGTGTTATGAGCAGGTACAACAGAGGAGAACCTGAATAAACTAATTCAGCATGTGAAGATTGAGGGTGAAAGCGAGTATATCCTGAACTGGAAACATCTGGGAGTCCCCATCATCTCCTCAGTGAGTCCAGACTTTTTGATGAAGTGCAGTTTTTGAAGGTTTTGTCTTTAGCAACAGGAAGGATGTTGTCCATCTTTTGAGTCACTATAGAAGTAGGTTTCTCACAATACCAAGATTTAATGATTCTCGATACCAATTTTCATACCATAACAAAAGCTAATATGCTAACACACTTAAAAAACAAAAAAGGTTTAAATTGCAACAATGGCATGTAGCATTCAGGTACTTCTCAATTAAGTTATCATTGCTTACATTTTTTAATTGTAAATAGGCAGTAATAGGGCTGCATATATATATATATATATATATATATATATATATATATATATATATATATATATATATATATATATATATATATATATATATTACACTCACCTAAAGGATTATTAGGAACACCTGTTCAATTTCTCATTAATGCAATTATCTAATCAACCAATCACATGGCAGTTGCTTCAATGCATTTAGGGGTGTGGTCCTGGTCAAGACAATCTCCTGAACTCCAAACTGAATGTCAGAATGGGAAAGAAAGGTGATTTAAGCAATTTTGAGCGTGGCATGGTTGTTGGTGCCAGACGGGCCGGTCTGAGTATTTCACAATCTGCTCAGTTACTGGGATTTTCACGCACAACCATTTCTAGGGTTTACAAAGAATGGTGTGAAAGGGAAAAACATCCAGTATGCGGCAGTCCTGTGGGAGAAAATGCCTTGTTGATGCTAGAGGTCAGAGGAGAATGGGCCGACTGATTCAAGCTGATAGAAGAGCAACTTTGACTGAAATAACCACTCATTACAACCGAGGTATGCAGCAAAGCATTTGTGAAGCCACAACACGCACAACCTTGAGGCGGATGGGCTACAACAGCAGAAGACCCCACCGGGTACCACTCATCTCCACTACAAATAGGAAAAAGAGGCTACAATTTGCAAGAGCTCACCAAAACTGGACAGTTGAAGACTGGAAAAATGTTCCCTGGTCTGATGAGTCTCGATTTCTGTTGAGACATTCAGATGGTAGAGTCAGAATTTGGCGTAAACGGAATGAGAACATGGATCCATCATGCCTTGTTACCACTGTGCAGGCTGGTGGTGGTGGTGTAATGGTGTGGGGGATGTTTTCTTGGCACACTTTAGGCCCCTTAGTGCCAATTGGGCATCGTTTAAATGCCACAGCCTACCTGAGCATTGTTTCTGACCATGTCCATCCCTTTATGGCCACCATGTACCCATCCTCTGATGGCTACTTCCAGCAGGATAATGCACCATGTCACAAAGCTCGAATCATTTCAAATTGGTTTCTTGAACATGACAATGAGTTCACTGTACTAAAATGGCCCCCACAGTCACCAGATCTCAACCCAATAGAGCATCTTTGGGATGTGGTGGAACGGGAGCTTCGTGCCCTGGATATGCATCCCACAAATCTCCATCAACTGCAAGATGCTATCCTATCAATATGGGCCAACATTTCTAAAGAATGCTTTCAGCACCTTGTTGAATCAATGCCACGTAAAATTAAGGCAGTTCTGAAGGCGAAAGGGGGTCAAACACAGTATTAGTATGGTGTTCCTAATAATCCTTTAGGTGAGTGTGTGTGTATGTGTATATATATATATGTATGTATGTGTGTATATATGTGTGTGTGTGTGTGTGTGTGTGTGTGTGTGTGTGTGTATATATATATATATATATATATATATATATATATATATATATATATATACACACACACAAATAGTGAAGAGACTGAAAATATTGAGAGATAATTTGTGTAGCCGTATCGCCCAGCCCTAGTCAGTAAAGAACAAATAAACACATTTTAAACCAGCAAAACTTTATTGAATATTATCAAGTGTTTTACAGCAGTTTCAAGTAAACCTTCAGAAATAAAAAAGTTTGAGTTGTTCACTTTGAAAATAAGGCCTTAAAGTCTTAATATGGACAATGCAATGATCTTAAATATTGTAAGAGAGAATACAGCTGTGATTGATTTCTCATTGCATTTAAGTAATTTTGTTATTTTGGGGAAAATAAACTAAAAAGTAATGTAGTTCTTTAGAAGGTTGTTTGAAGGTTGATGTGACAATATTAACTGTGTTTGCGCTCTCTTGAAATTAAACGTAAAAAATAACAATGATTACAAATTTCTGGACAAGTTTTACATTTAAAGTCTGATAAACCTGCTGAAACCCTGTTAATGTTTGTTTTTATTTCAAGTGTTAATCACTTCATTTTCATCTTCATCTCTACTCCCAACAGCCAAGTCTGTTTTCATTTCGTAAACCATCCCGGCGAGATCGTTCAGACGAGGAGACTTTTAAAGTGTCTCGGTGGACACCCATCATCAAAGATGTGATGGAGGTGGGTTACACTCATTTATAAACATCAGACACCTGCAGTCAACATGTTTTACTTCGAGACGCTTACGTTTCTGTGAACCACTAAACAGACCTCTATAAAGCCTAATGAAATCCATGATTTATCAATCCATAAAATCTTCTAAATCTATAAAGGAGATCAGAAATTATGCACTAACACAAATCTTGCTGAGAGCTAAAACCTCAAACCAGATTGGTCAGATGACGTGTCACTCAAATCTCAGCCTCTATGTATATGTGCCAACATTTCTGTGATCTGTGAGGTCAACTCATGTTAAAGATCATGGGAAACTCATGCAATATGGTGCTGATAGACATGCATACATGAAAAAAATGTATGCTTACAAGTATAAAGTACTGTAATGAAACCCCATTACATATGTGTTGCTCAGGGCCAAAGCCATTAACATTATGAGCCAGATTTTGATTTCATATTTACAGAAATCCAAAGAAGAGACCGTTTTTTTTTTTTTTTTTTTTTTTTTTTTTGAGCCCTGACTGTGACAATGAGCAAAATGTTTTTCATAAATAAGCTTAAAGGTGTGTGTGTGTGTGTGTGTGTGTGTGTGTGTGTGTGTGTGTGTGTGTGTGTGTGGTAGGATGCAATTGAGAACAAACTGGACGTTAAAGACTGGCCATATCTGTCTGAATGCCCATCTGCATGGAACGGCTCACGTGCTGTAAGGTATGGCAAGAGAGTTTCATTTATCCAGTTAATGTCATTTTTAATTTACCCTGCTGTCGGAAATATCCTTATGATGAAGCCTGGTCCAATTATACTATAGTTAAGCTGTTTTTACAGCCTACAATAGTATAACTTAGTCCAGGGTTGATCCAGACTTGCTTTTGAGAGTCCAGTTGGCTACCATTGTAAACGTTCTGTTTTTAGTCAATCAATTAGATTAATTGTAATTATCATAGTTCACCTTTAAAGGTGCACTTTTAATGTTGCGCTGAAACCTTGTGGCATAGATGCAGCATAACGCAAGAGAAAATTAATTTATTTCCATTTTAGAAATGTGCTATTTACAGTTATTAATTTTTTTTAATTTTTTTTTTTAAAGTTGCAGTTAGCAAGAATACCACTTGGTGCACATTTAATGTTATTAATTATACAGTGGCTAGAGAAGGTATGTGTTTACACTTTGGAATAAACTGTATTTATGTATAAATTCGTCTAAGTCTTACTCTAGTTTGATTTTCATCTAAGATACAATAATAAACTAACACAATCTTTATGTAATAACACACAAATTATTGTATTGTTCTTGTGCATATTGAATACATAATTCAAACATTCACAGTGTAGGTTGGGAAAAAGTATGTGAATCCCTAGGCTAATGATGACAACCATAGCTTATTAGAGACAGGAGTTGGCCAATCTGGCATCCAATTAATGATACTGGATTGGAGGTGTGGGTTAGAGCTACTTTGACTTATAAAAAAGCACTCGGACATTTTGAGTTTGCAATTCACAAGAAGCATCTGCTTACGTGGACTATGCCTTGCATAAAAGAGATCTCAAAAGACCTACGGTCAAGAATTGTTGCTTTGAGATAACTTTGGAACCCTTTCCAGCTTTATGCAAAGCTTAAATATTCATCTGTCCACAATTAGACAAATTGTCTATAAATGGAGATGATTTAGGACTGTGGCTACTCTCCCTAGAAGTGGCTGTCCAGTCAAGATGACTCAAAGGGCACACCTCAGAATGCCCAATTAAGAAGAAAAAAAACCCCTAGAGTGAAAGCTAAAGACTTAAATGAAGGAATCATTGGAACTGGTTAACATCTCTTGTTACACCACAAAAGAAGCAGCTGCTTTCCAACAAATACATTGCTGCATGCCTGAAGTTTGCCAAAGTCCATCTTGACACCTCACAACATTACTGGGAAAATGTTTCGTGGACTGATAGAAACTAAGGTTGTATTGTTTGGGAAGAACAAGCAACACTACTTATGGCATAAAAAGTGGTTCGCACACCAACATGAAAATATCATCCAATGGTGGAGGGAGCATCATGATTTGGGACTATGCTGCTTCTGGGCCTGGACCAATTGCCATCATCAAGGGGAAATATGAATTCCCAAGTTTATCAAGATATCCTACAGAATAATGTCAGGGTGGCTGTGCGCAAGCTGAAACTCAGTAGAAGTTGGGTGATGCAGCATGACAATGAATCCACGCAGAATAGCTTCAAAAAATAAAATAAAATTCTCCTCGCAGCTCCCGGAAACGCTTGGTTCAGGTTATTGCTGCCAAACCAGGATTGACCAGTTATTAAATCTAAGGGTTCACTTACTTTTTCCACAGCACTGTGAATGTTAAATGGGATGTCTTCATTAAATACATGAAAGATTAGAATTGTTTGTGTGCTGTTAGCTTAAATTTATTGTGTTTGTCTATACTTGTGACTGATGAAGATGAAATTGTATCACAAATGAATGCAGAAAACCAGTTATTTCCAAAGGGTTCACATATTTTTCCTTAACTGTATACAATTAATGTTTTTAACTTGTATTTTTAATTATTTTTTTAATTATTATAAATCAATTTTTGTATTATATTTTGGTCATTCTGTTTTTTTTTTTTCTATTCTGCTGGTCCCTCAGAGTGGTAAGGTAAGAAAAGGGTAAAGATTTGGCCTTTCGGGCATTGGTCTTTTTATTTTATTTTCTGCTGTGTGCATATTCTAAAGGTCTGCAATGGCATTTAAGTTGAGCTGGAACTGTCATAATAGTCTAATTCACATTGACAGCAGCAATTGGTGAAACATCAAAACTGAGAAGGGTTCTTTTTGCAAATGAGCAGCAATTCGATACTGTGACTACCAATGGGAGTACTAGCAGTCAGTCAAGTCATGTGCATCAATGCACAGAATTGTCATATAATACTGTGCATGAAAACTGACATTTTGTTGGGTTCCATTGTGTTAAAAGCAGACCTCTAGCACATAATATGTGACGTAGCCTTCTGTGGTATTTCCTTACAAGTTTTTCTAAACATATACACCAACTTGATGATCTAATTGCCCAAGATGATGGCATCATGGCAAACATAGACATTTTCTCTTGTACCAGTTGATAAATGTGTCTTTTTTTTTTTTTAATTGTTTCTCTGTGTCAGTGCCCGGCAAAAGCACAAGGGCAGCTCTCCAGATGATCTCAGGAGCAGTTCGCGCCTCATTATCTTTGTTCTGGGTGGGGTCAGTTACTCAGAAATGCGCTGTGCTTATGAAGTCACACAGGCTACGAAATCATGTGAGGTCATCATTGGTAAGTGTCCAAGTGTCAGTGGTCATGGAGTTGATTTATTGAGACATCCCAGCTGAAGTGGAAGCTCTTAAGCTACTGATTTGGAAGGTTCTACATAGGCAGCATGTTAAACAAGGGTGACTCGCGTGAAGTGCAACGAAAACTAGTCTTGCAGTTTTTTTCTATGTTTGGCTTTAGCATGTTTATGCTGTAGCAATTAACAAAAATAAAGAAAGGTTTAGTTCAAGTGAATCTCAATCGATAGCATTTCTGGCATAATGTTGATTACCACAGAACGTATTTCTGACTTGTCCTTCGTTTATAAAAAAAAAAATGAAATTGAATGGGGCCATTCCATAAACAATAAAAAAACACAGTTTTAAAACTATAGCCACAAGACCTAAATGTTATGCATGTTAATGGGATTTTAGTGTGATAAAAGCTCTGTTCTACATTATTTTAGTGTGGTAAAATAGCTTGATTTTTGTACATTTAAAAAAAAAAAAGATGCATTGAATTTACATGATTTAATCGTGTGCATCGGTTCCACATGACACAAATAAGTTACATCAGCATATTTGTTCACATAATTTTAACATGGTAGAATATAGTTATTTTGAAAGGATCAAATTATTTAGTCTTAATTTTATGTGTCCCTGATGAGTTAATTTCTTTAGTTTTACATCATTTTCATCAGTCAATCATAGTTTGAGGAATGAAGGAAATACAATGCTTGAAATTGTATGAAATCTTCAAAGGTGTACACTACAGTCTTCACAGACAAAGAACAACTGGCTCTAACAAGGACAGAAAGAGATGTGGAAGTCCAGATGTACAACTAAACAAGAGGATAAGTACATCAGAGTCTCTAGTTTGAGAAATAGACTCACATGTCCTCAGCTGACAGCTTCATTGAATTCTACCCGCTCAACACCAGTTTCATGTACAACAGTAAAGAGAAGACTCAGGGGTGCAGGACTTATGGGAAGAATTGCAAAGAAAAAGCCACTTTTGAAACAGAAATAAAAAAGAAAAGGTTCGAGTGGGCAAAGAAACAGACATTGGACAACAGATAATTGGAAAAGAGTGTTATGGATCTTAACCCCATTGAGCTTTTGTGGGATCAGATAGACTGTAAGGTGTGTGAGAACTGCCCGACAAGACAGTCATATCTATGGCAAGTGCTACAGGAAGTGTGGGGTGAAATGTCACCGGAGTATCTGGACAAACTGACAGCTAGAATGTCAAGGATCTGCAAAGCTGTCATTGCTGCACATGGAGGATTTTTTGATGAGAATTCTTTGAAGTAATTTAAGAAGATTTTAAAATTCTTTTCAAATTATAATAGTAATTTTTCATGCAAAATCTGTACATTATTCCAAACTTTTGGCCGCCAGTGTATATTTTGATATTAACTATTATTTTTCAAAGATTATTATTATTTTTATTTATTTTTTTTATTTTTTTAATCAGTAAAGCCACATTATGCTTGCAGTCAAACCCGACAGAGAGTAGACATAGAATACGCATTTGTCAATTTTGACCACAAACAGCCAGTTTCGCAATTGTTTTTTTTTTTACGACCACTTAATCGAATAAAGACTTTTTTATTTTATTTTTCTCCAATTGCGTATCTAAATAAAGTTATCAATTTTATTAACCACTCAGATAGAGGAAACAAAAATGAAATTGATCAAATGTTTCAGCTGGCAACAATTCTTTTAACCCTAACTGATGCAGTGTGTAGCTTCTCATTTCTTAAACAACCATGTAGGATGACGTATCCCATGAAGATGTTACTGTGTTTCAGAAGGGGCAAATTACTGACCTGTATCAAGCAAAGAAAATTATTTGTGGAGATTGCTGAAATCACTGGAGTTTAGTTAAGAACTGTTCATTATTAAAACCTGGAAGGATAGTGGTGAACCGTCAGCTTCATGGAAGAAATTTGATCGGAACAAAATCTTGAATGAACATGATCGGAGATCACTAAAACACTTGAGTCACATAAAAAAATCAACAGTAGAACTCACGGCTATGTTTAATAGTGAAAGTAAGAGCATTTCCACACTCACAATGCAACAAGAACTTACAGGATTGGGAACAGCTGTGTGGCCATTAGAAAGCCACTTGTTAGTGAATGGTAATTGGGAAAAAAACTCAATTTGCTAGAGAGCATAAAGATTGGACTGTGGGGCAATGGAAAAAAAAGTCATGTGGTCTGATGAGTCCAGATTTACCCAATTCCAAAGCGATGTGTACATCAGGGTAAGAAGGGAAGCGCATGAAGCGATGCACCCATCATGCATAGTGCCCACTGTACAAGCCTCTGGAGGCAGTGTTATGATCTCGGGTTACTACAATTGGTCAGGACTAGACTCCGCAATATTATTTGCCAAAAATTACGTCAGCTGACTACTGAATACTACATTCAGTACGAATGACCAAGTTATCGCATCAATGGATCTTTTCTTCCCTGACGGCACGGGCATATTCCAGGATGACAATGCCATGGTTCATCAGCTCAAAATGTGAAAGAGAGGTTCATGGAGCATGAGGAATCATTTTCACACATGAATAGGCACCACAGAGTTCTGACCTTTACCCCATTGAAAGTCTTTGGGATGTGCTGGAGACTTTATGGAGTGGTTCGATTCTCCCGTCATCAATACAAGATCTCGACCAAAAATGTATGCAACTCTGGATGGAAATAAATGTTGTGATGCTGTATAAGGTTGCCGGAACTATGCCATGACGGATGCATGCCGTAATCAAAGCTTAAGGTGGTCCAATGAAATATTAGAGTATTCAAAAAAATAAAAAATTCTGGCCAGGCAGTGTATTTTGGGGATTTTAAGTTGTATCTCCCAGCATACGTTGCCCTATTAAGGTATAAAAAGTAAGGTACAAATATTTGTTTAATTTGATGGAAAAAGTGATTAGTTTCTCACTTCCCCTCTTATATTTCAAACATTGTGTGGGGTTGTGTGTGACAAAACTGAGAAAAGTTTAGTTTTAAGGTTGAATGTAAGACATGTAAGTGTAATAAATGTGTTTTTGTAATATTGTGGATTAACCCTTTTTCTTCCCTCAATCTGGAAACGTATCTCAGGGGATTCGCACACTTCAAAATGTGATAAATATCAGGATGATCATCATATGACTTAATTTTGTTCTTTCGCATCTTAAGTCAGTGTGCACAATTAATATTAGCAGTTTTATAGTTGTTTTTTTACTGTAAGATTAATATATAATTATCACAAAGTCAGCATGTCCTGCAACCATGTTGGTTTAATCTAGTAAAGGGTGCATTTTAGAGAATCCCATAAATCGAAAGCAAAGTAAACAAGTTTAGAAGAGAAACAAAATGTGATTTAGCAAATCGGCCAACCTGCATTTTCAGTGTAATATTGGATATTACGGTTTGCAAGTGATTATCACACTAAAGTCCCATTAACATGTATAATGATTACTTTATATTGTGGCTATACACTTCACAAACAGGAAGAACTTCAAATATATTTCAAAATAAAAGTCTAACTGAAATGAGAGCTCTATTCAACTGGATGCGTGAAATTGAAGATATTACGTCAGAAAAATATGTAAAGTAACGAAATGTATAAAATGTTTTCATTAGTACTGGAAAGCTCTGTTGTGCAGATTGTTTTTCTTTCTTTCTTTTATATTTGTAAGTAGCGAGTTAGTATCGAACCCTACCCCATTCACGTCCATTGAAAGTGCTTACTATAGCCACATTACTTGCTATTTTTTAAATAAACGAGTCTAAATGTATTTTTTGTAATAACATTATACCACAAATGCTGTTGATTCTGCATGACATGTATTGAACTCTGAACATTAATTTTAATTAGATCTAACTTTAAATACTCAAAAGTATAGATTAAATGTATTTTAGTTCGTCCGCCAGCTTGAAAGGATGTTTTCACTGAGCTTGTCACAATGCATAAAATTATTGCCTTTTCTGCAAAAATCGACCAAAATGAGGTATCTCAGAAGGCAGCATAATTATCTAGAACATAGGAAACCGTCTTTGTGCCTGCCTTAAATTGCTGCCCACATGGGCAGCTCATAGGTTTTGGAACAGAGCAAGATTCAAACAATGGCTTTTTAATTCTTTTCAGGCTCTTCGCACATTCTCACTCCACGCGGCTTGCTGGATGACATATATAACCTTAGCAAACAACCCATGGAAACATTTACCATCGAGGAAGACCGACCCAGAGCAGCCCCTTCCCCATAACCCTGAAAACCTGAGACATCCCCCCCCCCCCCACTCCCCAGGCACTCAACTCTCAGGGCTGAAGGGAACAGATCTGAACTTATGTATTAATTCTCAAGCATTTAAATATTTACAAAAAAAAAAAAAAAAAAAGAGGCATACAAAAAGTAGTGTGGTCCAAAATTACAGAATTCATGTTTTTTTTTTGTATGCTCCAGTTGGTTTGAATTACTCTGATTAAGGTGAAAAAAAAAAAAAAAAAACTGCGCACAGGGTTGTTACATGAAACAGATTTGGGCCTGAGTGGGTTTTCGTTTGTAAGCCATGTTGTGATCATTAAGACCCAACTGTGTCACACAGCTGTTTTATAATACAGCATTAAAATAAAATTATGGGCTATTAATATGCAACATAGTAGTGGACAGATGTAACACCCAACCCAATGTGTGACAAACACTATAATACAGATGTATTATAACTACAACTAAAACATAGTCTCATAAATTATACATTATCAGACATACTGGTGCCTTAATTAGTGTTAAATTTACTAGTGTAAGCTAAAGGCTAACACTGGATTTTCTATAACACTTTGCTTACCATCTATTTATATATCTCACATTAAGCCTAGTTATTTGTAAAACCTAATGCCTGTCAGTTTAAATGTTTCTTTTTTTTTCCCATTTAAAAATTCTGTGCCTATTCATTCTTAAGCAAGGATGATATGCACATATGTATTCATTGCTTGCTTGCAATAGTTGTTTTGACATACACCAATACATGCCACATCATTAAAACACCTGCCTAATATTGTGTAGGTCCCTCTCGTGTTGCCAAAACAGCGCCAACCCACATCTCAGAATAGCAATCTGAGATTTTATTCTTCTCACCACAAGTGTACAGAGTGGTTATCTTAGTTACTGTAGACTTTGTCAGTCTGTTCGTTCTCTGTTGACCTCTCTCATCAACAAGGCATTTTCATCCACAGAACTGCCGCTCACTGGATGTTTTCTGTTTTTGACACCATTCAAAGTAAATTCTAGAGACTGTTGTGTGTGAAAATCCCAGAAGATCATCAGTTACAGAAATACTCAAACCAGCCCATCTGGCACCAACAATCAAGCCACGCTCAACCACAGAGTTAACATTTTTCCCCCCATTCTGAAGGTTGATGTGAACATTAACTGAAGCGCCTGACCCATATCTGCATGATTTTATGCACTGCTGCCACACGATTGTCTGATTAGATAATCACATGGATGATTGTTGGTGTCAGACGGGCTAGTTTGAGTATTTCTGTAACTGCTGATCTTCTGGGATTTTCACACACAACAGTCTCTAGAGTCTATTCAGAATGGTGCCAAAAACAAAAAACATCCAGTGAGCAGCAGTTCTGTGGATGGAAACTCCTTGTTGATAAGAGAGGTCAACAGAGAACGTCCAGACTGGTTCAAACTGACAAAGTCTACGTTAACTTCGATAACTGCTCTGTACAATTGTGGTGAGAAGAATATCATACCAGAATGCTATACTGGCACTGTTTAGGTGGCACGAGGAGGACCTACGCAATATTAGGGAGGTGGTTTTAATGTTGTGGCTGATCAGTGTATATTCATCAATGAACATAGAAGGGTTTTAACAAATAATGTATACACGTAACTTGCAATTGAACAATTGACATACATGAATGATGTGGTTCAATTCTTTGGATTGTTTTGTAATGTTCATGTAATGTTTGTGTAATGTATTCTGTCTCTAATTTCTTCTTTTTAACCTCAAAGCATAAACACACATTATATTGCCTATATGTATTGTCCATTAAGTATTTGTAAGAGAATCAACATTTCTCAAACAACTCTCCCTTAATAGAACTTTATCATGAACACAATTTGCACAAGAGTAACCAGATAGTCCTCATTTTCCACCAGAAATCATGTTCTAGGAACATCTCTCACATAAATCTGAGGGAGGATATTCTAATGAAGAGATCTGATTAATTAGAATTATCGTCCTCTTCAAGCATATAAATTCATATATTCTCTCTTGATATGGAGTAAGATAACCATCAAATCTGTCCTATTTTGGGGTTTCAACTATAATGAGTAATGTGAAGATATGACTGAATGCAGGCTGTATACATTTACACAGATCTATTTGACAGAAAATCTGATATGATCTGTGTGAGAAGGTTAAAATACTGCATTATTTCAGGAAGCCCCAGTGAGAATATTCCCAAAAAAATTGCAAAACATGTATGATGCACCCAGTTTCCATTTGTCATTATTAATATTTTTTTCTATTCCTTGTTTGCACCTTATGGTTTGATTCAAACATTTTCCCACGGATGTCCAATGCCACTGATCTCTGTCATCTGACTGAAATGTAGAGCCCTGTTACAGCTCCAGTGCTCCAAACCAGATGATGTCAGATACTGATCAGTAGACTCAGAAAAGTCAGATTTATATAATGTTATATAATGATTTGCAACATGTTTTAGGAATTTCCTTCGAAAACTAGTGACCATTATTACAGTTACGGGATATTGTTTTTGTTTTGTTTTTTTAACCTCCTGAGATTACATTTTGGCTTAAATATAGGCTGTGCATAATTCCATTTCATTTAAACCACCAAATCTCAGTTCAGGAGACTCTAGGCTTCAGACTCTAGGCTGTCATTAAACGGTAAAACTTTCGACATGTGACAAAACAAAATTGTGCTGATCTCGTCTTTGGGAAAAAATGGCAACAAAACTCCATCTGGTAAGAAACCTAATTTATGATTTGCATTAAAATGGTTTGAGTCAAAAGATAAGTCTCTAGTTTCATTAGATATGCCATTTTATAAATGTCATTGATTTATTGCATGGACTACAGGCTTATTTTCCTTAAAATATCTTATTTTCACTGTGTATTGTTACATTGTGAATCAATGGATGCATCCAAAAACTGGAAAATATTACTTTTAGAAGCTTTATATGAAGTTAGGATGAAAATAAGGTGCATTTCAAACTGTTCTGAGACCAGTGCGACAGACAGCACACTGGAGGTTAAGTCATTCACTAATTAGTGAGCAAGGCCAAGTACATTAATTCCTAACATTTAGTCAAAAGTTCAGTTTTAGGCTGCAGATGATGTTTGGACCACTCGACATGTTTTCCAGACATGGGACAAATGGTAATCAGTACATAGATTCAGATTTTACGATGTATAATTTTATTTTAACATGGTTGGCAGTGATTGGATGATGCTGGCTATTAATTTAAATCAGAATTAATTATGCAAATTTTGTGTAACGTCTCAAAAACATGAATTACAAACACTCCTGAAAACAAGCAATATGATGTTAAAATTCTGACTTTCTATAGCTTGGTATTATTAAAATTACAAAACTTATTCTCAGTGTCCACATATTTGAACATACATTTTAAGAAAACTAGTAACAAATCAAAAAGGGGAATGACTCAGGAGGTTAAAGTTTTTTTTTTTTTCTCCCCGAGTTATTAAAAACATCTTTACACTAAAAATTATAAAGAATATTCATTAAGTTCGATTAATACAAGGATTGGTTAAAAAAGCATCAATCAGAATGTGATTTGTCCAGCCCAGCTAGCGCTGAGAAAAGTGTAGTATGCCACGTGATAACACTGCCCGCATAGTAAACATCGGACATATACAGTAAATAATAAAATATAATTATTATTTAGACAGTGATTTTTCAGTGTTTTACACTTCAATACATTTCATATTCTATATTATGTATGAATTGTATTTTCCGATGCATTATTTAAAAAAAAGGGGGGGGGGATCATGCTTAACAGTGTGGGCTCAATAATAACAGGTGGACAATGTGGTTACAGAGTGGACAAAATCTGAATCAAAAAATGATTTTGTGACTTTATTTATGACAATATGTAAAACATTACAAATGAAGTTCACATGAACACTAATTCTTCTACTTTAAACATAAATTACTTTTACTGTCACTCCAACTGTCCACTCTGTTAGGTCTTCTGAATTAACAGGGTGGAGTGGACACTGACAGAGTGGACATTTTGACCTAAAGTCACCATCACACCATGGACGAGCAAATATAAATGAACAAAGAAGGTTTATCAAAAAAAGAATTGAGTGGATTTTAAAATGTTAATTTTAAAAATATGAACTATTACTGACTTTTTTCATGTTTTACTCAACAGAGTGGATGTACTAATATTGACCACATCAGAATGGAAAGATAAAATAAGTAAAAATAGACAAGTTCAAAAAAAAAAAAAATTGAGGATCCCCTTCACCTTCCCAAGTTCTTTTCCCTCCAAGGAAGTTATGTCAGTTTTATGATGTGATGTCATTTCATTTCATCTTTCAAAGAGCCAATAGTTAAAAATAACAGAGTGGACAATATCTTCAGAGACACGCTAAAAACAATTGTTAAAATAAATTTAATAATGAAAAAAAAAAACAATCTAGAGAGAAGTTTTACTGATATACCCAACAACGTGAGAAAAAAATGGAAAAATATCACTCATAGTAAGTCTTGTATTCATCATGAAAATGGGATACACAAGCCTGGGGACATAAGAACAATGGTGATATTTAGTGGTTTAAAATGCTGTAAACATGTTAAATATATGAATAAACCTTAATGTGCTTGAAGTGTAACTGGTGATATTTATATCAAATGCAGCTTTAAAATTGACATGGTTCAACATTTTAAGGCAATAACATTATGATCTTTACTGGGGACACAACAGGCACTGAAACACCAGCAAAAATATATGTTCTGGATCCTCCGTATTAGTAGTTACATACTGAATTTTCAACCTTGTATTGTAAACGTAAAAACTCATTTGATTTCTTTATCTTTCGGGGGAGTATAGCAAATTCAAAATAAATAGTTATGGAGAGCTTTACAGTATAGTATTTTTATCAAAATTGTAATGTAAATTATGCATTGCAACACACCTTTAGTCCACTAGATGGCGCATGTCGATCTGACGATGACGTCTGAATTAGGCAAGGAAGAGTAATTTGTAGTTCTCTGCATATCTAGCACATCCTGAAGTCAAATATCGAGGTAAAACAAACAAACAGACCATCTTAACGTATTTATTAAATATAATATCTATCCTGAATCTCCATTTGCTGATTTTTAAGCAAAGATCACAAAGAATCTCATTAGGTTTAATGCATGTTAAAATCATTTATTCTGCTGGATTATATCACATCAGTTTGACATCACAGACATTTCAGAGACACTTTTAAGCTCTGAGATCACATTAGAGGGCTGCGTTTATGCTATATTGTGTTTTAATGGCTAATGTGACATCATAGATTTTCCATGACATGGATTGGGTGGGACTCACTGATACAAATATCACAATATAGAAATAAATGAATGGTTCAGATATTTCATCTGTATTAAACATGTTTTTGCATGTGTATTTTCAATATTTAAGAGCTCATTTTTTTTTATTATTTTATTAACCCTTCACGAAAAAAAAGAAAGAAAAAGCAAAGATTCACGTTCACAGCATCTCTGTTCATCGGGTTAGAAAAAATAGTCAAGATAATCTTTATTCACTGTTTAAAGATCTTCATCCAGTGGTGAATTATGGCGCGTTTTCTGCCTATAACATACCACATCCCTTATCTAGTGTCATTTACTCAAGTGCATGCTTAGTATATGTGATGAGGAGGCTTTGCAGCTGACACAGCAGCTCCTGTCCGTCAACCCACACTATGCCACTCTGTGGAACTTCAGGAGGGAAGTGCTGCTGCACCTGGAGACGCTACAGTGAGACCACTTAAACTTTAGCAGCCTCACATTGAGTCTTAACCAGCTCCCAGATGAATAACCGTGACAAACCTTGATTTAAAGCAAAGACAAACAAAATGGATATTCAGATCTGAAAACGTGACAGGTGCTGTGGGTATAAGCGAATTAACTACTCATTTCATGAAGCCTTTCAACTGATGTATTGAATCACAAAACAATGGTATACAATGATTGAGTGTTAATAATTGATTATAAATGGAAAAAAAATGGTTTATGGAAAAATATTGTTTATTGTAGATGTATACAAAAATGCAAGGTATTACATGTTACATCTGTTTATTTATTTATTTATTTTGAAGTGATGCTGTATTGTAAAAAATTTACTTCAGCTTTCAAACAAGTCAACAGTCTTTTTTAATTGACTGAAATACAAGTTTATGGAAAAGCTCAGTGTCGATTCCTGCACACCTTTTTGTGGTCTCTGGTTAAACCCTATTTATCTTTGTACAAAAATCAGGAATTTTACTTCTGTTCTCCATTCATAATCATCATACATACAGTTCAGCTGAACACATTGATGTGGCATTAAAGCTATCTTTCCCTGTTAATTCATCTTTTTTACATGCATTTTTAATCTTGCAAAATTAGCCTTAAATGTATTTTTTAATTATCAAAAAGTCTTAAAAGGTCCTTAATTTCACATGTAGATTCCCTGTTAAAGGGAGAAGAAAAAAATTGCATGACATTGTTTAAATGTGCATTGGCACCCAAAAATGTTCAATGCACGATAAACCCTGTGACCGCAACATGTCCTAAAGTGCCATATTTAAATATATACAAAATGAGAGCTATGGCAGAGAGCAAGATTATCAGTGAATAATGGCTTGAATTTCATTCAGTTATCGTATGACTTCAGAAGATTTTGAATATAGCGCATGAGTCTTATGGAATACTTTAATGATGTTAAAGATTTTAGATCTTTAACTGTCTCCATCAGCTGTGCGATCTTCCTCCTGGCTCTATCAGTGACATGAATAATGAACACAACCTGACCGATCACTGGATTGAGAAACACTCTGTAAAGGAATTCAACGGGCAAGGAGGCGACGAGAACCGGCTGGACGATATAAATCATATTTTAATGATAAACTTAAAACAAAGGACAAACACACACATGATGGACATGTCTGTAAATGATCTCTCTCTCTTGCACCACCATCTGCCATCGGCCTTTATCCCTCTCGGAGGCTTGATTAGCCTGATACGGGACCGGGTGTGTATCGTCACGACCCGGGCCCACCCTCCACCCTGCCACACACTCACAGTGACTGTGCCCTGTACACATGATTGTAGCAGGGGTCACAGTGGAGGACAAACAGCTGAGGTGGAGGGCTCCTGTATTCATGTATTTGTTTAGGAGAGGTGGATGGAGATGGAAAGAGAGAGTATGTTGTAGTTTCTCTGTCATATTTCAGGCTGTGTTGAAAGCTGGTGTAGCGACTTTTCAGGTATCTGTGTGGGTGTGTCTGTCAGTGTTGGGGAAGCTACAGTACTTTGAAACAATAGTTTATACAGATACAAGCTGGTTATAATTTATAGTAGTTCAATTATAGTCCATCTACCTTTTAGAAAGAGTTAGCTACACTATAATTGAATCTATTTAAGGGGGCAGTATCTTTTTGAATGTAATGGTAACACTTAACTATAGGGTTCCATTCATTACCATTAGTTAATGCTTTAGGTATCGTGAATTAACAATGAACAATATATTTTTTACAGTATGTATTAATCTTTGTTAATGTTAGTTAATAAAAACGTATGCATGTTTAGAACATGTTAGATCATGTTCATTTGTAGTGCATTAACTAATATTAAAATATACAACTTTTGATTTGAAAAATGTATTACTATATGTAAAGTTCATGCTAAGTAATGTTGTTAACTTATGTTAACAAATGGAACCTTATTGTAAAGGGTTGCCAATATACAGTAATTATCAGAAACAATTTATATGCAATCAGAGCAGTATTTTATTGTCCATTGAGGATCTTAATTAAAATGACCACATTATAATTATAAATTTACATAAGAATAAACAGAAAAATTGATTCTAAATTGAACTAATAACACTACAATTACCAAAAAGGTAATAATGAATTGATGCATTGAATTAAATATTTCAGAAACACTTTACAATAAGGTTCTATTTGTTAACATTAGTAAATGTATTAGTTATCATGAACTAACTATGAACAATATTGTTCTAAAGCATTTGTAATTATTGGTTAATATTCATTTATGAAAATTCATGTTAATTCATAATGCATTAACTAATGTTAATATATACACCTTTTTATATTAAAATATATGACGATACACCAATAATCCAAAACATCACCCAGGTGAAGTGAATAATGTTGATAATCTCTTAACAAGATCACATGTCAAGGTCTGGGTAGATTAGATTGTAAGTGAACAATCAGTTCTCATAGTCAGCGTGTTGGACACTCAAGGCTCATCAATGCACAAGGGCAACGAAGACTACCCAGTTTGGTCCGAATTGACAGAAGGTCTACTGTGGCAGTCACAGAAAATTGTAATGATGGTTACAGGAGGAATGTGTCACAACACACAGTGCATCTCACCCTCTTGCATATGGGGCTGCGTAGCCGCAAACCATCTGGCACCGACATTAGCAGCAGATCCTTCAAGTCCTGTATGTTGTGAGGTGGAGCTCAGACTTGTTGGTCCAGCACATCCTACAGATACTCAATCGGATTGAAATCTGGTGAATTTGGAGGCCAGGGCAACACCTTGAACTCTTCATCATGTTCCTCAAACCATTCTCGAACAATGTGTGCAGTGTGGCAGGGTGCATTATCCATCTGAAAGAGGCCACTGCCATCAGAGAATACCATTACCTTGAAGGGGTGTACCTGGTCTGCAACGATGTTTAAGTTGTTGGCACGTGTCAAATTGACGTCCACTGGAATGGCTGGACCCAGAGTTTCCCAGCAGAACATTGCCCAGAGCATCACCAGCATCCCTCCACCAGCTTGTCGTCTTCCCACAGTGCATCCTGGTGCCATCACTTCCCCAGATAAATGTCCACGTGATGTAAAAGAAAACAGGACTCAACGGACTAGACATGCTTCTTCCACAGCTCCAATGGTCAGTTACGACGCTCGTATGCCCATTGTAGATGCATTCAACGGTGGACAGATGTCATCGTGGACACTCTGACCACCACATGACACCTTTAGGGGTCTTGTAAAGTCCATGCTTCGGCGGGTCGGCGGGTTGTGGTGGCACACGGAGGACCAACATCATATTAGGTCAGGTGGTCATAATGTTTTGGCTCATCAGTGTATGTTGACATTAATCAAGATTAATAAATGCTGTAAAAGTATTGTTCGTTGTTTGTTCATGTTAACTTATGTAGTTATGAAAACAACCTTACTGTAAAGTGTTACCAAAATTTAAATACAAAAAATATGAATAAAATGTCACGCAGACATAAAAAACAGTAATGTAAAGTTTTGTCACACGTGTTTTATGACACAACTCATTGGGATATAGTAGGATGTTACAGGAAATGTTACACTATTTTGAAAACAGCTGAGCTAATGTCACACTATTGAAGAATGCAGTTAAGCTAGTAGTGTCACACCCTTTAGTAACTTTTAATTACTTTCCATTTTTGTGTGCATGAGTGAATTATCCGTTGAGAAAAGCTTAGTACAACAGGCTGAACTTCAGTCCTGCATGAATCAGCTACTGGAGCTCGAACCTTAGAACAAATGTAAGTAAATGTGTGTGTCTGTGTGTACTACATTTTTTTCAAATCAGACAAAACATTCAGGGATGCCCTCATTTTGGAATCGAATCATAAATAAAACATTTACAGTTTTATAAGTAAAATTGCTGTGCTACTTTCAGGGGTAGGTTTACGGTGTGGGTTAAGGTTAGTCCATGGTAATTATAATTAACAGTATATTAAAACAATAGAAGTCTGTGGCATGTCCACTAGATAGCTATGTAAACATGCTTGCATGTGTGTGTCAGTGTGATTTTATATGGGTGTGTTTTTGTTGTGCATGCATACTTAACATTGCAAAAGTTTTTTGTTTTTTTTGTCTGTTGACAATCATTCTCTTAATGAGAGCTCTGGATCCTCTGGGTCATGACAAAGAGACTAATTTCCAAACCCTTAAAGTGAGAACATAATGTAACCTAAAGCAAGTTTTCTGGTATTGACAGATACTTTGTCAACAGGAAATGAAGTGGAATAAACAGTATCACATATTGTAATCAATAGAAGTGAAAATTGGCATTCGAAATGTCAAAATTGAGATATAATTGCACATAATTCACACTTGATGTTGGATTTTTTATTTATCCCAGTGACTTTAATATTTTGAATTTGTTCATAAAATAACTCATTCAGGTTTGTTCAGTGGTACTTTATGTAGGTTACACCACTAGGTGCTTTTTCTTGAATTTGGGCATTTCCACTGAAATGGCGATGGTTCTCATGCCAGAGCCTGTACTTGGCTGGGGGAATCTGGAGCCTATCACAAACCAGCTCAGTTTTTCACTTACTTGAGAACCGCACAGTGACGTAACAGGTCACATGTCTATGAGGTAGTTTTACATGACTACCTCACCTGCCCCAGAACAAGCATGGTGCATCAAGGTGTTTGTCTACAGCAGAGGTTCCCAACCTTTGTTCTAGGGGATCCCTATTTTAACATTCAAAGTACCGGTCGACCCCCCTCTCCTGAACCCCCTCAATGAAAGCTACTAACAATATGAATTTGTTCACAAGACTATCTTTTCCTTGAAACATTAGCAAAAAATCTAGGAATATGAATATCAATGCATCAGAGGAGAAATCACCCTCAAGTTCTCAACAAACTGTTTCCATTTTACACATAACCTATAAAACTTGCAAATATAAAACTGATAATTTAAGACATTAATATTGTGGAATAGGATATTTTCCTAATATTGAAGTTATGTGGATATTTATGCATGCATTTTTTAAATTGTATTATTTATTTTTTGTATTACTACAAAAACTTTGAACATATATTTAAAGTGTGATTTTAATTTGTGCTCTCTGAAGATCTGGGGTCTATTCTGATAGTATGAAGTTTTCCAAAGGAAAATCTCACTGAGTTTGCCCACCATCTGATGTGTTTAGTGCTGTGATGTCTCTTGAGAACGATATGGAGGAAAGAACGGTATGCCTTAAATTGTTGGATAATGTGATATGCCCAGCGATAATCCTTATTTAAATTGTTTTATTTTTATCTCCTTTTTCTCCCAATTTGGAATCCCCAATTCCCACTAAGTAGGTCCTCGTGGTGGCGCGGTTACCTCAATCTGGGTGGCTCAGAAACCGTCAATCTGTGCATGTTATCATGTGGCTTGTTGTGCATGATACCGCGGAGAGGGTGAAATTATACTAATGAAAATAGGAATCACAACAAGCAGAATCATGTAGGCTAGCATGTTAATGTTAGCTAAGATTAGCTTGGTAGAGCATAAAAGACATTTAAAAGATAAAAATACCTAGACTGATTGATTTTGTCGGTAGCACTTGACCTTAAATTTTTATTTGTTAACATTGGTTAATGCAATATTAAGCAATTAACTAACAATGAACAACAGCATTTCTGAATCTTGGTTAATGTTGATATCTACATATTGTTGGATCAGAGTGAGAATCCTAGTCAGAATCAGAATTAGAATGAGCTTTATTACCAAGTATGCTTCCACATAAAAGGAATTTTTCTTGGTGACAGAAGCTTCCAGTGCACAAACAATACAACAACAAAACAGAGATAATAAAAATAAAAAGCAAATATAAATATAAATGTATATAAAAATACCCAATAAGATTGGAAGTGTACAGTTCTTGAAGGGAGGGCAAGGGGCAACCTATAATCTGCACCAAACCAGTAGAAATGGTTTAGCAGAGGTAGAGTAGAACTGTATTAGCAGTGCCTGTGGCAGGTTGAACTTCCTCAACTGGTAAAGGAAGTACAACCTCTGCTGCGCCTTTCTCACAGTGGAGTCAATGTGGGTCTCCCACTTCAGGTCCTGTGAGATGGTAGTGCCCAAGGACCTGAATGACTCCACTGCTGCCACAGTGCTGTTTAGAATGGTGAAGGGGGTCAATGTTGGTGTTCCTCCTAAAGTCCACAACCATCTCCACCGTTTTGAGCGTGTTCAGCTCCAGGTTTTTATGACTGCACCAGTGAGCCAGTCGTTCAACCTCCCTTCTGTATGCAGACTTACGTACATTTCATACGTACATTTGATGATTCAACTATTATTTAAAAATGTGGAAAATAGCAATATTAAAGAATGAGCAGGTGTGTCCAAACTTTTAGTTAACTTTAACTTTAGTTAACAAATTTAGGATCTAAAATACAGTATTCCCAGAAAACAGGATTTGAGTAATTGACACATAACATGTCCGTGGACTTTATTAATCAACATCACGATTTTAGATAAAAATTTATGTGAACGAATATCTTTAGTCCCATCCTGTAAGTTTTTTCCTGTACAAATGCATTTATTGCAATTTATATCACCTTTTTGCCGTCACTAGTTCATTGAAAATGGTCATGCGTTTTTTTTAAAGTACAAATATTCCATTTAAGGACATGAAAGCTGCATGCATAATTCTTATAAAATAATTAGCTAAAAGAATATGTCAGCTACCCATGTGCATCATTTGCTTTTAAAAGATTGCATCTTAATTTGCCTTTGTACTGAGTGTGCTGCATTATTTTAAGATGTCTCGTGAGAAGAGATGATTAACATGAATGTCATCACACGAGCCTGAGTAATATACAATAGTCTTACTCAAACATCGCCATGTAGGAGTTAATATTACTCTATATAATCTGTTAAAAAACTAAATATGTGAATTTTCACTCCTCAGTCACATGAAAACACCCTTCAAAATATTTGGATGTTCTGTATGAAACTGGATGACACCTTAATTAGAAAAAAATACACAAATCTCTTCCTCGTATCTACCAGCTTAGTGACAACAGATGTCACACCCTGTTCATCAAACCACACAGATTACACCTGTACATTTACTGTTATTGCGTCAAGTCTTCCTACTTCCTAATTTAAAAGGAACATCATTACATTCATTCAGTAGTTCAATCATCATTGGAGTTTTTAAGACTTTTTCCAGAAAAAACAAATCGATGTTAAAATACTTTGTACCATCCAACCTTAAAGGGATACTTCACCACTGGGAAGATGAATGTGTATTTAAAATTGGTCATTTATATAGTATAAATGTGAAATTATTTTTGAATTTGAAGCATTCTAGACAGAGAAAAGGCAGAAAATGTATTTTTTACGATGTGGCTGAAAGACAACAACTCCCAGAATGCACTTGCTTTGCTGCTGTTATGAGGCCACTCCCAAACCACGCCTACCGGTTACAGGCGGCAGTATCTGAAAATATGATACAACTATGCTACATCGTGACTCTATATATCGTGAGTTAGTTAGTAAATTGACTGACTACGCGGGAAGAACATTATAATTTCGTGTGTCCAAACTCTGTACATGACGTCTTAGTAACAAAAAAGAAAAACAAACAAAATACTCACTTTACACTAAGCCGTCCGTTTGTCCCTGCGGGCTTCGGCTGGCGTTTCTAATTTATCTTCGGGATCCTAAAATAAGTTTCCAGGACTCCCCTGTCCATGTGTGATACAAAACTTGGGTGCTCAGTTATAAATGCTCATGTTATCGGTGCAGTTTCCTCAGCGGATTCAGCGATCTCGTCCAGTATCGCTGAAATTCGCGACAGCAATAGGACTCTCTATCTGTTTCCATAGGCGCACAGCGAGAGCACTGACACCACCAGTCCGCCCCAACTCGAGTCGGAATATAATTTAACACTCTCTTCCTCCTGCCTGCCAAGCAGGTCTTGCTCCCCTGCTACAGCAGCTGCTCCAGCCTCTGTTCATCGCTGTATTGCGGCTCGTACAGGTAGCGCGAGCATCAGATTCTCGCAACAGATCTTCGTAATCTCCTTCTGCCATTTCAACTTCAAAACTACCTTCCGCCATCGTGATTAGCCTACTTGTATACAAACTTTCTACACAGAGCAAGAGCCTGTTTTCTTAGCTTCTACAGAAAGATGGCTGACACTATCTTCACATTCTGTGAGTGAGATCCCGCCCCATATGGGCGTGGTGAAAACATGTGGAATACTGGCTGTAGTTTTAAGCCTCTGGCCCAAAAATCCTCCGATGACGCAAAATGACGATTTTTGCGTCATCGGAGGATTTTTTCCAGACTAAAAATAAATAAATCTCTCGTCTCAGGGGGATATGAGAGGGGGGAGCTCGGTAATTCGAAAATACTACTGGTTTTCTACTGATACAAAGCTTAATGCTAAATCCTGAAGTAACCCTTTAATTTGTAAAGACAACTTTAATTAGGCTATTTTTAGGTTTGAAAAAAGTCATTATATTTGCCATTTCTTTTAGGGCAGTTTGTGTCACAGAAAAATGGGTCAGAAAATGAAGACAAATTTGACATTTTTGAGTGAACCTTTAAACAGCTTGGTGATGTTCGCCTTATTTGGATCATGTTCTTTGGAATAACATGCAATGATTAGTTATGCACAATAAGACAAGGACAATGTGTGCTCCTTTTAAAGAAAGTATGGTCAATTTTGATTTTATGTCAACTTTGAACATCATTCTTTGCCTTTTTCAGGCTTATATCAAAGAACTTGACAACATTGTGACACCTTCATCAGCTTCTCCTGGTGACTCATATCAACCTCTCCTCCAGTCAGCTTGGTAATCTGCATTTATATAGTGTTTTTTTAACCTTAACGGTATTCAGAGCTGTTTACACTGTGACTCATTCACCCATACACAAACATTCACACACCAATGACGGCAGAGCTGCCATGCAAGGTGCTAGCTTGCCATTGGGAGCAACTTAGGGTTCAGTGTCTTGCCCAAAGACACTTCAGCATGTGGAGTCATGTGGGCCAGGAATCGAAACACCAACCCTGTGATTAGTGGCCGACCCGCTCTACCACCTGAGCCACAGCCGCCCCAAAAAAAAGCTTGTGAGGCTCCCTCCTCAGTTTGCCATGCTGCGATGCCTTGAGGTGAACCAGAGCTCTATTCCTGATCATTCTTCAAGGCATTGATAATCATTGTTTTAATGAACACATTGGTATTAATGATGTAAATGTCAAGGTGTGTATCAAATGTAATGGTGTAATGTGTTTTTATGAACACACACAGGTGCTGGAAGATGATGATATATATATATTTATTTATTTTTATTTATTTTTTTAGTATCTGGCATGTACTCCAAAAGTTGAGAATGTTTCAAAGAGCATCATGCGTACGACAATGTAAGCAAGGAAATTGGACCTTAGAAAGGTATTGAAGGGATAGTTCATCCAAAAATTAAATTTCTGTCAGTATTTATTTACCCTCATGTCATTCCAAATCCATATGACTTTCTTTAAATTATTTATTTAAATATTAAACAAAAGAAGTACAGAAAAACCTGGAGCTTGCATAGAAAACAATGCTGATGACATAAGGGAAATGCACATACAGTATATACTGTAAGTCTGAGCACTGTGAACACGGAATCTGCAGGAATGAACAAATGGTGAAATTTGGCTTTCTATAAAAAGCGCTCTGCCCCTGTTCAGATATTTAACATATACCGGTCTGATAAGCTTCCGAGTTTCTTGTACTGCTTCGCATTTCCTGTCCACCATAAAAGCAAATCCTTGTCCATTTGTATGCAATGACTCAAAAAAGAATCAAATACCAATAGAATCAAATTCAACAAGAATAAAAATATCAAAAGTATTTCCACAAAGTTGACATCATGTCTCATTTTCTAATCCAACATCTCAACGACACACATTCACAGCGCCCCCCCAGTGGACTCAAATGTAACTGTGAGATTTGGTGAGAGATCTAGAGCAAAAGTACAGGTTAATTCAGTGTTGCCCACGGCAGGCAAATGCTCAAAGGAAAATCAGTTTGCGAAATGTAAGTAATATTTTTAATAGTCAACTAGCTGGTGCAGAAGGATTGCTTGATTAGTTCATTACTCGTGCACATCCCTAGAATGGATGAACATTTAAATTGATACACAAGCTAATGAGATTTGATGTAATTGATGTAGTCGGTATATTTGATTTGGGCATATTTGAATTGATTGAAAATTTGGTTTTATTTGAGAAAGTAATTACTTAAATTTTGGTCTGTTTGTTATACAAAGTAATCATGTTTCTTAAGAAGACGTAGAAAACACTGCAGTAGTCATATCAATTAATTAATTAAGTATATATTATTTATATGTATTTTTTACTGGTTGTGTCCTTTCGAAGGGTTTAATTGTGTTATTGTTACCAAAGCAGAATAAGGGTTCTTCCTAATGCATTTTCTTGAAAGTCTGATTTTGAGCCTTGGCCTCCTGTCCCAAACTAACCAGACTGGATCTGTGTAAAACTCCTGTCAGCACAAATGCTAACATACAGTCTGAGCTAGCCAAAATGTTGCTATTGGTTACTTCCCTGTCACTGTGATGTGCATTGTTAACTGCTGCATGTGTGTGGGTCAGTGGAGTGTTTCTATGTGCTGGTCTTAATACCAGTCCTACTTTAGAGTTAATATTTAGTCCTAATTAGAACTCAACCAACATGCGCTGGAATAGTTCACAGAAAAATGAAAATGATTCACACACCTTCATGCCATTCTGCTCTTTTCCACACAATGACATATTTTAAAGAACCATGTAGTCCATATGACACTATATTACATTATATAAACTAAACAATAGCAACAGATGGAAATTAAAGTAGTTATTCACTGAAAATCTTTCCCTCTGCTGCAGTGTGAAGAACATTCTCCATTCCACATATTTGTATAGGCTTGTTGATACAAGTTACAACACACTTGAAAACCAACAGTTTTGGCATCAATAGCCTCAAACTACACGTTGGTGCACCATTTTTTTATCTGAATGCAATGCAAATTAAATTTGAGAACTTTATTTTTAAGTGAATATTGACTTTGTGGATTTCAGTCTGCTCCTCACACAAAGCTGTTATATGGCTTCAGAAGACTTATAATATATCACACAAATCACATGGACTACTTTTATGGTACTTTTTTCTTTCTTTTTTTTTTGAGCTTGATAGCCATGATTACCATGAACTGTCAGGTGAAAAAAAAAACTGTGAAGATTATTCAGAATTTGTTCAGCATACAGGTTTGCAACAACAGGGGGGATGAGTACTTTGGGTGAACTAGTTTTCAAAAACTCAACATACTGCCTGTACTGTGTAATGTGTGCTTGTCTGCCTGTTTACATGTCCTTTTGTGATAAAGATAAAGTTCACCAAAAGGCATGCTGATAGAGATACACGGTTAGCCACATCTGCTTTTACTTTTAGCCCTTAAAGTGTAATTATTACGTCCAAAGTAGAAATATTGTTTTTGCAGTATCTATGATGATGCAGATATTTGTCTCTGGGTTTCTCGTACGTTTAGAATTTTACACCTGTATTGGCTCGGCAAATATCAACCATTCGCGGTGTATATGCTGCAGGTATGAGAATTGCTGAATCATGTAATGCATTTCCATGATAATAAAGCAATTTGTGTTGCTGCCTCCTTTGTCCAGCTTATTTTTTTTATTTTTTTTTATTGCTTTCTATAACTCATAAAAAGAGTATTTATGGGCCGGATTACATAGTTTAATACAAATGATAGCGGTCGAGCGATAGTGGATTTTGCAGAGACGTTATCTAGTGGGAAAGGCTGATAACCGATTAATTGGCTAATAGCTTTTAAAATCGTTTTTAAGAATGTAAATATATATTAAAAATATAAGAATATATATATATATATATATATATATATATAATTTTTTCTTTACTAAGGCAGGCAAAGACAAAAGAGAACAAAATGGATAAAATCCCAGATGCAGTTTTTTGTTCAACCAAAATCCCAATAATAACCAGAAAATAAATCAGATTTGGTGCATAACGTGGAACTTTTAAGTATAAACAAGCCTGGAACACACCAGGGACTCTTATTTTGAAATAATGAATGACTATCGGCAACTTTTGGCATGAACTTTTGCCGATTACCGATAATTCCAAAAAGCAACTATCAGCAGTCAAACCGATGTATCGTATAATAAATAAAGATGGAAAATGCCAAGATGTTTTATGCAAATGTAGATGCAATTACAGTGCCAATCACACTACTGGCATGCACAAGACTGAGTAGATTTGGTCATAGAATAGTTAAAAAAGGTTATGAGCAGATATAACATTATTTTATCTTTTGATGACTATGTCAAATAAATTAATGTGGTATTCACAGGGCATTGTATCAATAATATCTTTGCTTCTTTTTTGCCTGTTTTGCAAACAAATTCAAGTGCAGTGTTGGGTTGATAACTTCTGAAATCTAATCCGGTAATGATTACAAGTTACACAACTAAAATTGTAATCAGTAATGTAATATTTCATATTATACTTTTCAGGTCATCTAATGGTTTTGGATTGCTTTTAATTTACTTATTGCTTTTGATGAAAACTTAATTGTATTATTATTTTATTCTATATAAATCCAACAACAATTTCTCAGTACCTGTGAATACTGATCTATAAGTAATCATGTAATCCATAATAAGTAACTAGTCTAAATACACACATTTAAAATGTATACATAATAATGTAATCAGATTACATTATAAAGAGTGCTGTCAGTCATTGTGATTAATATAAATGTTTGTAATCGTGATTAATTGCAGATTTCAAAAGTGCTGAAATTTGACACTAAACTGTATAATTCTTTCATTGTCAAAATTAATTTATTTCCATCTCCAGAAAAAAATAATAAAAATGTAGCAATATAATGCTTTATTAAAATTTTCCAAACAAAGCCTTTCACAGTATAAAGATAGAAATTTACTAAAATAGCACCAATTCAAGTATCGTTAGCTAAACATTTTCCAAAGTCTAGGTTGGTTGACTTATTGAAAGAACGAGTCCCAACATAGGTTGCATATTCATTGCAATATGCATTAAATCTCTTAAACTCTCATCCTCCACAATATTAATCTGCCGGTAGACTGTGGCTATCTGCTTTGCTACAGCAATTGTGAAGCTGCGTTCATGATTCGCATCAGAGCGTCAATGCTAGCGTCTAGCACCGCTTTGAACTCCACATGAAAAGAGCATGCAAACAAAGATATCTCTTTCAGCGGTTTTGTAGTTAAGACTTGACGTGCTTCTATGTTCATTAAAATATGCCTTACACGGGCTGAAAAATACTTGATTTCTGTCATAAGTCCCATCTGGGCTTGTTTTGTACATCAAATAAAGCTAAGAGCTCCTTTCTCCACCAATTTATCACTGACAGGGAAATGCTGCATTTACTGAGATAACCCATGGCTCTATCATAGGAGAGAGCAAAAAGGTCAACTAGCATGTTACGACATGTGCTGCCTGTAGAATGTCTATGGGACCACCACATTATGCTATTTTATGCTAAGCTTAGGCTCATCTTGGTAGAAGGTCTCTGGCGCTGTGCATGTTTGTGAAGTGTGCATTAGTGTTATGACTCCAGGTGGACACATGCTGTATTAAGGGTAAATTTACACACAGTGTTTATGCTGTATTAAGGGTAAATTTGTTGAAAATTATGAAATTAAAAAAATTATGAAATCCAAATGACATGTTACAATCCGACTATTCAAGTTTTTCTGGAGAATTACCAAGGAGTTCTAAAATACCTAGAGAACGCTATCTGTTAGCATTCTTATTCATCTGACGGGCAGTTACACGGCCGCCGGAGTTGAGTCAGAAGTACTCAACAATGATGCGGCCATCTTTATTCATCAGCTACCAGATATGGAAGCTTTTTTAGAGCACATTTACAGCCTACTGGGGAAGAATTCTTCAGATTTATTATCCTATACCTAAAATTAACTTTGGCTGTCATAAAAATATAAGCATTTCTGGCACATGCATTAATAGTAGTACAGCTTGGGAAGTGACTGAATAGAAATGACTACTAGCTGCTTTGATTCATTGCTCTTGATTGACAATAATGATCAAACTGATGTCTTGCTAAAGCGATCAATAGACCAGGCTTCCGCTAACTTAAACTAGTAATGGGCAATTTCAGAACATACATTATAAAGTTTTGAAACTTTCACAAATCATTTGCTTCGGAGTGCAAATTAAACTAGACAAAGCAAATGATTTCACCAGCAGTTGTCAACAGTATGTGGTATTTCAAGCGCTTAAAATTAGCAAATTGTTTTGTGAAATAAAAAAAAAAATTCCATTACCTCAGTATGTCAAAAAGCTTAAGTTTGGCTATCCATGCTTTAAACAGTATCACACCTAACTTAAAAGAAGTCTAATCTCACTCAAAAAATAAACCCATGTCATAACGTAACTGTTACGATTCGTAGTAGTCAAGGCAAGGATGAAGGCGAAGTGTAGGACCCAAGTGTAGATTTATTAACAAGACGAGGATACAGGTACTGGACATGAACTAGGAACAGGAGCACACTGTAAAAAAAAAAACGTTATTTTACAGGTAATATTCTGTATTTTTTTACAGAATTTTCCCGTTTTTTCATTTAACAGTAAAATGCTGTTGTTTTACAGATACTTGCTGTAATTTAAAGTTTTACCATTAAAATTACAGTATTTCATTGTAATTAGAAATTACATCAAAATTATGTTTTTTAAAGGCAATTCAAACTATTTTTACAGATTAAAAAATGTATTTTTACATAAAATTACTGTAAATGTTTTAGTGATTTTTCAGAGATTTTAATTTAACCTGTGCAGCAAGTGATAAAACAGTTTGTAATCATAATCATAAACACATGATAATCATAAAGCACAAGTCATTTTACTGTGTACTACACTTTTATTTTTTTTTATAGTGACTAATGAAACTGAAGTCTCATACATGAAATTATCTTGTATGAAATTGCTTTGTCCGTGTTGAAAAATAGGGGGAATACAGTAGTGAAGTATGGGGTCAACAGTCATACTGGAGAAGCACCAACAGAATCTTTCCTTGTGGAATTTTGCAGATATGTTTACATGTTTTACAAATGCATGTATATAAGAATGCTTAATATATATATATATATAATATATATATATATATATATATGTATGTATGTATGTATGTGTGTGTGTGTGTGGGGGGGGGGGGGGGGGGGGGGGGGGTCTATAACATATTGCTAATACGTGTGCATATATATAAATGTGTGTGATTGTAACTTTTGTTGCCTATTCAGAGAATGATTTGTGTATTTTGACAAAGATCAAAATATTTCCAGAGAATAATGAAAATAACTTTCTAATTAACTCCATAAAACTATGTAATATTCACACGTTTATTCAACAGCATACTTATTCAGATTAATCTTGTTTATGTGTATGTATGTGTGTGTGCGACACAGATTCAAATTTGCCGCCAATTCCCGCCCACAACGTCGAATGTGTCCTAACAGCCTAAAGAGCAATGATTGGTCACATGGTTTTGAAGTTTGAAAAATGACAAACGGTTGTCAGAGTCGTCTTCTCAACGGATTAGCGCGGGTATTTCAAATTTATTGGTTTTAGGGGAGCCATCCTCGGAAATCATGGAGGAGCTGCATTGGCATTTTGGAATATGGAATGTACTGTTTTCTTCCGCGTTTCGAACGAAGGTAAGAGTGTTTTCAATTCAATATAAAAAGTATGCATTTGTAACACTGAATTATTTGAATGTTTTTTTTTCCCATTATTGTATTTTCTTGAATTTACTCGTTTTATCCTTCTAAGTTACGTTTTAAAGTGATCGCAGCATTTGATCGTGTTCGTTGTGATGAAGTGTGTTTAATTGTAATAAGATTGAAATTCCTAATGTGCTTACTAATTATCATATTACGCTCAGTGTCTACAGTTACACGAGAGAGTGAGAGAGAAGCCATTGCCCCGTTGATCCAACGCTGATGTTGGTCTGTTTACAGGTAACGTTATAGTTATGTTTTATGAAATAAAATATATCTGGTTGACTGTTAATAAACATAAGTTATTGTACATAACGTTAGTGTTTTAAGAATCCATTTGAATGCTTCGCTCTTTGCGTGACGCACGTGGTAAGGCCTGCACATTGTGTGGTGCTACTAATGGCATTGCAGTTGTTTATATAGTTCATTAGTATGTTATATCATCTGAATTTGAATTAATACATATTTGAATGTAGTATATCAAATATTGTAATATAACGTTACTTATGTATTATGTAACGTTACACTATTGGAGTGCATTAAAGGAGAACTCGGGTCAATTTTAACGTTAGCTCTGTTGCTTTTAAACGTGGGGTGCTGTCAGCACCGAGAACAATGAAAACAATCGGTGTTCACTACACCGTGTCATCCTCCTTTTAAAATGTGCACCAGTTGACTGAAACGGGGCCTAAACATGCCTTTAGCCTATTACCCTCGAAACACGGTGTCAACACGGTGAATCTGATTGCAGTAGATGTGGAAGATAAGTTATGCATAAAAGGGATGTTAATTCAGCCACTTATACCTCGGTTAACGTACTGTTTTTCAGTGAAATCCACAGTTGATTGTCTAACTCATACGATCCAATATTCCAAAACGTATTTTTATTCCACAAAAAAAACGTCCACAGTAGTCGTTTGTCGAGTTCGCGCGCGCGATCATTGTTAACTAGATAACTAAGGATCGCGCACGCAAACTTTGTCGAGTTCGCGCGCGCGATCATTGTTAACTAGATAACTAAGGATCGCGCACGCAAACTCGACAATCGACTACTGTGGACTTCGACCGAAAACAGGAAGTAAATACAGGTATGTGAGCTGGCTGAATAAACATAATTTTTATTCATATCTTTCACATCTACTTCAGTCAGATTCACCGTGTTCACTCTGAATACAATCACTCACATGGCTGTGCACTTGTAATGACAAATCAAGGATGTTAAGAGGCTAAAAGCAGGTTTAGAACTTGCCCCGTTTAAGTCAACAGGGTGTACATTTTAAAAAGAGGATAACACGGTGTAGGAAACACCGATTTTTGTCGTTGTTCTCTGTACTGACAGCCCTCCAAATTTACAAAAAAATGAGCTCAATGTTAAAATTGACTGGAGTTCTCCTTTAAACCAACCCATTACGCTTTAAAGGTGCATAATGCAAGTTATTCATGGCTAGGGGTAACCCTGAATTTAAATAGTATTTTAAAATATTTCTTTCTTTTGTGATTTCAGATTATAGAAAAACCTGTGCTTATGGATCTACATCAGATGACCATGGCAACCCAGGTGTGGAAATAGGGGAATATTTTTAATCTGAAATCTGTGTAGTCTAAGATGAACTATTCTTCTGACACCACAAGAATTAGTTAATCTCAAAATGAAAATTTCATGATAATTTACTCACCCCAATGCCATCCAAGATGTTCATGTCTTTTCTTTCTTCAGTGTAAAAGAAATGTAAGTTTTCTGAGGAAGACATTTCAGGATTTTTCTCCACACAATGGACTTCAAGTGCAACCAAATTGTTGAAGTCCAAATCAATGTGGTTTCAAAGGGCTTGAAGAGCTTCACATGGCTCTGCACGACCCCAGCTGAGGAATATGGTCATATCTAGTGAAACAATTGGTCATTTTCTTAAAAAAAAAAAAATGATATACTTTTTTGGTCTGGGATGTGCCAGTCATTACATCATAACGGTGGAATCCTCACGCGTTTCGTCATCCAAGTTATCCGTCTGTGTTCAAAAAGTCTGGGAAGGAAATTATCTAATTTTTCTCTTCCAACTTCAAAATTATCTGACATCTTTGTTTTAATTTATTATTATTTAAATCCTTTGTGCCGTTTCCAACGTTATGACTTAATGCCTGGCGCGGCGCAGACCAGCACAAGACGAACAATTTTAGTTAAAAAGTATATAAATGTGTTTTTTGTTTTTAGAAAGTGACCTATCGTTTCACTAGATAAGACCATATTCCTCAGTTGGGATCGTGCAGAGCCGTTTGAAGCACTTCTTTTGCAGCCTTTTGAAACCGCATTGATTTGGACTTCAACAGTTTGGTTGCGGTTGAAGTCCATTGTGTGGTGAAAAATCCTGTAATGTTTTCCCTTAAACTTAAATTATTTTCCACTGAAGAAAGAAAGACATGAACATCTATGATGGGAATGGGGTGAGTAAATTATCAGGAAATTTTCATTTTGAGGTGAACTAATCCTTTAACCCGTCAGAGCCCTGTGATTGTTTTCATGATGGATATATGCACTTTTATGGACTTCAAAGCATAAGCACCTGTTCACTTTTGCTAACCCTTTAAAAGGTATTTTGAACTTTGGAAATATGTTTCAGTAATTGCTTTAAAAAACAGAAGTTCACTACTTCTTGCTTCATCTGTCTGGTAATGCAGGAAGCCCTTTCCTACTGTATGGGTATGCACATCTTTGACAACCATGATAAAAGTACCTTTGTAAGGTGATGCTCAGTTAAATCATACCAGTGTCTATTTATTCATTGATTCTTCTGGTTGACATGTTAGTGTTACCATCAAAATGGCACAACTATTGATATTTACTATTTCTCTCTCTAGTTATGATTGTAGCGTGAATAGCATTCATCATAGTTTAACCCTGTTGCAAATGCAGGTGTGGGGCTTCCCTGTGTTACCAGACAAACGAAGTAGGGAGCTAGGAACTTAGTTTCTAATAATACGGATAATTGAAACGCGTTTAGACCCGCATGCAGAGTTCAAAATATTGTATATTTTAAATCCTTTAAATGTCCTATTTTTAATTTTGCCAGTAAAACGCTTTATTTGACAAATGTATAGATTTTTATATTGCCTTTTTGATGTAGATATTTTTTTTCCATGCTCTGCTTGTATTTCTACTGTCCAATTAACATTAAACATTTGTTTGCAATTCACTGAAATGACTGTTCTGTTTTATTGGAGATACCATTACATTTTTATAGTTTGATTTTATTTTACTGGGGGAAACATTTAGTTATACATGAGAACTGTATTTTAAAAGAATATTACTGTATAAAGTCAGAGCAACTTAATAAAGTAACTAATAAAAGCCATAAATTTACAGAGATTAACCTGAAAGGTAGTTGTTTTTACTGTATTTTCACATACTTATTCCTTTTTTATACATTTTTTCTTGGTTATTTTACAAAGATAAGCTGTATTTTAAAAGAATATTACTGTATAAAGACAGAGCAACTTAGTAAAGTAACTAATAAAATGCTTATATTTACAGAGATTTTCCAGAAAAGTCGTCTTTTAAAATGTATTTTCACATAATTTCTGTTTTTTTACAGTTTAACAATTATTAACAGTAATATACTGTAATTTAATGAATTATGACTGTAAAATATTCTGTTTTTTTACAGTGTTTGCATGTAATTTTGAAAAACAGGTTTTACTGTAATTTTATAGAACCCATCTGGAAACTTTGCTGCCAGAGATTTGCCGTTTTTTTACGGTTTTTTTTTTTACAGTGCAGGAAACGATAACAAGACTAAGAACTAAGACTAGAACTAGAAACAGGCTATGAACAGACTATGGCTCAGATACACTACTTAACTATTGACAGGCAAACATCGGGGTGACGTCAGGCAGAGATCAGGATCACGACAATACTCAACAAAGGAACAAGGGAAACATGAGGACTTAAATACAAAACAAGGGAAAACGTAAGCCAATGGAAAACTGAAACTCAAAACAAGATAAGGCAATAAACTGAAACCAATGACAAACTAAAACTGATAACAAGGTAATTAAACAATGAACCAATGAAAATCAGACACATACACATGGAGGGAAAACAAGTGCTGCGTCCCAATTCGCCTACTTATACTACGACCTAAAAGTATGTACTCTTTTTTTGAAGAAAAGGTACATACTTTTGAGTGTGTAGCAAAAGAGTATGCACGTTCTGGGACATACTACGAAGACGTCATGCAATGGAAGAGATCGTGGTTGCCTAGTTACGCACACCGCGACAGTTAAACAAACATTCTACATTCCATTCATTCTTATCTGTCCAATATAATTAGTGGTGCATCACAAAGGCAAGGCATCACTATTGTTATTGCACATGCGTATTTTCTTTACTATTCCCACCTTTTTTTCTTCATCTATTTTTCCACAATTTGTTTGCAATGTGTTCTACCAAATTGAGGAGTGAAGCAGGGCGTCGTGGTAGATCTACCAGACGCAGGTCTTTAGTGAGGCGGCTGGTGCTGACGTTCATGTGCAATAATGTGTGTAACAATGAAAGCTACTTATTTTCTGAGTTAAGATATGTAAAGTATATAGTATAAAAATTGTTTAACGTATTTTATACTTAATTTTATACTTATGTATATTACACACATATACCCCTATAAAAATGAACCATGTTTTTACTATAGTAAAAGTGTAGTAACCATGTTTATTTATTTTTTTTGTTGGACTGATTATCATTTGTACAGCCCCGGTATTACTAAAATAAACAAGTTACCATGGTTAAACTATGGTTAGTGTAGCAAAAGGTGTTTATTTTCATAAGTGTATCAAGTAAAGTATAAATCTAGGACAGAAACATCAAAAGAATAAATACATAAAAAAGACAGGACACTTGCATGATACTGTACTAGAGCCTTTTTATTTATTTATTATTTATTTATTTATACAAATGTCAATGACCGCTACTTACTCAAAACCTTTGATAGCAGCTTTTCTCTTCCCTGTGAAAAGGGCGTCGTTGGCAATGCGCCAGTTAATGAGGCGCTCAGTGTCTTCGTCGGACCCTACAAGATAAACACGGTACTTTTTTTGCACAACACAAATCCATTAATATTATGAGACAATAAAATATAACTTTAATTAGCGCTAAACGTTTAAGTTCTTACACTTAAAAACTGTGGGCGCATCTCCGCTGCCGCAACCGGCCGCCATGTTTGCATCATCTCAAAGCTCCTCCCTCCCACACGCAATGGGTTGTGGGCAATATTAGCCGTTAGAGTGTGCATCGATCTGCACTTCGGATTCTGACCGGAAATAGTAGACCATCCGGGTATCTTTGGGACACTCATTTCAACATACTACGATTTGGGACGTACTAATTCTATTTTCGAATACTATTTAGGACGGATAGTATGCGAATTGGGACGCAGCGAAGACATAAGACAAAGACCGGGAAACAGGAACTTAACAATGATTTCAAAATAAAAGTGCATAAACAAAAGACAATATGGAGTGTAACAGGGGCCAGAAACTTAACAATAATTTAAAAATAAAAGTACATAAACAAAAGACAATATGGAACGTAACAGTAACAATATAATTAGCATTAAACAGAACATAAAACATAACTACAACCCCCAATACCTTTTAAATGTTAATTAATAACACTCCCAAACAGTCCTCAAAACCAGCACAGAAGTTTCTCATTAATTATGCAATGATATCAGCCAATAGCAACTCCTCAAGCATATACAACAACAGACGTTACAGTATATTCCTGCTAAGGACTATAATTCAATGTCGTTTTAGCATCTGATCCAATCCATTTAAATAGGTAAACGTGCCATTTTGCCTTTGCACTAAGAAAAAATTGGTCCATCTCTGCAAAAGCCCCAGAACATGAGTAATAAAAATAAGCCAGAAATTAATGAAAGTGATTGAGGGTTTGCTGGCTAGCTGTCACTGCCATTTTATGTTGTAGATGTGTGTCCAAGTCACACAATGGGCATATTATGCTTGTGTAACATGAAGCAGCTGGTACGATATTGATGTGCGGTATGTGTAAACCTCACTCCCTTGGCCTCAAGAGGCACACTGGTGACTGACACTAGGGGCAGTAGCCTTTAGCCTCCTCGTTAGCACACCCACCTTCCATGCCAGCTGACACCGGTTCGAATCCTACTTGGAGCAGGTCGAGTATAATGGGAGTGGGTCAAGCAGGAACAGTTACACTTGCGTAACATTGATGAATGCAGACACAAACAATAAAAGACTGTCAGACTTTTTAATAGGCACATTAAAAGAAGTACCCATACAAGAACACACAGCTGAACTAATACAGTGTTCCAGCAATATCTGGATCAGAAGACAGCTGCCTCATCAAAGCTATGTGTGAATTGTGTAGCTAGTATCTCTCTTTAGTTAGATTACATTAACATTTGAACTATGTATTTAGATAACTAGTCAGTCACTGTAATTTTTACAATCTTGGAAGCTGGTCTGATATAAATTGGCCATACTGACTGCGGAATGTTGTTGTGATGATGCCACAACCAGCCCAGTTTACTCTGAGGTGAATCGCAACATTACAAACTTTGATGTGACAAAAAGACAAAGGTAAAAGACAATCCCATGAAGCATTGCAAATGACGTAATCAGAAAAAAACTATGGTAATAGATCAAACTATTGATTGGTTGTTGATTTTAAGTATAGAAACAACAGACTGCAAAATATTACGATATATAAAAATATACAGTATACAGTATCTAGTTTGAGGGTGAAGTTAGACCAGTTCGGTTGCGTCATTCTCAGTGTGTCAGAGTGGAACTATTTGGCAGACTTTGCTGGCCATGATTCTCTGATTGGTGGATCTTTCTGTGCTGGACCATGGGTATTGTAGTTGTTCAACAGGAAAAGGTTAACAGACTCTAAAGACTCCCCTCATAAACAGCTGATTCATGTTTGGCACACATGTAGCAGAACTGCGGCTGACAAAACATGCTTGCCTCAGTGCGGTTATGGACTGCGGTCCATTCTGACAATTATTTTCATGCTCAGAATCAAATGACGTATTAGTGTACTCTACTACTACAACTCAGAATTTACACATATTCCTCATATTTTGTGATGTTGCTTCAACTTTTATTTTAAAACTGGAAGAACAAAATGGATCAATAAAACTTATAAATAAACACTTTGCCTTTAACAAAAAAAAGTCATGGTTACTGTTGTAACCTCTGTTCCCTGATGGAAGGAACGAGACGTTGTGCCGAATGTATTGACACAAGGGGTCTTTCTTGAGAGCCTCACATACCTTTGAACTTGAGATAAGGCCAATGAGAAATTGGCAGACAGAATTTGCATGCCCCGCCCCCGGACATACGGGTATAAAGGGAAGCGGGCGTGCATCTGTCAGTCAGGTTTTTGCACTGAAGAGCCGAGAATAAGATACAGCCGTTTACAGTGGTAGGTCTAGTGTCGTGGCAAGGGGGACACAACGTCTCGTTCCCTCCATCAAGGAATGGAGGTTACAACAGTAACCATGTCATTCCCCTTCTGTCACTCACTCGACATTGTATCGAATGTAGTGACACAAGGGGTCACATGTAAAAACGGCATGCACTAGACCGTGTTAGGTGAAAATCTGACACAGGTGCAAGCAAGCTACTGTGTGCTAGAAGCAACTGTATCGTTGCTTTGGTGAAGGACGCTAAGTGCAAGTGGAACTCCCGGTCGGCTGTTCCATATTTCCGAGTTCTACCCTCTCGGACCTGACAAAACACGGGACGAGACCGACTCAACCCTGAGATTGTAGAATCTCGCAAAGGTATTGGGTGTTGCCCAGAGTTTAGTGGCTAACCTGGGAGAGAGAAGGCACTGGATCACTTTGGTGAAGGACGCTTAGTGCAAGCGGAACTCCCGGTCGGCTGTTCCATATTTCCGAGTTCTACCCTCTCGGACCTGACAAAACACGGGACGAGACCGACTCAACCCTGAGATTGTAGAATCTCGCAAAGGTATTGGGTGTTGCCCAGCCCGCTGCTCTGCAGATGTCTGCTTAGGGAGGTGCTGTTGGCCAGTGCCCATAAGTATGCCACACTTTTGTCGAATTTGCTCGAACCCGCAAGGAGTCTGGAAGACCAAGGAAAACGTGTCGACAACCCAGCAGGCATCCTCAGTTTGGAGACAGCGTTCCCTTTCCGCTGTCCACCAAATCAAGATTTCCGCTGTCCGACACAAGCCGCTCAGAACATCTAGAGCTCTGCATGTGGTCCAATTAGATACGCAAAGCAGGTACTGGACACAGCAACGGAGGCTGAGTCTGCCTCCTCTTGGGGCAGCTTGCTTTCAGGTTCATGACCTGGTCCCTGAAGGGGGTCATAGGAATCAAGTCAATCAAGTCATGCTTACCCAAGGACTTGCCGTTCACTGCATCATGGTGGGCCATGATAGCCACTACATACACCTTTAAGGTAGAGGGGGACAGCTTCCCCTCCAACCTCTCATGCAGGAATGAAAGCCAGGGCCCTGTCCAGGAGCCAGCGGCTAAGTGTCCATTGCACATGGCACTCCAACACAGTTGAGGGGCGTCTGTGGTGACCACGACACGTCTGGACAGCTGCTGTAGGGGAACTCCAGTCCGCAGATAACAGAGGTCTATCCAAGGGTTGAAAGTCTGATGGCAGGAAGGGGTGAATAACACACGGTATGTGTCGCGGCGCCATCCCATCTCGGGACTCAAGTCTGAAGCCAGTGCTGAAGTGGTCTCATATGCAATCAACCCGAGCGGTGCGACCACAGCCAAGGATGCCATATGCCCTAGAAGCCTCTGGAACTGTTTTAGGGGGGCCGCTGTGCCGGGCTCAAAGAGAGCGAGGCACATTAGCACCGACTGCGTGTGCTCGTTCGAGAGGTGCGATCTCATTGAAACTGAGTCTAACTCCATGCTGAGATAAGAGATGCTCTGAACCGGGGAGAGCTTGCTCTTTTCCCAGTTGACCTGAAGCCCTAGACGGCTGAGGTGCCTGAGCACCTGGTCTTTGTGAGCACATATTAACTCTCAAGAATGAGCTAGAAAGAGTCAGTCATCGAGGTAATTGAGTATGCGGATACCCACTTCCCGTAGCGGGGCAAGGGCTGCCTCTGCGACCTTGGTGAAGACGCGAGGGGACAATGACAGGCCAAAAGGGAGGACCTTGTACTGAAAAGCCTGGCCGTTGAACGCGAAACATAGGAAGGGTCGATGTCGAGGCAGAATGGCGACATGGAAGTACGTGTCCTTCAGGTCTACCACTGCGAACCAATCTGACACCTAACGCAGGTTAAAATCTGTTTCTGCGTAAGCATATTCAACGGGAGTTTGTGTAAAGCCCGGTTGAGAACTTGCAAGTCCAAGATTGGCCACAACTCACTGCCTTTTTTGGGTATGATGAAGTGTAGAGACCCTTCTTCATCTCTGCTGTAGGGACAGGCTCTATGATGTCCTTGAGTAGTAGAGTTGTAATCTCTGCCCATAAGGTGCTGGTGTTTTCTCAACGCATCAAAGTGGAGTGTATACCGTTGAAACGAGGCGGGAGCCTGGCTAATTGACTCATGTACTGTAGGTATTGTGAAAACATTTTAGTTTATGTGTGTGTCAATAGGCATGGGTGGAGGCTTCACTGGGGTTTTTTCATTTTTATGCAATAATTTTTTTTTTTTCAGGAAATGTTTTCAAGCAATGTTGTGACATTGTGTTTATCGTTCACTGAAGCAGTGATTCTCAACCAGTTTTGCTTCAGGAGCAAGATTTGACATTGGGAATCAAGTGGTGATCAAACAATCAGTATTTCTTTTTTACTGAAAAAGTATAACATTTTCAATAAAATCAAAGTTTACTGTTTAGTTTCGAAATTTGTATTAATTCTCAGTGGATTCATGCTGTAGTCAATGTTCAACAAACAAAGCACGAACACTGTTCATCTCTTAATAAGTGAACCCATAATTAATTTAGACTGTTCATTTCTTTTGAGGACATCATCTACCTAATCTACATTAACCTTTTAAAAACTTTTATTCCCCTGCCAGTATACCTACAGTAATATAACTGTTTTGCTGTATAGATTATTAAAACTACTGTGTTGAACATTTTAGATATAAAAATGTCAACTAAAAGTCATGCGTATGTTGATTTCACTGAAATGTCTAACTGTCAATCAAATTTAATATAAAATATCAGAATGTTACAATTGCCCTTTTACAACTCCTTCTGGTCACCCCAACCATGTACAAAGTAGTCAAATACTGTAATCAAAGTAAGCCATTTGTTTCCATCAAATAGATGGAATTAAGTACACTCAGCTGTCAATTACTGTATGTAATGAAGCTGAAAATTATTCCTCAGGTTGATGCTCTGTGTTGTGTGTTATTCTGTGCCCTACCCTGCTGTTACCACCAAACACTAGCTATACAGACATGACATCATCATAACTACCATTTGGCAATCTCTGCATTCTTCCATTCTTTTCATTGACTATGCCATTTGTAGTATGTCACTATCATGAACAAAAGACTTCCTCTAAAATGTAAAAACTGAACATGTGCAGTTATTATAATGAGATATTTCTAACAGATCTGATTCGTAAAATTACTTGCATTGGTCTAATCCAAAGCAGTCATGTAAATTAATTTCTTAGGCAATTATTAGGAAATGTGAAGCGCTAATTGACAACATTTATTCAGATTACTTGTCTGATATTTAATATGATATTCATTTAATTATAAAAGAGCATGCATGTATGAGTTTAAAGACATTTTAGCATTTATCCACTTAGTAATAACTTGTACTTAGTTTTGAAAAAAGTTGATCATGTTGGTTTTAGTAGTTTTACTGAAAAACATTTAGGCCTATACCATTGTCAAATTTTTATATTATGACTAAAAATGACAAGTGAAACAGCCATCATGTTTTAAGTAAAACATTTTCCTGTTCCACTGAATGCATACTATTATTATTATTTATTAACCTTTATTTAACCTAGAAGTTTAAAATAAATTTTAAATCTCTTTTCCGATGAAGACCTGGCTACGAAAGCACACCATACAAGGTAAAAAAGTTATAAGATCAACAACAAAAACAGACATAAGACAAAAATAAGACACATTAATAAAAACACTGGACTACAATTACAGAATCCAGCTTATGCATAGCAATTGCCCTCTTCAGCCATACAATTTATATCAAAGATTTTAATTCACCCAAGTTAACAAATTGAATAAGATGTAATGTGTTCTGGAGGGAATTGCATGACCAAGGTGCAAAATAAGAAAAAGCTGTTTTACCAAGATCAAAGCAAATCCTGGGTACCCTGTAGAGTAGCCATCTAGAGGAGTGAGAATTGTAACAGCTATTGATGAGTGGCACAAGATTGCACAAATAAGGAGGTAGTTTTCACTGTATGGCTTTAAAAATAAAAAATAAATACCAGTGATGCTGTCTCCTTAAGCTTAATGAAGGCCACAAGACCAAATTTTAAAGTACACAATGATGTGAACTAGACAATGAATTGCTTATAAAATGAAGAGAACAATCATGCACAGAGTCTAGAGGGCGAAATATAGAGGAACCACCATGCTTGTGAATAATATCTCCATAATCTAGAACACTTAAGAATGTAGCCTGTACAAGCTTTTTCCTATCTTATAAATTACGGCAGGCCCTTTTTTGATGATAAAAATCAGCCTAACCTTCAGCTTCTTCACTAGCTGTTCAATATGCACTCTAATAAAGAGCCTGTCAGGAGACTCTGATTCATAATTTGAGCAATCGGCTCAGCAATAAAATCAGCTGAAAGCTTTAGAAAATTAGGATTCAAATTGTCGGGTTCAGGCAACTTTTTTGGATCAACATCCTTCAAAGTTTTACAGATATCCACACTAGAAATAGGTCTAAATACAAAGGGGTCCCTAAGTGAATCAGTACATGATAAAGATGTTATAAATTTAGAATTAGAGCTCCCCGTTCCTGCCACATATGTATTAAGAGTAGAACCCGCTGAAATAAAATGCTCTTTAAAATGTCTTACAATTTCATCTTTACACTTAATTTCAGTTGAATTCACCAAAATGTGCTCAGGGATGCCTAGAGTGTATTTGAGCCATGACAATAAATGTATCTGTTTCCAGAATTTAGTAGGATTGGTTAAATTTTCAGAAATAGATTTTAAGTAATATTCTGACATTGATGTTTTCAGACTTGCCTTGGCCCATGAGACGTTAATTTCCCTGATCAGGTTAGATAATTCAACTGTGAACCAAGGGTTGCGCCAGAGATACTAAATATCTTTATAGGGGCATGCTTATTTTAAAATGACATGAAAGAATTGCAAAAATGTTCCCATGCACACTCCACATCATGGATTAAACTGACACATCATGGATTAAATTGACTAAAATCACTATTGTATAAATAATGCAGAAATGCTTGTTCTTCCAGACATTTAACATACCTTTTAAAAGCATAATGAGGTTTTAACTTGGGTCATTTTAAATTTCTTACACAGGCAATGGCAAAATTTAAAGACATTATTACAGAATACAGCTGTTGAGGTATATTTGTGAGGCACATGTGTAATAATGAGATCCAGAAGAGTGGATTTATTTAGATCTTTTGGGTTGAGCCTAGTAGGATTGCATTAACACATTGCGTGAGATGTAAAGAATCACACAAATGCAATCAGAAGCTGAGGAAAGCCAATTTAGATCACCCATGAGAATGAATTCAAAGTCAATTAATCTGAATAAGCATCAGAAAGAGAAGAGAGGGCTTCTTTTGTCTCTGACGGTGGTTTATAATAGCCAAAGTCAAATGAAGTTCTTTAGATATATTCACCTTAGCAGCAAGCAGCTCAAACTGTCTGGCTTTAGTTATAGACTGTGATATGGAGCTACAGAATTGTGATTTAACATCAATCGCCACTCCACCACCTTTACCAACTCTATCAGATCTATAAACATTGTAACCACCAATTGCAATCACATTATCAGTTATTGATTTCTTTAACCAAGTTTCTGATAAAACCATAAAATCCATATCCATTGTAACAACCCAAAGCTTTATCATGCCCATTTTGGGAAGAAGACTTCAAACAACACAAGGACAAATGCACAAGGACAAAACCGGATCTACTTTTAAAGTCTGCCTGCATAAGTATATTTTGCATAGGTCCAGGGTTTGGTTGCACATTCCCAGATAACAATAGCAGCAATATAACAAAACATTAAAATTCCCAGTACGTGTATTGGTAATATAATCAGTGTCTCTCTCTTTCCAAGCATTTGTTGCACGTAGGTTCAGGGTCTGCTTCGTGATTGTCCATATAAATATATATATATATATATATATATTGATTTGGCACAAGTTTTACACCAGTTTTACTCTCAATCACACACATATGGGCAATTTAGAGTCTCCAATTCACTTAACCTGAATGTTTTTGCACTTGTGGGGTAAACCGGAGCACCCAAAAGAAACCCACACAAACACAGGGAGAACATGCAAACTCCACACAGAAAGGCCAAGACTCAAACCCAGGACCTTCTTGCTGTGAGGCGACAGTGCTAACCACCGAGCCACTGATTTTTAATTGGATTTCTTCATTGATTTCTTAAGTTAGTTATGTGGGTAGGTAGGTAGTGTCATCCATCCATCTTCTAGAGCCGTTTGTCCTATGTAGTGTCACGGGTAGTGCTGGAGCCTATCCCAGATGTCTTGGGTGGAAGGCAGGGAAACACCCTGGACAGGTTGCCAGTCCATCACAGGGCTATCTCACACCTAAGGCAGTTTTTAGGGCTGGTAGTATCATCAGGCCTGCTAAACTGTATTGTAACTATCAATGATTAACTTCAAATTACAGGCTACTACTCATCTAGTTAGTCTTGTTCACAAGTTATCCTGTTCAACCAGTTCTCCTTCACATCTTCAATCTTCACATCTGTTCTTAGCCCAACCTCAGCCTTACCCTACATATATAGGTGACTGCTAGAAACATGCTGGAGTGAGTCGCAGTATTTTCATTCATTTACATGAGACGTGATTACTACTACAGGTATTTTTCTGAAGCGGAACATAAACGGGTCTGGCATTTTTACTAACAAGGACTGCAAGCAAGTAAGAAAGCATTTTATCACTATTTCAAAGAAAAGGAAAGAGATACCAGTGACAGCAAGGGAGTTTCCACTAAAATACCACAGTTGTTACTGCATTTCTTCTACTATGTTATTGTGGGTGTAACTATGTTTATCATAGTAAATTTGTCTTTATTGTGGATTTTTGGAAATGAATCTAAATCTGGACAATCCAGACATACTTTGTTTCTCTCTAGGTAACTGTTATCATACAGAAATGTCTTGTGATGGGGTGATAATTAGTTGAAGGAAATGCAATGACAATTTGAAATGGAATTAACAGTGTATAGGGGCCCAGTTTATGTTGGAATTAAAAACTTTAAAGGTGGTAATATTAATAGTACATCTAATCTGTTTTCGTGCAAAAGAGTAAAGACAGTGGTGTCCCTTAAAGAGAGAAAGATCATCAGGTTATGCATGACTACAGGACAACAACAGTACTATGATCTCTGATAACTGCAGACTGTGTTGGTCAAGCTATTTAAAAAATGCATCTAAGATACGTTGAAAGCTACCCTTTAAAGATAGTAGCTAGTTACCCTCAAAGTTACATGCCAAAAGTATTTTACAATTAAGCTATTTTTTCATCAGTGTGTCTGTGTCTGTTAATGGGGAGGGAAAGGAAGTGTTTAAAAATAATGAAACAGATGCAAGGTGCATATTGTCAAATACATTGCATCTTAAAAATGCATATTCTGTAAGTAACCCAGTGTGGCATTACCATGGTACCATGATGCAGGGGCGGGGCCAGAAGGGTGGCATGGGTTGGAAGCTGCCACTCTAAAAATTTGCTTTGCCACCCCACTTTCCACTCTATCTTGGACCCTGCTCTCATCCTGAGATGGTGCGCAAAGACTTAACCCGTCCCTGTTGCGCATGGTCCATAACAACGCTCTGCCCATGTCTGGCAGGACACAGCATTCCGCCTCAGTAGACAAACCCCCCTTCATGATTACCGTATGCATGTGGTACCCCTAGTTACCTCCACTTCCATTGTACTGTATATGTCCAAAAATATGGTACTGCCTTTTCAGTGTTAAAATACTTTAATCTATCCCAGCTTAATGTGCAGTGACAACTAAGTAAGCCATTCATAGGTTACTTTTCTCAAAAACTGTCAGCACTGTGTCTCTGTGGTGCTATGACAATTCCTGTGTGTGTTTTAAAAGACCCGCTTAGACCTGCCCGAATCACACGTAGCCAGACCTATAACTACACCATATGTCTTGGGTCCATAGCGGCTTCAATTGACCAAGAACCACCCATTTAGAAAGGACAAGCCATCTCACTGACATGTTAAGCAACCAATTACCTGTCATATTTCTCATTATGGTGTGTTTAGGGGTAGGGTTTTCAGAGATGAATCATACCATAATTAAAGACTGACATACACAGCATTATATCAATTATTTATTTCCCTGAGTCTCCACGACCGATTGCACATAAAACACTTGGGAAAATAGAGAAAAAAGTGTAGAGAGTCAAGGACAGCACAGAAAAATTAAGAATTTTACAGACATAACGGCAAAAAAAAAAAAAAAAAAACTCAGAATATCTTTAAAGATCTGATGTAAATGGTCTGCACTTATATAGCGCCTTTTTAACCTTTGCGGTATTCAAAGCTCTTTACACTGCGTCTCATTTACCCATTCACACATCAGTGATGGCAGAGCTGCCATGTAAGGCACTAGTCTGCCATTGGGAGCAACTTAGGGTTCAGTGTTTTGCCCAAGGACACTTCGGCATGTGGAGTCTTGTGGGCCAGGAATCGAAACACCAACCCTGCGATTAGTGGACAACCTGCTCTACCACCTGATACATAGCCACCCCTTGTCACCTTCCTGGTAAACTCTGGCACATTCTGTGATTATTAACTTTGTGAACATGACTTGGCTTGCTGGTCGAATGATAAAGCATCCTGTGTGCATCTACTTCTAGAAGTTCCATTAAACCAGCCAATCATATTTGCTCTGATGGTTTGAGAATGTGTTTTCCTGTTTTGTGTGCTATAAGCATCAGACGGTTTGAGAACGGACTTTGGGCATGCCATCTGAGGCTGAGACTAGACCGTCCCCAACAATGTTACTTAACCAATGGCATCAGTTGGGGTGGTGCTATCTGACTGGCTGAACATCTGCAGGCGAGGGGCGTATTCAGAAAGCTGTTTTGAAAACAGTGTTTATTTTTGCAATTCCATTCAGTGGCGGTTTTAACTACTCTCTAGCAATGCTCATTGAAAAGAACCTACTCAAAAGAGTGCTTTGTTTGCAAATTGAGCTCTGCTTGTTCTGATTCTAAACAGCTGACATTAATTAAAAACAATAAACATTATTTAAAAACAATAATAAAAAAAAACATTAATTTATTTATGAATCGTTTTTACAATTGAGAGTGTCCCTAGATGTCTCCTAAGTGAGATTTTGACAGGTTTACTCAAATTTTTTAAATTGTTATGTTGTGATTCATCTTGAAGTTGGTTTGATTCAAGTCTTAAAACTCTTTTACATTTTTGCAGAATGCGTAGGGACACATCATCGATCAGAAACCGGTCTTCCATTGGCCGCTTCCCTTCTGGTACACTTGCGCTGGACAAGCCAGAGACGGCGAAGCCAGAGAAGACAAGATGGACATGCAGCAGATGGTTCCGCCAGTGCTGCTGTTGCCGCCACAAAAGAACTGATGATAATATCTCAGACACTGTTGTCATAGATGTCAGTCCAGAAGGATCAAAAGAAAACCTTGAAATGAAAGGTTGCCTAAATGACATGTAGTTTCTCTGCTTCAAAATTTTAAGGAATAGTTTACCCAAAAAAAGAACGTTATGACATTGTTTACTCACTCTCATGTCATTCCAAACAAAATTACTTTCTTTCTGATGTGGAACTAAAAATGAAAAGTTGTGAAAAATAGTGGTCAGTCTTTTCCAGGCCATGATAATAAGTAAAAGTGGTAAAAGTCTTCATAAAAGTCTTCTGAAGGCAAACAACAGCTTTGGGTGAGAAACACAGACAAAATATAAATCAAGATTAAGTTAAGATGAGTTCTGTGAACCGGATCAAACTCATGAATCATCCAGAAGAACTAAGGAGGATGTCAAGATTTTTCGCGAATAACGATTTTTGGTCTGTTTCTTACAAGTCAGCGTATAACTTCAGAAGAGTCAGAATATTGCGCAAGTCATATGGACCACATTTATGGTACTTTTACAGTGTTTTTGTGACCTTATTATTAATTGTAATGAGTTTACTAAAAGAAATCCGAAATTATCTGAAATTTGTAATCAGATTAATTTACTAATGATTTCCATTAAAAATAGCATTACCCTACTAACTACTGTACTTTACCTTTAAAGTACTTTCTAAAACACTTTCATCTAAAAAGCTTGTGTTTTTCCACTGAATTAATTAAAAAATAAGGTTAAAAAATGTCTTCTTTACTCGTCGCACGCAACTCAAAACACTCAGCATGGCACATTTCTCCCTTACAATGAATCATTAGGGGACGTGCACTACAGAAGTACATATAACATACTATACATATATGCCTACATTTAAACATAATTCATGTTTTCAATGTATTCTACATAAATAATATTATTTTGAAATATGTATAACCCAAGTGATGTACTTAAAATTAATTAACTTAACTGAAAGTCAGTAACTGTAATCTAATTACAAGAATCTAAAATGGAATGCTACACTACTTTTTGAATTATAAAGTAATTAGATTATAGTAACTAAGTACTTTGTAACCAGATTACATCCAACACTGATTGTAATTGCTTGATTCATTTTTATAAATGTCTCCATTTGCATTCCATGAAAGATATAGATATAGAAAGAAATGCAAGAAAGAAACATATACAGGTTTGGAATGACATGAGGGTGAGTAAATGATGACAGAATTTTCATTTTTAGTTGAACTATTCCTTAAAGATCTGATTAAAAATGTAGAGATCATTATAGTAATAGTAATCAAGATATAAATTTAATCCAAGCTCTTTTTTTCTCTCTCTCTCTCTCTCAGGTGTTTTATTGGAGGTACGTTCCATAGACCTTCTCAAATCCAAGAATGGACAGAACCGAGTGGAGCATCATACAGACTGCTACCAAAGTGAACAACTTATCATCCGCAGAGGCCAGAGTTTTCAGATGTGGATTGAGTTCTCACAACCTTTTAACCCGAAGACAGACAAACTTCACTTAGAGCTGAGACTAGGTCAGTTTGCCATCTTATTATCCTGGTCCAGTGTAAAGGTAGGGTGGGTACCAACAACATTTGCTCTGTGAACCCACTGTAAGTGTGCTAACTTAAGTTTTTTTTTGTGCGTGTATGTGTTTAGAATTCCTTTCACTCATTTGATCCGATTCGCTAACTGTGTACACATGTATTTGTGAATGTTTTTCACGCAGTATTCATGATTAATCAAAAAGGTTGCATTTATATTTATTTATATATATATATGAACCAACTCTTCTATCATACCTTTTCCTGCAACTGTGTACTGAGGAGTGTGCACTATGCAGTAAGCTCTATGTTACATTTAAGTAATTCTCCGTTGACAGTGAAGCAGCTTGTCACTTCTTTTGATTGATTGGCAACTTTTGTATTAAACCGCACCTTTTCAGAGTTTACATGTACTGTACATATGGTATGTGTAGCAGAGTAAAGAGATAGTCAGGATGTAATCACGTTCACATAATCAATCATGAGCATGATTTAGAAGTTGCATTTTCCCCCTAAGATTACCTTTTTTGCTACACTGATGGCTAGGTTTAGGTTAGGGTGTATGGTTATTATAATATGCATTCCTTTTGACTGTATTACTTAATTTGGTACCACTCTGTGGATATTTCACCTGGAAACTGGAGCTCACACATGGCCAAATGTTCAACAACACTTCCAACTTCAGCCACTCGGGACAGTTATTTGAAATTTGGAAACCGATTTCAGCTGAAGGACTTTCGACCTACTGTTGTCAAATTCACAGAGAAATCCATCTGGAGATCGTCCCTTTATTGAGAGAACAAAGATTACATCATAACTAAACGTTTTCGGTTGGGGCATGTCTGTTTTGGGCTGCCCTTTTTCATCCCTCCTCATAAAGTTCACAGACTTTTTGTTCAAAGTTGCTAAGGCTTAATTACAATATTCAGAATATTCAGTGTTCATGGTCACACTTTATATTAGGTGGCCTTAACTACTATGCACTAACATTAAATACACACAAGACTATGTATATACTCTGTAAATTTTTTCTACAAAATATTCACATTTGCTGCTACTGAGGTTGAGGTATGGATAAATTTAGGAGTAAGGGTAGGGTTAGGGTTTGGATTAGGGGTTAGAGTTGGGGAAAGGGTTGGGTTAGGGGTAAAGTTAACAGTGTAACTACAAATGTAATTAAATGAAGGTACTATAAATGTAATTACAATGCAACAACATGTATGTACATATTAAGTACATTGTATCAAATAGTTAAGTACATAGTAGTTAAGACCACCTAATTTAAAGTGGGTCGGTATTATTTTTGATCAATATCACCAGTTAGTCTTTTTATATATTTAAAAAAATTTGATAGCTTTTACCTTTGAGCAAAGCATTTGAAATTGTCTGTTTATATGTTTTGTTTTATTAGAAGGCCAAAAGTCCAGTTAAGCGCCATATTCACTAAAGGAAATATGCAGATCAGGCAACAGAGCAAACGCGGCCACAATATCACTGCTGAACACAATTTGCATGCGCAATTCTGATCTGATCTTGCAGTCCGACTCTGAGCACAATATTGCCGGGGATTGTGCAGACCACTGTATTTTAACCACCCTGCCGGGACTGAACAACATCACTTTGATCCAGACACCTGGATAATCTCATAAAAATGCAGAATGTGCATTTGACAACAGCGCGCATCTGTATATATGCCAGGTTATAACGCTCTTCAACATCATTTGATGATTATTTGATTAATTACTGCTGAAATGACAAGTTGAGAATGTTCACAAACATCTCTTTTAAATAAAATTAATTTTACCGCCTATTTTCATTTGCCGATAATAGAGCAATGTAAATTGCGTAGGGCAAATTGCACTGAGTTTTGGGAATGTTTATTCAATCTTTAATGAGCCTAATTTACTTAGAAAGGAGGTGTGTTTGCACAGAAAGTAATGAAAATGACTTTTAAATATTAAAGACGAAATGCATTCTCATCACTGATTGCGCCCGCTAAATGTAATTACGGGTGGTTAATCAATATGACCAGGTATTTGTGCTGAAATACCATGCCCAAAAGTGCCCTAGTTTAAATTACATTTTTTTCCCCCATTCTGATGGTTGATGTGAACATTAACGGAAGCTCCTGACCTGTATCTGCGTGATTTTATGCACTGCACTGCTGCCACACGATTGGCTGATTTGATAATCACATGAAAAAGTAGGTGTACAGATGTTCCTAATAAAGTTCTCAGTCAGTTAAAGTGACAACATGACCTCCTATGGGGGCATGTTGTCACAAAAGGTGCTTAACGTGTTTATTGAACTACTATATGCCTTTTTTCTTGGACAATAATGATGGAAACTTCAAGGTTTAAGGCTATATAGGATTTGACTCTCCATAAACCTACTCTGAGAGTACTTCGGTAATAGAGCCATCGTTCTTAGGCCTGAGTTTTTCTTCCCTACTTGTGGGCTAAAAAGGATTTATCACTTCAATGTATCTCTGTATCTTTATGTGTATATGTGTGTCTTTCAGGTAATCTCCCAGATGTATCAAAACGCACACTTGTGATTGTTCCTTTGGTTGAGGAACTGCAGGACAATTGCTGGGAGGCCAAGATTATTGAGCAGATTGGCAGTAAAATCAAACTGACTGTGAACTCTCAGTCAACTGCTGCTATTGGCATATACAAACTCACTGTTGCAACACACAGCCTGATGGGCGAGGCCATGTCACCTTACAACTCTGACAATGACATATACTTGCTGTTCAATCCCTGGTGTGAAGGTACGGACAAGGGTGGGGCAAGAGAGATGAGAGAGAGCATGATAAAAACAAAAATATGCTGTGAAATCACTATAACATATATACTGTAGAGTACAATTGGATCCTTTTCTTTCAGCACACTGAAAATATGTAAACCTTGTCCTCTTTTTCTATGGTTAAATGCAAATTTACAAAACAACTGAAGTTTGATTATTTTATTTTTTAAAAACCATCTGAAAAGTCTAACTTATCACAGTGCCATCTCTCTCTTCTAGATGACACTGTGTACATGGATAATGAGGAAGAGAGGAAAGAGTATGTTCTTAATGACATGGGCCTAATTTATTATGGAACTGAGTTACAGATCGGAGACATACCATGGAATTTTGGCCAGGTAAGTGCAACTTATCCATATAAATTAGGCTTGGGATCGATGCCTTTTTCGCACATCGATAATCAGAAGATTTTCCCAATGATTATCGATATATATCTTTATCTTTTCAGATATAAATAGGGCTCCTCATTGCATAAATAGTCTTTGTCTCTTCAGGCATATTTCTTAACACAACTTTGGTAAAGTATGAGCGGCAGGGAAAATTAAAGGGGGTCACACACCGGACGTGTCTGGCAGATGACATGGCACATTCTAAAATTATAAACAATTATTTATTTTCTACAAAGGTACAAACGCACGCCAAAACTCAGTGTCAACATTCTGAAGCGCCACGGAGCATAACTCGCATGGTTTTCCATTAAATTCGACCCAAATCATTATCAAATGACAACGATTGTTTACTCTAGACATCACTGGATGATCTATTGTGAACATGTATCTTTCGTAGAGCCTATCCAATGTATTTTCATTTAAAAGAATGTCATTTTGTGGTTTACATCTTGAATGAAAGACCTATTCAAGGCTACATACAGAGAAAATGCATAATAAACATCTCCATTTCTAATCGTTCAGTTTGTGCAGTTTCACACTAGCCTGAAAAAAAAAATGTCATTTTGTTCATTCCTGAAGAAGTACCAAAGCTTTCCTAACACTTGAGTGCCATCTCCAGCCCCACTTCAGCTCATCCATGATACATGTTATATCAACCTCTTGTGGTCTCCCAATGCTATTACGGCAGATTGTTAAACAAAGGCCAACTGAGTGAATTGGAAAGCAAGCAAATTGGGATTCTTATTTAAATTTCAGCCATTTTTAATATTTCGATGCCTCAAATATATATAGATATTTTTATATAAATTACTTGCTGATGAATAATCAATATATCGATATTTTATGACATACCTCAAATTAATGCATGAAATGTATTTACAAAATGTACAGTATATTGTCACAGTCTGTCTCCCTCATGTTCTTAAAGGACTCTTATTTTGAAGTTTTCGTCCGGACTACATCTTCCATAGTAGTGCACTGCCCTTATCACTTCCATCCGCTCGTCATCATCCTCACCTGTATTCCATTCCCTCATTTAGCGCCTTGTGTGTATATATATACTGTATATACCCTCTTGTTTTGTTCATTCAGTGTTCAGTGCTTAAAGTGTTATATTTCATGTTTATGTTGTCATGTTAGCTTTATAGTTTGTTCCACTCCAACGTTTGTTCCAATCCTCTGTGAATTATTAAATCAAATCACTTTATTGATAGCATTGAAAGTATCTACTCCTGTGTCTCCTCTCTTCCAAGAACCCAGCGTTACAGAATAGTAATACATTTGTCTGTATATATATATATATACACACACACACAAATTAAATGGCTCCTTACACAATACTCTATGGCAGAAAATCCCACATGGAAAATTCACTAAAGTGATTACTTCCTTCGTCTGTTTCTTAGTTTGAAAAATCCATCCTGACTGCTTGTCTGTTTTTGCTGGAACAAAGTGGTGCTCCTGCATCCGGATGGGGAGATCCAATTAATGTGGTCAGGATTGTGTCTGCAATGGTGAGTCTTAATTCTCCTTTGAAAGGCATCATATTATACTTTTTCCCTCTGGTTCCACTAATAATGTTAGTCAAAATGTCTTGCTCCAAAACTGGCTTAATTACATTTTTAATGACCATGCACCATCTTTTGACGCTTTTTAATTAAAAGGGCTATTTTTGTTTCTGTAAAGCTTCTATATGTAAATGACCTCTAATGTGACTGTAACCATGCTGGGTAGTTTACATCTGAATACTTCTGAAATGTACAGTATACATACATATATATAGCTATGTATACATATTGTGTATATATATATACATACATACAGTATGAATGTATTATAAACTTTTTTTAAAGTGCATGTTTAAGATTCAGATGGTAGACCAGTCAGTCAAGGTATTGTATAGAAGGTGATTTGGTACTGAATGAAGTAGAAATATCAAAGGACTGTTACAGCGAAAGATAATACAAAGTGCAAATAGCATGTTAAAGAGATAGGTGCACTGATTCAAGTATAACAGGAGATGTACAGTATGATTTTTTTTTTAAGGATTACATATTGTTTTTGAGGTCTGTGATTAGCAGGCTGACAGCTAACAAGCTGTTTCTTAAAATTTAACTATAATCTGATTATACACATACAATGTAATCTAAGTACTTGAGTTTTGTAATCTGATTACATAATACAGATTACATGTACTCTGTTACTAGCTAGCACTGCTGGCTAACATCTTTGCATGTAAAATGAGTAACAATGCATACCTCTGGTTTTACAGCACTTACAAATAATTTTGACTTGTCACTCCTATTCATAAAAGTACCACATTGATGCAAAACTCTTTATTTTAACATTTGACATTGTTTTTTGTCCATGTGATCATACATGAAATGACTAATCAAACATCAAAATATCTGTGACGTTTTCACAAGGTTTACACAAGGTCCTTGAAGTGCTTACATTTCTTTAATTTTAAATAATGGAATACCTGGAAAATCAGTTTGTTTTGTTGAAAAGTGGTTGAGAATAAAACAGAAAATTTTACACATCCATGTGAAAAATCCCAGGAGATCATCAGTTACAGAAATACTCAAACCAGCCCATCTGACACCAACAATCATCCATGTGATTATCTAATCAGCCAATCATGTGGCCGCAGAGCATAAAATCATATCTCTTTTATCATAATATAATACAAATATATCTCAGTGATGTAGACTATGGCATGATTAGATAATCGCATGGATGTTTGTTGGTGCCAGATGGGCTGGTTTAAGTATTCCTGTAACTGTTGATCTCCTGGGGTTTTCACACACAACAGTCTTTAAAATGTACTCCGAATGGTGCCAAAAACAACAAACATCCAGTGAGTGGCAGTTCTGTGGATAGAAATGTCTTGTTGATGAGAGCGGTCAGCAGAGAACGGCCAGACTGTTTCGAGCTGACAAAGTCTGCGGTAACTCAGATAAAGTCTCAGATCTCAGATCCTATTCTGAGATGAAGGGTGGCTGCATCACAATATTAGGCAGGAGGTTTTAATGTAGTGACTGATCTGTGTATACATAAAATCAAGCTTTTGACACTTAGATTACTTACTATTACTATTACTATTATGGTATAACAACTATAAAATTTATTAACAACGATTAAATAATACACAAGTTTTATCAGAAGAATTAACTTAAGTTATTTTATAAAATTATAAGCTTCACATTTCTGCCTTTTAAATCTTACAAAAATGTACCTCAATGACTTCCATTGTAAGTGCCTCACTACAACCTCAATTTTTGGAGGGACAAGTTGAAATTATTTGTGTGTTAATCAACATAATTTCACAAATGCTGTCAACTAAGCTTTACTTGTATTGAACCAAAAATATGTCTTTAAGGTAGCAATAAAAATAGCTAAAAAGTGTTTAGAATTTAGTCAAGATCTGTGGTTGAATTTATTAAAGGTCAAGTTTTAAGCACTGTGGTTTGGTGTGGATCTCTTGTAATCTGAACTTGAGGATGCTTGTTACCTTCTACTACATGATAACAGAGTAAACAAATGAAAAGTGTTTTATTATTGGCCTGCTGGTATAAATCATGTTAAAGGGCCGGATCCGGTCTTTTGGCCATAGTTTGCCTTAAACACTTGATTTATTTTATTATTTGAAAGTGTAATAAATGTAATAATTTTTATAAAACGTAGCCAGATGCAATAGAAAATTATATGTTTTGCTATGTTTTACAACAGGTTAACTCCCCTGATGACAGTGGTGTGTTGACAGGTAATTGGTCAGGTAAATATGAGGATGGAACAGCACCCACAGTCTGGAGTGGTAGCAGTGACATCCTTAGACAGTACTATGAAAATGGAGGAACACCAGTTAGATATGGACAATGCTGGGTCTTCTCAGGTGTCACCACGTCAGGTAAGAATATATAAGCAAGTGAGACACTGAGAATATGCCCATATGTCATTTGTGCATAACCTCTCTCTGTCTCTTGTTTTTCTATATTTCATCTCACAGTGTTGAGGTGTCTAGGAATTCCCACCCGTAGCGTTACAAACTTCAGCTCTGCTCATGACACGGATGTTTCCTTGACAACTGATGTTTATTTAGATGAGAACTATGAGCCAATTGAAGAGCTTAATCAAGATTCTATCTGGTAGGCCCAAATTTCATTTATAACATTTTGAACAGCTGGACTGTTAAGCTGGACTGTTTATATATATATATATATATATATATATATATATATATATATATATATATAAAATTGAGGCTGTTTTGAGAGCAAAGGGAAGTGCTGCCCGGTATTAGTACAGTGCTCCTAATAAAGTGTTCCGTGAGTGTGTGTGTGTAAAAAGGCTGTCGTAGCCCATTCACCTCATGTTTCGACTTGAGGTGCATGGTATAGACTAGAGGCTGTTATAAGTAGAGATATTTTTCTGCAATTGTACAACTACAATTGTACAAAGTGGTTATCTGAGTTACAAAACCAGAAATACTCGAACCAGCCCATCTGGCAACATTTATTTTTCTAAAATGTGTCACTGACCTTCCTCACACTCTTTCACTCAAACTAAAAAGTTAGTTTGAAGGGTTCTAGTTCCAACCTAGATAGCAATATTGGCCAATTTTGGTTCCTTGATATGGCTCAGGTTCGTCAATGTCTATGGTTTTTTTTGTGTGTGGGGGGGGGGTTGCATATTTTATTGTCCGCCAGACGTAAAACTTAAATATGATTGCTCAGAAAAGTAATAGCACATGCTCAACAACCCACATGATTAGATATATTATTCAAGTCCATAGCACAAATGGTGCAGGACAAGTTAGTTTTAAAAGTTCAAAGTTTTATTAAAATCCCTAAACATACTGTATGTAAGAACAATAATAATTGTTAGTCTTGCAATAGCAAACACCACTAATTAATCTTACTGTAATTCATCTAAATGTTACCTTTTATGCATTATAAGGTATCACATATGTGATCTTGCTTACTGCTAATGTATACATTGGCTGCGTGCAAAGTACAAAAAAATCACAAAATCTAATGTAATTTACAGAAAAATATCAGTGTATTGCTGTTTTTGGTGGTTCCATATTCTGCATCATTCAAATACAGTATCCTTTGACAATCTTCCTTGAGAGAGTGAATACATTTTTTGATATACAGCCACTATCACTTGTTCTTCGTTTTACTGCAAAACCTGGAACACAAAAATAAATCTCTCTGCTCACTCCTGCACACAGCAATTTGTCTTTGAATGAGAAAACAATATATACTATAAAATAAAATATGCTAATGAGCGTAAATAAAACATGATATTAAATATACAAATGTGCACCCTCTGTTCCTGTCTCTGCAGGAACTTTCATGTGTGGAATGACTGTTGGATGGCTCGTCCAGACCTTCCCGTAGGTATGGGGGGCTGGCAGGCTGTAGATGCGACTCCTCAGGAGACCAGCCAAGGTGTTTTCTGCTGTGGCCCTGCCTCTGTCACAGCTGTCCGGAACGGACAAGTTTTCCTCAAGCATGACACACCATTTGTATTTGCAGAGGTGTCTCTCAACCTCCAAACTAATAATTCATTTAATTTAATTTCTTGAGCAAAGGTCGATAAACAAAGTCACACTAGATGACAAACAAAGTGAAGTGACCATAATGAAAAGGAATCTTGACCTTGATGAAACATATTGCAACTCCACTAAAGGCTGGCTGAAGCACAGAAATAACACACACTCACATGCTATCATTTGTATTAGCATTAGTTCCTTTTCCAAAATTAGCTTTTTACTAATTTGCAGCAGTAAGATCCTCTCTTTGCTTTTTTCTGATTCAATTCAGTGTAACAATATATGCAAGATCTGTTTACAAACGATTTACACATAAATTAGCTCTGCTTGTTTTTTTACTTATGCGGCCCAAAGTGTCTTACTTTTAGGCGTCTTGTTGGTACTTAATGTTTTGCTTTTTTCTTCTAGGTAAACAGTGATAAAATCTACTGGCAACGGAATACTGATGGGACCTTCACTCAGGTCAAAGTTGAGAAGAAAGTAGTAGGTCACTCTATTAGCACTAAAGCTGTGGGCTCTGATGAACGTGAGGACATCACACACCTCTACAAACACCCAGAAGGTACAAAAAGCTAAAGTACACACTCATACTAAAATCAAATATATCCCAGTCAAACCTTAAGAATACCTCAAGAGGTTGCAATTATGAAGTCCACAATTTTAGGGCCAGGACAAAGTTCCTAGCTATTGGAAGCTAACAGGCATGAGACATGTGACAATTTAGAAAAACTGATAATGAATGTGGCAGCAGAAATTTGGGTGCACTTCATAGGTCATATGATGAAGTATTGAACTGCTATAGTCTAGTGGAGTGATGGACAAAGAGAAGATGGGTGGTTAAGGTGTTTAAGAAGGTATGAATGTTACTGGTGTTATACATTCACTTGGTTAACCTTTTTGCACGTGAGTTTCTCCTGTACTGATGAAGCCCCCAGTGTGAGTTCTTTAATGCACGCTGTAATTAAAAAGAATCTTACCTTACACTTCACAGCAGATGCACTGAAGGTTTGATTATATATGATCAAGCATATAATGTGGTTTTTAGATGTTTAAAATGATTGATTTTTATAGAGAAGATGCTATCGTGTATGCACTTGTCGGTTATGTGCACCGCCATATTGTTTACATGCACTGCAGCATAGGATTTTGAGTTCGCCATAGAAGTATAGAAGGTTCTAAAAGCCTAGCCCTTCCACTCTCCCAACACAAGAAGTGGTTAGAACGAGTGACGGACGGATTGGGCGAAGGCTCAAGTGGTCAGACTAGTTTTTATATTCTTTGTTAAACGTCAGAAAACTAAATATAGGTCTCCTTTTCTCATTTTAGATTCAGAGGAAGAGCGTATTGCTGTGGAAACAGCTTGTAAATATGGCTCCAAGGCAGGAATCTATGGTGACCCTAGTGCTGAAGATGTCACCTTGCAGATCAGTATGGATGGGGAAGAACCTCAACTTGGTTCAGATGCTACACTGACCATCACAATAAAGAACTCAAGCTCAGAACCACGCAGTGTCAATCTCAACGGCCAGGTGGCAGTAGTGTACTATACCGGGGTGCATAAATCTGCAGTGAAGAAAGACCAGATACCTGTTGAACTTCAGCCTAATGAAGGTGAGAGACCTGATACTAATCTGTTCTGGTGATGTCCATATTGATCATTCCGATAGTTGAGTTGTTCAGAGATTTATGGTGGTGGGCAAGATTATGAATAAATATAACTTAAATATCACTCTCTTCCTCTCACAAAGCTATGGTATGGATTCAGAAGAGAATATTCCACTTGAAGTGTATAGACAACTTTTATAGTGCTTTTTAGTCCTTTTCAGAGCTTGACAAGAACCTGGTTATTGCACGCTTTTGCTAGAGCTGCAATCTGCTAAATATATGTTGTGTTCCATGGAAGAAAGACATTTATACATGTTTTGGAATGAGATGAGGGTTGAGTAAATGAAAACTTTCATCTTTGGGTGAACTACTCCTTTGGCCTGATGTTTCACTCTTACCCCTCATAGTTGAACATGTGGAGTGGAGTTTGCTGTATGATCACTATAAAGACAAACTGGTGGACCAGGCAATGTTGATGCTCACTCTCACAGGACGGGTCGCTCAGACGAAACAGGTTCTGGCCACCCAGTTCAGTTTCAGACTGCGCACACCTGACATTGTCATTACTGTGAGTTTAGATTATTTTTCTTTTAAACTACCCATTTAGCCCCATATACAACTACAGTTCAGCAAGTCATGGCTTCGATTTCTAGGGAACACTTACTGAAAAAACAGTATTATTATTGTGTATTAGGAGATTCTATCTTTTTTTTGGAGATTGGAAAGTTAACTTCATCACATAAAGAGTCTGTTTCATAATTATTACAATAATTATGTTTAATGGAAAGGAATTATTTGTGCTAAATCAGATCTGGTCACATTGACTCATAAAGGTCATGGCATTTATGTTGTAAATGTGTGCTCATCTACTTTCCAGCCTGATGGTAATGCCGTAGTTGGCAAAGAGTTGAAGGTTACATTTGTTTTCCGGAACCCACTTCGCCGAGTATTGAAAAATTTGAAGTTTTGCATCGAAGGACTGGGATTGCAGAGTGTGAGGGAGATTTCCTATGGGTAAGATATTTAATGTCAACTTTTCAAACTGAATGTATAATATGGGTGAATCTGTCAAGAAATGTCTGGGACATATTTCATAAAAAAAAAAAGAAAATACAGTTTACATTTTCTTTGGTTTTGGTGGGAAAATATGACCCTGACATTTCTACATGAGATTCACCCTTATTTATAATATTGGGTGTAATAGTACTAGCTGAATTTTAAAATGTATTATGTAACATTTAATGTTTCAACCCAAATAAGTTAAAAGGACATATTAACAAGCTGAAACTACACACACATTCAAAATATGCTGTATATTGCCTGCGGACAAACAAACATGACAGTCTCTCTTTTGTCATTGTCAGCAATGTAGAAAGCCTGGCCACTGTGACATTGATAGAGAAGTTCATTCCAGTGGAGGCTGGACCACAGAAACTTCTGGCTTCACTTCACTGCCAACAGCTAACTCAGGTGCATGGAGTCGCCAGCATCATCGTCAAAGCAGTGTGAAGTATCTCTTGAAGAAAAAGCTTTGCACTGGAGCTTCAGTGGTTGTAAAATGAATTGGAATTGGAGATCCCATCACATTGTCTTCCCAGCCACGAGTGAGTGTTTTACCCAGATTAAGAGTTAAGGCCTTGAAAAAGCCTTTTTACTCCAATCACTCAAGATGAAGCACTACACAACACTTTTGAGATCAAATATTGCTGAATTTGAACTTTTTACTGAATTGTTATAACTACCTGTATTTGTTTTAAATATGATGTTAATTTAACAGTTTATGATCTAATAAATTTAACAATTATTTATTTTTCTTACATAAATAAAACTAAATGTCAGCATGAATTGTGTTTTTGCTTTTAGAAATTGTTTTATCATATTTGTTAAATGTTTTTATCCTTTTATAATTTTTCACTAAAACAATCACAAAATGAAGTTTTGTAACAGCATGTTGTATGCATTTTTCTAGGTTTTATTGCACATTTAATCAATCTATGGCTCAGTTAAAAGCATGCACTATTGCACAAAATACTTTATTCTGCAATGCAGTTTTATTTTCTTGAGGGTTATAGCACTTTCTCTTCTTTGGAATGCTATTAAATAATTAAACTGACTGACATGACTAAAGTGAACAACAGTACCAGAAATGTTTCTCTTTATATAACCTTAATGCATGGAAATTGTATTTAGAGTTTACATCAAAGTCAAATTCATTCACAGAAAACATAAAATCTGCAAAGTGGTTAACTGTTACTTACCTGCTGCCTGCAGTCTCACCTGATCAGTGCTCAAGTTGAGTGTTTTGTCTTTTGTTTTAACTACATTTGAGTTAATTGTCTTTTAGTGTCATTTTCATAAGTGCAGTTCAAAAACATATAGAGAGTAGGAGAGATACCATACCTTGACTACAAAATTGCATTCCACATGCAGGAGAAATGATACAGTTTATTGAACACCCTATGACTTTTGGGACAACATGACAACTATGTTATGAATGTAGAATAATTATATCTACAGTTTGAAGGTTGAAATTTGTTCTCAGGACAAGGGCATCTTTCATTAAGGTCAAGTCAGTGCAAGTTGTGTTTTAAATGTTATTTTAAAATAATTTACGAATTGTAATATTTGTTGACATAATGGTTTGATATATTTTTGCATTGCATTTTTGTGCAGTATCATATATTTTATAAGTTGTTTTGTGTTTCACAATTTATTTACCTGTTTAAATGTAACTGAAAAAGGCAGGTTCCATTGTGACAACATACCCCATATAGTGTGATAACATACCCAGCTATGGGGAATGTTGTCACAGAAGGGCAAAAGGCTGCTCCTATTGCACAGAAGCAAAATATCAAATGGACAGAAATCAATAAAAGTTCAACTAATACAAAAATGTATTCAAGACTTTTATTCACAGTAGCAATGCACAAAGTTATTCCCCAGGGAGGCTAATGTGTAAATTCATATTTTGCTTACCTCATTTATTTATGCTGGATAATTCTATGTATCTACAGGTATTTCAGTTTTATTGGTTATTTATGGGAAAGTTTGGTTATTTATTTCACACTAATTCCCTTTATTTACCGTTGTACATTTAGACACGTTTTTTTTTTTTATCAATGTCTGAAGTTGGAGAAACTGTTTCAGTATATCAAGAGACCTGCAATTGTTTATTTCACTCTTTGATTCAATTATCAAGAGTTTTAAAATGTAATAATTGATATTTAAAAAATTTATTTCATATAAATAAATTATGAGGGTAAGACAAAAAGTTTTCAACAGTTATAACGTGACCTGTGGAAATGTGACAGGACCAACACATTGCCATTATCATACGCTAGGCTTAATTTTGTCATATGGAGTTAATATTGATAATATAGTAATTCTGCCACAGATTGATGACATCTCAGATAATTACCTCGTCTCTTGTATTTTTCCGCTTAGCTAAGGTCATTTAAAACTACATATTACTGTACACATAGGTGTATTACAGAACGGGCCAATGGGGCCAGTGCCCAGGGGCCCTTGACTACCAGGGGCCCAGGGGGGTGGGGCCCTGGGCTGTAAGCTCTCACAGCCTATAAACTTTGAAAATATATGTTTAATATACACTTGAAAATGTGGGCCCCACAGCTTATAAAAGACCCCCTCAATCGTGCCATTTGACTATGAGGGCCCCTAGCCGTGTTATAGGACCCTATGGCATTACTGTTTCAAATTACATTATTTTGAGCCACTCTTCAACCCTATGATGCATATCATATTTCATACATGACTTTCTAAAGTCTCTACATCATCAACATGAACAAAACTTTCTGAAATCCCTGTTGTATTCAATGCAGTACATTTCTACTGCCTCTTGGTGAAAGTTTTCATGATCCAGGAAGTAATAAAAACCTTTCAAAATAATTTCTTAAATGACTACTTTCATATTGTGATGCACTCATCTTTTTGATGTGAAATCTTTCTGATTTTGATAAAGTAAAATTAACAATAATGTTTATATTGTTACTGATCATTCAGAATAAGTATTCAATTGAAGCAACATTTGCTTACTTAAAATTTCATTATTTTATAGAAAAATTTAAATATGTTTTAAAAAATTTGTTTCTGAACATTATATAATATGTTAGGCTTTATATGATTAGGCTTTAGGCTTTTAGGCTTTGTATGACAAGTGCTGTCTAACAAAAACATTTATTATACTATGCATTGCCATATTGGCATTTCTCCCCAATAAAAATAACTGGGCTTAAGTGGTTGGAAAAAGATTTTATTTGTGTGGTACAAAAGTTGTACTGATTAAACTAGATACGTAAATTTTGTTGAGACAAACTGTTATGTTATTTTGACAAACCCTTGTCTGAAAATGTAATATACTTTTAAATGCTTGAAGTTAGCAAGTTCACAGGTCTTACAGTAAGACCAAGAAAGAAAGAAAGAAAGAAAGAAAGAAAGAAAGAAAGAAGGGAGCATCTTAAAGCAGATTAAATGGCTTGTAAGTTTTGACGGCTGAAGTTTGAGATCATGAACATTTAATGTAGTCTATTCTAGGAGATTTTGGCAGAAATGATGACTTCACAGGGCTTTTTCGATGGGAGAATAATAATGGTAGCCAAACTGTTGGGTCGTTCCAAAAAGAATTTCCAATAAAATGACCAAATGACCACTATTTTTGAGCCACACACTTTTCAGACCTTCAAAGCTCTTACAATTAATGGAATGCACCCTATCATTCAGATGAGTTAGAAAAGATATAGCAAAGCAAGCCAGAACTGCCGGAGCACTTTGCCAAGTCTCACCAAACTCGTGCACAGATGCTGTAGTTGCATATTTGTTCAATTCTTCAATATTTAAAGTGTTTGATGAAGTTAAAATATTTCATTATTTATTATTGCCCCTTTAAATACTGTATATGCACGTACACATTTATTACACATTTTGTTAGATGCTTATTTTTTAAATAGTATTTACAAGTATTAACATTGAGTTATTATTATGTATAACAAATGTTAAAATAGTACCTTCTCTTCAAGAATGACAATTAATGTTGTTCACCACACTGTGTTGCTATAGAGAACTACAACCTTTCATAAATTCCCTTGTTGGATCAGTATGTCTTCATTGGAATTAGCTGGTAAAGAAATACTCAGTTATTTAAAAAAATAAATAAAATTCTGTGGACCACGTTTGTACAAGTAAGTTTACAATCCAATGATGAAATACATACACAAAAATATGTGATTATTTTTACTTTTATTTGCAGGGTTGAAATGACAAATGTCTTCCCACAGCTGCAATGCATGAGACTTCACCAGAAACCATCATTTCTAAAGCTAGGTGTGTGGAATGACAGATTAGCACAGCAAAGTGATGGTAATATAAGCAAATATGAACATAACAAATTGATTCTAGATAGATTATCAAATCTGCTTGTCTAATTAATGCAGTTTTTATTACCTGATTTTTCAAATGTTTCCAAACTATGATCAATGCTCTTAAAAAATATCACACCTATTTGAATATATTCCAAAATATATTGGACATTTTTTACTTCTTACAAATAGCATTTTCTTGAAACACATATTTTCTCCGAACTAAAGGCCTTTGCACAACAAGTGGACATTTTTTGCATGATTTCTCACTGCGATCAGCATTTTGGAAACAAAGGATTCCTAATGAGACACTCTCAGAGCATCCGTGCTGAATCACGCAGTGACAAAGTGAAGCTCTTTTTTTTCTTTACGGTATTGTGTAGTTTTTTATTCCCCGTCAAAGAAATGCCCTGACCAATAATATATATATATAAGCTTTAGATCACATGTCAGAAACCGTTGCAGTTACCAGAACCAGAGCAACTGAACTGCTGAACCAGCAGCGAGGATGTGTAGTTCATTTGCATCAAATGCCGTTTTCTCAAAATAATTTTATGATGATGTAAATGATAGCTCTGCATCGCTGCCTTGCATCCCCTTTAAAAATAATCTGATTTTATGTGGATTGCCTTCATAATTTCTTCCATATTGCTGCTACATTGTTTGGCTTTTGCATTTAATCTTACATGAGTTCTCTTATATCTTTAATATAATAAATATTGCAGCATCTTTGCCTTTGTATCACTTTTTTAAGAAACACCTTAATGGATAAGTGTTCAATAATATGAATTCTATTGCAGACACTTGCAGTGCACTCAGTGTGCCTTTGAATACCAAAAAGAAAATTATTATAATTAATTATTGCTGCTATTTCTAATAGTCGTTTACAGCCTCATCTGTCAAAAGCAGCATTAAAGTAATAATGGCTCGACTCAAGATGGGTTTTGTTGGGTGAGATCTTTTTTTTTTATTGCTTACACTCTTGGAGCATTAAAATGTAATCATGTTTAATAAGTAACCTGCAGGGTTTTTCACAAATATAACAAGTAGATGTGCATGGCAATAAGATTGATTTAACAGTCAATTTAAGTGTGCATTACGCATTGATTTTATACACAAGTATACACAGTATGCGTAACAGTGGCTTATAATTAATATTGTTCAAAATGATAACATGTTTTAACTGTTAAATCCTTTTTTTTTCACTCGATTCTTTCTAATCACCTCTCAGACTGTGATACACAATAATCTGGTTATTAAATCTGACGTCACGCGTGACGTATTAGCTATTTCCGGGTTCAGATCAAATTCAAATTCCACCTTTCAAGATCGATTCCTTCTTTAGTGAGGCACTATTGACAGTTAAAAATTGTCTAAATTCTTCCAACTCCAATAGAGTGATTACTGTAGCTGTTCTCCCAGGTAGTATAATCAAGGGTAGAGTCCAAGCATCCATGAAAGAGAGGTTTTACGAGGTTGAGTTGAGTTAGTAGTTGGAAGTTAGCTAGCAAGTTGACATCTTAAGATGATATGCCATGTTTTAGCTGAGGTATTTATAATAAATAAATGTGCAGGACTGCTATAAATTTGGACGTAAACGAAGATGAAAAACTAAAAATGTACTGACCAGGTTTTGGAGGGTTAGAGAAGATAGACTAGTTAAAATAACGATCTGCCTCCCCTGGCTAGCAACAGTATTTTTTACTTTGATGTGCCTTCCATGTTACCAGAAACATCACAAATTACACTACATTAAATCAGTGACAATTCAGCTAGGGTAAAGTCATCCATCACTCAGTAATTTTGTACAATATCAAAAGTTTAATAATTTCTCATAATTTTAACCAGGGGGTCAAACTGGTGTAATGTGTAGTTAAAACAAACATTTAATAGTTTAGGTCGATGACAAATTCGATTTGACATGTGATGTAAACTACACAGATATGTATGTAAACCTCTGCAAGTCACAGACAACAGACTTTCCACTTTAATTTAAAGGTATTTTGTATACAAGTATTTTGCAAAAAGTATGTGGACACCTCACTGAAACCTCATTGTCTTACAAGGAAAACGTTTAGGTTACGTATGTAACCTCCGTTCCCTGATGGAGGGAACGAGATGTTGTGTTGAAGAAGCGGCACTAGGGGTCTCTCTCTTGAACGGCGAATATGCCTCTGATCTATGAAAAAAGGCCAATGAAAAGTTGGCAGACAGTGTTTGCATACCCCGCCCCCGGACATACGGGTATAAAAGCGGGGAATACGTTGAGTTCATTCAGGATTTTTCTGAGAAGCCGGAAATGGTCCGGCCACTACAGTGGCTCGGCTCAGCGACGTGGCCGGGAGGACACAACGTCTCGTTCCCTCCATCAGGGAATGGAGGTTACATATGTAACCTAGACGTTCCCCGTCTGTCGCTCACTTCGACGTTGTGTGGAAGAAGCGACACTAGGAGTCCAATTTAAATCATGGCACGCGCTGAACCATGTACATGTACTGCTCACAGCGCGATACAGGAGCGGGCAGGTATTTTACGTGCAGAGATGACCAGCTGTATCCAACCACACGTAACCTTCCCCAATGCCCCCAAAAAGTTGTCGGGGTCCTTCTGGTTACCCTAGGCAGGGGAACAAGGCAATGCTTGCCAACCTGGGAACGGCCTCTTTTCTCTCTATGTTTTTCACATAGAGCAAGAACGGCCAGGGCCCTTACACGCATTGAGGGAAGGGGGGTCTTACCCAGTTTCCTATTCTTTCAGGGGGAAAAGACCCTGCGGAGACCACCCCTGCCCTGAAGGGGAGGTAAGAGTGGTGAATACATCACATGGGTTTTTCAGGTGGCATGTGTAAATGACGCAGTGGTAGATCCAACCTCATTGGAGGGGGGAGTTGCTACAACACAGCGACCGGAGGGCAGATGGAACTGCCTAAGGGAGATGCGGGTCCACTTGTAAGGGGTCCGTACCACGGATAATACACACAGGGGGAGTCCATGTAGGAGTCCTGCCCTGTGGAGCACCTATTCCAGAACAAGGTAGATTAAGTGGATTGGGTCGGCGAGTTCCTCCGCTGAACTGCGAACCCAAAGGGCTAGGGAGGAATCGTCCAGGGGACCGAATGTGTGAGATCTCCTGGGAGAGAAAGCACACAGTTTTACCTCAGCCGAGGGAAAGGGCACTAGGCGTAAGCAATCCACCCGGCCACACCGTCAGCGTGTTACTGAGTTCTACTGGCTCGGACCTGAGAAAACACAGGACGATACTGACTCAACCCGGAGACTGTAAAATCTCATGAAGGTATTAGGTGTTGCCCAACCCGCTGCTCTACATATGTCTGCTAGGGAGGTACCCCTGGCCAGTGCCCATGAGGACGCAACACTCCTTGTGGAGTGTGCTCGGACCCGTAAGGGGGGGGGGGGGGGGGGGGGCAATGCCTGGGTGTGATAGGCCAATGAAATGGCGTCCACTACCTAGTGGGAAAGCCTCTGTTTGGAGACAGCATTCCCTTTCTGCTGTCCACCAAAGCAGCCAAAGAGCTGCTCAGAATATCTAAAGCTCTGCGTGCAGTCCAAGTAGGTACGCAAAGCACGTGCCGGACACCGCAACAAAGAGGCTGGGTCTGCCTCCTCCCTGGGCAGCGCATGTAGGTTCACTACCTGGTCTCTAAAGGTTGTGGTAGGAACATTGGGCACGTACCCCGGTCGCGGTCTTACGATCACAAACATGTCTGCCGGACCGAACTCCAGGCAAGTGTTGCTAACAGAGAACGCTTGCAGGTCCCTGACCCTCTTGATGGAGGCGAGCGCGATCAGCAGGGCCGTCTTTAGAGAGAGGGCCCTGAGTCCAGCTGATTCTAGCGGCTCGAAGGGAGGTCTCAGAATGACCGAGAGGACCATTGAGAGGTCCCATGAGGGGAACAGGCTTGGCCGGGAGGGATTTAACCTCCGGGCGCCTCTTAGGAACCTGATAAATAAGTTGTGCTTACCTAAATACTTGCCGTCTACTGCGTCGTGGTGGGCTGCGTTGGCAGCAACATACACCTTTAGGGTCCAGCCTCTCCTGCAGAAAAAAGAGCACTGACCTAACTGCGCACTTCTGTGGGTCTTCAGCCTAGGAAGAACCCCAATTTGAAAACAGGCTCCACTTGAGGGCTTAAGATGCCTGGTATAAGGGGTTCTGGTTTGGCTGATCGTATGTACGACGGCAGGTGGTAGACCAGCTAGATCTTCCATGTCCCGTCCATGGGCCAGACGTGGAGGTTCCAAAGGTCTGGGTGGGTGCCCCGTCCCTGAGAAAGAATGTCTTTCCTCTGGGGAATTTGCCAGGGAGGGGCTGTCGCGAGGAGTACAAGGTCCAAGAACCAAGCCCGGGTGGGCCAATAGGGAGCCAGTAGAGTGACATGTTCCTCGTCCTCCCTGACCTTGCACAGCACCTGTGCAAGAAGGCTCACTGGGGGAAATGCGTACTTGCGCAGCCCCGCAGGCCAGCTGTGTGCCAATGCGTCTGCCCCGAGGGGAGCCTCTGTTCGGGCGTACCAGAGCAGGCAGTGGGAGGTCTCTCGGGAGGCAAACAGGTCTACCTGGGCCTTACCGAACCATTCCCAAATCAGCTGGATCAACTGGGGGTGAAGCCTCCACTCTCCACTGGGCAAGCATTGTCATGACAGCGCATCCGCTACCACATTGAGGTTGCCGGGGATGTGAGTGGCACACGGCGACTTGAGTCCAAAGCTCCAAAGGAGGAGACGTTGGGCGAGTTGTGACATGTGGCGGGAGCATACGCCGCCATGGCGATTTATGTACGCTACCACAGTGGTGCTGTCTGACCTGACTAGGACATGTTTGTCCCAAACTAATGGAAGGAACTTCCGCAGGGCAAAGAAAACAGTCAGTAACTCTAGGCAGTTGATGTGCCAGCGCAGCGGGGCCCCTTTCCAATGGCCCGCGGCTGCACGCCTCCTGCGCCCCAACCCAATCTGGAGGCGTCGGTCGTGACCAGGATACGTCGGGACACCTGCTGCAAGGGTACTCCTGCCTGTAAAAAGCAGAAGTCTGTCCAGGGTTCGAATGTTTGGCGGCAGGCGGGGGTGATCATCACACGGTGCGTGCCACAGCGCCATGCTCGTCTCGGGACTTGGGTCTGAAGCCAGTGCTGAAGCGGTCTCATATGCATCAACCCCAGTGGCGTGACCGCCGCGGAGGATGCCATATGCCCCAGGAGCCTCTGCAAAAGTTTTAAAGGGACCGATGTGCCTGGCCTGAGAGTGGTGAGACATCACAGCACTGACTGCACATGCTCATTGATGAGTCTAACTCCATGCCGAGAAAAGAGATGCTCTGAACCGGGAGAGCTTGCTCTTTTCCCAGTTGACCTGAAGCCCCAAGCGGCTGAGGTGCCTGAGCACCTGGTCACTGTGAGCGCATAGTAATTCTCGTGAGTGGGCCAGGATTAGCCAGTCGTCGAGGTAATTGAGTATGCGGATGCCGGCTTCTCGGAGTGGGGCAAGAGCTGCCTCTGCAACTTTCGTGAAGACGCGAGGGGACAGAGACATGCCGAAGGGGAGGACTTTGTACTGATATGCCTGGCCGTCGAACGCGAACCGTAGAAAGGGTCGGTGTCGAGGCAGAATTGAGACGTGGAAGTACGCGTCCTTCAGGTCTACCGCTGTGAACCAATCTAGATGCCGGACGCAAGTTATAATGTGTTTTTGCGTGAGCATTTTAAACGGGAGCAGAGCCTGGTTGAAAACTCGCAGGTACAAGATCGGTCATAAGCCGCTGCTTTTCTTGGGTACAACAAAGTAAGGGCTGTAGAAACCCATCTTCGTTTCGGTTGGAGGAACAGGCTCTATCGCATCTTTGAGTGAAAGAGTAGCGATTTCCGCACACAGGGATTTGGCATGTTCGCCATATACTGCGGTAAAGCGGACGCCCGTGAAGGGGGGCGGGAGCCTGGCAAACTGAATTGTGTAACCGAGTCGAATGGTCCGGGCCAGCCAGCGTGATGGGTTGGGAAGTGAAAGCCACACATCCAAGCTCCGCGCTAGGGTCACCAAGGATACAGTGATTTTTGACGTACCCGGCGGGGCTTCGCAGTGGGGCGGAGCTGGTAGTCTGGCGTCGGGAGGTGAGGACGTGTCCCGAGGCTCTAGTGCTGAGAAAAGACTCAAAGCACTTACCTTGCTCCGCACACCCGGCAGGCGGCGGGTTAGCAACTGAGGAGGATGTCCAGTGTCAGCGTCCTCTAGACTCGTCGGAACCAGCAGGCCGGGGGAGAGTTGTGGGACTGAAGGCGGGGGGTCCGCTTCCAGCATGCCGGGACTGTAAATTTCTGGTGGCAGGGTGCTGTGAGAACAGCATTTGCGGGACAGGTGACCCAGAGACAAAGGAAATAGCTCTGTTATTGAGAATGTGGGTACTGCAGCCCCTTTCCGGGTCCTCGAGGGGGTCCGTGAGATGGGGGGCATTTCTTGGCCGCAGGAGGACGCCCTCGGCGAGCAGACAGGGCATGGCCCATGGTGGCAGGCTTGCGGCGGGGTAGGATGTGAGATATGGCCTCCGTCTGCTTCTTCACTGCGGAGAACTTCTGGGCGAAGTCTTCAATGGTGTCGCCGAAGAGACCAAACTGGGACGTTGAGAAAGCGAACCTTGTCGGTCTCATGCATCTCGACCAAGTTCAGCCACAGATGACGATCCTGGACCATGAGCGTGGCCATCGCCTGCCCGAGTGTCTGCGCTGTGACCTTCGTGGCTCTAAGGGCAAGGCCGGTCGCTGAGCGCAGTTCCTGCAGCACATCGGGATCAGGGCTACCCCCATGCAGATCTTTGAGCGCCTTGGCCTGGTGGACTTGAAGGAGGGCCATGGCGTGCAGGGCAGAAGTGGCATGTCCGGCGGCGCTGTAGGCCTTCGCGGTCAGCGAGGATGTTGTCCTACAGGCCTTGGAAGGGAGCACATGGCGACCCCGCCAGGTGGTAGGGTTTCCGGGGCATAAGTGGAGTGCAACAGCCCTATCCACCCTGGGGAATCACCGTGTACCTGTGGGCCACTCCGCCGTCGAGGGTAACGAGAGCGGATGAGTGAGTGACTTTGTGATGAGTGGAGAGAGGTGCTCTTTACGATGACGTCAGCTCATCATGCACCGCCGGGAAAAACAGGACCTTGGGGTGGCGAGGCTGTGAGCGGCGCCCGGACCCCAGGAACCAGTCATCCAATCGCAATGGCTGTTGGGAGGATGGAGGGTTCCAGTTAGGGGTGTAACGATACATCGATATGGATTGATGCATCGATCAAACGTCTAATGATACGATGCATCGATGTCACACACAAAATATCGATATGAGATACCTTTATTTTGACAGTCTCCACGTCCTCACGTAACATCCGTTTACGCATTTCCGCCAAAGCGCGCGTTTTGTTTTTCTCACCATACTGCCTGCCTGCCACTTGTGTGTCGGATTGCGAATGAGATGCAGCAACAAAGCGGCTGTAGCAGCGAAAAGACCATGGAAAAGACAGACGCTGAACATTTTGACGCTGTTGTCGGGCGCAAATCGTGGGTTTGGAAACATTTTGTATTTTCCAAAAAAGATGGTCAGGTAAATAAAACCCATGTTATGTGTACATGTTGCCAGTACAAGCTAAAATATTCGGGAAACACCACAAACTTGTCAGTGCATCTGAAAAGAAAACATGGAATCGAGGAGAGTAACGTTAATTTGGCTGAAGAAAAACAGCCTCTGTCACCCCCCATGAAGAACTTCTTCACCCCGACATTAGCCCACAACTCCAAAAGAGCAACTAGCATTACGTCAGCGATCGCTTTTTTTATATGCAAGGATATGAGGCCCTACAATGTAGTTGAAAACGAAGGCTTTCGTCACCTACTACATACTCTGGAGCCGAAATATAGCATTCCATCAAGACAGCACTTCAGTGAAAGTTGCATTCCGAAGCTGTACAGACAAGTGAAAGATAATATACAGCATACACTAACTGATGCAGAACGAGTCGCAATCACAACAGATGGATGGACATCCTGTACAACCGAAGGTTATGTAACTTTGACCTGTCATTATATTGACACTGACTGGCAAATGAAGAATTATGTTCTGCAGACACGTGTTTTGAATGACTCGCACACCGGGGTAAATCTTGGTAAAGTCTTGAGAGAAGCTTGTGGAGAGTGGAATATACTTGACAAAAATCCTGCACTGGTCACCGATAATGCCAGTAATATGGCAATAGCTGGAGCAGAGGCAAATCTGTCACCTCACATTAAATGCTTTGCGCATACCATTAACTTGGCAACACAGAAAGGCCTGAAATGTGCTGGTGCAACATGTCTTTTGGGAAGAGTGAGACGAATCGTGTCATTTTTTCACCGCAGCACGATTGGTACCACTGTTTTAAAAGAGAAGCAGAGGTTGCTCGGAATTCCAGAACACAAGCTTAAACAAGATGTGATCACTCGCTGGAACAGCTCCTTTGATATGCTGGAACGATTTTTGGAGCAACAAGCTGCAGTGTGTGCTTCACTGCTGGACAAAAAACTAAGGAAACTCTCAAATGACCTGCAGCATACCCTCAATGAAATTAACATCACTGTAGCTGAAGATATGGTTAAGCTACTCTCACCAGTGAAAACTGCCACCACCATAATGTGTGAGGAAGAGCAGCCAACTGTATCTGTTATTGCACCTCTTCAAGCTAAATTGTTGAAACATTTCACTGTCACGGCTGAAGACTCCAGTGTGATTACAGAGATGAAGCAGGTAATGGCAAAGGATCTAGAACATCGATATATGGATGTGAGACAAGTTCTTTATAGAGCATCTGTCTTGGATCCCAGATTTAAAAAGCTGCCTTTTTTAAGTGAAGAGGAAAGAGATGCAACCTTCCAGTTTCTCATTAGGCTGCAGAATTGATGATCCAGAAAGTAAGAATATATTTTTTAGTTTCAGCAATGTTTTATAAATTTTATATATTTTATAAATTCATTAAAATGCACTGCCTCTCCATTTGCTATGTGTGTGAGAACGTGTGTCTGTGTTATAATCTACAGAATGACACAGTGTCACAGGTTGAAAATGCAACGGCTCACTCATCTGCTGACAAAACTTCTGATGATGATGATGATGGCGACCCTGAATTGATGCCAGTGTTCCAGGCTGAAACCACTGAAGAAGGTATGTATGTACACACTGTAGTTAAACATTTGTCTATTCTTTGCTGTTAACAGCCTGAAAATGTGATATGTGCGTTTATTTATCAAGTAACAGCTGTAAGAGGCACACGTTTTATTTTTTCTGACATAACTAAGCCATGCGTTTTTTTTTGTTGTTGTAATTTTAGAACATGTTCCTCCTTTCAAGAAGTCAAAACCCTTTGAAGATCTGTTTGGTGACACATTCTGCACTGCGGACCCTAGCCAGACTGTCAAGAGCCCTAAAGAGCTGGCCCATGCTGAAGTTGTTAAGTACAGAGACACTGCATCTTTGAACTTGGGGGGGTAAGGTGTTGGAGTGGTGGAAAAGTCATCAAACTGAGTTTCCCCTCCTGGCAAACCTTGCCAAAACATACATGTGCATTCCTGGTACCAGTGTACCGTCTGAGCGCGTTTAGCACGGCAGGTGACATTGTCAATTCAGAACGCAGTGTCCTCTCTCCTGAACACGTTGATCAGTTGATTTTTTTAAAGAAAAACCTCTCAAAAGAGACCACTGCACTGTAGCACTTGTTTGATTCATAGATCTTATGTTGTGTGAAAGATCAAATGTCAGATAAGTTTAACAGTTTTATTTTTGTATTTTTTATATTAGTTTGTTTTATTTCATTTATTTATTTAACTAGAGTACCTCAGTTATTTGCACTATTGCACATGTTGGCACAAAAGACTGGAAGGCTTTATTGACTTTATTGACCATTATAAGCTTGATTGATTTTATCAATCTCCCCTCCATTATTTATTTTTATTTATTTTTATTTTTGTTGTGTAGGTGTAAATGTCCCAAATGGGAAAGAGGGTGCAATTTTCAAAGTGTTTAATTAAACATTCATGTTATATATCTTTTGGTTGCATTTGTGAGTTAATAGAAATGAAACTGGTTGTGTAAAGTGGCGCATAATATCTAAATATCGATTAATCGATCGATATAGCAATGAATCGAATCGAATCGTAATCGTATCGAATAATTTTTTGAAGGATCGGCAAATATCGTATCGCTGGCTGAGAGAATCGATATCGAATCGTATCGTGATGAACTGTCCGATTTACACCCCTAGTTCCAGTCCAAGCCCATGCTGGCGGCGGCCCGGAAAGCATGTCAGTCATCTGAGTGTCAGCCTCAGCGTGCTGTCCCGAAGGTGGCAGCCCAGGCGAGTCATCCGTGTCAGACGCCGCGCTCTCCGATGCAGCGGCGAGCTCATCCACTTTGAGCTCTAGAGGATAAGCAGGCTGCCTGTGATTGCCTCGAGCACGGACGGAAGTCAAAGAGAGTGCTGGGGGTCTGGTGGTCCGAGGGGGTCTACCCGGTGGAGCTGCACCCGCTGCCATCCTCAGATCGCCTCCTTCGCCAGCAGCATCGTCCTCAATCCCGTGGGAAGGAGGAGCAATGCGGGGGGCGGCTGGAGTGGCGTGCTTTCTATTGAAAGCGAGCCGCGACTGCAACGTCTGAAGTGCAGAGCACTCTACCGCATCCAGGAACTACACAGGGGCGGAATGGCATCTTTATAAAGAACACTCTTTTAAAAGAAATATCACTATTTTAATATGCTCTGCACTGTCGAAGCGCCCAGGGGCAAACTGCACTGCCATGCAAGGAAGGAGAAAGCCGCTGTAATGCGCCGTAGATCCAACAGCAGAGAGCATCAGAGGAACAGGAACGGATGTGTGGCTCGCAGCTGCTGGAGTACAACCATCGGCTCCCAAGAAAATTTCTGAATGAACTCAGCGTATTTCCCCGCTTTTATACCCGTATGTCCGGGGGCAGGGTATGCAAATACTAGCTGCCAACTTCTCATTGGCCTTTTTTCATAGATCAGAGGCATATTTGGTGCTCAAGAGAGACCCCTAGTGTCGGTTCTTCGACACAACGTCGAAGTGAGCAACAGACTGGGAACCAAAGTTTAGTTTATCATTGTTAGACCAAGACAGCCAAAATGCAAAGACATCTTGTCAAATGACAGTGTAGTTACCCACTATGTAATATTGTCCAATTGCTAACATTGTATATGTAGGAAGCTGAATAGTATGTCAAAAAATCATGACACACACACTATACTTTCAACAAAACATTTATTTGCATTGTAAGTACACACTTTATAGCCAACTGAAAATACGTAAAGAAAGCTTGTACAGAAAAAAAATTAAAAAAAATAAAAAAAAATAAAATATATATATATATATATATATATATATATATATATATATATACCACAGCAAAATTCTGTAACTACAATGTGCAAAAAAAAAAGAAAATATGCTGCAAGTTCATCAACCTCATGGGTCTTCCAATCTCTTTCTGTCTGGCCACAACATTATCTGCATCACACCTGATATCCTCCATTGCAATGCAACGAGGAAAAAATGCATGATGCAGCCACCCCTACAACAAGCTGCTGTGAGATCCTCACAACCAGCATCCATTGCATCCAGTAATGACAACTGGTCGTGAGGACGGTGATCATAGACCTTCCCTCTCCATGCAGAAAGAACTCCTCAATGGGATATAGGAATGGGGAATATGATGGGAGAAACTCCATCAAAAAACTTGGATGGGCAACAAATCATTCCCTGACTTTATTTGAACGATGGAAACTTACGTTGTCCCAAACTATAACATACGTTGGCAAGTCATTTCTTACAAACCCCCTCTCATTCTCAGGAATGATATCCCTGTAAAGAGCTTCCAGGAAATTGACATGTTGTGTGTTATAGGGCCCAATGATGGAAATGTGGCAGCGTACAACATTCCAACATATGATAGCACACATTGTAATGTTCCCTCCATGCTGGGCTGTGTTCAACAGTGGCTCGGTGACCAATAATATTACGGCCACATCTCCTGACTCATATACACAAAAAATGTCTCTGGATTCATCAGCCTCCAGCTCCATCACTCTCAATAAAAGATAAAGCAATTTAGCAAATAATTATATTTATTGTATATATTTGTGGCAGTGTGGAGGGCGGGGCCGGGTTGTGATGATACACACCTGGTCCCGTATCAGGCTAATCAAACCTCCGGAGGGATAAAGGCCAATGGCAGACGGTGGTGCGACGAGAGAGACGTCATATGTGTGTTTGTCCTTTTAAGTTTATTATGAAAGCATTATTTATGTTCACAAGTCGGTTCTCGTCTCCTCCTTTCCCTTGAACTAACTTTACACTGGTGCCGAAATCCGGGAAGGAGGAGGGATACGCCATAGTAGAGTTCTCACCACTACCGTCCACCCCAATGGAGCAGCCGCGGCCATCTGCCAAGGGACGAGGAGCCCAGCCGCCTGGAAGCGGAGGAACGGCCGCCGACCGCGAGGGGAGAAGGGGCTCCTAGCCGACCGCCTGGAGCGGTCATGGCCACTGCCAGGGTCAGAGGAGTCCCCCTTCCAGCCGCTGAAATGCGGCGGGGTCTGAGACCGCCGACTGCGAGCGGGGAGGGGCTCGAGGACCGACCGCCTGGAGCAGGGGCGGGGGAGACCCCTTCGCCTCCACGAGAATGCGGCGGGGCGTTCCATCCGCCAGGGGCTGGAGGACTGCCTCCGATCCGCCCAGAGAGGTGCGGCTGTCATCACCCGGTTCTCGCCTCCTCCTTTCCCTTGAATAACTTTACAATATTATATATTGTAAATCATACAGTTACACAAATCCCACATTGTGTAACATATTCTTTATATACAGGTTGTACTTGTCAATACTGAAAGACAAGGAGATTACAGCACTGTGTAATGTACAATGATGAATTCTTACCTGTACATACTGGTACTTCTTTCACCATTCCTCTCAAAAGGTACCTTGTAGAGTTGCTTAACTGCAGTCTGATTTCTCTTCAACATTCTATCAATTGTGGAGAGACTGACTGTGTTTACATTTTGAAAGATGCCGTCATCTTGCATGACTGTGCTTTGAATATTTTTTAGTCTAATTGCATTGTTAACTACGATCATATTACAAATTTCAAGTTCTTGTTGAGCAGTGAAAACGTATATTCTGCCACCACCATGGGGCAGACACTCAATCCTAGACAGAAAATACAGCACAGTAAAGTCAATGTATTCTACACTAATTCTGAGACATGCATTGTCTAAGTTTACTGAAATAGCAGTCTGAAGGAATATTGCAGTACAATATTTGATTACACACCTGTTTTCTCTCCAGAATGTCTGGACTATTGACGACACCTGGACCGGACCAGATTAGGCTGCACTCTCAGACCAGCCTCTGTCATACTTAGGCCATGGTCGATGACATGGTCTATAATTGTTGCCCGTATCTCATTTGAGATTTCTCTGTGCCTTTGCCTTTCTCTGGCTCTTCCTCATCCTCTGTGCCCCCCTCTCCCTCTCGCCATACCAACCTGCACTCTAATGCCCCTTCCTCTTGCACAAGCAGGCTCTTGTCCCTGTCTGTCTCCTGCCTGCTGCATATTCCACAGCTGTGAAATTTAGTCTTACCCTTGCATTATAAATGTGTTTGAGAACACATTTATTCTGTTTGAGATGGCGCCCCGTCTGCCTGCAGGTCATCCCTGCCTTCATCGACCTGGGAGGAGACAGGAAGTCAAAAACACCAACAAAAACAAAATAGGTGAGGGATAGGCCAACACGAAGCGACAGTGAGACGAGAGAAAAAGAGAAAAAAAAAACGGTTTTCTAATGCGCCATAGTGTGGTCCCCGATCACTCCTCCACCCTCTCAGGCAGACGGCAGCTGCTCCTCCCTGGGCGGACCAGAGTCAGACTGACCCACAGCGGACAGACCACCCCTCCGCGTTCTCGACGACACGTGGGGACACTCCTCCGTTCCTGGCAGCGGCTCCTTCACTCCAGATAGTCGGGTAGTCCAGTCCCCAGTTACCTCGTGGACGGCGATAATATGTACTGTTTCATGTGAATCTGGCAAACCACCTAGCTTCAAAAATGAACGAAACTTGGAATGTAACCTGAGAGTGTTCTCTTGTCTAGGTGTACAAAGTTTTATTAAGTTGGAAAATTGCACTCACAAGACACAAGGCCTGCTATGCCCCTTAGGTATCTAAAAATATTCAAACACAAATACTGGACTTCTGTCATTCAGCTTCAAAACAAACAGTTGATTTTATCTTTTACTATTTGTATCAAAGTGCACTCGGTTGATGAACTGGTAGAGTATTCCCCAAACCCCACTATGTTGGCTTTGTCTCTGGGGCCCCAATGTCATAATCCTTGCCTAATTTGAAGAGACTGTTTTGACTTAAAGATTTTTATTTTTTTTTACAAAGTACTATTGCTGACAAATTGTTATTTATAATAACTATTTCTGCTTTTTGCTAACATATTCAAGCACACATTGGGGCTTGTTTCATTTTATACCCTCCTTTATGCATGCCACATGTTTAAAAAGCAGTTCGCTCTCACATTCTTGACCAGGATAGCGATGCTGGACTCCTATTGATATTCCAGCTCCTTGCCTCTGGACTAGTTCCCCAAAAGGAACATTCAGCATAGCACTAGTAATCTAAGTAATACACTATTTTTGCTCTGTTCCTCTGTGAATGGTGGTTGCCATTCTTCTTCCTTTTCACCATCCTTCATCCTTTTCACCATCCTTATTATTCACTTGCTGGTATTGTATAACAGACAATTGCAGAGCTACTATTCCATCTACCCATCTATGTGTCATCACTCTAGCACAGCCTAGGGCACATGTACAGACACACAGATAAAGGCGCAATACCACAATCATAGGCAGGAAGACCTGCATTGTGAGGTTTAGCATTACACACAATCCTCTGATTTTGTCCATAAGGTAATCTAACACCATTTCATGCTTGAGCAGTGTGTGTCAATGGGACTTATCATTGTCTTTCAGAAGGTGGAGCCCTTTTTATGGTTTTATTAGCGAATCCTCACATAGAGTAGGTGATATTGTCTATGTGGTCAGCAAGGAATGTTACTCCATACCACGGAAAAATCCCTAATCCCCATTTTTTCCCTAAAGATATTCACCAATGGAACGACTCCATATTTACAAATTGGGCCATGGCCCGCTTTAACCTATTTTGTTTAACTCTTTCACCCCTCAGCATCATTATGTGTAGTTTCAACTTTATTAAATAACAACATCCACTCCAATCAGTTGGTAATCTATCAAATGTTTGATTTCCACACTGCCAATAATTGGAGTACATAAACCCTATACCTAGGTTTATATGGTTTCTGAGGCTATTGTTGGCCATGACTGTTTCGCTATCAATTGTCATAGACGGAGATGGATTATGATTTGCAAAAGCGGGGTTTCAAGCGGGGTTCTGAAGGCATTTCAATGCCACTAATCCGCGCACGACACATTAAAGCCACGCTTGGAAATGGGAAGATCCCGCGCGCATGGTATCTCCTGCACACAATACAAGATCTCGGACGCGAGGACATGCCTGACAGCATGTGCAAGAAAATTCTTCAAAGTCTCTTGCTCTATCTAATCACATCTGCTGCTTTTGCTCGCTCAAAAACTTTTTTTTTTTTGGCTAAAGCAAGAATATTCACCGATCCCTCAGCCCCGAGGTTTCCAGTGTAATTGTATTTCTATCGGGAAGACACGCAGGCTTGAGTGAGGTTTAAGATGTCATTTATTTGATGAATGTAAAACAGAAAGTAATGTCTCTCTTTGGCGTAGGCCCTGTCTAGCGGTCCGAGGGAGTTGGACTCGGAACCATCATATCCTGCCGGAGATAGGAGGCAGGGGCGAGGAGCCTACCCCCGTGCAGGACGGGGCTCAACTGGTGGTGGTGGGGGTTGCCGTGTTAGCACACTGAAACAGCAATGTGATAGATTGTGAGCAGACTTACAAAGCTATGGCTTACCTGCGATTGGCTAGGAATTACCCAGCTAATGGTGTGATGATGTACAGCTGCTAGTCTTCCCACTAGAACTACGCTACGCTCACACACATATATATATATATATATATGAAGGAGGGAACAAAACTAATTATTCACACTCATGATATAATTTCTTGGACGGGTAGAGAATGCACAAATGAAGCTTCTTTGTCAGAGAGATGTTCACAACTGTTGTAAAGCCATCTTTCAAAAAGTTGAAGAACACACATTTTAAATGCACTTATTTATTTTTCAGTTTCATTTGAACTTTTAGTTAAAATAAATAAAAAATAAAGTTCAAAAGGTTTGAAATGAAGGTGTCTTGCTTTGTGTAGGCTTACCCTGCTTAACGAAAATTACCCCATAGTACCACCTAGCGCCCAACCAGCGCTAATACAGGTGTTCGTCATTTTCCTGTTGAGTTTTGTTTTTTTCAACCAACAGACCAATCAAAACTTGGTCGACCAAGACTCTTCTCATGACTAAAGGTTAGTCGACTATCAGGGAGCAGCCATAGTAAATGTACTGATTTTCTTCTTTTTAGGGGACCAAGCAGTGAAGCTGCTGGAACCCTAGTAATTGCAGTGATTTTCTTCTTTTTATTATTATTCTTTCTGCCCTAAAAGTGTCAGGGCATCAGAGACCGTAAGTCATGGAAACACTAAACTTGGCAGGATGATCCCAAATCCCTCTCACTACTCAGGTGCACAAATGCACACCCATCTGGTGCTAGGTGGTGCTAAACAAATAAACACATTTATATTTTGGCTCATATCTCTGCGGCCATAAGGACTAGAATCAAAATTATTTACCCAATTTCCCTTAGTTATCAAAAGTTATTAAAAGGATTTCGATATGTTAAATTGTTCCAAAGAAATTGACCAATATCTACTCAATGCAAACTCCAAAAGCAACCAAACTTGGTACAAATAACCAGCAGGACATTTAGAAAACATCAGCAAAGTTTTGAACAATTTCACCCCTGGGGGCGCCACAACAACAACAAACTGTCATTATTTTGCAGCCGTTTATGTGACAAAGTTCAAATTAAATATGCACCTTCTTTGGTTGAAATGCTAACATATTAAAAAAATCGATTTGACAAATCAACAAAAATGATGGTCAACGGCCAATCAGTTTTCAGCACCTTATAACTCGTATTGGGAATGGCTGAGGATTATGGAATTTACTATATACAACCAAGGTGTCAACTCGTTGATGCATATCAAATTTTGTGACAATCAGCCACATGGTGGCAGTATAATTAGCTAATTCGGGTCTCTTTTGAACAATTGTGTTCGGATTTCGAGGAGAGCGACTCTGAATTAATGACTGCATACCTCAATCAAGTTAGTGTGTTAGTGTTTTATTTTATCATAATAAAGAGCAAAGTATGATATAAAAATGAAAGCGCAAAAGTGTCACCTTGTTCCTGCTAACTTGCATTTTTAATCTAATCACAAACATGATTTAGTCAAGTACCTGCATTAGAACATCAGAGATATGTGTGGTTCTCATCTGTGACTTTTTATGTATGTGCATTTTCAAATTTTCCATTCTGACATTTATTTCCTTTTAAAGCTGCACATTAACCGGCATAGTATAAAAACGCTGTAAAAAAAAAAAAAAGTTTTTTCACAGAAATATACTGTATTATTTTACAGATATTTTCTGTTTTTTAACATTGTGTAAATGTCATTAAAATACAGAAAACGTCTCCGTTACATATGTAACCGTTCCCTGATGGAGGGAACGAGACGTCTTGTCGAAGAAGCGACACTAGGGGTCTCTCTTGAGCACCGAAAGATGCCTCTGATCTATGAAAAAAGGCCAATGAGAGTTGGCGAACAGTATTTGCATACCCCGCCTCCGGATATAAAGGTGAGGGAAATACGCTCGTTCATTCAGGATTTTTCTGAGGAGCCGGGAGTGTTCCGGGCACCTCAGCGGCTCGGCTCAGCGACGTGGCCGGGAAGACGCAATGTCTCATTCCCTCCATCAGGGAACGGAGGTTACATACGTAACCGAGACGTTCCCCATCTGTCGCTCACTTCGACGTCGTGTCGAAGAAGCGACACTAGGGGTCCACTTGTGGGAAGAATGGCGTGGTGTTTGAACCAACCTCGAGGAGGGGGGAGTTGCTACAACATGGCGACCGGAGGGCAGCAAAGGACTGCCTAAGGGAGACGCGGGTCAGCTAGTAAGGTGACCGTACTGCGGAAGTACACACAGGAGTCGTCCCGTAGGAGGCCTGATCTGTGGAGCACCTATTCCAGTAGGGGTAGCCTGGGGTACCCGTAGTGGACTGGGCCAGCAAGTTCTGTTGTGGTTCTTGCCTGATTTGTGAAAAACTCACTCTTAAAGACTTGGAGTTTTTAATTTCAGAAGAATAGACTTTATTATCAGACCATAAAGCCGAGTTGCCCCTGCAGAAACAACTGATGTGTCTTGATTTTTCACTTGCTTACATAGATCCCACAAGGCGTGGCTAAAACAATGAATATCCTGTTTTGAGCAGAAAAACATCTTTGGAGCCCTAACAAATCTTCTTTATCTTTAAACCAGAAGTCTTCAGTTACATCCTGTGAGCCATTTTCACACTATGTAAAAACAGGGGCCCATCATATATCTTCTTTAGCTTCAACAAAGGTAAATAGGAAACATCTGCATGTCATTTATGTGTGAGTGTCCATGTAACTCTGACATTCCATTCCCAGACTTTTATGCTGAACCACTCACATACACAAAAAACACATATGACCAACAGAAATAATTGTAGAATAAAATGGCATCGATTATACTTGATTAATGTATACTTAACTTGATAAAAAATACACCAAAGTTCCTCCGCTGAACTGCTGTGCTGGCCCAAAGGGCTAGGGAGGAATCAACCAGGGACCTAGGTCTTCTGGGAAAGAAGCGCACTGTTTTGCCTCGGCAGAGGGAAACAGCGCTGGAACAAGCGATTCACCCGGTCAGACCGTCGACGTGTACCGAGTTCTACGGGCTCGGACCTGAGAAAACACGGGACGAGACTGACTCAACCCTGAGATTGTAATATCTCGTAAAGGTGTTAGGTGCTGCCCAGCCCGCAGCTCTGCAAATGTCTGCTAGGGAGGTGCCCCTAGCGAGTGCCCATGAGGATGCCACGCTTCTAGTAGAGTGGGCTCAAACCCGCAGAGGGGGTGGCACAGCCTGGGTGTGATAGGCCAGCAGAGTGGCGTCCACCACCCAGTGGGACAACCTTTGTTTGGAGACAGCGTTCCCTTTCTGCTGTCCTCCAAAAGCAGACAAAGAGCTGTTCAGAGCGCCTGAAGCTCTGGGTGCATTCCAGGTAGGCACGCAAGGCACGTACCGGACACAGCAGTGAGGGGGCTGGGTCTGCCTCCTCCAGGGGCAGCGCTTGTAGGTTCACTACCTGATCCTGAAGGGCGTGGTAGGAACCTTGGGCACATAGCCCGGTCGAGGTCTTAGGATCACATGAGTATCTGCCGGACTGAGCTCCAGGCAAATGCCGTTAGTAGAGCGCGCTTGCAGGTCCCCGACCCTCTTGATGGAAGTGAGCGCGATCAGCAGGGCCGTCTTTTTAAGGAGAGGGCCCTGAGCCAACTGATTCTAGCGGCTCGGGGGGGGGGGGGGGGGGGGGGGATCTCTGAAGACCAGTGAGGACCACCGAGAGATCCCAGGAGGGGAACAGGTTTGGCCGGGAGGAGTTTAACCTCTGGGCACGTCTTAGGAACCTGACAATTAAGTCGTGCTTACCCAGAGACTTGCCGTCTACTGGGTCGTGGTGAGCTGCGACATTGGCAACATACACCTTCAAGGTGGACAGGGACAGCCTCCCCTCCAACCTCTCCTGTAGGAACAGGAGCACCGACCTAATTGCGCACCTCTGTGGGTCTTCTGCCCAGGAAGAACACCAATTCACAAACAGACGCCATTTCAGGGCGTAGAGTTGCCTGGTAGAAGGGGCTCTGGCTTGGTTGATCATGTCTACGACTGTGGTGGTAGACCAGCTAGATCTTCCACGTCCCGTTCAGGGGCCAGACGTGGAGGTTCCAAAGGTCTGGGTGCGGATGCCAGAGCGTGCCCCATCCCTGAGAAAGAAGATCCTTCCTCAGGGGAATTCGCCAGGGAGGGGCTGTCGCGAGGAGTACAAGGTCCGAGAACCAGGCCCAGGTGGGCCAGTAAGGAGCCACGAGAGTGACTTGCTCCTCGTCCTCCCTGGCCTTGCACAGCACCTGTGCAAGAAGGCTCACTGGGGGAATGCGTACTTGCGCAGCCCCACCGGCCAGCTGTGTGCCAGTGCATCTGCCCCGAGGGGAGCCTCTGAGCGGGCGTACCAGAGCGGGCAGAGGGAGGTCTCTCGGGAGGCAGAGGGGTCTATCTGGGCCTTGCCGAACCGTTCCCGAATCAGCTGAACCGAGTGGGGGTGAAGCCTCCACTCTCCACCAGGCAAGCGTTGTCGTGACAGCACGTCCACTATCACCTTGAAGTTGCCGGGGATGTGAGTGGCACGCAGCGACTTGAGTCGGTGCTGGCTCCAAAGGAGGGGACGACGGGCGAGTTGTGACATGTGGCGGGAGCGTACGCCGCCTTGGCGATTTATGTACGCGACCGCAGTGGTGCTGTCCAACCTGACTAGGATATATTCGTCCCGAGTTAACGGGAGAAACTTCCGCAGGGCCAAAAGGACGGTCAACAACTCGAGGCAGTTGATGTGCCAACGCAGCTGGGCCCCTTTCCAACGGCCTGAGGCTGCGTGCCCATTGCAAACGGCGCCCCAACCCAATCTGGAGGCGTCGATCGTGACCAGGACGCGTATGGACACCTGCTGTAGGGGTACTCCAGCCCGTAAGAAACAGAGGTCTGTCCAGGGGTTGAATGTTTGATGGCAGGCGGGGGTGATTGTTACCCGGTGCGTGCCGTGGCGCCATGCTTGTCTCGGGACTCGGGTCTGGAGCCAGTGTTGGAGCGGTCTCATATGCATCAACCCCAGCGGCGCAACCGCCTCGGAGGACGCCATATGCCCCAGGAGCCTCTGGAAAAGTTTTAAGGGGACCGCTGTGCCTTGCCTGAAGGCGGCGAGGCAGTTCAACACTGACTGGGCACGCTCGTTGGTGAGACATGCCGACATTGAGACCGAGTCTAACTCCATCCCGAGAAAAGAGATGCTCTGAACTGGAGTGAGCTTGCTCTTTTCCCAGTTGACCTGAAGCCCAAGACGGCTGAGGTGCCTGAGCACCTGGTCTCTGTGGGCGCACAGTAACTCTCGTTAAGCAGGTAGGGCGGCGTTGGGCGGCGACAGGGCGACCCGCAGCTGGGGTGCTGAGAAAAGACTCAAAGCACTTACCTTGCTCCGCACACCCGGCAGGGGGCGGGTTAGCGACTGAGGAGGTTGTCCCGGGTAGGCGTCCTCTAGACTCGTCGGAACCGGCCGGCCGGGGGGGGGGTAGTCGTGGGGCTGGAGACGGGTGGTCCGTGTCCAGGAAGCCGGGACTGCTGAGATCTGGTGGCAGAGTGCCGTGAGAACAGCATTTGCGGGCCAGGTGACCCAGAGACAAAAGGAAATAGCTCGTTACAGAGAATATGAGAATGTGAAAACTAATTCGACAAAAAAAATTCTCCTCCCGGCCCTCCACCGGGGACGGAGCGGTCTTACCACCTCCGGAGCTAACATCTTGGTCCCTGGGTTGAGCGTCTACGGACAGCCTGGGAGCCTTCCGGGTCCTCAAGGGGGTCCGTGAGACGGGGGCGTCTGCTTCTTGCGGAGTGCTCGACGCTGGGGCTGAGAGCTGGGCCCGGGTTGAGGCGGAGCAGGGTGTTTCATAGCCGCAGGAGGACGCCCTCGGCGAGCAGACGGGGCATGGCCCATGGCGGCAGGCTTGCGGCGGGGCAGGATGTGCAGTGGCCTCCGTCTGCTTCACTGCTGAGGACTGCTGGGCAGAGTCGTCAACGGTGGCGCCGAATGGACGGAGCTGGGAGACGGGGGTGTGGGAGAAGGTGTGCCTTGTCTACCTCCCGCATTTCGACCAGGTCCAGTCCACAGATGCGTCTCTGGACCACAAGGGGTGGCCATCGCCTGTTCGAGTGCCGGCGCTTCTGACCTCCGTGGCACGGGGGCGTGGTTGGTCATCCAGCGCAGTTCCTGCAGCACATCAAGAACAGGACTACCCAAGGTGCATGTTTTGAAGTGCCTTGGCCTGGCGTTGGTTGCAGGAAGGGCCGTGGCGTGCAGAGTGGAAGCGGTCTGGGACCGTTCCACCGCGAGGGTAGTGAGAGCGGAGGAGCGAAGAAGCCTTGGCTTTGCTCAACTTGTCATGCACGTCCGAGAAGAAAGGAACCGGGGGGGGGGATGTACCTGCCCGCGGGACCGATCAAGTAGCCTGGGAAAGCATAGCGGATCTCCGTGCGTCAGGCTCAGGCTGGGTGGCAGACCCGAAGGTGGCGGCCCAGGCGAGTGATCAGCATCCGATGCCGCTGTAACGCTCTCCGATGCAGCGGTGATGTCATCCAATTCTGAAGCAAGCAAGCGTGCTGGGGTGCGGGCGGTTTGAGGGGGTTTACCCGGTGAACAGAGCCCGTCAAAGTCCCCAAATCGCCTTCATCACCCGCGGCGCCTGCGCCGATCCCGTAGGAAGAAGGCGGAGCACGGGGGGCGGCTGAAGTGGCTCTCTCTCATTACAAAAGAAAGCCGTGCGACCGCAATGCTATAACGGCCATGTTCTCACACTGAGAAGATGAACCATTGGAGAGAATGCTCATCCCGGGCTCAGACGGAAGCAAACAAGCATGCCGGGGAGGCGGGTGGTTCGAGGGGGTTTACCCGGCGAACAGAGCCCGTCATAGTCCCCAAATCGCCTTCATCGCCCGTGGCGCCTGCGTCAATCCCGTAGGAAGGAGGCGAGACGCAGGGGCGGCTGAAGTGGCTTTCTCTCATTACTAAAGAGAGCCGCACGACCGCAATGTTGCCATGGCTATGTTCTCGCACTGAGAACATGAACCATTCATAAAACGCTGCCTGCGTGTGATCGCAGCCCAGGCATGCAAGACAGCTTTTTATGACCGAGAGAGGTGGGGAGAAATCACCGCATCCAGAAACTACACAGGGGCGGAAATGACATCTTTATAAAGACGCGTCCTGAAAAGGACGTTCAACGCCGTTGTGTAATGCTCTTTCATAGAAATAAACTCTTTTGCAGAAAAAATCACTCTTTCAACTCTGCGCTGTCGAAGCGCCCAGGGGCAAACTGCACGCCGGCAGTGAAGAGAAAAGCCGCTGAAGTGCGCCATAAATCCAACAGCAAAGCAGAGCGTCAGAGGATCAGAAGCAGGATCAGTTGTGTCATTCGCAGCTGACTGCATACACACGACCATCGGCTCCGAAGAAAATTACTGAATGAACGAGCGTATTTCCCTCGCCTTTATATCCGTATCCAGGGTATGCAAATACTGTTCGCCAACTCTCATTGGCCTTTTTTCATAGATCAGAGGCATCTTTCGGCGCTCAAGAGAGACCCTAGTGTCGCTTCTTCGACACAACGTCGAAGTGAGCGACAGACGGGGAAAAACTTTTATTAAAAACATTAACCATAAAAGTAATAATCTGTAAATTCATATGAGAAATTATAGTTTTTTACAGGATTATTCTTTTGTTTAATTGGCTTGAATGTTAAATTACATTAAATTCTATGTAAAAAGACAAAAAAATTAACATATTTAAAATTAAGAAAACTATGTGTTTTTTTTTACTGTGAAACCTTAAATTTAAGGTAAAAAAAAAAAAACAATCGTAAAAAAAAAGGGTAAAAAGTCTGGTAGCAAAGTTGCCAAACACTTACCGTCAAATTACAGTAAAAAACCTTAACTTATTCTACGGAATAATTCTGTTTTTTAAATACAGATATTTACTGTAAACATTTTCTGTATTTTTACAGTTCCACTGCTGTAGAATGAAAAGAAAATCTCATTAAAAAAATTGTCTGTAGAATGTTAAACAAATGAATAAATCTGCATATAAACTGGAAATTATTGCACAAATACCTTAAAATTATCATTACATTATCAATTACATCCACAAGAACTCCCCGTCAAAGTACAGATTTTTAGATGTAAAACACAAAAAAAATTACATAACATTACTTAAAATACCATATTTTAAAAGCTTTAGGCTTTTATTTTATGGGATTATCAAATCTATTAATATTAAATTCCTGTTAAATTTTGTTTTTGAACTGTAGAAAAAATAAGATCACATTATAATAGCTTGCAAAGCCATATTTTTTTATAGTCATTACTTTATATAAACAATATTTGACAGTAATTACAAGCATTTATCCAATATATCTACAGACTCTTCTCATTAATGAATGAGGTTAACTTCAAATAAACATTGTTTTGTAGTAATTAAAAGCAACTATCCAATATATTTACAGACTTTCCCCATTAATGTATGGGGTTTACTTTGAATGAACATACTTTTATAGTAATTACAAGCAATTATCCAATTTATCTACATACTTTTCCTATTAATGTATGGAGTTTACATACATTGTTTTATAGTAAATAAAAGAAACCATCCAATATATCTACAGACTTCTCCCATTAATGTATGAGGTATACTTTCCAAAAACATTTTTGACAGTAATTAAAATTAACGATCCAAGATATACATGTCAGACACTCTGAGGAATATTTGTTCTGCAGTGTATACATAGGTTCATTTCAGCTTATTCAATTTGGTCTCATGTGTGAAGGTAATGTCCTTCAACCGCAAAAAACATTATTAAAAGTTTTTCCCTTTCATTTGTACTGCAAAAAAAAAAAAAAAAAAGTTAATTTGAGCCCATTTTTACAGATTTTATAGTCAAATCTTTTCAGTTTGTCAAGTCATATCAATAATACAGATATTCAAACATGTTTTTAGTTAAAAATTTCAAGGCCATAAAATAAAAGTCTGGGAAACACTGAATGCTGATTAAATGACTCTGAAAATTAGTAGCAGACAGTCTTCAGTAATGGCTTAAAATGAAAAAATAACAAAAAAAATTAAAATAACTATGTTCCTGCAACATTTACAATTTTCAAATTAATTACTTACTGAGCAGGTCTTGAAGAAGGCAGAAGGATCATCCCCCAAATTGACCGGAAGTCCCCAAAGACAAAGGCATCTAATGTCTGTTGGTTCAGTGGTCTGGAAGATAGTGCACATATTGTACAACACAGTTTGCTAAGAAAACTCACATGTATTAATTAAATTCCCGAACTTCCCCACAATTCTTAGACTTCACTGCAAATTTCCAGGACTGGAAAGTAAAGGACCGGACTAGAGGAGATGACACAAAAGTAATGGAGAGAGGAGAGAAAAGGGAGAGGACAGAAGGGTAAAGGAAAGAAGAGGAGAGATGAAACAAGAAAAGGGGGAGAGTAAAGTGGAGAGGACAGAAGAAAATGAGAAGGAATGAGACAGAAGACAAGGAAGACATTTAAAGGGATAGTTCACCAAAAATGAAAATTCTTTCATCATTTACTCACCCTTGTGTCATTTCAAACCTGTATGACTTACTTTCTTCTGCGGAAACACAAGAGAAGATACTTTGAAGAACGTTGATAACCAAACAGCATTGGTGCCCATTGTATAAAAAAAACTAATAAAAAAAAAAAAACTATACATTTCAAGAATTATCTTCTTTTGTGTTCCACAGAAGAACGTCATACAGGTTTGGAATGACATGAGGGTGAGTAAATGACAGAATTTTTGGGTGTACTATCTCTTTAAGAATGGAGATGGCAAGAGGAGAGGAAAATAGAGAAAAGTGGAGAGGAGAGCAAAGGAGAGAAAAGAAGAGATGAAAAGAGAGAGGAAAGGAGATATGGAAGAGAAGGACTAGACTGATGTAGACAAGTCAACCCACCTGTCTTACGTAAAAGCTCAGACAAAAGCTGGGCGGTGAGGCCTTCTTCCTGAAGACGTCCATCAGGCTTGAAGAGAAACGGTCAAGTACATCAAAGAAGTTCTCTCTGAGATTTTTCCCCACCACTCAGTTGAACTCGTAATAAAACTGAAACATAAGACATAGCAAACCATGTATAAGGCCATGGTCAAATGACCCCATCTAAGATCTCCAACACTATATGATTTGGGTCACAGTGTTAACTACTCCCAGATGGTTATTTATTTATTTATATATACATACACACACACATACACAGGTGCTGGTCATATAATTAGAATATCATCATTAAGTTGATTTATTTCATTAATTCAATTCAAAAAGTGAAACTTGGATATTATATTCATTCATTACACACAGACTGATATATTTCAAATGTTTATTTCATTTAATTGTGATGATTAAAACTGACAACTAATGAAAACCCCAAAATCAGTATCTCCAAAAATTAGAATATTACTTAAGACCAATACAAAAAAAGGATTTTTAGAAATGTTGGCCAACTGAAAAGTATGAACATGAAAAGTATGAGCATGTACATCACTCAATACTTAGTTGGGGCTCCTTTTGCCTGAATTACTGCAGCAATGCAGCGTGGCATGGAGTCGATCAGTCTGTGGCACTGCTCAGGTGTTATGAGAGCCCAGGTTGCTCTGATAGTGGCCTTCAGCTCTTCTGCATTGTTGGGTCTGGCGTATCGCATCTTCCTCTTCACAATACCCCATAGATTTTCTATAGGGTTAAGGTCAGGCGAGTTTGCTGGCCAATTAAGAACAGGGATACCATGGTCCTTTAACCAGGTACTGGTAGCTTTGGCACTGTGTGCAGGTGCCAAGTCCTGTTGGAAAATGAAATCTGCATTTCCATAAAATTGGTCAGCAGCAGGAAGCATGAAGTGCACTAAAACTTCCTGGTAGACAGCTGCGTTGACCTTGGACCTCAGAAAACACAGTGGACCAACACCAGCAGATGACATGGCACCCCAAACCATCACTGACTGTGGAAACTTTACACTGGACTTCAAGCAACGTGGATTCTGTGCCTCTCCTCTCTTCCTCCAGACTCTAGGACCTTGATTTCCAAAGGAAATGCAAAATTTACTTTCATCAGAGAACATAACTTTGGACCACTCAGCAGCAGTCCAGTCCTTTTTGTCTTTAGCCCAGGCGAGACGCTTCTGACGCTGTGTCTTGTTCAAGAGTGGCCTGAAACCCATGTCTTGCGTGCGTGGTGGTTTTTGAAGCACTGAGTCCAGCTGCAGTCCACTCTTTGTGAATCTCCCCCACATTTTTGAATGGGTTTCGTTTCACAATCCTCTCCAGGGTGCGGTTATCCATATTGCTTGTACACTTTTTTCTACACATCTTTTTCTTCCCTTCGCCTCTCTATTAATGTGCTTGGACACTGAGCTCTGTGAACAGCCAGCCTCTTTAGCAATGACCTTTTGTGTCTTGCCCTCCTTGTGCAAGATGTCAATGGCTTTTGGACAGCTGTCAAGTCAGCAGTCTTCCCCATGATTGTGTAGTCTACAGAACTAGACAGAGACCATTTAAAGGCCTTTGCAGGTGTTTTGAGTTAATTAGCTGATTAGAGTGTGGCACCAGGTGTCTTCAATATTGAACCTTTTCACAATATTCTAATTTTCTGAGATAGGCCACTGATTTTGGGGTTTTTATTAGTTGTCAGTTATAATCATCAAAATAAAAGGAATGAACACTTGAAATATATCAGTCTGTGTGGAATGAATGTATACATTATACAAGTTTCACTTTTTGAATGGATTTACTGAAATAAATAAACATTTTGATGATATTCTAATTATATGACCAGCACCTGTATATATTCTATCATAGAAAAGCCCATTAAAGAGCTATGAATTTAGAAAAAAATTGGAGTTACATCCAGTAGCTACTGTTTTTGTATTTAAACCATTAATTAACTTTGTCAATCAATAGCAGTGTCAAAATACAATGTGGTCGCTAACGTTAACTTAAATGCACTCACCAGATTCAGCAGACCGTGTTTCAGCACTTGTCCTGTCCACCTCCTTTCTCCTCTGCTGGAAACGCGGTGTGTGGCACCTCGTGCGTCGCCGAGCGGGTGTTTAAGCGTGCGAGGGGGGAAAGTAACAAGCTAACAGATGAAAAATGTCCCTAACAGACGAAAAAAATGTTGGTCAAACTCACTAGGGGGGGATTCAAGCGCGATGGTGTCCGTCACACGAGAGGTGACAAATTTCCCGTCGAACTGTTTAAAACAAAATTTTTCACTGCTCACAAACAGACCCTCGACAGAAACAAACAATATAAATGTAACAAGCAAAAAAATGTCTGTCGAAATGGTTAAAACAAACTTTCCAACTTCTCACACACAGCTCCTCGAATTCGTGCACACTTTTGCAACCACGAGAAAATGGCGTTGCCTGACTCCGCAGCAGCTACACAGCGTCAGAGACGTTAGTGTGGGGGATGGGCTGGCGAGCTCTGAGTTCACGTTCCCAACGTACATTGCCTCAAGAAACTGCCAATCACTGTATTCTGTTAAAAGATGCAGCCGCTACCTTCGACAACAATATAATATAACAATGCAAGTATTTTAATAGATTTTGCAGATCTAGCCAGAGTCGTCTCCATAGTAACTTGTGCAGAGGCTCATACTCATGGTTAATGTAGTATTTGGTGCCATTAGGCATACAGAATCGACAGAAAATTTTGATTTCTCAGGAATACATTTTCCATAGACATATGGAAACCCGTTGCTGCCACTTAAAAAAATACATTAAATCACATAGTGTGCCATAATAATGAGAACATATCTCATTATAATTACTTTTCATTTTTATGCTTTTCATAAAAAAAAAGTTTCTCATAATTATGACTTTCTATGATCTTACAATGACTGAACATAATTATAAGTAATTATTATAAGAATGCATGTATTAATTATGGTAAATGTTCAAGTCATAAATATGAGATAGTATCTTATGAGAAATAAAATCATAAATTCAACATCATTATATTAGACATGACATACGTGACTTTCAAATGGCGGAGGTGTGGTCAGGACAAAAACTTAATATTTTTAAGCCATTTAACTTAAATTTAAATTTAACTTAAAAATTTCACACATTCAAATCCATCTACAAATTAGTAGACTATACTTACATTATATAGTAATGCAATCAAACTTAAATGATTTAAGTACATTGCAATTCAATTGTTTAATTAGATAGTAAATCCGGGCTAACAGTGTATGCAAATTCTAGAACTAAGTCTTGTATTTAGCTTGTAATTTGCAGTTATTTGAAGAGGGCTTAACAAAAGGCACTGAGACAGGTAAAACCAGTTATACTTGTTGAAGCACTGTATGAGGCTAAACCACTCCACAGCTCAACCACAAGCGTTTTCCTGTTCAATTGGCCCAATATGATTCTAACAGAAACTGCAATATGTAAGTTTATTGTAACAACAACATTCCCATTGTGTGAATGCATAAATATGTCATGCAAACAAAGAAAAAGATTCAGAATTTTTACAGAATTTATTTTAATAGGCACAGCAAACATTTTCTCATAAAAGTAAGTGCCTCTTTCACATGAAGAATAATAACAAATACCCTGCTCTTCTGAACTATAACATCTGAGTGGACTCATTTTGTTTTAAAACATTTTCCCCAAAACAGAGGTTCTGTGAGAGTCCTGGATACTTTTAACCCAAACCTCAAAAATTAGCCTACTTCTTGATACCGAAGTTCCAATCATTATTAAGGCTTTAAAAAAACAATAGTAAAGAATTATCAAACCGTTAAAACTTGTTAACACAGCTTATAACCCTCAAAAGCGAACCGAATGTGTGCAATTATTAACATTTTACATATTAACAAATTAACATATTAACAAATTATTTACATTGGTAATCATGAAACTGACATATTTACCACACTTTCTTCCTGTTTTCACAAATCCTCCAGTCCTGCTGTATCTGGATTCTCTATAATATACAAAAACAGAAAGATAAGGGACACAGTAACTTTGCAAAAAATATAAATAAAAGACAAATTAAGCAATGGCTTGTTATCTTGACAACTAAAGTCATCATTATAAACAGAGCTACTGTTAAGTGTAAGTGCGATTAGGTGCGTAAAACGTAAAGCTTAGCTAGTGTTATGAAAAAAAAAAGCATAACAGCATTTGCTAATCTAATGAAGTTCACAAAATGCTCACACAGATATATAGATATGACAGAAAATTTGAATATCTTGGTCACACACATACATACACTCACCTAAAGGATTATTAGGAACACCATACTAATACTGTGTTTGACCCCCTTTCGCCTTCAGAACTGCCTTAAATCTACGTGGCATTGATTCAACAAGGTGCTGAAAGCATTCTTTAGAAATGTTGGCCCATATTGATAGGATAGCATCTTGAAGTTGATGGAGATTTGTGGGATGCACATCCAGGGCAGGAAGCTCCCATTCCACCACATCCCAAAGATGCTCTATTGGGTTGAGATCTGGTGACTGTGGGGGCCATTTTAGTACAGTGAACTCATTGTCATGTTCAAGAAACCAATTTGAAATGATTCGAGCTTTGTGACATGGTGCATTATCCTGCTGGAAGTAGCCATCAGAGGATGGGTACATGGTGGCCATAAAGGGATGACATGGTCAGAAACAATGCTCAGGTAGGCATTTAAACGATGCCCAATTGGCACTAAGGGGCCTAAAGTGTGCCAAGAAAACATCCCTCACACCATTACACCACCACCACCACCAGCCTGCACAGTGGTATCAAGGCATGATGGATCCATGTTCTCATTCTGTTTACACCAAATTCTGACTCTACCATCTGAATGTCTCAACAGAAATCGAGACTCATCAGACCAGGCAACATTTTTCCAGTCTTCAACTGTCCAATTTTGGTGAGCTCTTGCAAATTGTAGCCTCTTTTTCCTATTTGTAGTGGAGATGAGTGGTACCCGGTGGGGTCTTCTGCTGTTGTAGCCCATCCGCCTCAAGGATGTGCGTGTTGTGGCTTCACAAATGCTTTGCTGCATACCTCGGTTGTAACGAGTGGTTATTTCAGTCAAAGTTGCTCTTCTATCAGCTTGAATCAGTCGGCCCATTCTCCTCTGACCTCTAGCATCAACAAGGCATTTTCGCCCACAGGACTGCCGCATACTGGATGTTTTTCCCTTTTCACGCCATTCTTTGTAAACCCTAGAAATGGTTGTGCGTGAAAATCCCAGTAACTGAGCAGATTGTGAAATACTCAGACCGGCCCGTCTGGCACCAACAACCATGCCACGCTCAAAATTGCTTAAATCACCTTTCTTTCCCATTCTGACATTCAGTTTGGAGTTCAGGAGATTGTCTTGACCAGGACCACACCCCTAAATGCATTGAAGCAACTGCCATGTGATTGGTTGATTAGATAATTGCATTAATGAGAAATTAAACAGGTGTTTCTAATAATCCTTTAGGTGAGTGTATATATACACACTCACATATACATATATACATATAACATATATATATATATATATATATATATATATATATATATATATATATATTACAATGGGGTGCTATATATTTTTAATTTACAATAGGTGAGCAATGTGTGAAAGACTAGGAATTTATTCTGGGGCTCAACAGTTCAACCAAGTCTCTTGTAGCATAAACTTAAGCTTTGGTAAACTGGGGGTGAAGGAATTGAAGACATTAAAATGGTTGAAACATTACACAACCGTGTAAACAAACATCGTAATTGTTTTTCTAATCTCTGTGCTTTAGATATCAAGAAAGTGCTCGCAGATTCAAATAATTGAATGTTGTACAATCATTGGACGAATCATACGGCAGAGGCAATCTCGACCAATGATATTGTTTGACTTTGGGAGGGGGATACATCATAACGTCAAGATCGCGCGAAGCAGTAGGGAGCCTGGATGGAGAAAGTATGGAACATTTTCACGATATCAGCATTCAGCTTTCACTAAAGGTAAATTAATATATATATTTATATGTTTCATCACAATATGTCAAATGTGCTTGTTCAGTGCGGCAGCTTTTATACATTTTACAATTTTAATATGCAAGTTAACATTAACATTATGTTGAGTCAGCAGGGCTAACTTTAAAACTCGCCGTTTGTAACGTTACGTTATGTATTAACCTTATAAAAGTCTGTCTAGCTTTAGCAAATGTAACATTATGCCGGTCCTAATAAAGTTAAAACGTTATTAACGTTAGCCCTAAATGTGAAACATGCATCAGCCATCATAACGTTAACGTTAAATATCTGTGGTTGACTAACATTAATTTAATAACGTTAGCTGTTAACTTAACGTTACATCTTACAAGTTACTGTTGCCTCTTGCAAACACGTAACAGTTAAGTTAACGTTAAATAAAAGGCTGTTGCAGGTTGGGAGCTTGTTTTATACAGTCTATGTTTAACTTAGTTAACGTAATGTTAAGTTAGAACCTGACAAAGACTTGCCTCAGTGGCAGCTCGTTTTTAACTTAACGTTAGCAGTAGCACGTTCAGTCAGTTAACATTAACGTTAGCTTGATACGAATACTATTAATCTAGGAAACGTTATAACGCTACGTTGCTCCTACCGTTAAAGTAACGTTAAATTACTGGTAATGTAAATACCTGTAACCTGCGTGTAACATAACATTACCTCTTAGTTATACACATGCCTGGATTTTAACTTTCTCAGCTGACTAAGTTTGTTCTCCTTTATGAACAGTGAACCAGACTCATCGTGAGTGAAAATAACGATTTAACATGAACTTTCATGTCCTTATCCATAGTTTTTGACAGATTGGACTAGTTAACTTACTTCAACAACTTCTGGGTGAGTGTTTGACAAGTAAGTCGCTGAATTTCATATTTAGATACTACAGAATGCTCAAGCAAAGACATTAATTATCTAACAAACCAAATGATTTGTTCAATAACAAGCTGAACAGTAACATTAGGGCCATTTTCTGGAAGAGAAACCCACTTGGACAGGTAAGTTAACATTATGTGTAGCATTTTAATGTTTGTACCTTTGTCCATATGACATTATAAGGGGTTTACCACATCTTTCTCACCCATGTTATGGTTCATATTCTGTGTTCAGTTTGACAAGGATCAAGAGGCCAAGGACCAGGTGGTGAAGGCTGAACCAACAGACCAGACAGCTATCCCACAGCCAGCCTCTGAACCTGCTCTACAGTCTGAATAGCCCGGGTGAAGTTAAACTCTCCTTTGCTGGTGACCCAGATGGCTGAGAACATGATAGGATGATACCCTGGAAGCTAAGAGGGAAGCAGCAAAGGAGTTCACAGGCGAGACTGATGAATGCAGAGGAGCTGAAACCCACAGAGGACATGGGTCTCAATGAACACAAGGTGAGGATTGTATGGAAATCCAGCTGGTTTATTGCTGTTATGTAATCAGTCTGATAATATACATTTTCAGTTTTCATGGGATGAACATTTCAATGGGGAAAAAATAAAAGGCATAAGCCAAGCTTCAACAGCTTCTTCTGCAGCTGTGGTAGCAAGGTGTGAGTAGCCTAGTAGCCTTAACTTTAGCTTTTAGGCCAGAAAGTCAGGATCAACTTTGGCATTCAGCCCACACAGACGGTAACCTGGTGAATCACAAGGATTTTACACGTCTAAATACAGCACTACAGTGAATTAGCTAATGTTACCCGCTAACAGCCTAATCTGAAGAGGGTGCTAAAAGGTTAGCCACCGTTCTGCTGCATATTTGCATGGAAAGCTGAAAAAAATTATATTAAAATTGGGTGATTAGGAAACTTTTCTTCAACACTGCGTTTTTCAGCAGTAGATCAACGTTATGGCCCGCAGACCTGTGGGCAACAGCACCTACTGTCAGAGCTGAGGCCACCGATAGTCTACAGGATGAACCTCTTGACAATCTGCAAAGTAACAAGGATCTATTAAGAAACACAGCTGGGTGCAAAACTGTATTGGAAATTTGGTCAACAAACGTGTAACTAACTTATAGGGGTGGGAATCTCTGGGCACCTCACGATTCGATTACGATTCAGAGGGCTGCAATTCGATTATAAAACGATTATCAATGCATCTAGATGCATAATTTTTTCTATACAGGATCCCTGGATAATTACTAAGCATTTAATTTGTGCTTTAAAATCCTTCATTTCTTTAACATCCAGACTCTGAAGACTGAAATATAAAGTTTATTATCAGGATATAGCCTACAGTATTTATACAGGACAGCGCTGTACACCTGTTTAGTCTAAGCTTGTGCCTGATGTTGTCAACACTTGACTAGTAGGTTAGTTAGTAATGACATACAGCTGATCATTAATATTAATTTGTTACTAACTAGCTAACATTACATAAATAAATAAATATTTTTAGCGCCTTTCACAGGACCCAAGGACGCTTTACACAGTTACAGTGAAAGAACAACAAAAATTAATTCAGGATTGAATTCCTTGGTGAAGAGCTGGGTTTTTAGTAGGGCTGGACGATTAATTGAAAAGTAATCGAAACCGAAATTCAAAGCCTGAAGCCGACGTAATTTTCCCATGTTGGTTAATATTGTGTGTGTGTGTGTGTGTATTATATATATATATCTTTCCCCATAAAACATCCTACCGCGTGTGTAGTCACGTGACTCCGCCCCGTCCAGTCCTGCTCAGCCTTCAGACCGGAGTCTGAGGCACAGGGAGACGTTAGCTAGTGCTAACCGCCTTCACTTTCCAGCAGTTGTGGAAACAACAGACAGACTTTTAATAACGGACACACTGTGACCTGCACTGTAATTTACTGCCAGACTGACAACTTATCACTCGCTTGCTTGCTTTCAGCGTCACTTTCTGCCGCTGGCTCTCTCACATACTCTCGTCCACTCACTCGCTGCGAAAACACACTGCAGTTAAAGGCCTAACTCTGCTGCTCTTATAACAGCACCTGTCAGGTTGAAGTCATTTGATGAATGAGGAGAGGAAGCTAGCAAAGCGTGATTTACCGTGCTCACACGGTGTGCGGGGGAAAATCATTTGTTCCGCATTGATATTAATAATTGAGTGAAATTTTAGTAGCAGCTCATAATTCAGCAGTGGCGATGTGCCGACTCTCTGTAATGTGCACGTCAATATTACCTTATTAATTAATATTTAGATAGCCTAATGGATTTGTGAAATCTGTGAATAAATAAACCCAAGCTTTAATAGTTGAGCATATTTACCTTGTCACTGAAATATGAGGGCAAAAAAGCAACATTCAAAAACCAAATAATCGTTCAGTAATTGTTGTGGCAAAAATTCATATTAAACATCATCACTGCGTATCATCACATTCTGTCTTCACCAGGGTGACTCTTTGCGAGACGTTGCAATGGTGGCTGTTACTAGCACGAGCCCTTGATCCCTCACTTTGTGCTCTATCAGATGGTTGAGGCCTGTCGGTGTAGTCTAAGGTGAGAGGCTTGGACCCAGGTGTCACACTCTCCAACCATTTTCTGATAATTACTAGATTTTCTCCTTAGATCACGACCACACCCCCACTGGAATGAACCATTTCCTGTCTGCTGTGACCTGTGAATGGAGACCCTAAGTATTTTGTTAGTGACCGCTTGTCTAGCCAGTCGTACCTTTTGGTGTGACCTGTGGAATTTTCACCATTTATTTACCTTGCTGGTGATATGCATAATGAATTTCAAATTTATTCTCAACATTTGGCCAATTCAGAAACCTGAAACATATCATCACCAGATCATTTCTTGTTCACCTAATAGCACTCAGAGTCCTTTTCCCCCTGGGGAAAAAAAAAAAAAACACTCAACCCACTTTGTTCATGTTAACAAGACAATATTTATACATTTGGAACAAAATCAGTTCTGTTTGATGCAGTCCATCCTGATATTCTGCAAAGGGAAAAGTGATGCACTGCATAGGTGTGGCACTGTTCCTTTCTGCCACAATAATAACCCAGGCCAGGATAGTTAGTCAAATTCATCCATAGCCATTATTTTATCGGGCACATTCTGCCCTGTATCAAAAGTCTGCATGATCTGTATAGAAAAACAAATGTCGAGGTTATTGTCAGATAGTAAAGTACACTTAGTTTCTTTTGTCTGCTGTGCTGCCGCGGCCTTAGCTGACACATCTGCCTTGGAGTTTCCTGTTGAAACAATTGTTATTAGTGTGTGCGGCACACTTACAGACAGCAATGTTAGGGAGAAGAATGGCTTCTTGCAGGGATTTTACCCAATCAAGCCCAGTGTTCTCCCAACATTTATTGTCCCACCTGTGTGTGTAAACCACATTTGGAAATTGTTACCATCCCCCTTTTGATGCTTGTATCATCAGTTTAATGATAAAGTTGCCATCAACACTAACCCAAACAGCGTCCTTCAGCCAAATTTTCTCCAGACATCTTTCTCTGCCTCTGAAAACAAAGATATTACTTGTTTTTCAGACTTTTTGTTTGGTCTCTTAAGTCAGTCATCTACAAACATTTTCAAAGTTATCAATTCTTTCTATCAGGTCATGGTGTATAGACTTGGTCAATGTCAGTCAAACAACATTCTCCTCCTTTGTTCACAATAATCATAAATGTGAGGGGCTCTCTGGATAATTTCATATTTACTTAACCAATATGTCACTTTGTTGTTGCTGTCAAATCGATAACATTTTCATTTATCTCAACCCACGATGGACGGCGATCTACAACTCCACAATTCCAATTTACATCAATACTTAAACTGATCCAGAAAGTATTAATCTTTCATAAATGACAAAAGTAATTACCAACAGACAGAGCTTGATGTCCAATCTACTTAAAGCTTGTCCAATGATCTGTGTCTTTTCATCAGATTGACTCAGAATTATCGCCTCCTTTAAAGTTTAAAGTCATTTCACTTAACCCATCTGTAATGATAAAACACTCATTCCAGAGGTTAATGACACAATATCCACAAAATCAGGAAATAATAGTACAAACAAACTAGCACATACAAGACATAAAGTGGAGTCACATCACACATACTCAAAGTTCCCCGTCTGTCGCTCACTTCGACGTCGTGTCGAAAAAGCGACACTAGGGGTCTCTCTTGAGCGCCGAAAGATACCTCTGATCTATGAAAAAAGGCCAATGAGAGTTGGCGAACAGTATTTGCATACTCCGCCTCCGGATACGGATATAAAGGCGAGAGAAATACGCTCGTTCATTCAGTAATTTTCTTCGGAGCCGATGGTCGTGTGTATGCAGTCAGCTGCGAGTAACACAACTGATCCTGCTTCTGATCCTCTGACGCTCTGCTTTGCTGTTGGATTTACGGCGTACTACAGCGGCTTTTCTCTTCACTGCCGGCGTGCAGTTTGCCCCTGGGCGCTTCGACAGCGCAGAGTTAAAAGAGTTGAAAGAGTGATTCTCTCCATAAAAGAGTTTATTTCTCTGAAAGAGCATTACACAGCAGCATTGAACGTCCTTTTCAGGACGCGTCTTTATAAAGATGTAATTTCCGCCCCTGTGTAGTTTCTGGATGCGGTGATTTCTCCCCACCTCTCAGGGCGTGCCTGGGCTGCGTTCGCACGCAGGCAGTGTTTTATGAATGGTTCATGTTCTCAGTGCGAGAACTTTTGTAATGAGAGAAAGCCGTTTCAGCCGCCCCCCACGCCTCGCCTCCTTCCTACGGGATTGACGCAGGCGCCGCGGGCGATGAACACGATTTGGGGACAATGACGGGCTCTGTTCGCCGGGTAAACCCCCTCGAACTTCCCGCCTCCCCGGCACGCTTGTTTGCTTCCGTCTGAGCTCGGGATGAGTATTCTCTCCAATGGTTAATCTTCTCAGTGTGGCTTTCTTTTGTAATGAGAGAAAGCCACTTCAGCCGCCCCCCGCGCTCCGCCTTCTTCCTACGGGATCGGCGCAGGCGCCGCGGGCGATGAAGGCGATTTGGGGAATATGACGGGCTCTGTTCGCCGGGTAAACCCCCTCGAACCGCCCGCCTCCCCGGCACGCTTGCTTGCCTCAGAATTGGATGACATCACCGCTGCATCGGAGAGCGTTACAGCGGCATCGGATGCTGATCGTTCGCCTGGGCCGCCACCTTCGGGTCTGCCGCCCAGCCTGAGCCTGACGCACGGAGATCCGCTATGCTTTCCCGGGCTACTTGATCGGTTCCGCGGGCAGGTGCGCCGCTCACAGCCACGCCCCCCCCCCCCGTTCCTTTCTTCCCGGACGTGCACGATGAGTTGAGCTAAGCCAAGGCTTCTTCGCTCCTCCGCTCTCACTACCCTCGCGGTGGAATGGTCCCAGAACGCTTCCACTCTGCACGCCACGGCCCTTCCTGCAACCAATGCCAGGCCAAGGCACTTCAAAACTTGCACCTTGGGTAGTCCTGTTCTTGATGTGCTGCAGGAACTGCGCTGGATGACCAACCACGCCCCCGGGCCACGGAGGTCAGGAGCACCGGCACTCGAACAGGCGATGGCCACCACTTGTGGTCCAGAAATGCACTTGTGGACTGGACCTGGTCGAAATGCGGGAGGCAGACAAGGCACACCTTCTCCCACACCCCCGTCTCCCAGCTCCGTCCATTCGGCGCCACCGTTGACGACTCTGCCCAGCAGTCCTCAGCGGTGAGGCAGACGGAGGCCACTGCACATCCTGCCCTGCCGCAAGCCTGCCGCCATGGGCCATGCCCCGTCTGCTCGCCGACGGGCGTCCTCCAGCGGCTATGAAACACCCTGCTCCGCCTCAACCCGGGCCCAGCTCTCAGCCCCAGCGTCGAGCACCCCGCAGGAAGTGGACGCCCCCGTCTCATGGACCCCCTCGAGGACCCGGAAGGCTCCCAGGCTGTCCGTAGACGTTCGACCCAGGGACCAAGATGTTAGCTTCGGAGGCTGGTAAGACCGCTCCGTCCCCGGTGGAGGGCCGGGAGGAGAATTTTTTCTTGTCGAATTAATTTTCACATTCTCATATTCTCTGTAATGAGCTATTTCCCTTTGTCTCTGGGTCACCTGGCCCGCAAATGCCGTTCTCACGGCACTTTGCTCCCAGATATCAACAGTCCTGGCTTCCTGGACACGGACCACCCGTCTTCAGCCCCACGACTGTCCCCCGGCCGGCTGGTTCCGACGAGTCTAGAGGACGCCTACCCAGGACCTCCTCCTCAGTCGCTAACCCGCCCCCTGCCGGGTGTGCGGAGCAAGGTAAGTGCTTGAGTCTCTTCTCAGCACCTCAGCCGCGGGTTGCCCTGTCGCCACCCAACGCTGCCCTACCTGCTCCGCCCCGCTGCGAAGCCCCGCCGGGTACGTCAAAATTAATCGTCCCTTTGGTGCCCCTAGTGCAGAGGTTGGACGCGTGGCTTCCACTTCCCAACCCGTCTCGCTGGCTGGCCTGGACCATCCGACTCGGTTACGCAATTCAGTTTGCCAGGCCCCCGCCCCCCCTTCATGGGCGTCCGCTTTTCCGCAGTACACGGCGAACACGCCCACTCCCTGCGCGCGGAAATCACGACTCTTCTGGCCAAAGACGCGATAGAGCCTGTCCCTCCAACTGAGATGAAGAAGGGTTTCTACAGCCCTTACTTCATCGTACCCAAGAAAAGCGGCGGCTTACGACCAATCTTGGACCTGCGAGTTCTCAACCGAGCGTTGCACAAACTCCCGTTCAAAATGCTCACGCTTAACCTGCGTACGGCATCTAGATTGGTTCGCAGCGGTAGACCTGAAGGACGTGTACTTCCACGTCTCCATCCTGCCCCGACACCGCCCCTACCTGCGGTTTGCGTTCGGGGGCCAGGTGTATCAGTACAAAGTCCTCCCCTTCGGCCTGTCTCTGTCCTCTCGCGAGAGTTACTATGCAAAACCCACAGAGACCAGGTGCTCAGGCACCTCAGCCGTCTGGGGCTTCAGGTCAACTGGGAAAAGAGCCAGCTCACTCCAGTTCAGAGCATCTCTTTTCTCAGGATGGAGTTAGACTCGGTCTCAATGTCGGCACGTCTCACCAACGAGCGTGCCCAGTCAGTGTTGAACTGCCTCGCCGCCTTCAGGCCAGGCACAGCGGTCCCCTTAAAACTTTTCCAGAGGCTCCTGGGGCATATGGCGTCCTCCGCGGCGGTCGTGCCGCTGGGGTTGATGCATATGAGACCGCTCCAACACTGGCTCCAGACTCGAGTCCCGAGACGAGCATGGCGCCACGGCACGCACTGGGTAACAATCACCCCCGCCTGCCGACAAACATTCAACCCCTGGACAGACCTCTGTTTCTTACGGGCTGGAGTACCCCTACAGAAGGTGTCCAGATGCGTCCTGGTCACGACCGATGCCTACAGATTGGGTTGGAGCGCCGTTTGCAACGGGCACGCAGCCTCAGGCCGTTGGAAAGGGGCCCAGCTGCGTTGGCACATCAACTGCCTCGAGTTGTTGACCGTCCTTTTGGCCCTGCGGAAGTTTCTCCCATTAATTTGGGACGAACATATCCTAGTCAGGTCAGACAGCACCACTGCGGTCGCGTACATAAATCGCCAAGGCGGCGTATGCTCCCGTCACATGTCACAACTCGCCCGTCGTCTCCTCCTTTGGAGCCAGCACCGACTCAAGTCGCTGCGTGCCACTCACATCCCCGGCAACCTCAATGTGATAGCGGACGCGCTGTCATGACAATGCTTGCCTGGCGGAGAGTGGAGGCTTCACCCCCACTCGGTTCAGCTGATTTGGGAACGGTTCGGCAAGGCCCAGGTAGACCCCTCTGCCTTCCGAGAGACCTCCCACTGCCCGCTCTGGTACACCCGTTCAGAGGCTCCCCTCGGGGCAGATGCACTGGCACACAGCTGGCCGGCTGGGCTGCGCAAGTACGCATTCCCCCAGTGAGCCTTCTTGCACAGGTGCTGTGCAAGGTCAGGGAGGACGAGGAGCAAGTCACTCTCGTGGCTCCTTACTGGCCCACTCGGGCCTGGTTCTTGGACCTTGTACTCCTCGCGACAGCCCCTCCCTGGCGAATTCCCCTGAGGAAGGACCTTCTTTCTCAGGGATGGGGCACGCTCTGGCATCCGCACCCAGACCTTTGGAACCTCCACGTCTGGACCCTGAACGGGATGCGGAAGATCTAGCTGGTCTACCACCCACGGTCGTAGCCACGATCAACCAAGCCAGAGCCCCTTCTACCAGGCAACTCTACGCCCTGAAGTGGCGTCTGTTCGTGAATTGGTGTTCTTCCCGGGCAGAAGACCCACAGAGGTGCGCAGTTAGGTCTGTGCTCCTGTTCCTACAGGAGAGGTTGGAGGGGAGGCTGTCCCCATCCACCTTGAAGGTGTATGTTGCCCCTATCGCAGCTCACCACGACCCAGTAGACAGCAAGTCTCTGGGTAAACACGACTTAATCGTCAGGTTCCCAAGAGGTGCCCAGAGGTTAAACCCCTCCCGGCCAAACCTGTTCCCCTCCTGGGATCTCTCGGTGGTCCTCGCCGGTCTTCAGAGATCCCCCCCCCCCCCGAGTCGCTAGAATCAGTTGGCTCAGGGCCCTCTCCTGAAAAGACGGCCCTGCTGATCGCGCTCACTTCCATCAAGAGGGTCGGGGACCTGCAAGCGTTCCCTACTAACGACACTTGCCTGGAGCTCGATCCGGCAGATACTCATGTGATCCTAAGACCTCGACTGGGCTATGTGCCCATGGTTCCTACCACGCCCTCTGGAGATCAGGTAGTGAACCCACAAGCGCTGCCCCGGGAGGAGGCAGACCCAGCCCCTCTCACTGTCGTGTCCGGTACGTGCCTTCCGTGCCTACCTGGAACGCACCCAGAGCTTCAGGCGCTCTGAGCAGCTCTTTGTCTGCTTTGGAGGACAGCAGAAAGGGAACGCTGTCTCCAAACAGAGGTGTCTCACTGGGTGGTGGATGCCATTCAGTTGGCCTATCACACCCAGGCCATGCCCCCCCCTTACGGGTTCGAGCCCACTCCACTAGGAGCGTGGCTTCCTTATGGGCACTGGCTAGGGACACCTCCCTAGCAGACATTTGCAGAGCTGCGGGCTGGGCAGCACCTAACACCCTTACGATCTCAGGGTTGAGTCAGTCTCGTCTCGTGTTCTCTCAGGTCCGAGCCCGTAGAACTCGGTACACGTCGACGATCTGACCGGGTGAACCGCTTGTTCCAGCGCCGTTTCCCTCTGCCAAGGCAACAGTGCGCTTTTGTCCCAGAGGACCTAGGTCCCTGGTTGATTCCTCCCTAGCCCTTCGGGCCCGCAGCAGTTCAGCGGAGGAACGTGCTGGTCCAGTCCACTACGGGTACCTCCGGCTACCCCTACTGGAATAGGTGCTCCACAGATCAGGCCTCCTACGGGACTCCTCCTGTGTGTATTTCCGCGGTACGGTCACCTTACGAGCTGACCCGCGTCTCCCTTAGGCAGTCCTTCGCTGCCCTCCGGTCGCCGTGTTGTAGCAACTCCCCCCTCCTCGAGGTTGGATCTACCACCGCGCCATTTCCTCCCACATGCCCGAAGTGGCCATGTGATGTATTTTGCCACCTTTACCTCCCCTGCTGGGCGGGTGTGGCCTCCGCAGGGTCTTTTCCCCCTAAAAGAATAGGAATTCGGAATAAGACCCCCTTCCCTCGATGCGGTAAGGGCCCCGGCTGCTCTTGCTCTATGCCGAGAAAACATAGAGAGAAAAGAGGCCCAGCCAGGCTTGGCCCGTTCCCTAGTTGGGAGCGTCACCTTGTTCCCCCCTAGGGTAACCAAAAGGATGCTGATGCTTTTTCGGGGCATTGGGGAAGAGTACGTGCAGCCTGAACAAAGTTGGTCGCTTGTGCACGTGCAAATACCTGCCCGCTTCTGTGTCAGCAGTACACGTACACGGCTCAGCGCATGGCGAGTTTTGAAGTGGACCCCTAGTGTCGCTTCTTCGACACGACGTCGAAGTGAGCGACAGACGGGGAACGTCTCGGTTACGTATGTAACCTCCGTTCCCTGATGGAGGGAACGAGACGTCGTGTCTTCCCGGCCACGTCGCTGAGCCGAGCCGCTGAGGTGCCCGGAACACTCCCGGCTCCTCAGAAAAATCCTGAATGAACGAGCGTATTTCTCTCGCCTTTATATCCGTATCCGGAGGCGGAGTATGCAAATACTATTAGCCAACTCTCATTGGCCTTTTTTCATAGATCAGAGGTATCTTTCGGTGCTCAAGAGAGACCCCTAGTGTCGCTTCTTCGACACGACGTCTCGTTCCCTCCATCAGGGAACGGAGGTTACATACGTAACCGAGACGTTTTCTTTATAGCAGTTAGCTCTAAAAATATTTACTTCACATTTTCTTTAGGTTTTACCTAATTTACATAGTCTCTTAACCAGTTTCAAAGCATATCTGTTCACTATTCGTTTGATTTTAGAAAAGTCAGCTGGGTTGTTTTGGTTCATTATCATTATTTTGTTTAAGCTTGCTTTAGCAGGGCGATAACAGACAAGACAGAGCACCATCCCTTCCTCCACTCAAGCAGTCTCTCTCACTCCACAGGGTAACTGCTGTGTTGGCAACTGGGCCTATACTTGCAAGAATAAATACTTCTTTCTTTTATTAATTTGACTCTGAGTGTCTCTTACGCAGTGATGATGTTTAATGTGAATTTTTGCCACAACATAATTGAGGTGAAATATTCAACCCCTACTAATTTAGGACTGGCCCAAAAGTGATTCTTAGATGCATCACGATATGGACGGTTCTGAATCGATTTACAAATGTCAAACTCGATTTTCTCAGAAGTGCTGCGCCCAGAAAGTCTGACGTGCACATAACAGAGACCAGTGTTCCCCCTATATTTGGCGTACCGCCGCTGTTGAATTATGAGCGCCGCTACTAAACTTTCACACGTTCATTAAGTCAGCTTTGTGGTGAAACAGGCGGTTTGGAAAATTATGGCATGAAAGCAGCTCTTGGTGATGGTGTGTGATGTGTGCATGTGCATTTGTAGTGTTCCTGAAGTACTTGACTTTTATTTTGTTATTGGAGGGATGAACTATTTTGATAATAGTAATTCCTCATGTAAAACATTTGTTGGTTCCAGCTTAATACATGTGAAAATTATTTACCTTTTCTACTTTTTATTTTACTTTATAAACTCGGCAATAATAACAAACTATTCCATTTGACAATGAATGAAAATTTGAAAATTATGACCCATCTCTAAATTCAATAATTGTACTGCGAGTCAGAATAATTAAACTCAGTCTCTTGCCAAAGGTTTGCGCCAAAATCACACTTGATAGCAGTCAGTTTGACAAGTGGTTTTAAGATTTTGTTGATCACATTTACAGAGCAGTTTGAACCCTTTTAAGACATTTTAACCCCTTAATGTTCCTGCATTAGAAGCATTAATAGAGGCAAAGTTTGTTCATGCTTAATTTTCATTCAAGCTCCAAACTGCAATAATTGTTAAGCGGCAACCTAATGGCTCTGCTCTGGCGATGCTGTGAGGGTAGGAGGCAAAGTTCCCATTGTGTGTAAATTGAAAACAATACAATGTGGCCACCGTTGATGTGTAGGAATTTTTACAAGCATGATACATCTTATCTATTTTTCAGGACAAGGCCTGGTGAGAGCACTACAGAGGACCATAGCCATCGTTGGAATTCTGAAAGGACGTGGGTGAATATCAATCTGCCAAATGAACTTTTTTAGCATGCACATTCACATCTGTATATTAATACTGATTATATATGAACTTGTTTTTTGTTACTGGAAAGAACTTAGCTTCTATTGTTTTTGACTGAAGGACTTGACCATGTTTTAAGCCTATGTGCATGAACAGCTTATTATAAGCATAAGCATAAGTATAAGCATGAACAGCTTATTGAAGGTCCCCTGACATGCTTCTTTTTGTAGGCTTTGATATAGGCCTTAGTGGTTCCTAGTACTGTATCTGAAATCTCTTTTCCAAAATTCAGCCTTGGTACAGAAAAATATTACGTCTGGATACTGTACTATATTCGGATGTTTTACGTATGCGGTTACAGTTATTATCATGTAGCTAACGCTAGTATATACAGCTAACGCTGTATTAGCATCTATATCAGTAATATTTCAAGTTTAGAGAAGACTGTAATGTAGCTTCCAAGCGGCAACCTCCCCGTCTCTATCTTGAAACCAACACGGAAGTGAATTAAACTGCAATTCATCGACTGGCCGCTTGAGGCTGGCTGCAAACGTGAGTCAAATCTGTATCTCCCCCATGTTAAAATGCTTAACTTTACAGCAGAAAAAAACATGTTTACAGCCTGGAGCAAAAAGTGGCTTGGATCTATACAGCTTATTTTGCCCTTCATGACAACTGTGAGGGGGGTGAATTTTTTTATAGCAAATCCGTTTAAATTATATTAAGCCTTTAATTTCCGCATAATTAAGGGCGTGGCCACTTTTGAGTGACAGGTGGATTCCTGCTGCTCACCCTCAGCTAATTGTCTGACTGTGAAAATAAATCAATTTTAGCCACTAAACTTGGCATCTCTGCCGTGTTTGTGATTTTTCGAGATTATTTCACAATTATAATGTCTTGCTGTGGGGTTAATTGTATTAACAGACCGTCCAAGAAGCTTGGACTCTATTATAGATTATATTACTCTATTATTCTATTATAATTTCGTTTTATTAATTTATTCATTTTATTTCTAATAATTTATTTATTATTTATAATTGTATTTAAAACGTTATTACACTCCAGAATCCAACAGACTGTGATTAGCTGTAGGCTGAATAGACTGTATAAAACGTCTTCTGAAACGTTGTCAATATAACGTTAGGCTAAGTTGATGTTAACGTTACGCCTGCATTTCATAAATAGCGTAATAACATTGGGTAATAACATTTTTAATGTTACCTAATACGAATCTAACCCTATCTTAATAACGTTATACTCAGTTGACATCCAATACACACTCATAAATGCAGGTTAATTGATTTGCTTCAAATTGTTTCTTTGAGATGCAAGTTTTTAAGTAGTATCAGGTAAAATGGGCCATCAGGTAAAATGGGCAATTTAAGGTTTGGGGGTCCCAGCCCCTCTGGAATATAGAGCCAATGACTGCAAAGGATTTCAAACTGTTGTCATAACTGTGCTTGACAAGTAACAGGTGATTTGATTGGTTTATGGTTGCTATGGTGGGCGGGGGAATAGTTCAAATCAAGACTACACCAGAAAGCTGCATGGTAAGTAGCCTGGCATACCAAATCTGACTAAACTATTATAAGGATGATAAATCTATAAAAAAACAAACATGCACAAAAAAAAATATGCATAATATCTGTCTTGATGGCATAAATCAGAAATAATGTTGTTAGTTTTGTAAATGAACATATTTTTTGAAAAAATTATGTTTTTCTTGACGGCCCAATATACCTTAACCCACTGTGGTAAAATGGGCCACATGGTTTCAGCTAAAATGGGCCATCTGTGTCACTCACATACACGTGTGTGTGTGTGTGTGTGTGTGCGTGTGTGTGTGTGTGTGTGTGTGTGTGTGTGTGTGTGTGTGTGCTTGTTTATGTGATTTGATGACACAAATTTGTATAATGACATGTGTATTACACTGGTATTACAACCTAAACGTGGTTTATGAGGACATTTCATGAGTCCTCGTAATTCGAATAGCTTAATAAACATAACAAAAACAATGTTTTATTAAAAATGCAGAATGTTTCCTGTGATGGGTAGGTTTAGGGATAGGGGCAGTGTAGGGGGATAGAATATACAGTTTGTACAGTATAAAAACCATTACGCCTATGGAGAGCCCTTATAATGTAGTTGCACCAACGTGTGTGTGTGTGTGTGTGTGTGTGTGTGTGTGTGTGTGTGTGTGTGTGTGTGACCCCCCCAACAGTAATAATGGAAGTAGAAATTTTATTTACAGTGAGTATGGCAAACGAGAAGGAAGCGAGAGGAGAGAAGAGAGGAAGGAAAGAGAGAGGAAGTATGAGGAGGAGGAAGGATGAGAGAGGAGACATGCAGAGGAGACAGGAAGAGAGAAAACAGGTGAGGAGAAAGGAATGCAGAGGAAATGAGAGGAGACAGAAAGAGAGAAAAGAGAGGAGGAGCAAGGACCAGAGAGGAAAGGATACAAAGATAAAACAGGGAGGGAAAGGAAGGCCAAACAACTACAATCTGTGGAAAGTTGAGAGGATGAAGGGGGCCTTAGATGAATACAGGGAGGGAGTGAAGAAAGGAATCACAGTTAGTGTGCACCTCTTATCACGAGCATGGGGTGTGCCGCGATCCACACTGCAAAGACGCATCAGTGGAAAGGTGACTGCCAGTGAACATGCATCAGGGCGGAAGCCCTACCTTCCAGAGGATGCGGAAATGGAGCTTGCTGCCACCCTCAAGACCTTGGTGCAGAGGGGGTTTCCCTTCACAAAACGTGATGTCCAGCAAGTGGCCTTTGATTTTGCAGCCAAGAACAACATATCTGGTTTCTCCAAGACAGCAGGGAGGGCCGGATATTATTGGTTTCAGAACTTTCTAAAGCGCAACCCAGAGCTTGGGATGCGCAAGCCAGAGGTCCTGTCTGCAGCACGGGCTGCTGGACTCAACCAAGAGGTGGTTAGCCAGTGGTTTAACCAGTATGAGAGCCTATTGGTCGAGCTGGGTATTGAGGGCACACCGTCACATATATGGAACTGTGACGAGTCTGGGCTGCAGGACCAGTTCAGTTCGACAAAGGTCGTTGGACAGGTTGGCCAGCCATGTGTGGAGGTGTGTGCCGGAGAGAAGGGGGAGACAACGACTTGTCTGGCAGCGTTCAATGCCGAAGGCACATACAGTCAAACAATGATTATTTTTAAGGGGAAGCGTGTTCGTTCTGAGTGGCTACAGGGATGCCCGGAGAACACCAGCGTAAGGTGTTCAGACAATGGCTGGATTACCTCTGACCTCTTTCTGGAATGGGGTCAAATGTTCATTCAGTCCCTCCCCAGGGATGACCCCAGGCCCCACCTTCTCCTCCTTGACGGCCACAGTAGCCACGTCTATAACCTGGAGTTTATTAAGTTACTGAAGAGCAAGAATGTGCACATCATGTGCTACCCTGCCCACACAACCCATGCGCTGCAACCGGTGGACAAGGCCCTCTTCAAGAGTCTAAAACACCACTGGGACCAGGAAGGGAGGAAGTGGACTAGGATGATGGCTGGGCAGAAGCTGTCAAGGATGGAGTTCTTTGCAGTGTTCAGCAGGGCTTGGGCAAAGGCTGCCACTGTTGAAAATGCCCAGGCAGGGTTCCGGGGGACAGGGATGTTCCCTCTCAACAAAGATATTCTCCCTGAAACTGCTTTTGCCCCCAGCAAGACCACCGAAAGAGTGCTACCATCCACTCCACCATCCCCGCCCACAAGGCCGCAGTCTCTCCCAACTCCGCCCACAAGGCCGCAGTGTCTCTTACCCCCGCCATCAAGATCACAGTTTCTCCCATCCCCACCCACTGGACCATGGTCGCCCCTGCTGACCTTGACCCACTCTGCCCGCCAGCCATCAGCCCTGCTCTCTGGACATCAGCCCTCACACCCGCCAGCCAGACCTCAGTCGCCTGCCGATCCGCCAGCCAGACCTCAGTCCTCTGCTTCCCTGACACCCCTGCTACCTGTGGAACCACTGTACTTTTTCCCAGAAGATGAGAAGGGGGTGTTTCAAGAGGTTGTGTTGGAGGATGTACCGGAAGAAGATAATGACCTCTTCAATCAGTTCTCACCACAGGAAGAAACCCACTCCCAGGATGAGGGACCTTCCACCTCCACAATAAGTGATATTTTATACTACTTTCAAACTTAGGCTACATGACATGTTACACATGCAAGCTCACGCAAACATACGCATGCACATTCAAGCATGCACGCACACACAAACACATACACACAATTTAGTCCCTGATCATATAAAATGTACACCAAATAATTGTTCTATTTCTTGCAATTACATAGCCTCTTTTTGTTATTTTCTTTCTGTTCAGTCTGTGAGATCTGTCACATTCACTGACTTGATCTCAGTGCCTAAAAGGGAGAGGGCCATCAGAAAGAGAGTGAAGCCACCATCATATAACCTCACAAGTGAGCAACACATTGAATATATTAAAACAAAAAAGTCATCCAGCAAGCTACCAGCCAAGCAAGCCAGCAAGTACCCGGACAGCAAGCAACCAAAAAGGAAAGCAAAGCAGGGCAAGGGAAGCAAATCACCTTGCAAAGTCTGCAACACCCAGTATGGTGACCCAAATGACCCTAAGGCTACTGAGGAATGGGTAAAATGTGATCCATGCTCGGCCTGGTTTCATGAGAGCTGTGGTGAAGAGAATGGTATTTGTGATGACGATGGCTTCATTTGCAAAGACTGTGTTTGAAAAATGTTTTCTTCACACACACATCAGTTATCAATTTTGAATGTGAACTTTTGTAATTTGCACATTCCGTTCTAAATGTGTTGTACACACACACACACACACACACACACCACTGACATCAGTTCACTGATCTATGCTGTTCCAAATTTTACATTTTTAATTGCACATTTGAATATGTGGGTTTGCACCCAAAATGTTTTTTTTTTTAATGGCACATATGAAAATGTTTGTTTAATGCAGTTTAAATGTTATGTGTTTAAATGTTATGGCTGTATAAGCAATTGTGTTTTAAAATTGATGATAAATTACTATTTCCCCTTTGCAGTTTGACTGGCCCATTGTACCTGAACAGCTGGCCCATTTTACCTGAACAGCTGGCCCATTTTACCAGAAACTGCTCATGCAAAAAAAGTTGGCACAGCTGATGTTTCAAGAACTGTAGGGCCTAAATAATTATATTTTATTATATAATTTCAACACAAAATTATCAAAAACAGTCATTATTAATCATAAAAACACATGGAAAAGGCATATATGGTATTGAATTATTGTTCCAAACGATTTACCAAAAAGTGGCCCAATTTAGCTGATATCACCCAAGTTATAACGTTAATTCTTATTCATGACAACTATTAACGTTTTCTGCAAGTCATCTAGTGTTGCAAATAAACGTTACCACATGTATTAAAAGTGCTGCAGCGTTTTAAACTTTGTGTAGTTTAATATCAATAACATATAAATAGTTATTTCAAGTTTTGTTGTGTAGGTTCCGGGCGCGCGCGCGCGTTCGTACTTCCTAGCTCGTTTTCTCATGGGCGGGCCAAATTCTCTGGGCGGGCAAAGCAGAGAAAGGGGAGGTAACCTTTCCTCCTTATGACGTCATACGGAGGAGATTCAAGATCAGCCCGTCTGAGCGTCATTTTCTCACAGGCAGAGAAAGATAGCCAAAGCTCGGTTTACACCAATTGAAATTTCTAGACACGAGGGGACCAAATACAGGCTAGGGGAACTAATATTAATGTTAAAAAAACCTCAGAAAGTGAAAATGTCATGTCAGGGGACCTTTAAGCAATCATGATTTATGTATTTACATGTAGGCCTATGTGTGCATTAAAACTAAAGTACAATTTTGGCAACAAGAACGATGCTGATCCAAACGAAGATAAATAGCCTATGTGTTCTGGACATAGGTTCTGGAGATCAGATAAGAGTAAATCGACAGTCAGCGATACGCTCATTTGATTGGCTACATGATGAAGGTGGACCCACCCTCCTCTTCGCGCTTGCAAAACTCATTCAGTGGGAGAATCGTGCCAAAACTGGAAGCGCGGGTAAAAGAAAGACGTAACTGTACAAATCGGGTTATTTCGGGAACTTTTTTGCCGCATGTAGCCTACACAATAAGTCATTTAGACATTTACAACAGTTTATTTATTTACACAAAGTTTGATTTTACGCAATCAATCTGTTTTGCAGTCCCGGACTCTGTTGTATTCGGTTGCAAATTGCTGTTCACAGGCTTTCAATGCTTTTGGCTGCATTTGTGCGGGAAAAAAAACGTGCCATAAGTGTAAGCGCGGAAAAATGGAAGTCAGAAGAATACAGATCCTATTTATTTTGCGTTAGCATGAAGTTGCAGTTTCACAATACATGCATTACACTTACTAATAACAGTAAAATGCTGCAAATATTTTTTTCTTACACTTGATATGCGATTTACACCCTTACAAATCTTCTCTTGCACACGCAAATTTAATTTACGCTCGCAATCTTATGTACACTTTCACAAATCTTACCCTGCGCATGCGATTCTTTTAGGCATCATATTACCTTCATAGTCTTTATGGTAAATGCAGTTAAAAGGACCTAAGCGAGCTGACAGGCAGGTTAGAGACTTTATTCTGTAATTGTTTCACTTTACACAGTGTTACAGTATGATAGTCTTACCTGAAGAGAGGCTATAAAATCTTAATTGTATGCTATTCAACATGCAATTTATTTAAATTGCGTCAAACTCATAGACTGTATGGGCGGACTTGGTGAATGTAGCGCGAGGACACATGTGACAAAGTCCGGTTTTCAAAATAAGGTGTTAGCGGATGAAAATAAGATTAATTGGATTATATTTACAGGAATTATAAAACATGTTACATGTGTCAATTAAAAGTAAAATTAAATGTTAGGGAAATGACATAGATAAGGTTATATAATGTAAACCCCCATATATTAATGGTAAACATATGTAGATATATTGGGAAGTTGCTTATAATTACCATAATAAAAATGTTTTTATAAGGTAAAGCCCCATATTAAAGGTACATATATGTAGAAATATTGGAGAGTTGCTTGTAATTACTACAAATAATGTTTGTATAAGGTAATCCCCTGTACTTAAATGGTTAAAGTATGTAGAAATATTGGAGAGTTGCCTGTAATTATTGTCAAATAATGTTTATATAAAGTAAACCCCCGTATTTAAATGGTAAAAATATGTAGAAATATTGGAGAGTTGCTTGTTATTACCGTCAAATAATGTTTATATAAAGTAAACCTGCATACATTAATGGTAAAAGCTTGTAAATTTATTGGAGATGTGTCTGTAATTACTGTCAAATAATGTTTTTATAAAGCAATAACTGTTAAAAATATGTTTCTGAAACTTAATATCACAAGATCTTGTTTTTCTTTTTTTGAACAGGATAAAACCAATATTTAACATGAATTTACTGTAAATAGATTGAATAATGACATAAAATAAAACATTTAAATCGATCAATATACTGGTATTGGGCTTTAAATTAGGGTAACTGAAGGTAATTATACAACATTTTCTGTGTGCTTTACATAGAAAAGTCTTTACTTTGACCAGGAGTTCTTGTAGATGGATTGTATTATCTTAAAAATATACCAAATAATACTGTATTAAAACAGAAGTATTTGTTTTAATTATGTAATTTTAAGGTATTTCTGCAATATTTTACATTTTTTATACAGATTGATACATTCGTTTAACATTCAACAGAGATTTTTTTTTATTTGAGATTTTTTTTTTTTCTACAGCAGTTTGACTGTTAAAAATACAGACAATATTTACGGTAAATATCCGTTTTCAAAATCCAAAATTTTTCCGTAAAATAATAGGCCTAAACATTTTTTTACTGTAATTTAACTTTGCTGCCAGACTTTTTATCGTTATTTTACGATTATTATTTTTTTTTACAGTGTAGAATTACACTTGGGAAGACAAAAAACTATCATTTAACTTATGTCTTGTATATGTCATTATAATGGATGCTATACGCCTCTGAATTTAGTAGGCTCTGACGGATAAAAATAGACCATGATGGAAATTTTACAACTCAGCCCAGATAAAGATTTTTCTAGCGAAACCTCTGGGTGGGGCAGATCTTGCTATGAGCACTAGTTTTTTTCTTCATCTTTTTTTTCACATTATTTAACTGGTTCATCTAATTTTTCAAACACAAACGCGTCCATGTCCAAAAGGTGGCACTCTAAGAACACAATGATTTTATTATTTTAAATGCAACCCAGTCTCACGGCAGTTTGTGACATAGTCACGAAATTTAATCTATTGATTCGTGTTCATGGACACGAATTTCCCTTTTTTTTTCTCGTGTCACTCAGCAGGACTTTCAATCCAATGTATTTCAATGGGACATATTTTTCGTGCCTGCACCACGTTTTTCTTTCGAGAGCACAGTATTGTTTTTTCCAACAAAACATTATAAAACATTTCCGCCATTTAAAAGTTTTCTGAAAAAGCTACTTTTGTGAAATCCTACTAGGTGTTAATTTTTGCATGCATCATTTAGGGACCATACTGACAATTTTTTTTAATTTTTAATTTTTTAATTTTTTATTTGTCAAATAGTTTTGAAGATATAAGCCAATTCATTCTTTGGGCATGACACAAATTTACTCAATGGCCTATATTTTCTGAACTCAAAGTCCAAACTTTATGAAACTTTGAAGACTTTGATATAACAAAATTTTGAGGAATCATGCAAAGCTTCTTCCAATTTAACCAATAGGGGGCACTACAACTATACATTCCTTACAACTGTACAACCGTTTGAGTGAAACATTTGAAAATTGGCATGCATCATCTTTGGGTCACGTGCTTACATATTCTTATGAAAGGGTTTGACAAATCAACAAAAATGGCTGCCAGCAGCAAATCAAATTTCAGCAGCTAATAACTTTGGGCAATTTGATGCATTCATGACTGAAGTGGACTGAGCTAGGAAAATGTGTGGCCATTTGTACTGATGGTGAGGCAGCGATGATGGGCTGAAAGAGTGGGATTATTGCGTGGATAAAGGCTGCAAACACAAAGATCGTGGCTACGCATTGTATGCTGCATCGGCAGAGCTCGCATCCAAAGGCATGGAACCAGACATTCACTCTGTTTTGAACACAGCTATCACTGCAGTTTATTTTGTGAAGTCAAGGGCACTGCAGTTACGTTTGTTTGGACAACTTTGTAGGGAGATAGATGCTGGGCATGACACAATGCTATATAACACTTAAGTATGATGACTCTCTCTTGGTAAAGTTTTGCAGCGTGTGTTTGAGCTACGCAGTGAGATGTCAGAATTTATGAGAGTGGACAAACCCGACATTATAGAGTTTTTTCTGACCTGGACTGTGTAGCCAAATTGGCATATCTTGCTGATGTATTTAACTTGCTCAACAGCCTAAACCTCTCCATCCAAGGAGGCTATGCATCTATCCTGGAAGTCAGCGACTAAATCATTGCTTTCATGAAGAAAACAGAGCTATTGAGAAGGAGGATATAAGATGGAGTAACATATATTTTCCCCAACTGACTGAGTTTGTCCACACAAACAACCTGTCTGTGACTATAGTGAGAGAGGTAGCCACCCCTCACCTCGCATGCACTTCAGCTCATACTTCTCAGATGTGAACACAGATGCCTGGGACTGGGTGCAGGATCCCTTTGCCCAAGCTGCATCAATAAGTGACCTTACTGGTAAGGCACAAGAGGAGCTGTTAGACTTGTCCTGCAATAGGACATTAGGACACTGATTCCAGCAGATGCCTCATGCAGACATTTGGCCTTTCGTCTCACAGGAGTATCCTGAACTCACTGCCGAGGCCATGAGAATATGGCTGCCCTTTCCTACCACTTACCACTGTGAGTCATCATTCTCCACTTTGGCTGCAATGAGGACTAAGTATAGGGCTCATTTGCATGTGGAGAATTATTAGTCTGCCTGTCATCCATTACTCCAAGAATAAACATGTGTTGTGAGAGAAAGGCTCACCCATCTCATTAGTTTATGTAAGCTCATCAAGTGAGTTATTATGAATTGTGAGATAGGAATTTGATGTATCCTAATGCAATGAATAGGCTTAATTACTATGATGTGTTCTGTGACAAAAGTTGAAGCACTTGCAGTTGAGTCCAAATGCAATTAGAATAAAATGACCCTCTGTTTGAAAGTATGTAAGTGGTATTAACATGATTCAAATTAAACGTGGTTCTGTTTATTACTATGAATTAAGTCTGAAGTATGTAGTTTGAAAAGTTTTAGAATACAAATAGCTGCAATGGCTTCTAAGAGCACAAATGGTAGTAAGCATATACTTAATCAGTGTTATGATTATGAGGGGGGTCCTTGGAAAATGTTCTTCCCAAAACATTTGAGAACCCCTGAAAGTCACAAAAATTAGGCTGAATACCAAATTTGGTGAAAATCATCCACAAGGTTGTGCTATAATAAGCTACTTTTTCTAACTCCTCCTGGGCTGTTTGTCTGATTGGCTTAAACATTTGTATGTATCATCTAGGGACTGTCCTGGCAAAAAATATAAAATAAAAAATCTGATTTTTGACATGCTTGTCAAATTGTTTAAAATATATGTGTGTGCACAAGGTCAAAACATGACAAAACTTTAAAAAAATATACACATCAGGATAGTTAATCAGTTTCCTCTTGTCAACAGCAAAGGCAAATATTTTTATTAGGGCTGTCAATAGATACAAATGTTTTAATCAAATTAATTATGTGGTGTTCCGATTAATTAATCGCGATTAATCACATTTACAAATATTTTCTGAGAAAGCCCCTCATATTAAAAATAATTCAATATATAATAATGAAATAATGATACATAGTTATTTTTAAACATTCAAAAATGATATATATATAAAATAAAATAATATTCAGAAAATTAAAATGCATTACATTCTTGTGGCAGAAAAGTTAATCATTAATAAAACAATACAAAAAGCAGCTTTAGAATACAATGTATTGTTTACTACAACATTATTGATCATAAGTCAATCATTGGCGTACAGTTCACAGCAATCCATTTCACATGTGAATTTGTCAATCAGTTCCCGTCAATTTACACCTGTGTCAGACATGCTTGTGTAGCGTCTCGTGTGCGTTGCATCATAAACATAAAAATTTTAGGTCACTGTGTCAAGTAAAATATAGTTTAATACTTAGAACACAACTTGAGATCCCTTAGTTCGGATTTGCGCTCCATCAAGTGTTTTGAACGCAAGAATGTTAAACATGTTTGTGTTGTTCTGTCTGCTGATGGTTTGATTTCTTCACTGTATAAACTGTGTGTTGATCTGAAGTTTCACTTACTGCCCTCTGGAGTAGACAGGTGGTACTACAAGCTTGCATTTCTTAGAAAGGAATCGGGGGCGATTAATTGCGTTAATTTTTTTAATGCATTATTTTTTTATAAAATGAATCGCACTGAATTAACACGTTAAATCGACAGCCCTAATTTTTATATCAACTGTAATTGGCAGATGAAGGATGTACTAGCAATATTGTCCACTAGATGGAGCATTAAGTTTAGAAATGACATGAAATCCTCTGACTTTTAGTTATTGCTCTTGTAATGTAATATCGGTGCAGTAATAATAGCAACAGCTATCCAACAAATTAAGAGCCCAATGAAATCTGTTTAGGTTTTTCTTCAATTTCAGTTTTTCCTGATTTAATTGTCCAGCAATCCAAAATCTAATTCATGCATGGTAAGTCAAGGATATATTACCGAATATGTCCACTAGATAGAGCACCAAGACTAAAAAGGCCTGAAAATCCTCTATGTCTTAGCTTTTTGCAAAAGTAATGTTCTGTTTTCCAGCAATCCAAAATCTCTTCTTTTTCTTCTTCTTCGTCATCTTCCATTGTCATTATGTTGTCATTCTAATAAAATTCAAATTTTTCAACTGTGATACAAAATCTTTTGGAAGAAATTTGGCCATACGTGCTTGGACACCGATGATTGCCACTTGCGGCTATATTATATATTACAATCTGTTACAATTATGACATACCTTTTATACAGTCTGTGTGCTATGAATAGTATCATCCTTTGTGCATTTCCAGTCTGGGACAGATGAGGCTCAAGGAACTGTCACTGGGATGGACGAGGCTCCAGGCACTGGCTCTGGGATGGACGAGGATCCAGGCACTGTCACGGGCGCTAGCTCATGGACCATGCTGTATATTGTATATTGCTGTAATATTGGACTAAACCAACCAATTGCCATCAGCAGTGTTGGTCTCATTAATAACTTATTAATGTGCACAGCAAGTTTACTCAGCTGCAGTGCAGCAGACTTTCCAAAAAAGGACAATATATGTAAGCAATCAATGTGTCATACTGTTGTATACAAACCTGTAGTTCCTCGTCTGTCACTCTCTTCGACGTTGGAACATTAGAGGACATTCTTGAAGACCTCTGAACTTGAAAAAAATATTTGCATGCCCCTCCCCTGAACATACTGGTATAATGGGAGGGATTTTTGCCTCTGTTCATTCAGATTTCTTCTTTGGAGTCGAGCGGTTGTGCGATTAGTGAGCTGAGATCACTTACTGTTCCACTCACATCTGCAGAGCACATGCTGTTAGATATATGGTGCATATCAGCGGCTTTCACCTTCTCTGCACGGCAGTGCAGCTTTGCCCCTGGGCGCTTCGACAGTGCTGTTAAAAGAAAATATTTTGTAAAAGAGTTTATTTTCTCAAAAAGAGCAATACACAGCTGGCGTTGAATGTCCTTTTCGTGACGCGTCTTTAAAAAGGTGCCCTCCCACCCCTGTGTACTTCCTGGATGTGGTCCAATTCTCCACTCCTGACGGTCATAGACGCTGTCTTGTCTGTCTGGGCTATGATCACACTGAGGCGTCATTTGAGGATGGTTCATGTTCTCATTTCAAGAACTTAACCATGGCAACATTGTGGTCGTGGCTTTCCTTCTTAAAGAGGAACGCCACTCCAGCCGTCCCCTGCATCGCTCTTTCTTCCCACTGGATTGAGGATGACCCGGCTGGCGATGGAGACGATTTTGGGGATGGCAGAGGGCTCGGTTTCACCGGGTAGATCCCCACGAACCACCTGCCCCCAGCACGCTCGTTAACTTCCATCCGAACTCGGGGTGAGAGCGGCTCACCTCACGGCCAGTCTGTTTACTCCCACGAGCCATCCGAGCTGGATGATGAGTTTGCCACTGCAAAGGAGAGTGTTCCAGCATCTGACGAGGAAGACTCAACTGTGGGGACCCCCCAGTGTGGGGTTGGACTGGAACCCTTTGTCCTCCCCGCAGCCTTCACCACTAGATGATTTGTACCTCGGGTCCGGGCTCTCATCCACGGGTCCCATTCTTCCCGGAGGTGCATGATGTGCAGATTTCACTGCCCACAACCGACCTCCTCGCTCATCTGCTCTCACTACCCTTGACGGCGGGGCAGCCCAAGGGTACACAGAGGTCCCCCAGGTGGACAGAGCAGTTGCGGTCCACCTGTGTACCGAGAACGCCGCCAGCTGGCAGGATCGCCTGGTGCTCCCCTCCAAGGAGCTCCACCACAGCCTACAGCGCCACTGGACAGGCTGCCTCTGCCCTGCATGCCATGACCCTCCTGCAAGTTCACCAGGCCAATGCACTCATAGATATGCACTTGGGTAGTCCTGACATCAATGTGTTGCAGGAACTGCGCTCTGCGCCGACCTCACCTTCCGGGCCATGAATGTCACAGTGCGGACAATCAGGACGTCACCTATGGCTAAACCTGGTTGAGATACGTGTGGTAGGCAAAGCTTGCTTTCTCAATGCCCCTGTCTCCCAGCTCGGTCTATTCGGCGACACCATCGACGACTTCGCCCAGCAGTTCTCAGCGGTGAAGAAACAGATGGAGGCCATTTCCCACATCACATCCCGCCACCGTTCCAGTGTGGGCCGTGGTCCGTCTGCTCACCGAGGGCATCCTTCTGCGGCTTCCAAACACCAGGCAGCTCTGCCTCAACCTGGGCCCAGCTGCCAGCCCCAGTGTTGAGCGCCCCACAGGAAGCGCATGCCCCCATCTCCCAAATGTCCTTGAGAACCCGGAAGGCCCCCAAGCATTCCTGAGTCGGACGACCCAGGGAACAAAATGTTTGCTTCGGAGCTGGTAAGCAAACCACTCTGTCCCCCAGTGGAGGGCAAGGAGGAGAATTCTTTTTTTAAGTTATTTCCTTTACCGCACATCATTCGGGCTGCGGTACCCACATTCTCAATAAAAGAGCGATTTCCTAATTTCCTGGGTCATCTTGCTTGCAAATGCCGTTGTCACGGCAACCCGGTGTCACACTGCAGCAGTCCCGGAACCCCGAACCCCTTCGCCTCCGGACCCACGACTGCTGCCCCCTGGCTGGCTGGTTCTGACGAGTCTAGAGGACGCCTACTCGGGACCTCCTCCTCAGTCACTAACCTGCACCCTGCTGAGAGTGCGGAGCAAGGTAAGTGCTCAAGTCTTCTCTCAGTACCAAAGCCTCAGGACGTGCTTTTGCCTCCCGACGCCACACTACCTGCTGGCCAGGACCATCCAACTCTGTTCGCCAGGTCCCCGCACCCTATCAGCAGCATCCGCGAAGACGTCAACACCCTACGCAGCGAGATTGTGACCCTTTTACTCAAAGACATGATAGAGCCTGTCCCTCCAGCAGATATGAAGAAGGGTTTCTACAGCACTTACTTCATCGTACCCAAGAAAGGCGGCAGCTTACAACCAATCTTGGACTAGCGAGTTTACAACCGGGCCTTGCACATACTTCCATTCAAAATGCTCTCGCAAAGACACATTCTAACTTGTGTCTGGCATCAAGATTGATTTGCAGCAGTAGACCTGAAGGACACGTACTTTCACATCTCTATCTTGCCTCGACAAGACCCTTCCTACGGTTCGTGTTTGACAGCCAGGCGTATCAGTACAAGGTCCTCCCCTTCGGCATTACCCTGTCCCCTCGCATCTTCACGAAGGTTGCAGAGGCAGCCCTTGCCCCGCTAAGGGAAGTGGGCATCCGCATACTCAACTACCTCGACAAAAGGCTCCCAAGAGATGCTCCAGAGCATCTTTTTTCTTGAGTTGGACTCAGTCTCAATGACAGCGTGCCTCACTAACGAGCACGCACAGCTGGTGCTGAAATGCCTCACCTTATTCATGCCAGGCAGAGCGGTTTCTCTAAAACAATTCCATAGGCTCCTGGGGCATATGGCATCCTCTGCGGCAGTCGCGCCACTGGGGTTGATGCATATGAGACCGCTTCAGCACTGGCTTCAGACTCGAGTCCCGAGATGGGTATAGTGCTGAGGCACATACCTTGTTCATCACCCCCACCTACCACCAGACTTTCAACCCCTGGACAGACCTCTGTTTTCTGCAGACAGTAGTCCCCCTACAGTAGGTGTCCAGCTGATTTGGGAGTGGTTTGGTAAGGCACAGGTAGACCTGTTCGCTTCCCAAGAGACCTTCCACTGCCTGCTCTGGTACACCCTAACAGAGGCTCTCCTCGGGACAGACGCGCTGGCATACAGCTGGCCAATGCGCAAATATGCATTTCCCCCAGTGAGCCTACAAGGCAGGGGTGCTGTGCAAGGTCAGGGAGGACGAGGAACAAGTCACTCTGGTGGCCCCCTACTGGCCCACACAGACTTGGTTTTCGTATCTCATGCTCCTCGTGACAGCCCCTCCCTGGCGAATTCCCCTGAGCAAGGACCTTCTTTCTCAGGGATGGGGCAACCTCTGGCATCCGTGCCCTGTCCTCTGGAACCTCCATATCTGGCCCCTGGATGGGATGCGGAAGATCTGAGTGACATACCACCTGCGGTCGTAGACACAATCATCCAAGCCAGAGCTCCCTCTATCAGGGAACTTTACACCCTGAAGTGGCGCTTGTTCGCAAATTGGTGTTCTTCCCGATCTGAAGACCCACAGAGATGTGCAGTGAGATCAGTGCTCTTGTTTCTGCAAGAGAGGCTGGAGGCCCCTTCCATCTTGAAGGTTTATGTAGCCGCCATATCAGCTCACCACGACGCAGTGGACGGTAAGTCCCTAGGGAAGCACAATCTGATTATCAGGTTCCTCAGATGCGCCCGGAGGCTGAACTCTCCCAGGACATGCCTGTTTCCCCCATGGGATCTCTCTATGGTCCTTTCAGTCCTTCACAAACCCCCCTTCAAGCCGGTAGAATTAGTGAAGCACAAAGCCCTCTACATGAAGATGGCCCTTCTGATTACATTCACTTCCATCAAGAGGTTGGGGACCTGCAAGCGATTTCTGTCAGCGACACTTGCCTTTAGTTCGGTCCGGCAGATGCTCACCTCATCCTAAGACCGCGATTGGGCTACGTGCCCAAGGTTCCAACGACCCCCTTCAGGGACCAGTTAGTGAACCTGCAAGCGCTGCCCTGGGAGGAGGCAGACCCAGCCTTTTCGTTGTTGTGTCCTGTGCATGCTTTGCATACCTATGCGGACCACATGCAGAGCTTTAGATGTTCTGAGCAGCTATCTGCTTTGGTGGACAGCGGAAAGGGAACGCTGTCTCCAAACAGAGGCTTTCCAATGGGTGGTTGACACCATCACCTTGGCCTATCACACCCAGGCCATGCCCGCCCCCTTGTGGGTTCGAGCACACTCGACGAGAAGTTTGGCATCCTCATGAGCACTGGCCAACGTCACCTCCCTAGCAGACATCTGCAGAGCAGCGGGGTGGGCAACACCCAATAAATTTACGAGATTTTACAATCTCAGGGTTGAGTCGGTCTCGTCCCGTGTTCTCTCAGGTCCAAACACATAGAACTCGGGAATGCGGAACATCTGACCGGGTGTTCCGCTTGCACATAGTGCCTTTCCCCTTCACTGAGTTGATCACGTGCACTGTTTTTCCCCAGGAGAGTCCACTAGATTCGCAATCCCTGGATGTTCTTCAACCGTAGCCCTCTGGTCCGCGAATTTAGTGGAGGAATTCCCCTACCAGACCCACTACGGGTACTAAAATGACTCTGTACTGGAATAGGTGCTCCACAGGATGGGTCCTTCTGGATTAATCCCCCTGTGTGTATTTTCTGCAGTACGGCCCCCCTACGGGTGGACCCGCATCTCCCTTGGGCAGTCCCCGCTGCCCCCCGGTTGCCATGTTTGTAGCAAGTCCTCCCTCTCAGTAGGTAGGATCTACCACCGTGCCATTTCCACATGTAGCCTGAAAACCCATGTGACGTATTTTGCCACTCTTTACCTCCCCCAACCTGGGCAGGTGGTGGTCTCCACGGGGTCTTTTCCCCCTGAAAGAATAAGAGTTGGAAAGGAACACCTTCCAGACCTGTGTGATAACATTAAGATGGCCCCAGCCGCTTTAACTCTATGCAGGAAACATAGAGAGAGTAAAGGCATGGCTGGCATGGCCTGCTCCCATGCTTGGAACATCGTTTTGTTCCCCCCCTTCAGGATGCTGGGAACCTAAAAAGTTTATGACGATTGTATGAGCCATTGGGGAAGGGTACATCGCCTGTTGCTTTGGCACGCAACTGCCTCCCTGCACCTGCAACAGCAATGCACGTACACAGTTCAGCGATTGGCATGATTGAATAGGGACCCCTAGTGTCGCTTTGTGTCGTGAGTGACAGACGGGGAATGTCTAGGTTACTGTTGTAACCTCCTTTCCCTGATGGAGGAAACGAGACATTTTGTCCCCCTGGCCACGATGCTGAACCGAGCCACTGCAATGTCCGAACCTTATTCTCAGCTCCTCAGTGCAAAACCTGAATAAACAGAGGCACAATTCCCTCCCTTTATACCCATATGTCCGGGGGAAGGACATGCAAATTCTGTCTGCCAAACTCTCATTGGCCTTTTCTCAAGTTCAGTGATAATCAAGGACTTCAAGAAAGTCCCCTTGTGTCGCTTCACTTGACACAATATCTCATTCCCTCCATCAGGTAACGGTGGTTACAACATTAACCTAGACGAAAAATTGGTGGAGCGGCCCCTCCCTCTCGTCATCATCACCAAATGTCTGAGGGCTGTCCTTCAGCCAGGCTCACAACAGGAGTGGGCAGGAGAGACCACCAGACTGCAAAAATGCCAAAATGGACAATTATCAGTCATAAACACTTAATACTTACACTTATTCAAGTGCAAGAAAGTTACATGGTAGCCCAATTGATATAGCATTGCACTTGCACTACAACAGACTGGGGTACGAGTCGAAACGTAGCCAGAAGTGTCAAAGAAGCACTATGAAATGACGTGGTTGCTTCAGCAATTGGGTTTTTCACCTCACATTTGCTTTTTATGACACTATTGGTTAGGGAGGTAGGTTTTGTTTATTGATAACTCAGAGCATTAACCTAAAAAGTTTCTGTTTGAGAAAACATTTAACTCACTTTTAGCACCAAACAGCAGACATTTCAGTGAATCTGCTGTGAAACATAAAGAGCCATGTAATGTAATTTGCAAAAATGTTGCCTCAGTCATGTAACTTTCATGACATCTGCATGAAAATTTTCAAAACCGCATATATTCTTTATAGTGACAGTGTTTAATTGAGTTGATCCACCTATTTTGATGTGAACATTAACAAGGAAAGTGTTTTTGGGAATTTATAAGAATTAATTGTAAGGAACATCAACCTTGCCAAAAAACAATGAAGTCTCCAAGTACTGTTAGCTTCGACTGGACTTCAGGCCTATAACTAAATATAAACACAGCTATATATATATATATATATATATATGATATATATGATATTATGATAATGCTATAAATAATAATAATAATATGAACAATATATAATATCAACATGAATATGCATATGCCTCTGTTTGGAGACAGTGTTCCCTTTCCGCTGTCCACCAAAGCAGACAAAGAGCTGCTCAGAACATTTAAAGCACTGCGTGCAGTCCACATAAGTACGCAAAGCATGCACCAGACACAGCGACTAAAAGGCTGCATCTGCCTCCTCCCGGGGCAGATTCGCTTGCAGGTTCACTGCTTGGTCTCTGAAGGGTGTCGTAGGAACCTTGTGCACGTACCCCAGTCATGGTCTTTGGACGATACCGATGTCTGCCGGACCGAACTCCAGGCAGGTGTCGCTGACAGAGAACGCTTGCAAGTCCCCAAACTGCTTGATGGAGGCGAGCTTGATTAGGAGGGCTGTCTTCAAGGAGAAGGCCTCGAGCTCAACTGAGTCAAGCGTCTCGAAGGGAGGTCTCTGAAGGCCCGAGAGGACCACTGAGAGATCCCAGGAGGGGAACAGGCTTGGCCGCGGAGGATTCAGACTCCGGGCAAGTCTAAGGAACCTGATAATCAAGTTGTGCTTGCCCAAGGACTGCCATCCGCTGAGTTGTGGTGGGTCGCGATAGCGGCTACATACATCTTCAAGGTGGAGGGGGGCAGTCTCCCCTACAACCTCTCTTATAGGGATGAAGCACTGACTGAACTGTGCATCTCTGCAGGTCTTCAGACCTGGATGAACACCAATTTGCAAACAAGCGCCACTTTAGGGCGTAAAGTTGCCTGGTAGAGGGAGCTCTGGCTTGGATGATCGTGTCACTCAGATCTTCCGCATCCCGTACAGGGGCCAGATGTTGAGGTTCCAGAGATCTGGGCGCGGATGCCAGAGGGTGCCCCATCCCTGAGAAAGCAGGTCCTTCCTCAGGGGAATTTGCCAGGGAGGTGCTATTGCAAGGAGCATGAGATCAGAGAATCAAGTCCAAGTGGGCCACATTAGTTCTCTCGGGAGGAAAGAAAGCCATGACCACAAAGTTGCCATGGCTATGTTCTTGCACTGAGAACTTGAACCATTCATAAAACACTGCCTGCGTGTGATCGCAGCCCAGGTACGCGATGCAACTTTTATGACCTTCAGAAGTGGAGAGAAATTCGGCCGCATCCATGAACTACACAGGGGCGGAAAGACATCTTTAAAAAGACGCGTCCTGAAAAGGACGTTCAATGGCAGCTGTGTATTGCTCTTTTAGAGAAAATAAACACTTTTTAGGGAAAATATTCTCTTTTAGAAGCACTATCGAAGCACCCAGGGGCAAAGCTGCATTGTTGTGCAGAGAAGAGAAAGCCGTGGTGAATACAGCTGATCACACAACCGCTTGGCTCCGAACAGGGCTGGACTGGGAAGAGAAATCGGCCCAGGATTTTACACAGCAACTGTCCCAAAAGTTGTTGAGTGGGGTCTGTTTTGTGGTCCAGTTTTGTGGACATTTTCTCGTAACACGGTGGCTCATTTTAGCTTATTGTGGTCAATTCGGACAGGAATATTGCATAGTTGAAAATCAGGATTGTGCCAGATTGGGGTGTATCTACATGGAGTTATTGGTGATTTATTAATTCTGTTTACTTTCCAACAGGCTGTCAGAGTTGAAGATATTGTAATATTTTTAAAGTAAAGGTCTGCAACTGAGGAATTTTTGCACTGATTTTCTTCTAATTGTATCCATGAGTTATTAAAATAGTTTTTATGAATCCATTTCACTAAATATTGGAGCTGGTTTGCTAAAAAATAATATTGAAAGTTTGGCGTATCTAGGCCACCTTGTGATTTTGTCTTTTGTAGTTTTACCAGAGATATTCTCAGTGTCTTGTTTTTCCAGTAAAAGTGAGAGCTTAATGAATCCAGTGATTTAAACAATTTATCTGTGGGTGTTGTTGGAAGCATTGAGATCAGATAGTTAATTTGTGGTAAAGTTTTCATTTTAACTGTAGCAAAGCGACTAATGAGTGAGAGTGGAAGATTAGTCCAGCGTTTAAAATCATCTTCTATCTTTTTTAGAAGAGGGGTATAATTGAGTTTAAACAACTCTGACAGCCTGGGGGAAATGTTGATACCTAAATATGTAATGTTGCTGGTGCGGAGTGGGAGAGGAGAGTTATGAGCTGTAGAGTCCCAGACATCTTCAGAAAGTGGTAATATGGTCAATTTATTCCAGTTTATTGTATAATCTGAAATGTAACATATTAATAATTTTGAAGGTTTCTTGCAGTGAACTGTGGGGGTCCTGTAAACATAGTAATAATTTGACTGCATAAAGACAAATTTTATGTTGTGTATTGCTATCTTGTAATACTTTGATTTTATTATTTTGTTGTATTGCTGTGGCGAGTGGTTCTATAAAAACTGCAAACAAAGCAGGAGAGAGTAGGCATCTTTGTCTGGTCTCCCGGTGAAATTTTGTGATGTGACCCCATTTGTGGTTAGTGTGGCCTTGGGTGATACATATAATATTTGTATCCAGTGGTGAATGACTCTCCAAAACTGAATCTACTGTATATAGGGTGCTGAATAGAATTGTCCAATTAACATTATCAAATGCTTTTTCAGCGTCTAATGGTGCAATTATAGTTATTGTTTGTTTTTGTTGGGTAAGACTAATTAAGTTGAATATCTATGGACATTATCTGAAGCATTGCTGTTTTTAATAAAACCTGTTTGATCATGGTGGATTAACATCGGAATAACTGTTTCTGTTCTAGTAGCTAGAGCTTTGGTAATGAGTTTTAAATCTGTGTTTATCAATGACAGAGGGCGGTAACTAGAGAAATTGCAAATTGCCCTAACCCTAATTGGGTCCTTGTTTAGAGAAGTATAAGACGACAGGATAGAGGTGGTGTGTGTAGCTCAAATGAACTTTTCCATGAAAGGAATAGATCACCCAAAAATGCTAATTCACTCATCATTTATTCAGCCTTATGTTTTAAACTCGAATTACATTCTTTCTTCCAAGTAACACAAACAAATATGTTTTGATGGAGATATTATGTCTGTTTCTCCACACAATGCAAGTGAATGGTGACCAAATTTTCAAGCTCCAAAAAGGACATTAAGGCAACATAAAGATAATCCATAAGACTGCAGTGGTTTTATCCACGTCTTCTTAAGTGATCCAATCGGTTTTGGGTGAGAACAGACCAAAATAAAACTCCTTTTTCACTGCACTTTTTTCCATTGTAGTCTCTAGACATTATCATGAATTTAAGCTATATTAGTGCAACTTATACACAGACGTGACCTGTGTTCATTTTCTTTTTTTATTTCAGTCATAGTTTTTGTCCTTTAAAATTAGTCATTTCATCATGTAATTTTCATTCATTTTTACTCTAAATTAAAATGCCATATAATTTTAGTCAGTGAAAATAATATTGAATAGTTGATGATAATGTGCAAAATGACAGAAAAAAATAATAATTCTGTCAGAATAAATTTAAATACAATTTTCAAACATTTCAAACAAAACATATAAACAGTTTCTTAATTTAAACATGTAACAAACATAAAAAATTGGATAAAAGGCTACATACAAACTAATGCACAACTCTTCTTGTGAAAACCTGAGCTCCTGAAGTAAAAGCATATAATGAATATACTACTTATTAGAAGTTTCGGTAGCCTACTTTTTTCTTAATTCTTCATGCTTTAAAGATCACTTTAGTTTCTTGTGTTTAGACAGTTTAATACATTACATTCGCTGTAGCATGTTTTTTTTTTTTTTTACAGAAACAGCAAATTCACTACACAAGTTACGCATACTAGACCTCATTCATTGCGTAAATCGTTTTTAAAGCCGTTCTGTCATAAATGATCAGATTCAAGAATGTTTTTGTATTTTCAAATGTTAGATGGTACGAACAAAATATACACCTTCTCCTGACCATGTGTAAATTGTGTGTAAGACATCCAAATGCTTTGTGTTCCTTCAGACGAACTTCTATGATTTCACTGTAATAGAAGTTAAAATAATTAAGTAATGAAATGAATTTACTTATAATTTAATAATTAAAATTAACTTTAAAAAAAAAATTGCATTTTCCATTCCTTGTTTTGATATGTAACATGCAATAAAAACAAAAAAACATTTGGACCAAATAGTTTTCGTTAAAAAAAAAAATCAGCACACACATGATACCAAGCTATAGAAAGTCAGATTTTTTTAAAAATCAAATTGTTTATTATGTGTTGGTTATTCATGTTTTTGAGATGTTACAGATATTTCATTACAAATTTGCATAAATAATTTTGATTCAAAGTAATGGCCAGCATTATCAAATCACTGCTTTAGTTTTTTACATTAATGCTTAATGTCAAACAATTTTTATTGACCTCTTGGACTATTAGTTTCACAAAAGAACCTCAGATGAGAGCCAGAACATGAGATGACAGTAAGTTCCTCACTTTCTTTGTGTAAATGTTGTGAATTTAATGCACTTCATATTAAAACCCTTTCATTTCTGTTCCACTTACAGTACTGTGCAAAAGTCTTAGGCACATAAGATGCTTCACAAAAACATGGTCTTAAGATGGTTATTTATAGTTTCAGGCTTAGTGTGTCATAAGGAAATATACATTTTAGACACCCAACATTTTTTTGCAAATAGAATAACAGGGAGTTCTGCAACATATGTCCTGGCCCCCACAAACCCCCCCCCCCCCCCGAACATTGAGTCATCTGAGATTACATAAAGAGACAGAAGCAATTGAGACAATTGAGAAGCAATTCTCCAAGAAGCTTGAAACATCCTATCTTCCAACAATCAAGAACAACTGTGTCCAGGTGTACCTACGAGAATTGGTGCTGTTTTAAAGGAAAAGGAGGTCACCCTGAATACTGATTTATCTTTTTTGTGTTTACTGGACTTTTATGATGTTAATTGATAAATGCAAACTATTTATGGGCTTATTTTTGAAGATATCCTCGTGCAAAATTTTACCCTAGTGACTAAAACTTCTGCACAGTACTGTATACCAATTCTTATTTACTAGCGCTGCACTATAAACTATTATTCCTGATCACGTCAAACTGCAACAAGCCATATGTTCTCAATATCTCAACTGCCAAGTGACTTGTTGTAGTTCATCACAGAAAAAGTTTGTTCCCACACATAAGTGGAGCCATACAAAACAAGCATCCTCTGTGCGTGACTGAGCAGGTTTGGAAACTGTGTTTCCTTCAGTGAGCCATAGAAGTTGTCCAGTGTGGAAGTAGTGAAGTTTTGTTTGAGAGCAGGGTCGCACTGGATGTCAGTCAGTTCATCTGGGGATGAAAGGAGAGAGGACATTTTCTGAAAAACTGACTTTTGTCAGGGCACAGTATGCTAGCTGCCTCTGCCATTCAAAAATTCACCATCAAAAAAAGGCTTGCTCTGTTTTGCGAGCTTGTGTGACAGCATGTAGCTAACATTCGTTGTCTATTCTTGGATGGTCAACTGTTTTGTAAAAATATTCTATAGACAATTTCAGGGCTTTTTTGTCTCTTTCCTGCAATGAAAAGTTTGTGGCGTGGATAGCATGCTTGGTTGTATGAAAGATGTTGAGGTGCGGATCTTAAACTAGGTGACAACCGCTACAGATTGTTCAGGCAGAACAATAAATCACTTGGTCCATGTCCACAATAAAGTTCTTTACTGTTATCTTTTGATTCATACATCAGTATGGGTGTGGTTCTATAAATGAACAATAATAACAATAATGAGTATAAGTACAATGAGGCAGAAAGAGTAATAACTGAACAATATAAAAGTAATGCAATAGCATAAAGATAAGGACATATTTATACAAGTCCAGCAGCTGTAAATTTCCTCAGGTTTATACACATATACACTTTAAATAAACAATCAGATGAAACTGAATTAAATATTTTCACATAATATTCAAAAAGTAACATTCAAAGTCTAATTCAGCGTGTTTTATGCTGAAATGAATGTGCGATCGAGCTTACATGTGCATTGACTACCTCAAAGGTATAAACAAACTTCTAGTATTACAATATAACATAGCAGCAAATAAATCTACTGATATATACATGAAAGAGTATTTAACTACTTACTTTTAAGATGTACGCACACAGTATGAACAAAAAACGCTAGAAATTGAACCAGATCAGCACGGAGATCACTATGAAATTGCCGCAAACTTTAGCAACATAGTTACATGTCTGGGCATGAACACTCTTATTGATATTCAGTTCTCCTGATCTAAACCAATGAAACTGCAGAAATGATAGTCAGGTGATTCAGAAATAATATGTTTATCCTAAAGTGCAACAAATTAAATGTCCAGCAGAGGGCACCAGCGTCATTAAAGCTTAGCCTTTTGTACATTGGTCGAAACATTTATCTTGTTGTTGTATTCCTTGAACACCGTGATACTCTCTTGGCCTATCAATCATACCACCTTTGAACCAACACTTGTGTCGAACTATTTAGATGTCCATTCTTGGTTAAAAATGTGACATTCACTCGCAAATAAATTTATTTTAGTCGCAGTTTGGAGCCCTGCACAATGATGATGATTTATCGACTTTATAGACATTACATTTTTATCGTCTGTTAATGCTGAACTTCTGTAAAGCTGCTTTGAAACGATGTGTGTTGTGAAAGGCGCTATACAAATAAAATTGACTTGACATTCAGTCAACTTTTCTCTTTTTTGAAGCATTCATCCTAACTGATTCTGTCATCACAACCGCCAGCTTGAGGTTAGCGAGTCAACTTGAGGCCTTTAGTCCAATCTAAATGTAGACAGCGCCCATGTTCCTGGTCACATGTCAAACTGTGTGAACAAGTAAAAAATGAGACAATTTTAACTGCCAATCTAGATCATTTTAAGTCATACATGTAACATCCAAACACAAGAAAACCAGCTAATCTACATATTTTAAAAAGTACTGAAATACTCCAACTGCCAACAAACAAGAGGTAGAAAACAAGACTACCTGGATAGTTGAATTTGAGGTTTTTTTAGATCATGTGTCTGAACTGAAGGATAATTGCCTTGAGGACAATCCTTTTTATTTGTATAGAGTCTGTCACAACACACACCATTTCAAAGTGGCTTCACAGAAAACCATGCATTAACAGAAAATGAAACTTTAATATCTATAATGTATTCGAGTGTGTGTGTGAGAATGGGTGATTGGGACAGAATGTAAAACACTTTGTAACAGCTAAGGTTAAAAAATGTGCTATATATATATATATATATATATATATATATATATATATATGTGCAGACAATTTACTTTTAATTGGGCAGTACAATTTATGAATAACTGCATTATAAATGTTACTCAATATGTTAATGTTTAAACGTTCATTTATTGATTTAATTATCATTTACTCAGTTTAATAATCAACATGCAAATCAATGGAAAAATGCAGATTAGCTTCTCTAGGGAGAATTACAGTCTCTCTCTGTGTCTCTTTGTAAGGCCCTTTTTGTGAATGTTTTTTAATATAATAGAGTCAGAAAATGCATGATTTGTCTGTGTCAAGGAATGAGTTAATGCTTTTAATAGAACAAAGTGATTGATTGAAATGATTTGATGCAGACAATAAGTAGAAATTGGAGTGTTGGGATGTATCGAAAAGCATGTGTGGCGAAGCGAGCGGATAAAGAGTGTAAAGGAAAAAAAGAAACACAGAGAGAGTTCTCAGACAATACCACTCAGGAAGTTTACCTCTACAGGATATAGCGACTACACACCCTGGTCTAATTATCCAGAGAAATACCCAACAAGGGCACACAGGTTCAGTTTCTCACATAGACAATGAGACGTGGATATGTTTAGTAGGAAAAATATATATTTATTCAATCACCAGAAATGCTTAAAAACACAGAAGGCATTTGATACGATATAACAGAAATAAAATGCCAATATAAAAGTCAAGCAGCACAAAGCTGCCGTAATAGAACTTCACAAAACAAATTACAACACTAACTCTGGAGCTGGGGCTTACCAGTAGCAAGGCAGGCTAGATACAGGGCTTTAGTACTGCCCGCAATGATAAATACCCACACGTGCACCAGAGCTCACACACACTCCAGCGAGATTCACTGCAACAATATGCACACAGCACTCAGTGACAGGAGAAACACCACCAAATGGGAACGACTAGCCTGCCCACTCCAGACCCCCAGCTCCTGGAAAGACAAGACAGAAACACAAATTAAGCTTGAAAGCGAAAAGAAACAAAACACCAAAACACAATACTGAAACCCAGAACAGAAAAGCAGTTAAGCGAAACAAAGCAGTTAATCAAAGCAAAGCAGTTAATCAAAGCAAAGCAAAACGATTAAACAAAACCCCTAAAACAAAACAGCAGCGTTCAAGGTTCAAGCCATGCAGCGACAGAGCAGGAAAGATGTATTAATAGGCTGATTCATTCACCTAAGACGTAAGTAAATGTTGAAAATGTATCCACATACCTTTAAAGGTGGCCACAGAAACATAAGTGGGTTTTACATACCAACATGCAGGGCCCATACCATCCATCCAGCAGCAGATACTTCAATGTTCACTACACGGGAAATTAATACACAGATTATGCACCTAAAACGCTGTGCCACATACTGAATATGCTCATAATAAACGGAGGATACACTTACCGAGCAGGAGAGCAACAATCACCGAATGACATAAAGCATGAGAGCATTCATTATTGTGGAACGATCCGACTCCAATAAGCAGCGATCAGCAGCACTATACGGTATGGCGAGCACACCCAAACAGGCACCAGCTTTCCCAGCCAATTAAACGTTAAAATTAGTGATATACAAACACGCAAAACAAACACATACCTCCGAAGCGTAGCAGCAGAAGCCGCGATCAGCCACACCACGCGGCACCGCAAACACCAGAGCAGACACCAGATCTAACACAGCAGCAGAAATCCGGAAACCGCGATCAGCTGAACAAATGACGCACAGACTGGCGGACCTGGTGACGCCCTTCTTTTATACCCCCCCCCCCCCCCCCCCCCCCCCAAATAATAGATAAATGCCAAATAAATGCGTGGGATAGAGGCAAATAACTACATGTCACCACACATGCATCAAGAGGAAGAGTCAAGGATTAAAAAAGAAGGAATACCTGTGGCATCACACACACACGCTTCTTCTCACAGGGATGTGTTGTGTGTAACCAATAAACGAAAATAAGATAAATCATTTAATATACTAATCAAATTAATGCAGAAAGTAATGATTATTAGTTAATAAAAAATATGTAACCATATAAAGTGATTTTAGTGTGTTTTATGCATATAAAATAAAATAGTTATGCTTTTGCCACCACTGAAGTAAGTTCAAGTGGGTTAAGTGTGCCTTGATGTATAACAGTGAAAATTTAGGATAAATTAATGTGTAGAAAGTCCTACGGATACCGCTCTTTTGCATAGAAATAAGAGAACGGCACGGGTAGGCAGGAAAAAAGTCCTACAGATACCGCTCTGCTATATTAGCGATAAAGAGGTCCGATATATGATATATGACATACCCACATATCCTACATTCTACCTTTATATCCTTAATAATGCTACTTAAGGCGCTTGTTCATACTACATATATATGCTCCTGGTCACATGTCAAACTGTGTGAACAAGTCATAAATGAGAAATCTCAACTGCCAGTCTAGATAATTTTAAGTCATACACATAACATCCAAACACTGTAAGAAAACCAGCTAGTCTACATATTTTAGATAAGATCACATAACTTAGATCACATAAGTAGTGAAATACTCCAACTTCCAACAAACAAAAGAGGTAGAAAACAAGACTACCTGGATAGAGTTGCATTTTTAGTTTTATCAGATCATGTGTCTGATCTGAAGGATGGGAGTGTGTTGTCATGAGGAAACTAATATTTACCAGTCTAATACTGCTGTGCCAGGCTGGGGCTTTACTTTTACATTTTAAGCATCTATTAAGTCTGGTTCAACAGCCACAATAACAATGTCAACACTGACTTGTCTGGATCTTTTACCACATAAATCGACAAGTAGCCTTCAACTGTAAATTATTATGGAGAAAAATCACAGGAGAAAAAGCATTACACTGATAAGTAAGCATCTACAATTCAAATGTCTCAAACGGATTAAAGAAGATTCATTATTGTTTTAGCAGAAATTCAGGGAAAAGGTTGATTTTGGTTAATACTTACGCAACTAACGCTGATAATCAGGGCTTTTTTTTATAGATCTTGAAGGGATGTTGCATGTCATTGACACCCCTCATAATATAATATTGACACTTCACAGGATACAAATATTTGGAGACTTTTGAACCCATCTAGTAGTTGCTCAATTGGAAACATCTTAGTCTTACCATTAGAATGCACTAAACTGACGACTGAGAAAAAAAAAAAAAATCTTAATTCTGAGATAATCTTTTAGGAGCTTGGTGAGGTAATTAAGGTCTTGCCCATAGGCAAAGCTCCAGGGCTAGATGGCTTTGCTGCTGAATTTTTTGATCTTATGCTAAAGAACTGGCTCCACTTTTGTTAGAAGTTTAGACAGAATCATTAAAAAATGGAAAGCATCATCCAACCATGACACAAGCCCAGATCAGTCTGATTCTTAAAAAGGACAAAGATTTAAGATTTAAGAGTTACCATCCAATTTTCCTGATCCAGCTAGATGTAAAAATATTGTCAAAAATTCTGGCTAACTGATTAAGTAAAGTTATGACATCTCTTATACATATAAATCAGGTGGGGTTTATTCGGGGATGCAGCTCTTCTGATAACAATATCATGTAGTCAGTGGCAAATGATCAGACTCCGGTCACGGCCATCTCACTTGACACCGAAAATGCATTTGATATGGTAGAATGGGATTATCTTTTTAAGATTTTAGAAATATTCAGGTTTAGTAACACTTTTATTGGATAGATAAATATACTTTATAGACAAAAGGTAGCAGCTATACATGCAAATTGATTCATTTCAGGTTATTTTACTCTGGATAGCGGCACCCATCAAGGTTTCCATCTTACCCAATTATTGTTCTGTCTTGCCCTGGAACCATTAGCAGCCATTAGACTTTCCAGGAGTTGTGATAAGAGGTATAGCACATAAGCTTTTGCTCTATGCAGATTATATTTTTTATTAGTCCCCCACTAGATCTATACCTTGCCTCCACAGAATTATTAATTCATTTTTAAGTTCTCAGGATACAGGGTAAACTGGTCTAAATCCAAAGCTTTGGCTCTGACAGCATACTGCCCAGCGACAGCTTTTCAGCCAGGCGTCTTGGAGTGGCTTAAACAGGGCATTAAGTATTTGGGCATTTTATTTCCAGCAAATTTGTGTGATTTAGACAGAGATAATTTTGACCTCTTAATAAAAAGTGTTTAAAGTGATGTGGGCAGGTGGGCCAAGGCTCCAGACTAAAAAAATTACTTGGGAGCCATTGGCACCTAAACTAAAACATTAAGGAGCCAAATGGCTGTTTTTAGTCACCAAATCACAGAATTGCTCGATATAAATTGCTGTTCAGAAACAAGATAGACAGCCAAAGAAAAGGAAGACAGCTGACTTTAATCAAAGTTTAATACATTTTATATATAGTTGAGAAGATAAGTTTGCATTCCCTTTTGTCTCATAAATGTTCACACCCCTTTCATAATTTATACAAATAAAAGCGATACAATTTTTTTTTATTTAGTACTGATCTTCAGAATCTACATTATATTAAGTATAGTATGTATATAGTAGTGTGTTGTCTTCTTGAGCATTAATAAATGTTTTTACCCTGTGTAATAGTTCTGTGCAAGTCCCTCAATTATCCTAAGTGTCAAAAGCTTGATTTTATATATACACATGTAGCGGATTTCACCCAGCGACACCAGGTGTCCAATAAACCAACGACACCAGGCTCTTCAGGGGGACCACGCCTGCAGTTTATTTAAAGACAGGACAGGAATTAAGCATCTCACTTTCAGTTCTGTGGTCTCTGTCTCGCTCAAATCCATAGCTGTTCTCATTAACATTTACTAATAAAACATTCTTTTACAATGCCTCTTTTCATTTGTTTCCTTTCACAACATGCATCACAAATTATGTAGAACACATCTCAGACACATTCAATCAGGTAAATGGATATAATAAATGTAATAATAAATGCATATAATAAAATGTTCTATGTATATATACATTTTACTATATATATATATATATATATATATACTTATATATATATACTATATATATTACTATATATTATACTATATATATTACTATGTATATATACATGATACTTTGAAAATACATGAAAGTATGTTTCAATCTAACATCACAATGACATATGATCGTATAGTCGTAATATTTTTCTTGCAATATGACATACCTGCAGTTTATTTAAAGACAGGACAGGAATAAAGCATCACACTCTCAGTTCTGTGGTCTCTGTGAGGAGTGTGAGAAGACAGAAAAGTGAACCCCTGCCCCATTAACACTGTAACTGCATCTGCTATCAACTACTTCAAATACACATGTGACTACAAATACACAATTTTTGACAGATAAAGACAATATACCTTGACAAGGTTAACTGCATGATATTCTTTAAGCATAATCCACCCTTTTTAATTATATTTAAGAACCGCACAACTGTAGAAACCCGCCATTCAAAATGCCGCGTGGGCGGCAATTGGAAATGACGTCACTCAGCCATAAAAATCAACACACTATTTTAAACCAAAAAAACTAACATTTTTCCCATATTCTATATAGGATATGAACAGCAATATGTGCATAGAAACACAAAAATAAAATAGAAATAGATTCAATTTATTTCTGGGAGGGAGGACAAAGTTTGCTGGAATGATCACAAAACTCAAAACACTACACTCAGATCAGTCACAACATTAAAACCACCTGCCTAATATTGTGTAGGTCCCCCTCGTGCCACCAAAACCTGGCCAACCCGCATCTCAGAATAGCATTCTGAGATTTTTTTTCTTACCACAACTGTACAGAGCTGTTATCTGACCTACCATAGAATTTGTCAGTTATAAATAAATAATTTTAAATAAAATATAGAGAATTTTGTGCATGAAAATCCCAGGAGATCAACAGTTACAGAAATACTCAAACCAGCCCATCTGGCACCAACAATCATGCCATGGTCCAAATCACTGAGATCAAATGTTTTCCCCATTCTGATGGTTGATGTGAACATTAACTGAAGCTCCTGACCTGGATGATTTTATGCACTGCACTGCTGCCACATGACTGACTAATTAGATAATCGCATTGATGATTGTTGCTGCCATACGGACTGGTTTGAGTATTTCTGTAATTGCTGATCTCCTGGGATTTTCATACATAACAGTCTCTAGAATTTACTCAGAATGATGCCAAAAACAAAAAAAACATCCAGTGAAGGGCAGTTCTGTGGATGGAAACACCTTGTAGATAAGAGAAATCAACAGAGAATGGCCATAATTGTTCGAACTGACAAAGTCTACAGTAACTCAGATAAACGATCTGTACAATTGTGTTGAGAAGAATATCATCTCAGATTGCTATTCTGAGATGCGGGTTGGCACAGTTTTGGCGGCATGAGGGGGACATACACAATATTAGGCAGGTGGTTTTTATGTTGTGGCTGCTCGGTGTGTGAGTATGTGTGTGTATACACACATGGGACTATTTTGAAAAGTCTGCAATCCCAGTTGTGAGCTTACTGATGGCTGATTCGCTGGGAAAGTTAATCTGATTTAAATTGCAAACCTGAGCTCCTGAGTTCACACACTCAGATCTTTTCGGATGATTCATGAAAAAGATCTGATTCAAAAGAGTAATTCGTTCACAACTCTCACACTGGGTTTGTTGTTGTGTGCGGTGCAGCGAGCTTGTCAGAAACAGAATGGATGAAAAGCGTCATGAAACACACTGGCACTCCTAAGATGTATTCAATAATTCACAAATATATTTCTGACGAAACCGCATATGAACGCATACAACCCGACTGTTGCCAATGGCAACTAGATTTTAAATGATTGTCGCAATCCATTTTTTTTTGGTCACATTTGTGACCATTTTAGTCAAAGTCCAGAACCCTGTGTGCTTCATTATGCTTATCTATGACTGGGAAGGTTAATCTTATTAAAATGAATTTCATTCAAAATTCAACTACCTGCTACAATCTCTCCCAGTAGATGTCCCCCTCTTTTATTTTAAATAATTTGATAGCATATCGAAGTCCTTCATTTGCAATATTAAGTGTCCAAGATTACATTTCAATAAGTTACACAGGCCAATTGACAAAGGTGGGATAGGCCTACCCAAGATTTAGTTTTATTATTATGCATTCTGCCTCAGACATCTGAGAGAGCCCCTCCCTGGTTTTGTATTGAAGAAGTTCTTGCCCCTATTTTGCCATTGCAAAGCATTTCTATCAAACTAATCGAAGAAGTTCAGTTACACCCCGTTATCTCGCATTTACATTCGGTATGGAGTGGTGTTGAGATCCTTTGAAAATTTGGTTCAACATTTTGGGATTCTCAGATCTAAGTTCTTTAGGTATTTACAGCTGTGCCATCTGCACTGTACTATTTTTGGGAGTAGCCACCTAAAGTAGCAGATACTCTGGAGTGGTGATTACTGCTTTTAGAAAAGGTCATGAGGCATCAGTGTATTACTCCTTGCTGAGTCTGGGGGACGGAACTTTAACTTCTATCAAGAGATTATGAGAGGAATATTTAAACTTGGCATTGGAGGAGGGTGCATGGGCTAGGATTCTAAAAAATGTAAAGACTGTATCTAGAGATGCAAGAGTGCGCCTTGTGCAATTCAAGATTTTACATCTATTCTTTTGGACCCTCTCTATATTTTATAGGCTTGGTCTAATGCTCAGGTACCCTCAGGACATAATGTAGATCATACATTCCAAATTTCTTTTCAATCTGACAATGCTTTTAAAAGTGTGGATTAACTATAGGCAGTGCTGACTCAAAATTGCCCAGGTATTCTCAGGACATGATGACGACTCAGTTGACATCTCATCGATGCAAAGGACACATTCCAAGCTGAAATAACAAAGTGATAGCTGAGAACACCTTGATTTTGGTTTGAATTCAAAACGGAATTATTCAATGTAGTACAGCCTACATAGTATCAAGCTCAACGTGTAGACAAACAGGTCAACAGAATAAACTTTTTTTTAAATCATTCTTTGCTGAACTTGAAATCTTACCTTGTGAGCTGTAGTCCAGGGCTCTAACCACTGTGCCACTCAGCTGACACATTTCTGCCATGGCAAAGAGACACACAGATTTTAGAGTAAGCACACATGCATGGATTATATTTTGAACTATAGGTGGTGCTGTTTCAAAACGTCATGGTTACTGTTGTAACCTTCATTCCCCGATGGAAGGAACTAGATGTTGTGTCGATTGTAGTGACACAAGGGGTTTGCATGCCCCGCCCCAAGACATACGGGTATAAAGGGAGCGGGCGAACAAATGCCAGACAGGTTTCCACTGAGGAGCCGAGAATATGGTTACGGCACATTACAGTGGTAGGGGTAGTGACGTGGCAAGGGGAACACAACATCTCATTCCTTCCATAGGGGAACGGAGGTAACAACAGTAACCATGACGTACCCCTTCTGTCACTCACTCAATGTTGTGTCGATTGTAGTGACACAAGGGGTCCCACTTAAAAAACGGCATGCACTAACTTGTGTTACGTGGCTTCCGAGCCAGGTGCAAGCAGGCTGTTGCGTGCTAGAAGCAGCTGGGTCAGCTGCACGTAACCTTCCCCAACGCCCCCAATAAAAGGTGTCATATACCGCTCTTAGGTTCCCCATACCCATACGGAAACAGGCGACATGACTTTCATGGGAGCCAACCGGCCAGCCGTGGCCTTTTCTCTCTCTATGTTTCTCGTCATAGAGTTAAAAAGAGGCTGGGACTATCGTAAATCTATAGATGCGTTGGGGAAGGCATCCTTTTCCGTTCCTATTCTTTCAGGGGGAAAAGGCCTTGCAGAGACCACAACATGCCCAGACTGGGGGGAGGTAACTTGTGGCAAATACACACAGGGGTTGTCAAGCCACCCGTGGACATGGTGTGGTGGTAGATCCTGCCTGGCAAGGGAGGAGTTGCTACAGACACGGCGACCGGGGGGCAGTGAGGACTGCCCAAGGGAGACGCGGGTCCTGTCAGCGGGGGGACCGTACCGTGGAAAAAACATCACAGGGAGTTGCCTGAACTATGCCTTTGGAGCCCAAGCCTAAAATGGAGCACTCGACTTGTGGTGGGTCTGGTGGTGAATTCCTCTGCTGAATCTGTAGTCAGAGGGATAGGGAGGAAGAGCATTCAGGAAGCGAGAGCTTGCTGGCTCACCTGGGAAAGAAGGCGCACTGGATCAGCTTGGTGAAGGGCGCAAGGTGCAAGTGGAACACCCGGTCGGTTGTTCCGTATTACCGAGTTCTACCGGCTCGGACCTGTCAAAACACGGGATGAGACTGACTCAACCCTGAGGTTGTAGAACCTAGCAAAGGTGTTTGGTGTTGCCCAGCCCACTGCTCTGCAGATATCTGCTAGGGAGGTGCCATGGGCCAGTGCCCACGAGGATGCCACACTTCTCGTAGAGTGTGCTCGAACCCAAAAGGGGGGCCTGGCCTGGGTGTGATAGGCTAGGGGATAGCATGAACAACCCAATGAGCTAACCTCTGTTTGCTCCCTTTCTGCGTCCGCCAAAGCAGACAAAGAGCTGCTCAGAGCATCTAGAGCCCTGCATGCGGTCCACGTGGGTATGCAAAGCACGTACTGAACATAGCAAGAAGATGCTGGGTCTGCCTCATCCCGGGGCAGCTTCGCTTGCAGGTTCACGACCTAAACCCTGAAGGGGGGGGGTCGTAGGAATCTTGGGCATGTAGCCCGGTCGCAGTGTTAGGATGAGGTGAGAATCTGCCGGACCGAACTCCAGGCAAGTGTCGCTGACAGAGAACACTTACAGGTCCCCAACCCTCTTGATTGAAGCAAGCACGATCAGGAGGGCCATCTTCAAGGAGAGAGTTTGCGATCGACTGAATCAAGTGGCTCGAAGGGGGGTCTCCGAAGGCCCAAGAGGACCACTGAGAGATCCCAGGAGGGGAACAGGCTTGGCCGGGAAGGGTCTATCATGAGCAAATACCACTGAAACGAGGCAGGAGCCTGGCGAATTGAATCGTGTAGCTGAGTCGGATGGTCCTGGCCAGCCATTGCGATGGGTTGGAAAGCGCAAGCCATGCGTCTAAGCTCCATGCGAGGGGCATTAACAGGATGATCATTTGGACATACCGGGTGGTGTCTCGCGGTGGGCGGGGGGCAGGAAATAGTGTGTCGGGAGGCAAAGGTGCGTCCCGAGGCTTGAGTGCTGAGAAAAAAATCAAAGCACTTACCTTGCTCCGCGCACCCAGCAGGGGGCGGGTTATAGACAGAGGAGGAGATCCTGCAGGGATGTCCTCGAGACTCGTCAGCGCTGGCCTGCCGGGGCTGGGCAGTCGTGGGTTCGGAGGCAAGATGGCCACATCCGGGGAGACGGGACTGCAAGGTTTTGGTGCCAGGGTGCCGAGAGAAAGGCACGCGCCGGTCTGATGACCCAGGAAGTGAAGGAATTGCTCTTCATTGACAATTTTGGTACCGTGGCTCGAAGGGGGGTGCGGCGAAGAAAAAGGGAGAACTGAGGATTCTCCTCACGGGACTTCACTGGGGGATGGAGTGGTCTTGCTTCCAGCTCCGGAGCAAACGTCTGACTTCCTGGGTGCACTGTCTCAGGAACGCTTAGGGGTTTTAGAGGACCTAGAGGGGGTCCTGGAGATGGGGAACATACACTGGGGCTGTGAGCTGGGCCCAGGTTGAGGCGGAGCTGCCGTTGGCTTTTTCGCAGGGGGATGCCCACGGTGAGTAGACAGGGGATGGCCTGCGCTACGACGGCGCGGCATGGTGTGGGAGATGGCCTTCGTTTGTTTCTTCACCGCTGAGAACTGCTGGGCGAAGTCGTCGGTGTCGCCGAAGAGACCGAAATGGGAGACGGGGTCATTGAGGAAGTGGGCTTTGTCAACTTTGTGCATCTTGATCACGTTCAGCCATAGATGGCATTCTTGGACCACGAAGGTGGCCATCACCCACCCGCGTGCTTGCTCTGTGACCTTCATAGCTCTGAGAGCGAGGTCGGTGTCAGCGCAGTTCCTGCAGCACATCAGGATTGGGACTACCCAGGTGCAGATCTTTGAGTGCCTTTGCTTGGTGTACTTGCAGGAGAGCCATGGCATGTAAGGCGGAGGTGGCCTGTCCAGAGGCGCTGTAGGCTTTCCAGGTGGTGGCGTTCTCGGGACACAGGTGGATCGCAACCGCTCTGTCCACCTGAGGGACCTTGAAGGAGAATGCCGGCTGGCTGCGAAGCGAGCCGCACTCATCCCAAGCTCGGACTGAAGCAAACAAGTGTGCCAGGGGGTGGGTGGTTCGTTGTGTTTTACCCGGTGAAACCGAGCCCGTCGTCATCTCCGAATCGCCTACAACGCCAGTCAGGTCGTCCCCAATCCCGTGGCAAGAAGGAACGACGTGGGGGACGGCTGAAGTGGCTTTCTCTCATGAGAAAAGAAAGCCGCGACCGCAATGTTTCCATGGCTATGTTCGGGCGTGTTCGCAGCCCAGGCACACGAGACAGATATATGACCGTCAGAAGTGGAGAGAAATTGACCGCATCCAGGAACTACACAGCGGTGGAAGGGCATCTTTAAAAAGACGCATCCTGAAAAGGACGTTCAACGCTCGATTGTGAATGTTGCTATATTACCAGAAAACAAAATCTTTTATCGGAAAATAAACACTTTCAGAGAAGTCAACTCTTTTATAAGAGAAGCGCTGTCGAGGCGCCCAGGGGCAGAGTCTGCACAGCGTGCAGAGAGGAGAAAGCCTCTGGAATGCGCCACCAGATCCAACAGAAGCTCTCTTGCAGAGTTGGGTGAAGCAGTTGTGTGTGTCACACAGCTCGCTGATCACACAACGTGAATAATGTGAAAATAACTGATCGGTACAATGTCTTTAACTTTTAACTTTAACTTTACGGAGTCTGTTGACAATACCTTAAGAACCATTTCATCCTTCTTTGAGTCTACATCGATTTGCTATTTACTATCAAATGATTTGATTAATGCACCAGCACTTAGAGCACAATATTGGAGATGTACTTGCTTGGCTTTGTGGTGTTTCCTTGCGCTCTTTGAAAGGTTCGGAAAGGTTCTTGGAGCTTGGTCGAAAGTTCGTTCTGTCAATGTTTTTATCTCTTTGTTACCGAATTTATTGTCTGTATGAATGGTTAGCTGGGAAGTGAGGCCTTCTCACTCCTTCTCGGGACGTCGATTCCCGAGTTACCTTGGATCTCACATGGGAGGACCTGGCCATCAGCGGAGTGACCAGACAAAGTACGTGCAGGCCAAAGAAGAGCAAGTGAGGAGAGCAAGAGCAGCTGAAGAGACGAGATGAAAAAGCAAGAGCGAGTTCTTCCTGTTTGGAACTATTTGAACTGAAATTGGCTGCATCACCCAAAGGTGTCCTGCACCAATCAGAAGTGACTTTTCAGAGTCACATGGTCAACTGGGCTGTCTTTTCCGACAGTTGACTTATGGTCCTTTGTTTCAGACTGAATTTCCCACTCAAAAATAGTGCATATTTAATCATGAGCTTTTATATCTTGAGAAGGGCACAAGAGGCATGATATTTATTGTCATCAGATGTTTCTTCATACACAAACAAATATTTACATACTAAACATTAAATTTTTTATGGATGTTATAGATAATAAAACATGAAAATCTCTGGTTACAAAATCATATTGGTTTTACACATCATTGCATAATATCAAGTTAGTTCCCATTCTTAGTAGAATGAGATAAATCATACAGAATTAAAAATTATATTTATCAATTATAGGTGATTGCACATCGCTACACACATTTTAAAGAGTTTCATCAGTCTATAATCATTAATTTGACAGGTACAAACGTTACCACAGTTCAAAGAGATTTTCAGCATTATCTAGCAAGGCTAGATTAAGATGAAATGTCTTAGAGTTGTGCAAATCTGATGGTACTTGTAACCTTACAAAAGAGAAGGGTGTTCTTGTGAAGGATGGTGATTTACGACGTTGAAACATTCCAAACTGAAAGGCTGTTTTTTTCTCATTTCAAATCATGTTGGTGGAATTCTTCTGCATATACAGTATAATCTTACAATAGCCATTTCCACATCTTTTGACCCATAAGTGATGCTGTCTCCAAACTTTGCATGTACCCTCAGATCATGGTCCTAACAAAGCACATCAAGTTTTGTGTTGATAGATCAAAACATTGCTGAGATACAGCCTTAAATCCATTTTCACATTGACCTTGTTAACTTTGTGATGCTGTAACTTTTAAACAACAGTGAAAATCAAAATTCTGTTTTGGAAAATATTTCAAGACATTGTTTGGACAATTCGGACAAAGTTTGAAGGACATGAAACGTTTTAACTGTAAACTTCATAATCCAAGATGGTGACCACTGTAATGCACAGAGGTTTAATGCAAGGGGACCATTTGAAGAGAGTAATCAGACAAAAAGAATGGTGTCTCTAGGACAAACGTTTCAAAAGATACACACAAAAGAAAAGTTTTTTCATTAACTGGTGTTGGTGCTATGCAGTTTGTCCTAGAGGTTCTAAATTTGCAATGGGGACTTTTCATGACCACCCCTATCAGTGTGCCAATTGTATTAATTTTCCTATATATGGTTCTATGGGCTGCCATAGACTCCCAATAGGGAGGAATAATAATAAATAATTAGGGGTGCACCGATCGATCGGCAACCAATGTAAATCAGCCGATATTTGTCTTAAATCTGTGATCAGCAATCATGCCTAGATTTAGGGCTTATCTTTTTTGCAACATGCAGGGAATCACACAAACATTGCTATTCTAATGAATGTGCGCTTGCTTAGCCCTTGTAGCATGACAGAGTGGCCTTTGGAGGGTGAGTTTTTGGTAATTCTAAGCATTCACGAATTTAAGCTTTTAGACATGGTGACATTCACATGAATATGCTGCTTTGGTTTTAGGGAGGTTTAAGGAATAATCAAGGAAACTCACTGGAGTGGAACAAACGCTGAAGTGGAACAAACTATAATGCTAAATATCAGAACATAACAATACAACGAAACACTTCATAACCAACTAAATAACACTTTAAGAACTGAAAAAGGAATGAACAAAAGTAGAGGGTATATATAAACAAGGGGATGTAATACAGGTGAGGATGATGAGGAGCAGATGGAAGTGATAAGGGCAGCGCACTATGGGAGATGTAGTCCGGAGGAAAACTTCAAAATTAGAGTCCTTGAAGAACATGAGAGAGTCAGACTGTGACATTACCTACCCCCCCCCCCCCCCCCCCCCCTTTAAAGGGCGGCTCCTGGTACCCAAAGATGGATGAGTAGGGTAGGGTGATGCAAAAGGTGAAGAAGGATTCAAGGAGGAAAATATGGGGGCCTAGGAGTCGGCCACAGTGCAGGTACTGGGTCAGGAGGAAAAACTGCTGGAGGAGGAGACTCTGGGGAAGCGGCGGTGCTGTGGAAGAGTCTGAGAGCGGAGCTGTGGATGAGTCTGAGGGCGGAGCTAGGAGAGGCTAGACGAAGGCAGGTGGAGCCATGGAAGGCGGAGCCATGAGAGGCTCGAGGGGTGAAGCCTCGGAAGGCAGAGCCATGAGAGGCAGAGCCATGGAAGGCTAAAGGGGCAGAGCCATGGGATATGGAGTCAAGATGGCGGAGCCAGGGAAGGCAGAGCTGTGGAAGGCTCGAGGGGCAGAGCCATGGGAGGTGGAGGCTTTGGATGTGGCTGATTTGGGCTGAGACACAGCACATTTAGCCACATTCATCCCGACTATGGACCATAAGTGCTGACCTCATTTTGGGTGAAATATGGCCATACATTCCCGAACCAGTGCTTAGTGCTGATCAGGGACTAGAGCACAAGGTAGGTTAGAGATGCGTTTTCAAGGTAGGTCACATTTTTACAATGTGGCAAATTGGTCTGACTTTGTCAAAACACTAACATTTAACATTTACATTTATGCATTTGGTAGATGCTTTTATCAGAAGCGACTTAGAGTGCATTTATTACAGGGACAATCCCCCCGGAGCAACCTGGAGTTAAGTGCCTTGCTCAAGGACACAATGGTGGTGGTTGTGGGGATCGAACACTCAACCTTCTGATTACCAGTTCAGTGCTTTAGCCCACTATGCCACCACCACTCTGTATACATAATACATAAAATGATGTAGTAATGACCCCTAAACTTAAACATAGTATCTTTTAACATAACTCACACAAACACACACACATAATTAAGTTGGCTGTATTACTAAATTGCAAAATGATTTATATTTTTAAAAAGAAAGATCAGTTGTAAAGCCCTTTCCCTGTCAACTTTGTTATTTATTGTATTTCATCCATCCATCCATCCATCCATCCATCCATCCATCTTCAACCGCTTATCCGAAGTCGGGTCGTGGGGGCAGCAGCTCCAGCAGGGGGCCCCAAACTTCCCTATCCCGAGCCACATTAACCAGCTCTGACTGGGGAACCCTGAGGCATTCCCAGGCTAGTATGGAGATGTAATCTCTCCACCTAGTCCTGTGTCTTCCCTGAGGCCTCCTCCCAGCTGGATGTGCATGAAACACCTCCCTAGGGAGGCGCCCAGGGGGCATCCTTACCAGATGCCCAAACCACCTCAACTGACTCCTTTCGACGCAAAGGAGCAACGGCTCTACTCCGAGCTCCTCACGGATGACTGAGCTCCTCACCCTATCTCTAAGGGAGAAGCCCGCCACCCTTCTGAGGAAGCCCATTTCGGCCGATTGTACTCGCGACCTAGTTCTTTCGGTCATGACCCAGCCTTCATGACCATAGGTGAGGGTAGAAATAAAAATTGACCGGTAGATTGAGAGCTTTGCCTTCCGGCTCAGCTCTCTTTTCGTGACAATGGAAATTTTGTATTTCATTATTATTTTAATTCCTATTACTCATTTGTTTTTTAGCCTTTTTCCACATTCTCTTTTTTTCTTCTTTGGTGATTTCATCATGGAGGTTGTTTGTTTCTTTAATTAATCCATTATATGCAACAAAATTTTGTCATTAATTATTTAATACATATAATCAAACAAGCTTAGCATTTCAAGACATGCGCACTAGCTGCGACATCAAGTGACGACACTTCACAGGCTTTTGGAGCTGCTAACCGTCAGAACAGCAGAAGAAGTTCTAGCATAAGAAGGTGTTTCACCACTATTCAAATGCACTTTGGATTGCATCATTTATATGTATAAATGTTTTCCATCTGAAAGGACTAAATATTAAATAAAATAAATGACAATAAAATACAAAGTAATATATTCAGTAATCAAAATACTTTTTGAATGTAACTGTTTTCTAATTGCCAATTATTTAAATTGGAACTGTAGTGGAATACATATATTTTGTGTTTTAAATACATAATCCCGTTACATGTATTCCACTACTCCCCAACCCTGCTGATATTTCACCTACCATCACACATTTTATAAATTGTTGCCTAGCCTCTGTCACAGTTCCAGCAGAATTAAAACAGCTGCTGTAACCCTCATTCTTAAGAAATCTGGTCTTGATCATTTAAATTGCAATCATTACAGGCCAATTTAAAATGTAGCCTACCGTTCCTAGCAAAAAATATCTGAAAAAGTAGTAGCCTCACAACTGCAGTCTTACTTAAATTCTAATGGTCTTTTTGAACATTCCAGTCTGGTTTTCATCCATCGCATAGCACTGAGACTGCTCTTCTACGTGTGGTTAATGACATCCTCCTGTAAAAAGGAAGCGCACTGAAAAAACAATCGGTTTGGAGTGGAACTTCAATAGCTTGCCCTATGAAGGTCACTGCATTGTTCTGTCTGTTCTGAGTACTGAAGTAAAGCAATTATTGTTAATTTACACTTTACCAATTGATTCTGTTATTAATTTTATCTGACTCCAATGTTATATTAATCTGACTCCAATTTTAAATTGACCTCTAATTTAGATTAAAGCTTTAATTACTTTCTGATCATTCTTTTAATATAACTTTTTTTAAGTTATTGATTATTCTAAATCCTCTTCTATTCGTTGTCATTTTGATCAGTTTCTAATGAAATTCAAACAGAAATTCTTTACACGGCTTCCTTCCTTACATAAATCAATCAAAGCCAAATTCACATACACTCCAAAAAACGTTGGGTTATTATTTTACCCAATAGCTGGGTTAAACATATTGGGTCGTTCTGTTGGGTTATGTTTATTGGGTTGTTTCTATAATAATGCACCCAGTTGGGTTAAAACTGGTCTAGCGAGGACATTTTAAATTTCAACGGTCGACAGGTGCCACTGCCAACAGAAGATACAGAGGTAAGTAAATAATATCACGTTTTATGAACGCTTTTCGTTTTCTTTATCAACATAAAATAATAGCTGATTAATAAAATAATTAAATAATTTCCCCTTAATTTTGGGTCTGCTGTATTGCTGCTCACTTGGCTAACGACATAACACTTGCTATAAAGCCAGCCTATTTCAAACTGTGGCGTAGAAACTATTAATTGGGACGCTCCCTCTCAATTTCTGTGTTTGTCCCGACACTTTTTTGGGGGAAATCATACATAATATTTAATATATTTATGTAGAAGAAATTGTAAGACACCTCGGCTTTTAGACTCACTATCCAGTGTTGAAGACATGGCAGTTTTTCCATCAAATGAAAGAAAAGTATATTGTAATTTTTACAGTGTAACATTAAAATACTTCAAAGCTGAAATATGAAACATTTTATATAGAAAGTTATATCTGCAAGGCACTAAATTATATAATACACAAATTGGACTCAACCAGATATTACACCATGGATCGGCAACCTTTTTAACATGGAGTGCCATATCAAAAAGCGAAAAGAAACAAATGAAACACGGAATGTAGGCTGTCAACCGCGCAGTCTGACTGAAACAAAGCAGGCACATTTACTCGCGTGATTAATCAAAAGAGAAGTACTGCTGGATCGTAATGTGTGAATGCTTTCACGCGCAGCGAGTTTCATCACACTTTAATAGTGTTTAGCTTCCCATTCAGCTGAAGAAAACACGCTGCGTAAACATGAGGAAGGATTACATCAAGATGTAGATTTGAATACAGGTGCGGAATTTATATAAATATAGTCTACTCCTCTCTCGTTGCTGGCGTGCCAATGATTAACCCTCCGCGCCAGTACTGGCATGTGTGACATAGGTCAGCATCTACATGACATTGGGTGATAGCCCAATCAGAAGCCACATTTCAGATAGTTCTGCACCCCTGAATTCACAACGGTTATGACTTTTTTCATGTCATGACATGTATCACTTTTATTGTGACTTTGTAATGCCATAAAGCAGCAACATTTCAATGGTGTTCTTTTACCACACTGTAAAAAAAAAAATCGTAAAATAACGGTAAAAAGTCTGGCAGCAAAGTTGCCAACCACTTACCGTCAAATTACAGTGAAAAAACTTAAATTATTTTACGGAAAAATTTAGTTTTTTGAAAATGGATATTTACCGTAAATATTTTCTTTATTTTTACAGTCAAACTGCTGTAGAAAGAAAAAAAATCTCATAAAAAAAATCTCTGTAGAATGTTAAATGAATGTATAAATCTGTATATAAACTTACAAATATTGCAGAAATACCTTAAAATTACATAATTAAAACAAAGACTTCTGTTTTAATACAGTATTATTTGGTATATTTTTAAGATAATCCAATCCATCTACAAGAACTCCTTGTAAAAGTAAAGACTTTTCTATGTAAAGCACACAGAAAATGTTGTATAATTACCTTCAGATACCTTAATTTAAAGCCCAATACCAGTATATTGATCGATTTAAAATTTTATTTTATGTCATTATTCAATCTATTTACAGTAAATTCCTGTTAAATATTGGTTTTATCCTGTACAAAAAAAACAAGATCTTGTGATATTAAGTTTCAGAAACATATTTTTAACAGTTATTGCTTTATAAAAACATTATTTGACAGTAATTATAGACACATCTCCAATAAATTTACAAGCTTTTACCATTAATGTATGCAGGTTTACTTTATATAAACAATATTTGACAGTAATAACAAGAAACTCTCCAATATTTCTACATATTTTTACCATTTAAATACGGGGGTTTACTTTATATAAACATTATTTGACAGTAATAACAAGAAACTCTCCAATATTTCTACATATTTTTACCATTTAAATACGGAGGTTTACTTTATATAAACATTATTTGACAGTAATAACAAGAAACTCTCCAATATTTCTACATATTTTTACCATTTAAATACGGAGGTTTACTTTATATAAACATTATTTGACAGTAATAACAAGAAACTCTCCAATATATCTACATATTTGTACCTTTAATGTATGGGGCTTTACCTTATAAAAACATTTTTATTATGGTAATTATAAGCAACTTCCCAATATATCTACATACATTTACCATTAATATATGGGGGTTTACCTTATATAACCAACACTTGACAGTAATTACAAACACATCTCCAATAACTTTACATGCTTTTACCATTAATGTATAAGGGTTTACTTTATATAAACAATACATTATAGTGATTAAAGGCAACTATCCAATAAATCTATATACTTTTACCATCAATGTATGAGATATACTTTATATAAACATTGCTTTATACTAATTAAATTCAACTTTCCAATATATCAACATGACATTTACTCAATGTATGGGTTCACTTTATATAAACATTAATAGACAGTAATTACAAGCAATTCTCCAATATATGTACAAATACACATGTTTATTTTATGTAAACAATATTTGATAGCAATTACAAGCAATTGTCCAATATATGTACATACTTTTTCCATTACGGCATGGGGTTTATTTTATATAACCACTGTTTGACAGGAATAACAAGCAACTCCGATATATATACAGACCTTTCTTATAAGTGCATGGGTCTAACCTTATATGAACATAATTTGACAGTAATAACAAGCAATTCCAATATATCTACAGACTTTTCTTATTAGTGCATGGGATTTACTTAATATAAACATTATTTGACAGTAATTACAAGCAACATTCCAGTTTATGTGCACACATTCCGTGCACACATTCCTATGTTAAGTGCATTTGCTTCAACAACTTTTTCACTAAATACATACATTTTTCTGACATTTTACAGCAATCTCCCATCCATTCACCGCAGATCCCCATTTGAGATGTATATTTCCCCTCGAAGGAAAAATGTGTTCATTTTAAGGTTAAGTGCATTCATTTGGTGCACTTTAAAAGCAAAATAAAGAAGCTAGATCTATGAAGAATGTTACCCTCTTGTTAATAATTTTGGGCCCTAGTAAACAATTTGATCAAAGACACTGCATAGATATAAATTGTAATGAAAAATCAAAAAAAGTCAATTAATTTATTTAATGTTTTTCCAGCAACCCTAAATCAAAGAATAATTTGTAAGTCATTTCCCTAACATTTCATTTTACTTTTAATTGACACATGTAACATGTTTTATAATTCCTGTAAATATAATCCAATTAATCTTATTTTCCCCTGCGATGGACTGGCGACCTGTCCAGGGTGTACCCCGCCTTTCGCCCGATGTTAGCTGGGATAGGCTCCAGCCCCCCGCGACCCTGTATGCAGGATAAGCGGTTGACGATGGATGGATGGATGGATAATCTTATTTTCATCCTGTATGCGCTAACACCTTATTTGAAAACCGGACTTTGTCACATGTGTATCCTCGCGCTAAATTCACCAAGTCCGACCATACAGTCTATGAGTTTGCCGCAATTTAAATAAATTGCATGTTGTGCTCGAATAGCATACAATTAAGATTTTATTGCCTCTCTTCGGGTAAGACTATCATACTGTAACACTTTGTAAAGTGAAAAATTACAGAATAAATTCTCTAACCTGCCTGTCAGCTCGCTTAGGTCCTTTTAACTGCATTTACCATAAAGACTATGAAGGTAATATGATGCCTAAAAGAATCGCATGCGCAGGGTAAGATTTGTGAAAGTGTACATAACATTGCGAGCGTAAATTAAATTTGCATGTGCAAGAGAAGATTTGTAAGGGTGTAAATTGCATATCAAGTGTAAGAAAAAAATATTTGCAGCATTTTACTGTTATTAGTAAGTGTAATGCATGTATTGTGAAACTGCAACTTCATGCTTACGCAAAATAAATAGGACCTGTATTCTTCTGACTTCCATTTTTCCGCGCTTACACTTATGGCACGTTTTTTCCGCACAAATGCAGCCAAAAGCATTGAAAGCCTGTGAACAGCAATTTGCAACCGAATACAACAGAGTCAGGGACTGCAAAACAGATTGATTGTGTAAAATCAAACTTTGTGTAAATAAATATACTGTTGCAAATGTCTAAATGACTTATTGTGTAGGCTACATGCGTCAAAAAAGTTCCCGAAATAACCCGATTTGTACAGTTACATCTTTTACCCGCGCTTCCAGTTTTGGCACGATTCTCTCACTGATTGAGTTTTGCAAGCGCGAAGAGGAGGGCGGGTCCACCTTCATCATGTAGCCAATCAAATGAGCGTATCGCTGACTGTCGATTTACTCTCATTTGATTGGTTCAATAACACGCCAGTCTCCAGAACCTAGGTCCACAACACAGGCTATTTATCTTCGTTTGGCTCAGCATCGTTCTCGTTGCCGAAATTGTACTTTAGAACAATAGAATAGAAGCTAAGTTCTTTCCAGTAACAAACAAACAAGTTCATATATAATCAGTGTTTATATACAGATGTGAATATGCATGCTAAAAAAGTTCATTTGGCAGATTGATATTCACCCACGTCCTTTCAGAATTCCAACGATGGCTATGATCCTCTGTAGTGCTCTCACCAGGCCTTGTCCTGAAAAATAAGATAAGATGTATCATGCTTGTAAAAATTCCTACACATCAACGGTGGCCACATTGTATTGTTTTCAATTTACACACAATGGCAACTTTGCCTCCTACCCTCACAGCATCGCCAGAGCAGAGCCATTAGGTTGCCGCTTAACAATAATTGCAGTTTGGAGCTTGAATGAAAATTAAGCATGAACAAACTTTGCCTCTATTAATGCTTCTAATGCAGGAACATTAAGGGGTTAACATGTCTTAAAAGGGTTCAAGCTGCTCTGTAAATGTGATCAACAAAATCTTAAAACCACTTGTAAAACTGACTGCTATCAAGTGTGATTTTGGCACAAACCTTTGGCAAGAGACTGAGTTTAATTATTCTGACTCGCAGTACATTTATTGAATTTAGAGATGGGTCATGATTTTCGAATTTTCATTCATTGTCAAATGGAATATACGGAAGCGTATTGCATTCACTTGAGAAAAAAAAAATCTACTCTGTTTTTCTGAATTAACGACTTAATTATCTCAGAATTTCAAGTTTAATCCGGTTTTATTTTGCTTTGGGTCTGAGACATTGGGAGATACTGCTGTCTTTAAGTAATATAAATGGTATTTTTATTAGTGCGTCAACTTTGCGCAGACACCTCAAGACTTTGCGCCTGTTCAGACGAAAAGAACATTCTGATCTGCTTGACATTGCTGTGTTTCTCCAGGTTCAGTTGAACCGATATGGTATGCTTCACGGATATAAGATGATGCATCTGAAATGCATTCAGGCTGGCTACGTGGTGACACAAGAGACAATCAGGCAATTGTTGAAAATACTGGATCCTCTGTCCCTAAGTCTGAGCGAATTGGGGTGGCTGTCCGATAACACCGCATCAATAAAGTATCCAGCGATGACCTTGGGATCACTACTTGTAGAGTATGCATGTAGCCATATCACCATTCGTGAAAACCCGTCGATTGCACCATTGATGCAGATCCCATATGGTTTGAGTTTATCATATGAATCAACATGCCATAAAAAGTTCGGGCCTGGATTATGATACAAACGTCGCCGAAGACGATTCCGGCGCCTCAGTTGCACTCCATGGGGATCCAGTATTTTCAACAATTGCCTGATTGTCTCTTGTGTCACCACGTAGCCAGCCTGAATGCATTTCAGATGCATCATCTTATATCCGTGAAGCATACCATATCGGTTCAACTGAACCTGGAAAAACAGAACAAATATTTTTTTTAATGAAAAATTATCTTGTAATTCTGAGATAATTAAGTCGTTAATTCAGAAAAACAGAGCAAAAAAAAAATTTTTTTTCTCAAGTGAATGCAATACGCTTCCATAGGAATAGTTTGTTATTATTGCTGAGATTATAAAGTAAAATAAAAAGTAGAAAAGGTAAATAATTTTCACATGTATTAAGCTGGAACCAACAAATGTTTTACATGAGGAATTACTATTATCAAAATAGTTCATCCCTCCAATAACAAAATAAAAGTCAAGTACTTCAGGAACACTACAAATGCACACATCACACACCATCACCAAGAGCTGCTTTCATGCCATAATTTTCCAAACCGCCTGTTTTACCACAAAGCTGACTTAATGATCGTGTGAAAGTTTAGTAGTGGCGCTCATAATTCAACAGTGGCGGTGCGCCGAATATAGGGGGAACACTGGTCTCTGTTATGTGCACGTCAGACTTTCTGGGCGCAGCACTTCTGAGAAAATAGAGTTTGACATTTGTAAATCGATTCAGAACCGTCCATATCGTGATGCATCTAAGAATCACTTTTGGACCAGTCCTAAGTTAGAAGGGGTTGAACATTTCACCTCGATTATGTTGTGGCAAAAATTCACATTAAACATTATCACTGCGTAAGAGACACTCAGAGTGTCGGCTTCAGGCTTTGAATTTCGGTTTCGATTACTTTTCAATTAATCGTCCAGCCCTACTAAAAACCCAGCTCTTCACCAAGGAATTCAATCCTGAATGAATTTTTGTTGTTCTTTCACTGTAACTATGTGTAAAGCGTCCTTGGGTCCTGTGAAAGGCACTAAAAATATTTAATTATTTATGTAATGTTAGCTAGTTAGTAACAAAGTAATATTAATTATCAGCTGTATGTCATTACTAAATAACATACTAGTCAAGTGTTGACAACATCAGGCACAAGGTTAGACTAAACTGTGTACAGTTCTGTCCTGTATACATACTGTACGCTATATCCTGATAATAAACTTTATATTTCAGTCTTCAGAGGAGTCTGGATGTTAAAGAAATGAAGGATTTTAAAGCACAAATTAAATGCTTAGTAATTATCCAGGGATCCTGTATAGAAAAAATGATGCATCTAGATGCATTGATAATCGTATCGCAGCCCTCTGAATCGTAATCGAATCGCGAGGTGCCCAAAGATTCCCACCCCTATAAGTTAGCACGTTTGTTGACCAAATTTCCAATACAGTTTTGCACCCAGCTGTGTTTCTTAATAGACTCTTGTTACTTTGCAGATTGTCAAGAGGTTCATCCTGTAGACTATCGGTGGCCTCAGCTCTGACAGTAGGTGCTGTTGCCCACAGGTCTGCGGGCCATAACGTTGATCTACTGCTGAAAAACTCAGTGTTGAAGAAAAATTCCTAATCACCCAATTTTAATATAATTTTTTTTCAGCTTTCCATGCAAATATGCAGCAGAACGTTGGCTAACCTTTTAGCACCCTCTTCAGATTAGGCTGTTAGCGGGTAACATTAGCAGCTGCAATAAACCAGCTGGATTTCCATACAATCCTCACCTTGTGTTCATTGAGACCCATGTTCTCTGTGGGTTTCAGCTCCTCTGCAATCATCAGTCTCGCCTGCGAACTCCTTTGCCACTACCCTCTTAGCTTCCAGGGTATCAGCCTATCATGTTCTCAGCCAACTGGGTCACCAGCAAAGGAGAGTTTAACTTAACCCAGGCTATTCAGACTGTAGAGCAGGTTCAGAGGCTAGCTGTGGGAGAGCTGTCTGGTCTGTTGGTTCAGCCTTCACCACCTGGTCCTTGGCCTCTTGATCCTTGTCAAACTGAACACAGAATATGAACCACAACATGGGTGAGAAAGATGTGGTAAACCCCTTATAATGTCATATGGACAAATGTACAAACATTAAAATGCTACACATAATGTTAACTTACCTGTCCAAGTGGGTTTCTCTTCCAGAAAATGGCCCCAATGTTACTGTTCAGCTTGTTATTGAACAAAGCATTTGGTTTGTTAGAAAATGAATGTCTTTGCTTGAGCATTCTGTAGTATCCAAATATGAAATTCAGAAATTCATACTTGTCAAACACTCACCCATTAGTTGTTGAAGTAAGTTAACTAGACCAATCAGTCAAAATCTATGGATAAGGACATGAAAGTTCATGTTAAATCGTTATTTTCACTCACGATGAGTCTGGTTCACTGTTCATAAAGGAGAACAAACTTAGTCAGCTGAGAAAGTTAAAATTCAGGCATGTGTATAACTAGGAGGTAACGTTACACGCAGGTTACAGGTAAAGTATTTACGTTACCGGTAATTTAACGTTACTTTAACGGTAGGAGCAACGTAGCGTAACGTTTCCTAGATTAATAGTATTCGCATCAAGCTAACGTTAATGTTAACTGACTGAATGTGCTACTGCTAACGTTAAGTTAAAAACGAGCTGCCTCTGAAACAAGTCTTTGTCAGGTCCTAACTTAACATTACGTTAACTAAGTTAAACCATAGACTGTATAAAACAAGGTCCCAACCTGCAACAGCCTTTTATTTAACATTAGCTTAACGGTTACTTGTTTGCAAGAGGCAACAGTAACTTGTAAGATGTAACGTTAAGTTAACAGCTAACGTTATTAAATTATTAGTCAACCACAGATAGTTACCGTTATGATGGCTGATGCATGTTTCACATTCAGGGCTAATGTTAATAACGTTTTAACTTTATTAGGACCGGCATAATGTTACATTTGCTAAAGCTAGACAGACTTTTATAAGGTTAATACATAACGTAACGTTACAAACGGCGAGTTTTAACGTTAGCCCTGCTGACTCGACATAATGATAATGTTAACTTACATATTAAAATGTAATAAAATGTATAAATGTATAAATGTATAAAAGCTGCCGCACTTAACAAGCACATTTGACATATTGTGATGAAACATATAAATAAGGTAAATATATAATTTACCTTTAGTGAAAGCTGAATGCCGATATAGTGAAAATGTCCCATACTTTCTCCATCCAGGCTCTGTACTTCTTGGCGCGATCTTGACGTTATAACGTTCCCCCTCCCAAAGTCAAACAATATCATTGGTCGAGATTGCCTCTGCCGTATGATTCGTCCAATGATTGTACAACATTTAATTATTTGAATCTGCGCGCACTTTCTTGATATCTAAAGCACAGAGATTAGAAAAACAATTACGATGTTTGTTTACACGGTTGTGTAATGTTTCAACCATTTTAATGTCTTCAATTCCTTCACCCCCAGTTTACCAAAGCTCAAGTTTGTGCTACAAGAGCCTTGGTTGAACTGTTGAGCCCCAGAATAAATTCCTAGTCTTTCACACATTGCTTACCTATTGTAAATTAAAAATATATAGCACCCCATTGTAATATATATATATATATATATGTGTGTGTGTGTGTGTGTGTGTGTGTGTGTGTGTGTGTGTATATATATATATATATATATATATATATATATATATATATATATATATATATATATATATATATATATATATAAAATATATATATATATAAAATATGTGTTTGTGTGTGTGTGTGTGTAATTGTTTGTGTGTGTGTGTGTATCTATGTATATATTATATATCTATCATATGACCAGCACATGTATATGTATATGTATATGTATATGTATATACATACATATATATATATATATATATATACATATACATATACATATACACACACACACACACACACACACACACACACACATACATATATACAGGTGCTGGTCATATAAATAGAATATCATCAAAAAGTTGATTTATTTCAGTAATTCCATTCAAAAAGTGAAACTTGTATAATGTATACATTCATTCCACACAGACTGATATATTTCAAGTGTCCATTCCTTTTAATTTTGATGATTATAACTGACAACTAATGAAAACCCCAAAATCAGTATCTCAGAAAATTAGAATATTGTGAAAAGGTTCAATATTGAAGACTGGTGCCACACTCTAATCAGCTAATTAACTCAAAACACCTGCAAAGGCCTTTAAATGGTCTCTCAGTCTAGTTCTGTAGGCTACACAATCATAGGGAAGACTGCTGACTTGACAGCTGTCCAAAAGACGACCATTGACATCATGCACAAGGAGGGCAAGACACAAAAGGTCATTGCTAAAGAGGCTGACTGTTCACAGAGCTGTGTCCAAGCACATTAATAGAGAGGCAAAGGGAAGAAAAAGATGTGGTAGAAAAAAGTGTACAAGCAATAGGGATAACCGCACCCTGGAGAGGATTGTGAAACAAAACCCATTCAAAAATGTGGGGGAGATTCACAAAGAGTGGACTGCAGCTGGAGTCAGTGCTTCAAGAACCACCACGGACAGACGTATGCAAGACATGGGTTTCAGCTGTCACATTCCTTATGTCAAGCCACTCTTGAACAAGACACAGCATCAGAAGCATCTTGCCTGGGCTAAAGACAAAAAAGGACTGGACTGCTGCTGAGTGGTCCAAAGTTATGTTCTCTGATGAAAGTAAATTTTGCATTTCCTTTGGAAATCAAGGTCCCAGAGTCTGGAGGAAGAGAGGAGAGGCACAGAATCCACGTTGCTTGAAGTCCAGTGTAAAATTTCCACAGTCAGTGATGGTTTGGGGTGCCATGTCATCTGCTGGTATTGGTCCACTGTGTTTTCTGAGGTTCAAGGTTAACGCAGCCGTCTACCAGGAAGTTCATGCCTCCTTTTATGGAGATGCAGATTTCATTTTCCAACAGGACTTGGCACCTACACACGTTTACATTTATGCATTTGGCAGACGCTTTTATCCAAAGCGACTTACCTTTGAGCGACTTGACCCTTATTACAGGGACAATCCCCCCGGAGCAACCTGGAGTTAAGTAACTTGCTCAAGGGCACAATGGTGGTGGCCGTGGGGTTTGAATCAGCGACCTTCTGATTAACAGCCCTGTGCTCTAGCCACTATGCCACCACCACCACACAGGGTATCCCTGTTCTTAATTGGCCAGCAAACTCGCCTGACCTAAACCCTATATAAAATCTATGGGGTATTGTGAAGATGCGATATGCCAGACCCAACAATGCAGAAGAGCTGAAGGCCACTATCAGAGCAACCTGGGCTCTCATAACACCTGAGCAGTGCCACAGACTGATCGACTCCATGCCACGTCGCATTGCTGCAGTAATTCAGGCAAAAGGAGCCCCAACTAAGTATTGAGTGCTGTACATGCTCATACTTTTCATGTTCATACTTTTCAGTTGGCCAACATTTCTAAAAATCCTTTTTTTGTATTGGTCTTAAGTAATATTCTAATTTTCAGGGATACTGAATTTGGGATTTTAATTAGTTGTCAGTTTTATTCATCACAATTAAATGAAATAAACATTTGAAATATATCAGTCTGTGTGTAATGAATGAATATAATATCCAAGTTTCACTTTTTGAATGGAATTACTGAAATAAATCAACTTTTTGATGATATTCTAATTATATGACCAGCACCTGTATATATGTATGTATATATACACACACACACACACACACATATACACTCACCTAAAGGATTATTAGGAACACCATACTAATACTGTGTTTGACCCCCTTTCGCCTTCAGAACTGCCTTAATTCTACGTGGCATTGATTCAACAAGGTGCTGAAAGCATTCTTTAGAAATGTTGGCCCATATTGATAGGATAGCATCTTGCAGTTGATGGAGATTTGTGGGATGCACATCCAGGGCACGAAGCTCCCGTTCCACCACATCCCAAAGATGCTCTATTGGGTTGAGATCTGATGACTGTGGGGGCCATTTTAGTACAGTGAACTCATTGTCATGTTCAAGAAACCAATTTGAAATGATTCGAGCTTTGTGACATGGTGCATTATCCTGCTGGAAGTAGCCATCAGAGGATGGGTACATGGTGGCCATAAAGGGATGGACATGGTCAGAAACAATGCTCAGGTAGGCCGTGGCATTTAAACGATGCCCAATTGGCACTAAGAGGCCTAAAGTGTGCCAAGAAAACATCCTCCACACCATTACACCACCACCACCAGCCTGCACAGTGGTAACAAGGCATGATGGATCTATGTTCTCATTCTGTTTACGCCAAATTCTGACTCATCTGAATGTCTCAACAGAAATCGAGACTCATCAGACCAGGCAACATTTTTCCAGTCTTCAACTGTCCAATTTTGGTGAGCTCTTGCAAATTCTAGCCTCTTTTTCCTATTTGTAGTGGAGATGAGTGGTATCCGGTGGGGTCTTCAGTTGTTGTAGCCCATCCGCCTCAAGGTTGTGCGTGTTGTGGCTTCACAAATGCTTTGCTGCATACCTCGGTTGTAATGAGTGGTTATTTCAGTCAAAGTTGCTCTTCTATCAGCTTGAATCAGTCGGCCCATTCTTCTCTGACCTCTAGCATCAACAAGGCATTTTCGCCCACAGGACTGCCGCATACTGGATGTTTTTCCCTTTTCACGCCATTCTTTGTAAACCCTAGAAATGGTTGTGTGTGAAAATCCCAGTAACTGAGCAGATTGTGAACTACTCAGACCGGCCCGTCTGGCACCAACAACCATGCCACGCTCAAAATTGCTTAAATCACCTTTCTTTCCCATTCTGACATTCAGTTTGGAGTTCAGGAGATTGTCTTGACCAGGACCACACCCCTAAATGCATTGAAGCAACTGCCATGTGATTGGTTGATTAGATAATTGCATTAATGAGAAATTGAACAGGTGTTCCTAATAATCCTTTAGGTGAGTGTATATATGTGTGTGTGTGTGTGTGTGTGTGTATGTATATATATACACTACCGTTCAAAAGTTTGGGGTCACTTACTCATTCTTTATTTATTTATTTATTTATTTCACATTTTAGAATAATAGTAGTCAGCAAAACTATGGAATAATAGAAATGGAAATATGGGAATTATTTTGTGACCAAAAAATCCAAAATAAATCCAAAACTATGTAATATTTTAGCATCTTCAAAGTAGTCACCCTTTGCCTAGATTTTGCAGACATGTACTCGTGACATTTTCTCAACCAACTTCTTGAGGAATCACCCCGGGATGCTTTTTAAACAGTATTGAAGGAGTTCCCATCTATGTTGGGCACTTATTGGCTTCTTTTCTTCATATTTTGATCCAAGTCATCCATTTCAAAAACTTTTTTTTTTTTTTAGGAAATTTTAGATTTGTAATTAAATAAATGTATATGTTTTGGCAGAATAATATTTTGTCTACAAAGTTAATTTCAAACTTAAGCATACACCTTCAGATCAAAAGATTTTTAAGATCATGAGAAACATTTCAGACAAGTGACCCCAAACTTTTGAACGGTAGTGTAATATATATATATACACACACACACACACATACATACATACATACATACATACATATATATATATATATATATATATATATATATATATATATATATATATACAGTGAGGAAAATAAGTATTTTCCATGATTTCCAAGTGGGAGAACTTGCAAAATAGCAGGGTGTTCAAATACTTATTTTCCTCACTGTATATATATATATATATATATATATATATGTGTGTGTGTGTGTGTGTGTGTGTGTGTGTGTGTGTGTGTGTGTGTGTGTGTATATATATATATATATATATATATATATATATATATATATACACATAATATTTGCTGTGCCTATTAAAATAAATTCTGTAAAAATTCAGAATCTTTTTCTTTGTTTGCATGACATACGTATGCACACAATGGGAATGTTGTTGTTACAATAAACTTGCATATTGCAGTTTCTATTAGAATCATATTGGGCCAACTGAACAGGAAAACGCTTGTGGTTGAGCTGTGGAGTGGTTTAGCCTCATACAGTGCTTCAACAACAACTGGTTTTACCTATCTCAGTGCCTTTTGTTAAGCCCTCTTCAAATAACTGCAAATTACAAGCTAAATACAAGACTTAGTTCTAGAATTTGCATACACTGTTAGCCCGGATTTACTATCTAATTAAACAATTTAATTGCAATGTACTTAAATCATTTAAGTTTGATTGCATTACTATATAATGTAAGTATAGTCTACTAATCTGTAGATGGATTTGAATGTGTGAATAAATTTAAGTTAAATGGCTTAAAAATATTAAGTTTTTGTCCTGACCACACCTCCGCCATTTGAAAGTCACGTATGTCATGTCTAATATAATGACGTTGAATTTATGATTTTATTTCTCATAAGATACTATCTCATAATTATGACTTATGTAATATTGACTTTCATAATAATGAGAACATTTACTTAATGAATACATGCATTCTCATAATAATTACTTATAATTATGTTCAGTCATTGTAAGATCATAGAAAGTCATAAACATGAGAAACTTTTTTTTATGAAATGCATAAAAATGAAAAGTAATTATTATGAGATATGTTCTCATTATTATGGCACACTATGTGATTTATGTATTTTTTTTAAGTGGCAGCAACGGGTTTCCATATGTCTATGGAAAATTTATTTCTGAGAAATCTAAATTTTCTGTCGATTCTGTATGCCTAATGGCACCAAATACTACATTAACCATGAGTATGAGCCTCTGCATAAGTTACTATGGACACGACTCTGGCTAGATCCGCAAAATCTATTAAAATACTTGCATTATTATATTATATTGTTGTCGAAGGTTGCGGCTGCATCTTTTAAAATAATACAGTGATTGGCAGTTTCTTGAGGCATTGGGAACGTGAACTCAGAGCTCGCCTGCCCATCCCCCACGCTAACGTCTCTGACGCTGTTTAACTGCTGCGGAGTCCGGCGACGCCATTTTCTCGTGGTTGCAAAAGTGCGCACGAATTTGATGAGCTGTGTGTGAGAAGTTGGAAAGTTTGTTTTAACCATTTCGACAGACATTTTTTCGCTTGTTACATTTATATTGTTTGTTTCTTCCGTCGAGGGTCTGTTTGTGAGCAGTGAAAAACTTTGTTTTAAACAGTTCGACGGGAAATTTGTCACCTCTCGTGCGACGGACACCATCGCGCTTGAATCCCCGCCTGGTGAGTTTGACCGACATTTTTTCGTCTGTTAGCGACATTTTTCATCTGTTAGCTTGTTACTTTCCCCCCTCGCGCGCTTAAACACCTGCTTGGCGACGCACGAGGTGCCACACACCGCGTTTCCAGCAGAGGAGAGAGGAGGTCGACAGGACAAGTGCTGAAACACAGTCTGCTGAATCTGGTGAGTGCATTTAAGTTAACGTTAGCGACCACATTGTATTTTGACACTGCTATTGATTGACAAAGTTAATTAATGGTTTAAATACAAAAAACAGCTACTGGATGTAACTCCAGTTTTATCTAGATTCATAGCTCTTTAGTGGGCTTTTCTATGATAGTGTGTGTATATATATATATATATATATATATATATATATATATATATATATATTAGCCTATATATTATTAAAAAAAAACATCTGGGAGTAGTTAACACTGTGACCCAAATCATATAGTGTTGGAGGCGGGGTCATTTGACCATGGCCATATACATGGTTTGCTATGTCTTATGTGTCAGGGTTATTAGGAGTTCAACAGAGTGGTGGGGAAAAATCTCAGAGAGAATTAATTTGATGTACTTGACCGTTTCTCTTCAGGAAGAAGGCCTCACCGCCCAGCTTTTGTCTGAGCTTTTTCGTAAGACAAAGGTGGGTTTACTTGTCTACATCAGTCTAGTACTTCTCTTCCATATCTCCTTTCCTCTCATCTCTTCTTTGCTCTCCTCTCCACTTTTCTCTATTTTCCTCTCCTCTTGTCGTCTCCATTCTTAAAGGGATAGTTCACCCAAAAATTATGTAATTTACTCACCCTCGTCATTCCAAACCTGTATGACTTTCTTCTGTGGAACACAAAAGATAATTCTTGAAATGTATAGTTTTTTAATTAGTTTTTTTATACAATGGGCACCAATGCTGTTTGGTTATCAATGTTCTTCAAAGTGTCTTCTCTTGTGTTTCTGCAGAAGAAAGTAAGTCAAAGGTTTGAAATGACACAAGGGTGAGTAAATGATGAAAGAATTTTCATTTTTGGTGAACTATCCCTTTAAATCTCTTCCTCGTCTTCTGTATCTTTCCTTCTCATTTTCTTCTGTCCTCTCCCTTTTCTCTCCTGTCTCCATTACTTCTGTGTCATCTCCTTTAGTCCTGTCCTTTACTTTCCAGTCCTGGAAATTTGCAGTGAAGTCAAAGAATTGTGGGGAAGTTCGGGAATTTAATTAATACATGTGAGTATTCTTAGCAAACTGTGTTGTACAATATGTGCACTATCTTCCAGACCACTGAACCAACAGACATTAGATGCCTTTGTCTTCGGGGACTTCCGCTCATTTTGGGGGATGATCCTTCTGCCTTCTTCAAGACCTGCTCAGTAAGTAATTAATTTGTAAATTGTAAATGTTGCAGGAACATAGTTATTTTAATTTTTTAGTTATTTTTTAATTTTAAGCCATTACTGAAGACTGTCTGCTACTAATTTTCAAAGTCATTTAATCAACATTCAGTGTTTCCCATACTTTTATTTTATGGCCTTGAAATTTTTAACTAAAAACATTTTTGAATATCTGTATTATTGATATGACGTGACAAACTGAAAAGATTTGACTATAAAATCTGTAAAAATGGGCTCAAATTAACTTTTTTTTTTTTTTTTGCAGTACAAATGAAAGGGAAAAACTTTTAATGTTTTTTGCGGTTGAAGGACATTACTGCCATAATTGAATATGTACATTACAAGTATTGGTTGCAAAACTGTGCACTGAGTATGGTTTGGTTGCTTGGCAGCTCAGGATAACTTACCCATTTGAAAAACTGCTCCCATAAACTTAAGTTGTATGACTCTTTACATTCGCTAATTATTTAGTTTTTTACTTTACTGTCACCAGTTGGAAGTTACACATGTCTTGTCCTAAACTCAAACATGAGTTTTGGGTCTGCTTGTTAAATCCTGGTTGTTCCAACAAGCGCACTCAAAACTCCCGTTTCAGTTTGGGATCCAAAGAGATCTGCAAAACGTTCCACTGGTGACAGTAAAGCAGTTTCGGCAAATGTATACTTGGATTCACATGATTCACAAAAATTATGCATGGCAACACAGAAGTTTCTGGTAAAATTTGAGCATGACTAAGGCTGAAAGTGGGTGAACTCTCAATTGGCGCTAATCTACAAAACCATATTTGGTGTACAGTTTTGCAGTCAGTACTTGTAATGTACAGATCCAAATATGGCAGTTCATAAAAGTCAATTTTAGAATGGTATTGTCCTTTTAATAATTACTTTAAGTGCAGTTTATATTGTACAGTGCTTTTCATTATACAGTCGGAGGTATATTTTGGTGGACAACACGGCAATATCTATCCGTTTCGTTCTCTGTTAGGATGTAACTGACAAGGACTTGTACAGTCAGACTCCAGTGGGAATCCTCTGCATTGATCAAGAAAGTCCTCAGCTAAACCCAACCAGTGTGGGGATCATCTTGGAAGGGAGTTTGGTGATGGGTGAACTGGCCAACCTGCCTCAGGCCTTCTGTGTCCTTTTTGGACTGATTTATGCCCTGCACCTGGACTACCCCAAGTGCATGAAAAACACTTTTTCCTTTATTCAGCAGGTAATGCTCAACCTTGGAAAAGGTGAGCTGACACCCAAAATTCAGTCTTTGAAAAATCAGCTTAAAGTGTAAGACGAGCTTCCCAGAAGTTATACCACTGCTCAAAATATCAGGTGGCTCGTTTGAATGTTTTAGAATAACATGTTTGCTGTTGTGCACTGTTTCATAGAGACAAAGGTTGGAAATCTTTGAAATTTGAAGTTAAGGCAAGGCAATATGTTCCATTGACTGTATTGTTGTCTGTTGCATTTTCAAATGAAAAGTTCTAAATTGCAATAAAATGGAAAAAGGATGTACTTCTGTTATTTGCTTTCTTTGTTTTTTTTTCTAAATTTAATTATCTAGTTTAACCAATTAAAAAAAAAATCTATTTTAACTTAAGAAACTTAAGTGGAGTAACTGGACAGAGCAATTGATAATACAAATGATTTCAAGTTAAATCAACTTTTGCATTTAGTGTATTGAACTTCAAATAAAAGTTTGAAGTGCTAGAAAAGTTATAAGTACACATTACTTAAATTTAAGGCAACCGGTTTCCTCAAATTCAAGTACATTCAACTTAACCGGGTTTACAGTGTAGTTTGACAGCAATTACAACACCAACACACCACATATGAGACCAAATTGAATAAGCTGAAATTAACCTATGTATACACTGCAGAACAAATATTCCTCTGAAGAGTGTCTGACATGTATATCTTGGATCGTTAATTTTAATTACTGTCAAAAATGTTTTAGGAAAGTATACCTCATACATTAATGGGAAAAGTATGTAGAAATATTGGATAGTTGCTTGTAATTACTATAAAAGTATGTTCATTCAAAGTAAACCCCATACATTAATGGGAAAAGTATGTAGATATATTGGATAGTTGCTTTTAATTACTATAAAAGTATGTTCATTCAAAGTAAACCTCATACATTAATGGGAAACGTATGTAGAAATATTGGATAGTTGCTTGTAATTACTATAAAAGTATGTTCATTCAAAGTAAACCCCATACATTAATGGGAAAAGTATGTAGATATATTGGATAGTTGCTTTTAATTACTATAAAAGTATGTTCATTCAAAGTAAACCCCATACATTAATGGGGAAAGTATGTAGATATATTGGATAGTTGCTTTTAATTACTATAAAAGTATGTTCATTCAAAGTAAACCCCATACATTAATGGGAAAAGTACGTAGATATATTGGATAAATGCTTGTAATTACTGTCAAATATTGTTTATATACAGTAATGACTATAAAAAAATATGGCTTTGCAAGCTATTATAATGTGATCTTATTTTTTCTACAGTTCAAAAACTAAATTTAACAGGAATTTAATATTAATAGATTTGATAATCCCATAAAATAAAAGCCTAAAGCTTTTAAAATACGGTATTTTAAGTAATGTTATGTAATATTTTTGTGTTTTACATCTAAAAATCTGTACTTTGACGGGGAGTTCTTGTGGATGTAATTGATAATGTTATGAATTTACCAAAGAATACTGTGTAATAACAGATGACTTAATTTAATTGTATAATTTTAAGGTATTTCTGCAATAATTTCCAGTTTATATGCAGATTTATTCATTTGTTTAACATTATACAGACATTTTTTTAATGAGATTTTCTTTTCATTCTACAGCAGCGGAACTGTAAAAATACAGAAAATGTTTACAGTAAATATCTGTATTTAAAAAACAGAATTATTCCGTAGAATAAGTTAAGGTTTTTCACTGTAATTTGACGGTAAGTGTTTGGCAACTTTGCTGCCAGACTTTTTACCGTTTTTTTACGATTTTTTTTTTTTACATGTATTTACCGTAAATTTAAGGTTTCACAGTAAAAAAACACATAGTTGTCTTAAATTTAAATATGTGAATTTTTTTGTCTTTTTACATAGAATTTAATGTAATTTAACATTCAAGCCAATTAAACAAAAAGAATGATCCTGTAAAAAAACTATAATTTCTCATTATATGATTTTACAAATTATTACTTTTATTTTATGGTTAATGTTTTTCCTAAAAGTTTTTTTCTGTATTTTAATGACATTTACACGTAATGTTAAAAAAACAGAAAATATCTGTAAAATAATACAGTATATTTCTGTGAAAAAACTTTTTTTTTTTACAGTGCATTACAGTAAGGTGCCAGGCTCGTTTTGTGATCGCCTCGTTAATGAAATCGAAATTAAAAGTTGTTAATTCACTTTATATGAACTATATTTTTTAAATAGGATGTGATGGATTCATATGTGAGGGAAACACTTCAGAATTGGAACCTTGAAACATTAATTTATAAAAAAAAGCTCCAGGCCATGTCACAGCCACGCCAGATTCAGCTCCAGGCCATGTCACCGCAACGCCTGAGACAGTTTCATGCCATGTCACAGCCATGCCTCAGCGTACTCCATGCCATGTCACAGCCATGCCTCAGCCTGCTCCATGCCATGTCACAGCCGAACCGCAGTCTGCTCCATGCCATGTCTCAGCCAAACCCTTGACTGCTCCATGCCATGTGACAGCCAAGCTTCAGTCTACTCCATGTCGTGTTTCAGTCGAATCCCAGACTGCTCCATGCCATGTCACAAGCAAACATCTGCTCCACAGTCCAGGCCCACCTCTGCACCACAGTCCAGGACCGCCTCAGCTCCACAGTCCAGGCCCACCTCCATCCTATGACTCCACCTTGCCCCCCCCCCCCCCCCCCCCCAAGCCGCCCCTTAGAGGAGGGGATATGTCATGCTTATTCTGTTGTTTCCTGTTTTTTGTGTCTTTTATTTTGAAAAGTTAGTCCTGTTCATCTCTTCAGGTCCTTCATTTTGAAATTTGTTCACTTCTTTGTCTAGACATGTGATTATCCTGTTTCCGCCATTCCCGTTTCATGTGTTTTTTTCTCATTGGTTCCTTTGTTTATTAGTCTTGTCTTGTTATTGGTTCATGTTTCATTGTCTTGTTATATTGTTTTCAGTCTTGTATTTTCATTGGTGGTCTTGTTAACTTGTTACCCATGTCAATGTATTTTAGCCCTCATGTTTGCAATTGTCCTTTGTGGAATATTGTTAATGTAACTTTGTTGTAGTTGTTTTATTTAAGTCAAGCCAAGTCGAGATTTAGTCAAGTCATGTTTTGTTTGTGTCAAGTCTAGTTTAGTTATGTTCATGTTAATGTTTCATGTTTTAGTTAGGGATTTGGATCTCACTTTTGTTTAATAAACTGCACTTGGGGTCATCACTCCATCGTCTTCGTCCTTGCCATCAACGTTACACCTTTACCCACTTATTTATTACTTATTTATTTGTGGTGGTTCTACGCCCGGTCTCTTAGATCTTCTGAACTTGTTTGCTCCTTGATCTTGATTGTCCACTGTAATTGGCAGGTAATTTTGTGTTGTTGCTCCTAAGCTATGGAACGCATTACCCCTTACTCTTCGTAATATTTCCTCTATATCCACTTTCAAGACCCAGCTGAAAATGTATCTATTTGCATTACACTTTAAGTAAACTTTTATTTATTTATATGTATCTTGTATAATTTATCATGTTATGCAATGTATTTTCAAAAAACATGTTTTTGACTCGTCATGTTTTTTTGAGTCATCACCATTCACTTTCTTTCTATGGAGGGAAACAAGATACAATGAAAGTGAAAGGTGACTGAGGCTAACATTTTACCAAACATCTAATTTTTAGTTTTACAGAAGAAAGAAAGCCATATGGGATTGAAATAACATGAGGATAAGAAAATAATCAGAGAATTTTCCTTTTTGGGCGAACTATCCATTAAATCCGTTTGCAAGGGAGTCTTTATAGGAGTAATTTCTTTATAATTCAAAGAAAGTGTCAAATGAACAAACAACAAAAGCTCATGAGGTTTATTGTTTTAAATATTACTTGTTTGTAATTCCAAAAACCAGAGTGATTAAAAGGGAATTCCTCCCTGACGTTCCTCAAAATAAAACCTTCATTGTGCATACATCCTTAATTTGACTATAACTGCTAGAAACCAAGCAGATCCCAGATTATTTGTAAAGAAGGACATGAAAAATAAAATAAAAATGAAACTCATGAAATTTAAAGCCAGGCTAAATCAAATGCATAAAACCTAAGAAGAAGAAATGTGTGTTTTTGTGTTGCATGATGAATTGAAAAATAATGCACAAAGAAAACAGTTACAAAACAATTTTGCATTTTTGTCTATTCAAGGCAGATTTGGTTCTTGGTGCCTCATAACATAATTGTCCACATGAATGTCTCTGTGTTTCCAAGTATTTCTGTGCCTTCCCTGTTATCAGTTTTACCTGTTGACATATCCGAGATTCACAATGCATTTCTGGAGGCATGTGAGGTCACACAACATGTCCATGTGGCTATTAAATGTCATTGGCGACAATTGCTATACATTTGGGCGAACCTCCATATTATTTTTAGCTACATGAGATAAGCGAATGACATTCACATGGCTGGTCCTGCTATTGATGTCCCGCCACAGATATTCAGGTGAGAGCAGCTTACTGGGTTTATTATAAAGTAAGTACTTGTTCAAGTGAGACTCATCGTGCCATAATGCCTCAATGGCCTTAGATGCATCAATGCCCTGCTGTTCGTGGCAGTATTTGGTGAGTTCATGTACTTCTTTGAATAAGCCACCAAACGCAGCAGCAGTGTAATAATAATCCCCTTCCCCAGCCGGAATGTATGCTTGTGACTCTGGCCTACGTTCATATGTGAATTGGTCCCGTGGATAATCATAGAACCAAGGGTGTATCACAGCTACTAGACGACCTAAAGTCTCCACACCCCAGGGGCCATAGAACTTTGTGTCCACATCAAGGCAGAAAATGTAGTCTGCCTCATTGGCCAGTTTGCTCTTAGTTAGTTTTTCCAATATTTCCATCCTGCCCATACTGATGTCCTGCCATCTGTCTAAACTCGGAACCTTCAGTATCGTAAGATAACGTTCTTCACCCAACTTTATTTCAGGAACCTCTTCTGGTAGATCTGTAAACAGGTAATAATGCACTCGAAATCCAACAAAATAATGTTGCTCTGCTGACTCCAGAAATTCTTTAAGAAAACGTGTGTATCTAGAGGAAAAAAACAGGGGCGGTATTTCAGTATATTTATCAATTCTACCCATTATAATTTCTGGGAAACAAACAAAGGCAAAAAGGATATTAACATTTACTTAATTAAATCAAAATATTTGAAAAATACAGGTTTTCAGATTTCTGTTCTCTAAGGCACTTAGTACTTAGTAGTAAGTAACTAGATGTACAGTAGATTTGCTGGATATCTATACTAAAGATACAAAATACCTTTATAGACGAAATTGCCAAATTTATTAGATTGCAAAATCATCCAGATTTGGATTCAATAACAAGGAGGCATTAAGTTTTAATGCATTGACATGATTTTGTCAACCCCCTAACATAAGAATCATTCACAATTAATCAGAATATACAGTAAATTATTAAACTGAAGTTGCAATTATGGGGGCAATAAATACAAAAGAGAGGGAAAAAAGATTGAAAGAGAGATGTAATGTTGCACTCACTTTCCCAAAGCGAAGATTGTGGTCGCTATGGTGATGTTTTGTTGTTTGTAAATAGAGTCTATTAGATTGGAATCAAAGGTTCCTTCCCAAATAATTGGAGCCAACCATGGTGTTATAGAAACAACATCTGTACGACTGCGTTAAACACACACACACACACACACACACACACACACACACACACACACACACACACACACACCACACACACACACACACACACACACACACAAAGAGCTGTAATCCTTGCACCCGTCAATGAATATTGCATTAGCAACCTGTTTTAGATCCAGTTTTATTGACCTTGTAAGCACATAATACTCACCCCTCCAGTAGTCTGGGCTGACTGTACAAAAACCTGTAAAACAAAAACATTTTCTTAATGTATTCTGCTCCTCCCCTGAAACTTGTTGATCTATAACTGTTTTCTTTTGTTATTAACAATTTGATTGATTCCATATATATATATATATATATATATATATATATATAAAAATACAACAGAATATTTGGAATCACATTATATTATTTACAACCCTCCCTCCCGAACATTAGCCCCCCACCCAACAAAACAGATAACCCAGTGGTCAAATGCAATGGACAAAGACACAAACAGACAATAAAACAGTAGAAAATATTTAGAAATACAAAAACAAAAAGGCTACAACGCACACATTTAAAACAACACAATGAACAAATCCATGTTGCCTAGCCTTCTATATGATAACACTTCCAAAGCTGTTACTCTTCCCATCTCGTACCACTCATGAAACGAGGGGGCTCAAGCTGACTTACATCCTCTAAGGATAACTTGTCATTTTCATAACACTGTCCAGGATCAAATTCTTCCTGAACTTATCCCCTACATCAATGACCGCCCCATCACCTAAAATACAGAGTCTGGGGCAAAATGAGATTTGAGTAACTAATACAAAGCCCATAAAACTCTGGACACTCAACCAGAATTCATGTTTCTTAACACACCACCAAAAAACATGAGCTGTGTCTCCATCTTCTGATTGGCAACACCTGTTGGTGGGTGTTTCTTTAAGACCCAGCCTATACAATCTAGAGGGGTCCAATAGAATCTATATAAAATCTTAAATTGCACAAGGCGCACCCTTGCATCTCTAGATGTAGACTTGATTTTTTTTTTAGAAGGAGGGAGTTATACACGGATGCCTCATTGCCTTTTCCAAACGCATTAATCACCGCTTCCAGAGTATCTGCCGCTTTAGGGGGGTGCATGCTACCCCCCAAAATTGTACGGAGCAGTTACCAGCTGTAAATACCTGAAGAGCTGAGATTTAGGAATCCAAAATGTTGAACCATATTATCAACACTCCACTCTCATATAGGTCACCGAGTGTAGAAACCCCCCTCACAATCCAATCTGACCAGCAGAAAGGGGACTTATTAATGAATAAATAAAACCAAATAAATTTTGGATTCTGCCATATGCTTTAGGCAACATTTAAATAAATATCCGAATTAAACAATCTGAACAATCAACTTTTGTCCATACTGAGTGCAAATGCGGGATAACAGGGTGTAATTTCGATTAATTTGATAGAAAGGCTTTGCAATGGCGAAATGGGGCAAGAACTTCCTGTTCAATACAGAACCAGGGAGGGGCTCTCTCAGGTGGAAGTGACCAATGGGAAAAATGTCTGAGACTGAATGCATAATAATAAAACAAAATCTTGGGTAAGCCTTCGTCAGTCAGCCTATGTAACTTATTGAAATGTAATCTGGGATGCTTACCATTCCAAATCAAGGACTTCGCTATGCTATCAAATTGTTTGAAATAAGAGAGGGGGACATCTAAAGTGAGAAATTGTAGCAGGTAGAGGAATTTTTGAATACAATTCATTTTAATAACATTAACCTTCCCAATCATAGAAAAATGTAATGAAGCCCACAGGGCACCAGACTGCACCTAAAATTGTTAAATGTAATGAAGCCCACCTGTCCATATTGCTCGAAAAACGTTTTATTAAGGGGTCAAAATTAACTCTAACTAAAACAATTTTGCTGGGAATAAAATGCCCAAACACATAATGCCCTGTTTGAGACACTGGAAAGCACCTGGCTGAAAGGCTGTTACTGGGGAGTATGCTGTCAGAGCAAAAGCTTTAGATTTAGACCAATTGACTCTGTATCCTGAGAAATTAGAAAAGGAATGAATAATTCTGTGGAGGCAAGGCATAGATCTAATGGGGTCAGAGATGAATAATAAAATATCTTCTGTGTAAAGAAAAAGTTTATGCACCATACCTCCTGCTACCACTACCAAAATCATCTTCCTTTCTTATCGCAGCTGCTAATGGTTCCAGGGCAAGACAGAACAACAATGGGGAAAGAGTGCAACCTTGCCGAGTACCCCTATCCAGAGGGAAATATTCTGAAATTAATCAATTTGTTTGTACCGCTGCTACCAGGTGTCTATAAAGTAACTTAATCCATTCAATAAAAGTATTCCCGAACCTGTAACTTTTTCAAAATCTTAAAAAGATAATCCCATTCTACCATATCAAATGCCCTTTCGGCATAAACTTTTAACAAAAGTGAAGCCAGTTCTGTAGCATAAAATCTAAAACATTCAGCTGCAAAACCCTCTGGCCCCGGAGCCTTGCCTGTAGGCAGGGCTTTAATTAACTCGTCAAGTTCCTCCAAGGTTCTCTCAGTATCAAGAGAATTTCTTTGCTCAGTCGTCAAGTTTAGGGAGATCTAATGAAAGACCACAAAGTTTCTAAAATCTTCATCAAAAGATGAAGACGTGGAACTTTAAATATCAAGATAGAATTCTTTAAAAGCATTATTAATATCAATGGCTGAGGTAAATATTTCACCAACAGCAGATTTCACTGAGGGAATGGTATAAAAAATATTTTCTCTGCTTTATATATCTAGCCAAAAGCTTCCCTGCTATGTCACCCGACTCAAAATATGACTGTCTTGCCCTAAATAACCAAAACTCCACCTTCGGCGCTTCAGTTTGGATTTTTCAATGAATGAGGCATACTGTATGATCCTACCCCTAAGAACCACCTTAAAGTGCCTCCCAAGCCATGCCCACTGATTTCAGCATTTAACATTTGTTGGAAATCAGGATTTTTTTCAAAAGGGATACATTAAAACGGCAACTATATGATTTATTTTTCTCCATATGTGGCAATACCTCTAAACTCATCAGGGCTGAGACTAAGATATTTCCAACTGAGCAATCAACAAAAGATGAAATAAGGGACATCTATTCTATTCTAGAATAAATCTTATGGACTGATGAAAAATGTTTTAGTCTTTACCAGATTGGTTCAAAATCTCAAAATATTTGTAAGACCAAGATTTGAGGACTGAGTCCATCAATAGATTAAAGTCTACTCCCAATATTATATCTCCCAATGGCATGCAACATCCCTTCACGATCTATAAAGAAGCCCTGATCATCAACGTTAGTTGTGTAAATATTATCCAAAATCAACCTTTGACCTAGAATTTCTGCTAAAACTATAATGACCCTTACTAATTTATCTGTAATCTGTTTGAGACATTTGAATTGCAGGTGTTTACATATCAATGTAATGACTCCCCTGCTCACATGCCCATCCCATATCCTCCCAAATGTTTAGCTTTCTGTGGGAAAAGATGTGTTTCTTGAAGAAACACAATATCATATTTCTTACGTTTAAGAAAATAAACCTTCCTTCTTTTATGGGGTGCTCCAACCCATTCACATTCCATGTGGAGAGAGACAATCCATGCATATTAACATTTGACATTTTGACATATGTGAAAAAATTTATTCTGTGTCAAAAATAAAACTATAAAGACCACATTCCCCATTAGTGCAACAATCAAACCCTGAACTTCCCCTCGAACCAAACAAACAGAAAAAAGGAAAAAGTGCACATTAAACTTGCGCATGACAGCGCCAACCGTCGTCCATCACTCTAATCTCAAACAGTCCATGTACACCTATGAGAGTCAGATTCATCCATTCGTCTCGAAGGAGTGTTGTTCCACAAAACAAACTCCAGCCACTAGGCAGAACCAGCACAAAAAGAAACAAAAAAGGCACCCAGCTTCCTCGGACAGTAAAGAGTATATTCAGTGAGACAGCCCACAAAGGTGCACGTGAGAAACACACCTTGATCCAAGCCGTTAAGTATTAGTGTAAGTCCAAGATAACACAAAGACAAAAGTTACTGAGTGCACCTTTAAACTATACAAAAGTTTAATATTTTGTTTAAACTTCACTAAAGTTAGAAAATTTTAAGTGCCCTTGAGCTCTGAAAAGGAGCTATATTAATTAATCCTTACTATTATTATTAAATGTTTTTTATGGACATAGGAGTTGATGCAGATTTAAACTACAACCTGAAGTCCTGGAAGTGAGGAGGCACGGTCATTAATAACCTCTCACTGTTTATCAGCTTTTGGAAGCACAACTATATTATGAACAATAAAAATTTAAAAATGTTTTTATAGTAGTCATCTTTAAAGGTGAAGTAATTTCTGCATCAACCACAGAACCAAACGTACAGTAATTGCTGTATTCAAATAGGTTTCCCAGAGTACTTCCCTTGTCTTCCATGGGTTGTATAGTCCTTCCCTAAACTCACACCATTGATTGAGCTACTTTTCAAATAGCAACAAATAGCAATGTTTTGATAGTGCAACTAAGCCACGGTGTTTACCTTTTTCGGGGGAAGTCAACCAAGTTTACATACTGTTATAAATTAAAGATGCCTTAAATCTGCACATTAAACTGGAATAGGAGAAAGCATTTTAAAAAAGAAGTACATAATTAATCTTTAACTACATATAACTGTGTGGTGTCAGCTCTCTGCAACACATTGGATGGGGGTCTGCACTTGATTTAAAAAATGTTTGAAATCACAATTGACTGATCTTAAATCTATGTTAAAGGAAAGTTGTGTAAAATTCTAAGTATTATTACAACAAAACGAAATGTATGAAGTCTTACACACCCTGGTGATGATCGCAATCCAAAGTCCTTATGCTTCTCTGTCCTAATAAAAAAACATTATATGACTCTTACTTACAGTATTGTTAGCCTTGTGTTGTTTGTATATATTAATTTGTACATGAGTGTGTGCACATGTTTGTATGTTGAAAAGAGAGATCATGTATGGGTATATTAATTACATCAATACTGTCTTGACAATGCTTGGTTTCGTTGTCTGTATTTGTTGTTTTCTGTAACAAAAAAACAGCAACAAGAACTTTTTTCAGCATCGCATCATTTTCAGGTGGATAGTTATAGTTGGTAATAATGGGTGTGTTTAAAATTATATGTGTAGTTGTACCAAACTCACCTTTCTTGTGTGTAGCCCAGGTAAGACACCCTGTGAGAAAAAGGACCAGAATAACTCCATAAGTAGAGATCTTATATGATAGATATGTGATTGTTAACTCATTCTCAGTGCTGCTGTTTGAAGTTTTCAGATTAGATTAGATTCAACTTTATTGTCATTGTGCAAAATATAAGTACAGTGCCAATGAAATGCAGTTAGCATCTAACCAGAAGTGCAAATAGCAATATGAAAATATAATATATATATAGAAAAAAATAGGGAAGTATATACAAAATGGGTTTTTTTATGATCACTGAATGCAAATGTCTGTACAGTACAAGGTGCAAATGAGGAAGCACAAACTGAAGGTGCATTGTACAGATTGAGGAATACATAGTATGTAAAGGTGTAAGTATATGTATATGGCCATTGACCATAACAGTGCAAGCAGTATCAGGAGGTAGAAGTTATGTGCAAGAAATGTGCAAGGGAATCTGCGGAGAAAAAAAAAATATATAAATGAATAAAAAAAAATACAAATATGTAGTTCGGGTGGGATGTAGTGTTCAACACCTGAGTTTAGAGTTCACTAGGCTGACAGCTGAGGGAAAGAAACTGTTCCTGAGTCTGCTGGTGCGACAGCAAAGACTCCTATAGTGTCTCCCAGATGGGAGAGGAGTAAACAGACCATGGTTGGAGTGAGAGGTTCTTTAATAATGCTTCTCACCCTCCTTAGGCAGTGTTTATTGTGAATGTCTTTGTGTAGTGGGCAGTTTTCACCACCCACTGGAGTACCTTCTGATCTGAGACAGTGCAGTTGCCATACATTTACATTTTCATTACATTTATTCATTTGGCAGACGCTTTTATCCAAAGCGACTTACAAAAGAGGAAATACATAAGCGAATCATCTTAAGGAGACAGTGGTACGAAAAAGTGCCATACTACAAAGTTTCAGTATCATCACAATAGTATACAAAACCGATTTAAGTGCAACAAGAATTGTTAATACATTTAGAATTTTTTTAACCACACTGTGATGTAGTTTGTTAAGACACTTTCAATAGTGCAGCGGTAAAAGTTCAGCAGGATGAGGGGGGACAGATGAGCTTTCCTTAGCTTCCTAATGAAGTAAAGGCACTGTTGCGCCTTTTTGATCAGAGTGGAGGTGTTGTAGGTCCAGGAAAGATCCTCAGAGATATGGACACCCAGGAACTTGAAGCTTGTCACACGCTCCACTTCATCCTCATCAATGTAGATGGGAGTGTGTGTGTGTGTGTCCTTTCCTAGTCTGCCGGTAGTCCACAATCAGTTCCTTGGTCTTCTGGGTGTTGAGTGGGAGATTTTTGTTGGCACACCACACTACCAGGTGCTGTACCTCTTCCCTGTTGGCCGTCTCATCGTCGCTGCTGATCAGGCCTACCACCATGGTGTCATCTGCAAACTTGTTTATGGCGTTGGAGCCATGCTCAGGTATGAATTCGAGGGTGAAGAGGGATTAGAGGATTGGACTCAGAACATAGCCCTGTGGTTGGACCTAAAGATGGTCCTTTAGCACAATTTGAGGACTTTTTCAGATGGTTCCATCCTTGGATTTCCATATTTGGATTTCACAATTTCTAACAAATAAATTTAAATTAATGAAAAAAAAAATGTCTTAAGGACAGAGCTCTTGATGTTGGCACTCGGGAAGGGAGCATGGCATTACTATGAGTGTACCTTTCGCTAACAGTCCTGAGGTAGGGTACTTCATGAAGTTTTGGAATGACCTTTCAGGTGCCATACCCTTCCCATATTGCCCGTCAAGGGCACAAAAATGCTGAATTGAGTTTGTGCTATAAATTGAGTCCCCAACAGACAGAGCCAGACCCCGGACTTTCTGACCTTTCCAGCTCAATTTCACATTATTGTGTTGAGATAAACACAATCTATTTACTGCTAGTCTTGACAATGAGCCCCACCAGTGCAAAAAGTTCATATTTGTAAAATGTCAAATTATAAAATATATAAAACCACTATAAATGTGATGAGCTGATTTTTTTTAGAGAAAGCATTAAAAATTAGCACTTTATAGCTCAGTGTCCTACATATAATACATTTGGCTGGACAACTAAAAAACTTTAAAGTAGTTTTTCTCAGTTCCTCACTCTAGCGATTTAAGGTCTTTTGCGGCGGGTGGTGCGAAAGCAAGTTTAAACACAAATTTAATCCAGTGGTCAAACTTGCGCGAGCAATGTGAGACCAAAACATTTTCGCATTGTATGTGAACGCACCATTAGAAGAAGCAGCACAAGTTTGAGCTCCACCCCCTTAGGCCTTCAGAATTTCTACAGAATTCCTCAGTGCAAATGAATGTGCAACTAAAGTCAGATTGTCAGATCCATCAGCCAGTCAGATTAATTTATTTATTCTTGGTGGGTGTGATCTTTAGGATATGTCCCAGTCGAGGACTTCTAGTTGGCCTTAAGTGACGCAATCACGCTTTAAGTGAAGTACGTAATTCAAGAGCAAAAAGTGTGAGATCTTACTGATGAGTCGGCTGTCACTGCCACATCACCACTGAGAAAGAAATCCTTATGGATTTCAATACGAGATGTTCTGCGTGACCGTGTGATTGCTTAATTTATTAAATAGGAAAGGAGGACTGATTTTCACTTCAACTAAATTGGTAAGTGCTTTTTGCATTGTTATAGCAAAATCAGGAGTTTTCTAAGTGTAAATTAGGCTGCTTGAGCATTCAGTGTTGGATCAAGTTGATTTTACCATGTTAATACAATGTGTTATACCATGTTTTTGTTTCAGGAAGTATAATATGGAATAACAGAAATAATCTGAACAGAAGAGGCTGTGTAATGGATCATGGGGAGGCTTTTGTAGCTCCTTGGCTAAAGATTAACTGGACCAAAGGATTTGGGTGTGAACAGCTGTGTACATCGATAACTGTCTGTTTTAGATCAGCCACCAATTCAGACAGAGGAAACTACAAAGGACAGTCAGGACTGCTTAGAGGATTATTGGTGACCCCCACACACCCTGCCCACTCCCTTTTTGAACTGCTGCCCTTGGCTGGCGCTACAGAGCACTGAGCACTAGGACATCCGGGCAGAAGAACAGTATCTCAGGCCATTTTCCTCATGAACAAATAAACTGCCTCAGGACTCCCCCATAGTGCAATTATGTAAATACTTATCTCATGTGAATTTACATATTTAATTCAGTAACTGTACATACCCTTACCTTGCACATATATTACCACTTGCACATGTACATACGCCATACTATTATATGTCCGATTATTTGTATGTCTATATATACTCTTATCTTTTTTTATATTATGTGTCTCACTGTACTGTTCTGTTTGCACTTGTTTCTCCTATCTCCAAAAAAAAATAAAAATAAATAAATAAAAATCCTTGTGTACTTGAGAACACTTGGCAATAAAGCTCATTCTGATTCTAAAATAACAATATATTTTTACTGCATTTATTAATTGTTTGTTAATTGTTAGTTCATAGTACATTAACTAATGTATTAGTATACAGTAGGGTTTAATTAACATGCTTAAATGCTGTAAAAGTATTGTTCATTGTTAGTTAATTTTAACTAATGTTGTTAACTAATGTTAACAACTGGAACCTTATTGTAAGTGTTACCATTGTTAAACTATTATTGTTTCTGAAACATGATGATCGGGAAAAAGCGTATACTAGTGTTACACACATTTAAATAATACTTATGCTGGATACAGCCACTTATTGTTAAATCATTGGACTTTGCATTGTGAATAGTCTATCAAACAATATGGTGGTGTTGACAACACATGAGAAATGGGCCTACCTTTAAATATATTTTATATAATTAAGTCTGCATTCAGTTAGACTATGTTGCTTCTATTATGTATTTCTTGTACTTTATTATTTACAGGTACAGTAAAGAAAATCTCCCAAATCAAGAATTCATGGAATGAAGATGTGGAAAGACAGGTTACACAATGACCATGAAAAGCTCCCGATAGAGGTGGTGGAGAGAGAAAATGAGCAAAGGCCAATGCACAGTAATTTACTTTTAAAAAAAGTATTCTTGATCAGTTTAATTCAAACAAATGGTTTAAATAATTGAAATATGTTTAAGATTGCTCCATATTAAATGTGTTTAATTAATGCAAAAGACAACAGATGCTTTGCCTTTTACCAAACTGTATTGTTTGAAACATATTAATTTTGTTTAGACCTACAATTTTTTTTTAAGTTAATACTCCTCATTTAAGTTTAATTAAATACTTCATATATATTCCGAAGTCATAATATGTACTTTATAAGATTACTCAATTCAGTGAATTGATTTAATTATTATTCAACTTAGAGAATACTTAATTAAAACAATGCTGCTAAAGAGTTGGATAATTGTCTTTCATGCATATGTAAATTGACCTAATTGATGTTTGTTAATGTAATAAAATTTCTCGCACTTGTAAACACACTTTCACCGATCAGCCACAACATTAAAACCTCCAATTCCTTCATCTTTTGTGTATAATTTTTTATAAAAGCTTGTTACAAATTGAGAGATCTCATTTAAATCTGTTGAAATTTTAGCAGTGATCGAAACAGTCCTGTAGCATAAAATCTTATTGGTTCAACCAGCACTTTATCGATCTGAGTGTGGGTGCTTCCGGTTTCAGTTTCTGCCTGTAAGTGGGCAGAAGCAGAACAGAAGAGTGGTCCGATTTGCCAAATGGTGGGCGGGGGAGGGATTTGTAGCCATTCTAGAAGGGAGAGTAGCAATGGTCCAAAATCCGGTCTCCTCGTGTGTTGAAACTGATGTGTTGGTTATATTTCGGTGCTATTGACTTCACATGAGTATATTGCGATATTATCCGATCCTATGGTACAGAAACTATCGGAAACATCATGCCGACTTCACGTGTGATTATGTTGATTGAAACACCACGTGTCAATCTTTTGTCAAATACTTCAATTAAATTAATTAAAACAGATTCTCAATTTGTATAATTACAATACTTAATTAGGCCTAAAATAGAATTTTAAGAAATTAGCTGATTCACAGTACAAATGAAAACCAGAGGAATTCTGACTTTCATTTATATTTTTGCCCTGTACACTATACATAACAGAATTAGAGGATATTTTCTGTACCGCCAATACATTCTTTAAGAAAAGATGCTCAGAATACAGAAAAATGTACTTGTTGTGTACAATGAAGTTTTCATAAAACAAAATACAAATATATTTCAAATATTAATTAAAACTCAAGCACACCCTCTCTAATAACTATTTTCTCTTGTCACATCTTGTTAATGACCAAACTGCATGTCAAATATAATAGTTAAAAGTCTTTAAATGGTGTAAAAAAAACATTTTAATTCACACACGTATTATAAATTAGCAGTTTTGCATTTAGCTGTGTCACACATCTTGCGCTCAACCCTTTTACAGAAACCTATCTAGCTTGATAAATGCTAGATAGAATAAAGTAGAAAAACAACAGGTTTGAACATGAACAGAAAATAAAAGGGTGCTGCTGCGCTGGCATATCAATTGCCTAGAGTTGTTGGCTGTTTTTCTTGCCCTGCTGAAGTTCCTCCCATTAGCTTGGGACAAACATGTCCTAGTCAGGTCAGACAGCACAACCGTGGTAGCGTACATAAATCGCCAATGCGGCGTACGCTCCCGCCACATGTCACGACTCGCCCGTCGCCACATGTAGCGACTCAAGTCGCTGCGTGCCACTCACATCCCCGGCAACCTCAATGTGATAGTGGACGTGCTGTCACAACAACGCTTGCTCAGTGAAGAGTGGAGGCTACACCCCCAGTCGATCCAGCTGATTTGGGAACGGTTCGGCAAGGCCCAGGTAGACCTGTTTGCCTCTCGAGAGACCTCCCACTGCCTGCTCTGGTATGCCCAACCAGAGGCTCCCCTCGGGGCAGACGCACTGGCACACAGCTGGCCTGCGGGGCTGCGCAAGTACGCATTTCCCCCAGTGAGCCTTCTTGCACAGGTGCTGTGCAAGGTCAGGAAGGATGAGGAACAAGAGGTTGAATCCCTCCCGGCCAAGCCTGTTCCCCTCCTGAGATCTCTCTGTGGTCCTCGTGGGCCTCCAGAGACCTCCCTTCGAGCCGCTAGAATCTCCATCAAGATGGTCGGGGACCTACAAGCGTTCTCTGTTAGCGACAATTGCCTGGAGTTCAGTTCAGCAGACACATATGTGATCTTAAGACCGCGACCGGGCTATGTGCCCAAGGTTCCTACCACACCCTTTAGAGACCAGGTAGTGAACCTGCAAGCGCTGCCCTGGGAGGAGGCAGACCCAGCCCCTTCGTTGCTGTGTCCGGTACGTGCTTTGCGTAGCTACTTGGACCGCACGCAGAGCTTTAGAGGTTCTGAGCAGCTCTTTGTCCGCTTTTGCGGACAGCGGAAAGGGAATGCTGTCTCCAAACAGAGGCTTTCCCACTGGGTCGAGGATGCCATTTCATTGGCCTATCACACCCAGGCTGTGCCCCTCCCTTGCAGGTCCGAGCACACTCAACAAGTGTTGCATCCTCGTGGGCACTAGCCAGGGGCACCTCCCTCGCAGACATATGTAGAGCAGCGGGTTGGCAACACCTAATACTTTGAGTCAGTATCGTCCTGTGTTTTCTCAGGTCCGAGCCGGTAGAACTAGGTAACACGCTGATGGTCTGGCCGTGTGGATCGCTTGTACCTGGTGCCCTTTCCCTAGGACAAGGTAAAACTATGAGCTTTCCCTCTCAGGTGATCCCTCTCATTCGGATCCCTGGATGATTCCTCCCTAGCCCTTTGGGTCTGCAGTTCAGCGGAGGAACTCGCCGACCCAATCCACTGCGGGTACTTAATCTACCCTGTACTCCTACGTGGACTCCCCCTGTGTGTATTATCCGTGGTACGGTCCCCTTATGAGTGGACCCGCGTCTCCCTCAGGCAGTTCCAGCTGCCCTCCGGTCGCTGTGTTGTAGCAACTCCCCCCTTCAAGGAGGTTGGATCTACCACTGCACCATTTACACATGCCACCTGAAAAACCCATGTGATGTATTCACCTCTCTTACCTCCCCTTCAGGGAAGGGGTGGTCTCCGCAGGGTCTTTTCCCCCTGAAAGAATAGAAAACTGGGTAAGACCCCCTTCCCTCGATGCGTGTAAGCATGTAAAATACCTCTGCACGTAAAATACCTGCCCATTCCTGTGTCAGCAGTTCACGTACATGGCTCAGCGAATGGTGTGATTTAAATTGGACCCCTAGTGTCGCATCTTCGACACAACGTCGAAGAGAGTGACAGACGGGGAACGTCTAGGTTACGTATGTAACCTCCATTCCCTGATGGAGGGAACGAGACTTTGTGTCCTCCCGGCCATGTTGCTGAGCCGAGCCACTGTAGTGGCCGGACCATTTCTGGCTCCTCAGAAAAATCCTGAATGGACTTGATGTATTTCCCCGCTTTTATACCCGTATGTCTGGGGGCGGGGTATGCAAATACTGTCTGCCAACTTCTCATTGGCCTTTTTTCATAGATCAGCTGCATATTTGGCGCTCAAGAGAGACCCCTAGTGTCGCTTCTTCGACACACCATCTCGTTCCCTCCATCAGGGAACGGAGGTTACATATGTAACCTAGACGTTTAGTCAAGTCATTTCTGTTTGTTTTGTTTTGAAAATTAGCACTGTAATAAAAATTTGCGTTCTATACTTTGTCTTATATGTTACAACATAATTACTAAAGATATATCTTTATAAGATATATCTACCGAAACCCATTTAGCCTGGCACAGGAAGAGATAAAACAGTAAGTCACATGACACAGAGAGGTTTGCATCATCCATCCATTAGCCTACACCATGGGTAGACCCAAGGTATGTCCTCTCCTCTATTGTTCATATTTTTCCAATATTTTTCAGCCTTGTTTGAGTGTGTCACTCTAACCACTGTTACTCATATTATCATAATAAGACAAATTAATTTTAAAAGTTTTTTTCTTTATTTATATAACTAAGTTTGTCCTTGGCATTGACAGAAACATTACATTCCACAGCTAGCTAGCTAATCCTGAGAAATAGCTAACATTAGCATCGATTTGCAACCCTGTTACTTGCAACACTGTTACCATAATAAGAGTACAAGGGTTGCACTCAGTAGCAGGGTTGAATCTTATTCAGTTTACTCAGAAGGAAAAATCTATTATATATAGTCAAATTAAATGTGTGTTTAATTTAGCATAATCTACATGTTTTAAATATATTAGCGTCTTTATATATGCCTTTTTGGTTTATTTTATTCTTGCCTGGTAGGCAAAAAATTGTAAGGTCACATAAATTACTTGGATGGGATTATTAACTCAAAATTAACTCAACTGGGTGTAAATCGTGTTCAGAACATTTTCAATAGATTTATACATGTAATATTGTTTTTTTGTTGATTTCCATAGAGTTCTTCAAAACTATTGAGCGCTGCTGAAAAGTAGAGGCACTACCATGCCTGGCATGATGCTGATGAACAGAGCAGTACTTGGAGAAAGAGAAGTGGAGGAAAGATGTAGAAACAGGCAAGAAGAAAAGGAAAAAAAAAGCTGTAGTTTGAGAGAGCAGCGTGCCCAGAGGAAAAAAAATGAAGAATGGCTCATAAGAAGAGTACTGCTAGGAAAAAGATATTTGAAGGATTGAACACCCCTCCAGTCAGCCCTGTATCACTAGTTAGACCAAGAATGCAGTCAGGCCAGTATCCCCAGTCAGCATAAAAGATTACTGGCGGATTCAATGAAGAACCTCCATTTGAAGTTGGCTTATTCACTGTTCTGCACGCTTCGCCCCTACTCGGTTGTTCATCCAACACTGGCAAATCGTGAAACATGCATGTGCAAACAACATGAAAATCTGGGCTTCATTGCCAAAAAACTTCACTAAATGCACATCATAGACACATCCAATTTGGAGAGTCTGACACAAGCCATCATGTGTGGCACCACAAGCATGCAGTGTATGTATGGGGAATGTGAGGAATAATACCCTCACAAGCCACTACAGAGCCACAGATTGCATCTCCTACCTTCAGTCGACCACTGTGGACAAAGAGCACAAAAATGATCCTGGCATGATCCATCCATTTTTTTAGCGATGGTCTCTGTACACAGGACAAACACCATAGTCATTTCTACCACTTTTGTACTGAAAATTGCAATAGGTGGTTTACAAAAGTAACCTGGAAATACTTTGAAGCCAGCCATGGCAAAGGTGCCCCAGATGGTGTTGGCACACTAAAGAGGAGGGCTGACAGACTTGTCAGCCAAGGAGTGGATATCCCCACAGCATTGTCCCTGTACCAAGCTCTAAGTGAGGGACAATCAAAGGTGAAATTGTTCCACATTGAGGAGCAAGCTGTGGAGGATGCAGTGAAAGAAATGCCAGCTGACATTCTAGCCATACCATCCACAATGAGGCTTCATCAGGTGGTCACTCTTTCTCATGGGAAAATTCTCTACCACGACGTCAGCTGCATGTGCTCTGCAACAGTAAATCTGCAGTGTGACTGCCAAAAAAACAAGTGTTTCAGCTTTAATCCCCAGAGATGACCACACAGAAGACCCCATACACAACACACCAGAAGAAGTGCTGTGGCACAGTCCAGAGGTTGTGGGGAAATGGTTTGCACTGGTGTACGACCATACCATCTACCCAGGGATCATCCAGGAGGTGAATGAGACCCACTGCAAGGTCAAATGTATGCATTTCAGGTGAAATGTATGAGTGGGGAGAAATCGTTTTTAATAGCCGATGAGGGATGATCTCCATTGGTATCCCTTTGAGGATATGCTGACCCTCATTCCCCCCCCAGAGAATGTTACCTCACGTCACATGGTCATCACAAGTGAGGTGTGGGATACTCTGGCCAGCCAAGTAAATTAAATCTGAATATTATGACATCGGCTTTCAAATATGTTGATCAGTTCATTTTGACACGCCCATTAATTTTAATACCAGGTTCTTGGGTGGGTTGAATTGGTTGTTAACATTCTTACTCATCCTGTTAATCTTTCTTTAAAAATATGAAATAATATTAAACAACATTCCTGTGGTCCTGAGTATGTATTTGTCATATTTATGTAATGATCTACAATCAAATGTAATGTATCCATTCAACCCTGTTACTTTTGTGCAACTCTGTTACTCTAATTTCAACCCTGTTACAATATAATTTTTATTAAAATAATCTTAAATGTTTTTTCTAGCTCACAAGGGTTTAGCCTATTGTCATTTTAAAACTTTGAATGATAATATGCATAATGTATTTGAGCAAATATTTGAGAATAAATACTGAATTTAGTAAAAATAAACATGTGACTATTGAAAAGTTGGGCAAGATAGATTTCAAAAGTTGTTTAAATTGATATAAGCCAAGTCTTATCTGAAATTAATTGAGTATACAGTGTGAATATGACTTTTTTTTTTACTTAATTGTCAATAACTTATTCCACACAATATTTAAAAATTCACATTTTCAGGTTCCAGAGTATTGGTAACAGGGTTGCGGAAAGCATAGCACACAATAAACAAACATGTGTGCTAAAAGTGTTCCTTTGATTCCTGAGCTGGACGAATCAAATTATTTAATGGTTTATTACCTGTCTTTCTTTAATATATAACAGAAAATGGTCAAATAAAGGGTACATTATTCATAAGTGTTGATGCCTAAATTGTCCTCCAATCCTGCATGACTCATATACATTTAACCACTGTCATATGAATTGATTTTTGCAGCTTCAAAGTTCTGACCAAAATTCACTTGTATTGTATGGACCAACAGAGCTGAAATAGTCTTCTAAAAATATGTGTGTTCAGCTGAAGAAATAAAATGATGCATATCCGGTATGACTTTAAGGTGAGTACCTGACAATTTAATTAACATTTTTGGGTTAACGCATCCTTTTATTTTCTGTTCATGTTCAATCCTGTTGTTTATCTAGCTACTTTATTCTATCTAGCATTTATCAAGCTAGATAGGTTTCTGTAAAAGGGTTGAGCGCAAGATGTGAGACACAGCTAAATGCAAAACTGCTAATTTATAATACATGTATGAATTAAAATGTTTTTTTTACACCATTTAAAGACTTTTAACTATTATATTTGACATGCAGTTTGGTCATTAACAAGATGTGACAAGAGAAAATAGTTATTTCAGAGGGTGTGCTTGAGTTTTAATTAATATTTGAAATAGGCTATATTTGTATTTTGTTTTATGAAAACTTCATTGTACACAACAAGTAAATTTGACTGTTTTGATCACGTTGAATGGGAGATGTTCCAGTCCACCTCTGATGATGACATCAGGTCTACGCTGATAGCGTACACTTCATATTTATTTCCGCTGATAACATGGGGTGGAGAGTGACGTCGCTGTTCTTTAAAAAAAGTTGTTTTGTATTTAAAAAAAACGATCACAGTTACAGGGTTTTTTTCAACAGCACAAATCGAGCACAAACAAATGTCACCGGTTTGGAACGATTCGGACGACATGGGGTGAAAGTAACTTCACAGCCCTAAATCATATTTGTCATTTCTAAGGAATGGAAATAGATAAAGTGTTTGTTTTAGCGGCACAAACCGAGCACAAACGACCAGCATCGGTTTGGATCGATTTGAGCGAGATGGGGTGGAGAGTGACGTCACACAGCCCAAAAAAAAGAATGTTTAATATATCAAACACCAAAGTTTTGGAGTGACCTATCCAAATTTTTTACCTCAAAAACTAAATCAGATATTGCCTTAACATTGTGTGATGTAATTTGTTATTTTTCTGATTGTGATTATAATATATAGGGAATGTTATAGCCCAATTTTATTTGGCAAAACACTTTATTCATAAATGTAAATTTTCCTCAACAATACCCAAACGTATTCATTTTCTCCATGACTTTAAGTGCCTAATTATGACACTAAAGAAAATAAACAATACAAAAAGTGTCAAGTGTTAAATTTTATGACACACTTTTTTGAATCATACTTTGTTAATCCATTGCCTCTGTATATTTAATTTATATACTATTTTGGATACTTATTTTTTTATTCGAGTTCTCTTTTATTTCCACTTCTTGTACTATATTGTCATCCAGTGTTAATTTACAAAATTGATCAAGTGTCACTGAATTATTCTTGTATGTGTTCGCATAATTTTCCAATAAATAAAATCTCAAACACCAAACCAGCACAAACGTTAATCTTTGCGGCACAAATCAGCACAAACGAATGAAATTTTGGTGAAAGTTTGGTGATCATTTAATTATATGGGGTGCCAACTTCACGGAGGTATATTCATGTTGTTTAGCCTGAGAGAAACTCGCCCCAGCTGTGAGGTTTTGTGTTCCTTGTCACAGTCGCCTTCAGCTTGCTCACAGGGGTTCTAGATACAATTATTATTTATTTAATTTCTATACACATTTTGCAATCATATTTAATCAAACTACACAATTATCACTGCAAGATATTATAGATATCACACTTTAAATTTTTTGTATTTTAAGGCATGTTTTCCTGTAGAGACAGTTGCTTTGAAACGATGTGTGTTGTGAAAAGCGCTATACAGATAACCTTGAAAACATCGAAACCAATAAAACCATATACAGTATGTCTACTAACTCTGTTCCTCTAGTGACACTCAATTAACAGTTTACATTAATCCTGCATTATTGTCATATCCAAACAACAAAGACAAGAGCATCCCATCTACATATAGCTATATAGAGAGAGAAATATAATATTTACATACCAATAGAATAACATGCCAAGCAATAACAGAATGATTAATATAAAAATCCGATTGAGTTTCATTTTTTTCCTGGATTTCTTTTGTCACAATGCAGGAAAGAGTCAGATCGAGCAAGGAGTGGGTTCCTGTTGTGAGAGAGAAAGTTTCATAAATACAGGGTGGAGTCACATATTTGAGCAGGAAATACAGGTTTTTCCTGTGGTATTCTGTATAAAACAATTAAATATAATACATTTATTTAATGTAGCCGACTGCATCTTAAATAGATTTGTTCATTGTTTAAGTATACGGGTATTTATCAAGTGTGTTATGTTCCCTCTCCAGTCTAGCGCACTGTAAAACCTAACACTGAAAGTCACTAAACGAAATAAGTTCATTTAACTTATTTAAAAAAAAAAGTTAATTTCACTCAATTAAAAATGTGATATTAACTCAAAAACTCACAACTTATCTCAGAACTTAAACTGAATAAGTTATGAATAACCTATTTATTATTTTAGCTGTAAAGATTTAAGTTGAATTTAATTCATTTAATCTAGTTTATGTTAATGGTTGAAAATAAAAATAATGTGAAAAATAATAATGTGATAAGGTAACGCGACATTGCAGAGATATATATATATATTTTTTTTGGGATCAGCGGCAGTAGTTAATGTGCTGTGAGTACACGACAGTTTTGTCAGTGGAAAAGTAATTTATATTTTTGTGTGTTTTCTCACATTTTGGCATAGACAAGCGTGTCCCGCGCAATTTTGGATATTTTTCAGTGAGGAGACTGATTGACTAACACTGCAAAAACTAAATAAATAGGCAATCCAAGCTGATCGATTATTTTATTTATTATGCTGTGAGTAAACCACAGATTTGCCAGTGGAAAAATTCTATTTTTGTATTTTCTCACATTTTGCATAGACAAACGTGTTCCTTGGGCATGGATATCTGTGAGGAGACCACCACAGGCCGTCTTTCACGCGCTAAAACTAAAGAAAAGGGTACTACAAGCTGACCTATTGTATTGTTTATCATGCTATGAGTAAACTACTGTTTTATCAGTGTTTTTTTTTTCTTCACAGTTCGGCATAGACAAAAGTATCCTGTACAATTGCATATTTGAGACAAAGGAGACTGACATTCATTTACGCGGTACGAACTAACGTTAAAGAGATGGCCAGCTTTGTTTCGAAAAGCCCAAGTAAGTGATATTATTTTTCTGTCTATTTCTTCAAAGAGAAATGGTTCGTATCTTACTGTTTTGGTATATTGCAATTCATTTTGTTTTAATGCTGCCTTTTAAAAGATTACTTCACTCAAAATATTGACAATAGTCATAGTCATTTCAATAGTATTTCAAAAGTTGAGTAAATGATGAAATAAGTAAAAAAAAAAAAAAAAATTGTGAACTTCATTTATGGACATCTTTGCACCCTGTAGTGTTCAAAGATTTCTTGCAGTGTAGAAAAGCATTGTGATTTTATTTTATTTTCAAATTCACAACCGCCTTTTCATCTAACATTTTTTTTCTATTTATTGTTGCAGGTACTCGCAGAGTTTCACAGAATCACAAATCAAAATCTGCAGCAGACATTCTACTCCTCCCTGGATAAACATACTCCACAGCTTCTGAATCTTTTCAGAGCTAAGGCAGCAAAGGGTGGTGTCAGTGGCAACAAGATGGCTGCAATACTAAGAGACTACGATGAACAAGTAGAATTGAACTTATTTAAGGGCTGTACAGGATGAGAATGTTGGTGTAAAGGTTATCCATGCAACAAATGTTAAAGATGTTAAAGAGTTAGTTCACCCAAAAATGAAAATTCTGTCACCAGTTACTCAACCTCATGTCATTCCAAACCTGTAAGACTTTTATTCATCTTCAGATCATAGTTTTTTTAATGAAATCTTTCTGTCCCTCCAATGACAGCCTACACAACTACCACTATCAAGGTTTAGAAAGGTAGTAAATCCAACCTGATCTCACAGAAATACGTGAAATGAACACGACCCCTTAACCTCGATTTACGTGGTGGTGCCACGTAAATGTGTACAATTACGTGTCGGTATCACGAAAACAACACCCATACAAAGTCAATGGGGCTCATTTTTCGTGGTGGACACACGGATTCCCTGGTTCAATAACGTCACACAGTTGGCGGCGGTGAATGTTGATTTCTAGTTTACGAAACGTCCTCTTTTTATCATTTATTATAGTGTATTAGTTCCGACTTTTTTCTGTCATAGCAGCGAATATTATTAATAATTATTATTTTGAATCAGAAGACTTTCAGTCGTTACCACGGCAACGATACGCCACGTTACGCGCGCGTCCGTAAATGATGTGTTGTAGTTTACCAAACGTCCTACTTTTATCATTTTTTTTTAGTGAATTTGTTTAAGGCCTTTTTCTGTCATAGCAGCGAATATTATTAATAATTATTATTTTGAATCAGAAGACTTTCAGTCGTTACCACGGCAACGATACGTCACGTTACGCGCGCATCCGTAAATGATGTTTTTTTAGTTTACCAAACGTCCTACTTTTATTATTTTTTTTAGTGAATTTGTTTAAGGCCTTTTTCTGTCATAGCAGCGAATATTATTAATAATTATTATTTTGAATCAGAAGACTTTCAGTCGTTACCACGGCAACGATACGCCACGTTACGCACGCGTCTTACCCATATCACTGTATGCGTTGCGTTTACCGCTCATTTCACCCGCCACCTGACTACAGTAAGCATCTCATCCCAAGGGGTGTTTGTTTGTTTGTTAATCAGCACGCAAAACCTTTGCTGTTATTTCTTTAGTTGTAGCCCTATCTTTGTAGCGTTTCATCCCTGTAGATTAGGTTAAATTTATTAGTGTTGCATTATCATTTACACGGTTATGTTACCCGCCGAAGTAGTTAGCTAGACAGCCAAATGACAGCTGTCCCCGGCACAGTTGGATTAATGTGGCACTGCCCGCTACCAAAATCAGTTTAAACTCATGTATTTGTCCATGTGTTGTGAAGACAACAATTAACAAAGTTTTGTTGCAGTGGTTAAAGTTTTATTCAAAGTGCAAAGTAAATGTCAGACGTAGAATGACCGCAATCAGGGATGGACTAGAATAAAAATAGTGGAGCTGGAGTCTTTCCAGAGGATTTGACCTCAATGTCAATGACCATTCATACCTGATATAATGAATGCAGAATTAAATAGAGAGATGACCCTCCACTAACTTATAGATAGAATATCCTGTAACACTATGGTCCCATACTTTTGTTAGACTTTGACATTTTAGAAGACACTGAAATCATCATGAGATAAGAGTGTAATTGTTACTGAAAATAAATACAAATAGATTTGTGTAGGTACTTGCTCGTGTCAAGTGGATGTGGTACAAATCTGATATTTGTACAGTAAGGATTGATTTGTATTGTACGTAGTTGTTGTGATTGATCAATATTTAATTAATAATTTCAATTACTCTGTCCTAACAATTAAGAAATGCTCATTTACTACAATGGCTATTCTAATAATCTTTTGCTTTTTCCTGTTTTACAGCTTTATTGCAACACTTTGACTCCACCAACACACATACACACATACACACACAAATCAAAACAACGGCACTTTTAAGAGCCTCTCTCTTTCTCACTTGTCTCTTTCGAGCACTCTCCGTCTCTCTCTCCCTCTCTCTCTTGTCTCTCTTGTCTCTCTCTCTCTCTCTTTCTTCATTTTGTGTATTGTTTTTATATTGTGTCTGTATTGTTTGTATTTGTTTGTGATGTCCCTCAATTCTGACGTGAGGGTCTTTGATGATCCCAAGGATGCCAGGTTGCACATGGCAGCATTAATTAGTGATGCTTTAGTCCATGAATCCAGAGTAAGGCTTTTCATGATAAGCAAATACCTAAATCTGAAAATACTAATTGCTATTGTTGTTATAGATGTGATGTAAAGGGTTAGTAAGACCCTTTTATGCAACTACTGAATAATGCTCAATTATAAGTGCTGCTGGTATAAGTGCTCTGCATATATATATATAGGCTCTCATGGCCATGGAAAACCCTGCCGTTCCTCAAAGAAAAACAAGGAAAAGCAGGAAGAGATCCCTCACTACTCCACTGGTCACAGGCAGGCGTGAGAAACGTCGGGAAACACACTGCCCTGGATCAGGTTTGTTCTTAACTAAAACATGATTTCTGTATCTAAGAATGAAGATAATTCATTAAATAGTGTTTTGGTGGTTATACATATTATAAAATGAGAATCAGATACCAATTTGACAAAATGGTGTTGCAATGTTTGTGAAAACTGTTCTCACTAATATACAAGATAGTTTAAGAGCATGTGACTGATAATCCTTACTTGTGTTGTGTTTTAATACTTTTTGCTTAGTTTCCCTGCCTACAGTCCTTATGGAATATTTTCAGTTTGAAATGAATTGGTTTCATGCTATATTGATCAAAGGGTTAATCAAAATGACTGTCTCTGCAGTTGCTTCTCAATCAAGAAGAAGGGATCCTGTGCATGAGGAAGGCCTTCAGATAGAAGATCAAGAGTTGGCAAGTCTTGGTAAGAATACTGAGTGTTACAGTAGTAACACTACACTACAGTTTTTCCACCATTTATTTAATCATAATCAAGCATTATGTTTTGTCAGTTCCACTACAGACTCACAGTATAACTGATATATACTTGTGTGTGATCATACTCATGAGTATATACCTTTTAAGGACAAGTGAATGTATATTTTTGTTTTTTAGAAACAAGACTCCAAGAGTTAAGGGACACCATAACTGCAGTGCAGGTTCCGGAGGGAACAGACAGACTGGTTTCTGCTTGGGAACAAAGGCAGCTTCTCACAGATGTGAGAATGAAAACTGCTAGGCCTATGCTTTTTGATGCAAAGCTCTCAGCCCAGAGAGTTTTCATCCAAAATTGTCACAGATGCTGTGCTGTAGAAGCTGTGATTAGGTGTCTGGACTGTGTACCACTGGACATGGAGTTCCTCTGTGCTACCTGTGACATGGAGGCCCACAAGAGAAATGTCTTCCATGACAGAGAGGCTGTGTTCCATGGATTTCTTGAGCCCATTCCCCCTACAACTGCTGTGCTGGTGAATGAAAATGGCCAGCCTCAGTTTTGTGAACAAAGTATGTTAAAATTAGCATTATATCAAATTGTCCCATGCTTATAGTGTAATTCCCCAAGTTGTTGTAGATAGCGCACATGTTTATATTGAACAGTGTTTATAAATGGCTTAGACATTTTAAGCTTATTCTCAAAACTCTAAAGTGCAAGTGTGAAAGAAATTTAATATCTGAATAACAAAAGTCTTATTGGTTTTGACAGTTCTGACCAGCATATCTTTGACCAGCAAAGTCAATTGTTTCTTAATATTTTTCAAAATGTGCTTAAGCATTTACATGTTGTTTTTAAACATAGTGACAATTACAGTTGGAATAGTGGTGTGGCCAGTTTGGATTAATTGTTGGGTTTTATAACACTATTTTGAAAATGAGGTTAGCGTTTTGGGGAATGTATCTAAGGGACTAAGGAGAAACTGTAAATACACCCTTCATAACTTCTTTCTGATTTGCAGTATGTCATCTGCCTGTTCCTGCACCAAGGTCAATTTGTGAATGCACTCATGACCTCACAATCACTCCAGGGAAGCATATTTCTGTGGTCACCATCAATGGTATGTTGATCTGAAAGCCCTCCTTTTTGTGCAAGTATTATTGTACTAGAACTTTACCACTGTGTGCAACACAAAGCTTTTTATCACCATGTCATTTTCAGGCAATGCCATGTCAAATAGCTAAGATATCATATATTTGTATCTCTGTATAGAAGGCAATCTGTTGCAATTTGATTACTGAAATTATTTAAGTCTTTACTACAGTATATTCACTTGTTCACAGGACGATACAATGTCTGCTTGCCGCGGAAATCCTGTCCATCATGCTCTGCAGAATGGACTCCCGAGGTGAAGGACCTGCTTGTTTATCGGTACTGGCCAGCTAGCACCAGCTGCCAGACCCTATACAAGTTTGATGTCTTCACCTCATTTGACCATATGAAGGTAACGGCACCAGCCATGTCCAGGCAGGCCTTCCTGAAAATGTTGGAGCACAGATCTGTTCAAGCTGGAAGGGTAAATCTGCCTGAATATCTCTTGAACAAAATAAAATAATTATATTACTGTATACCTAATATTTAATTGTAGGCATTGCTTAAAAAAATCCTAACCAAACATTTCTTAATATGCAGACAGGTAGTATCTGTGCTGATACATTTCAGCGAAGCTTTTTTGAGTTTACCTTCTGTCAATACAAAGAAGAGGATATGTGCCAGGTCCATCATTTTGAATGTCCAGCATGTTCTCCAGACATGTTGGCTGTCTGCTCTGATGGAAACCGAAAACATTACCGCTTCAGCAAGTCAAAAGGGTAGGTATAGGTATTTTTCTGAAGTTTATTTTAGATTTGTTTAACACAAATAGTAGCCCTTCGGGTTGTCTTTGAGTGATTATAACTTACATTTTAACAAATAGTAAATGTAGTACTTGTGATTTTTATTATCTTATCATGGACAGGACTGAGGAGCCACCAATATATGAGGGCTTGTTCCTGGCCAAGGACGAGGAAGTTGCTACCTTTGTTGACCTTGTCAGAGGCCACATGAGAAGTGTACGAACATTTGATTTGTTTTTTTTTATAATAGTTTTTTAATAGTTGTTTATAAAGACGTTTTAGTTTTGTGTTTTGATGTATCTTAAAATGTGTTATAAACTGACTTAATAGGCAAATGACAGTGCTGTCTGCGGTACTGCCAAGTTCACCGCTGGCAGAGAGATGTCCAAAAAGTCTGGTGCTCAGATAGATGAGGAGGGCATTCAAGTTGCAGTTTGCAGGTGTGTGTGTGTGTGTGTGTGTGTGTGATTCTTGAGTCTGATATTGAGTTTTAATGGCAATCCAATTTTGAGTAAAATTCAAAGCATTTCACACATTTGCTTGCACAGTGGTATTTATCTATCCTTTGTAGTAGCCAAGTATTATATTTATCATATATTTTGTTATAGGCACTCAGTTGACAGATGTGTGCTTAAGCCAGGCATTACTGGGTCAATTGATTCTTAACCACTAGATTTTCCTCTGATTTATCAGACATGGGTTTCTCTTACGAGGACTGAACCATTACCGTGGAGAAATATTTGCTTACCCGATGTTTCTTCAAAGAGAGATGTCAAAGAAGGCCAATGTTACCTTCTTCTGTATGGATGTTACATGCAGGTAATCCTCATTGTCATATAGCAAATTCAACTCCATGATTAAAATGTCTTTTTTCTCAGCTTTACAGTGATGTTAGTCATTTTAGATTTCAATTAAAAATGTATCTTTATTACACTCACATGGTGCTGCTCCTGCTCTTTAGGTACTGGCCCTACCTTAACAAAATAGCAGAGGGTTTACCTGAGCTTCTGCCATTGACAGAAATGAGGCCATTCCTGAGCGTCATGCATGCCAAAGCCCATACAGCAAAATGCGAGGTACATGCAATAACTTTAAGATGTTTTATAGATAATTGTATGCATTAATGTAGTTATAACATTCAAGCAATCTTAAATGCAAAGGATTATTTTTTACATTTGTGCATGTTTATGCCTGATTGGATGATGTTATATCAAAACTTGTGAAGTACTGCTACATAACACTTCTCACTTTGTGTTGCAGGTGAGATGGGGTGGCAGAAGCCAGGATGGAGCAGGAAACACAGTGGGAGAGGAAGTGGAGCAGGTAGGGTATTATTGTCAGGATTTTAACTATGGCTACAAAGAGTCTTAATAGAAACCATAACACCAAAAGGTACTTATTTGTCATCTATGTAACATCACTTTAATTGCCTGGTGTGAGGGATAAAGTACATCCTTTATGTATGAGTTAAAATAAAGAGTAGGCAGTTCAGTTGTTTTCAGCAATTCAAAATGCATGCATGCGTAAGGGGTCCCAAATTCCTAGGATAATACAGTACACATGTTTTCTGTTAAACCACAAGTTTAAGATGTTGTGGTCCATCCATCTTCAACCGCTTATCCGAAATCGGGTCGCGGGGAGATGTTGTGGTGTGAAGGTAATATTTTTATGTAATGGAGACCAAAATTGAATTGTATTTTCTTTATAGGTGAACAGCTTTCTCTCCAGGGCAGCACTTGTCACAAAATACATGACAAAGGCTGGTTGGTGTTACACTTACACTACACGCTGTGGTAGCCTAAATAAATAATAATAAATACTTAATAGTGTTTTTACAGGGAATTAAAAAAACAAAGTTTATGTGTTCTTACGAAAGTTATCATTGTATTCTAGGCAATTACCAGTTCAACTAACTTTTAGTGATCTGGTTTAGGCATGTCTGTTGGGTTTCTCTTATTGCCTTTTGGATGTGAAATTATACTTTTTGGCTTGTGGGTGCATTATTGTTTTCATTAGGAAGAGTGAACATGCTAACGCGACAGGCCATGGGTTGGAACAGAAGAAAGAGGGACAACCTTCATCAAGTGTTAGCCCACAGATATGTCAAAGTAAGGGTAAATTATCATTGAGATCCTAAGCACTGCCCCTTTCCCTCAATGCACGAACTACAACTAGATCTGAAACTATTTGTTGATTAATTGTTTGTTGGTGGTTTTTGCATTTGTGGTGGTGCGTAGAGCTTTTTTCTGATATTTTGTTATTTTTTTCTCTTTAAAAGATTACAGAGAGGGCAAAGGTGGAAGCTGCCAGCCTTAGCAACATCAAGGAGGAGCACAACCTTGATCAGGAGACAATACAGCAGTGGGTGTGTGATGTCAGACAATGGGCTGTCACAGGTAAAACATGTAAAGTACACTATGTATATACGGTGTGTATATATACACACCCACACACACACATCTGTTAATGACTGTACCTTTATACAAATAATAAAAGGTGTCTATATTTTGAAAATGTCACTAATTGTGTCTCTTGTCCAATTGTTTTGTTTCACCTATTTAGAGAGAGTCTACACTGCAGGTTGTACTGAAGAGCTAAGGGCTGACATTGAGAACATCACTGTAACCCTTTTGCGCAAGAAGCAAGATCTGTATCGTCAGCATGGTTTGTTGTCAAATCAAGTTATTTAAACTAATAACATGTCAAAAAAACAATAATATTATGACAGTATAATATTATGATAATATTTTCGTTTCGATTTGCAGATAGCAACCAGGCAAGACAAAAAAAGAGAAAGAAAATGACTGAGTTGAAGAAGAAGCTTCGCGAAAAGGTCTTGCAATACAACACCATAGTGGAAGGAGATCCGATTGACGAGGAGTTGGCTTGCAGCCTGACAGAGGGATACATCCTACCATGGGAGAGACATGAAGATGGTACGATATGTATTAATTGCTAGTTTAGCTTGATGTTTATATTCTACAGAACTACTGCTGTCGCTAAAAAGATTTCTCAGAAATAACATAATTCTGTTATACTTATACAATATAATAAAACATTTCTTGTCCACTATTCCATTCCTTTCCCCAACCAAAGGCAGCACCTTTAGGTTGAAGAGATCTATCTTCGACCAGGTAATGCTGCTGAAACGCTTGGAGGAGGAGCAGAGCATCCTGGTAAAGGAGATGTCTCAGCACATCAAGTACCTTCTGAAGCAAGTGCAAGAAGTGGAGTCACTCAGAGGACAGACTTTGGAGTGCATCAAAACCAGCAGTATGTACAAGATCTTTAGATTTTAGTATCATGTATTTATGTATAATATATATTTAGAGAGAGCGTGAGAGAGATATATCTCCAGGGAACTCTACTTTGTACATTGAGTTGTGATCAGGCACTGAGCTGACCAGCTATTTGGCACCAGTGTGCACAATGTAAACGCATACACAGTATAATGACTACAAGGAAATGTTGAAGTTGCAAATTCAGCATTGTAAAATGCAAAAATAGTTACAAAAGTCATGTTTTGTTTGATGTGTCATCTTTCTATTTTTTTTCCACAATTCCTCTACAGGTTTCGGTGACCTAACAGAAGATGCAACACATGGGCTCAACAGTGTCCTCAGTTGGAGGGGTCACTCACTTAGAAGTCAACACAAACAGGCTGTTAATGCATACAGCAGTATAGCCACTATGGAATGTGATTTTCTTTCCATACAGGAGGACATTGAGGAGTGGGATGACAATGGCTTCACCAGCCCCGAGTCTGAGGAAGAAGACACCTAAAGACCACTGCCAAACAACACAGAGGAACTTGAGATTTGTACAGAAAAATGTTTTAAATAGCTGTAAAATATATATGTTTTAAATAGTTGGTGTTTTTGTAGATTCTGTATGTATTTTAAATTTTAAAAAATAGAAAATATTGATTTATTTATCTCTTCTAACATTAGAGCTTACTGGTTTCAGACTAAAACTGCTTAATGCTGCTTTAAATAATTAATTTTCATCTTTGCATGGAAAAATCGAATGAAGATTCAATGGCAGTCTGTGTAATTTTAACAAGTATAATTCTAATGTACTTTGGCATTTCCATAATATATGTGGATTTATATTTGTATGCAATATGCATATACTATATATTTTGTAGTTATAGCATTGCAACCATAAATGTTTTTCTTTTATGTTTTCTATATGACAACCTCTAAATGTACATACAGACAGACAAATCCAAACATCTTTAACTTACATCCTGTAAAACTGTATAAAGAAATGTCTTTGTTGTGATGCATACATATGCACCACTGTAATAAACCCATTTGATGCAATTGTCTGTTGTGTGAACTTAATATGCCAGTTAAACCCTTCAGTGGTGGACAGTAACTAAGTACAATTACTCGAGTACTGTAATTTATACATTTATATTAATAAGAACAAATTAATGGTATTTGTACTTGTGTATTTTCTTTTCAGAAAACTGTTGAAAATTATGGTTGTATTGTGTAGATTTTTGACATGTAAATCTCAATCACAATCAGATTGCATTTCCTGTGACTACTTAAAAATTAAAGTCAACTTTTGTTTTGCCAGTTAAATGCGTTTAATGTGAAGCTGCTGCTGCAGGAAATGTTCAGTTTGCATTAGCAGTAACTTGATACAGAGTTTTTTTCACAGCTACACTGCATGATAAAGCTGTTGTTCTCTTCTACTTGAATGGCACTTCTGTACTTCTACTCCACTACATCTCAAAGGAAAATATTGTACTTTTTACTTCACTACATTTATTTATTGTTAAAACACTGGACACTAAGACATAGGCCTAGAATATACCTTCATAGCTGAAAACTTCATGCTGTACACAAGATGCCAGGGGAGTCCAAGGGCTAATAACGGAGCGATGACTTTCTCCTATTGATAATCATTGACATGTAAAAATATGTTTAAAGTCATTGCATACATTTAATGAATTGGACTTAAATGTAACACTTAGTTTAGTGCAACATATTACATACCTCCAGCATGTTCACCCATGCTGCCAGGGTAAATTTGCTGCTGGGGGTGTAAAACTTAGTACTTGACGAGCTGGAGGAGCAAACATAACAGCTTTAATTTCACTCAGTAATTTATTTCATATTCAGTAATTAAACTATAATTGAACTGTGCAAAGCTAATGGAATGTACAACACACCTCGACACCTTTCATCCAGAAACTGCTGTGGCGAGTAACCAGTCATGTGTCCTAATAAAAAACAGATTATGATTAAAGGATTCCTCATCTTAAATAGAAGCAATAGTTTCCAAGACAAAAAACGTCACAAATAACATCACTTACTTGTACTGAAACTCTTGGCTCTGTGAAGTGGAGTCTGGATTTCTGGGGAGAAACCTGGTTCTGAGAAAGAGGAAACAGAAATTTGAAAATCTAACAAAGGGTATAGTTAAGTGGGAGGATCACAAATCAAGCATCACAGCAATTTTACATACCAGCTCTGAAGTCTACAGATGGCTCAACATTTTCCTGGTTTTCTGGAATCGATGCAATTTCTGGAGCATCGGGCAGCACTGAAAATCTTGTCAGCCGCCGTCCCTTTAGCCAAAGATGCAACAACTTTCTTGTCACTCCAAGGCATACCAGATGCATATAATCCAGTGGGAACTGGGTGACCAAACCAACAGACAACAATGCCAATGGCGTTTCTCCACACTGATGACTGTCATCAGAAAGTTTGTCACGGACTGCATGGTCTAATCTTAGAGCAGCATCTGTTTGAGGAAAGGTCATCCTGTTCTCGTAGTGGACCCCCTTTTGAACACACTTGTCACACCCATAATATCCACTGTGACCTTTCACATTTCTAACAAGTGCACGAGCAGGGGCGTCACAGATGAATGTTGATATTTTGAAAGGAAGTGCTCTCCTTTCAAACAGAACTCCTTCCGTTTCAAGTCGCTGTGCCTCTTCTACAAAAGGATTCAAAAAGTGAAGGCTGCTTGGCTTCTTTTTCCCATAATAGAGACCAATGACAAATGGAAGTTTGTTTTGCTGGACATTACCCGCATATTGCTCAATTAAACCAAGAACTGGCCAGAACTGGGCATTTGAGCTTTTGAAAAGTGGAAGTCCATCAACATTAACTTGCATTGAAACTGACGTTAACTTCTGCAATTGAGGAGACACTAAAAACTGCGATAGTATTCCACTTTCAATTCCAGAGTGATGGTATATACCACCTGAGAGTTCTGTTGTTTTAACACAAGTCACTGTTTTCAGAAGGGTTCTTGGGTCTTTAGGGAGGGTTGGATGATCCTTGGATAAAATGGTTAAAAGCTTACCAAGTGCCACATGGGGGATCATGTTGTCAATAGCCCACCCTGCCAATTGTGTCCTTAGGCAATCCTCTTCCTCTTCACTATCTTCTGTGCTTGAGGAAAACATTTCACCAGGTTCATATACCTCATCAACAGTTATTTCCTGAGCTTCACAGGTTACAGTTTGTCCATGGCTTGTAGCCATTCCATGTTGATGTTCATTAACAGGAGGATTTACTTGGTCAAAGTCAGGAATAACAGCAAGCAGAGCATTGTTTGCAGCTGCTATTTCCTGTTTGTCCCTCTCAACTCCTTTCAATATTCTTCTCCTTTTGGCCCAGTAACTAGACATTGTGACTAACAATGCATTTACCTTTAAAGCCAAAACGATTGTCCAACAGTAGGTCTCTTGGGCGAAGTTAACCAGTTATGCTCCGGTCAAGGTATCTGCAAGAAAATGTGAACAAAACCACATTGTTAACATTAGAAATATACAGTAGCTATGCTGTAGGGGAAAAATTACCAGCCAAATGTGGAACAGTGAAATTAAAAAAAAAAAAATTACACTCATTCAGTGTAGTGAATGATTCAAGTGAACACAGCATTGTCCTCAAACATAAAAAGCACAGCAGTTTAGATAAATAGAACTCATCATAATCCCCTTAAATCCTAGAAGTACAGTAGCAACACAGCACCTGCTAGCAAACACTTGCTAGCCACTGTAGCTACATTGTGAACTAAACTTGCAGCATAATTTTATCGGACAAACAAAATAATTTAAACAACCTATATACATAATTCTGCTTTGTAAGAAAACACAAAGTAATACTTAGTCTTTCTAGATGTAAAGCTTTAGCTACCTACTGTAGCTGTTACCTTTCTACAAGTAGCATAACTAGCAACATTGCTTAACCTCAGTGTGTACTGTAACAAAGGCAAAACAGCATGTGTTAGCTAACACTTGCTAGCCACTCTAGCTACTGGACTAGCAGCTACTTGTTCAGACAAACAAAATCATTTAAACAACCTATATACAACGTTAGTCTTTCTAGATGTAAAGCTTAGGCTACCTACTGTAGTAGCTAGATACATTTCAACATGTAGAACATGCTTGAACTCAGTGTGTAACAAAGGTGAAACAGTGTTAGCTAACACCGTGAACTAGACTAGCATGCGAGTCGGAACAAACAAATGAAAACAACCTACCGATACATCATTCTGTTCAGTTAGAAAACAACACAAGTCATACTGCTCAGTCTTTCTTGTCGTAGATTTCACTACTGATGGATCCACGTTACCAAATGGGCGTCAGCATAACTTAATTGTCCGTACAAGTAACGTTAACGTTAACTCTGTTATTTCAGGAACTGGTTACGTAACTTAGTTAATTCGACTGACCAAAACTAACTTAAAACATACTGTAACTTACTCACACTCGTATAAGTTAAACATACGTATCTTAAAAGAAAAACTCAACGCGGAAGAAATGTTAGCCATTTCAGAAAGTTAATAGTAACATGGCGGCAACAGAAAGTTAATAGTAACATGGCGGCAACTTTGTAAACAAGGACTTACTTTAGCTTGACTAGTAAGGCAAGAACAAATATGACTACAGATTTTACAAAGATAAACTAAAAACAATGTATACATAATACTGCGTCACACAAAAAGGAAACATGTACTTACTTAAACGATGGTAGACGACAGTAACTCGCGATAGAGCGGCGACCTGATGCGAATGTGCTCTAGTTATATTGTTTGGGGAGGGGGCAGCCTCAGTGGCTCCAGTGCGTCATCGACAGTAGGGGCGGGCCCAAAAAAAAATCCTAAACACAGCAATGGTGAAACACTATAAAACAGTCTAACTCCACAATTCAGTACTTCACAGTTCACAGTCTTTGTAATGTGTTTTAGCAATACATTTCTAACATTTATAATGTGTTTAGATTTTTTTTACATTGCCTTTACAGGGAATTTAACACTTTCTTAACCATTTGTACAGGTCAATTGAAATTAATCCCTTATACCTGTAAAAGGTCAAATAAATAACAAAATCGAGGTTGGAAAAAAAATGAAACACATAAACGAAATTTCCTGGAATGGCAGAGAGACAAAATATTTCTAAATAATTCACAAATCTGCCAGCGCAGCTGTGAAACCAGAGATTTTAGCTTTTTATTGAGTTTATCCTTCAGGTCAAAACAGAGATTTGTATGTTTATAATAGATATTACCATGGTGGCAAATTAATAATTTTTTTTTTTTTTTAAAGTAGGCCTACCCAAGATTTTGGCCATGTTGCAGATGTCTTTAACTGTTCAAATAAAATAAAATAAAAAAAAATAATATGTTATATAATTCACATATAGGCTATTATGATTTTATAATTGCTTCAAATGTGAAAAGTAGGCTAGTAAAAATGTGGTCAGTTCCACTTCCATTCTAACTCCCAACATGCCAAACATAGCCAACATGGCTGGTCGATTTTAGAGTAGAAATCCTTGTATTTCAAAGCGGCTTGCCGCCAGCCGGCCGCGGTCCATTAGACGGAGGCAACCGCCAGAGAAAATGAAGCAGTCGGCCCGCCGGCTATTCGCCGGCGACATCTCGCAAAAAATGGGAGTGACCAATTCGGCGGCAAACGTTTCATCCCCGCCAGCGGGACGCACCTATAGCCGACAGCTTAGGGACGGCGGCAAAAAGAAGCTGTGCGGATATTTTTTGCTATCTGGGTGAGGGGCAGAGTTTTACTGTGTGTGTGTTACATATGTACTTCTTGCACTTGATGCATGTATATTGTGTTTTTCTGTCCATCTTGGGTCCACACACTTCGCAGCGCTTCTTTTTGTTGCTGCTGGCCGCAACCTAGAATAATGAAAAGATCAGGAATTTTACTAACACCTCTCTCTCTCTCTCTCTCTCTCTCTCTCGCAAGGAGATACTATACTGCAACAGCATAACGCACTTACTTCAGGCTCTGCAAATGGTAGTTCTGTAGGTCGGGTGGATGGGGCACCACCATTCTCCTCCTGAATCCTTCTCATGATGGCTGCAGACGCTGGGGTTCTTGGAACATGTTGTCTTCTCTGGATTTGAGGTTGTACCAGTGCTTTTCCCAGTTCCTCGAGAAAGAGGCATCTCCTCTGGAGCTTCCCTCTGTTCCACTCTGGGTTCAGTCCCATCCAGATGACAAAGGCATTGTACGCTGAGATGTCCAATATATCAAAGAATATAACAAGTGGCCAGAGTAGGGTCCTCCTTTTGCAGCTGTAGGAAGTCACCAGCTTGTCCATGTTATCCACCCCTCCTTTTGTGGCATTATAATCCATGATGATCTCTGGTTTTTGATGCTCCTGGCCACAGATTCTTCCATCCCTGTGCAGTGTACTCATGAGTACCACATTCTTCCCTTTCTTTGGCACATAGGATACCAGGGTTGTGTCAGCTGTGTACACAAACTTGGAAGACTTGACAGGTCTGTTTTTTGTAGTCAGCAGTTGGGGTGGGAGCTCTGTCTTGTTTTTCTGTATCGTTCCCAGCATGGTCAGCTTCCTCTTTAGGAGCTCCTGTCCCAGCTTGTGTGAGGTAAAAAAATTGTCACATGTGATGTTGTGTCCACTGAGTCCCTGAGTCATGTCCAGGACAACTCTCATTCCTTGATTTTTCTCAGGGGCTCCTCCATCAGGTTTCCCTGTGTAGACTTGTAAGTTCCAAGCATATGAGGAAGTGGCATCACAGGCAGCCCAGATCTTTATACCATATTTGGCAGGTTTAGATGGTATATACTGCCTAAAGGGGCAGCGGCCCCTAAATGGCATCAGCTGCTCATCAATGGTGACATTAGGCCCAGGGTTGAAAAACAGGGGGAGGCGGTTCACCCACTTGTCCCACACTTTCCTGATGGCAGCTAGCTTGTCTCTTTGCCGTCGAGCTGGTCTGTCATCTCGGTTATCAAAGCGGATAATCCTGGAAATGATGTGGAATTTTTCCAGAGACATTTTTGACGGAAAAGTTCTCTGCCAGTTTCTGCATCCCACAGGGATTCTGTGGATTCTCCTTTGGACCTGAAAACTCCAGCAAGGATAAGAACCCCAAAGTAGGCATGCAAATGGGTTTGATCCATCTCCTTCCACCTCTCTCCAAAAACACGCATTCCTTCTAAATTAGCGCAATCCAGAACGATTTTCTGTATGGAATCTGGGATGAAAAGCTCAAAAGAAGACTTGATGTCCTGCACATGAGTAACTGCCATCTGTGTTGGCCCTGGTTGCATCCTTATCACATTGGCAGCCATGCGGGGTGGCTCATTTCTTGGGCAAGAAGACCATTCAATTTCCCCATTTTTTTTCATATTTCATCAGTTGTGAGCTGCTGAACGGCTGGTCCTGGAGCTGGCTGCTGACAGGCTGGTCCTGGAGCTGGCTGCTGACGGGCTGGTCCTGGAGCTGGATGCTGACAGGCTGGTCCTGGAGCTGGATGCTGACGGGCTGGTCCTGGAGCTGGATGCTGACGGGCTGGTCCTGTGGCTCATCTTCGTTTTGGAACTAGGTGATGCTCAATCTCATCCTCTTCTTCAAAGTCACTGTCAGACTCTGAATTGTCAGAAATGTGATCTTCACATTCTGAAACCTCTTCTTGTACATCATCAAAATCTTCTGTCTCTTCCAAAATCAATTGCAAGGCCCTCTGAGCAGCGAATCTTTTGGCCATCTTGATCAGTTGTGATAAGAAACCACACTGGCAAAGCTATATTTATTGTGTCCCGCCCCCAATTTAGAGAAAATAAATATTGGTCCCCACAAGACAGAGGGTAAAATGTGCGGGAATGTGAGAGCAGACAGTGTTGGTGCTTAAATTTTGCAACAATGTTTCAACCTTGTTCGGGAACTCTTGCACTCACACTCTCTCACACTTACATACAATCTCTCTCACACGCACACACACGACACACACATAACACACACACATAGATATGTGGTTTATGGTGACTCTTCATATGCATAATGGTTTTTCTAATGTACAAACTGTATAATCTACCCCCTACACTAACCCCACCCTAAACCTACCAATCACAGAAAGCGTTGGCATTTTTTGAATTACAAAAAACACCATGTAGTATGTTTTTTTAAGCTGTTTGTTTTATGAGGACACAGATGTCCTCATAAACCATGTTTATGTTGTAATACCCATTATACACACTTGTGTCCTCATAAACCATATAAAAGAACACACACACACACACACACACACACACACACACACACACACACACACACACACACAATAACAGTAGGCCCGGACAGAGTGAAGGTACACAGAACCTACAATTTTCACCACACTGGCAAAGCTTATTATTTATTATTATTTATTGTGTCCCGTGCCCAATTCGCAGCTGGGATAGAGTATGAGAAAAGAAAGATTGGTTCCCGCAAGACAGAGGGTAAAATGTGTGGGAATGTGAGAGCAGACGGTGGCCGTGCTTGAATTTTGCAACAATGTTGTGACCTTGTGTGGGAACGGCAGGTGCAGAAACACAAAACTCACACTCCACACACACACACACACACACACACACACACACACTGACAGGAGGAGGACAGAGTAAAGGTACACAGGATCTACAGTTTCCACACTTTTATTAGCCTCGGGTCCCGAACATCCTGTGTGTAATGTAAATGTGTAGGGGGGGTGTACAGTGTGTTTTCATTGAAAATGTGTTCTGATATATATTCTTCACAGAAAATGAGCCAAGGCCAATGAGTCTGAGTTTGAAAAAATAATTAATCGTATCATTTTTCTTTTGATAAAAAATGAAAACGGGTCCAACAGACCCGAACACCATACAAGGGTTAAATGCTCGTTGTACTCAGACAACAGATTTCACAGAGAAGTTTTACAACTATAGTTCACATAACAATGTGTCTGGGATAGCTGAAGAGGGATTCCTCCTGAACATCGTTTCCTTGCTGCTTTTATCTCTGCCAACAGAAAAGCCACGCTCCTGCTAACTAGTATCAGCGGTGGATGGTTTGGAGCACTGCATGGCAGAGAGAAAGAGAAAAACACAGGAGGGGAGAAAATATCACCAGCACAACATACACACTAAATATTACGTCACGGGACATAACAAGTGACATTATGTTTGTTGTTCATGTCATAAGCCTTTGCCCTTATGTTTACAGGCCAATACCATACAGTATAAGCACAGTAAGAAATGTAGATAGTTCCCCTTCTGTCACTCACTTGATGTTGTGCGGAATGAAGTGACACAAGGGGTCTTCCTGGGATGCCAAACGTAACTTGAAAAAGACTTGTTGGAAAAAAAACTTGTTTGAAATATGTGACTCTGCCTACATTCCTACATAACATGAAATACGTTGCTCCAGAAACAATTCGCTGCACTTTTTAAGTGAAATGTCCACTAGAGATCAGTTTTTCTCTTTTGTAGATCCAGGTTTATAAAGGATAGAAAGCAGACAATATCTGTAAATAATGTTCAGTCTTCTTCAATATACACAATAATTTGTTTTAGATTAATTAATAAACTTTTGAGCTGTCCATTATGCTTGTCTGTGAGTTTGTTACAGAATTGTAATTGCCTGAGGTACACAAAGACCTTAAAAGAGTTGTTTAACAAAAGCATATTGCCTTGCAAAAGGAACAAAAATTTATTATAAAACTATAATTATAAAAATACATGTGCATGTTTTAATCGGTTGTGTTTTTATTCAAATTAAACTGCAGTCCTGTAATCATGCCATGCATTCATGTGCATATGATCGTGGTTACATATCAAACTGTAGTGTTGGGCTCCAGTCCACCTTAGTCGAGTATGAGTCGAGTCAGAGTCCAAAAGGGGCCAAGTTGACCGTTGATCTCCTGTGCGCATTCATGAGAAGACTGCACGTGAGCTTTAGAGCCACTTTTCTTAAGAAAAATACTGTACATTCTTTGAATTCCCAGCATATTCTGTACATATGAGTTCTTCCCAACAGTTGCTAAAGGATATAGACATCAAGCTTTTGACACTTATGACAGTTGATGGACACATACACAACTATTACAAAAGGTGTAACCCAAGAACCAAGGTGATGCAAACTTTTGAACTGGAGGATTTGTGCAAAAAACATTTTGTGTAATGTTGCTGTGGAATAATGAAGGCCACCTTTAAACTCCTTTTGTTGGTGCTGCTGCAGCTGTTCCCTGTTCAAAGGATGTTCTATAGGAATGTGTCTCTTATCTCTCTCAAATGTATGTTAACCCCAAATAAGGTAATGAGCCTGTGGAATAATGAGGGCCACCTTTAAACTCCTTTTGTTGGTGCTGCTGCAGCTGTTCCCTGTTCAAAGGATGTTCTATAGGAATGTGTCTCTTATCTCTCTCAAATGAATATTAACCCCAAATAAGGTAATGAGCCATTTCATTGGTGGGGGTCCAGTGGAATGTGGTTTTCTGGACCATATAACAAAGTGCTGAACAATAAACGTTGAAGAAGGATCTGATAGCATTGGGTGTCTGTGTCATTTCTTTCTTCCCTCAGCTGAGCCGTATCGAGACGGGGATTGCAGATCAAGAAATAAATTAAATACATTGGATGACAAAATTATCTAACAATTTGGGGGCTCGTCCGGGATTTCTCCAGACAAGGTAAGACTGATTTAAGTATCAAGTTTTCCTGTCTGATGAGAGATTGAACAAAACGTAGTTTAACGTAGTTTAATTTGGCTCGATATTAACTCCGTTAATAACTCTGCTCGGGGGCCTCTGTCGAAGAGATGATTTTGCCCTATTATGAATAGGAAGGAGGGTTTTGCTCTATTATAATATAGAAAAAACCCCACAACCGCAGCAGTAGTTTTAAGGATATCCTTATTCTGGTATGAATAGGAAGAGGACGGGAATTGTCCTATGGAAAAGACGGAGAGAATTTGATCTGCATTATTGTTCTGCATGAACCGTGTCGATCGGGAAATTGTTTGTATTATTATTATTAAAAGGGTGACATTATGGGACAGGAAAAAGCCATCCTCTATGGAACGAAACTCCAAAACAATGGATGTTTTGCAATAAAAAGATTATAATACTGAGCCATATATCAGCAATTTGGCTGGGTGGTCAGAGAATTGAGAAAGAAAAAAAAGAAGAATAAAAAAAGAAAAACGTAATTAGATCAATTCACGAGTAAATCAAATCTATGGTTAAAAAGGATGAAAGCACACTCAGTGGGATTATAAATATATAAAAGAGTTATACGAGTTATGGAAGAAAATAAAACCATTCTGGGACAAATAGGTCCTGAATGAAAAGAGACTAATTAAATGCACATAGCGGTCTCTGTTTCAAAACAAGCCGCCTAAATATGATATTGTCGTGAACAAAGCTTTAACCCCTAACCTCCCAAAGACACCATCCGCACTGTTGTATCCCGATTTAACACAATTTAAACGCAACTCATTCGCTACATCCGCGGACGGATCTGATTCAGATACAAAGAAAGATACGAGTGAAGATACAACAGCTGCATTTACTTTTATCTAGTGCCCAAACAGATATAAAATCGTTTAACTAACATTGTCAGAGACGCTGCATGAAAAGAATTACCATATATAAACCGCATACCTTTATCATCGATATTTGCGCATCTAAAGGTTCATTAACAGCGCATTGCTAAGGGCTGTATTACGGGACGCACTCTAAACTCTGTGGGAATTAATGGCATTCCTGTGAAGTGTCATATGACACCAAAATCACTCGTAACATCTCTAGATAACTCAAACTTGTTTAAAATGCACGATTTCATGATTTTGCCCGACTCTCCGTTCTGCCCACTGGTCTGTGATACGATGCATAAAATTGGAGAAAAAAAAAAGACTTTTGATTCTAACTCATTACAATTGCTGTTTCCCTCAGTATATTGTCAGTCTGTGTATACAGGTCATTGCGGAGAAGTTTACAGCTCAACGTCTGTCAGCACTTCTGCTGCGAAACAGGAAATGCTCAAGGTAGACCCAGCGCTATGGGCCGCCCACAAAGATAAGGCGGGCCTTATTGACGTAAGACAATATGTTGCAAAACTCCGGTCTAACTTGCCAGTATACTTCAAAAAGTATCAACAGTATAATGCAAACTGTCAAAAAAAAAGGTATTAAAAGGTATTAATACAGTGTCTGAAACAAGCTATTTATGAACCCATTCACACATATAAATCATCTATTAATCCTATGAAGAAAGAATAATACATGGCGATTGAAGTAAGAGTTGAAAATTAATGCAAATGTCACCAGTGGTGCCGGATGTGTGCACTAACTAAATTCCAGTAGATCACACTGATTTTACTATTATTAATTTGTGTTCTGTATTCTTCAGTGTCAGTCATGCTTGTTACGCAGCCGCTGTTCGCATTCACATATGGAGGCCAACAGTAACAGAATGCCCCAGGAATTTAGAGACTCGCCTGCTGTGTTCTCTGCTGTAGTGCACGCTACTTTGAAGGACACCAAGCTGCCACCTGTCTATTGCAATATGCTGACGACATCCTGGTTTCTGGACCGGACATCAAGTCATGCACAGCCGCTTCAACTATTGTGTGCAAAGGCTGGCTTCAAGACATCCAAAGAAAAGATGCAATGGGTGAAACTGAACTATCAATCTGGGTGATGAACTACAGAAAGGAACAGTACGTGTCTCCACAGACAGAGTGAAGACGATTACTACCTTCAAATGCCCTAAAACAAAGGCTCAAATGCAAAGCTTCTTGGTTTAGTGAACTATTGTCGAGCATGGGTACCAAACTGCTCGTTATATGAAAAATCCTGAGAGAAGCAACACTCTCAAGGGCTGAGGAACCTATCAAGAGGACTGCTGAAATGGACATTGCTACCAAATCATGATGAACTCTTTCATTTGTATGTGCACGAGGCAGCAGGCGCAGCAGCTGCGAACCTCGCTCAGTCCCATTGCGGAACATATAGACCAGTGGCGTACTTGTCAAAAATTTTAGAGGCAGTCGCCAAAGGCCTCCCTGCATGTTTACGAGCAGTGGCTGCTGCAGCGTTGATGGTACAACATGCAGAACGTATTGTACTCTCACATCCATTAGTTGTCCACACCTCCCACCAGGTAGGAACTATAATGCACAACATTACAACACAACACATGACGGCCCAACGTTGATCGGGGTATGAAGCTATTTTATTGGCTACTGATAATTTGACCATTAAACCAACTTCCACTGTACACGGCCCGACATTATCATTACACAAATTGCTGACTCAAGGTGAATTTTCCAACGATACACATGATTGCTTTGATCGCCTGAAAACATGTACTTCCTGCAGGCCGGATGTTTCATCATCCGCCCTGGAGGAGGGGGACCATTGGTATGTTGATGGGTCCTGTTCCAAGCCAATTGATTCTGTATACTGGTGTGGTTATGCTGTAACAGAACTTCCGAATCGAATTATTGAAGCTTATTCGCTCCCATATAAATCTGCACAAGCTGCTGAGTTGTTTGCGTTGATCAGAGCATGCCAATTGGCTAAAGGTAAATCAATCAATATATACACAGACTTGAAGTATGCTTATGGGGTGATACATGATTTTGCTCGAATGTGGGAGGAAAGAGATTTTAAGACAGCTGAAGGCAAACCTATATCACATCATAACCTGGTTTCAGAATTATTGAGAGCAGCACAGTTGCCTGCCAAATTGGCCGTAATAAAAGTTGCGGGGCACATGACAGGGGAACTGGAAGAGGCGAAAGGAAATAAATTAGCTGATGAGGTAGCAAAGTGGGCTGCAAGGGAAGTTATGGTAAGTCCAGACCTAAATCAAGCTGAAGAGACTTTTTCCATGCAACACTGATAAAAGATAATGACATTAAATTGTTATAGGCAAATCCATCTGAATCTGACAACATTGGGTCTCAAATTAAGTGAAATCAATCTTATTGCATAAATGGGGTACAAAATGCAGTAATATTAATCCTGGACTCACGACTAACGTGCGCAAAGAACAACAGACACAAGCCTACGAAGCACGACTCAATACCACACTCGGAACTGCTATTCTAAACAGACAGAAGCTTTCTCGTGTGTGAGGTAAAATGATAAAATGGTGAAAATTTGGCAAAATAAATAAGACAGAGATTCGGCTGAATGAGCTCAGAATGCCACCATCCTCTGTTGTTAATCTTTCCATTTGAAATACTAATGGGTAAGCCTTTCCCGACCCTTTGGGTCAAAGGCCGCGCTGGCTTTCTCTCCACAGGTGACAAGGAGGTGGTGATTGCAGAATATGTGGATTCCCTCATTAAAATATTAAATGACATAAATGGTGATATCTCTCTCTCCCTCTGCCTGCAGATAGCACTACTCATCAATTTGTTCCAAATCAGCAGGTTCTGGTAAAGTGTCTGAATCCAACGAAGTTAGGTGAACCAAAGTGGGCCCAACTACTGTACTGCCAGTGACCAGAATGGGGGTGCTAACTGATCTTCAACCACAGTGGATCCACGCAAGCCGCGTGAAGCTTGCTCCAGAGGAGGGCCTTACTGATTCAAGGTGAACGGTGAAAGCACTGGAGGAGCTGAACACGCAGCGCCAGTGCCCAACCGGGAATCTGCGAATTAGGAGGACCTGAGGAGGGACCCGGAACAGTCAACATGAAGACATTCCTACTGACACTCTGCATATGGCAGGTGGTTGTGCTTGCCTATGCCCGTTCAGTATCAACACAACAGCAAGAAGCCACATGTGTCATTCCAATTCCTAGAAATAATGTATGATGGTTTATGTTTTATGAAATGTTACAGGAAGATGTTTCTGTTATGAAGGTACGGGTAAACACCCGAACACGAAGGTACTTAGAAGGTGATGCCTCAAGTGACCCTGAAGTATATCTAGACAGTGTTGGACAGCCTAGAGGTATTCCAAACCAGTTTAAAGCTCGAAACGAAATTGCCAGTGGTTTTGAATCCATCTTTGTGTGGATAACCCCAAATAAAAACACTGAATGGATCAATTACTTATATTATAATCAGCAACGTTTCTTTAATAAAACTAAACAGGCCTTCGATTTGGTGAAAGAACAATTACATGCCACAAGTGAAATGACTAAACAAAATCGTATAGCTTTGGATTACCTCTTGGCTAAGGACGGGGGAGTATGTAAAATGTTTGGTGACAAATGCTGTACATACATCCCGGGTCACACTGATGATGATGGAGAATTCACGAAAGTATTGAAGGAAATGGATAGATTGAATAAAGAATTAGCTGATAACGCTGGTCATCAGGGAATATGGGGGAATTTTTTCAATATGTTTGGGTGGTTCGCACCTTGGATGTCCTCGATTATATCGGTTGCTGTATACATCGTACTCATGTTATTATTTGGCCCATGTTTGTTACAATTACTAATGCAGAAGTTGAACATGATGATAAACAGACATAATATCGCTATGCTTCATTATGTACGTATACCTAATACTGAGGTTGTTGAGAAGGCTGCATGATCCTTTCAGGATCAAAGTGGGCAATGTGGAATAATGAAGGCCACCTTTAAACTCCTTTTGTTGGTGCTGCTGCAGCTGTTCCCTGTTCAAAGGATGTTCTATAGGAATGTGTCTCTTATCTCTCTCAAATGTATGTTAACCCCAAATAAGGTAATGAGCCTGTGGAATAATGAGGGCCACCTTTAAACTCCTTTTGTTGGTGCTGCTGCAGCTGTTCCCTGTTCAAAGGATGTTCTATAGGAATGTGTCTCTTATCTCTCTCAAATGTATATTAACCCCAAATAAGGTAATGAGCCATTTCATTGGTGGGGGTCCAGTGGAATGTGGTTTTCTGGACCATATAACAAAGTGCTGAACAATAAACGTTGAAGAAGGATCTGATAGCATTGGGTGTCTGTGTCATTTCTTTCTTCCCTCAGCTGAGCCGTATCGAGACGGGGATTGCAGATCAAGAAATAAATTAAATACATTGGATGACAAAATTATCTAACAGTTGCTTTTGAAGGGCAGTACTGCATAAAATATATAATCTTTTATCTCTTATATTTGCATATATTCTGAAAGGGGTGTGAAAACGTATTGGCCTAAAAAAAAAAGAGTATGCAAACTTCTGCAATATATAGTTTATATTTTATTTTATATTTTTGTTTTTCACTATTTCGTGTCTCCTTTTCTTAAAAAAAGAAGAAGCTAAAATCGAGGTTACAGTGAGACACATAAGTCACTGGGGAAAATGAAAGTGAATACGGCCTGTTTTTTGGAGGGTTTAAACAAATAAATGTGAAGCCTATAATTTTTATAAAAGCACTTGCATTAATTCTTCTGTTAAATCTCATGTATTAGCTGTAAAGTTTATGGTTTAAAAGTTTTATGGTTTGTTGATATTACATCATCATGACAAAGAAGTTGTAAAATTGGCCATAACTTTACACAGATGCAATTAGTAAGAATTTTTACACTAAAATCATGATAACACACATATTGTTTTTTGTGGCTAAACTTTTGAAACAGTGAGTATTTTAACATTTACAGACTGACCTAATTGACTTCTATATTATGTGTCTAACTGTAACCCAGATTTTAGCTTTTTTTTAAAGAGGAAGTAAGAGTCAAAATACATTTTTGTGGTAATCAACATTATGTTACAAATGTTGTTGTTTGAGCTGAACTTGTATTGAACACGGAATGTTCCTTTAAGTGCTTGTACTATGTAAAAAGTGCAGTGTATCTGTCTGAATGTGACACTTGTCCGATTTACCTCTGTGCTCATGAGGAAAATTAACATTCTGAAACTGCTTACAGTTCCCTTTACAAAAAGCTTCACTATGATGCTGCGCTTTGCTAAGTGCTATGGGAACGATCCTAGTTGTGACCAAGCTGTGAATATGTGTGTAACACGTCAATGAACATTGACCGGAATTTATAGCCTCGGCTGATGTAGTCATTAGACGCACCTGTGGCCAGGCTATAAATAGAAGATCCTCTTTTTTCAGAGCGATTCTGTGTGTGTGTGTGTTTTACAAACCCTGTCAAAACTTTATTTCCTCTGCTAGGAATTCGAATTTTCTCTTCGGTTCACGAAGGGGCGGTTCGCTGAACCTCTGTACATTTCACGCACAATAATAAAGCGGCTGAGAAATTACTTGAGGTGATTACGCGGGCTGTGGCCAGACTACAGCTAGACTGGCCGCACGAACAAGAGACCCTCCCCCAAACGCTCCAAACTAGAAGACAAATTTTTGTCTGGTGGCCAAAATAATTAAATAAATAAAAGAGGGAATGGAAATCTATATCAGTCCCTTCCTTTCTTCTATGACCTCCATAACAAGTATTTTCTTTATGGAGGAAATTTATACTTCCTGTGTCTTCGTGCCCTCTACGTTGGTGTATTGAACTATCGTGGGTGCTGAAGCTTGCGGTATTCAGTGATGCCGCCGGTAGAAGAGACACCTGCGGGTTTTCTCTCACCTGGCTCGGCATTATAACTTTAGAGACCTACTCTCCCCACAAAGCTGACGCTTCACGCTTGTGGGGAAAGCTTATCAGGCAGCAGGTCAGGCTGGTGTTGCCCTGCACACTATGGCAGTGTTACAAGCGCACTAGGATAAATCTGTTGAAGGACCTGAGTGTGGGCACCTCACTCAGGGGGAGGGGCCGTTGGCCACCCAGCCCCGCCCCGGTCCTTCTAGACGTTAGGCTCTAAAACTAAACGTGGCGAATTGTGCTCCCCCTCGTAAAGACAGGGGTCCAGTTCGTCACCCTCAGCAGCCCCCAATGCAAGACCTCAGGGGCATGATTTCTAAGAAAAAGAAACCCTGACGGTCTTGTACCCAGCCTTGTGGGGGTAGTTCCCCTCGGGACGGGGCGTGTGTATCATCCACTTCGGCCCTCCCGATACCCTCACGAAACCTCTTCACTCCCGCTGCCTTTGGTGTTTCAGGTGATAGAGGCTTCCAACAAAGAGTTGGGTGTACCGTTGCTTCCTGCCTTGATCCAGGATGCGGAACACTCGACATCCCCTCAACAGGAAGTGTCAGAAATAATACCCATCTCAGAGAACCTGGCAGCGTGGAAACTTCTGCCAGGTATTTCTATGTGGGTTCTAGAAACAGTAGAAAGAGGCTACAGAATTCAATTTGCTCGCCGTCCACCACATTTCAACAGCGTGGTTCCCACTACCGTGAAACCAGGACAGGCATGTCTACTGTGGAAAGAACTGCAAAATCTCTTGGTCAAAGGGGCCATAGAATATGTTCCCCTTCCAGAGAAAGAGTCAGGCTATTACAGCAGATACTTCCTGGTTCCCAAGAAGGGTGGGGGGGTTGCGTCCGATTCTAGATCTTCGAGGATTGAACCGCTCGGTCAGGGTGTTCAAGTCCTAGATGCTGACTATCAAGACAATCATGTCACAAGCCCAACATCACGTTTGGCTGGTCACCATCGATCTCATGGACACATATCTTCATATAGAGCCACATCACAGCAAGTTCCTGAGGTTCGCTTTTGGGGGCGAAGCCTTCCAGTATCGGGTTCTTCCGTTTGGCCTAGCCCTATTAACCCGCACATTCAGGCAATGCATGGATGCAGCACTGGCTCCTCTGCGACTCCAGGGCATCCACATTCTGAATTATATAGATGACTGGCTGATCTTAGCGCAGTTCCAAAAACTGGCAGTTCAGCACAGGGATATCGTCTTGACACATTTGAGGGTTATATGGAATTTGGTCACGATGCAGGCACAATCGTCTCCCGCACGAATCGTTTCCATTCAGAACACCCTGAGCAAGGTCAGGCTAGGTCGAGGTTGCACTGCTCGTCAGTATCATTGAATACTATGTCTCATGGCGTTGGTGTCCGTGGTGATCCCTTCGGCACATGAGACCGCTTCAGCTGTGGTTAGAAGCCAGGGGGTTTTATCCGAGGGCCAGTCCCCTAAGGCAAATAAGTGTTACATGCCACGTGCTTCGTTCCCTTTCTATGTGGTTCAGACCCCGGTTCTTACCTTGGGTCCCACTCTAGGTTCGTCTTGTCGTCGCAGGCTGCTAACGACAGACGCCTCCCTGACGGGCTGGGTAGCGGCCTTAAGTGGTCGTCCGGCTTAAAGGGATAGGAGGATCATCAGTTCGGTTGTCACAGTAACTGTCTCGAGCTGATGGCCGTATTTCTGGCCCTGAAATACTTCCTCCTGAGGCTGCCTTGTCTTGGTGTGGGTGGGCAATACAGCGGTAGCCTCTTACGTAAACAATCGGGGGGATCCTGTGGTGTATTTTTATCAAGTTGAGTATACATTAATCAAGTATAATCGATGCCATTTTATTCTACAATTATTTCTTTAATAACTGCCACTTTATAACTGTCTGCTACCTCAATAACTGCTATGTCCATAGAACACTATCTCATAGTATGTTATGTTTACATTTGGTATTTAGTAACTGTCATCTTTTTGCACTACTGTGTACTGGTCAGCGCTGCACTGTCTATCACTGTGCCTATTGTCCTGTTCATTGTTAGAAATTTGCACGTAATACACGTTTTTGCACGTGCACTTTATATAGGTATTTTATATAGGTATTTTATTTAGTCTATGTAGTCTCATGCGGTTCTGTGTTTGTCCTATATTATTTTATGTAGCACTATGGTCCTGGAGGAACTTTGTCTTGTTTCACTGTGTATTGTACTAACTGTATATGGTTGAAACGACAATAAAAATGACTTGACTTGACTTGACTTGAGAATAGTTGTGTTCTAGAAATGGAAGCTTTAGCATAAGTTCTGCCGGGAAGACTCAGTTGTTACGTCACTCATTAACTTCTCATCTATCCAATCGCGTTCTAACACTTGCAGTATAAAAGATGGGTACTTACACATGTCTGAGTTCACAGATGATGACGCTTTCGTTCATTGTTCGCGTCAGTCGCCGACCAAACATGTCTAAGGACACGCAATTCGTTTGGGTTTATTCTGATTCTGACGATGATTTCGTCCCAGCTCACGTATCAGTGCCGTACCTCTCCATGGGCGCCGTGATCTCCGAAGACACGGTCATCGCTCTCAAGGATGCCGGTATACCGGTCAGCCAAGGCCTTTCTAGTGAAAATCTTCTCCTTATGGCCCAAAACACCCTGGGTAATCCGCCTATTTCCCCTTATTCGTCTTCAAAAGCTTCAACTTCGACAGCTCAGCCAAAACCAACTGGCTAGAAAAGATCGGCTAAATCATCCTCACCTCGTCCATCAAAAGATCATCGCTGCCCGCTCGGACGGGCTCCGCAGCCAATGGAACCTACAGACATGTATTACCAGATTTTCTCTGCAGTTCAAAGCCTTTCTCAAACCGTTAAAGGACTGGAATCTAAAATGTCGGCTTTTGTACATTTCTTCATCAACCCTAACTTCAGCTCAGATCCGGCCTCGAAATCTTCAGCGATTCTTCAGTTTTCACCTCCCTTCTTTCAGACTAAGCAACCCTCCGAACGTGCCTTCTACATCTTCTACTCTGCCTGCTTCTCTACCAACGATCCAGACGCCATTTCAAGATGTCTCCACTCCACCGGCTCCTTCTAACTTCAGTCTATCCACAGCAACTCCAGCTCAAGTTTTCGGTAGCTGTTTTTGTTTCACCAGCTGCCGCATCAGTGTCCCCACAACTAAGAGCCAGCATTATCCAAGGTAAAGATATTAACTTGGCCTCTTTCTTCTTCCGTCACCTGCGGCTGGCAGGAATATGGTCGACTGTGGTGACGTGGCAGTCCTTTTTAAAATCTACAGAGACATTTTGTGCCAAAGTTATCCCGAGAGAAGGGAAGATTTGGATCTCTATCTAGCCATGATTGCAGACTTTAGCTAAAGTCACGGGGGCACGTTGTTTCACGAATACCACAAGGCATTTCCCGCAAATCCACTTCTTTCATCATCAATTACAGCTCAAGACTAGACTGGTCAGTTACAGACACCGAACTGCTCGTTCGCCATTTCGGCGGCAAAAAAACTTTAGCCTGTACCATTTGCAGCGCTCACAGCGTTCGCAAGCAATGATCCGGCCGCTGTCCACGGTGCTGAAAACGTAAAAAAAAAAGAAAAAATAAATAAAAAATCAATGGGCCCCTGTACTTCGCTTGAATTCCTAGCCATTTTCCTAGTCACGGTTAAAATGCAAGCTTCCCTCCCTCACGAATAGCTTTTAAGGATTAGATCCTTCCTGGAAACTTTTCCCTCTCTCGGTATCGTTTCGAAACATGACGTGCTTTCGTTGCTCGGTCACCTTAATTTTGCAATGAGCATAATTCCTCAAGGTAGGGCTTTCATTTCTCGGCCGCTAACTTTGGCTCATTCCGTGCAAGAATTAAGTGACTCGGTCCAGTTAGACAAAGGCTGTCTGTCCGACATCAAATTTCGGACTCCTCTGTTAAATGATTGGAACGGCATTTTCTTTTTTTATAATGATGCTTTCGAATCATCAGAAGAACTTCAATTATTTACCGATGCCGCCCCCTCCATTGGCTTCGGGGGGTTCTTTCAAGGGCAATGGTTCGCAGAAAAATGGCCAATTGGTTTTCCTAGTTGACTTCTGGCTCTGTCTCTTCCACACTCCACGAAATTTATCCTCTAGTTGTAGCCAGCATCATCTGGGGTTCAGCATGGTCTAGGAAACGCATACTGATGTTTTGCGATAACAAAGCTACCGTCGCCATCATTAATAAAGGTCGGTCATCTTGCCAGACGATGATGCCTTTTGTGAGACGCTTAATCTAGCAATCAGTCGTCTTCAAATTTTATTTATCAAAGCTGCTCTCATAGCAGGCTACTCCAATGTTATTGCCGACGCGCTCTCTCGTTTTTGTTTTCAGACTTTCAGACGGCTTTGCCCTTCAGCCCATACAGATCCAACTCCGTGCCCTCCCCTATCAGCTACAATGTTAAATTAGACGATTTGCTTAGTTCAGCCAGTCATTACATGGCTAAAGGAGTAGCTCCTTCCACTTTTAGAGCTTATATTTCCACTCAGTCTTCATTCTTTATGTTTTGCTTTTCTTTCAGATTTCCGTATTTCCCATTTTCGATTACGACCGTTTGCTCCTCTCTCGTCTTCACTTCGAGAAACCTAATTTAAACCTTCCTCCATCCGTAGATTTCTAGCAGGCATTCAATTCTACGCTAATATTTCAACCCCGACTTTCCAAGTCTATTCACCGCTTCTCCTATTCGTTTATTGCTCAAGGCATAAGCAAATCCTCTATAATTCTCCAGATAAACGGCTGCCTTTTATGTACATCAATATTTTGTTAGAAGCTGTGTTTCTAACTGCTTTCTACGGTTTTATGCGTCCAGGCGAATTTACATCAGCTACCAATCATTTCGATTCCGATCGTGATCTGTCCTTCTCCGATCTACTCCTTTCACCTAATTCTTTACTCTTCCTTAAGCACTCTATGAATGATTCCAAGGTTCCGGCATCACACTAACAATTTCAATTTATAACAATTTTGTCCCTTCACATCTATGGCTAAATTTCTTAATTCGTCATTAATCTCCTCATTTCTACGTCAGCTACCATTCCTTGGGTAGATGGCGTTCCTCCGCATTCGAGTCTCTTTTAAGACCCGACTCAAAAACTATCCTCAAAGCTCAGCAAGCTCCTATAACGGTCCAGGTATATACCTATGCAACTACTGGTGGTGGTGTCATGCTCTTTCATTATCTGTCATAGTTCTAGCTCACTAGAACTAATATAAAAAAAAAAATAATAAAAAAAAAGATAATCTAAGCATATATATGTTCAGTGTGGTCTACTGTAACCGTGTAGCCTAATGTGGCCTTGTCCTGTGGTCTCGTGGTCTGTTACGGCATGGTTCTGTGTGGCCTAGTGGCCGTGTCTCGTTGGCCGCGTATCCATGTGGCATTAGCAGCCTTGTGGCCCAGCGGGCCTTGTCTCCATGTGGGTCTTAAGGCCTTGTGGCATAATGTTGCCTTGTCCTGCGTGTGGCCTACGTGGTCTTGTGGCCCTTATGGCCTTGGTTCCGTTTGGCCTCGTGGCCGTTGTCTCTGTCCAACCTCGTCTCAGTGTGGGCTCACGACATCGCGGCCCTCGCGGCCCCATTCTATGTTCAGTGTGGTCTACTGTGACCATGTAGCCTAATGTGGCCTTGTCCCGTGGTCTTGTGGCCAGTTATGGCATTGGTTATTTGTGGCCTAAGGCCGTGTCCATGAGTGATTCTGTCTCTGTGTGGCTTTAGCAGCCTTGTGGCCCAGCGGGCCTTGTCTCTGTGTGGGTCTAAAGGCCTTGTGGCACAATGTTGCCTTGTCCTATATGTAAAAAATGGCCAGTGGTCTCGTGGCCCTTAGCGGCATTGGTTCTATGTGGCCTTGAGGCTGTCGTCTATGTCACTTGTTCCGTGTGGTCTATAGTGGCCTCGTGGCATATCGATGCCTTGTTCTATATGTAAAAAATGGCCAGTGGTCTCGTGGCCCTAGCGGCATCGGTTCTATGTGGCCAAGCGGCCGTTGTCTGTGTGGCCAAGCGGCCTCGAGGCACTGTAGCCTCGCTAAAATATGGCCATGTGGTCCTCGTGGTTGGTTTTGTGTGGCCTCACGGCCTTGTCCAGTCTACCTTGTTTTTATGTGCGGCATTAGATGCCATCATGGCTGATTGCCAGCCTCGTCTCTGTGGTCTACTAAGGCTGTGTGGCCGTGCGGCCTTGTCTCTGTGGTCTAGCAAGGCCATGTGGCCAGTGTGGCTCCGCTTTGTGGTCATTAGGGCCGGTTCTATGTGGCCCAAGGTGGTCTGGCTCTGTGCGGCTCAAGGTGGCCTTGTTCTGTGCGGCCCAAGGTGGCCTTGTTCTGTGTGGCCCAAGGTGGCCTCGTCCTGGCAGCCAGGCGGCCCGGTTCTGTGTGGTCCATCGCGGCCTTGTCTCTGTGTGGCCTTGTCTTCATGTGATCTTCAACAGCTTGTTTCCACTGACTCTCCTGACACTATATTAGCCTATTTCACAGGTATATCTCTATTCCTTCATGCTCGTTTCCCTTCGACTCGTTCTCAGGGATAAACTGGTTGATCAGTTGTAGTGCGACCCAAACTTCTCAAAAGTCGCTCATACGAAAGCGTCAGCTCTATTAATGCTTAACGTTTACACAGCAGCAGAATTTTAATTGCATGAATGTATTATTCTTGTCTTCTTATAATGTAGTCACCTCTTACTAATTAGCTATTGGCCTTAAAGGTGTTTTTGTCATGCTCATTAACCCTCCTCTCTCTCCATGTTTAGGCTCTCCAGGATTCACGACCGGTGGGTATACTTCTCTTTACCGTTCTTTGGGGGTAGGTCCCATCCCGGTGGAATTTTTCTTCCACCTTCTTTGGGGGTCGGCTGCGCCCCTGCCTTCATCGCCAGGCAGGAAATGCAGAGTCCGGACCCCCGGATTGCGAGCTACGGAGGGGCCTACGCCAAAGAACTTTTATCTTTATATTGTTTGCCGAGGTGTAAATAAATGGTTAATTGTTCAGTATTATTCTCCCGAGTCTTTCTGGTGGAAATGGAAGCTTTAGCATAAGTTCTGCAGGGAAGACTCAATTGTTACGTCACTCATTACCTTCTCATCTATCCAATCGCGTTCTAACACTTGCAGTATAAAAAATGGGTACTTACACATGTCTGAGTTCACAGATGCTGACGCTTTCGTTCACCTCCACCCTCCCCACCACCAAGATGATTCCTTCCTTCCTTCCTCCCCACCACCACCACCAGGATGGTCCCTTCCCATACCTCACTGGGGGTCGGCTGCGCCCCTGCCTTCATCGCCAGGCAGGAAATGCTGAGTCTGGACCCCCGGATTGCGAGCTATGGAGGGGCCTACGCCAAATAACTTTTATCTTTATATTGTTTGCCGAGCTGTAAATAAATGGTTAATTGTTCAGTATTATTCTCCCGAATAGTTCTTTGGTAGAACTATTTTGTGTTATTGTGAGCTCTGTGTTTGTAAAGGCCTTGTGTGTGTAATAAGTGTGAAATTGCTGTGGTTGTGAGTGCACTTGTGTCTGTGTTTGAAAGTGTGTGTATGGAAGTGTTTGACTAAGTACAAATATAGGCCCAGTACAGGGATTGGAATGTATGATGAATCCTTAACAATAAAAGGAACACAGAGTGGATGTTATAAGCCTTATAAATAAGGGGACAAGTGTGAATATCAGCCCTAAAAATTAAAAAGGAACAGGATGAATGGAGTAAGGTTGTCTAATAAAGAAGATTTGTCTTTTATATGTTGAATTGATGTTGGGAATGAAAGCCTGTCTCGTGAAACTTTGGTAAGGAATTTCCTTGGTTAACAGAAATCTTGGCTTTATGGGTTGTCTCTGTGATTCAGAGAGAAAAACTCAGTCTTTAATGCATTACCAACAAAGAGTATATATGCAATTTATATAAAAGAATATCTATTTAGACCTATTTTCAATGTTCCATCAATATATGAGGCAAAAGAGTAATACAGTATAAATTAACAATAGGGAGAATAATAAAAACTATAAGACAACACAGCTGTAAAGATGTGCATGGAAGGGAAAAATTTACTTTTGGCTGGCAGAAAAAATTTAGTCAAGGACTGTTCAGTTCTGGCAACACAGGAAGCCTGGTGTAAGATTAAATAAACTGAGAAAAAGCAGCAGTTGACTGGTCATAACTCCTAACTAGACTGAAGCAAAGACAAGTATTTAACTTCATACAAGAGAAGTTATACAGTTAAGTGATATAACTGTGCTTATGAGTTAATTTCATAGTGACAAGTAAGAATATTAAAATAATATAAAACTTTAAAGTACTTGAATTTCATTTGGGAACTCACATTATCTGAGAAAAAACTTTGACTCCAGTGTTTTGCAGTAAACTAAATTCAACGGAGTAATTGGATTTTAAACAAAGGTTGTATTAAAGATAAGTGTTATCATAATACATAAGGTGTACTTATGGCAGCCACTCCTGTGGATATATTAGGATTAAAATATCCAGTGTTTAAGGAACTTATAGATAAACTCTCAAACAAATGGCAAAAAAGAACCAAAAATGTGATGACAAAATAGCCAAATGAAGATTTGATGTATCTTTGTGTGAGGAAATGGAAACACTGATAAAAGATCAAAACTAAAGATAAGAATAAAAATAAAAAGAGAGATGAAAAAGAGAAAGGGGGAGAGAAGTGCTAGCATTGTTCAAAACAGAAGGAGAAAATTATCTGAAAAATATAAGACAGGCTAGGAAAATACTGAAGGATGCAGAAGGGAGATGAGTAAAAAAGGAGAAGAGGCCCTTGTCAAACCACCTCCATATGTGACCCCAAAGGTCAGCTCCCAATCCTCAAGGGAACTGTAGAAGCTTTAGGAGAATGTGGATTGTGGATTTAGAAAAAGAAAGACAAATAAGACTGGAAGTCAGAAAAAAAAAAATAATAAGTTCAGAAAAAGTGAGAAAAAATTAGATTGTTATGAACAAGCACGGGCAGCTTTAGGAAAAATTAAATTGAAAAATTATGAAGATACTGTATGTGAAAAAGAACTTTTAGGGCAAGTGAGAACAGAAGAAGAGGAGATTGAAGCAGAAGCGCAAGTAATAGAAGCACAAATACATAAAAGAATGAAAAGAAACAGAAAAATGTATACTTCATAATAGGTAAACAGGGAGCAGCTTGGAGTATAACTGAGAATTTACTTGTAAAACAAATTGATTTAATATAGTATATTCTGATCCATATGTATTCTTATATTTAGGGAAGAATTGTATTGCAAAATATTGGGGGCCAATGATGAAAAAAGCTAAACAGTGCCAATGGGAAACAACAGTATATCCATTGATTTTTCAATCTGTTGACAAAAATTACATAAATATTTTGTGTGGGACTCCATTGTTGGGTACTCCACCAGAAGTAGTCATCAATAAAAAAATTAAAAATATATAAACACATATGATAACAACACACAAATTGGAAGAGACTATTGATGCTGAACTATTTAAAGAATTGGAGCATCAGGTACCAAATAAGTTATGGTCTCAGCATGACACAGATGTAGGACTGGTAAATTCAGCTAGTCCAATAAGAATACAACTTAGGTCAGGCCCGGTGCACGTCAAGCCAGGTGCACGTCTGCCAAAAGAAATCGCAGTACCCTTTACAGCCTGAGGCTGAATCAGGCATAAAATACACTATAGATGGTTTAATAAAAGCAGGAGTATTAATAGAAACAAACAGTTAATTGGAGTGTAATACTCCAATTTTTCCTGTGATCAAAGCAAACAAATCTAAATGGCGCCTTGTTCATGACTTGCGAGCAATCAGTTATATAGTAGAAAATTGTCCGGCTGATGTTCCAAATCCGCACACACTGCTGACAAATGTCCCTCCTGATGCCAAATACTTTACTATGATTGATTTATGCTCTTCCTTTTTCAGTATTCCGGTGGCAGAGGAAAGTAGACACTTATTTGCATTCACGTATGCTGGTAAGCAGTAAACCTATACCAGAAAGCCACGATGGAAATGCTAACATCTCAAGATAATGGAAAGAGAAATTAAAAAGAAGGATTTTGTAACTGGAGTATGGAAAGTAAATCTTAAATGAGAAAACTTCACAATCATGTATCTGTTTTAAGTGCTGTCTATTAAATTTTATGAGGAAAAATGTTTGTCAATATTAAATTAAACTCTATAATGTCTTGATATCTAAATGTAAGTTCCCATGATTTAATGTTTTGTTTTTGATTTGTTTAAATATGTCTAGAGAACAATTTACATGTGACTGCAGCTTTATCAGTGTAAACTTGATCAACCAACAAATATAAGACAGGTAGTGTTTATTATTTTTGCTAGGGAATGTCTGAATGGAGAGATTGAGTGAGACTTGTTAGTGCCCTTAATAGAAACAGATCCTGTGCTCTGTAAGGAGAGTGAGCAGGAGGGGATATACCCTGTGTCTCTCTTGATATCTCCACTCAAACAAAGGGGCGCCCCGAATTTAGAAAAGATAGATAGCAGATTCTTTTAAGATTAGATATTTTTCTTTTATTTCTTGTTTTATATATACAGTGTAGGCATTGGTTGATCATGGGTACACTGAGAGCTGCCACTAAAACTAGATTTAGAGGAAATAAATTTAAGAATGAGTTTGATAATTTCATGTTCTCTACTTTTAAAAATTTGCTAAGTTTTGAGAAGTTTTTTCTTGGGTTTGTTCTGTGACCGATCATGCAGAAAAAATTGAAATAAAGTCCCAATATGTGATATATTTAATATAAAAATAATTGAGAATGCTAATAAATAATTGGTCGTTGTTAGCAGGTGAAACCCAAGGAGAAACATTGAGATTAAATTGAATATCATAAATAATTTCAAGCTGTCATCATTATGTGTATGTTGTGCACTAACTCATTCTGCAACTAGTCTCTCACCATTGTAGATGACCTGGCCAAATGATTTATTGTAGCGGCTAACACTGCAGGAGGAAGTCAGAGGAAAAAAGACTGAAAGATGTGGGCTATTATCTGATTGGCCTTCACACTATCATGACTGCTGGTAATCATTACTGAATTGACATTACAAATGTGGATTAAATTTCTCTGGATAAGTTGACTTTGGTCATATATGACTAATTTGATGTTTGACTTTCCAACTGCCATCCATGGGTTCAATAACCATATCTAAATTGTTCTGAGGGTCTAAATTTAAATCCAGCATCTAACCACTGAGTTATTGATTTAAAGAGTAAATATTACAAATTTATGGCAAAGTAAGAGTTACCTATTGGATTGGTACTCACCTAAATTTTCCAGAGGGTACCCTCACTCTAAAGAAAAGGGTAGTGTGTGTTACAAAAAGTTGACAGAGTATCTTTTTCTAGTGTCAATATTTCCATTTTGAGATAAATCTATGTAAGTATCACTTTAGAGGCATACAGTTTCTGCACAGTGATGTTTGTCTCTATTATTTAACTGAATCATTTATCAGGAAATGCTGAGGAATATAAGAGAATAATAACTAAAACATCTTATTGTTAAATTATGCTAAACATTAGGATTTAATAGATGAGAATCACGAGAAATTAAAAGGATTTAATGTATTTTAACGATCAATTATTTCGAAATGTGGCAGTACGGGCGGCGGCCTTCCCGACCGGCGGGAACCGCTTGATCAAGGTAATTTAAATCCGACTACGCCACCCTGGGGGAGAGCCAGGGAAATACTCCCAATAAAAGGGCACACAGGTTCGTTGTTTCCATTCAAGAGGACAAGAGACGTAAATACCAGAGTACAAAAATAACACACACACACACACACACACACACAAAGGTGAGTCAGTTGTAAACCCACAGCACTCCACAGGTGAAAGGGGCACTATCACCATCTAACGGGGAACAGCTAGCCCCCTGCGAACAGAGAAGAGAATTAACAATACTCATAAAACTAAAAACAAAACAAGCAAACTGATTTTGAACATACAAAACATACTATGTTGGTGTGAAGGGTAGGGGTGAGCTAGTAACAAAATTACCCTACCAGGACCAACTTCACACAGACAAAAACATAATAAAATGGGTTAACTTAATACAAAATAACACCACTTCCAACTCCAATGATGATCTCTGTGGCTCAAGATATACGCATATACAGAGAACGGCTCCCGCTTCTCTCGGTGAGAGAGGAAACATCACTGCTGGAGTCAGAAACAGAGTTTATAATGTAAACATACAAACACAATGTATAACAAATCAGAAAACAAAAAGTAAAACAAAACAAAACAGCAGTGCAGTTCACGCTGCAGCTTCCATCCAGACTGACACCTCTAGTGAGCAAATTAGTTGATCAAAGGTGTTGAGACTGCAGCCATAATTACGGCCGCACACACACAGCTGTATGAAACAGCTGACTGAAGGAAGGCAGCAGTTGGCCAGCGGAGCTTGATACAAGCCTCGCCCCAGCAAACACTTTGGCGCGGAGGAGCCCAATACCGGCGCGGGTGGGGGTCATTGGACCATGACGCGCATCTAGGCGACACGTAGCCACCCTAATATACCCCACAAATGCGCGCTGATAGGCTGTGAATCAAACCACCAAATACTAAGGGGTGGAATAAATTAAAACCAACAGATGCGCTGTTCTTATGCACACCGCATAATACAAATCCCATTAGAAGTTCATATAATGCATAACCGGGAAAGAAAACCACGGTTACACACAAATAACAACATTGGGGGGGTGGGAACTTTTACAAGTAATTAGTCTGTCTCACTACAAAAACATAAGAGATTTGATGAATTTCAATTGTGCCTCTTTTATACTTTATTTTGTTTAAACATTTACTTACTTTTCTGTTAATTTAAAAAAGATGATTTTTGTTGTTTCATTAGATAGAATGGAACTTGCTTCTCATGAGAGAGTAAGAAAACGTAATAGATAATAGATAATTATTTAACAGAAAGCAAAAAAGAAGGGATAAGACAGGTGTTTTAAATGTAAAGCTCTGTTTGAACAGAAGGCTAAAGTTGAATTGAAAGTAAAGAGAATGTTGAAAAAGAGAGGAAAAGCTTGTGTTTATTAAAGATTTGATGGCTGTTGTTTTAGAAATCATGTGAAAGAAAGAAAAAAAAGAGAAAAAAGACTCACAAGGTATATGGTGTTATCATGAAGCATAGATGGTTGTATCAACTAAGATTAATGTAAGTAATAAAAATGATTAAATAACAGTGATAAGGGGAAGTAAATTACAAGAATATTGGTCTTCATTTTTAGGTTGATGAATTTTTATCCACATGTGAAGTCTGTGTGCAAAACAATGTCAGAAAAGCAATAATACCACCCATAGCTCATATGCCAGTGCCAGAAGGACAATTCAAGCATTTGTTTATGTATTATATGGACATGAGAAAGATAGATTTAGCACATGTCTGGAAGCAGTGCTATCAGCAGATAAGGGATCAGGAACAGTAATCAAATTTCTAACAAGAGAAGAAGGTTGAAAGTTCTGGAAGAGATGGTTTAAAATGGAAAAGTTTGAAAGCAGTTAATATAATGAATTCTTATAATGATCACTTTTTTCACTGTTGAAGGGAAATTAAGGTTTTCCAAATTCAGAGGACAATTTGAAGTTAAGTGTTTATATTAAAGATAAGAGATTAAGTTGAACGTTAATCTGAGAGAATAAATGTAGGTTCAAAACTATCTAGAGACCATTATTGATTAAGGTGATGTTCTAAATTAAGCTTCCTAGAAGCTTGACAGAGGCTACCCAGTATTTTGTTTTATTCTGATATTACTTCCCACGATTATACAAGGTATTTTGTGACATTTGCTAAAAGAGCAGAAATACAACTTGAATGAAAATTAATGTTCTGGAAATGAGTTCAATTGTAGCATTTTTACTTTTAATTTGTTAAGTTTTAATAGACTGTTTAATTTTGAATAATGCTTTGTAAATTTAACCATGTTTGGAACTGTCTCCATATTTAAGCAGTTATAGATGGTTCCATTGGCTGTGACGGTTCTCAGGTGATACTTCCTGAAGCAACAGAAAACATCTGTTTATGGATACCAAATTATTAAAAATTAACTGGTAGGACTGAGCGGTATCAGACCAGTGGCAAGAGGTGGTAACCCAAAGACAGGAAAGAGTCTCCAATGGCAAAATGAGAGCGGCCTAAGACAGGGCGCCACCGCCCTGGAAACCTGCCCAAGATGGGAGGGTAATATGGGTTTAAGGAAGTGGATGGAAAAAAGGAGGTCTAGAAGAAACCTGCCTGAAAAGTGAGTTCCACTCAACCCGACTGCATTTTAATAACTGCTTTATTAAAATATTTTATCACAGCGATAAATACCAAGCATTCTATCACTGTGTTCTATCAGGGGATCATACCCTGTGTAGAAGATAAATTAAAGATTGCATTTGGGGGTAAAATTTCGAGAACCGTTGCATACAAAGAAGTGCCTAAATTATTAAAGGAGTATTGAACAAACCTGAGAATGATGGTATGATGAAGATTTAGGATTGAAAAATTATTTTTTTATTATGATTTTATTGAACTCATGTACATTTTTATAATAATGATGAATGGGCGACTAAAAATTAACATGGCTTTACTTGTTTATAGCAATTTAAATAGATTGCTTAAAGAAATGGGGTGCACAGTAAGCTAAAATTAATATAATGTTTGGAATAACAACATTGTGGAAGGAATAATATTGTGTTGTGTGTTACCATTGGTAAAATCATTCTTGATATGAGCAACAGTAAGTAGATTACCTTGATCGATGTATATGGTCCAATGCAATGACAACTAACCTGGGTGGACAGAAAGACCAAGATGGGAGGAAATTGATCCCTCTAATGAATATATATAAGAAGATATGAAGAACCACACCCTGGGTGAAAGTGCTAGCCTAACCTCTCCCTAAAGGGTGACCCTCTTCGATGCGCAAAGTATCTGGGCTGAAGACATCTACACTAAAAGCAAGAACTCTTGAAATGATGATGAACATTTTGTATGATACACTCTACATAACTGTGACAACCAAACACAAGGCTGAACCAATTGCACACTCATGCTTAAAACAATTTTGTATGTTTTATTTTTTGAATGAATATGGGGACAGAATCTTTTACTCTATTCTTAAGCAAAGTTGAGTAGAGATGTTTGGTTCTGTGATCTCCAACGGAGTGCGGTGGCATAATCTGGTCACTGGTAGTGAAACTGTGTGACTTAATTTAGGTCACTAGTTAAGCATAACTGAGGCGACTGAATTGTGAAACTGCACTCTGAGGAAAAATGGAAATGTGACTTCTGAAAGTCACAGAGGGGGGATATGTGGTGTATTTTTATCAAGTTGAGTATACATTAATCAAGTATAATCGATGCCATTTTATTCTACAATTATTTCTGCTGGTCATATGTGTTTTTTTGTGTATGTGAGTGGTTCAGCATAAAAGTCTGGGAATGGAATGTCAGAGGTACATGGACACTCACACATAAATGACATGCAGATGTTTCCTATTTACTTCTTTTGAAGCTAAAGAAAATATATGATGAGGCCCCCTCTTAGTAAAGTGTTTTTACATAGTGTGAAAATGGCTCACAGGATGTAACCGAAGCCTTCTGGTTTAAAGATAAAGAAAATTTGTTAGGGCTCCAAAGATGTTTTTCTGCTCAAAACAGGGTATTCATTGTTTTAGCCACGCCTTGTGAGACCTATGTACGCATGTGCAAACTCAAGACACTTCAGTTGTTTCTGCAGGGGCAACTCGGCTTTATGGTCTGATAATAAAGTCTATTCTTCTGAAATCAAAAACTCAAATTCTTTAAGAGTGAGTTTTTCACTACAATCCAAACATTCACGTCAGCTGAATTTCTGGCATGTTGGATCCTCCTTGGGGCCCAGGGCAGCTCCTGTCACTCAGGACAGTTTCGTCCTTGGATCCCGTGTGTGGGAGCAAATTTACTCTGAGGTAGTGAACAAATCTGGGTGAGATTTCACAGGGCAGAAGAGGACCTCTTCGCCTCTATGATAGCGCAATGTCTCCTCTACTTCTCCCTAAGTCACCCAGCCCCCTTGGGTCTGGACTTAAAAGCACATACATGACCCTGAATGCGTCTGTATGCGTTTTTGTCCCACGGTTTTTCTGCTCCCGGGAGTCTTGGCAAGGTTCGCCAGCAAGGGTCTTGCCTCCTACTAATGGCGCTGCGGTGGCCGAACAGGATATGTTTCTCGGATACCTCTCCTCGACGGCTCGCCTTGGGCGATTCCGAACAGGGAGGACCTTCTCATCCCTGGCTCGAATTGTGAAACCTTTCATGCTTGGCCCCTAAGGGTACCAACTGAGGTTCACAGGGCTTTCTCTTGAAGTTATCGAGACCATTTCAAGTGCTAGGGCTCCCTCCACTTGGAACTGATCTGGGTAGATTTTACAGAGCCTCTGTTGAAAGCGTAATGTCTCCTCTACTTCTCCCCAGTCGCCCAGTCCCCCACCCCCCCGGCTGATCGTGGTGACGCATACATTGCACAAATGCGCTTGCATGCATTTCCTTCTTCTAAGTTCATATTACAGAACCAGCTAACTGCCAGTTTGCTTCAGTTCTGGATTTTCTGTAGAAAGAACTGTCAGAGGGGACTTGCCTCGCCACTGCCAGGTTCTATGTGGCCTCCACTGCGGTTTGCCACGCCTTGATGGGCGGGGTGCTCCCTAAGAGGCATCCTTGCTAGGACCTCTTCATAGGGTAAGACCCCCTTTTTAGACCTCTAGAGTCAGCGTTTGGTAGACTTCTGACTCTCAAGATGGTTTTTCTTATGGCAATTACGTCTCTAAGGAGACTTGTGTACCTACAGGCTCTGTCTCTTTTGCCGGCCTGTTTAGAGTTTGCCCCAGCTATGACCAAAAGCATTCTTTACACCCTCACCCTAACTACCTGCCCAAGGTGCCTTTTGCGACCCGTGGCCAGTTATTTTTCTAAGCCTTCTGCTCCCTGCCGTTTGTAATGCTAGAGCAGCTAAGACTTCTCAGACTTTGTCCAGTCTGTACCCTTCAGACTTATGCCCACCGCATTTGTCAGGGCAGCAATTCTTCACATGGAAGCCATAACCGGGGGTGGTCACCTTCTAGCAGACTATGTCAATTTGGGTGAGGGTCAAGCTTCGCCAGTAGGTTTTAGGGCGCACTCTACCAGAGGGCACACGTTCATCAAATTTTATGGTTTAGATGTTTGTTACTCCGGGCTCTTATGCCCTTGAGTCGACATCTCAATCTCATGTCTGAGACCTCTCACGTTCTTGTGAGCACACTTCACAACCATAGGGGTCCGGACAGCCCCAGTGCGGCGGCGTGGGTATTGCATTCCCATAGCGCTTAGCAAAGCGCAGCATCATAGTGAAGCTTTTTGTAAAGGGAACGTCTCGGGTTACATGTGTAACCCTTGTTCCCTGAAAAAAAGCGGAAAGAGATGCTGCGCTTCTTTGACGCACTGGGACGTCCCAGGACTGCTCTTCAAAAAGAAGTATCTGATGACACCTGGTGACGCATCCATTTATAGCCTGGCCACAGGTGCATCAGCCAAGGCTATAAATTCCGGTCAATGTTCATTGACGTGTTACACACATATTCACAGCTCGGTCACAACTAGGATCGTTCCCATAGCGCTTAGCAAAGCGCAGCATCTTGGATTGGCTGTGTAATAAACCAGGACATCCGGTCACCCAATCTATAAATTAATTATATAAAAAAAGCATTTTTCTACCCAAAATAACTTCACATTTCATTGTGCATTTTATTGTGGAAAACAATTTTAAAATAGAAAACACTAAATAAATATCTGTTTTTCAGAGTTGCATTCTGCTTTAGCAATAACAACTTTTCCCCGACTATTTAAAAAGTTAATACATCAAGGACCAGTTTAAATTGACAACAAGAGACTAGAGATGCCTACATGTGTGGATACATTATGCCTAAAAAGACTTAACATCCAATATTAATACTATTTTTCAGAATTTGTATTTGTTGTTTTAGTAAACTGTGAGAGACATGATGTGGGCGACTTGAATTAATGAAGCCACGACCACGACGAAACCGCGATGCGAGCACTGTCTTGGATGAACAAACGCCTTGTGCGATTTTACCAGTTGTCAGGTCCCGTACTGTGCGAAACTGCCTTGTAGTTTCTAGTACACTGGGTACATACCTGTCTTTATGTGATTGTTGTGCCAGCCACCTCAGAAATCGATGTTAAGCAGCAGTCTTCGTAGTAACATTCAAGCGTATTAGTTGACTGAATATGCCGCTCTGCAGGTGTGTTTGCTCAACACGGTGAAACAAACTCTGGCTACGTCTACGACATCAGGGGGTGCTGCAACTGCTTGCAGACAGAGTGTCCATTTATTTCTGTTTCATTATTTTCATTTATTTATTTTGTTCATTGCATCACAAATCAAATCCCATGGACTCTGCTGGACTCCAAAAAAAATCCCAAAGAGTCCCAAAGGCTTGATTGAATCTGAATAAAAATGCATCTGAGTCAATGACAAGTCCAAGTCCATTAAAATTGGACTCGTGACTCAGACACAAGTCCGAGTGCAAACTTGAGTACTCCAACTCTAGCAGGTTTATATCACCTAACTGTGACTTTATATCTCTGTGGAATAATGGAGGCATCTTTTAAACGTTTTCTGTTGGTGTAACTGCAACTGTTCCCTGTTTGAAGGATGTTCTATAGGAATGTGTCTCTTGTCTCTACTCTCACGTTTCACACGTAGCTCAAATGTATGTTACCCCCAAATAAGGTAATGAGCCATTTCATTGGTGGGGGTCCAGTGGAATGTGGTTTTTCTGGACCATATAACAAAGTGATGAACAATAAACGTTGAAGAACGATCTGATAGCATTGGGTGTCTGTGTCATGTCTTTCTTCCCTCAGCTGAGCCGTATCGAGATGGGGATTGCAGATCAAGAAAATAAATTAAACACATTGGATGACAAAATTATCTAACAATCTCGCAATTGCAAGAAAAAAGACACGATTGTGAGATACAAAGTCAGAATAAGCCCTTTTATTTTTTTATTGCATGGCGGGATCCATCTTCCATACATTAATTCTGGTATAGCTTCTTTTCAGCCACATCATCACATTTGGAAAAAAAGGTATTGAGGTGCCCTCTCGTGGTGACATACGAGTACTGCGAGAAAGTATTAGTTGATTAGAACTCTTACAATACTAATAGTAATATCTTTATTAAAATATTTGCCTCTTTCAATGGGAAAACACAGACAAACCAGTGATTCCCTGTCTGTCGCTCACTTCGACGTTGTGTCTACCACCTGAGCCACTGAGGTGGCCGGACACTCCCGGCTCCTCAGAAAAATCCTGAATGAACTCATAGTATTTCCTCGCCTTTATACCCATATGTCCGGGGGCAGGGTATGCAAATACTGTCTGCCAACTTCTCATTGGCCATTTTTCATGCATCAGAGTCATATTCGGCGCTCAAGAGAGACCCTAGTGTAGCTTCTTCGACACAATGTCTCGTTCCCTCCATCAGGGAATGGAGGTTACATACGTAACCTAGACATTTCCTTTTGTTTAACTGTTTAATTAAGAATGTTTGTGGTAGTGTTGTGGTATGAAAAGTGATGGGAGTAAACAAATGGTCACATCTTTTGTGTCGTAAATGGTCCCAATGGAGATCTGTTAAGTTCCCACATCCTCAACATTCACCTGACAATTGCCTTTTGTACTTGACTCCCTTCAGTACAACACAATCTTGCTATTAGTATCATATACTGTATGTAACTGGGCCTTTTGTGACTCTGAATCAGGAAACATTCAATCTGATTACATATGAGCCTTTTGGGATGTAATAAAATGTGTGTTATGTTGTCTTTTGATCAAATATGATTTGTGATAACTAACTGAACTAGTTCTTGTCTTTAAATATTCTAGCTAACAAGGTTCCACTTGTTTAATATTAGTTAATGCAGTAGGTATCATGATGAACAATAAACAGCATTCATTTATTTATTTATTTTTAATTGATAAAGACACAAATGTTTATAGCTCATGTTAGTTCATATTGCAGTAACAAATGTTAACATATACAACTTTTAATTATAAAAACAGATTAATACATTTGAAATGAACAAGACTAACAAATTCTACAAAGGTATTGTTCTTTGCTATTCATGTTAACAAATGTAGTCAACTAATCTTAACAAATGGAACCTTATTGTAAGTGTATGTAATATGAGCATGTTCTGACAAGATTTGAATCTCTTGTGGGGTTAGACGTTTCAAATTACAAATTACACCAGGACAATGCTTGTTATTTTGTTGATACAGCAATCAACCAAATCATGTTTCCAAGATGGAACAGAATGGACCATTTGTATATTTACTTAACTGAAATGAGCTAATGTAGCACAATTCTCAAGAATTTTGTCTCAACCTAACTTTAAAATTAAGTTTATTTTAATGTGTTTCTACACACACACACACACACACAAAAAACAAGTAGAAGATTTATGTTTAATGTTCTGTTATTTTGGGATTAAGAGGAGTGGAGATAATGTTTAGGTCGAGGTTCTGTACTGTACTTCTGTAAAATATCAGTAAAATCTGAATAAAATCTGAATAAAAATGCATCTGAGTCCATGACAAGTCCAAGTCCATTAAAATTGGACTCGTGACTCAGACACAAGTCCGAGTGCAAACTTGAGTACTCCAACTCTAGCAGGTTTATATCACCTAACTGTGACTTTATATCTCTGTGGAATAATGGAGGCATCTTTTAAACGTTTTCTGTTGGTGTAACTGCAACTGTTCCCTGTTTGAAGGATGTTCTATAGGAATGTGTCTCTTGTCTCTACTCTCACGTTTCACACGTAGCTCAAATGTATGTTACCCCCAAATAAGGTAATGAGCCATTTCATTGGTGGGGGTCCAGTGGAATGTGGTTTTTCTGGACCATATAACAAAGTGCTGAACAATAAACGTTGAAGAACGATCTGATAGCATTGGGTGTCTGTGTCATGTCTTTCTTCCCTCAGCTGAGCCGTATCGAGATGGGGATTGCAGATCAAGAAAATAAATTAAACACATTGGATGACAAAATTATCTAACAATCTCGCAATTGCAAGAAAAAAGACACGATTGTGAGATACAAAGTCAGAATAAGCCCTTTTATTTTTTTATTGCATGGCGGGATCCATCTTCCATACATTAATTCTGGTATAGCTTCTTTTCAGCCACATCATCACATTTGGAAAAAAAGGTATTGAGGTGCCCTCTCGTGGTGACATACGAGTACTGCGAGAAAGTATTAGTTGATTAGAACTCTTACAATACTAATAGTAATATCTTTATTAAAATATTTGCCTCTTTCAATGGGAAAACACAGACAAACCAGTGATTCCCTGTCTGTCGCTCACTTCGACGTTGTGTCTACCACCTGAGCCACTGAGGTGGCCGGACACTCCCGGCTCCTCAGAAAAATCCTGAATGAACTCATAGTATTTCCTCGCCTTTATACCCATATGTCCGGGGGCAGGGTATGCAAATACTGTCTGCCAACTTCTCATTGGCCTTTTTTCATGCATCAGAGTCATATTCGGCGCTCAAGAGAGACCCTAGTGTAGCTTCTTCGACACAATGTCTCGTTCCCTCCATCAGGGAATGGAGGTTACATACGTAACCTAGACATTTCCTTTTGTTTAACTGTTTAATTAAGAATGTTTGTGGTAGTGTTGTGGTATGAAAAGTGATGGGAGTAAACAAATGGTCACATCTTTTGTGTCGTAAATGGTCCCAATGGAGATCTGTTAAGTTCCCACATCCTCAACATTCACCTGACAATTGCCTTTTGTACTTGACTCCCTTCAGTACAACACAATCTTGCTATTAGTATCATATACTGTATGTAACTGGGCCTTTTGTGACTCTGAATCAGGAAACATTCAATCTGATTACATATGAGCCTTTTGGGATGTAATAAAATGTGTGTTATGTTGTCTTTTGATCAAATATGATTTGTGATAACTAACTGAACTAGTTCTTGTCTTTAAATATTCTAGCTAACAAGGTTCCACTTGTTTAATATTAGTTAATGCAGTAGGTATCATGATGAACAATAAACAGCATTCATTTATTTATTTATTTTTAATTGATAAAGACACAAATGTTTATAGCTCATGTTAGTTCATATTGCAGTAACAAATGTTAACATATACAACTTTTAATTATAAAAACAGATTAATACATTTGAAATGAACAAGACTAACAAATTCTACAAAGGTATTGTTCTTTGCTATTCATGTTAACAAATGTAGTCAACTAATCTTAACAAATGGAACCTTATTGTAAGTGTATGTAATATGAGCATGTTCTGACAAGATTTGAATCTCTTGTGGGGTTAGACGTTTCAAATTACAAATTACACCAGGACAATGCTTGTTATTTTGTTGATACAGCAATCAACCAAATCAAGTTTCCGAGATGGAACAGAATGGACCATTTGTATATTTACTTAACTGAAATGAGCTAATGTAGCACAATTCTCAAGAATTTTGTCTCAACCTAACTTTAAAATTAAGTTTATTTTAATGTGTTTCTACACACACACACACAAAAAAAACAAGTAGAAGATTTATGTTTAATGTTCTGTTATTTTGGGATTAAGAGGAGTGGAGATAATGTTTAGGTCGAGGTTCTGTACTGTACTTCTGTAAAATATCAGTAAAATCTGAATAAAATCTGAATAAAAATGCATCTGAGTCCATGACAAGTCCAAGTCCATTAAAATTGGACTCGTGACTCAGACACAAGTCCGAGTGCAAACTTGAGTACTCCAACTCTAGCAGGTTTATATCACCTAACTGTGACTTTATATCTCTGTGGAATAATGGAGGCATCTTTTAAACGTTTTCTGTTGGTGTAACTGCAACTGTTCCCTGTTTGAAGGATGTTCTATAGGAATGTGTCTCTTGTCTCTACTCTCACGTTTCACACGTAGCTCAAATGTATGTTACCCCCAAATAAGGTAATGAGCCATTTCATTGGTGGGGGTCCAGTGGAATGTGGTTTTTCTGGACCATATAACAAAGTGCTGAACAATAAACGTTGAAGAACGATCTGATAGCATTGGGTGTCTGTGTCATGTCTTTCTTCCCTCAGCTGAGCCGTATCGAGATGGGGATTGCAGATCAAGAAAATAAATTAAACACATTGGATGACAAAATTATCTAACAATCTCGCAATTGCAAGAAAAAAGACACGATTGTGAGATACAAAGTCAGAATAAGCCCTTTTACTTTTTTATTGCATGGCGGGATCCATCTTCCATACATTAATTCTGGTATAGCTTCTTTTCAGCCACATCATCACATTTGGAAAAAAAGGTATTGAGGTGCCCTCTCGTGGTGACATACGAGTACTGCGAGAAAGTATTAGTTGATTAGAACTCTTACAATACTAATAGTAATATCTTTATTAAAATATTTGCCTCTTTCAATGGGAAAACACAGACAAACCAGTGATTCCCTGTCTGTCGCTCACTTCGACGTTGTGTCTACCACCTGAGCCACTGAGGTGGCCGGACACTCCCGGCTCCTCAGAAAAATCCTGAATGAACTCATAGTATTTCCTCGCCTTTATACCCATATGTCCGGGGGCAGGGTATGCAAATACTGTATGCCAACTTCTCATTGGCCTTTTTTCATGCATCAGAGTCATATTCGGCGCTCAAGAGAGACCCTAGTGTAGCATCTTCGACACAATGTCTCGTTCCCTCCATCAGGGAATGGAGGTTACATACGTAACCTAGACATTTCCTTTTGTTTAACTGTTTAATTAAGAATGTTTGTGGTAGTGTTGTGGTATGAAAAGTGATGGGAGTAAACAAATGGTCACATCTTTTGTGTCGTAAATGGTCCCAATGGAGATCTGTTAAGTTCCCACATCCTCAACATTCACCTGACAATTGCCTTTTGTACTTGACTCCCTTCAGTACAACACAATCTTGCTATTAGTATCATATACTGTATGTAACTGGGCCTTTTGTGACTCTGAATCAGGAAACATTCAATCTGATTACATATGAGCCTTTTGGGATGTAATAAAATGTGTGTTATGTTGTCTTTTGATCAAATATGATTTGTGATAACTAACTGAACTAGTTCTTGTCTTTAAATATTCTAGCTAACAAGGTTCCACTTGTTTAATATTAGTTAATGCAGTAGGTATCATGATGAACAATAAACAGCATTCATTTATTTATTTATTTTTAATTGATAAAGACACAAATGTTTATAGCTCATGTTAGTTCATATTGCAGTAACAAATGTTAACATACACAACTTTTAATTATAAAAACAGATTAATACATTTGAAATGAACAAGACTAACAAATTCTACAAAGGTATTGTTCTTTGTTATTCATGTTAACAAATGTAGTCAACTAATCTTAACAAATGGAACCTTATTGTAAGTGTATGTAATATGAGCATGTTCTGACAAGATTTGAATCTCTTGTGGGGTTAGACGTTTCAAATTACAAATTACACCAGGACAATGCTTGTTATTTTGTTGATACAGCAATCAACCAAATCATGTTTCCGAGATGGAACAGAATGGACCATTTGTATATTTACTTAACTGAAATGAGCTAATGTAGCACAATTCTCAAGAATTTTGTCTCAACCTAACTTTAAAATTAAGTTTATTTTAATGTGTTTCTACACACACACACACACAAAAAAAACAAGTAGAAGATTTATGTTTAATGTTCTGTTATTTTGGGATTAAGAGGAGTGGAGATAATGTTTAGGTCGAGGTTCTGTACTGTACATCTGTAAAATATCAGTAAAATCTACCTGTAAACTCAGCAGCGCCATACTTATCATACAGTACAAAAATGTGTTTCTTTATATCTAGCAACAAGCTGCAAGGTTCAAAAGAGTTATTTGAACAGATTACATTTAAATTGAGTTTACACAATTCATTTAGGTTTTTGCTACACAAAATTGCTGAGTAGAGCCTACATTTTAATTTCATATAATAGAAAATAATTTTCATTACGTGGAAGCAATGTCCACAATTGAAACTTTTTGAACGATTTGTCAAATAATCTCAGGAAAAGAAACTTTTGGACTTGTTTGTTTTGATTTCCCAAGGAATCTATGCTGATGTGGGACAGAGCAGGCTTAACCCTCTGGGGTCTGAGGGTATTTTGGGCCCTGGAGAAGTTTTGACATGCCTTGACATTTGTGCTTTTTTCAGTTTCTTAAAAACATATGAATGGCTAAAGTCTAATGACACTGTATTCAGCACAAACAGGGATACAATAATATGTGAGCAACATGTGTGTACATGTTTGTATTTTTGAGAAAATAACGTTTATGCATGTTTTTTTTTTTTAAACGTCTAGGTTACGTATGTAACCTCCATTCCCTGATGGAGGGAACGAGACGTTGTGTCGAAGAAGCGACAGTAGGGGTCTCTCTTGAGCGCCGAATATGCCTCTGATGCATGAAAAAAGGCCAATGAGAAGTTGGCAGACAGTATTTGCATACCCCGCCCCCGGAAATACAGGTATAAAGGCGAGAAAATACTATGAGTTCATTCAGGATTTTTCTGAGGAGCCGGGAGTGTCTGGCCACCTCAGTGGCTCGGCTCAGCGATATGGCCGGGAGGACACGATGTCTCGTTCCCTCCATCAGGGAACGGAGGTTACATACGTAACCTAGACATTCCCCGTCTGTCGCTCACTTCGACGTCATGTCGAAGAAGCGACACTAGGTGTCCACTTCAAATCACGCCATGCACTGAGCCGTGTACGTGTAATGCTGACACAGGAGCGGGCAGGTATTTCACGTGCCAGGACAACCAGCTGTGTCAGACTGCACGCACCCTTCACCAATGCCCCATAAAAGACGTCGGAATTCTTATAGTTACCCAAGCAGGGGAACAAGGTGACACTTGCCAACCTGGGACGGGCCGAGCCTAGTCGGGCCTCTTTTCACTCTATGTTTCTCTCATAGAGCCAAATGGCTGGGTTCCTTACCGCATCGTGGGAAGGGGGTCTTACCCATTTTCCTATTCTTTCTGGGGGAAAAGACCCTGCGGAGACCACACCTGCCCAGGAAGGGGGAGGTACCATGGCAAAATACATCACATGGCCTCTTCGGTCACATGTGGGAAAGAATGGCGTGGTGGTAGATCCAGCTTCGAAGAGGGGGGAGTTGCTACAACATGGCGACCGGAGGGCAGCGGGAACTGCCTAAGGGAGACACGGGTCAGCTCGTAAGGTGACCGTACCACGGAAAATACACACAGGAGTCCGCGTAGGAGGCATGATCTGTGGAGCACCTTCCCAGTGCAGGGTAGATTTGAGATACCCACAGTGGAATGGGTCGGCGAATTCCTCCGCTGAATTGCGGACCCACAAGGCTAGGGAGGAGTCATCCAGGGAGCCGAGTAAGTGGGATCTCCTGGGAGGGAAAAGCGCACTGTTTTACCTCGGCCGAGGGAAAGGGCACTGGACACAAGCGATTCACCCGGTCAGACCGTCAACGTGTACCGAGTTCTAGCGGCTCAGACCTGAGAAAACACGGGACGAGACTGACTCAACCCTGAGGTTGTAAATCCTCACAAAGGTATTGGGTGTTGCCCAACCCACAGCTTGCATATGTCTGCCAGAGAGGCGCCCCTAGCCAGTGCCCACAAGGATGCAGCACTCCTCATTGAGTGTGCTCAGACCCGCAAGGGGGGTGCACGGCCTGGGTGTGGTAGGCCAACAGGATGGCGTCCAACAGCCAGTAAGAGAGCCTCTGTTTGGAGACAGCGTTCCCTTTCCGCTGTCAGCCAAAGCAGACAAAGAGCTTCTTAGAACGCCTGACGTCGTGCGTGCAGTCCACACAGGTGTGTAAGGCACATACCGGGCACAGCAAAGAAGGGGCAGGGCCTGCCTCCTCCCGGGGCAGCGCTTGCAGGTTCACTACCTGGTCTCTAATGGGTGTGGTAGGAACCTTGGGTACATAGCCCGGTCGCAGTCTTAGGATCACATGTGTGTCTGCCAGACCGAACTCCAGGCAAGTGTCGCTGACAGAGAATGCTTGCAGAATGCTAGCCCTCTTGATGGAGGCGAGCGCGATCAGCAGGGCCGTCTTTAGGGAGTGGGCCCTGAGTCCGGCTGATTCTAGCGGCTCGAAGGGGGATCTCTGAAGACTGGTGAGGATCACCGAGATATCCCAGGAGGGGAACAGGCTTGGCTGGGAGGGATTTAACCTCCGGGCGCCTCTTAGGAACCTGATGACTAAGTCGTGCTTACCCAGAGACTTGCCGTCTACTGGGTCGTGGTGAGCTGCGATAGCAGCAACATACACCTTTAAGGTGGAAGGGGACAGCCTCCCTTCCAACTTCTCCTGTAGGAATAAGAGCACTGACCTAACTGCACACCTCTGTGGGTCTTCAGCACGGGAAGAACACCAATTTGCAAACAGTCGCCACTTTAGGGTGTAAAGTTGCCTTGTAGAAGGAGCCTTGGCTTGGTCGATCGTGTCTACGACGGTAGGTGGTAGATCAGCTAGATCTTCCGCATCCTGTCCAGGGGCCAGACATTGAGGTTCCAGAGGTCTGGGCGCGGATGCCAGAGCGTGCCCCGTCCCTGAGAAAGAAGGTCCTTCCTCAGTGGAATTTGCTAGGGAGAGGCTGTCACGAGGAGTACGAGGTCCGAGAACCAGGCCCGGGTGGGCCAGTAAGGAGCCACTAGGGTGACTTGTTCCTCGTCCTCCCTGACCTTGCACAGCACCTGTGCAAGAAGGCTCACTGGGGGAAATGCGTACTTGCGCATCCCCGAGGGCCAGCTGTGTGCCAGTGTATCTGCTCCGAGGGGAGCCTCTGTTCGGGCATACCAGAGCGGGCTGTGGTAGGTCTCTCGGGAGGCAAACAGGTCTACCTGGGCCTTGCCGAACCGATCCCAAATCAGCTGTATCACCTGGGGGTGGAGCCTCCATTCTCTGCTAGGCAAGTGTTGTTGTGACAGCGCATCCGCTACCACATTGAGGATGCAGGTATGTGAGTGGCACACAGCGACCTGAGTCAGTGCTGGCTCCAAAGGTGGAGACGATGGGCGAGTCGTGACATGTGGCGGGAGTGTACGCCACCTTGCAATTTATGTACGCTACCGCGGTGGTGCTGTTTGACCTGATTTAGACATGTTTGTCCCGAACTAACGGGAGAAACTTCCGCAGGAAAAAGAAAACTCTAGGCAATTGATGTGCCAGCACAGCGGGGCCCGTTTCCAACGGCCCGCATCTGCGTGCCCATTGCACACGGCGCCCCAACCCATTTTGGAGGCGTCAGTCGTGACCAGGATGCGTCGGGACACTTGCTGCAAGGGTACTCCTGCCCGAAGATAGCACAGGTCTGTCCAGGGTTTGAGTGTTCGGCGGCAGGCGGGGGTGACTATCACACAGTGCATGCCGCGGCGCCATGCTCATCTCAGGACTCGAGTCTGAAGCCAGTGCTGAAGCGGTCTAATATGCATCAATCCCAGCGGCGCGACCACCGCGGAGGATGCCATATGCCCCAGGAGCCTCTGGAAAAGTTTTAAAGGAATCGCTGTGCCCGGCCAGATGGAGGCGAGGTATTCAACACTGACTGAGCACGCTCGTTGGTGAGTTGTGCCGATATTGAGACCGAGTCTAACTCCATGCCGAGAAAAGAGATGCTCTGAACCGGGGTGAGCTTGCTCTTTTCCCAGTTGACCTGAATCCCAAAACGGCTGAGATGCCTGAGCACCTGGTCTCTGTGAGTGCATATTAACTCTCAGGAGTGGGCCAAGATGAGCCAGTCGTCGAGGTAATTGAGTATGCGGATGCTGGCTTCTTGGAGCGGGGCAAGGGCTGCCTCTGCGACTTTGGTGAAGACGCGAGGGGACAGAGACATGCCGAAGGGGAGGACCTTGTACTGATACTTCGAACACGAACCGAAGGAAGGGTCGGTGTTGAGGCAATATTGAGACGTGGAAGTACGCATCCTTCAGGTCTACTGCTGCGAACCAATCTAGATGCTGGACGCAACTTAAGATGTGTTTTTGCGTGAGCATTTTGAACGGGAGTTTGTGCAAAGCACAAACACAGGGGGTGGTGGTGGCGTAGTGGCTAGATCACAGGGCTGCTAATCAGAAGGTTGCTGGTTCGAACCCCACGGCCACCACCATTGTGCCCTTAAGCAAGGCACTTAACTCCAGGTTGCTCCAGGGGGATTATTCCCTGTAATAAGGGCTCTGTAAGTCACTTTGGATAAAAGCGTCTGCTAAATGTAAATGTAAACGTAAATAAAGACGCGTCCTGAAAAGGATGTTCAACGCCGCTGTGTATTGCTCTTTTAGAGGAAAATACTCTTTTAAGAATTAAAACTCGCTGTCGAAGCGCCCAGGGGCAAACTGCACTGCTGTGCAGAGAAGGAGAAAAGCCGATGATGTGCGCCGTAGATCCAACAGCAAGCAAAGCGTCAGAGGAACAGGAAAAGGTGTGTAACTCGCAGCTGACTGCTGACACGACCAAGAAAATTTCTGAATTAACTCATAGTATTTCCTCGCCTTTTTTCATGCATCAGAGGCATATTCAGTGCTCAAGAGAGACCCCTAGTGTCACTTGTTCGACACAACGTCGAAGTGAGCGACAGACAGGGAACCAAAATTTTAAGTCACTGAAATAAGGTCATTTAACACATACTAAACATTTGTCCACAACACTTTTGAGAACTGGATCTTGTAGCCTAGAGTTTTTTTTCTGGCTTTTATATGGCATTGTGTCTTTACATAGAATTTTGAGCAGGCTTAACTTGGTTGTGTAAAGAACACTGTGACCACAGTGCACAATGCAGCAAAATAGTATTATAGTGAATTAAAAGCAGAGATTATTTTATTTTGTTATATTCATTAATGTCTTTACTCACTTGTGTTGTACCTTACCATGTTGATGATTTATGTAAAAAAAAAGAAGTGCAAAGAGTGGTGTCCCAACTTACCTAGTCCTAATTATCTAAAGTCATGCTTTATCATTGTGAAGTGCATGATGCATGATCATTCACAGCATATATCATATAATATTGCCTGATGACCATTAAACTATGCTGAACTTTATGTACAGATTTCGAACATTGGCAACTCCTTAATAACATTGAGGTACATTTTCATACTGTAGGTTACTAATGTTTAGCAAGTGATAATATGCATCTATAACATGTGAGGTAAAATAGCTCACTATATGGCAGGTATTGCATGAAATTCCACTTTTTAATGTATGTTGTTATGTAAATAAGTAATTGTAAATTACGCAATTGTAAATTACTTATTAGTCATTATTGAACCCCTTTATAATACCTTAACATAGGGAACATTCAAGTAAAGAGTTATTGCAATATATTTTGCCTTGAGAGCTTGAAAGTCTCACTCATATAGTTATAGTTACTGTCATATATAACCCTTGTTTCTTGCCCTGGTGCCCGTATACCTTACAATTGTTACGTTTTTATTGTATCATTTCATGTACAATAAATCATTCCTCCTGCTCTGATTACATTACAGCATTACTGCTGAACTAGACAAAAAATAGCATCACATGTATTTTTATACTTTTTATTCAACATTAAATAAAATTCAAATAGATTTCTCTCGAGATCAGCAACTGAATCAGTTTGCTGCTCATTTCGGTACCATTAAACTCCACTCATAATTCTTGCTTTTTGCTGATGATTTAAATCCAATCATTGAACATTAATCAATTGTGCCCAATGTTCCCAAAACGTGCCCAAGGTTCCTACGACCACCTTCAGGGACCAGGTCGAGAACCTGCAAGTAAGCTGCCCCAGGAGGAGGCAGACCCAGCCTTTGTTGCTGTGTCTGGTACGTGCTTTGTGTATCTATTTGGACTGCACGCAGAGCTTTAGATGTTCTGAGCAGCTCTTTGTCTGCTTCGATGGACGGCGGAAAGGCAAGGCTGTCTCCAAACTGATGCTGCCAGCTGGGTCGTCTACGCTATTTCCTTGGCCTTCCAGACCCTTGTGGGTTTGAGCACACTCGACGAGAAGTTTGGCATCATCGTGGGCACTGGCCAATGGCACCTCACTAAGCAGACATCTGCAGAGTAGCAGGCTGGGAAACACCCAACACCTTTGCAAGATTCTACAATCTCAGTGTTGAGTCGGTCTTGTCCCGTGTTTTGTCAAGTCCGAGCCTGTAGAACTCAGTAAAACGGAACAGGTGACCGGGTGCTCTGCTTGCACCTGCTTTCTTTCCAAGGTTAGCCACTAAGCTCTCGCTTCCTGGATGTTCTTCCTCCCTAGCCTTCTGGCCTACGAATTCAGCAAAGGAATTTGCGACTTGCGAGTCGCAAGTGCTCTGTACTGGGGTAGGGTTTCACATGCTTAATTCCTTCTTCAGGCAACTCCCTGTGACGTATTTTCTGCGGTACTGTCCCCCTGTCGGTGGAACTGCGTCTCCTTTGGCCAGTCCCTCTGCCCCCGGTCGCTGTGTTTGTAGAGCTTCTCCCTCATCAGATAGGACCTGCCACCGCGCCACTCTCACATGTGGCTTGACAACCCATGTGGTGAATTGGCCACATATCACATCCCCCAAGTCTGGGCAGGATGTGGTCTCCACAGGGTCTTTTTCCCTTGAAAGAATAGGATCGGAAAAGATCGCCTTCCTCGATGCATTTCATAGCGTTAAGATAGCCACAGCTGCTTTACGCTCTATGCGAGAAACATAGAGAGAAAAGGCCACAACTGGCTGGCTTGCTCCCATTATGGTCATGTAGCGCCTGTTCCTCCCTTAGGGGTGCTGGTAACTTAACACGGTCTATTGCATGACACTTTGAAATGGGACCCCTTGTGTCACTACATTCGACACAACGTCGAGTGAGTGAAAGAAGGAGATCATCATGGTTACTGTTGTAACCTCCTACTGTTGTGTCCCCCTTTCCATGACACTAGACCTACCACTGTAAATGGCCGTACCTTATTCTCGGCTCATCTGTGCAAAAACCTGACTGACAGATGCACGTCCGCTTCCCTTTATACCCGTATGTCTGGGGGCGGGACATGCAAATTGTGTCTACTAATTTCTCATTGGCTTTTTCTCAAGTTCAGAGGTACACAAGTCTCTCAAGAAAGACCCCTTGAGTCACTACATTCAACACAATGTCTCGTTCCCTCCATCAGGAACAGAGATTACAACAGTAACCATGACATTTTTTAAATGCAATTGATTTTTTTTACTATATCAATATATCATATGTTAATATGAGTGGATTGTCTCTCTCCACATGGAATTTGATGGGGTTGGGACACCCCATGAAAAGAAGGAAGGTTATTTTGTTTCTTAATCGTAAGAAATATGATATAGTGTTGCTTCAAGAAATGCATCTTTCCGCACAGAAAGCTGAAAAATTTGTGAAGATATGGAATGGACATATTTTCTTTAGTGCTGGCTAAAGTAAGAATAGGGGGTCATTATACTGATAAATAAACATCTACAATTTAAACATCTTAAACAGATTTAAGATAAATTAGGAAGAGTCATTATTGTTTTAGAAGAAATTCAGGGGCAAAGGTTGATTTTGGCAAATATTTACACACCTAACGCTGATGATCAGGGCTTTTTTTTATAGATCTTGAGGGGATGTTGCAAGCCACTGGCACCCCTCATGATATAATATTGGGAGGAGACTTTAATCTTTTGATGGACCCAGTCCTTGATCATAGTGAAGAAAAAGTGTGTAAGCCCCCTAGAGCAACATTGATGCTTCACAGGATATGTAAAAATCTTGGTCTTGCAGATATTTGGATCTATTCTTCTGATAACATTAGGCGTTTCATTAATATCATGTGATCAGTAGCGAATGATCAGTCTCCGGACGCTGACATCTCACTTACATTTACATTTTTACATTTATTCATTTGGCAGACGCTTTTATCCAAAGCGACTTACAAAAGAGGAAATACATAAGCGAATCATCTTAAGGAGACAGTGGTACGAAAAGTGCCATACTAAAAAGTTTCACTATCATCAGAATAGTATACAAAACAGATTTAAGTGCAACAAGAATTGTTAGGTTTTTTTTTAGTGACTGGTTAAATACTCTTGGAAAAGATGTGTTTTTAGCCGTTTTTTGAAGATAGAGAGTGAGTCAGCTTCACAGATTGAGTTGGGGAGGTCATTCCACCAACGTGGTATGATAAAACTGAAAGTCCGGAAAAGTGTTTTGGTGACTCTTTGTTTTGGTACGACAAGGCGACTTTCCTTAGCCGACCGCAGGCTTCTGGTGGGAACGTAGCTCTACATAAATGTTTTTAGGTATGCTGGAGCAGACCCAGTGACTGTTCTGTATGCCAGCATCAGGGCCTTGAATTTAATATGTGCATGAACCGGCAGCCAGTGGAGAGAGACAAAGAGTGGTGTAACATGTGCTCTCTTTGGTTCATTAAAGACCAGACGTGCTGCTGCATTCTGGATCATTTGCAGAGGTCTAATAGCATATGCAGGAAGGCCTGCAAAGAGAGCATTACAGTAGTCCAGTCTAGTTATGACAAGTGACTGAACAAGCAGATGTGTGGCATGTTCAGAGAGGAAAGGTCTTATCTTCCTGATATTGTAGAATGTAAATCTACATGATCTTGCAGTCTTTGAGATGTGCTCTGTGAAATTTAGCTTGTCATCAATGGTTACCCCTAGATTTCTGACCGTTTTGGAAGGCGACACTGTAGTCGGACCCAGCTGGACAGTGATGTTGTGCTCAACATCAGGGTTGGCTGGAAAGACAAGGAGTTCAGTCTTGGCTGGGTTGAGTTGCAGGTGGTGTTCCTTCATCCAGGCTGAGATGTCAGCCAGACAGGCAGCGATTCAAGCAGTCACTGTGGTGTCGTTGGGCTGGAAAGACAAGTAAAGTTGCGTGTCATCAGCGTAGCAGTGGTAAGAGAAACCATGTGACTGGATGATGGGTCCTAATGACGTTGTGTATATAGAGAAGAGAAGTGGCCCAAGCACTGATCCCTGAGGTACCCCAGTAAGTAACTGATGAGGCTTGGATACCTCACCTCTCCAGGCTACCTTGAAAGACCTACCTGAGAGATAGGAGTTGAACAAGTCAAGCACAGTTCCGGTGATGCCCAGTTTAGAGAGGGTGGAAAGTAGGATATGATGGTTCACTGTGTCAAAGGCTGCAGAAAGGTCCAGCAGAATCAGAACTAATGATCTGGATTCAGCTTTCGCCTGTCTCAGCGACTCCGTGACAGACAGCAGGGCAGTCTCAGAGGAGTGTCCACTTTTGAAGCCTGACTGATTGTCATCCAGCAGCTTGTTCTGTGAGAGATAGGCAGAGGTCTGATTGAAAACTGCCCTTTCAAGTGTGTGAATGGGATGAGAGAGACTGGTCTGTAGTGTTCTATCTGTGTGGGGTTAAGTGGAGGTTTTTTCAGCAGCGAGGTTACTCTAGCTTGCTTAAATGTAGTGGGGAAAGTGCCTTCAAGAAGAGATGTGTTAATTATGTGTGTAAGTGCAGGTAGGATGGACGGAGAGATGGCCTGGAGAAGGTGTGATGGAATGGGGTCAAGAGAACAGGTGGTGGGGTGGTTGGAGATGAGGAGTTTTGAGACCTCAGTGTCAGTTAAAGGAGAGAACATAGAGAGAGAAGAGTTGCATACAGGAGTTGGGTGTTTGACAGGGTGTGGTGCTGTGAATGTATTGCTGATGGCTGTAACCTTATTAGTAAAAAATGTGGCGAAGATATCTGCTGTAAGAGATGTGTCAGGTGGTGGAGGGGGAGGGCAGAGAAGTGTGTTAAATGTTCTAAACAAGCCACGAGTGTCTGTGGTGCTGTTGATCTTGGTCTGGAAATATGTGAAGTTTTTGCAGCTTTAACATTATCTGAAAAAGTTGCAAGCAGAAGCTGATATTTACCTAGATCGGCTAGATCTTTAGATGTCCGCTATCTCCTCTCAGCTGCCCTGAGATCAGTCTGATGTTCACAAATGATGTCAGACAGTCAAGGGCTGGGTGGTGTAGTACGTGCTGGTTTAGAGGAGAGAGGACAGATGTTGTCTAGACAGGTTGTTAAAGTAGAGCTAAGTGTGTCTGTGGCAGTGTTTACATCGAGCGTGGAAAATACATTTATTGTGGGAAGAGAGACAGAGACATCAGTGGATAGGCAAGAGGGTGAGAGGGAATGGAGGTTACGGCGAAAGGAAACCAAAGGTGGAGTTGGTTTTACTATGGATGGGAGAATCATGTGGTGTGGTGTGTAGACTTTCCAAGTCAAATGAGGCCAGAAGAGTATTCAGTTCAGTGGCCTGGGTGCTTGTCTTTGTGTATGTTGAAATCGCCAAGAACCACAAGTGGCCTACCATCATCTGGCAAAGAGGACAGCAGGACATCCAACTCCTCAAGAAAGCTTGTCAGCTGACCTGGAGGGCGATAGATGACAACAACATGTATTTTTGTGTGTTGCATTGTAGTAATGGCATGGAATTCAAAGGATGTATTGTTACATAGTGAAGCCTGTGGAGAAAAAGTCCAGTTATTATGAATGAGCAAACCTGTTCCCCCACCCCTACCGGTATGTCGAGGGATGTGAGAGAAGGAGAAGTTGTTGGAGAGTGCAGCAGGTGTTGCTGTATCCTCAGGACGTATCCATGTCTCCGTCAGTGCCAGGATGCTGAGGGTGGACTTTGTGGCGAAAGCTGGAATGAAGGCAGCTTTGTTCACAGCAGACTGGCAGTTCCAGAGTCCCACTGAGAACGAGAGTGGAGCAGGAGTTGAAGTGCAAAGTGGCCGTAGGTTGTGTGGGTTGCGTTTGGTCTTGCATCTGTATCTTGTGAACGGTCTACAACAGATAGCAGGGATGCGCTTGAAGGCATGTGTTATTAGTGAGATAGACATGTTAGTATGTATGTATAAGTAGAATAATAAAAGAGAATAAAAAATACTTAACATAAAAAAACACAAAAAATACTTAAGTGCATTGTTAAGTGGCGCCTTGTCGGTGTCCTTGCTCAGTGGACTCGCACAGGTAGACTCGCTGGTCTTTACACAAGTAGGTCTTCACACGAGGAGGGCTTAACACGAGGGCTACCACTTCCGCTGCCGCTTCCGCGTCAACATTCAGTCCAATAAATAAACACTTTAAGAGCCATTCAATGGGAAAAGCAGCCACACCTTAATGCTACTTAGCAGAACAAAGCTAGTCACGAGGTCAGACGAAACCGAAACTGAGGAAGCGAGGTGACAAGTGCAGGAACAAACGTGACTTCCGTACACCGCAAATCAATTATGCAACACTTTATCAATAAATAATACTCTAAAACAAGTGAAGCACTGTTTGCAGACACTAAAATGACGATAATTGTACACACACTGGATAACCAACCCTAAATCTAGCAGTGAATACTATGGGACAAGTCAAAACAAATCTAGCAGCGAATACTATGGGACAGGTCAAAACAAATCTAGCAGCGAATACTACGGTACAAGTCAAAACAAATCTAGCATTGAAAACTATGGGACAAGTCAAAGCAAAAATAGCGCACGCACACACACACAAACACACGTTTAAGCAACGCGCATTCAAGACAGTAAACAGACAGCACCTGATCTAGCAATGAATACCACTCTAACGACAATAAAAACAATGAAATAAACACACTTACATACAACTGCAGACTCCTGTAGATAGATTGCTTCTCCGAAAAGGCATTTGATATGGTAGAATGGGATTATCTTTTTAAGATTTTGGAAATGTATGGATTCGGGAGTACATTTATTGGTTAGATTAATTTACTTTTTAGACACCCTGTAGCAGCAGTGCAAACAAATGGCTTAATTTCAGATTATTTTACTCTGAATAGGGGCACTCGGCAGGGTTGCCCTTTTTCCCCATTATTGCACTGTCTTGCCCTGGAACCATTAGCAGCCGCGATAAGAAAGGAGGATGGTATTCCATGGGTGATGGCAGGAGGTGTGGCACATAAGCTTCTGCTTTACGCAGATGATATTTTATTATTTGTCTCCCCATTATGTCTTGCCTCCATAGAATTATGAATTACTTTTCCAAGTTCTCAGGATACAAAGACAATTGGTCTAAATCTGAGGCTTTGGCTCTAACAGCATACTGCCTGGTAACAGCTTTTCAGCCGGGCACCTTCCAGTGGCCCAAACAGGGCATTAAGCATTTGGGTATTTTATTCCAAGAAAATTTGTCTGATTTAGTTAAGAGTTAATTTTGAACCTTTAATAAAAAGGTTATTGAGCAATGTGGACAGGTGGGCTTCATTACATTTATCAATGATTGGGAAGGTTAATGTTATTAAAATGAATTGTATTCCAAAATTCAGCTACCTACTACAGTCACTCCCTATAGATGTCCCCCTCTCTTATTTCAAGCCATTTGATAGCATAGCGAAGTCCTTTATTTGGAATGGTAAGCGTCCCAGATTACATTTCAACAAACTTCATAGGCCGATTGACAAAGGTGGGCTAGGCCTACCCAAGATTTGGTCTCAGGCATTTGGCTCATTGGTCGCTTCTACCTGAAAGAGCCCTATCTGGTTTTCTATTGAATAGGAAGTCCTTGCCCCTATTTTGCCACTGCAAAGCCTTTCTATCAAACTAACCGGAGAAGTTAAATCACACCCCGTTATTTCGCATTTGCTTGTGATTTGGACAAAAGTGGCCAGAATATTTAATTCAGACATTTATTGAAATGTTGCCTCAAGCATATGGCTGAACCCCAAATTATGCATCAACAAGTCCCCTTTCTGCTGGTCAGAGGGAATTGTGAGGGAGGTTACTACACTCGGAAACCTGTATGAGAGTGGAGTGTTGAGATCTTTTGAGAATTTGGGTCATCATTTTAGGATTCCCAGATCTCAGTTTTATAGGTATTTACAGCTGTCCCACTTGCTCTGTACTGTTTTTGGAAGTAGCACACACCCCCCCCTAAGGCAGCAGGTGCTTTGGGAGAGGTGATTGCTGCTTTTGGAAAAGGTCATGATGCATCAGTGTATTACTTCCTGCTAACTCTGGGGGGTGGAGCTTTAACTTCTATCAAGAGATTATGGGAGAGAGATTTAAATTTGGTATTGGAGGATGGTGTGTGGACTGTATCTAGAGATGCAAGGGTTCACCTTATGCACTGCTAGATTTAGAATCGGTTATCCAGTGTGTGTGTGTAAAATTACCATTGTTGTTTCTTAGTATCTATATACAGCGCTTCACTTGTTTTTGAGTATTTATTGCTAAAGTGCAGCATAATTTATTTGCCGTGTACTGAAACCGCATTTGTTCCTGCACTTGTCACCTTGCACGCCCCTCAGTTTCGGTTGACACGTGACTAGCTTTGTTGTGCTAGGTAGCATTAGGACATGACCAGCGCCAGGTACGATATTTAAACCACGGGATCTATAGTCACTCAGGTAAAGCAATCTATCGACAGGAGTCTGCAGTTGTGTGTAAGTGTTTTTATTTCATCGTTTTACTTTGTTGAATAGTGGTATTCATCGCTAGACTTGTGCTGTGTGTTTACTGACTTGAACTTGCATCGCTTAAACGTGTGTGTGTGCTATATTGCTTGACTGGTCCTAGAATACACACTGCTAGATTTAGAGTCGGTTATCCAGTGTGTGTGTGTAAAATTACCGTTGTTGTTTCTTAGTATCTATATACAGCGCTTCACTTGTTTTTGAGTATTTATTGCTAAAGTGCAGCATAATTGATTTGCTGTGTACTGAAACTGTGTTTGTTCCCGCACTTGTTACCTTGCGTGCCCCTCGGTTTCGGTTGACCACGTGTCTAGCTTTGTTGTGCTAGGTAGCATTAGGGGGTGACCAGTGCCAGGTATGATATTTAAACCGTGGGATCTATAGTCATTCAGTTAAAGCGATCTATCGACATGAGTCTGCAGTTGTTGTGTTTTTATTTCTTTGTTGAATAGTGGTATTCATCACTAGACTTTTGCTGTGTTTACTGACTTGAACTTGCGTCATTTAAACGTGTGTGTGCTATATTTTTTGACTTGACCATGTGACTAGCTTTGTTGTGCTAGGTAGCATTAGGGCTTGACCAGCTTTTTTTTCCCACTGAACAGCTTGTTTACAAGGTGTATATACCTTAATCTGAATGCTAATGCAGAAGGGGCAGCGGAAGTGGTGGCCCTTGTGCAAAGCCCTCCTTGTGTGAAGACCAGCGAGTCTACCTGTGCGAGTCCATCGAGCAAGGACACCGACAGGGCGCCACTCAACATAGCACTTAAGTATCTTTTGATTCCATCTCTTTACTTTATTACATATTTTTTTGCTGTCTACGTACTCAAATGTCTACTTCACGATTAATTCATGCCATCAAGCACATCCCTGTTATGTGTTATAGACAGTCTACATGGTATAGATGCAAGTACAAATGCAACCCACACAACTTACGGCTGCTTTGCACTTCAGCAGCTGCTCCGCTCTCATTTACAGTGGGACTCTGGAACTGCCAGTCAGCTGTGAACAAAGCTGACTTCATTCCAGCCTTTACCACACAGTTCATTCTTAGCATCCTAGCATTGATGGAAACATGGATATGCCTGGAGGATACAGCCACACCTGCTGCTCTCTTCAACAACTTCTCCTTCTCTCACACCCCTCAACATACCGGTAGGGGTGGAGGAACAGGTTTGCTGATACATAACAAATGGAACTTTTCACAACACTCAGCTCTATGTAATAATACCCACTTAATAATACCCAAGGCCATGGAACTAAATACTCTTCAGGCCTCATTTGACTTGAAAAGACTACACACCACAGCAACTGACAAATCGGGTAACCTCATTTTTACACGTAACTGTATAAACTCAAATATTCTTGTTACTCCATTACATGTCTCTGATCACTACTTTGTTCAATTCAACATGACTCTCCCATCTACATTAAAACAGACTCCACCTTTGGTTCTCTTGCACCCTCTCGTATTGCCACTGCTGTCTCTACCTCTTTTTCCACTCAAAATGTATTCTCCATGCTTGATGTAAACACTGCCACAGACACACTAAACTCTACTTTAACACTAGAACTACCACGGCAGTCATTTTGACCGTTTTTAAATTTTGCAATGTAATAACTTTGTTGAAATAAAACCCACATAACCATAGGACCATGACTTTTCTTAAATGTGTGTATATTTTATTCTAACATTGTTATTTTATTAAAATTTCAAAACAAAAAAGAGTTCTGAGTGTTTTTACCTTGAATGGCCAGAACGGTAATTTTGACCACACGCATTTCAGCATTTGCTACGTAAAGGAACAAAGGGCGCCGTTCACCACAGAGGGGCTGAGAAGTGACAATGCAATGCTCACAGTCTATCAGTGCAAAAGAAGGAAAGCACTGTCCACACAGTTGTTGCCATCACAAGTGGCCAAAAGGCTAAACCAGAGACACATACTACAACAGAACCAAGGAGTAGATGTATCAAATAATAATCAAATTTGTATCTGTAATTAGCTATAATAGTAAGTTCTGTGGTTGTCGATGAACTAATACATTTTCACATTCATTGTGTGAAAATGAACATTTCAATTTTTAGAATTAAAATTTTGTGTCCTGGTGTTTATTATTAATATAACCAGTGGTTATTTGATTCCAGTGGTGGCTGCATAGGATTGTTTCCGATTCATCATTTCCAATATCTCCAGAGCGTTGTAAAGTCCAAAAGTCAACATGTTTTGAAAAAAGATGTAATAATTTCCAAAATTCACTGATTGAATTATGTAGGCCTATCTGCGTTCGCTTGGCGCTCTGTGCTCCATTTAATCCATATTATTCTATTTTATTCAAATTGAGGATTTTGTTCGAGGATTTTTACATTTTTTAGGGTGATGACCTCATAAAATATGATGACAGACATTATAAGCTTCATTCTAAAACCTCAATAGAAGTTTCGAATGTAAATATGACATGAAAAAAATGACATTTGGTACAGTCTAGTATGAACGGTCAGAATGACTGCTATGGCCATTCTAATAGTTATAGAATTCCGGTAGTTCTAGTGTTAACAACCTGTCTAGACAACATCTGTCCTTTCTCCTCTAAGCCAGCACATACTACACCACCCAGCCCTTGGCTGTCTGACGTCCTTTGGGAACATCAGACTGATCTCAGGGCAGCTGAAAGGAGATGGCGGAAATCTAGAGTTTCAGCAGATCTAGGTAAATATCAGTCTCTGCTTGCAACTTTTTCTAATAATATTAAATCTGCAAAAAAATAATTTTACCAGAACAGGATCAACAACACCACAGACACTCAGTTTGTTTTTGTTTTTTGCACAACACACTGCTTTGCCCTCCCCCACCACCACCTGACACATCACTGACAGCAGACTTCTTTGTCACATTTTTTACTAATAATGTTACAACCATCAGCAATACATTCAGAGCACCACACCCCATCAAACAGCTGTCACCAGTATGCAACTCTTGTCTCTACATTCTCTCCTCTGACTGACACTGAGGTCTCTAAACTCCTCCTCTCCAACTACCCCACCACCTGTTCCCTTGCCCCCATTCCTTCTCACCTTCTCCAGGCCATCTCTCTGTCCATCCTACCTGCACTCACACACATAATCAACACGTCTCTACTTACAGGCACTTTTCCCACTGCATTTACGCAGGTTCAATTAACCCCACTGCTGAAGAAACCTGCACTTGACCCCACACAAATAGAACACTACAGACCAGTCTCTCTCATCCCATTCATGAAAAACACAAGGGCAGTTTTCAATCAAATCTCTCACAGAACAAACTGCTGGATGACAATCAGTCAGGCTTCAAAAGTGGCCACTCCTCTGAGACTGCCCCGCTGTCTCTGAGATGGGCAAAAGCTGAATCTGGACCTTTCTGCAGCCTTTGACACAGTCAACCATCAGATTCTGCTCTCCACCCTCTCCTCGCTGGGTATTACAGGAACTGTGCTTGACTGGTTCAACTCCTATCTCTCAGGTAGTTCCTTCAAGGTAGCCTGGAGAGGTGAGGTGTCCAAGCCACATCAACTACTTACTGGGGTACCTCAGGGATCAGTGCTTGGGCCACTTCTCTTCTCTATGTACACAACATTACTGTGACTAATCATTCAGGCACATGGTTTCTCATACCACTGCTACACCGATGGCACACAACCCTACTTGTCTTTCACGCCCAACGACACCAACGTGACTGCTTGAATCTCTGCTTGCCTGGCAGTCATCTCGGCCTGGATGAAGGAACACCACCTGCAAATCAATCCAGCCAAAAACTGGATTGATTTGAAAAACTCCTGGTCTTTCCAGCCAACCCTGCTGTTGAACACAACATCACTATGCAGCTGGGTTTGACTACAGTAACGCCTTCAAAAATGTTAAAAAATTTAAGGGTAACCATTGATAACAAACTGAATTTCATAGACCACATCTCAAAGACTACAAGATCATGTAGATTTACACTCTACAACATCAGGAAGACAAGAACCTTCCTATCTGAACATGCCACACAACTGATTGTTCAGTCACTTGTCATAACTAGACTGGACTACTGTAACTCTCTCATTGCAGGCCTCCCTGCATTTGCAATTAGACCTCTGCAAATGATCCAGAATGCAGCAGCATGTTTGGTCTTTAATGAACCAGAGAGAGCACATGTTTCACCACTCCTTGTCTCTCTCCACTGGCTACCGGTTGAAGCATGTTTCAAATTTAAGACTCTAATGCTGGCATACAGAACAGTCACTGGGTCTGCTCTAACATACCTAAAATAATTTCTGTAGAGCTACAAACCCACTAGAAGCCTGCGGTCAGCTAAGGAAAGTCACCTTGTTGTACCAACACAAAGAGGCACCAAAACACTTTCTCTGACTTTCAGCTTCATCATACCACGTTGGTGGAATGACCTTCCCAACTCCATCTGTGACGCTGACTCACTCTCTTCTTCTTCAAAAAATGACTTAAAATGCATCTTTTCCAAGAGCATTTAACAAGTCACTAACAAAATAAATAAAATAATAATAATTTGCACTTGTATATGCTTTGAATACTATTCTGACACTAGTGAAACTCTGTAATATGGTACTTTTGTACCACTGTCTCCTTAAGATGATTCGCTTATGTTTTCTGCTTTTGTAAGTCGCTTTGGATAAGAGCGTTTGTGAAATGAATAAATGTAAAATGTAAACGTATATGTTATGCAATTTAAGATTTTACTTAGATTTTATTGGACCCCCTCTAGGTTATATAGGCTTGGTCTTAAAGACACACCCACCTGCTGGCGATGCCAATTAGAAGTTGGAGACATTACCCATGTCTTTTGGGGGTGTGTTAAGATCCAAGATTTTTGGTTAAAGGTTCTTAATTATTTGTGTGATATTTTAAATTTTCAAATTTTGCTGTCCCAGACTCTATATTTTGGGTGATGGGGTGGTCATGAATTTGGGGGATAATCACATTAAAAATTGGGTTCCAACCAGTCTCATGATCTGCAGGCAAGACATTTTAAGGGTTTGGAAGTCAAGTGGAGCACACTTTTTTTGGAGTGGTGTGTGGAAATGGGGAGGGTAGCTGCATTTGCATGGGGAGGGTAGCTGTGAGAAGTAGAAGACTGGTGTTTAGGGACTTATTTGTTAAAAAAATGGGGCAAATATTTAGTTTTTTGCAGGGGACTCTCAGGGAGGGGATTTGGAGAGTGCAGTTTAGTTTAATTATGTATGTTTATTATTATTTTAATAAATATTTGTATTATTTTAATTTATACATTTTTTTTGGATTGTGTGTGAGTGTTATTATGTGGGTCCACAGGAGTGACAGGGTGGGATTACATTAGTGTGGTTTAAATGTAAAATATTGATTCTTCTTATATGTGTTGAGTTTTTCTCTGTCATGTGCATATGAAAATTCCAAAAAACAATCATATATTTTCCCCTTTTTTTTTCTTTTCTTAATTTTAATTTTAATTATTTATTTTTATATATTTCAAATTTTTTATGTATTATTTATTTTATGCATTATTTATTTATTTAGTTGGTCTTATTTAATTTGACATTGGCATTACAATTTCATAAACCTCATTTCCATTGCTCCGTGGATTTCCTTTTGAAACCATGGTAAAAATGTTAAGTTGCGTTTCTCTATAAGTTAGGGATTGGTTTCTGTGATTCCTACTTCCACATGGCCAGAAACTAGTCTTTTATACACATGTGATGAAAAACTACTTTTAAATCAATGGATTCAATAAAAAAGGGCAAAAGGCTAAAGCTGGCACTCATAGTTGCATACCAAACAATTATTTGTGTATTGCTGTGGGAGTGACATACATTAAGATCTGTTCACCCTGAGACCCAGTTTCCAAAGCGAGCATATGCTTCCTCAAGTCACACCATTGTTATCTGCCTTTTTAACAGGTCAAGCACTACTGATACCCCACCTTTGTTGCCTGCATGATAAAAGAGCAAAAGAAACAGAAACACATTGCTCCACTGCCATATTAATTTCATGTCACACAAGAAATGCAGTCTAAGTTTGAGGATGCTTTATACAAAACTTGATTCTGGGTTAGGTTGAATAGCTAGTGTTATAAAATTCACAAAGCATGTGGCACATTGTGTTGAAGCGGGTCAGATCAGACTACAACAATGTGTCTATCAAACATCTTTATGAGGATGTCTTGCATTACATGTTACATGTTATGTAATCTTCATATTTCTGCCTTTAAACACTCCTAAAACTGGCCTCATTCAATTCCATTGTAAGTGTCTCACTGTTACCTCAATTTTTGCCAGTTGTTTTAAAGAAAAGAAAAAGAGGGATGAGTTTAAATAATTTTTTGTGGTAATCAGCATTATGCAACACAAATGCTGTCAAAATTGTTTAACTTGTATTGCACCCACAATTTTCCTTTAATACACTCTTTTAGAAAGAAAAAAAGGTTAATTGGGATTCTTGAACCCTAGGGTTCTTAACATGACTTTACAGAACCCCTTATACCAAAAAGGTTATTTACAAAGATTTACAGAAAAAATAACCCTTTTGGCATAAAATATTTTTTAAGCTGGAAAATTACTTTGTAGGGGCCTACAATATTCTATTGTGGTTTGTAATATTAAACTAAACTAAAAAAGAAAGAATAACTGAAATCTCTTTTGTAGATCGACCAGTAATCCTGGTAACAGGTTATATAATAATTTACTTTACTTTAACACATAAGACAATATTAAACATCACAGAACTAAACACTGAACTAAGCAGATTGCACAGAATCAAGCTCTATTCAAGAGGAACGAGAATATCAAAGAGAGGAAGTGATGGAGATGTTTCCAATTCTGTGGATTCAACAACTTTTGAGTAGGCCTAATTGGTGTTTGTAGCTTTATTTTAATTCTCAAAACTGTAATAATTTATGTTTTTTAAGGTACCATATTAATGGTAATAAAACTAAATAAAAAAACTAAACCAAATGTTAATTCAATGATTGAAACCCTGAAAATTTTCAAATTGGTTTAGAACCAGTTTACCTGGCACAAAGATCAATTTAGAGTTCTTTTTATTGAACCCTGTAATAGCCCTTCTTACCTTTAATATAGTGTTCTTTATAGAACCTTTTAATAAATGTTCCATAAATTAAGCAAGTGATATGCTGCATACTTCAAGCTTTGTCGGAATTACTGAAAAAGCAGTCAATGTAACAATAGCATAATACAGTGGCTTATCAAAGAGATATACACTCACCTAAAGGATTATTAGGAACACCATACTAATACTGTGTTTGACCCCCTTTTGCCTTAATTCTACGTGGCATTGATTCAACAAGGTGCTCTATTGGGTTGAGATCTGGTGACTGTGGGGGCCATTTTAGTACAGTGAACTCATTGTCATGTTCAAGAAACCAATTTGAAATGATTCGAGCTTTGTGACATGGTGCATTATCCTGCTGGAAGTAGCCATCAAAGGATGGGTACATGGTGGCCAGAAAGGGATGGACATGGTCAGAAACAATGCTCAGGTAGGCCGTGGCATTTAAACAATGCCCAATTGGCACTAAGGGGCCTAAAGTGTGCCAAGAAAACATCCCCCACACCATTACACCACCACCAGCAGCCTGCACAGTGGTAACAAGGCATGATGGATCCATGTTCTCATTCTGTTTACGCCAAATTCTGACTCTACCATCTGAATGTCTCAACAGAAATCGAGACTCATCAGACCAGGCAAAATTTTTCCAGTCTTCAACTGTCCAATTTTGGTGAGCTCTTGCAAATTGTAGCCTCTTTTTCCTATTTGTAGTGGAGATGAGTGGTACCCGGTGGGGTCTTCTGCCGTTGTAGCCCATCCGCCTCAAGGTTGTGCGTGTTGTGGCTTCACAAATGCTTTGCTGCATACCTCGGTTGTAACGAGTGGTTATTTCAGCCAAAGTTGCTCTTCTATCAGCTTGAATCAGTCTGCCCATTCTCCTCTGACTTCTAGCATCAACAAGGCATTTTCGCCCACAGGACTGCCGCATACTGGATGTTTTTCCCTTTTCACACCATTCTTTGTAAACCCTAGAAATGGTTGTGCGTGAAAATACCAGTAACTGAGCAGATTGTGAAATACTCAGACCGGCCCGTCTGGCACCAACAACCATGCCACGCTCAAAATTGCTTAAATCACCTTTCTTTCCCATTCTGGAGTTCAGGAGATTGTCTTGACCAGGACCACACCCCTAAATGCATTGAAGCAACTGCCATGTGATTGGTTGATTAGATAATTGCATTAATGAGAAATTGAACAGGTGTTCCTAATAATCCTTTAGGTGAGTGTATATGTTCAATGACCTTTACTTTTTGATCCCACTGCCAAATTGGTTCTTTTTACATGACGTCATGACTGTCAAGTCAGAACTTTCATAGAATTTCAAGTTTACAAATGTAATTACAATTTCTATGAAGATGTGAATGCTTGGAATTATGGTAAATCCGACTTGACTTAAATGCACCAATAGAACCCTTGAGGGTTCTATATAAAACCTTTTCTTCTAAGGGTGTATTCACACTTGGCAGGTTTGGTTAAATTAAAATGAACTTTGGTGTGATTTCTCTGTTAGTCTGTAAGTGTGAACACTGCCATCCGAACCTTGGTGCGCACCAAACAAGTGGACCGAGACCACCAGAATAGTGGGTCTCGGTCTGCTTCCAAACAAACTCTTTTGTGGTTCAATTGATATATGAACACATCATGGACCAAAGACATCTAAACAGACCAAAGTAATTTGCTTAATAATGACCTCAAGCATACATGCTATTTCTCATCATAGGAGCTACAGTATGTTGCCCATTACAGTTTGGTACAGGCGTCATAACTGCCATCAACCATCCTTACAGCATAGCTTCATTTGTGTGTGCAACGGAGGAATTCCTGGTGCCGTTTTGACTTCTTTACACATTTTATTAGCTCGTCTTTGTTTTCAGATGGTAAAAATACCACCATATATACAGGTGCTGGTCATATAATTAGAATATCATCAAAAAGTTGATTTATTTCAGTAATTCAATTCAAAAAGTGAAACTTGGATATTATATTCATTCATTACACACAGACTGATATATTTCAAATGTTTATTTCATTTAATTTTGATGATTATAACTGACAACTAATGAAAACCCCAAAATCAGTATCTCAGAAAATTAGAATATTGTGAAAAGGTTCAATATTGAAGACACCTGGTGCCACACTCTAATCAGCTAATAAACTCAAAACACCTGCAAAGGCCTTTAAATGGTCTCTCAGTCTAGTTCTGTAGGCTACACAATCATGGGGAAGACTGCTGACTTGACAGCTGTCCAAAAGACGACCACTGACATCTTGCACAAGGAGGGCAAGACGACAAAAGGTCATTGCTAAAGAGGCTGGCTGTTCACAGAGCTCTGTGTCCAAGCACATTAATAGAGAGGCGAAGGGAAGAAAAAGATGTGGTAGAAAAAAAGTGTACAAGCAATAGCCACACCCTGGAGAGGATTGTGAAACAAAACCCATTAAAAAATGTGGGGGGGAGATTCACAAAGAGTGGACTGCAGCTGGAGTCAGTGCTTCAAGAACCACCACGTACAGACGTATGCAAGACATGGGTTTCAGCTGTCGCATTCCTTGTGTCAAGCCACTCTTGAACAAGACACCGCGTCAGAAGTGTCTTGCCTGGGCTAAATACAAAAAGGACTGGACTGCTGCTGAGTGGTCCAAAGTTATGAAAGTAAATTTTGCATTTCCTTTGGAAATCAAGGTCCCAGAGTCTGGAGGAAGAGAGGAGAGGCAAAGAATCCACGTTGCTTGAAGTCCAGTGTAAAGTTTCCACAGTCAGTGATGGTTTGGGGTGCCATGTCATCTGCTGGTGTTGGACCTCAGAAAACACAGTGGACCAATGTCAACACAGCCGTCTACCAGGAAGTTTTAGAGCACTTCATGCTTCCTGCTGCTGACCAATTTTATGGAGATGCAGATTTCATTTTCCAACAGGACTTGGCACCTGCACACAGTGCCAAAGCTACCAGTACCTGGTTTAAGGACCATGGTATCCCTGTTCTTAATTGGCCAGCAAACTCACCTGACCTTAACCCTATAGAAAATCTATGGGGTATTGTGAAGAGGAAGATGCGATACGCCAGACCCAACAATGCAGAAGAGCTGAAGGCCACTATCAGAGCAACCTGGGCTCTCATAACATCTGAGCAGTGCCACAGACTGATCCACTCCATGCCACGCCGCATTGCTGCAGTAATTCAGGCAAAAGGAGCCCCAACTAAGTATTGAGTGCTCCACATGCTCATACTTTTCATGTTCATACTTTTCAGTTGGCCAACATTTCTAAAAATCCTTTTTTTTGTATTGGTCTTAAGTAATATTCTAATTTTCTGAGATATTGAATTTGGGGTTTTCATTAGTTGTCAATAATAATATCATCACAATTAAATGAAATAAACATTTGAAATATATCAGTCTGTGTGTAATGAATGAATATAATATCCAAGTTTCACTTTTTGAATGGAATTACTGAAATAAATCAACTTTTTGATGATATTCTAATTATATGACCAGCACCTGTACATATATAAATCTAATGAGCGCATTTCGCCCAGCAGTCAGCTTTGTTTTGTATGTTTGGCAAGTTCTATCACAAAATATATGTCATAAAAGCTGTCCAATCAGGTTGTGACTTTTTCCTGATGCCTTTTGTTTTGAATCTTTAAGTTTGGTGTTAAAAAATGCCAGCGTGAACGCAAAGCAAACCAGGACTAAATGTATCATTCCCTTTTTTGGTCCAGACCAAGAGAACCAAGAGAACCGAACTACAAGTGTGAACACACCCAAAATGTATCATTTTCTTTTTTGGTCTGGACCAAGAGAACTGAACTACAAGTGTGAACACACATGCAAATTTAAACAAGCATACTTTGTCATGAGCTGATGTTTCCAGTAAGACATAAAAAAAAGTCTAAAAATTGTATGTGTGGTCCAACAGAGTATTCATCTTTTTAGGCCGATAAACACCAGTTATCAGCCAACAGCTAATTTATAATGACATACATTTTTTAGGTGAATTGTCCCTCTAAGAATTGAAAAACTCATACAGAATAGCCACATGATTCAGACTGTTTTACTAATCCATTTGACCAATTCCTTGAAGAGAACCGACTCTGAAGAGTGATTAATTAGCGATTCGTGAATCGCTGGTTCTGAAACGGGCATGCTTCTGTACAGAGATGTTGGCACTGTATGTTTAAGTTGTATGGCTAGAGTGACATGAAAATTCTTCAATATCTCTCCTTTTGTGAACTTCCACAGAAGAAAGTCAACAGCAACATGAAGGTAATTAATTATGATAGAATTTTCATTTTTCATTGAACTAAAGTTTAAAAAGAGATTTCATCGTATCAGTTTTGACCGATGATGAGGGTTTTCTGTGCCCACCACCTCACACCCCCTTCCCTCAATCCCTCCCTCCACTCTTTTCTCTGTTCTCCCATATCTTGTCAGTCCTGAGGGAATGGAGCAGAAGAGGATGGCCCTATGGGCTCTACTGATTGGCTCTTTGGCCACAGGTGTTTCTACTCTATAGCTCAAAAGTATCCAGGACACCTTTTGTGTTTTACTCTCTTCTAGGAGTCTTAATAAAATATTACAGTCATTGACGAAGATGAGAGTGCTGAAGACTCTATGCGTTTTAGTTTTGGTGACTCTGTCTCAGGTATTTATGTTTCTGTGCATATAGAAGACCTATATGCCATTGAAATATGTATGAATACCAAATACTAGTTGATAACATTTAGTTTAGAATGTGTTGTTTTTTATTATTATTCTTATTTTTTGGCAGATATGGATCACTCAGGCACAAGGTAAGTTTGCTTTAATGCTGGTAGAGTTCTTCAAATGCTGGCTTAAAGCAAATCACTCGCTCATTTATATCTAAGAATTGTTAACAGCTCGAATTCCATCTTTTTTATTTAGTTAATACACAGTCAGTTTGTGTTATTCATTCTTTAAGGGAATTATGATTAAAGTTTGGGATCAGTATGAAACATAATATTCTCATCGGTCAGTTAGTTATTAGGGAGACTCAGGGCAAAAAGACCATTGAAAATGACAAAAATGCCCCCAAAATTCAAAATACGGGGGCAAAAAATGCATGTAAGAAGATTATGTTTATTGGATTTATGGTTTGTTTGTTTGTGATATAACAACATACCAGCTTCCAAGGCTAATTTCATGGCAAAAATCAAGTTAAAATAAAATAATAATAATAATAATAATAATAATAATATGATTAATTTCCTAATATATATATATATATATATATATATATATATATAATTTGGATCAATCTGGCACAATAGTTGATTTACAAAAACATTTGTCTCACAAGATTCTCAATAAGAAATACCAATTTTAGATTTCAGCATTCCCTTTGCAAATTTAATATAATAAAATAGAAGAACAAATGGCATGGCCCTGCAGAGCCCCTCACTGAGCATCGAGTCAGTCTAGGATTACATAAAGAGTCCTAAATAATGTAGATAGAAGAACTGCGGCAAAATCTCCAAGATGCTTGAAACAACTTATCTGCCAACAGCCAAGATAACTGTGTCAAGGTGTACCTAGGAGAGTTGATGCTGTTTTGATGGCAAGGGTGGTGACAAAAAATGTGTTTACTGCACTTTGTATTAAAAACACCATTAATGGCATTATTTTAAAAAAGTGATCCTTTCTTTTGCAGACTGCAGTATAATTTCTATAACCTCTACTTCGGCATCATCACTGCTGTTACAATGGAACAGACTTCTTGGAGTTACAAATTATTTTTTGGACCTTCGGATTGTGAATGACACAAGCTCCAACCCAACAGTGGTGTCAGTCACTGGGAGTGTGTCAATGAAAGAGGTGTTTGGTTTGAAGATGGGGGCACTGTACATTGTCGCACTTAAGGGGTTTCAGTTTTACTCTTTACTGTGTAATGATACAAAATTAGCTAGAACAGGTAAATTTTCATGTTTTTAAAACATTTAAGTACATGTGATCTGTAATTCATTGTTACTGGAAAAATAAAATCCACACAATGAGTGGACACAACATCTATAAATTGTGTGCAGATGATGATAACAATTCTCTTTTTCTTTTGTTCCTCTACAGTCCCAGGTACATCTCAGATAACCTATTCAAAGGCAATATCAAGTACAGCCATCAAACTAGAATGGGAGTTGGTTCCAACAGCGCAAAAATACTTTTTGCTGGTAAATTCAACATCAACAGGGGAACGGTACAACTTATCTTTTTCAAACAATAGCACAGTGGTCAGAAATCTTCAACAATCGACATCTTATGACTGTTATGTAGTCACATCTAATTCAGGAGGCCTTGGAGCAAGAAGCAAAGTGTGGACTGTCACTACATGTAAGTAAACTTTACTGCATTCAAATAAAATTCAAAGTTTTCATTAACTTGATGTAGAAAAGTGTTAATCTTCGATGTCTAACAGTAATACAGCCTCCAGCGGTGGTCACAGTACAACAAAAGGGGCCACAGTCTGCACAAATCAGTTGGCAACCTGTGGACAAGGTTCTAGTCTACCAAGTTACAGTCAGAAATGTGAATTCCCTTAACAGTACAACATATTCAAATGCTGTGTTTGGTATCACATTGGATGTGCAGAATATTACACCCTGTTCCACATACCAAATCTCAGTATCTTCAGTTAATGCTCTCTTGGAAGCTGGAGAACCCAATCAAGTCATCTATACAACAAACAGTAAGCAAACCAGTATTTTGTTAGATTACTATGTCAGAAACTAATGCCAGATTTAATGGCACTCTTAATACATAATGATTGATACAATGATGCATGGCATGCTTTGAAATTTAGGACATCAAAGTCCAGAAATAACATTCCTATCAAATAATCATAATCCTATCCCTAACCCAATTGAAATCAGATGGAAATTAAAAGTTGATAAGAATGTTGTTTAAAAACTTAGAGGTCTGGCCAGGTGTTTTTTGAAGCCCAAACCTGGCTCATACCCGTACCCGATACCGCATGACTCGACCTGATCCTGATATTAAAAAAAATATGTATAATAATAATTATTTGTTTTTCCATTAAATACCTGAACCGACAAAAATTTGAAGTTATACTTAAAACACTTTTCTGAACCATACCCAAGCCTAGCCCTATTACTAAAATCTGTTTGGTTGATTAGAATGTTGTTCCAGGACCAATAAGGATGTTGATCTAGGAAAATGTGCTACTTGGGTAAATCATTCTAATGATAGTGTGGTACGATAAAATCCTTTTGGGGAAGTATAGTTTTTTTTTTTTTTTTACACACAGAAACATACTGATTTCTCAAACTTCTTTTTTCTGTCAGCTTTAAGTCCAGTGAATTCTATCTCGGTGAACTACAGCTGTTCTAGAGCATCTGCTGTGGTCTCATGGCCTACTGTGTTTGGGGCCATAACCTACCGGGCTATTGCCATAGGCCGCAATGGTACACGTCTGTCTTGCAATTCCAGCAATACAGAGTGCCAACTCATAAATCTAGCCTGTGGGGAGAGATACGAGATATATGTCATTGTCATGTCAAACACCTGTGAGAGCATTGCCAGTACCACCACATCCTTACAAACAGGTAAGATTTAGGGACAACAGATCTCAGACCAGTTATCTGCTCATCCTTATAAATAATCCCAGTGCTGCCATTGACAATGTATTTTAAAGCAGTGATTCCCAACATAAAGATGGGAAGAATAAGACTCAACATGTGACAGCAAATCAATTTGTACAATTCTTATAGAACACTCTTAGATTTATTGGCAGAATTTAGGGTAACTAATCTGTAGCAGTATTATCATTTTTGTGGCAATCATAGTTCAGTATCCTAAACATGTAACCTTTGCACTTCTGATTGTCCATGCCTTCTTTTCATCCATGATATTTGAATACACCTGATCCCCAACAAACTCCCTGGAGATGGCATTATTTTGAGAGATTTGTTTTGTTAGACAAAGAGCCAGGTCACAGTTTGGGTGGGGAACAAGGAATCTACCATTATTGAATAGCTATGTGTATTTGTTACATGAAATATATGATGCCTTCAAAGTGGTTTGCATTTATCTTGATTTATTCACATAATGTGGCATATGGTCTGTAAAAGGCGCTTTGTTTACTTACTGATATTAATTATCTTATGCCTGCTGAAAAGACAAGCCAGACCATCATGAACTTTCATGCTGGTACAGGCTGGTTTATATTGGTTTTAGTTCTGGTCTAGTGGAACAACATTGCCATGCTCTTCAAAAGCAAAAATGCTGGCCAACCAATGCTAGTGAAGCTAGTTAAGCTAGTTAAGAGGCAAGGAAAAGCACACCAGCATCTCATGCCTTGGTCTTTACAACAGGGATAGTAATGAAACTAAAAATGGTTTCTCAGAGGCAAAAAGTTTGGCCAGACATACTTTACACAGTACGCAAATGTAGGCACAAATGGTTTGTCAACGCACTGCACACGCGCAGTTTCGATGTACATATCCACCTTTTACCTGAATACGGAAGTGTTCCATGGTTTGCCTGTTTTCAATTTACAATCTCCAATGTTTTCATCCAAATGAGTATATATTCTTAGCGGGCAAAGTATGACATTTGTAGAAATTGTCAAAAAACTTCTGGCTCTACAGTGCCGATGTAGATGACATAATGTGATGGTCTGAGGTTAGTTACATTGATCCATTAACTATTTTAAGTTCTTATGACAGCCAACATCTGCACAAGTTGAGCCTGAAATATATTGGATGGCTCATTTCTATTAGTTTCACGCTGCATCTCTATACCAGAAACAGAAAACTGGCAATAGAGCGCAACAGACTGGGTCCAGAAGTAAAAATCCAATTCATTAATAGAGACAAATTGATTTTCAATGATATCTTATAAACCTTTAAAAATAGATCTACCGTGAGCTATGCAGTTGTTCACCGATGGTATATGCTTCTGCTGAAGCCATCTGTTTGCATTATTTCAACTTCATTGTTTAAAAATCATGTTTGATAGTGGAATTCATGGTAAAAAAAAATCATTGCCCATGGTGCAGCAGAGAAAGATCCACCAATCAAAGAACCGTGGCCAACGAAACCTGTGAAACGTACCTTGGAGCAACCACCTGCTCCAATAACGCACTGTGAATGATGTAATCAAGTCGGCCTCCCTTCACCCTTAAATTACTTATCTATTTGTACATATTGGAATATTTTGCACTTAACTTAAAATATATTGTTTCTATACTTAAATATACTAATCAACAACCTAAAATCAATAGTTGTACATATTCCCATTCTTTTCATTCAATGTCATCATTTGCCATGCTTCATGGGATTGTAGTCCGTGCCCTCAGTATGTAACGCAGTTCAGTGGAAAGGAGGAGGTGAGAACCGGCTTGACAATGTAAATAATATTTGAATGAGAAACTTAACAAAAAGCACAAACACACACACACACACACACACACACATGACAGACATGTGCGTAAACTATCTCTCTCTCCCGCACCATCCTCCGCAGTTGGCCTTTATCCCTCTCGGAGGCTTGATTAGCCTAACAAGGGACCGGGTGTGTAGACTCACGACCCAGCCCTGCCCTCCGCCCTTCCACACAGTAATTACACAGTCTTGTACCTTTGTCTTAATGTCGGATTTTCAAATAATTTTTTGCCTCAAAACAAAGTTTGTGATGTTGTGATTCTTCTCAGAGCTGGTTGGATTGGTTCATGGCTTACAATTATTTTATGATGGATTTTATAAAAAGTCTATGGAAGAAATGAATGGGGTAGATACTTCCGGAACCCAGACGGCTGAAAAAGTGGTCAGGCACTGTTGCGCTCTGTTCAAATCATCATGGTGCCACCAAGTGCTTGCTCAGAAAATCTATGGATAATGTGCATTTTTGTTGTATATAGTATTAGAAAACTAAAAATTAGAAGTACTTAAAGGGGGCAATAGTGTTACCTTTTACAGCCATTAAGCAAAATGTGTTATTATTCAGGAAGCTGACTATAAAGTAGGGCTGTCAATCGAGTTAATTTCATTATATGCAGATTATTTAATCAAATTAAATCGCAATTAATAATGAATTGCATATATCAAAATTTGCTGGAAAATGCACTGAAATTAAAATAATTCAGTATATAATAATCTAATTAATAATAAACAAAATATATACTGTAAACTTTATATAAATTCAGATCATTTAAAGACATTACATTATTGGCAACCTGGGGCATTCGTGCAAGGATTAATCCTTCGTGTGGAGGATTAATCACTGGCATTTGATCAACAGCGAGAGAGAGGAGTGTGTACTCAGTACAGTACTGTGTTTGAGTCTGCCTATATTTTCTTGTTTTTTCTTGTCATCATTTTGCAACATAATGTGAATAAGAAAACACTGTTATCAGTGTTTGAGATGTTTGTCACAGCAATCCAGCTCCTTAAACCACAATGACAGTGCATTTTTAAACTACTTAATTAAGTTAAATGGTCAAAAACACACATCATGGGGTTCAAAAGACAGAGTCTGTTCAAAATCTCAATTAAACCAAGAGACAAACTGAAAATGTAACTTTCTACAAAAATTCAGAATTTATTGCATTCATAGAAGCACACAGATGATCGTAGGAATATTCTCAAATCATGCTAATCAGCTCAATTCAGCTTGAGTGCATGCTGTCATTAAAGCTGGAGGAGGACATACCAAATTATAAGGAAACTCTGGAATTCATGCTCATTGTTCAATTAAATTTTTACTCAAACTATTTTGCTGATAATATAATTTTAATGAAAATAGAACCTTGTTAAATTAGAAAAATGCAAATTAGAAGCATACTTGCGTGGAGTATGATTAGGAACTAAGCCTAAGCCTGGGTTACTGATAATATACTGAAAAATATACTTTTTCTGACTCAACATTTGAAAAAAACAACCTTAAACATGTCAATTCCACTGGGTCTTTGCTTTGTTCCTCCCCTTTCTAGAATTTCAGCAAAAACAGGACAAGTGGCTTTATCTAACTGCCAAAATAAATGTTTCTTGTTCTACTTGTCACACGAAACTATCTCAGGGCAGAACCATGTTCTTGAGTGTGTTGTGTGTTTTCAGGAAGGATGGTACACACCCATTCCCCTGTCAGAAAGCATTTCCTCTCCAGAAAACATCTAATGTTTTACTTGTGTGGTCTCTATTACATGTATCACGCTTTTCAGAGCAGCCTTCACAGCATAACAATGCAATGAAACCCATTATACAACACAGTAAAAAGATTGAAGACAATGACTGAGATTTTCTTTTGATTGCCCCTTGTCTTTGTTCTGCATTTCATTCTTACCTAACCACATTTTAATACGTCTCTTTTCACAAAAGCATTCACATATTTCTCATCTCATACTTACAGTTCCCTGTGCCCCAACCAATCTGATGCTCTACCGGGAGTGCAGCAGCAATGTTATTATTTTCTCCTGGGCTCCAAACAATTACTCAGCCTATTATTTGGCGAGGGCCGTGGACTCCACCGGCAAGGTAATGGAATGTTTGACCAAAGAGAGCTCATGCTTCTTTACTGACACAACATGTGGACGCCTTTACAACTTTACTGTCAACGGGTCTTCACAATCGGGCAGTGGGCAGTGTAACAGTGCAGTCAGCACAGCTCTGCAAATACGAACTGGTAAACACAAACATTTGCATGCTGTTTATGTGCGGAAATGCATAGTGTCAGCATGGCTGTTACTAATGTTGATCACAAAGTATGGTGCTTGCCAACTGTACAGTCACTTATTAGGCTCCTGGGCCCATATTCACAAAAAATCTTAAGGCTTAAAGTAGCTCCTAATGTGGAAATTTAGGAGCAACTCTTAAAAATGAAGCGTTTTAACACTAAATGTATATCCTAAACCCACGAGCATCTTACATCCTACGAGTGACTCACAAATGATCCAAAGCATGGCTGCTGTCTACAATCCACATTCAAAACAATATATTACAATATTATTAAGACACTGGCCATTTAAAAAGGCATTGCCAAAATCACAATTGAGTCTATGGATTTTAATAATATAATATTGCAATATTATAAATGTTGACATTGACCTTTAAAATGGTATCGTCTGAATCACGAGGGTGTATTTATTATTGTAAACTTAGTTAAAGATGCAGTTACCTCACCCGTAAACCGAAACAACCTAATTACACCAGAGATAAAGTTTTTGGCAACTCTGCGCTTCCTGGCCACATAAAAATATACTGTGAAGCGTAGATGAATTGCGAATTTCTGCCATCCAACAGCAGAATAATCTATCAAACTATATATAAAATGCCCCCTTCAGACCAGACCGCACACTGTCCAACAATTCATAGTGTTTTTTTTCTGTGGATGTGCATTCACTGCAGAGAAAAAAAGGGCATTTACGAGGAATCACTGCAATCGCGGGGCTATTCAGTGATTTGATGCTGTTAGGATGCTGATAGGATGCATGCTTGTTTAATTACGTACATCAACAAAGGTTGATCTATCTATCTATTTATCTGTCTGTCTGGCTGGCTGTTGTATGTATGCATGCATATATTAGGCATGTAACAATACACAAATTTCACGATACGATAAGGGCACCCACAAATGTTTCGCTCAAACTTATTCAAGGAATCAACATGTCTTTTAAATAATAAATGCCACAAAAGTGTCTGACATTGGTAACTTAAACAAAAGGACTGCATTTATTTTGTTTAATTATTGAGAAAAACTAATATGAATTCACAATTTTCATGTTTTTCTTGAGAAAATAAGTTTGTTTTCACTCTAGTCATTTATATTTGTTTTGTATTTTTCACAAAACATGTAGTTTCAGAGCAGCTTTATAGAAAATCATGCCTTGTTTTCTGAAGCCCACTGTGAACAAGCTGAAGTGACTGTAGTAAGGAAAAATCTTCTTTCAATGTTATTTAGTGGTGAAAAAAAAAAAGAATAACTCGAGAGGAGCCTGACCTCTGGGCTTACGATATATGTACATAATCCAATATTATTTGGCGGCTTGAGCAAAAACCGATCGGCACACGTTTTTTTAATTTTTCTTGCCCTCTTCCCCGTTTCACTTTGCATGTAAAATTTACTGGCATTATTTCTGGCTTATAACATGTTCACAAGTGTTCTCAATGCTGTTTATATTTCGAGGTAAAAAGCAGATAATTATATGTCTCATGTAATTGTGGGTTTCTTATGTTATCAGTTTTTTGAATAAGCTGCTTTTTGATATTCATGATTTTTAACTTAATAGTGTCTTACTGTGCACTAAAATTTGCTCTTAGCAGTTTTGTGAACAGGTTTTAAGCAAAAACTCCTAGACAGGAACTCTTTGTGAATACGGGCCCTGTTCTTTAAATGTGAATTCAAGTGGGTCAAGGTTTGGCTGGTTAGCTTCAGCAGTTAGCCCCTGGTGGTAGACACTGTAACTACTCAATTATGGGAACCAAGTGTAAAATTATATTATAGTGTGTGTTTCACCATTTACCTAACACCAGCTTTTAGGCTTGACGATACTCACATATAGCACAGCCTCTCATAACTATTGTGCAATTACAACTGAATAGATTTTATTTACATGAATAATAACTTGTAGATTAGAGTGCACACAGACAATTGAACATGTTATTTTTATTACACTCCTCAGCACCTTGCCAACCTAGAAACATGCTTACATCAACGGACTGTGTGTCAGATGTTCTGACTTGCAGCTGGGACGGTGCAGATGGAGCACTACGGTACACGGTGGAGGCCTTTGGTAACCATGGAAATCAGAGCCATTATGTGTGTAACTCAATGACGCAGAGCTGCACCATCGCTGGCATAAACTGCGGGGAGAGTCTTAGCATGCTAATCACAGCTTTCGATGACGAGTGCTCCAGTGCTCTGGGTCTGGGAGAGGTGGGACAGACTAGTGAGTGAGAACTCCCCCTACTGGACAGTGTGATAATGTGTAATATATACAGGTGCTGGTCATATAATTAGAATATCATCAAAAAGCTGATTTATTTCAGTAATTCCATTCAAAAAGTGAATCTTGGATATTATATTCATTCATTCCACACAGACTGATATATTTCAAGTTTTCATTCCTTTTAATTTTGATGATTATAACTGACAACTAATGAAAACCCCAAAATCAGTATCTCAGAAAATTAGAATATTGTGAAAAGGTTCAATACTGAAGACACCTGGTGCCACACTCTAATCAGCTAATTAACTCAAAACACCTGCAAAGGCCTTTAAATGGTCTCTCAGTCTAGTTCTGTAGGCTACACAATCATGGGGAAGACTGCTGACTTGACAGCTGTCCAAAAGACGACCATTGACATCTTGCACAAGGAGTGCAAGACACAAAAGGTCATTGCTAAAGAGGCTGGCTGTTCACAGAGCTCTGTGTCCAAGCACATTAATAGAGAGGCGAAAGGAAGAAAAAGATGTGGTAGAAAAAAGTGTACAAGCAATAGGGATAACCGCACCCTGGAGAGGATTGTGAAATAAAACCCATTAAAAAATGTGGGGGAGATTCACTAAGAGTGGACTGCAGCTGGAGTCAGTGCTTCAAGAACCACCACGCACAGACGTATGCAAGACATGGGTTTCAGCTGTCGCATTCCTTGTATCAAGCCACTTTTGAACAAGACACACCGTCAGAAGCATCTCGCCTGGGCTAAAGACAAAAAGGACTGGACTGCTGCTGAGTGGTCCAAAGTTATGTTCTCTGATGAAAGTAAATTTTGCATTTCCTTTGGAAATCAAGGTCCCAGAGTCTGGAGGAAGACAGGAGAGGCACAGAATCCACGTTGCTTGAAGTCCAGTGTAAAGTTTACACAGTCAGTGATGGTTTGGGGTGCCATGTCATCTGCTGTGTTGGTCTACTGTGTTTTCTGAGGTCCAAGGTCAACACAGCCGTCTACCAGGAAGTTTTAGAGCACTTCATGCTTCCTGCTGCTGACCAATTTTATGGAGATGCAGATTTCATTTTCCAACAGGACTTGGCACCTGCACACAGTGCCAAAGCTACCAGTACCTGGTTTAAGGACCATGGTATCCCTGTTCTTAATTGGCCAGCAAACTCGCCTGACCTTAACCCTATAGAAAATCTATGGGGTATTGTGAAGAGGAAGATGCGATACGCCAGACCCAACAATGCAGAAGAGCTGAAGGCCACTATCAGAGCAACCTGGGCTCTCATAACACCTGAGCAGTGCCACAGACTGATCGACTCCATGCCACGCCGCATTGCTGCAGTAATTCAGGCAAAAGGAGCCCCAACTAAGTACTGAGTGCTGTACATGCTCATACTTTTCATGTTCATACTTTTCAGTTGGCCAACATTTCTAAAAATCCTTTTTTTGTATTGGTCTTAAGTAATATTCTAATTTTTGGAGATACTGAATTTGGGATTTTCATTAGTTGTCAGTTTTAATCATCACAATTAAATGAAATAAACATTTGAAATATATCAGTCTGTGTGTAATGAATGAATATAATATCCAAGTTTCACTTTTTGAATGGAATTACTGAAAAAAATGAACTTTTTGATGATATTCTAATTATATGACCAGCACCTGTATATAACTGAAGTTACAACCATATTCAATTCTTTCGATAGCCTTGATGGGATCGTTCACCCAAAAATGAAAATTCTCTCATCATTTACTCACCCTCATGCCATCCCAGATGTGTATGACTTTCTTCTGCTGAATATAAACTAAGTTTTTTAGATGAATATTTTAGCTCTATATGTCCATTAATCACATCAAGACACATAAAAGTAATCCATACGACTCAAGTGGTTTAATAAATGTCAACTAAAGTGATATGGTAGGTGTGGGTTAGAAACAGATAAATATTTAAGTAAAATGTTACATTTTGAGTCATTAAACTAAATGCACCCAGTCCTTCATGACAAAACCAAAAGTGTAACTATCCCTTATTAAAATGTGTGTTTCTACAAATCAGCTAAGAGACTTAAGCACTTAAGCAAGTGTTTAAGCATAATAATAATGTTATCCACAAATAAAAGCAAAGAATAGCTATCATTATGTGAACTGCTGAGAACAACTTTTATCAAGCAATTACCCTTAAACAACAGTAATATCCCAAAAATAATTTTTAAAACAAGTTTTTCAACGAGATTGCCGAATTGAATGATCGACACGCCCCCTCATTCATCTGTCAGTCAACAGATCCTCATTCACAAAGGATATATACCAGTTTGCTCCTTCACACTTGAATGATATTGCTTTGTGCTATAGTCAGTCTTTTCAGGCAAGTACAAAGGCAACATCAAAGTACTCCCACTCTTCAAACTAGTGCTAGTGCAAACTAGCCTCGAAAGGTTGTGACTTTAGTGAACGAGAAATAAGAGTTCACCTAAAAGACTGATTTACTTAAAAGATTCATTCAAAAACACAGATCCATTCATAAGCAAAACATCACTAGTGTAGGTGCTCATTAATCTCACGTAGCCACACCAATGAATGTGCCCTAGGTCTGGGATCTATAGATTTTCAATTGGCCATTGGCCATTGGCCAAGAACCGCCCATTTTGACAGGAAAACCGGACATGTTAAGCGACCAATCACAGCTGGTTTTGTCATAACGGGGTGTTTAGGGGCAGGGCTATTGAAGAGATATCATACCATAATAAAAGGCAGACATGGGTGAACATTTTGTTTATATAGTGGTGCATGACTGCAAGTGATTACAAAGAAAACACACTGGAGAAGAGCAGAAAATTTGTCAAGAGTCTAAGTACAGCACAGAAAACCTCATTAAAGAGAATTTCACAGACATAATGAAGCAAACAAAACAGAAATGCAGCTCTGCTCGAGGATATCCTCTTCACATTCTGCAAAATTAAAAGTACTTATATCATTAACCTGGCAATCTTGGGCAAATTCTGTGATTATTTCCTTCTCAAAACCAATCATTCTATTAACACGGAACCATGTGAACACAACTTGGATTCCAGGCAGACTGGTAAAACATCCTGTCTACTTCTACTCACGGAAGTTCCATAGAATCAGCCAATCAGATTTGTGCTGATTTGATCGATAAAGTGTATTTCAGTTTTGTGTATCAGACGGTTAGAAAAGGAATATGGGCAGTCCGTGGGTGTGCCATCTGAGGGTGAGACTAGGTAGGCATAGGCTTCCCCCACCCCTTCAAACCGACTACCAAAAAGTATTTTTGATTGGCCAAAAAAGTGGGGCAAGCTTAGATTTTTTTTAGCTTTTTACAGAATCTAGGTCTGTCATAGAAACACCTATTTCAGTTACATTTTCCGTGTGTTAATGCAATAAATACAGTAGCTTTAAATCTATTTGCTTTTATGTGTTTTTTTTCCCTAGTTCCCTGTGTACCTCAAAATGTATCTGCAGTGATGGACTGTGGCTCAGATTTTATAAATCTGACCTGGGATGTCGCATTTGGGGCTTTAGTCTACATCGCCACGGCAATAGATCAGTTCGGGGCGACTCACATTTGTTACTCAGAGGATGCACTTTGCCAGATCACTGGCCTCCACTGTGGAACCACGTACAGTGCCTTTGTGATCGCATCCAACTTCAAATGCAACAGCTCTACCAGTGACAACATCACTGTAGAAACAGGTACAAAACAAACACATTTGCCACATCAGGTATGAGCACTTTTGACACATTTTTCAAATATGTTTCCTCTACGTATGTTAAAGCATTCATCACATGTCCTGGCCTAATGAACCTTTAGGTGGAGTTTAGAATAATGTGTAAAGGTGTGGAGTTTTTCCATTGTAATTGTAACAATGGAATGGTAATGAGTTCAGGTAGTCAAGTCATTTATATTTGTATAGTGCTTTTCACAACACACATTGTTTCAAAGCAGCTTTACAGAAAATTATGCTCTATCAGAAATTGAAGATGAAATTAGAGATGAGAATCATAAGGTATTTAACTATTCTGGTTCCAATTCCTCTTAACGATTCAAGTTCCTGCATGGTTCCATTAATGATTCTTTTTGTATTTTTTCAAAAGAGATGGTTTGTTTCAATAAAACAAGCTCATAAAATGTATTACAGGACTATACAGGTCCTGAACATATTAACCGTTTGTGATGTCTGTTTTGTACATAGTCTATGTTTGCTGTGTGGCTTTTTGGTTGAGGTTTGTTGAACAACTATATTTTTTTCAGTTTAATTTTCACTTAGTTAAAATAAATAAAGTTCAATGTTTGAAATCAAAAACGGTTGAGGCCTAGTGAGTGAGAACTCCCCCTACAGGACAGTGTGACAATGTATGTATGTATGTATGTATGTATGTATGTATGTATGTATGTATATATATATATATATATATATATATATATATATATATATATATATATATATATATATATATATATATATATTGTCAACTGTTCTTATACTTCTAAAGTGCAGATACTTAGTCCACTGTATCTTATACTGTAGCATTTTACTAAATAGTAGCTTGAAATGTATTTTTAAATGGCACCTCGATATGCAGAAAAGGACAGCAAACTTTTGGGCCAGTTGCTATGTAAAATCCTGGGCCGATTTCTCTTCCCAGTCCAGCCCTGGTGACAAATCTAGCGACTTTTTGGAGAAACCTTAGCTTATCCGGTTTTGAACACGGACAACGCACCGGTATGAAAATTATGACTTCTTTATGAAGTCTACTTCTAAAACCTCATAACCAAGTTTCTGTTTCATTTGTAGTTTAAAACTTGTTCAAAGACCCCTTCTACACTCCACCACTACCATTCCTCCCTTTCTCTAACCATTTTTTCCTCTCTGCCCTTTTACTCAGCCCCTTGTCCTCCTAGAGATGTTCAAGCTGTGTTGGACTGTCAAGAGAACCAGGCGTTGGTAAGCTGGCTCGGTTTACGGAGTATGATATCCTTTACTGCCACCTTGGAGGACCAAGTTGGAGGTCTTCTCAGTTGTAGCACCACTGCCAGCAGCTGCAGAATCCCCAGCCTGAAGTGCGGCCAAGTTTACACCATCAAAGTCACTCACCATGATGGAATCTGTCCCAGTGTGCCTTCACAACAAATACAACTGAAGTCTGGTAAAGAACAAATCCCATAGTAAAAAAATATTTAATGTAAAGTCATAATTACATTTTAGCCCACTTTACTCTTGGGGTTAGAGATTTGAACACCTAACCCAAAGTATACTTCTTCAGCATGTAACTGATCCTGCACTATTTGCATTGGACATGAATTTTACCTCAAATCATGCAGCTGATTGAGATTAAATGCTTTTACATTTCTAAGCTATCAGATGTATGGTTTTCACTTGGCAGACAGTAAACTAGATAACAAATCCCTTAGACCTACATAAAGGAGAAACCCACATCTAGAAGCCAGCAGTCAGATGCAAGAAACCCCTTCAGTTAAGAAAACCCTTAGTGACAATATACTTGCATTTATAACTAAGGGGTTTCTTAACCTAAAGGGATTCTTGCAAATGGACACAGGATATCACAGATACTGGGTCTGAACGCAACCACCCAGAAAACCCTAGAAACCACTTGGCAATGTCCTAGCCATCATGCAGAAAACCCCAGAAACTGCATAGCAATGCCCTAGCAACCACCAAGAAACTACCTTGAACACCCTTGCAGCAACTTAGCTAAAACATAGAAACCATACAAAACACCATAGCAACTGCATAGCATCGCCCAGCAACCATCAAGAAACCACCCAGATCACTCTATTGATTTTCTGAAACGCATTGCTGCACAATTTCCATATTTCTTTTTCAACACTAGATAATAATGCAGATAAAATACTTTCTCCACAGTGCCATGTGGTCCAGCACACGTTCGGGCTGATGTACAGTGCCCATCAAGTGTGCTCTCTATTGTTTGGGACATGACAGAAGACACCGAGGCGTACATCGCCAGTGTCGTCTCCATCAGCACAGGACAACAGGTGTCCTGTAACTCCACCTCAGCCAACTGTAGCGTAAACACTCTGCAGTGTGGTGATTCGTATGATGTACAGGTCAGGTCATACAACGGCTCCTGTCTGAGTTTTCCAACCCAGTCTCTAGTGCTCAGAGAAGGTGAGACGCTGATATATTCACAAAAAACAGCCGTGCCATTATATCAGATAATTTGTAATTAAAGTTTAGTTGATAATGCTGACATGCAAAGGCAAAACAGAATAACTACACATTTTCTGATCTCTTAAACTATGATTTGTCTTGTCTTGTATTATTATCTGCATTTGGCTGGACAATCCAAAAACGTTGAAACCAATTTTCTCAGTTTCAGTGTTGGACTAGTTACTGTGCTTTGGCATTGTAAGGTTATATAATGATGCTGGATTTGCAAAGGAATTATGTGTAATAAAAAGTGCTGAGCACAATTTGTTTAGGGCAGTACTCCATCTCGCTGGTCAGTTCTGAGTGCAAGGTTGTGGAGGATGCAGCAGACAACAGTACAATAATCTACCATACTATGTTGGGACTGTACAGTATTGCCTCACTACTGTAATCCAGGCTCTGCAATCTTTTAAAATGGCAAATGTGTGCTCAAGTTCAATGCCCATCTGGATATATGCCTGGTTACAATGCTCTTCTCTAACATTTGAGTTTCATTTGATGAATAACTGCTGTCATGATCAATAGAAAATGGAAACAAACATCCCTCAATGAAATTTGGTTTACCGCCTGCTTTTCAAGGGCCATAACAGCGCAACTTTAATTGCGCCAGGCTAAGTTTTGTGATTAAGGCTAATTAGCATCAAAAGACCATGAATTTAACTCATGGCACCTAGTTACTCATTATCACTAAACTGTTAAGGGAAACCCACTTGGTGTAATTCAAAATTTGGAATACTTTCTCCCCTCCCTGCTAGTGCCATGTGTGCCCACTAATGTGACAGCTAAACGGACCTGTGGCAACAGCTCAGTGGAGGTCACGTGGAACGCCAGTCATGGTGCGGGGTCTTATGTAGTCACTGCTGTTGGCGACAGCAGGCACCATACAGAATGCTCCTCCAACACAACCACATGTAGCTTCTCTACACTGCACTGTAGCAGTGTGTATTCCATCAGTGTGAGGGCTGTTGATGGCAACTGCTCTAGTCTGGAGAGTCAGAGCATCACCCTGCAGACAGGTGAGTGTGTAGAGATGCTAGATTCACAAACGAGTCATTCTTTGTAATGATTCTTTCAATCCGATCTGAAAAGTGTTTGTTAATCACTAAACTGTAAAAGTCATGTTCGACAAAATGTAAAGTATAGATGAAATCACATTTAACTCTTGTTTTGAACTTTCGTTTCCTCCATTTCTCCATCCGTTCCTCTCCTGTTCAACAGTTCCCTGCCAACCAACTGATGTCCAGAGCACTGTGAACTGTAGCACCAACTCTGTCAGACTGTCCTGGGCTGCCAGTGTTCATGCTGTGTCCTACAAAGGCAAGGCAGTAGGCACAGATGGGCAAAGTGTGATGTGTGATGTCAGTGCTCCTTGGTGCCAGTTAAATGGCCTGCACTGTGGACAGGATTACCTATTTAGCGTAACTGCATCCGATGGTAGCTGCGACAGCGCAAACAGCCAAGAGTTCAGACACAAGACAGGTAACACATAACAAAAAAACTCTGTTCACTTGAAATGTTTCTCATTTGTTCTCATCTCCTCTCTGAGTAATAATAGTAGTTGAAAACAAACTTAGCGAATTCAGAGAACTTAATAATAAAATCAAATACAATTTTATTAATGAACTCTGTTATAGCCCTTGTCACAGCTTATTTTAAAGGAAAGTTCCAGGTCCAAAACAAATCGAACATGATGTCAATTATGGGTGGGTAAAAATATAGATTTCCTGATGCATTGCAATTTTCATTTCAATGAGTAAAAGAGTAAACCACTTGATATGCTTTAAATGCATTCGTGTGGTGCAATTGAAGCCTGGTTTTCACATGAATGTTGCCCAAGACATCACAGAAGCAAATGCCGTTCTCACGGCACTCTGCCGCCACACCTCAACAGTCCCGGCATGGTGGACGCAGACCTCTCGCCTTCAGCCCCACGTCTGTTCCCCGGCTGGCCGGTTCTGACGAGTCCAGAGGACGCCTCCACCGGACCTCCTCCTCAGTCACTAACCCGCCCCCTGGTGGGTGTGTGGAGCAAGATGAGTGTTCGAGTCTTTTCTCAGCACCAGAGCCTCAGGACGCTCCTTTGCCTCCTGACACCGCATTACCTGCTCCGCCCAGCTGCAAAGCCCTGCCGGGTATGTCAAAAATATTCGTCCCCTTAGTGCGCCTAGCACAGAGATTGGATGCTGGCTGGTTAGGACCATCCGACTCGGTTATGCAATTCAGTTTGCCATGCCTCCGCCCCCCTTCACGGGCGTCCGCTTTACCTCAGTGCACGGCGAATATGCCAAATTCCTGTGTGTGGAAATCAACTCTCACTCAAATACGTGATAGAGCCTGTCCCTCCAACCGAGATGAAAAAGGGTCCCTACAGCCCTTACTTCATCGTACCCAAGAAAGGCGGTGGCTTACAACCGATCTTGGACTTGCGAGTTTTCAAAAGGGCCTTGGACAAACTCCCATTCGAAATGCTCATGCAAGACACATACTAACTTGCGTCTGGCATCTAGATTGGTTCGCAGCGGCAGACCTGAAGGATGCGTACTTCTACGTCTCAATCTTGCCTCGACGTCAACCCTTTCTACGGCTCGCGTTCGACGGCCAGGCATATCAGTACAAGGTCCCCACCTTCGGCATGTCCCAGGTGTTCAGGCACCTTAGCCGTTTAGGGCCTCAGGTCAATTGGGAAAAGAGTTTGCTTGCCCCGGTTCAGAGCATCTCTTTTCTCGGCGTGTAGTTAGACTCAGTCTCAATGTCAGCGCACCTCGCCAACGAGCGCATGAAGTCAGTGCTAAAATGCCTCGCCGCCTTCAGGCCGGGCACGGCGGTCCCTTTAAAAACCTTTACAGAAGCTCCTGGGGCATATGACATCCTCCACGGTGGCCGTGCTCAGCACTGTCCCCAGACTCGAGTCACGAGACGAGCATGGCGCCGCGGCACGCACCATGCGATCATCACCCCCGCCTGCCACCAAACGTCAAAACCCTGAACAGACCTCTGCTTTCTGCCGACAGGAGTCCCCTTGCAGCAGGTGTCCCGACGCATCCTGGTCATGACCGACGCCTCCAAATTGGGTTCGGGTGTCATGTGCAATGGGCACGCAGCTGCGGGCCATTGGAAAGGGGCCCCACTGCGCTGGCACATCAATTGCCTAGAGTTGCTGACTGTTTTCTTTGCCCCACAGAAGTTTCTCCCATTAGTCCGAGATAAACGTGTCCTAATCAGATCAGACAGCACCACCGCAGTAGTGTACATAAATCGCCACATGTCACGACTCACCCGTTGTCTCCTCCTTTGGAGCCAGCAGGTACTCAAGTCGCTGCACGCCACTCACAAACCCAGCAACCTCAATGTGGTAGCGGACGAGCTGTCACGACAACACTTGCCCGATGGAGAGTGGAGGCTTCACCCCCAGTTGGTCTAGCTGATTTGGGAACGATTCGGCAAGGCCCAGGTAGACCTGTTTGCCTCCCGAGAGACCTCCCACTGCCCGCTCTGGTGCGAACAGAGGCTCCCCTCGGGGCAGGCGCACTGGCACACAGCTGGCCCTCGGGGCTGTGCAAGTATGTATTTCCCCCAGTGAGCATTCTTGCACAGGTGCTGTGCAAGCTCAGGGAGGACGAGGAACAAGTCACCCTAGTGGCTCCCTTCTGGCCCACTCGGGCCTGGTTCTCGGACCTCGTACACCTCACGACAGCCCCTCCCTGGTGAATTCCCCTGAGGAAAGTCCTTCTTTCTCAGGGACAGGGCATGCTCTGGCATCCGCACTCAGACCTCTGGAACCTCCGTGTCTGGCCCCTGGATGGGACACAGAAGATCTAGCTGGTCTACCACCTGCCATCATAGACATGATCAACCAAGCCAGAGCCCCCTCTACAAGGCAACTTTACAACCTGAAGTGGCGTTTGTTCGCAGATTGGTGTTCTTCCCGGGCTGAAGACCCACAGCGGTGCGCAATTAGGTCAGTGCTCTTATTTCTGCAGGAGAGGCAGGATGGGAGGCTGTCCCCTTCAACCTTGAAGGTGCATGTGGCTTCTATCGCGGCCCACCACGACGCAGTAGACGGCAAGTCTTTGGTTAAGCACGACTTAGTCATCAGGTTCCTAAGAAGCCCCCGGAGGTTAAATCCTTCCCGGCCAAGCCTGTTCCCCTCCTGGGGTCTTTCAGTTGTCCTCTCGAGACTTCCGAGACCCCCCCCCCCGTCGAGCCGCTAGAATCAGTCGAACAAGGCCCTCTCCCTGAAGACGGCCCTACTGATCACGCTCACCTCCATCAAGAGGGTCGGGGACCTGCAAGCATCCTCTGTCAGCGACACCTGCCTGGAGTTCGGTCCAGCAGACACTCATGTGATCCTAAGACCGCGACCGGGCTCTAGATGTTCTGAGCAGCTCTTTGTCTGCCTTGGTGGACAGCGGAAAGGGAACACTGTCTCCAAACAGAGGCCTTCCCAATGGGTAGTTGACACCATTACATTGGCTTATCACACCCAGGCCGTGCCCCTCCCCTTGCAGGTCCGAGCACACTCAACAAGGAGTGTTGTGTCCTCACAGGCACTGGCCAGAGGCATCTCCCTGGTAGACATATGCAGAGCAGGGGTTGGGCAACACCTAACACCCTTGCGAGATTTTACAATCTCAGGGTAGAGTCAGTTTCGTCCCATGTTTCTCAGGTATGAGCCGGTAGAACTCAGTAACATGCTGACGGATTGACCGGGTGGACCGCTTGCGCCTAGCACCCTTTCCCTCGGCCGAGGTCAATCATGCGCTTTTTTCTCCCAAGAGATCCCACTAACTCAGCTCCCTGGATGACTCCTCCCTAGCCCTGTGGGTCCGTAATTCAGCGGAGGAATTCGCCGACCCAATCCACTGCGGGAACTCAAATCTACCCTGCACTGGAATAGATGCTCCACAGGTCAGGACTCCTGCGCGGACTTCCTCCTGTGCGTATTTTCCGCGGCACGGTCCCCTTACGAGTTGACCTGCATCTTCCTTAGGCAGTTTCAGCTGCCCTCCGGTCTCCGTGTTGTAGCAACTTCCCCCTCCTTGAGGCTGGATTTACCACCGCGCCATTTTTCCACGTGACCTAAGAGGCCCATGTGATGTATTTCGCCATTTTTACCTCCCCCTTCCTGGGCAGGTGTGGTCTCCGCAGGGTCTTTTCCCCCTGAAAGAATAGGAAACTGGGTAAGACCCCTTCCCATGATGCATGTAAGGGCCCCAGCCGTTTGGCTCTATGTGAGAAACATAGAGAGAAAAGAGGCCCAGCTAGGCTCGGCCCATTCCCAGGTTGGCAAGTGTCGCCTTGTTCCCCTGTTTAGGGTAACCGGAAAGATTCCGATGACTTTTATGGGGCGTTGGGGAAGGTTACGTGCAGTCTGACACAGCTGGTCACCTTTGCACGTAAAATACCTGCCTACTCCTGTGTCAGCAGTACACGTACATGGCTCAGATTTAAATTGGACCCCTAGTGTCACTTCTTCGACACAACATCGAAGCTAGTGACAGACGGGGAACGTCTAGGTTACATATATAACCTCCGTTCCCTGATGGAGGGAACGAGATGTTGTGTCCTCCCGGCCACGTCGCTGAGCCGAGCCACTGTTGTGGCTGGACCATTTCCGGCTCCTCAGAAAAATCCTGAATGAACTAGACGTATTTCCCCGCCTTTGTACCCGTATGTCCGGGGGTGGGGTATGCAAATACTGTCTGCCAACTTCTCACTGGCCTTTTTTCATAGATCAGAGGCATATTCGGCACTCAAGAGAGACCCCTTGTGTCGCTTCTTCAACACAACGTCTCGTTCCCTCCATCAGGGAACGGAGGTTACATACGTAACCTAGACGTTTTCATTATTGCAGTGAATGTGGTAGAAAGTTGTTCTTTGACAAATTACAACCAAACCATGAACATTTTTTAAAACTCTTACACCCCAATTTATAGGCTTGTATGATATAATATTATAAAATATTATAAAAAGTATTGCTAAACTAAATTTCTCTTTAAAAATGATATATACAGTGTACAGTATATATAATTTTTATATTGAAATTTTGTTTAGCTATAATTATTAATTTATATACAGTATTTATCTAAGAATCGGCCCTCGAGGCTACACGGATCCAGCTTTATGGCCCCTGAGCTTTCCAAAGTTGAGTAGCCCTGATGTAAACAATAAACATAAGCAAAATATCCAATATAGTATGTGCATTTTATCATATATTTGATTAAGACATATTTATTGATTAAATACATGGAATTTCTAAATTGAAAAAAAAAATTGAACAAAATAATACAAAATTATTTTTTGCTTGTTTGTTTAAACACTAATACACTTACTGTACAAGGGAAGTCTATAGCCACAAGACTTGTGTGTGAGACTAGAGTAAAAAATATCGTTAACTAACCCTGTTTGTGCAAAGTCGTATCCAATCTTTCAAATCTTGTCATGACCATGCAATGTCAACCCGGTAACCTTCACATACTACACACAAGGATACCAGAAAGGGATTGAGTACATAGAAAAAAATATACCAACATGAATTATGTCAGTAACATGTAACCAGAACTCTTGTTCTTTTAGTCCCAAATCTAAAAATCTAAAGGACAACTGTACCACTCAAATAACACACATTTTTGGGTGTTTCTTCACTGTCATCTACACAGTGTTTTATTCAAACCAGCAGATTTAATTTAGTTTCGTTTCTTTTTAATGAAAGTGTCGCCAGAACCAAGACTGCGGCATAGTCTGGACTCTATGGCAGCTTCAACTGGCCAAGAATTCCCCATTTAGACAAAAAGCAATCTAACTGACATATTGTATCAAGCGACCAATGACAGTTGGTTTTGTCATTATGGGGTGTTTAGGGTTGGGGTTATCTGAGATGTATCATACCATTATAAAAGATCGACATGGGGAAAACATTTATTTTATAAAATGGTGCGCAAGCCTCCCTGAGCAATTGCACAGAAAACACACAGGAAAATACTCATTCTAACAATGTGGAACCTTGTGAACACAACTATGCTTCCAGGTGGACAGATAAAATGTCCTGTGTGCGTTTACTCATGGAAGTTCCATCTAAACAGCCAATAAGATGTGCAGAGTTGATCGAAAAAGCGTTTTCCCGTTTTGTGTGCTATAAGCATCATTAAAGAACGGACTGTGGGTGGGCCGTGGGTGTGCCGTCTGAGGAGACTACATTAAAACCATGCCATCATCATTTATTTTTACATTTCAAATGCCTTTTATGTACAGATTTTACTGTTTAAGCCTTGCATCAGACCCAGACTTTCATTAGTAAAATTACGAAAATCAATTATAGCAATACAAATTATTATATGTTTAAAACTATGTTAATCTAAACAAAGAGTGGAATATACTAAAAACCATTTCAATATTTATTGTGTGAAAATAATTTCTATGAATTATTCCAAAATGGCGTCTTTCCCACAGCTGTGGCATCATTCCCAAAACACTAAACTATTTTGCTCCTAATAAGTTAGTGTACTTGTTAATGCTATTTTGAACCAAGAACATTCCTTTAGATGCAGACTGTCTCTCTCTGTCCACATTTGTTGTTTTCTAGCACCCTGTGCTCCTCAGAATGTGGCCATTTTCTTGGACTGTGCCTCTAACAGCCTGAACGTTAGCTGGACTCTGGGTGGCACAGCTTTAAACTACAGCGTCCTAGCCAGGGATGCAGGTGGCGCAGCACTCAACTGCACCACAAAGACCTCCAGTTGTATCGTCACTGCCCTGCAGTGTGGTCAGAGCTACACCACTGTCGTCACAGCATCCAATGGAGAGTGTCAAGGGCCAGAGAGTGTGACTCGTTCAGTTCAAACAGGTGAGCAAAAAATATGAATGCTCCTGGGGTGAAATAAGACCAGGGCATTTCATTGTAAGATTTAATTGAATTACTATTATCGTGAATATTTACTCATACATGAACCATTTATAAATGTACAGTATAACTTCTCTTCTAACCTTTGCATTTCTCTTTCTCTCATCTGGCAGTGCCGTGTATCCCTGCAGTGGTACGTGCTAATGTGGAGTGTGTCAGTAACACAGTGAGGTCATCATGGGCTCCGGCAGCTGGAGCCCTTTCCTACACCAGCGTTGTGTCTGGCCCGGGCAACTACAGCGAGTTCTGCACAACCTCGGACACCTTCTGCACATTCAAACCCCTCCCTTGTGCTCAGACCTACAGACTAAAGGTCATCTCGCAAGACAGCCAATGCAACAGCACAGTCAGCAATAGCATCTCTGTTACAACAGGTAGGAAAATGTCATCCTTAAAAGGAATAGTTCACCCACAAATGCTAATTCTCTCATCATTTACTCACCCTTGTCATGACTTTCTTTTTTTTGCGGAACACAAATGAAGTTACTTTGATGGAGATCTGATATGAAAACTTGCATAGTATGGAGTCCAACATTTTAAGCTCCAAAAAGGACATAAAGGCAGTATAAAGGTAATCCGTAAGACTCTAGCCGATTAATAGTCCAAAGCATCAGGACCAAAATGTAACTCCTTTTTCACTATAAATATTTACATAGTAATCTCATGATATCAAGCGTTGACACTTCCTCATGATTGATGCATGCAAAAAGAATTACCTGCGTTTTGCATTTTTTCTTTTTGGAGCTTGAATGTTTGGACACCATTTACTTTGCAGTGCATGGATATATTTATATCATAGCTCCAAAATGTCTCAAATATCTTCATTTGCGTTCAACGGAAGAAAGAAAGCCATACAAGTTTGAGACTGCATAAGGGTGAATAAATGAGAGAATTTCAAGTTCTGTATCCACTCTTACAGTATCTTGACATTTATACCTTGATATAAGCTCTTATCCAAAATCCAGGAAGTTGCTTCACAAGACAGCCTATGCAACTGTCCACATTAGGCAGCTACCCTCTTAAAAGGCCATTAACACAGGATGCATTCTTGTGTGGCAGCTTGAATAAAGATACACTAAGATTTAGAAAACAAACTCCGCTCAACCTACACGTTAGCCTGGATAACCAGGCCACAAGTGAGGTGGGCGGTTATAAAGTTACCGACTACGCCACCCCGGGCCTACTTCCGGGGAATTTCCCCTCACACTAAAGCAAGGCTCACAGGTTCGTTCTAACAGAGGCAGGTATCAGAATTGGGTTGAGTATAAACAATAAAAAGCTTTAGTTTCCCATCAAACAAAAATCTTCCAATTTTATTTAACAAGACAACACCAATAAATCAAAAAAAAGATTTCACACAATAACACACAGACCTCGCTTCAGAATTGGGCGCTGGCTCTCCTCGGCAGAAATGACACAGCAATCATACGTGCACACTCACGTCACACCTCACTATGAGCACAGCATTCGAAGCACAGCATTCAGGCAAGAAAACCCACCACCACAAACGGGAAGAGACGCTTATCCATCTGCCACTGGTTGCCCCAATTCTGAAGGAAAAACAAAATAAGACCAAGTAACACGAAACACACATACGACACCAATTATATACAAAACATTCGCTACAAACAAATTTTTATAAAACACAATATTAAAGAGTTCACCACACCAACTTGGCTCGTCAACTCGAGGTGCCGCGTCCGGTCACCCCGACAACCAATTCTAGGCTGGGCAGAAATGGGCAAAAGCAGCCAACAATATTACAAACAAAAAGAAAAAAAAACACATTCAATAGGCCGCCCTCGGGTTGACCACACATAGAAACCAAGAAAAGCTGATCTCACGTACAAAATAGGTACATGAGTAACATACTTAACATAATTCAACACAAGAAAATATAAATTTCACAACAATCAACTCACAAGAAAAGGAAATATTTAAAGAAAACAAAATACAGAACAAATGGGGACAGTTAGGGGGCTAATCTAATAGTTAAACGCCACTGGAGGCTCTTAACTCAAATTACTCACAGCCCATAATCAACAGTCCAGCTGATCCAGCGTTCGGAACATCATGGATGAAGCGATGAAACGGGACCCGGCGTGTTGACGCACCACGCGAACTAAAACAGAGTTAATTCCGCTCGTCTGCTAATTCGATAAAGCAGACAAACTCGCACGGACCTGTCTCCCTCAAACCCCGGGGACAGGAGGATCACGCTGATAAGTCAATGATGTCAATACAGGTAGCCGAACAAAACAGACAGCAAGAAGAGCATCTGCACAAAAGTTTAGCTGACACAAGAAAAAGCAGCCCACTGTAACGCCTCTTGCACGTTGGCCCGCACCTGTTGTGCGATTCAAACGGCACCAAATCTGCTGCGCATCAAACACGGTCCATGACACGGATCAACTTTGAAGGCATCCCACAAAGCTCCTCTGTCCACCCTTACAACATGTATGTGTCCCGCATCCCACCAGAAACCCGGTAACTCGCCCAATGATGCAGAAATAACGCACACCCATAGCGACGCCCTTATATGTCGCAGAAGGAACGCAATTAAAGGGGCACTCCCCCTCATATTAAGTGACCGACAGATGTAAACAGTACTGCTACAGTCTACCCCCCCTCCCTTTGTCATCGTCGTCCCGACGGTGAAACACCTCAAGGGTATTACCCCCCCCCAAGATCCTAATTCCACGGCCTAAACAGAACAGCGACAGTATTCACACTACATACCGGAGGATCCGGAGCACCTACCTCTCCGGGCCCTGCAGCTCATGGCAAATGATGCACATTAGAATGTTGACCCGCCCCTACTCGTTCCGTGCGGCGTGGAACCATCACCGAAGGATCAGACGGTCCGGGGGCAAAGGGCCTTAGCACAGGCACTGGACCTATGCTGACCTCTAATATAGGCACTACTTCCAGACCACTCGCCTGGGAAGCAGTGGCAAGTTCTTCTAATGGAGGCACCCCTACGTCGGTCCTTTCACCAGCCAACGAAGGGGCCCTAGGCAGAACATAGGCCATATCACCATTTTCTAGTTCTACCTCGGCCTCCAAGGGCACCGCTGACTCAACCGGACTCTCGGGGAGATCAACCGATGGTGCCTCCCCCTGGGCTCGAGGCTTTAATGCAGAACGATGGACATTCCGAACTAGACTCAGGTCTTTTACTGGGGCCACTGTATACACCGAACCGCCAGTCTGAGGGGCTCTGACTACCCGATACACAGTGGAACTCCACAGATCATGGATCTTGTGGTGACCCCTAACCCCATAGTCTCGTAGGTAGACCAACCGGCCCTCGCTCAATGGCAGTGCCTTTACCCGTTGGTCGTGTCCCGCCTTGCGACGGCTTGCCACAGCCTGCAGCCATTCTCGAGCACCCTCAATGGCAACATGTAGCCGTGCCTGGTGCTCCTCAATCCACCTGTGTACTCGACCTTCCACAGGTTCTCGGATCTGGCCAAGCAAGAAATCTATAGGTAGCCTTGGTTCTTGCCCAAACATTAAAAAATGGGGAGATTCACCAGTGGCCTGGTGGGGAGTGGTGTTATAACAAAACAACACCTGCGCCAGGCAGGATGCCCAGTCCCTTTTCCTCTCAGTGGGCAAGGTTCGCAACAAATTGTGTAGGGTCCGATTAAACCTTTCACACTGGCCGTTACCGGCCGGATGGTACGGACTGGTGCGAGACCGACCCACCTTGTAGAGACTGCACAACTGCTGGATCAAGTTAGACTCAAAATTGCGGCCCTGGTCGGAATGAATCCGCCCAGGGACCCCAAACTTAAAAACACTCCTCCACCAAGACCCGGGCTACAGTCGTGGCCTGCTGATCCCAAGTGGGAACCGCCACGGTAAATTTACTAAATACGTCAGTCATTACCAACACATTCTCCTGACCGGCCTGAGATGGCTCCAACACTGTAAAATCAATAGCCACTATTTCGTTCGGGCGGGAGGCCAATAAATGCCCCATGTAGCTTCGGGCAACTGGTGCCACATCTTTGGCTTGCTGACACCGTTCACACCTGCCAGCGTGCCACATCAGCCAACATACCCGGCCAGTAGCACCACTGCCGTGCCAGCTCGAGGGTGCGTTCAACGCCTTGATGTCCATGGTGCTGGTGTATTGATGTTAAAACCTCAGACTGCAAAATTTCTGGAACTACTACCTGAAGCACCACTTCCCCTCCATCAGGACGGAAAGCCTTACGGCACAATAGGCCCTCCTGCTGTACTAACCGATCCCATTGTCGAAGGAGCGTAGTTACCGGTTTAGGATGAAGTCTCCGCTCTTGAGGCCCTGGGTATTGCTCTTTCCTCCAAAACCTCAAAGCTTCCTTTATAATGGGGTCTGCCTCTTGTAGGGCCATAAGGTCAAGTGCCGAACGACTTGGCAAAACCTGAATGGCACTCAACGTGGTAGACTGCACTAGTTCCATACTCACAGCCCGTCTCAACAGCTCTGGCACAATCAATCCCGACGAATCACTACTGTCACTCGTCTGTCCCACAGAAGGCAGGCGAGACAGTGCATCAGCATTCTGGTTGGTTCTACCCGCCCGGTACTGGATTTCAAAGTCAAATGCGGCCAACTCAGCCGCCCACCTCTGCTCTGTAGCACCCAGCTTGGCCGTGGCCAAATGACTCAATGGATTGTTGTCGGTACGTACAACGCACTTATGCCCTAACAGGTATTCTCTATATTTCTCGGCCATGGCCCACTTAAGGGCCAAAAACTCGAGCCTCATAGAGCTATATGTGGCGGTGTTCCGCTCAGCCGGCCGAAGACTACGGCTAGCATAGGCAACTGGTCTAAACTTCCCGTTAACCTCCTGCGACAACACCGCTCCAAGCCCTGCGTAGCTAGCGTCAATTTCCAATATAAAAGGTTGCGTAAAATCTGCATACGCCAAGACGGGTGCGGTCGTAAGTGTACGCTTCAAACTCTGAAACGCCTCTTCACACTGTGAAGACCACACAGCTGTCAATTCCTGACTACACTTACCAGACTTACCTCGGGTTAGTTCGGCCACTATTTTGTGCAATGGGGCCGCCAGCCTAGCGAACCCCTCCACAAAGCGCCTATAATAGCCGACAAAGCCCAAGAAGGTTCGCAACTCTGACACGGTCCCAGGAAAAGGCCACTGAGCTACGGCCTCTACCTTACTTGGGTCCGTCGCCACTCCCTGGGCCGAAATTACATGCCCCAGATACCTTACCTTCTCACGAAAGAACGCGCATTTCTCAAGCTTTACTTTGAGGCCCTCGGCTCTTAAGCGGTCCAGCAACATCCTTAATCTTTGCAGATGTTGTTGCACAGATGAGGAAAACACGATAATATCGTCGAGGTACAACAAGACAGACTGGTGCCGCTGGTCCCCAAAGAGCCGCTCCATCAGGCGTTGGAACGTGCTTGGTGCGTTGCACAAACCAAAGGGCATCCGATTCCATTCGAATAGCCCAAAGGGCATGCAAAAGGCGGTCTTAGGACGATCGGATTCAGAGACAGGGACCTGGTTGTACCCACTGGCAAGATCTAAAGTGGAAAACCAGTGGGCCCCTGCCAGTGAATCCAATGTCTCCTCGATTCGAGGTAACAGAAACGCATCCTTACGTGTCTTTGAATTAAGCTGACGGTAGTCTACGCACATGCGCAGGCTACCGTCCTTCTTCCTTACCAACACAACTGGAGAGGCATATGGGCTGCAACTCTCCCGAATTACTTGTGCATTAAGCAGCTGGCTAATATGGGTCTTTACCAACTCGTACTCTGACGGCGGGATACGCCTATAACGCTGTCGGACCGGGATATCATCCATCAAGGGGATCTCATGGAAGAGAAGGTTAGTACAGCCCAAGTCCCCTTCGTGCATTGAAACACGTTTTGGTACTCATAAAGGAGAACCCTAACCTGCTCCTGTTCCTCAATCGATAACCCCCCCAAATCGACCAAGTCTATAGGTTTCAACCTAACTGAGGCTTCACAGGAGGCCACCCGAGCGGGCACCGATAAAACCTCAGTCAGACCACTGGGTAGACCCACCAAATGTACCTCTCCCAACTTTCCTATAACCGTAGTGGGGTAAAGCACTACATCGATAGTACCGACATTAACGACGGGCACCAAAACAGTACCTCCATTTACCTGCACTAAGGAGGGTGAAGCCAACAATCCCGCAGGCAAACCGGTCTCAAGGGGCTCAAATAGCACTGCTTTGCCTGCAAGAGAGGGCGAACACGTTGCAGTCACAAATTTCAAAGTGCCACCTGGAATACGACACACGCTACGCCCTCTTACCTTAGCGTTGCTACTACGATCCAAAGCATGGGTGACTTGTTGACAATCTTGAAATGCCCGGGTAATCTCAGAATCCTGAGCCACAACCGGCAGCTCAAATAGAGTGGATCCATGACGGCCAAAGAGCTCCCGGTAGCAGCGACCGAGCACATTCATTCCCAGAATGCCCGGAATATCAGTGCCACCACCGGGGGGATCACGGACCACCAGCACCCCACAATCAGGGACTGTACTACCGCACAATTCAATATCTAATTCGAGATACCCGATATATGGAATTTCGAGCCCGTTAGCTGCACGGAGCTGCAGCCAATGACACGACCGCAGGCGATCCTGACCCCATGGCTCAAACCCCAACCGAAAACAGGTTTCTGTGATGGTTGACACCATGGAGCCAGTATCTATCAAACAGGGTACCTGGACACCCCCAATAGTAACAATGAGGTGTGGACAAGAGGAAACTAAGTGGGATGCCGATTCGTTACCATTATGAACATGAGAGCCACATGCGCCCCCTACCGAACTGTGGCTCTGAAGCCCGGTAGGAACTAGTTTTTTGAAGAATTATGGCCAGAAAATGGCCTTGATTCACTGGACAAGGGGCCAACAAGAGAGCGCGAGGAGGGGCAACGTTCCCCGTCGTGCTCCCGTGCAAAATGACCTGGTTGTTGACACCTTCTACAGATCAATTGGGTTGAATGAGACGCACGACCACAGGGAAAGGTATTTTGGTTACGGGTCATAGTTTGGGTGAGCAGATTTATTTGCTGTTGCTGCTGACACAGCATCTCTCACAGCTCACCCAGTTCGAACGATTGACCTCCCCGAACCGGATCAGGACCCCCCCGGACCTCAAACTGGAACCCACTCACCAAAGGGACCGACTGAGTTCGACCCCTGGCACCACCTGGCATTCCCTCCCTCTCCCAACGGATTGCCTCACCCCGGACCTCTAACAACGTTACAGTGGGCTGCTGTCTTATCAATTGTTTCAGCTCCCGACGAAGCGCATTATCGGACACACACTCAACAAATTGATCTCTCACAACGATATCGCCATTAGAAATAACATGCGGCGACTGGCTTTTCACCCTCTCAAAAAGACTCAACAAAGCCAGGGAGAACTCTAACAATGTTTCTCCCTCACATTGCCGGCGTGAAAAAAATGTCTCCTGTAGTGTGACATACGACTCTGCGCAACCATACACTTCACGCAACGCAGAAATAATTTTGTCTGGATCACCCCTATCAGCACTTGACCGATATTTAATTTCGTCTCGGGCTTCTCCTTCAAGATGATCATACAGGAAAAAGGCCTGCTCGGCGGGCGTCATATTACGAATACGCATGCACGCTCCGGCTTCGTCTACCCACTCGTCAATACGGATACCAGACCTGCCATTAAAATTTGGACAGCGTCTGTCTCTTGGAATGAACACAAATCGTTCAACCATGCCAGCACCCGCATCAGCTGACCGAGGCGTAACAGGCCGCGCCGTACTAGTGGAAGCTGCGCCAGGATCGGGCTGCTCAACAGTCGCCCGCTCCTGCCGCAGTCTCTCATTATCTGCTCTTAATTGGGCTACTAAATCCCTCATCTCTTGTAGTTCGTTATCCATAAGTGTGCTGAAAAGGGCACTCACCCAGTCAAAACCCCACTGCACAGTCACCAATGTTCTGCAAACACACAAAAAAACTCCAAGTCTGAATCTGAACAGCTGAATAGATCCTGCCGACTACGCCAAGATGTGGCAGCTTGAATAAAGATACACTAAGATTTAGAAAACAAACTCCGCTCAACCTACACGTTAGCCTGGATAACCAGGCCACAAGTGAGGTGGGCGGTTATAAAGTTACCGACTACGCCACCCCGGGCCTACTTCCGGGGAATTTCCCCTCACACTAAAGCAAGGCTCACAGGTTCGTTCTAACAGAGGCAGGTATCAGACTTGGGTTGAGTATAAACAATAAAAAGCTTTATTTTCCCATCAAACAAAAATCTTCCAATTTTATTTAACAAGACAACACCAATAAATCAAAAAAAAGATTTCACACAATAACACACAGACCTCGCTTCAGAATTGGGCGCTGGCTCTCCTCGGCAGAAATGACACAGCAATCATACGTGCACACTCACGTCACACCTCACTATGAGCACAGCATTCGAAGCACAGCATTCAGGCAAGAAAACCCACCACCACAAACGGGAAGAGATGCTTATCCATCTGCCACTGGTTGCCCCAATTCTGAAGGAAAAACAAAATAAGACCAAGTAACACGAAACACACATACGACACCAATTATATACAAAACATTCGCTACAAACAAATTTTTATAAAACACAATATTAAAAGAGTTCACCACACCAACTTGGCTCGTCAACTCGAGGTGCCGCGTCCGGTCACCCCGACAACCAATTCTAGGCTGGGCAGAAATGGGCAAAAGCAGCCAACAATATTACAAACAAAAAGAAAAAAAACACATTCAATAGGCCGCCCTCGGGTTGACCACACATAGAAACCAAGAAAAGCTGATCTCACGTACAAAATAGGTACATGAGTAACATACTTAACATAATTCAACACAAGAAAATATAAATTTCTCAACAATCAACTCACAAGAAAAGGAAATATTTAAAGAAAACAAAATACAGAACAAATGGGGACAGTTAGGGGGCTAATCTAATAGTTAAACGCCACTGGAGGCTCTTAACTCAAATTACTCACAGCCCATAATCAACAGTCCAGCTGATCCAGCGTTCAGAACATCATGGATGAAGCGATGAAACGGGACCCGGCGTGTCGACGCACCACGCGAACTAAAACAGAGTTAATTCCGCTCGTCTGCTAATTCGATAAAGCAGACAAACTCGCACGGACCTGTCTCCCTCAAACCCCGGGGACAGGAGGATCACGCTGATAAGTCAATGATGTCAATACAGGTAGCCGAACAAAACAGACAGCAAGAAGAGCATCTGCACAAAAGTTTAGCTGACACAAGAAAAAGCAGCCCACTGTAACGCCTCTTGCACGTTGGCCCGCACCTGTTGTGCGATTCAAACGGCACCAAATCTGCTGCGCATCAAACACGGTCCATGACACGGATCAACTTTGAAGGCATCCCACAAAGCTCCTCTGTCCACCCTTACAACATGTATGTGTCCCGCATCCCACCAGAAACCCGGTAACTCGCTCAATGACGCAGAAATAACGCACACCCATAGCGACGCCCTTATATGTCGCAGAAGGAACGCAATTAAAGGGGCACTCCCCCTCATATTAAGTGACCGACAGATGTAAACAGTACTGCTACACTTGCATACTTTGAGTTGTACTCACATATGCGTCAGACAGACATCTTTAGCTGTTGCACTGTTAACTTGTGTCATGTTGTCTCAAAGTCCATTCTGTTGCACTTTCATGTCACAGGTGTTGCTTTTTTATTAAAACAAAAAGATTTGAACTCTTTCCTATTGTTTTATGTTATGTTATTTCAACACCCAAACGGTTTTTGCCCCTAATAAAGTTTTGTAAGTTAGTGTACTTGTTAGTGGAAAAAGTTGACAAAAGTGTCAGTGAAGAGTATGCTGAAATGAATTTTAAGACAAATAATGTTTGATGAAACAAAGAATATTCAAGTTAAATATAAATTGTTAGCAGAATATTTTAATTGCGATGTCATTTCCAATCAAGCTATAATTTTGCAAAAAAAAAAAAGTGTGAAAATATTTAGGATACATAAAATGTTACAGTAGCTATGAAATTAAACTTAGTATGACAAAAGGAATCTGCCAATTTATTTAAAAGATGTTAAAAATATATTTTCATCAGCATCATTTCAACAACATCATTCTGCTAAATTTTCATGACTTTCAGAATATATATATATATATATATATATATATATATATATATATATATATATATATATATATATATATATATATATATATATATATATATATATATATATATATATATATATATATATATATATATATTACACACACATAAGTGTTTCCCAACCTTTTTTCTGCTACGGCACACTTTTTACGACTAAAACATTCTACGGCACACCTCTATCCCATATCGGCTAATTGTCGTCAATATTTTTCCTTTTCAAGAACTTCTCCATGTTTTCTGTCCATCTTAGTAGAGTGTTTACTTGTAATGTTTGAAATTCGGCTATGCAAAAAAAAAAAAAAAAAAAAGGCTAAATCCATGGTAGAGAACCAACAGGCCCCTGTCAACGTGTAACAAAGTGGGCAGACGAGGGAGTGAGGATCCAGGTACAGCTTTATTGAAAATAACACAAAGTAAAGCGAAGTATAAACACAGGAACAAATAAAACATCCACAATGGGAAAACAAAAGGTATAAACACAAGATAAACACTGGGGATCTTCCAAGGAGGGCTCAGGCAGAAACACGGACGTGGGCAGGATTCACATGCAACATTCTCCAAACATCAAACAACAACCAACAAAGGACAAGGTGAACATGAGGGCTGTTAGAAATATTCTAGATCTTAGTCGCGATCACCGATTCCCCCGGTCCCGTGTTACTATGCCGTGCCCAGTCAAGTGCAGTTGTGAGTCTGAGTCTCTGTAGACTTCGCGCGAAGGAAGTAGAAAGAACAACACCACACAGTTGGTCCGTGTCCAATCTACTCAACTTTATTGTAGGAAGCATGTGGTTTATATATTCTTCATGAGACAGAAAACAGCCAATAATAAAGCAACAGCAATCTTATAATTAAGGGGGAGAACGGGCATCCTGAAAGAGGATGCTCAACCAAGGCCATATACGGAGGCCTTTAGACATTCAGTTACTTGTCCACGTGTGTACCCGCGAGGACAAGTATGACCTATTCAACTTACAAAATTAGTATGCATTGTGAAGTGTGGAACATTATCTTCACACATACAGAGAAAAGGCGCTAAACATAGACACACTAATATACAGAGCAGACACACTAATATACAGAGCAGAACATCATGTTCATTTCATGTTTCTTACAAGGGCTTAAATACAAAACCAAAGGGGAAACAAAAGCCAATGGGAAAACTGAACTCAAAACAAGATAATAAGGCAATTAACTAAAACCAATGACAAAACTAGAACTGATAATAAAGTAATCAAACAATGAACCAGACATATGAACATGGAGGGAAAACAGGACATGACAAGACTGGGAAACAGGAACATAAGAGTGATTTCAAAATAAGAGTGCATGAACACAAGACAGTATGGAATGTAAAAGGTGCCAGAACTTAAAAATAAGAGTGCATAGGCAAAAGAGAATATGGAACATAAAAGGTGCCAAAAACTTAAAAATAAAAAGGTACACAAACAAAAGACAGTGTGGATCGTTACACAACGCATCCAGTGATTCCTCAATACGAGGCATTTACATTTTACGTTTATGTATTTGGCAGACGCTTTTATCCAAAGTGACTTACAGTGCATTTATTACAAGGACAATTCCCCCAGAGCAACCTGGAGTTAAGTGCCTTGCTCAAGGACACAATGGTGGTGGCTGTGGGGATCGAACCAGCGACCTTCTGATTAAAAGATATGTGCTTTAGCCCAATACGCCACCACCATTCCAGGCAAGGGGAAAACTTCACGTCTAGTCTTGGAATTCAACTGTCAGTAGTTCACACACACATGCGTAGACCACCATCTTTATTTTAAACCAAAACAATTGGGGAGGCGTTAGGGCTACAACTCTCCCGGATTACCTTAGACTCCAGCAGTTGATTAATGTGGGCCCTCACAATCTCATACTCTGAGGAAGGTACACGGCGATGTTGTTGCCACACAGGAGCTTCATCTAACAACTTGATATCATGAGAGATGAGATTGGTGCATCCCAAATCACCATCATATGCAGAGAACACTGTCTGGTACTTCATAAGCAAGGTCCTAACCTTACCTTGTTCCACTTCTGGCAATGCAGTCAAATCCACTGCTGCAATCTGTTCACAATCAGTGACACCTGCTGGTAGACTAACTACATGCACTCGAGTGAGGGTACCTAATACTCTATGTAGAAAGAGTAGGACATCGGAGGTGCCAATGTTGACTACTGGCACAAACAGCACCTCCAGTCACTCGCACCAAGGCGGGGGAGGCCAAAAAAACCCTCCGGTAACCCCAACTCAGTAGGCTCGAACAGTACTGTACCACCTGCCAACTGTTCTGCACAAGTTGCTGCAACCAACTTAATTGTACCGCCTGAGACACAACATGCCAGAGGACCGCGCACCTTTACTTTGTATGCTCAACAGGAAATTGATCGCTACTTTGATGGCAGTATTGTAAGGCTTGAAAAACTGGAAGTGGTGCACCAGAAACCAGGAAAAAAAAAAAAAAAAAAAAAAAAGCAGGGCCATGCTGTCCAAAGAGCTCCTGGTAGCACCGGCCGAGTACGGAGCGGCACGACCCCATTCATGCCGCAACTTTTCATTATCCGCCTTAAACTGTGCAACCAGATCCCTCAATTCCTGTAATTCCTCTTCCATCATTAAACTTACCAGAGCAACCTCAGTAAAAGAGTCGTCAGTAAGAAAACAGCTACTGAAATGCTCCAAGTCCACTGAAATAACCACACTGCTGATTTGTCTCGGACACTAATAAAAGAGAAAACACAGAAGAAAAAGAAAAACACAGTCTACTAGGACATCAAAAACAGTATACAGATCACAGTAAGAACATCCATCAAAAATAAGCATCCACGTCTTGGTCGAAATAAAGAAACTAACCTGCCGACTACGCCAGAATGTGACGTGGCGTTAGGGGGAAGCAGGACAAAACTAGTATAGCTGACTATGCCACCCTGTTAAACAGGGAAATATTAATATTTAATTAAAATCACCCTTAAACTTTCAACAAAAGGACTCAAGACATGGATACCAAAAATACAAAATCTTTATTTACTACAATTACCAAGCAGTAACTTTAAAACATGTCAAGTCAAGTGGTTTTTGTCATGTCAACCATATACAGTTAGTACAGTACACAGTGAAATGAGACAACGTTCCTCCAGGACCATGGTGCTACATAAAACAACATAGGACAAACACAGAACCACATGAGACTACACAGACTAAATAAAAATACCTGTATAAAGTGCACGAGCAAAAACGTGTGCAAAAGTACGGGACAGTACAATAAATTACTAACAATGAATATTACAATAGACACAGTGATAGACAGTGCAGCACCGACCAGTATACAGTAGTGCAAAAAGATGACAGTTACTAAGGTTGTTGGCTCTACACCAGTCCGTAAGCCGCTGCACCTCCTCTCTCTATGCTGACTCGTCATTCTTGCTGATTAGACCCACCACGGTCGTGTCATCGGCGAACTTGATGATGTGATTCGAGCTGTGCATTGCTGCACAGTCGTGAGTCAGCAGAGTGAACAGCAGTGGACTGAGCACACAGCCCTGGGGGGCCCCAGTGCTCAGTGTGGTGGAGATGCTGTTCCCGATCCGACTGACTGTGGTCTCCTAGTCAGGAAGTCTGGACATGGAAAATGGTGACGTGAAACATCAATTTGTATGTTAACCAACTCTCTATGAACAGATCAACACAACAAATAACCTCACAGGCCATAAATATAGCACTTGAAAAGAGGTGATTCACATAGTACTCAAAATCGCACAGAGCCATAGAAGAGTTTAGATGAAACAATAATAATACTACTCAAAATAGCTCAAGACAAAACCCACAAATAAAGACAAACATCTACAAACAAACAGTAGCGTCGAAGAAAGTTGCCCCGCCGGATCAAGCAGCAAGAGGTTTCCTAAAATCCCAATTGTTCTTCCTACAAATTAAACAGAAGTATTGTTTACAACATAACCATTTAAAAATATGCCAAAATAGCGATAGTTCCACATACCTTCATGTTGTAGCTCCAACTGTAGATACAAATCACACACCCATATAACATAGAATAACAAAGAGGCATCAATACGCCAGTAAAACTCCAAAAGCGGAGGATGAATGTTGAAGGGAGGCTGTTGAGGGGCGATGACTTACAGAGCTATAAACAGTCCGTACTGAAGCTAATCGTCAACGTAAACAAACCGGTTACCTCAACCAAGCATATTAGAGTTAGCTAGTTAGCCAAACAAACATACCTCCAAAAAGTAAGGGCTCAAAACCAGAATGGGCAGTCCTCAGGCAGTGACACACAAGCAGTGCCCTACAGTTCTATTTTATAGGATCCCTAAAGGCCTATGATTGGACAACCAATTCACCCACAGGTGTGGTACAATAATTACAAAAAAATAACTGTGCAATGCTCACTGTTTGTCCCACTACAGCAGTGACAACGGAGGCCACTAAAACACGACATATGAGCAACACAATATTACAAAAAACAAATACAATTAAAATATGTACAAAACATGTAAAAAATTAACTGAACAGAACTCAATCGACAACTCAATCTTTCCTCCTGGTCCGCATCGCCTGTGCATAATCAAACGCATCAAGAGAGACTGATACTGAGGCAGTTGTCATTAGATTTTGCATCTTTCCCTTGGACAGACGACTTCTCGTGCCAGTTTTAATTTGGTTCTGGAGGCTGAACCCAGCGCCAAGCACAGCATTGCCCTCTACATGACAAGAGTTGCAGAAAGCATCACAGAGGGGCGATTTTACCAGTTTGCCACGTAAAAAAGGCGGGAGATGTTCACAATAAACATTGAAAACATGTATTTGGAAGAGAGAAAAAAGCTTGCAGTTGCTTTGATAGCAGAAAGTTATAAAATTACTTGTTTAGGTCGAAGCATTTTCTTGGTGAATTAAAATGAGTTCAATAACTGGGGACTTCGTAAACAATAAGGTAATATTTAATTAAAAGAAATTATTAGACATTCAATGTCTCCACAAATTTGGACAGTTTTTAAATATATCTTGTTGCTTAGTACTCTCAAAGACATAATTGGTTAAGCAAAAACGTGTGTGTGAAAAACACTTTGGTCACTTCACAGACTTCAATGTATTCTGCAGCGCTGATGCGAGTCACTTTTGCACATTAATCATTGCTCTTCACAATCACAAAAGTGTGACCGATTATGGTTTCAAAATGGTGAATTTCTCTGAAAGGAGAGGAGTTTGGATCCCTGAAATTATTTTTTTTTTCATGCATTTATTTATTTTGTGGAATTTGATAATTTTCCACGGCACACCTGATGATCTTTCAAGGTACACTAGTGTGCCGCTGCACAGTGGTTGGGAAACACTGATATATAAAACCTATAATAGTTTTAATTGCTGTCTAGCTAGGCAGCTCATTTGATTTTAGAACAGATTTTGGTCTAACATTTGTCCTTTTTTAGCCCCCTGTGACCCTGAGAGCGTGTCTGCAGTTCTGAAGTGTGACTCAAAAATGGCTAGTGTCTTGTGGCAGGCTAGCGCTGGTGCCAACCAGTACACCGTCCTAGCGCACACACAGAATCAGAGCATTCCTTCCTCTTCCTGTCGCACCTCGGCCACTTCCTGTGACCTCCCACAGCTCAAGTGTGGGGAGATTTTGAATGTTACAGTTCTTGCTGATGATGGAACCTGCAACAGCTCAGCACGTGCAAGCACAACACTGAAGACAGGTATAAAACGACCATGGGGTTTGCATAATTTAGCTTAGTTCAAGATAAAGTGAGTCATTTCTGCGCCACAAGCAGCGTTAAACAGAATTGCAAAAATAAGAGGTTTCAGGTATACATCCTCCCTATTCCATTAGTCAGACAAACAGATAATTCCACCCTAAACTTACGCCATTTGTTGAGCCAATGGTGTGCGTCAGCCTGTTGTTACTATGTTGCACGGATGTTTTCCATCAAAAACAGGGGAATTAAAATATCAGCATTTTGTCAAATTTATAGCATTCAAGTGCATGATAATTAGTGTTAGTACATTTACGTTATACTAAAACACAAGTAAACGCACCTTTTCATGATACTACATTGCATGTTTGCATGTCAGTGCTCATTGTGAAAGAGAAAGGCTCAGCCAAATGACTCTGTGGCACTTGTAATGCAAAAGTTTATTACAGGTTTAGTTAAAAAGTTTAATGCAATTCTATTACATTTCCCTTGTGATAAACATTATTTACTGCCAAAACAAAGCGATGTCTAAGACCACTTTTGTAACTGTACAGCAATATGCTAAAAACCACTAAGACCACTTTAGCAACTGTATAGTAACTAGGGCTGCAACTAACGGTTATTTTAATAATCGATTAATATTTGATTTTTTTTCTTCGATTAATCGGATAAAAAGCAACATTTTATTTCCTGTATTTTATTAAAATGTATTTATTTAAAACAAATGACTAAGGTCGTAACGATTCACACCTCACACAATTTGGTTTGATATAAGACACTGAATTCACAATTCGAAACTCTCACAATACTAAAGTGGGACTAAGATTCAACCCAGCACAGGGCAATGGTGTCACCAAAACAGAAATATTAATAATTCTGCTCAGCTAAAAATACAGAATTATGTTAGAAACATATGCTTGCACACTATCAATAATTACAAGCATTTTAAATATTTTATATTTATATTATGTTTTAAAATATTATTGTCACTAATTACATATTTCAAAAATATTTTTTTAATGGCAGTCTATGTATGCATTATATGCAGTATATTAATAGAGTACAATCATCTGTAAACTGTAATTTTCTCTTGCACAGAGCAGATTCACTCTCGTGCTTACAACGTGTGCTTATATGAAACCATCTAAAATGCTTTAAAACCTGCAGACTTTGATCTCTGAGACATTTTTAAACATACAAACACATTTTTTGTACTACTGTTTTTATATCACTGATGGAGCTTCTCTAAGAAGGCCGCACATATCCAACCAATGAATGATAAAATCAGAGGTAAATTATTTTCATTATTGATTAATTGATGCGTCCCAAACAGGAACATGCGAAAAACTACTTAGATTACAGTAGCAACTGTATAGCAACGCCCTGGCATTGTAATGGCAAGTTTGAAGTATAGGTTTCTGCGGAACAATAATGGCCGTTTCCCAGCCTGTGGACGTTTTCAAATCAGGGTGGGTGTATCTAAACTATCCAATGGAAGTAGTGAATCTCAGTTTAGTAGGCAAATTGTGTAAAGCAGTTGAAAAAGGGGCATCCTGGTTTGAAAAGGACCACTGATTGGGAAAAGCCATTTTTTTCTGCAGCCTCACAAGCACCACTCACATTTTCCTCAGAAAATGTCACATGCTTTCAATTTAGTTAACTCTAGACTGGATTCGTTTAAGTGTAGTATGACTTTAATTCCTATTTCTGTCTCTGTGGAATGTCTCAGCACCATGCGCTCCCACACTAAGGTCTCCATCACTAAACTGCACCAGTAATTTGGCCCTGGTGTCTTGGTCAGAGGACCCAAATGCTCAGAGGGTTCGTGTGAATGCCACCTCTGCCCTGGGACATACTACCACCTGCAGCTCTACCACCGGAAACTGCTCCCTGGATGCCCTACTGTGTGGTCAGGCATACAGTGTGTACGGCACAGCCCAGGGTTCTCAGTGTGAGAGTACACCTAGTGCTCCATTCAGTATTTTCACAGGTAGGTACACCACATAGCCTGCTGAATAAAAACAGCTTAACCAGTATGCAATTCCTGAGTCATTCCTGTAGGTCAGTGCGTCTTCAGCTTTGTAAGTCAAACTCATCAAGCATAATGATTTAAAAATTCAAATGTCCATCCTGGTGGCCAGGGTCAGGATGGACATTCAGTGGGTAAAATTAGCCACAACATGGTCTGTGAATGATATCTGGACAACATATATGTAAATGTATACTGGTGATTTTAATTCTGTTAACATAAATACATTGACATTTTAACATTATTGTTGCAATGTCAACATTTAGAGGCATTTAAATGTCCAGTTTTTGTTACTCTTTACCAGCTCCATGCACCCCTGCTACTGTTAGCGCTAACTACACCTGTGGCACCACTTCTGCTCTGTTGAGCTGGGACGAGAGTCTGGGCCGAGAGAGCTTCTACGTGTGCATGGACACGACCGATCATACAAACTCCTGCAGTACTACTCAAACTAACTGTTCCATTAGCTTGCTGAAGTGTGGAAGACTTTATAATGTCAGTGTGGAATCTGTGTCTGAACACTGCAACAGCAGCCACGCAGCTCACACGCAGCTACAGACAGGTAAACACACACTAGTGTAACGGGAGCCAGCTAGTACGTGATAGCTGTGCAGTGTGTAAACCTCACTCCCCTGGCCTCAAGAGGCGCACTATGCTAGGGGAAGTAGCCTTAAGCCTCCTCGTTAGCAAGTTTACAGCTCTGAAACTTAGTATAGGATGATTTCATAGTACAATAAACTCTTATTTCAAAAGATCAACAAAAACATGATATGACCCCTTTATGATTCAGAACACATTTATTTGTACACGTTATTTACAGAAATGTAGAGAAAGCAATAATGATATTATTTCCTCTCTTCTTGTCTCAGTGCCTTGTGCCCCACAGAATGTGACTGCAAGTCTACAGTGTTCGAACAACACTGCTTCTGTATCTTGGGTGGGCAGTGCTGGTGCTGTGGCCTATAACATCACTGCAGTGGGCCATGATGGTGATGTCAAGCACAGTCATGTCACTGGCACCAGCTGCCAACTACCTAACCTTCACTGTGCTCAGACCTATGACATTGTGATTACACCCCTCTCTGACACGTGTGCTGGGTTTCCAAACAATGCCTACATGTTCATCACAGGTGCGTATTATAACTGATGCATTAGAAGCCTTGCTGCTGCTGTTTTTAAGGAATGTTTCATGTTCAACACAACATAGGCTCAATGGACTGCATCTGTTGCATTTTGTCAATTACTACAAACTATAATTCCAATGTTTCCCCTTGTAAAAGTGGACAAAAATCTTCCCTCAGTTTTTAAAACAGAAAATGTGGCGGAGTACCATCAAAAGTCATTTTATCAAACCAAAAATAAGATTACAATAATGTACTTTTTTTCTTCTTTTTTTGTGGCTAGTATTTTTGTTAAAGCCCTAATGGATCAATGATGTGACGCTCAGTTTTTTTGTTCGGATCTGTAAGATTATTCCAAAATAAATAAAAAATGCAATACTTACAAAATAATTACTTGTACACACATCTGCTATGATGAATACAGATTTTGATTTCAATGTCCTTTTGATATTTTTTTACTGAGGTATGTAATTTCTGTGTTTATTTTTGCATTCGGTGGCGATAGTGTCAATGTTTTCAAAAAAGCTTTCTGAATACGGCCCTCATCTGCTGTTGATTGAACTAGTGTTTCCCAACCTTTTTTCTGCCACGGCACACTTTTTACAAATAAAATCTGCCACGGCATGCAAAAATTTTTCTGGGGATATTTTTTTTTTAAAGAATTAGGTAAAAACACCAATTCGAGCTATTTTAATTATTGAAGTAGAGCAAATTAACTGAACAATTGTGCAGAATTAGCAACAAAAATAAAGAGTATTTTGGTGAGGCTTGCTTCTGTCACAAATTTGTTCCATATTATTAACTGATAAGTTCAGTGACCCCTTCTGGAAATGTCAATAGGGGTGACAAATGAGCGTCTTATGTGCTATGAGTGAGTCAGTGAATCATCATTGTAAAGCACATTTTACATCAGTGGAGTCAAGGCATCAGCACTCCATTCGATGCCAGTGTCAAGTGGCACTTTGCCATCCACATGACAAGAGTTGCAGAAAGCCTCACGGTGGGGCAATTTTACAAGTTTGCCATGCAAGAAAGCGGGAGGTGTGCACAATAAACACTGAAAACATGTATTTGGAAGAGAGAGGGAAAAAATGCAGTTGCTTTGATAGAAGAAAGTAATAAAAGGACTCGTTTATGTTTAGGTCTAAGCGTTTTCTTGGTGAATTTAAATGAGTTCAATAACTGGGGTCTCTGATATTCGAAAAGGATAAGGTAATATTTAATTAAAAGAAATTATGAGACATTCAATGTCTCCACAAATTTGGACAGATTTTAAATATTTATTGTCACTATAAACTCTCAAAGGAATTATTTGTGAAGTGAAGACGTGTGTAAAAAACACTTCGGTGTGATGTCACTCCACAGACTTCAATGTATTCTGCAGTGCTGACGTGAGTCACGTGAAAGACCCTCAACATGTATAAATATCAGTCACTTTCGTACATTAATCATTGCTATTCACAATCACAAAAGTGACTGATTATGGTTTAAAAAAAGCAAATTTCAGCAAAAGGTGAGGAGTGTGTAATCAATTTATTATTTTTTTATTTATGCATTTATTTATTTTGTGGAATTTGATAATTTTCCATGGCACACCTGACAATGTTTTACGGCACACTAGTTTTTTTTTAGGTCAGACGGAGTAACCCTAAAAAAACACTTCTTAATATTTGTGATGCAAACATTTTTTTAAAATGAAATTAACAGATAAAGGGTTAGATCACCCAAAAATGAAAACTCTCTCCCCATTTACCCTCATGTCATCCCAGATGTGTATGACTTTCTTTTTTCAGCTGTACACAAAGGTTTATCTCAGAATATCTCAGGTCTGTAGGTCCATACAATGTAAGTGAATGGTGTCCAGAAATCCAAAAGCGCCAAAATAAAGTCAGCATAAAAGTAATCCATATGACTCCAGTGATTTAAACAATGTCTTCTGAATTGATCCAGTTGGTTTTGCGTGAGGACAACCAAAATATATCTCATTTTTCACTGTACATCTTAACAGCTTGCTATTATGATTTTAAGTACAATTACACTTCCTATAGCGCCATCTAGTGATCTACGAATGCGTCAAGCACTAGGAAGTGTTGTTGAGCAACAAAGTGTTGTTGAGAAACTAGATTTTTATAATCTCAGACATCCTTATTTGTCAATGACCCAAAATATACAAAAATGTGTATTATTTAAAGGTGCACTCAGTAACTTTTGTCTTTGTGTGATCTTGGACTTGCAATGACATGTAGCAGCTTTGATGCAGCATCATTTAAATGTTTCAGATGCCATTGTAGAAATGTATTATTTACAGTCAGCCATGATTACTTTAAATGGAGTTAATTAACAGAGGTTCGGGAGGAGCATATTAATTTTAATTTGACAAATCACTCAATGAGCAGAAATATATAAGCCGCTGATTACCTGATTCCTGTGACAACTCTACGTGCAGCGAGTTCTCTCTCTCTATAGAACAGTCTCCCATTTTAATTGCAGTATGAGCCCTCCCTTTCGAACCCAGCATGAACCAACTCTCATTTTCACCTTCCCCGTTACACTTCTACGATGAGTGGTGGTCTCTGGTTCGAATCGTAGCATAGTCCTCTCGACCAGCGATCATACAAGAACAAACCTTCAATAAAATGTGTAAAGCACTACCTTTATACAGATTTGGGGGGGAAGAACAATTCAGAAGCATCCGCCAAGCCGATTTACCAAATAAAATTGTTGCTGGCTTGCTGTCCAAATACTTCCTGCCATAGTCATGGTACTGTTCTTTCAGTATAATGCCTCTTTTGGGGGTAATCAGGAGTTGAGTTTCGAGCTCCAAGCCCTCCACTATATGGACAGCAAGCCAAATACGTTTGCTGCTTTAACATTAACATACAAACTAGAGAATGTGTCAAATAACAGGACTGTGACTGAGATTAAGTGAGTAGTATTCAGCTGTACATATGATTCTAACATGGCAGCCCCCATGTGTGGAACCTCTCCGTGTAGAATAAAACTTCTGGAGTTACTGGAGTCTTCATTATAATTTGAGTGTTCATGATCTCCAAAATATATTGCAAAATTACAATTCATGTCTTTAGGAGATACATTTTTTTACTGAGGAAAAGACTTTTAAGACTTAAAGTTATCTTAATAATACTTTCAAGTGGTGGGACTACTTTATCAGCTGCATGAACTTCTGGTTTTGCATTACCAGTGTAATTCATGTGAGTGGATTTTTCTCTAAGTAAACAGTCCCTTTCTGGTATTGTGCTACATTTTTAGAGTATACCGGCTTTAAATGAGTGTGTGATAGGTACCATCACAGAGTAAAAAGATTTAATAGAACCTAATAAAACCACTGACAATGTGTGACTTTTTCACACTTGTCTCATGTTTACACAGAATGTTAAAGTTTTGTGGCTATTCATACAAAACTGTAATGTACTGCGTTTATTCTGGTGCAATGTCTTGCTTTTTAGACTTCCTTTTGTATGTACATTACTGTTAATGCAACTGATGTTTTTTTTTAATTTTTTTACAAACTGAGGGATGAGTCGACAACTGACAGTATGTCACAGATCCTATCCATAAAGCTAAGCTTGAACCTTGAACATTCCTTTAATAAATAATCTTAACTTTTTCATTCAGATACAGAACAAATAATTTTCTTCTCCAACACGCTTATGCAGGTCCCTGTCCTCCTACTAATGTTCAAGTGTCTCTGCAATGTAATGGCAATGTGGGCTTTGTCCACTGGACTGCCGCCAAATATGCTGAGTTGTATATTGCCACAGCAGTGGGTAAGGATGGCCACATCCACACTTGCAACTCCAATGGCACAAGCTGCAGCTTCACTGACCTGCACTGCGGAGAGAACTACACTGCTTCAGTGGTTACTGTGGAACATGGTTGCCAGAGTGAACCCAGCACTCCTGTCATTTTAAGATCAGGTGAGGATTTGTCTTGTGCTTTCAGTTTTTTTTTTATATATATATAACTTTTATACTTTTCACACAAATTTTGTTGTTTTATTTTACACACTAGTTATCGCCTTTGGCTGATTGGTAATGTAATCAAAAATACAATTTGTTAAGTAGATTAATCTGATTTTGCACATTTTAAAATGTAATGTAATCCAATTTCAAGTACTTTAATTTTTTAATCTGTCTAAATAATCTTGATTATGTGTAATCTTTTACTACACAACACTGAAGATATCCCAGAATTACTTTATCCCAGGATATAAATGACACATTTCCTGATGGGAAAAGCCCACTATTGTTTGATTCTGACCAAATTCCTTATCCTTCTAGCTATCTGTCCACCTTCTAATCTTGCTGGTCATACCACCTGTGCCACTAATGACATCAGCATCACATGGGACCACAGTCCGGTGTCTGGAGTCACTTACTTCCTGTCGATCCGTCAGGTGGGTGGGCAGAACTTCACCTCAAGCACTGTGGAAACCTCACACTCTCTAACAGGACTGCAGTGTGGAATTAGTTTCATCATTCAAGCATCTACTCAGGACAGCAACTGCACCAGTCCATACGGCAATGCAACACAGATCTACACAGGTACAAACTACAAACTAAGGTACAAATGAATCCAAGGTGTGCCGAGTTACTCCAGCCAGGTCTCCTAAGCAAACAAATTGCCTGGTTGCTAGGGAGGGTAGAGTCACATGGGGTAACCGGTCACGATTAGAGGTTCTCTCTCTCAATGGGGCACCTGGTAAGTTGTGCGTGGATCATGGAGAATAGCATGAGTCTCCACATGCTGTGAGTCTCCGTGGTGTCATGCACACCGAGCCACGTGATAAGATGCATGGATCTCAGAAGCAGAGGCAACTGAATTTGTCCTCCACCACCCAGATTAAGGTGAGTAACAGTGCCACCATGAGGACCTACTAAGTAGTGGGAATTGGGCATTCCAAATTTGGGAGAAAAAATATCCATGAATGCCCTTTTGAATTTGTGGATATGCTTGAGACTGTTTTTCTACAACATTGAACGTTTCTTTTTTAATACAAATATCAAAGTATAGTTGGCAGCATAAATTGTTTCAGAATTGAATAAGTGTATTAAGTCGCATCCATTGCTCCACAGCTCCCTGTCCACCCACTAGTCTGGCAGCTGCTGCAAGCTGTGGCACAAACATGGGCAATATCAGCTGGCATGATGGAGCTGGGGCACACATCTATACTGCTACTGTGTTGGACAACAGTGGACACACTGTTTCCTGTAGATCCAATAGCACTTCCTGTTCTGTGAAGCTAGACTGTGGACATCAGTACACGGCTACTGTGGTTTCCACTGTCAGCCAATGCAACAGTACTTCAAACAACAGCATTCAGTTTGACTCGGGTAAAAACATTACTTCAGTTAGCTAATCAATTTGTAATTGACAGATTATATAACATGTTTCTTGTGCCACTTTTTGTGACTGTTTACAATACAGGAGTCCTCTGACATGTTCTGTTTTCCTTTTCTCTTCACCTCACAGCACCCTGCCTGCCTGGGAACGTGAATGCGCTGTTAGACTGTAATGCTAACTCCCTAGCTGTACATTGGGACCACAGTCAAGACAACCCAGACTCATATACAGCTCTGGCCATCGGTACAGACGGCACTCGCTTTTCTTGCAATACAAGCTCTACTTTCTGTACCATCCAGAATTTAAGATGTGGGCGCACTTATAGCATCGTTGTGACAAAATCCACCATACACTGTACTATTGAGGGTTCAGACTACCAAATCCAGACAGGTAGGTCAAATTGTGTTCTTCTGACAATCCTGAACCAACACCAACCCAAAATCTTTATTAGGTTAATTGACAAATAGGGATGTCCAAGATGGCAAAAAAGGAGAAATCTTTTATAAATCTAGTTTATAATGCATGTGTCAAGTTCTTAGAAATTGTATATTTTTTTAATTGTTTGTGTCGTACATTTTTTAAAAATATTCATACCATTTTTAAGATCGATTTTTATTAAATTACTCAAACATATGAAGTAAATAAAAACAATACTAAAATATTTTCTGTTGATTGTTTTTTAACAAAAAAAAATTAATCATTCCAAGCATTTTATGCTTTTTTTTCCATTAAAAAAATTACAATCAGTTACATTCTATTTCATTCCTCCTGACTGCCAGAGGTGCCAAAATAGTCATGAGTAATGTCACTCATATAAAAATTAGTTACAGTTACTCCCAGAGAACTGCTGAACTCATGGCATGGGGGTAGCAACACTGACTTTCATGGAGAAGGTGCATGGAGAAGCCCAGGTAGCAGCAGTACAGATGTCTGCCATGGAAATTCCTCTGAAGGCAGCCCAAGATGTAGAAACTGCCATTGTAGAATGACAGGAGATAACTCCTGGGAGAGGCTTCTGGGCTTTCCTGTATGCCTGAGTAATCGCTCCTAAAATACAGTTTGACAATCTCTGATTTGACAGAGAAGCACCCTTCTGCATGCCACCATAACAAACAAATAGCTAATCTGTCTGTCTAAGGTGGGAAAAATTATCCACATAACACCTAAAGGCTCCCATAGGACACAAAGGATGAGACCTCAGATCATCAGACTGGGATGAACACTGAAATGCAGTCAGATCCATAGACTGATTTACAAACTGAGGACAGGCCTTTTGACAGAAAAGATGGTTTGAGATTAAGGATAACTCCAGATCCATCTGGCAACCTACGCATAAATAACTCACCAACAGACAATGCATGTATCTCTCCAACTCACTAAGCCAAAACGATAGCCAAAATAAAAGCAGTTTTAAAAGATGTCCACTTACGGTCAATATTCTGCAAAGGCTTGAGAGGGGTACACTGGAAAATGGGGATTGCAGGCTGGTCTTAAATGTTTTGCACCCTTTAAAAAACTGCCAACAAGAGTATGGGAACCAAGGGAAGAACCACTAACAGGACAATGATAGGCAGAAATGGCCACCACATATATCTTCAATGTGGAGGCTGCCTTGCCTGCATCCAAAAGATGTTGCAAGAAACTCAAAACCCTTGGAAACTCGCAGTGTATAGGATCAACCCCATGGTCTCTGCACCATGAAAAGGATAGATTCCAATGGTAGGCACAGAGCTGATGCGTAGAGGCAGCTTTAGAAAGTGTGAACAACTGCAGGTTCATGATGAGTTAGAGGGCTGAACCCAAAAGCCAAACCCAAAACTGTAGTCGGGCTGGGTCTGGGAGCCAAACACAGCTGTCCAGCTGTGAGAGGAGATCCCTCCTGGGGGGAAGCTGCCATGTTGGTGTTGTTGGAGCAAACAAGCATATGGCGTCCTGATGGGACTGATAGGTAATTTTGTAGGTCTATGTAAATCACATGCAGCTCTAGTAGGTTGATGTGGTCTGTGGACTGATCCGGAGTCCAAAGGCTGCACATGCCCCTTTGATTCCACATTGCCCCCTATCTCTTGAGGGAAGCAACAATTGTGAGTACTTCCCGCCAAGAGGAATGTTATCTAGGGGCACACCGGCCATCAAAAAATCCCACTGGTTCCATTGTGTCAATATTTGAATGCAACGGTTGGAAAAAACAATCATCTGATGACGGTGTTTGGTGGGGCTCAAATGCAAACTGTTGTTCCACCACTGGAAAGGTCTGAGGTGGAGCAGGCCCAGTGGAATCACAGAAGCGGCAGCAGTCAGCATCCCTGTAAGAGACCATGTGAAAGAGTGGCCAGCATCATACAAGAGGCTAAAGTTATTCCGATAAAAGTAATTGATTGTGTCGGAATCCCAAAAAGCAATCTGGTGTCATGAAAGCTTGATGTCTTGGGGGGGGGGGGGGCACAAAACATTCCCCTGGACCAAAGGGAAGACAGATTCTCACACATGCATTTCGTGAAAACTTGGAAGGACCTTTTAATTGGTCGACTTGATTTTGAACTGATCAATGATGAACAGTTCTTTGATGAACTGCAACCAGAACATCAAAGTATGCATCCTTCAGGTCAACACTCACAATCCAGTCTTCGCTTGACACAGAGCGAAGAGGGATCGGTGTTCGCTGACTCTAATGTTCTGGTGGTAGAGAGGAGTAACTGACATATAGTGTTCTATACGCAGGTTATGTAGGTGACTGACTGGTATGCCTTTTTCAAGAGTGAATCCATACGTCCACACTGTGCACTAGGACAGTGAACATTACCTCATAGTGCCTCATCAGAAGACACTACCAAAGCCATAACAGCATGTTCTATCTCTGGCCCACACCAATAGAATCAGCTTCAGCCATAGATGCTAAAGTTCGAGCAGTCCTTAAACACCATTTAAGGGCACTCATAAGTGCATTAGAAAATTCAGTCAAGAAATCCTTACACGGTGGCATAGAAAAATTATTTGACATAGAAAACTGCCTAAAGAAAAAATTGGGCAGACTGGGCAGGTGTCTTATCAAGGTCCAGCCAGGACACTGCCATTTGGAGTATAGCCAGAGTGTCAACAGAAGAGAATGGAGCTGCTCACAAGTGTAATGGACAAGAGCAGTCTCTCCAACATAGGCAGCAAACTACAGTACAAACATGGGTCTGTGAGAGCATCCTTTAAATGCTGAGCTCCCAAGCATAATGGGTAAATATGACCATCGTCAGGAAGGAGGACATTCAGACACATCCTACAACTCAGCAGAAAGCTTGTAGCAATAGCACTGTGAGCCATAATATAATGAATATGCTGTCAACCCCTTCAGATATATTTGTAAAGTAGGAATATGTGTAACGTATTGTAGCTGGCAATGACAAAGATGATGAAATGAAGAACCCAATTGCAGTTTAATAATCAATGTGAAAACCAAAAACCCTAACTATAAACATGATTAAAACATAACAGAAACTTGAAACATAAACATGACAAGTGCTACACAAGCTAACATCCTTACTAGACAAAGGACAATGGTAAACATGCAGGCTGAGGCGTGACTGTGACATGGCATGGAGCTGACTCTGGCGTGGCTGTGACATGGCCTGGAGCTGACTCTGGAATGGCTGTGACATGGCCTGGAGCACACTCTGGAGTAGACAGAGACTCTGGAATGACCTCTGTGGTCGGGGGCAAGGACTGAGACTCAGAAACAACTTACATGTTTGTGTACATGGGCAGAAACTCGGAAACAACCTCCATGGTCGTGAACATGGGCAGAGACTTGGAAATGACCTCCATGGTCGTGAAAATGGGCAGAGACTTGGAAACGACCTCCGTGGTCGTGAACATGGTCAGAGACTTGGAAATGACCTCCGTGGACGTGTACATGAACAGAGACTTGGGAACGACCCATGTGGTCAGTGGCGAGGACTGAGACTCAGGAATGACTTCTATTGTTGTGGGTATTGATAGAGACATGGAAACGACCTCTGTGGTCGTGAACATGGGTAGAGACTTGGAAACAACCTCCATGGTCGTGAACATGGGCAGAGACTTGGAAATGACCTCCATGGTCGTGAAAATGGGCAGAGACTTGGAAAAGACCTCCGTGGTCGTGAACATGGTCAGAGACTTGGAAAAGACCTCCGTGGTCGTGTACATGAACAGAGACTCGGGAACGACCCATGTGGTCAGTGGTGAGGACTGAGACTCGGGAATGACTTCTATGGTTGTGGGTATGAACAGAGACTCGGGAGTAACCTCTGTGGTCTTGGGCATGGACAGTCTCGGGAATGACCTCTGTGGTCATGAACACAGGCTGATTCAGAGATGAAATCCCTTCTCCTCCTTCTCACCGTGAGGCCGAAGTTAGTGGTGCAGGCTCTGGGACAGATGAGGCTGGCAACGTTGGCTGTGGCAGACATTGGCGTTGGCCATGGTAGGCATGGGCTCATTGGCAATAACGTGGGATGCTGGCTTGGTGGCCATGACGTGAAGCTCTGGCTCGGCGTTGGCCATGACGTGAAACTCTGGCTGGCGGCGGCCATGTTGTGGAACTCTGGTTCAGCATCCGCCTCCCCCACAGTGAATGTGGAACCAATGATCTGCAGGGTGAGGTCGATATATTGGGCCAGACTGAGGGGACTGCAACCACCAGGCATCAAGGAGGACATGGGCTCATTATGTCCGAACAGAAAAATGTTCTTGAGGATGAGCTCATTAAAAGCCAACTGACAGGCTAGGGCACAAAAGTCCTCAACATAATCTTCCAGGGGATGACTCCCCTGACAGAGGCTCAGAAGCTGAACTGCTGGGTCCATTGTGTGGTCTAGTATTCTATAACATATTGTAGCTGGCAATGGCAATGACGAAGATGATGACAATAAAATGAAGAACCCAAGTGCAGTTTAATAATCAATGTGAAAACCAAAAACCCTAACTTTAAACATGAATAAAACATAACAGAACCCTAACTATAAACATGAATAAAAAATGAAACATGAATAAAACATGAAGCATGAACGGCAAGGCTTAGACATGAACTGAACTGAACTGAACTTGATAGTGCTACACAAACTAACATTAATACTAGACAAAGGACAATGGTAAACATGAGGGCTTAAATACATGACATGGGGGAACATAAAACAATGATCAAACAGAACACTAAACAAGATAACAAGACATTGAAACATGAACCAATAACAAGACAAGACTAAACAAAGGAACCAACAATCCATCATCAACCGCTTATCCTGTACAGGGTCACGGGGGCTGGAGCCTATCCCAGCTAACTTTGGGCGAAAGGCAGGGTACACCCTGGACAGGTCGCCAGTCCATCGCAGGGCCACACATATACAAACAACCACTCACACTCACATCCACACCTAGGGCAATTTTTTGGAGACATCAATTAACCTAGCCTGCATGTCTTTGGATGGTGGGAGGAAGCCGGAGCACCCAGAGAGAACCCACGCAGACACGGGGAGAACATGCAAACTCCACACAGAAAGGCCAGGACAACCGGGGTTTGAACCCACAATCTTCTTGCTGTGAGGTGACAGTGCTAACCGCTGCACCACCACATGACTAGAAAAGGAAGTGAACACATTTCGAAATAAAAGACATGAAATCAAAACATGAACAAAAACACATCTAAACATGAAAATATGAGGATAATATCCACCGATCAACAAAAAACTTGCCGACGGATTGGACCCCTAGGCTTACAATGTTACTGATATACTGTGATCAGCAGAGAAATAATTCAGTTAGCGGGGAACCGTAACTTATCACCGTAAACACCAACCCCCAGAAAGTACCAACCACTGGCTAGTACCGTGAGGCTCAGAGTGCTAACAAATTCAACAGTAGAATTCAACAATCAGCAGAGAAATAATTCAGTTAGCTGGGAACCGTAACTTAACACCATAAACACCAACCCCCAGAAAGTACCATGAGGCTCAGTGTGTGACACACAAAACAATCTCAAACGAATTAAATTTTTTTTCCCAAAAAATGAAAAACATCACAACAGTAGAAAAACAGTCCCATAAACTTAGAAGAGCATGCTCTTGAGATGAAAAATTTTTCAGCACAATGATGAAAAATTACCTATCTATACTGGCGAGTAACCAAAAGAGACTGAATACTGAGCTACTGTGGCTTATCCTCAGAGTTTTGCCTATGTCACCACGTGACTTTGTTGGTATATTCTCTCGACCTATCTGGCTGGCTCTGCGATAATCCACTAGTGCTTAAGCACTGCCACTGGCATTCAGGAGGAATGAATCAGAACTGTATTTACAGTAAATATTTATATCTAGATATTAAAAAATAAATAAATAAATAAAAACTTAATGAAACACATTCACAGATTTCTGTGTTGTAATTTCCTGTTTTATAGTTTTCTTGTTACATAACATAATGTCTTCCTGCATGTTGGTTACGCCACAGTGACTTTCATTTGGCAAGTATTTCAAATATTAATAATATTTTTAAACAAAACTTCCTCTGTGCTTTTTATTTTTAAGAAATAATAAAATATGTATAATATATTAAGGAAAGAAATGTCAAACTACTTTTACAGCCTTTTAATGAGACCTTTTTCTTTTTCTCTGGACAGTTACACCTAAGAATTTTTTTTCTCTAAGCCCCCATTACAATTATCAAAATAAATATTAATTCAGAAATTAAAAACATGTTCATCATATACTGTAAGAGATGCATTCATGTCGTTTTTTTGTATAAATTGCATTTTTTATGTATTTTCTTAATACATTATACTTAACGGGTGCAGACAAAATGTTTTTAATTTAATTAACCTGCAAGCCTGTAACTGCCTATCAATTGTATTCAATTGCATCTCTTACAGTATAGGGAGTGGTGGTAGCGTAGTGGGCTAAAGCACATAACTGTTAATCAGAAGGTCGCTGGTTTGATCCCATTGTGTCCTTGAGCAAGGCACTTAACTCCAGGTTGCTCTGGGGCGATTGTCCCTGTAATAAGTGCACTGTAAGTCGCTTTGGATAAAAGTGTCTGCCAAATGTATGTAAATGTAAATGTATTCCATCAGCCCCTTGTAAACCAGAGAGCCCAGCTGTTCAGCTGCAGTGCAGCACTAACATTGCAACTGTAACATGGGACAACAACGGAGCAGAGCAGTTTGACATGGTGACCGCGCTGAACTTCACTGGTGGGGCAAAAGTGTGCAACAGCACCAATGCTTCTTGCACTTTAAATCAACTGCGCTGTGGAGAGTCATATACACTCAGTGTTGTCGGATTTACTGAAAACTGCACCAGTGAACCTAGCACAAGCTTCAGCTTCGACACAGGTGAGACGAATCTACACACAGGTGAGGGATACTTTGTCAAATATTGGTTGGATACTGATATAGCTAATACAAAAATTCCTACATAAAATCTGAGAGAATTCATTTATATTCAAGAAATATACTAGCACTTTGTGTATAATCACAGAAAATAATCTTGAAATGTATCTAATGCGCTTGCAAAAATGGAAATCCATATGACTATTTTGCTAGCCCATTTAGTTCTTGAGCGGAAATTTAAATGTTCTAATTATAGCGCCACCTACTGTCATATGGATGCGAGTGTGCACCTGATATGAAGTGGTGGGGGGAGCTCTGTCATTTCTCTCTGATGCCCAGATAGAAAATAATTTTTAAAAAATCTGCAGAGTTTCACTATGTATGGTGCTTGAACCCGCTAACAATTTACAGATGAAGCCACATTGAGAGCCCCATATCTAAAACATTTAACAATATAGGGCCTTAAAAATGTAAAAGTTTGTTCAAAAACAGAATATAAAACGATGTTAAGATATCTTTAATACATCAGGAGTTATAGGCATTCCAATTTTTGAAAAACAACACAACAACGTTTTTTGGGGGGTGGGGGACTTTCATCATTGGCATATAATGCAACATGGGTACTGAAGTCAACTGGCTGTAGTAATGGAATATACTCTGCCTGGCCAAATTAAAAAAAAAAAAAAAAAAAAAAAAAAAAAAAAAAAAAAAAAACAGTTTTGATTTAAATAAGCAGATACTTAAGAGCCTATGATTGGATCATTATTGCAGTGATTAATATGTTTCAGCTGGCAACAATTCTTTTAACATTAACTGATGCAGTGTGTAGCTTCTCATTTCTTAAACAACCATGTCAGAAGACGTATCCTGTGGTTGGGGAAAAGATGTTACTGTGTTTCAGAAGGGGCATATTATTGGCCTGCATTGGTTAAGTGTCCAACACATTATTAAAACCTGGGAGGATAGTGGTGAACCTTCAGCTTCGCAGAAGAAATGTGGTGTGAAAAAAATCTTAAATGATTGTGATTGGAGATCACTATAACACTTTTTGTGAAGTCACATCGTAAATAACATCAACAGTAGAACTCATGGCTGTTTAAGTCAAGTCATTTGTATTTGTATAGCACTTTTCACAACATACATTCAAAGCATCTTTACAGGAAATCATGCATTAACAGAAACAAAAAATTAAACTGTAATATCTATAAAGTCTTACAGTGATGATTGTGTAGTTTGATTAAATATGATTGTAAAATGTGTATAGAAATTAAATAATTAAATAATAACTGTATTTATAACCCCTGTGAGCAATCTGAAGTTGACTATGGCAAGGAACACAAAACTCCACAAGATGTTGTTTAATGGAGAAAAATAACCTTGAGAGAAACCAGACTCACTGTAGGGGCCAGTTCCCGTCTGACTAACATCATGAATATAATGCCAATATTACTTATTTGTGTGCAGTGCAAGTCATGATTTTAAATTTGTATATTAAGTAAGCGTTAAGGTCCAGTGTTTTAAAAATTATAAATATGTTCTTATGAACTTTAAAATGTATGACTAATGTCTTTGAAGTCCATCCTGGATTAACTGCAGAAGTTTACATTGATGCAATTGTCCTTGTTAATTGGCTGATGAAGGCTTTTGTTGGCAATTCAATGATAGTCTATGTATTCCATTTCAAGTGTGTAGTCCATCAATAGACCAAGGTGATGCAGGCAGAGATTAATGAGGTGCATCACAGTTCAAACTGCAGGTAATTTTGGTAAGATTCAGTGGGGTCCATCCTAAGTCCAAAGTTCAGGCAGTGGCATATGAAATATCCAATATCTTACCGTTGGAGTTGGCATCGGTTCTTCATGTTTAATAGGGAAAGTAAGAGCATTTCCGCATGCACAATGCAATGAGAGGATTGGGACTAAACAGCTGTGTGGCCACAAGATAGCCACTTGTTAGTGAGGCTAATCGGAAAAAACAACTTCAGTTTGCTAGGGAGCATAAAGATTGGACTGTGGAGCAATGGAAAAAGGTCATGTGGTCTGAATTTACCCTATTCCAAAGCAATGGGCGCATCAGGGTAAGAAGGGAAGCACATGAAGCGATGCACCAATCATGCATAGTGCCCACTGTACAAGCCTCTGGAGGCAGTGTTATGATCTTGGGTTACTACAATTGGTCAGGTCTAGGCTCAGCAAACTTATGCAGCAAAAACAATGCCAAGATTTATCTGGCTTAAATTGTGTAAGAGTGGTTCAGGGAGCATGAGGAATCATTTTCACACATGAATTGGACACCACAGAGTCCTGACCTTAACCATATTGAAAGTATTTGGGATGTGCTGGAGACTTTACGGAGTGGTTTGACTCTCCCATCATCAATACAAGATCAGGCCAAAACTCAATGCAACTCTGGACGGAAATAAATGTTGTGACGTTGCATAAGCTTGTCGAAACGATGTCATGATGAATACGCGCAGTAATCAAAGCTAAAGGCGGTTTGATGAAATATTAGAGTATGCAACTTTTTTTTTGGGCCAGGCAGTGTAGAATAAAATATTTTGCTGTGGTTTTGCTCCAAAATCATTGGGACAAATTGTCATTTTGACTCCGCTCCATAAAATAATGGGTTGCTTTGCTTTCATTATTACTTATCTTTTACCAGTAAAAATGTTTTTTTAATAAACTGAGCCAGTGTGGAACTGACACTGAATGACCCAAGAAACATGAGTGTGTGGTTATGTTATATCCATTATTTTACCTCATATCATGAACACGTTTATTTGGGAAACATAACTTTCTCATGATATATGCGAAAGGATACCAGGAAGGGATGTAACTGTTGAAGTGAAGCAAACCTCACCCACAGGAAATATGTTGGGATAACCAGACCACATAGAAAAGTACTCGCACTTCACAAGGACAATTTTAACAACTTTACAGCTTAAATACCAAGCAATTGGCTTTACTGTAAACACATTTTTCCTTTTTACACAAAAGCAATATCTTGTTCAGTTCAAACAAATAGCTTTAGTCTGCCCATATTTGTGGATCTTTTGGTTCTCTAACACACACTGTCTATCTCAGCTCCCTGTGTACCCACTTACGTTGTGGCGACCACAAACTGTGACAGTTCCACCACCACAGTCAGCTGGGATTCAGCTCATGGTGCCAGCAGTTACACTGTTCATGCAGTGAGCACCTGGGGGCAAATCTCCACCTGTAGCAACACAGATTGCACCTGCACTTTCTCTGACCTGGACTGTGGCGAGAACTACACTATAACAGTCACAGCCAAGGACGACAGCTGTGGGAGTCTGGCCAGTGTGCCCATCACTGCCACTACAGGTATTGATCATGTACACCTAGAGAAGTACAGAGTGATAAAGTTTTGCAATATTGTTGGACAAATATTGTAGTTGAAATATAAAATACAAATATATTGTTGAATGTAAAATTATATTCAGAATAGCACTACTATTCTACTCATTCTATTTCTGCAGTACATAGAACATACAATATATTGTGCAGAGTATGCACATTTTCAGTATGGAATAGCCATAGCATTTAGTGTTTGAGTAATGTTTTCTGTTTTAAGAAAATCATAATTTTTGCAATTCCATTTGGTGTTATTAGTGGTACAGAACAACAATAATGTGCCTTAAATGTACAGTTCAATTTGTTAATAAATTATCAAATTTTATCTCTGAATCCTCTCTTCACCCTTCTGTTTCTTTGTTTGACAGTATCCTACCCTCAATACTTTTTTTCTGTATTTGTCTTTGTCCACCTGTATCAGCTCCATGTACTTACTCTGATCTGAAGGCAACTCTGGACTGCAGCGCTAATTCTGCTCTCATCTCATGGACGCCCGGTAACGGCACTCTGATTTATAATGCCTCTGCAGTCAACTTTGACATAGACCACTTGGTCAGCTGCAGCACATCTGGCTCTGCCTGCAATGTCACTGGCCTTCAATGTGGCAGCCGTTACCAAGTCAGTGTGAGTGGACAAGGACTCACCTGCCCCAGCCAAACAGATGACTGGATTGAACTCAAGACAGGTAACAACATATTAAGGCACTGACTTAAAGAAAAAATACACCCGAAAATTATGTCATTGTTTACTCAACATCATATTGTTCAGACCGGTTATGAGGTCTTTAAACTGAGCTTTAGTATTTGACCTTTTAGTATTGTACATCAACATTGAATCAAATCTGAAATTTTACTTTGTTAATAAACATTCCTGGTATCAATAATTTTCTCCTCCTCTTAAAATTATTTTTCCTTTTTGGGTGACCATCTAGGCTCTGCAATCTATTGGATAATGTTAACTAGTAGCCAAATAGCTACTGCATTTAAGCATTGTTTTAGACTGCTGTTGAAGGTAAAGCAGCCTTTCTAATATGTTGCCAATAGTTAATGCAGTAACTGAACTGGAGTTAACATTAATGTAATCATGGTACGGCATTAAGAGCAAGAATATCATTGATATCACAATTGAAGTTGGCTGTATTTTTTCCAAAATCCCATATCTAACTAGATTCAATTATAAATGAAAGCTGCAAGCAGCGATGACGGGCCCAAGCCGGTTGCACCGCAACCCTGGTGCCTTTAGTTACCGGGCTCATTTCCACTTGGTGGCTTTCGGAAAACAAAGGATGATGGACACAGCAACAACTCAAAAATATAGCTGCAAGCAGCAATGCGATTCCTCCTCAAAATGGCAAATCATTTAAAATTGATCAATAGAGGGTTGGGGTTAAACCCTCCCAATGAAAAAAATCCAAAAAACATGTCTTTCTGTCTGAATCCTAAACTAAACATTTTCAGTGTACAGGAAAATCCATCATGCCGGACCTTATGGATCCTGTAGGGTTTTTTTGTTTACAATGAGAAATGAGGTATGTTCACCAGGTTTCAGAAAAACTAAATAAATGGGGTGGAAATACAATCACTTTGAAAAAATGACATTTGGGCATGGCCTGTAGCGCCCCCTAAGGGCGAATGTGAGCCATTCTTGGTTTGTAGGTTCCTGTTGGCCTGTAGTATTAATGTACCAAATTAGAAAGTATTTGACAAAAAAATGTGCAATTTGGGAATGGCCTTTAGCACCCCCTAAGGGCGAATGTGAGACATTCTTGGTTTGTGGATTTCTGTTGGCCTGTAGTGTCAATATACCAAATTAGAAAATTTTTGACCATAAAATGGGAATTTTGGGCATAGCCTGTAGCGCCCCCTAATGGCGAATATGGGCAATTCTTTGTTTGTGGGTTCCTGTTGGCCTGTAGTATCAATGTACCAAATTAGAACATTTTTGACCAGCAAATGGGAATTTAGGGCGTGGCCTGTAGCGCCCCCTAAGGGCGAATGTGGGCCATTCCTGGTTTGTGGATTCCTGTTGGCCTGTAGTATCAATATACAAAATTAGAACATTTTTGACCAGAAAATGGGAATTTTGGGCATGGCCTGTAGCGCCCCCTAAGGGCGAATGTGGGATATTCTTTACGCAGTACTTCAGAGTGATGTCATCTTGAAGTATATATATATATAGGTCTGTTTCTAACCCACACCTATAATATCACTTCTGAAGGCATGGATTAAACCACTGGAGTGGTATGGATTACTTTTATGCTGCATTTATGTGATTTTTGTAGCTTCTGAGTTCTGATCACCATTCAAGTCATTGAAAGGTCCAACAGGGTTGAGATAATCTTCTAAAAAGCTTAATTTGTGTTCACTAGAAGAAAGAAAACAATACACATCTGGGATGCAATGAGGGTGAGTATACGATGAGAGAAATTTATTTTTGGGGTGAAAACCATTTGTAGGCCTACTTTTTATTTACTTGGAAAATTGTTACTGTCTCTTTAAGAGGATTTTAAACGCATTTCACTCAAGGCACAGTCTGTGCGGCTTGTTTTATTGAGTTTAATCTTTTGAGAACTGTGAAGTCTCATTATTTTCATGCTGTTACATCTGTATTCATTTCAGAGATTAATTGATTGAGATTGTGAAACTACATACAACCGACAAACCTCCATGAAGATGCGAGTAAAAATGAGATGCCTCGCGCTGTCAGACACAACGCTGATAATCATTCTCGGAAGTGTTGATACTAGATTTAGATTCGCGATTTCTTCATCAACTGTTTATGTTCACTTGAGACAAAACAGACAATATATCATGTATTTTGACATTTTGTAGTATGAAATTGTCCGTTCAAACGCAAGAAGAAGCGAATGCGATCTCTCATCGGGGCTCGTGAGTTAGACATGACGCTGCTCGCTGTTTCACACAAATATTTATTTGAGTTGTTTTGCCATTTGTTGAGTTGAATGGTGTAAAATCGCTTGAAAGTTCAAACAGGAAAGTGTTAAAAACACATACAACAGACAAACATTGCTCGCATTGATGATGCGAGTAAAAATGAGATCGCCTCACTATCGCGTGCTGTCAGTGAACACGCAGATGAAACATCATTCTCGGAAGTATTGATACTTTAGGATCGATCCGTCCATCCCTTCTTTCTTTAGACATATATTTCATGTTTGTGTGATAAGTGTTCGCGGAGTTTCACTTGATTTTTCTGACCTGTATCAGACAGATGATCGCTAAGACAGATTCGGCGCACCCTGTTTATTTTCGTTATTTTACAAAAGCTCAAGGTTTTGTTGTTATTGTAAGTGTACACAAATAAAAGTAGACCTTTTATAGTTTGTAATGATCTCTTCCATGTGTCTGAATGGGCAAAAATGACGCAGTATTTTGTTTAAGTTTTTTCCGCTGTTTAGAACAATGCATCTGAAAGGACATTACAGCGCCATTGTTGACCCCCGTAATAATGCCAGAATTCAATAATGGTTCCCGATTTCAGATTCCACACAAACATTTATTTGAGTTGTAATGCCATTTGTTGAGTTGAATAGTCTAAAATCACTTGAATATTCAAACTGGGAAGCAGTAAAACACATCTCACTGACCTTTGTGCAGTAACTCTCATCGGGGCTCGTGCGTTAGGCGCGACGCATCTCGCGGTTTCACACAAAACTGCTCACAAACATTTATTTGAGTTGTTTCGTCATTTTTTTCCCAGAAATAACTAGCAATACTCCTACAAATAAATGCTTCGTAACTAAAACGTTTTGACTTTCAATAGAAAATATAGACAACACATGTTAAATGACGTTCTTACCTTGCAAAAATCGCCTCAGTATTTAATTTGAAGCAGTAAATCCAACACTGGAGTAAATCTCTCGTGATATCACCTTCCCAATGAAATGAAGGAAGACGGTGATGACGATACAGTTATTATTCTTGCCCAGTAACCCCTTAACCAATCACATGTGCCTTTAGCTTCTATTGTCATGAGTATCTGGGCAGATTTCAGAAATAAAATCCCCTTAACCAATCACATGTGCCTTTAGCTTTTATTGTCATGAGTATCTGGGCAGATTTCAGAAATAAAATCGGTGATTGGACGACGATGACACTAAGACAGGAACCATGGGAATAATTGTTCCCAAATTTGAACGCTCTGGCTGTAAATGGTTAAAGGTTGTTAAAAATTGTATCCGCCACTCAGTTGATGTATATAGTGAGTGGGGACACATTGTTTGCCTTTTTTCTGGATTCGACTGCAAAAGAGCTCAAGCAACTGTTGAACTCAGTCCCTGCCCATTCTGGACTCAGACCTGTTGTAAATCATTGAACAATGAGGCTTGGATGCCCTCTATTGGACATTTCTTGTAATTGCCACTCCGAGAATGAACAGACAGTGGATTAAACATGGGTTTTCTTGTACTTTTCCATTTCAGTTGATATTTTGACTGTATTTTATTGATCTAAAATGTACTAAAAATTTAAGATATCAAGGATACCTTCGGAATTGAAAATGTGCAATGCATTGACATTAGTCTGTATTTTTCGACCATGTTCAGGGTGAAGGCGCTGGCGAAAATTTGTCACTCTGCCAGCTAGATGCATGATTGTTTCAACAAGGTCCGGTACCCGAACTGGGTGAGGCGGGGCTTTAGTTCTTTGTTGTATTCACCTGCAACGGCGTGTGTAACATTTTTCTGTCAACTCTGCATACAGGTGAAACTCGAAAAATTAGAATATCGTGCAAAAGTTAATGTAAATCATACTATGTTGAACACAAGAGGGCAGTATAGCCCTATGTATTACTTCACAAGACCCCCCTCCCTTCCTCCTCCTCACACACAGAGACTCAGAGAGTGACTGGAAAATTCTGACATTTTCTCCACATTCAAACCAAAATATCTGACTTTCTGTTGGTCGGAGCTAATGACTGTAAATTAGAAAATTGTCCAGCTTGAGGAGAACTATATCAATACCAATTTTTGTACCTGTAGATGAAACTAACCCCCCACTTTTTTGTCAAAAGGTGGCACTACTGAGCCCCTCACCACACCCATTTCTGAAACTTTGCACGTCTACTGGCTAATAAATGTGACGTGTCTGTCGAGTTTCATGCAATTTCAATTATGTTAAGAGTCTCAAAAGCATCAATAAAGAATAGTAAAGTTTGAAGCGTTGCCACGGCAACAGTATCTAAGATATCAATAATCCTTTCACAGGTCTAAATCTGCCGTGTGTTTACATTAAACACGTAAAGTTTGAAGCAAATCGGGTAAAAACAAGAGGGTGATTTCAAAGCATTTTGAAAGTGACACACTTCCTGCTGCCAGTTGGTGGCGCTATAACTTTGACTCACAACAGTCACATCCATGTGATCGGCCTCTTACAACGAACACTGCTGAAGTTTCATCAAGATCTGTTAATTTATGCAGAAGTTATAACACACTTCCTGTCTCACTTTTCTCGCCATAAATTTGTTTCCTCGCCACGGCCAAACCGTTCGAGATATCAAAAATCCGCTGGCAATTTTTCATCCTCAATGTCTTGACTTCATGCTGACTGAGATTCGTGGCGATTAAATGATTTCTCTAGGAGGAGTATTTCAAATTCCATTGCATACGTTTTCCAAACATCCCTAAATAGCCGACTTCCTGTTGGGCTGAGGTAAAATGTAAGAGCATGAAGGATATATGAAACGATGAGATATATATGTGTACCGACTTTCATATTATTACATGCAAGTGTGTTTGATTTATGGACCAAGGTTTCGGACCTCGTTCCAGGGGGCGCTGTTAAGCCCCCCTGCCACGCCCGGGTACCATCTTCAGCCCAGCGTTTTCAAGAGTTTTAGAGCACGTTAAGGTCCCCAAAAGTGCCCGAATAGTCGATAAAATAATAATAATAATCCTAAGGAAAACAATAGGGCCTTCGCCTTTTCAAGGCTTGGGCCCTAATAATCAGGAGGAAAACAATAGGGCCTTCGCCTTTTCAAGGCTTGGGCCCTAATAATAATAATCCTAAGGAAAACAATAGGGCCTTCGCCTTTTCAAGGCTTGGGCCCTAAATAGCCATTTTTTGTATCTCCGGACCAGTAGGTGGAGCTGCGCCGAAACGCAGCATGTAGCCTCAGGTCATGCTTGTGATGACATGTACCAAGTTTGGTCTGAATACAATTAAGCGTTGCGGAGATACAGACTTACGTTTGTTTTTGCAAGCTCTACGTAAAATTTGATTGTGCGTTTTTCGAAAACGGTTTGACGAATCAACTTGATTTCCATAACTTTTTGTTGGCACTGCTTGAAGATGATCTGGTGCTATTTTGGTGAAAATCGGACAAACCGTCTAGGACGAGTTCGCAAAAGTAGGTTTTTTGGACAATTCAAAATGGCGGAAAATTTTTTATGACGGAAAATGACGTCATAGGGTGCAATCGAATCGTCATGAGCTCAGGAATCAGAGGAAAAACGAATTTTGTTGATTAGCCTTACGGTTCAAAAGTTATTAGCATAATATTTTTGAAACCTTGGACAGGTGGTGGCGCTAGAGGGAATTAGTTAGAGACACCAAAATTGGTCAATTTGATGTTGGGACTGTCCTCTATCAGAATGTCAAACCGTTACAACTTTCCCGCATACGCTTCTATGGGCTGCCATAGACGCCCAGTCGGAAGAAGAAGAATAATAATAAGAACCGGAACAAACACAATAGGTGCCTCCGCACCTTCGGTGCTTGGCCCCTAATAATAAATATAGCTGCAAGCAGCCATTACCGGGGCCAAGCACAAAGAAGATGACAAGACATGCCAACATGGCTGGAATGGTCAGACCAACTGCAGCAAGTAGCAATTAAAGACATGTAAAGATGAATTTAGGCAAATGGATGAAAAATCATACATTAACTAAAAATATGATTTCATTGATTATCACTTTTGACAAATAGGTGGTGCAGTTATGAAATGTATGTGGTGTGGTCAGAGTGAGGTGACAATGAGACATATAAAGTTTGGTGTCAATATATCAAGGCAATGCAGAGATAAAGCCTGAATGGTAATTTTGGCAGCATGCGTAGGCTTTGATCTGGCAGTTTACAAAAACAGTTTTGTCTATCGTCACAAAATCCATAAATTGTAGTTGGCATGTTCTGGAGATGATACGATTTGATTTTGGTGAAAACCATAACCCTAACAGTCTAGGAGGAGTTTGAAAAAGTAGGCATTGAATGAAAATCAAGATGGCGGACAGGAAGTTTGGCTGATTATGGGAAAAATGTTATCTATGTTTTTGGCAAAACCCAAAGAATCAATTGAGAACAGTGTGATTACAATAGGTAAATTTATACAAATGTTATTAGCATTTTGGGACATTTAGTTATAACTTTTGACCAAAAGGTGGCGCTGTCTCAAAATATTTTGAGTACCTTCAGGATATGCTGCTGATGGCACATTCTGAGATTCAAAATGTTACACCAATGCATTCGTTAAGTATAGCATTTTTATAACAATACTATATTTAAGTCAATGGTAATCTCATGTTTTGTTCTTTTATAGCGCCACCAAGTGGCACAATACCACAATTTCCATATGTGTCCTCTGAGTGAGCTCATACATGTGTATGTCAATTTTGGTGAAAATATCTCAATTTGCTTCGGAGTTATAGACATTTATGTGAAAAAACAGGTCAAAAATAACTGACACGTGATTTTGATTGGATTTTACTACCCCTTACTATCAATATTTTGAGATTTGGGCATTGGCATGTTGCCAGCGACCTGTTTCCAAACATCTGATGGTGGTTTCGTCTCGATCGGACAAGCGGTTTCGAAGATATTCGCAAATGTTTTTTAAGCGCTAAATTACAACGCTGCACAAACCATATGCCAAAACCTGGCAAGTCTGGTATCGTTGGACTCGGCAAGGATTCAGGAATCTAATAATATGACTCCCGTGAAAATAAGTCAACCCCAGCCAGAGTTATAAGCATTTAAAAATGTAATTTTAGCACTAGGTGGCGCTGTTTCGAAAGTTCTCTGGCTCCTTCAGGGCATCGTACTGATGACCCATACCGAGTTTTGTAACAATTCATTCATGTGTTCAAAAAATACAGCATTTTAGCACATAATTCAAAATGGCCGACAGCCAAAATGGCCGATCTGAGAAAATTGGATATCAGTTGACTCGGCATGATGCCCTGAATCTAACGAGACCACTTTTATGATTTTTGGACAAACCGTTCAGAAGTTAAAAACAAAAATATCCATTTTTTATATCTCCAGATCAGTAGGTGGCGCTGCGCCGAAACGCAGCATGTAGCCTCAGGTCATACTTGTGATGACATGTACCAAGTTTGGTCTGAATACAATTAAGCGTTGCGGAGATACAGCCTTACGTTTGTTTTTGCAAGCTCTACGTAAAATTTGATTGTGCGTTTTTTGAAAACGGTTTGACGAATCAACTTGATTTCCATAACTTTTTGTTGGCACTGCTTGAAGATGATGTGGTGCAATTATGGTGAAAATCGGACAAACCGTCTAGGACGAGTTCGCAAAAGTAGGTTTTTTGGACAATTCAAAATGGCGGAAAATTTTTTATGACGGAAAATGACATCATAGGGTGCAGTCGAATCGTCATGAGCTCAGGAATCAGAGGAAAAACGAATTTTGTTGATAGGCCTTACGGTTCAAAAGTTATTAGCATAATATTTTTGAAACTTTGGACAGGTGGTGGCGCTAGAGGGAATGAGTTAGAGACACCAAAATTGGTCAATTTGATGTTGGGACTGTCCTCTATCAGAATGTCAAACCGTTACAACTTTCCCGCATACGCTTCTATGGGCTGCCATAGACACCCAGTCGGAAGAAGAAGAAGAAGAAGAATATATATAGCTGCAAAGCAGCCATTACCGGGGCCAAGCGCAAAGAAGATGACAAGACATGCCAACATGGCTGGAATGGTCAGACCAACTGCAGCAAGTAGCAATTAAAGACATGTAAAGATGAATTTAGGCAAATGGATGAAAAATCATACATTAACTAAAAATATGATTTAATTATCACTTTTGACAAATAGGTGGTGCAGTTATGAAATGTATGTGGTGTGGTCAGAGTGAGGTGACAATGAGACATATAAAGTTTGGTGTCAATATATCAAGGCAATGCAGAGATAAAGCCTGAATGGTAATTTTGGCAGCATGCGTAAGCTTTGATCTGGCAGTTTACAAAAACAGTTTTGTCTATCGTCACAAAATCCATAAATTGTAGTTGGCATGTTCTGGAGATGATACGATTTGATTTTGGTGAAAACCATAACCCTAACAGTCTAGGAGGAGTTTGAAAAAGTAGGCATTGAATGAAAATCAAGATGGCGGACAGGAAGTTTGGCTGATTATGGGAAAAATGTTATCTATGTTTTTGGCAAAACCCAAAGAATCAATTGAGAACAGTGTGATTACAATAGGTAAATTTATACAAATGTTATTAGCATTTTGGGACATTTAGTTATAACTTTTGACCAAAAGGTGGCGCTGTCTCAAAATATTTTGAGTACCTTCAGGACATGCTGCTGATGGCACATTCTGAGATTCAAAATGTTACACCAATGCATTCGTTAAGTATAGCATTTTTATAACAATACTATATTTAAGTCAATGGTAATCTCATGTTTTGTTCTTTTATAGCGCCACCAAGTGGCACAATACCACAATTTTCATATGTGTCCTCTGAGTGAGCTCATACATGTGTATGTCAATTTTGGTGAAAATATCTCAATTTGCTTCGGAGTTATAGACATTTATGTGAAAAAACAGGTCAAAAATAACTGACACGTGATTTTGATTGGATTTTACTACCCCTCACTATCAATATTTTGAGATTTGGGCATTGGCATGTTGCCAGCGACCTGTTTCCAAACATCTGATGGTGGTTTCGTCTCGATCGGACAAGCGGTTTCGAAGATATTCGCATATGTTTTTTAAGCGCTAAATTACAATGCTGCACAAACCATATGCCGAAACCTGGCAAGTCTGGTATCGTTGGACTCGGCAAGGATTCAGGAATCTAATAATATGACTCCCGTGAAAATAAGTCAACCCCAGCCAGAGTTATAAGCATTTAAAAATGTAATTTTACCACTAGGTGGCACTGTTTCGAAACTTCTCTGGCTCCTTCAGGGCATCGTACTGATGACCCATACCGAGTTTTGTAACAATTCATTCATGCGTTCAAAAAATACAGCATTTTAGCACTTAATTCAAATTGGCCGACAGCCAAAATGGCCGATCTGAGAAAATTGGATATCAGTCGACTCAGCATGATGCCCTGAATGTAACAAGACCACTTTTATGATTTTTGGACAAACCGTTCAGAAGTTATAAACAAAAATAGCTATTTTCTGTATCTCCGGACCAGTAGGTGGCGCTGCGCCAAAACGCAGCATGTAGCCTCAGGTCATGCTTGTGATGACATGTACCAAGTTTGGTCTGAATACAATTAAGCGTTGTGGAGATACAGACTTACGTTTGTTTTTGCAAGCTCTACGTAAAATTTGATTGTGCGTTTTTCGAGAACGGTTTGACGAATCAACTTGATTTCCATAACTTTTTGTTGGCACTGCTTGAAGATGATGTGGTGCAATTATGGTGAAAATCGGACAAACCGTCTAGGACGAGTTCGCAAAAGTAGGTTTTTTGGACAATTCACAATGGCGGAAAATTTTTTATGACGGAAAATGACGTCATAGGGTGCAATCGAATCGTCATGAGCTCAGGAATCAGAGGAAAAAAGAATTTTGCTGATAGGCCTTACGGTTCAAAAGTTATTAGCATAATATTTTTGAAACTTTGGACAGGTGGTGGCGCTAGAGGGAATGAGTTAGAGACACCAAAATTGGTCAATTTGATGTTGGGACTGTCCTCTATCAGAATGTCAAACCGTTACAACTTTCCCGCATACGCTTCTATGGGCTGCCATAGACGCCCAGTCGGAAGAAGAAGAATAATAATAAGAACCGGAACAGACACAATAGGTGCCTCCGCACCTTCGGTGCTTGGCCCCTAAATATAGCTGCAAAGCAGCCATTACCGGGGCCAAGCGCAAAGAAGATGACAAGACATGCCAACATGGCTGGAATGGTCAGACCAACTGCAGCAAGTAGCAATTAAAGACATGTAAAGATGAATTTAGGCAAATGGATGAAAAATCATACATTAACTAAAAATATGATTTAATTATCACTTTTGACAAATAGGTGGTGCAGTTATGAAATGTATGTGGTGTGGTCAGAGTGAGGTGACAATGAGACATATAAAATTTGGTGTCAATATATCAAGGCAATGCAGAGATAAAGCCTGAATGGTAATTTTGGCAGCATGCGTAAGCTTTGATCTGGCAGTTTACAAAAACAGTTTTGTCTATCGTCACAAAATCCATAAATTGTAGTTGGCATGTTCTGGAGATGATACGATTTGATTTTGGTGAAAACCATAACCCTAACAGTCTAGGAGGAGTTTGAAAAAGTAGGCATTGAATGAAAATCAAGATGGCGGACAGGAAGTTTGGCTGATTATGGGAAAAATGTTATCTATGTTTTTGGCAAAACCCAAAGAATTAATTGAGAACAGTGTGATTACAATAGGTAAATTTATACAAATGTTATTAGCATTTTGGGACATTTAGTTATAACTTTTGACCAAAAGGTGGCGCTGTCTCAAAAATATTTTGAGAACCTTCAGGACATGCTGCTGATGGCACATTCTGAGTTTCAAAATGTTACACCAATGCATTCGTTAAGTATAGCATTTTTATCACAATACTGTATTTAAGTCAATGGTAATTTCATGTTTTGTTCTTTTATAGCGCCACCAAGTGGCACAATACCACAATTTCCATATGTGTCCTCTGAGTGAGCTCATACATGTGTATGTCAATTTTGGTGACAATATCTCAATTTGCTTCGGAGTTATAGACATTTATGTGAAAAAACAGGTCAAAAATAACTGACACGTGATTTTGATTGGATTTTACTACCCCTTACTATCAATATTTTGAGATTTGGGCATTGGCATGTTGCCAGCGACCTGTTTCCAAACATCTGATGGTGGTTTCGTCTCGATCGGACAAGCGGTTTCGAAGATATTCGCAAATGTTTTTTAAGCGCTAAATTACAACGCTGCACAAACCATATGCCGAAACCTGGCAAGTCTGGTATCGTTGGACTCGGCAAGGATTCAGGAATCTAATAATATGACTCCCGTGAAAATAAGTCAACCCCAGCCAGAGTTATAAGCATTTAAATATGTAATTTTACCACTAGGTGGCGCTGTTTCGAAACTTCTCTGGCTCCTTCAGGGCATCGTACTGATGACCCATACCGAGTTTTGTAACAATTCATTCATGCGTTCAAAAAATACAGCATTTTAGCACTTAATTCAAATTGGCCGACAGCCAAAATGGCCGATCTGAGAAAATTGGATATCAGTCGACTCGGCATGATGCCCTGAATGTAACAAGACCACTTTTATAATTTTTGGACAAACCGTTCAGAAGTTATAAACAAATATAGCTATTTTCTGTATCTCCGGACCAGTAGGTGGCGCTGCGCCGAAACGCAGCATGTAGCCTCAGGTCATGCTTGTGATGACATGTACCAAGTTTGGTCTGAATACAATTAAGCGTTGCGGAGATACAGACTTACGTTTGTTTTTGCAAGCTCTACGTAAAATTTGATTGTGCGTTTTTCGAGAACGGTTTGACGAATCAACTTGATTTCCATAACTTTTTGTCGGCACTGCTTGAAGATGATGTGGTGCAATTTTGGTGAAAATCGGACAAACCGTCTAGGACGAGTTCGCAAAAGTAGGTTTTTTGGACAATTCAAAATGGCTGAAAATTTTTTATGACGGAAAATGTAGCCAGTCGGAAGAAGAATAATAATAATAAGAACCAGAACAGTCACAATAGGTGCCTCCGCACCTTCGGTGCTTGGCCCCTAATAAGAACCGGAACAGACACAATAGGTGCCTCCGCACCTTCGGTGCTTGGCCCCTAATAAGAACCGGAACAGACACAATAGGTGCCTCCGCACCTTCGGTGCTTGGCCCCTAATAAGAACCGGAACAGACACAATAGGTGCCTCCGCACCTTCGGTGCTTGGCCCCTAAAGATGCATTCACTGGAAGAAATAATTTCTTAATCAATATTGTCATTTTGTTTTCTTGTAAAAATATCTAAACATCCTTAAAAAAAAAAGATAAAATTACTTGAGAAGAAAATTTGTGTAATATAATTAAGACTAAGTCATTTTATTTCAATTTAGTCTTCATAGCTTTTTTTTTTTAATTAAGATTATTTTTCTTACCCCCATTACAAATATTTTTGCCTTATTTTAAGAATAAACCTCACTACATTTAGTTAGATTTAAGATAAAAAAGACAATTGTTTTAGAAAATGTGGTAGTGCCAATGTAGTGAGAAAAAAATGTATTTGTAGAAATATTCTATAAGGTAAGAAATACATGAATCTTGTTTTAAGGATTTTCTATATTTTACTGGAAAACAAGACAAAAACACTGAGATAGTGATTGTTTGCTATGTAGTTATAAAATGTCTTTCACCCCTCCAGCACCGTGTCCGCCCACTCAAGTGTCCATCCAGTCATCCTGTGAGTCGAACACTGTGTCTGTGTCCTGGTCAGACTCTCAGGGCTCTTTATCCTACAGTGCTGTTGCTCACGACAGCAGAAGGCATAGGGCAACTTGCAACTCCTCCCAGACGACCTGTGACATTATTGGCCTGCAGTGTGGACAGACTTATGAAATGTATGTTTCTGGTGTGGATGGCGACTGTATTGGTGCCAAGAGTGAAGTTCATGTTCTTGAAACAGGTGAGACCAAAAATCATCATTGCACAACCATCAACAGTCATTTTTTTGGAAAAGACAAATCTACATACAGCAGTAAATGACAACATTCATCAATGTCTGTAAAATACAGAAATACTGCCATTAGTAAGTGGTTTTCGCTGAGGCGTTATTATTGTTCTTATTTAGGGATTGGGATATGAACAGACCCCTATGTCTTAAGTATTAGCCCACACAATTTGTGCTGCAAACATGAGTGATACCTCAAATCGTGTGGCTTGTTGAGAAGAGGTTTGATATTACTTTTCTACGTGATTGGACTACCATTTTGCCTAGCAGATGGTAAAATGGGTGAAAAAGTCCCAAGGACCTGCAGTGTAACAATTGTAACCACCTACTGTAGTCAAAGGTTTAAAATGGTTGTATGATGGTGGCTGGTTTACTTGTAGTGACCTTTGACCTCTGTGTCCCTGCAGCTCCTTGTGTCCCTCAGAATGTGCAGGCTATCCTAGAGTGTCAATCAACTGTTCTCAATGTTACCTGGCAACAGAGCGGTCATGCCCTTCACTACCACACCTCAGTGAAGAGCAGCGATGGTCATGTGTTAGTGTGTGACTCGAATACAACCTTCTGCCAAGTACCCAACATACTTTGTGGCCTGACCTACAATGTGGTGGTGGTCGCCAATAGTGAAACCTGCAACAGTTCAAACAGTGTTGTGCAAAATGCCACCTCAGGTACCTGTGAAAGATAGTATAAACGTTTGAACACACCTTCTCTTACTTTATCATTAGTTTCATGTTTTAGAACTATGAAAAAACACAAATGGAAGTATGTGAATTCTGTAGTGACAAAACAATGCATACAGTTGAGTAAAAGAGCACAATATAATTGTGATTTGCATTCTTCAGCCCCATGTGCACCCGAGGACATCACTGCAGACTTGGACTGTGAATTAAACATTGTGTCTGTGTCCTGGGACTCTAGTGTGCATGGTGTTCTCTATATTGCTAAAGCCTTCTACTCCAGCAATGACCATGAATACTACACATGCAACACCACAGACACCAGCTGTGACATCACTGTGACCTGTGGCTTGAACTATAATGTCACTGTAGTACCATTAAAAGATGGTTGCACTGGGGCAAATTCAGCACTTCAATATGTCATAGCAGGTTAGCAACATTTAACATCAATTTACTATTTTTATTACATTTAATAATCTGTCTGTCTATCTGTCTCTCTCTATCTGTCTCTCTGTCTCTGTTATTTTCTATTATAATTCACCTCTGAGATGTGTGTTTGTTATCAGCTCCTTGTGTTCCCATCTTGTTGGACGTTGAGATGGACTGTCTGTCTGACTCGGCTTGGCTGACCTGGGAAGAGTCAGCAGGGGCAGAGCTGTATTTTGCCGTGGCAACTGACAGTGATGGAGAGATATACCAGTTTAACTCTACTGAGAGCCAGTGTACAGTTGAACAACTACAGTGTGGAAGATTCTACAACTTTACCGTGGCTGCGTCTAACAGTCAGTGTGAGAGTCCAATCAGCAACACTGTGAAGAGTGAGACAGGTGAGACATAGAGACAGTAAAGGATGCTTTTCAACATTAATGTTTAGTCTAATGCTCGACTACGTAATTAGGGATTTTTGAACAAACCCCTAACCTAGGTATTAAATGGGTCATATCAAGATATATGAAAAATAAAGTTTTCTTGATAATTTTAGATACAAACAGTCCTATCATAAAAAAGGTATGATATGACCCCTTTAAACTTAGCATAACTTAATGCAAGTCAGTTTTCACCCAAACTAGACTAGGGCAGTATGTATAACGTCGCTTAGAGTGACACCCTGTCTTCACCAGCACGTCAGCAATAGAATGGGGCATCAGTTTACTGGCTTATTCAACACGCCGTGCCGCGATGGACTCTTCCAGTGTAGACAGCATCATTGATAAGAATGGAAAAGATATGCTTTTGACTTAAGACTTAAGAATAAGTATAAATAAGCTTCATAAGTGTAAAGACTTGATCTCAGCTCATAAATTATTTAAGAGCACTGGAGATGTATCTTAACCTAGGTAAGAGCAACACAACGAGTTATGCAGAGAAAACACTGTCTACAACAAAGAATGTTGTGCGTAAAGAAAAAGAAAGACATCATCTTAGTTTTTAATCGCATCACATTATTTCATTTAATAAATACAGCTTTCAGGGGCGTGCAACAACTAATCAATAAAATCTAAATACCATTAAAACTATAGCAATCAATATAAAAAAAAATGTTAGCCTCTCACATTCCTGCAACAACAATACAGACAGCTTTAAAATAAGTATTCTTTGTATTGAGCCAAGAGGTCAGTGTGTGATGTTTCGATCTTCTATTGGTCACACGTCTCCTAATCATCATATGGATTAGCAGGTTAGAGGTTGCCAAACTTGAACTCTTGTACAAAATTTCTTATCATGAGCTTACGTTTCCAGTCTCCTGTGTTCGGATGTGTTTGAATGGGAGTAAATGGAGCATGAGGTGTAGTGTGAATGCCCCTTTAGAAGTAGACTTTTTAAAAAATTTTGACCAGAAAGCAACCATCCGGAGCACTCTATCAACCACAAGGCAATGGCATGGGAAACAACACACAACCTAAAATTAATTCACAAATCTTGTTTGACACTTCTTTTTCTTTCACTGTCTCTTTGTCTGTCTTTCTCTCTCAGCCCCTTGTCCTCCTCAGAATGTGACCACATCAGTGAGCTGTGACAATGGTACAGTAAGTGTATCATGGCTTGAGAGTGTTAACGCTTTGAGCTACATGGCTACTTTTGAACGAGCTGACGGAGACACCACCTGCTGCATGGCAAACTCCACTTCCTGTGCTGTTACTTCCCTGCTCTGCGGTCAGATGTATGTCCTGACGGTCACTGCTGAGGGTCGCACATGCAACAGCCCTCAGAGCACTGAGGTCATCGTACGGTCAGGTAATGCACACAGACACACACAGCAGATTTTTTAAGCAATATCCTCTAGCAAAATTAGCATAGCATGAAAAGTAGCTAGTTTTAAACACATTTGTTTGATTTCTGAGTAATACTGTTTAATCTAACAAGGCTGGGCATAGAAATGCATCTATTTTTCATCTTAAAACTCTTCAGACATGTTTTGTAAGTTCTGTTCTCTGAATTGTTTGCAGCTGTGTTGTGTTTTCTGTTGTTAATATCGCTGCTGGTTTGGTTGAAGCGATTCAACAATATATTTGTATTTTATATTTCAATGGCCCATCTCAAGAGCTGGTGCAGCCGTGTAACTACTGCTCGAGCTCTAAAACTCTTGCAGACTCATGAACGCGCACAGGAGATCAAAGGCTTTCATTATGGGTAAAAGGGGGAAACATTATGAATGGAACTTCCAAAATAAATACAATAGCCTAATGAATAGAATAGCCTTAAATAAAGCATAGTTGCCTAATGAAGAGTTTGCAACCCATGATGAATTAACCTAAATAACGCATTGGAAGCCAGATGTTTCTTACCAACATATCAAATCACACAAGCAGCAAAGTATGTGTACTACAGAAGACGTTTAATTGCAGGTAGAAAATATAATGTACATGGTGGGTAACTGTAAGATGTCTCAGATTCGGAATGATACAAGAAATGCTGATAGACACGTGCTTGAAGAAACACTATTTATTATATTAATAAGAACAGATGATAGAAAAGAATATGTCTGATGCCTGTTTGTTCGGAGGCATGCAGTCTTGTAGAACACGAGTATGCAGAGGGTTCTCACTCTTTCTTTCTTCAGTCTTCTGAAATTTTTTTTCAAAAATAGTATCATCTATAAGAATGCTGCAAATGACCTCAGACCATCTCAGCTCAGGAGGTGCTCTGAGTTCAGTTCACTTTATTTCCACAGAGCACCCCCAAGGTGTCAAAAACTGAGGCTTGTGCAAGAGCCCAATGCGTCAATCTACAGACACGAAAGGCGCTTTCTGGTGTCAGTTTGCAACACATCCAGCAAGTGCGTTCTTTTCAACAAGAAACCTTTTACAGCAACTGACTGACACAAATTGCCACCTCAAGCAATATGACACAGGTTTAACATCAGAGACTCAGCGATCTCAAGCGTGTCTTGTGACCCATTGTGACAAGCTCAAGTTTTTACCATTGGCTCTCATTGGTGTGTCTTGTGACTGGTTGTGATGAGCTCAAGTTCAGTTGTATAACTTTTTTGAATAGGATGTCCCGGTAGAATCAGGATGATAGTTTCTTCACAGAGGGGGAATATTATAACCGATTAAAACCTGCAGTTTCACTCTGCTACTCAGACAATGTCATTGTATGGTTTGAGATATTATTGTAGTGCATTTTTTAAAATAAATGATCGTGACTGTACTGTATCTGCTTGTTACGTATTTTCAATTGTTTAGGTATAAATGTGCGTGTAAAGCAGTTCAATGGAAAGGAGGAGGCGAGAACCGGCTTGGCAATGTAAATAATATTTTAATGATAAACTTAAACAAAAGACAAAACACACACATGACGGTCATGTCTGTAAATGATCTCTCTTCCACACCATCCTCCGCAGTCGGCCTTTATCCCTCTCGGAGGCTTGATTAGCCTAATAAGGGACCGGGTGTGTAGAATCATGACCCGGCCCTGCCCTCTGCCCTGCCACATTCCTCCCTCATTCTCTCAGGCTGGGGAGCCCCCAGCATGACGTACACCCCCCCCCCCCCCTTCCCTGGGGAGGGGCGTACCTTCCGCCCCGTCTGCCGGCAGGTCATCCACGTCTACCTGGATGAGGTAGGGGACAAGGGAAGGGAAACAGAAATAATTAAATAGGGGGGGTACTACCTGTAACAGTGTAGTACCCCCCCCCCCAAAAACACTGTAAAATTTAAAAGAGAGGGAAAAGGCCAATGCAGATGTTGCCGGTCCTTCTCGTCCCCGCTCCGACGTCCCCGGCGTGGGAGGCGGGTGCGCTAACAAGGAGGCTAAAGGCTACAGCCTCTAGCGTCAGTCGCTAGTGCACCTCTTGATGTCAGGAGAATGAGGTTTACACACTGCACAGCTATTTACCAGCTGTGCTCACTCCCGTCCAGGTCATGGCACCACTTTTGCTGGTCCTTCTCGCCCCCGCTCCGAACGGGACTCGAACCGACGTCCGAAAAAACAAAATAAACGTACTCGCCAGTTCTCCGATACGCCGTAGCTTGGTCCTCGGCCACTCCTCCACCCTCTAACGGACGACAGCCATGCCTCCCCAGGTGGATCGGAGGCAGTCCTCCAGCCCCTGGCGGACGAAATGGCCCACCACGTTCTTGGGGAACAAAAAGGGGTCTCCTCCGCCCCTGGTAGCAGTTCTCCCACTCCCGGGTTTTGGTACCAGTGTAACGCAGTTCAATGGAAAGGAGGAGGCGAGAACCGGCATGGCAATGTAAATTTTATTTTAATGATAAACTTAAACAAAAGACAAAACACACACGATGGACATGTCCGTAAACAATCTCTCTCTCCCGCACCATCCTCCGCAGTCGGCCTTTATCCCTCTCGAAGGCTTGTGTAGAATCACGACCTGGCCCCGCCCTCTGCCCTGCCACAGTGCGGTTTGGTGCTTAAAATATCTATAAATAGTTTAATGTTAGGGCTGGGCGATATGGCCAAAATTGTTATCACGATAATCTTTTTCATATTGTTCAACATCACAAGTATTATAAAATATTGACATTTAGCACAAAGTAATATTCAAAGATTGCTAAATGACGACAAAGTTTCTTGTTGAAAACAATGGGGTTTCTCACCACATCAAGGACATGACACCAGGTGGCACCTTTGGTGTCATCAAGCAGACTCGGACGGCTGATACATCTGTGATTAAATCATAAAATAATACAAAAACACATTCATCTTGAACCATGATTCATATTTCAGTGATTTATTATCATCATTATAATTATTATGTTTATATTTATAATTGTTTTTAGATCTTAATATGTGCGGTTAGTGCAATTAGTAATTTCCACCTCTTGTTATAGACGCAGTGTTTCCCATTAATTACCTATACTGTGGCGGCCCATCTAGTTTGTCCCGCCACAGTTTCATAATGAACCAAAAATATTTTTGCACTTCTCATAATGACATAAAAGATCTCTAACGTTGTGTTTTGCACTGTTTTTTGGCAAAGCAGCCCTCAGTCCAAGTCAGTCCAGCTAATAGACTTGCTGCCATCTAGTGTGTCATTATAAAAATCAAACAAACATAACAAGAAAACAAGAAAACACTCACTGCTCTTGACCGAATAACTTTTGTAGTTTTAAAAAGTAACAATGTATCATAATCATCCAAAATATTCCAGTAGTAGATACATTTCATTCTGAATGTTTACTTGCATACTTGATAACCTACTGCTGTTAAAAACTTTTAAACCTTTTAAAAAAGCACAGACTTTTCTAATTTGTATTTCTGTTCTATTATTCTATTATTCTATTGTTCTATTAGCTCAAATGTATGCTCTAGTCGATTTTCTCGTGTATGGTTTGTGGGTGTAACTTTTTTGCCATGTCATTACCATATATATAAAATATCGTGAACATATTTCTTGCATATTGCCCAGCCTTAGGAGGGAACAAAACAAATATATTTGCTTTGGAAGTCATTACCCTTCCAAAGCAGCTAAACTGGATCCTGGGATGAAAGGTACTATAAAAACAACATTAAACCTGCAACAACACACAATAAGTGATGTATTTGCCTGGACAACTAAATACCCGACATGATATGCCCATGATGGAGAGAATCCATGGATAAAATTGGTTCGTTGCCAAAAAGATTTTGCCCTTCATAACTGTTGAAATGCCATCTTTCAAAAAGTTGAACAACACACATTTTAATTGCACTTAATTTTTTTCAGTTTCATTCAAATTTTTTGTTGAAATAAATAACGAAGCGCCACCGCAACACCTGCTAAATCCTGTGATTTTTGTATGCACAAAAAAGTTCTGCACATGCCAAGATGATATTTGATGATATTTTGCACACGCTTAAACTCATGTTTGTAAATAAATGTGTCTTCTTGCAAAGATGAATACATTTTTGGTGTGTGCAAGACCTCACTCGCTCTCTCTCCTTGTACGCACTCTGCGTGCACTGAACTTTAGACTGCTGGCTTAACCTGTATTCTGACAAGTCCCACCTCCTACGACAGAATTGGCTATAAGGAGCTGCTTACAAGTGCTCTGCGATAGGACACAATGCTCCAAGTTCAATACACACTTTCTATACTGTATGCAGTAATCTTTAAAAATATATTTACCCTGTGGATTATAGACACACAATAGAGTAAATTAAGACTTACATTATTGCTGGTAAGTTTTTCCAAATGTAGTAGCCTGGGATCATGCAATGCTAAGGAGTTCTTTCTACTTTTTTTTACTTTTTGTAGTCTCAAACGAATTGTGGTTAATAAACTGTGCATTTAATTTAAAACTATGACTATGACAGGAGACATAATTAGAATTAGCCTCTTTTCCTTTTCTTCCATTTCTTCTTCTTAATCAATTTTGCCATAAGTGTTGTGGTAGAATGCATAAACTTCTTAAAAACAACATACTGAACATTACAAGATACCCCGCAGCTTTGAAATGCAAACAAAAACAGCTTTTCTAATTTAGTCAATATTTATCAGTGGTGAATTCTTAGGGCCAGCAAACCCTTCTCTGCTGGCCTATCATGTCAAATAAATAAATATGTTTCATCCTTTTTCAATCACCTTTTTGCCTATGTATTTTTAATCACTTTCCACTTTTAATTAATCTAAAAATAAATATAGAAAAACGAAAAGTTTATCCAGTCAGAATTTATGAGTTTTAGCTCCACCCCTTCAGGTCTTCAGAATTTCTACAGAATCTCTCAACATTGTAAATGTCCCAGTTGAGGCCTTCTAGCTGGCCTTGAGTGACGCAATCACGCTTTAAGTGACGTACGTAATTCAAGAGCGAAAAGTGTGAGATCTTACTGATCAATAAATGTGTTGGTTTCCACATTAAATTATATTAAAGCTTGTTTAACAGACATCTGCTTCAGAAACAGGTGTATAAAACATTATAATCTTTTGATAATCATACACCTGAAGCACAAATGCTAGTGCTGCAGCATTGTTTATTAGCTGGGTTGCTAGGAGACATCTCTAATGAGAGTCAAACCTCTGCTAAGCTAACGGGAGTGTTGTAGTTCCGAATATCGGGGAATTTAATGCGCTTATGGTCGGAGATATCAAGTAGGAATATCCCACATCCAACTTAACCGTGTACCCTGATGAAACAGAATTTATTGCAAGCAACATTTAAATTTAAAATATTATTAGATATATTTTTCCATGTATTATAGACCTCCTTGGTAAAGTCATATGAAAAATTATGATTTTTGAATGTCTGTTCAGGAGACTTTCATTTCACAAACAGTCATTCTGCAGTTAATATTAGTCTTGCTTGAGCATTAAGTTTGTTTCAAGTTCTGGCTGCCCTGCGTGGACGTGTTTTTAAAATGTCAATTGGTATTACTAGTTAGCTGTGGCATAATGTATGATGCCCAGAGGCATAGAGTGCCTTATTCATTGTGAAACTGTGTTTTCTTAATGGCATGAATCACACTGAAGGCCTAGAATTTTAATGCACGGCCCGCCAGTAATATTTATAATATTCATAATAATTATAATATACAAGGCTGATGAAAAAAAATGGGAGAGTGGGTGCTAATGCTTATGGGTAATTGACAAATAAGTATGTCTGAGGAGTTAAAAATAAGAAATCTTTATAAAAAAAAAAAAAGTCTACTTCAGTTCTTAGAAATGTAATATTTGTGTTACATTTTTTTAAAAAAAAAAAAAAACCTATACAGCATTTAATTTAATTTAATTTTTTTAAATGTCATGTGGTCTAACCATAGAATAAAAGTTAATGTAATACTTTCTTTAAATCTTGATTACATGAGAGAATAAACAACAAAATCTTTAATTTAAAAAAGTTCTGAAACATTTAATTAAACACTAACACTAAGTCAAATAAAAATTATACATCATATGTATAAAAAAAATATTTAGTCAAAAATATCACTACATTTTCTCAGGGTCATACCACATGACCAGAACAAAATGTGCCTTTTCATAAAAAATATGTATTTATAAACTTCACGCTGTCTTGAGGGTCTCAAGGTACCTACTCTGTTTTATAGTCAACATAAACAACAAACCACATGATTTTGTGGACAAAAGCATTTTTAAATATGAAACATTTTTTTTTTTTTTTAAATATGTTTCATTGCTAATTTATTTAAAGAAATAACAATAAAATATTATTCTGCAGTAGTCATGCTAACATTATTTCAAGCATTTCAGACTTTTTTTCTGTTTCTGGACACATGACATATTTTACTTTAAGCCCCAGAAACACAAAATATTTCCTCTAACTGTTCTCTTTGCCATTTCTGAAAGTCCACCTAACGTTTGAGAACTTGCATTACCTTCAGTTTCTTGTGAACACTGAGAAGGACAAGTCCAACCCATCATTGCTAAACACTCTTTACTGGTGTTCCCTTTCAAAAAGCTACACTTTGATGCTGCACTGATTTAACACTTTGGGAACAACTTTAGGTGTGACCAGCTGTGAATATGTGTGCAACACGTCAATGAAATTGACCAGAATTTATAGCCTCTGCTGGTGACATCATTGGATGCACCAGTAGCAGGGCTATAAATAGATGCGTCACAGGTGCATCATCAGATCTTTTGTCTTCAGATCATTCTGTGTGTGTTGTGCTTCTTGACTGTCAGAACTTTCTACTTTCCTCTGTTAGGAGTTAGAATTGTTAGGCAGTGCGCAGAAACCTTTCTCTTTTCTTTTAAAAAAAAGAAGAAAAAGAATAATTGATAAACAAAGCAAGCGGTGTGTGTTCCCATGTTTATGCTCTATGGCTGAAACGGACACACACCAGTTTTGTTTTGTGTGTTTGGGGGAAGAGCATGTTGCTCTTGTGTTGGGGCGGGGCGGGTGCGAGCATTGCAATCTGTTTACAGTCAAAATGATTCGCACTCGTCTCACTTCCAAGAGCCAGCACCCACTCTTTCATCATGGGGCTCTCACATAGATCTGGCTGAGGAGCGAGAGACTGGTCCGTCCCTATCACTCGCTCTCTCCCCAGATCCAGCTGATCCTTCTCGTAAGCCTGAAGCACGCTTCGGCGCCTCTTCGGTTCACAAGGGGGACACTGAACCTCTGAACATTCCACGCATGATAATAAAGTGGCTGAGGAATTACTCGAGTTGGTTACTCGGGCTGTGGCCAGGATACAGTTAGAATGGCCACACGAACAAGAGACCCACCAAATGCTCCAAACTAGAAGACAGAATTTTGTCTGGTGGCCAAAAAAAAGGAAGGGAACGCTATATCAGTCCCTTCCTTTCTTTGATGACCTCCATGACGAGCTCTCTCGTTCATGGATGAAACCTTATACTACCTGTGTCTTCGTTCCCTCGATGTTGACATATTCGACTATCGTGGGTGCCGAGACACAGGGGTATTCAGTGATGCCGCCGGTAGAAGAGACACTTGTGGGTTATCCCTCCACGTTTGTGGGGAAGGCTTATCAGGCAGCAGGTCAGGCTGGTGCTACCCTGCACACTATGGCAGTGTTACAGGCATACCAGGCTGATTTGTTGAAGGACCTGAGTGCGGGCACCACAGTCAATGAAGAGGCTTTCCCTGAGCTTCATCGAGCCACGGATCTGTCTCTCCGAGCGACCAAGCAGATGGCTCGTGCCATTGGCTCGTGCTATGTCTGCTTTAGTCAGCACGGAGAGACACTTATGGCTCAACCTGTCGGACATCAGAGACAAGGACAACATTTTCCTTCTCGATGCCCCGGTTTCAACTTCTGGCTTATTTGGTGATGCTATGAATGTAGTTATCACCAGGTGCCAGGAGGCAAAGAGTCACGAGGAAGCCTTCGGGCAATTCCTTCCTCGCCGCACTCAGGGGGAGGCGCTGTTGGCCACCCAGCCCCACCCCGGTCCTTCCAGAAGGGAGGCTCAAGTACAAAGCGTGGAAAGTCATGCTCCCCCTCGTAGAGACTGGGGGCCGGCTCGTCGCCCTCAGCAGCCCCCAAAGCAAGACCTCAGGGCAATAATTTCTAAGAAGAAAAACCCTGATGGTCTTGCGCCCAGCCTTGTGGGGATAGCCCCCCCCTGGGTAGGGGCATGTGAAGCATTGGTACATTCCCGATACCCCCACGAAACATCTCCATTCCCACCGCCTCTGGTGTTTTGGGAGTTAGAGGTTTCCAGCAAAATGTTCAGTGTTTCGATGCTTCCTGCTATAGTCCAGGACGCAGAATACTCAACATCCCCTCAACTGTGTCAAAATTGATACCCATCTCAGAGAATCTGGCAACGCGGAAGCTACTGCAGGTGTTTCCCTGTGGGTTCTAAGAACAGTAGATTAGGCTATATAATTCAATTTGATCACCATCCTCCGCGTTTCAATGCCGTGGTCTCTACTACCATGAAACCGGAACAAGCATGTCTACTGTGGAAAGAACTGCAAAATCTCTTGGTCAAAGGGGCCATAGAACATGTTCCCCTTCCAGAGAAAGAGTCAGATTACTACAGAAGATACTTCCTGGTTCCCAAGTCCGATTTTAGACCTTCGAGGCTTGAATCGCTCAATCAGGGCATTCAATTCAAGATGCTAACTTTCAAAACGGTTGTGTCTCAAATCCAACATTACGACACATATTTTCATATAGAAATACTGCCACAACGCAGGAAGTTCCTGAGGTTCGCTTTCGGGGACGAAGCTTTCCAATATCGGGTTCTTCCATTCGGCCTAGCCCTATCAACCCGCACATTCACATGGATGCAGCACTGGCTCCTTTGCGACTCTGGGGCATCCGTATTCTGAATTACATAGACGAATGGCTGATACTAGCACAGTCACAAGAACTGGCAGTTCAGCACAGGGATATCGTCTTAGCTCATCTGGTTTCTCTGGGTCTGAGACTCAGATGTCAAAAAGAGCATTCTCTCTCCCACTCAGGAAATTATCTATCTGGGCGTTGTATGGAATTCAATCATGATGCGGGCACAATTCGAATCCCGCTCGAATCAGTCCATTCAGAAAACCCTGAGCAAAGTCAGGCTATGCCAAGGTTGCACTGTTCATCAGTATCAACAAATACTAGGTCTCATGGCATCTGCGTCCTCTGTGATCTCTTTGGGCCTTCTGCACACGAGACCATTTCAGTTGTGACTCAAAGCCAGGGCATTTCATCCAAGGGCCAGTCCCCTAAAGCAGATAAGGGTTACGCGCTGCACACTTCGTACCCTTTCTATGTTGTTCAGACCCCGGTTCCTCACTTTGGGTCCCACTCTAGGTGCGTCTTGCCATCGCAAATTGCTAACTCCCTGATGGGCTGGGGTGCGGTCTTAAGTGGTCGTCCAGCTCAAGGGGAATGGGAGGGTCATTAGCTCGATTGGCACATCAACTGTCTTGAGTTGATGGCGGTATTTCTTTCCATTATTTGAGAGGCTGCCATGTCCTGGTGCGGGTGGACAACACAGCAATAGTCTCTTACATAAACCACCTACGTTCATGCCAGCTCAACAGACTGGCATGGCAGATTCTCCTTTGGGCCCAGGGCAAGCTCCTGTCAATCAGTGCAGTTTATATCCCTGGATGCCTGAATGTGGGAGCAGATTTACTCTCCAGACAGAAAATACAGACGGTTGAGTGGGTACTCCACCCCGAGGTAGCGCAATGTCCCCTCTACTTCTCTCTGAGTGACCCAGCCCCCCTGGGTCTGGACGCGATGGCACATACATGACCCAGTATGCGCCTGTATGCATTTCCTCCAGTTTCTCTGCTCCTGGGAGTCTTGGCCAGAGTTTGCCAGCAAGGGTCTTGCCTCTTACTGATAGCGCAACGTTGGATGAACAGGGTATGGTTCTCAGAGATAATGTCTCTCCTCGATGGCACAGGAGGGACCTTCTGTCCCAGGTGCATGGGACAATATTTCATCCCCGACCCAAGCTGTGGAACCTTTATGTTTGGCCCCTGAAGGGTACCAACTGAGGGACATTGGGTTTTCACCTTAAGTTATCAAGACCATTCTACTTCTCTAAAAAGGATTGGGGATCTACAGGCTCTGTCTATCTTGCCAGCCTGCTTAGATTTTGCCCCAGGAATGGCTAAAGCACTTTTGCACCCTCATCCTGACTACCTGCCTAAGGTTCCTTTCTCGACTCTTTATCCGGTCACTCTCGAAGCCTTCTGCTCCCTGCCGTTTACAACGCTGGTGCAGGAAAGACTTCACAGACTTTGTCCAGTCTGTGCCCTTCAGACTTATGTCCACTGCACTAGCCAGTGGCATTGGTCAGGGCAACTATTTGTTTGCCATGGGGGCGGCAACAGGGGAGCGGCCACCACCAAGCATACTATGTCGCATTAGGTGAGGGACGCTTTTGCCCTGGCCTACGATGAGCGTGGTCCAGCTTCGCCAGTAGGTATCAGGGCTCACTCTACCAGAGGGGTCGCCTCCTCTAAAACCTTGGCTAGAGGTGTCCCTCTGCAGCATGTTTGTGATGCGGCAGGCTGGTCCTCTCTGCACACATTCATAAGATTTTATAGTTTGGATGTTCATGCCACTCCGGGCTCTTATGTCCTTAAGTCAACATAACAAGCTCATGTCTGAGACCTCTCGCACACAACCTACACAACCATAAGGGGTCTGGTCATCCACAGTGCGACGGCGTGGGTACTCTTGCTCCCAAATCGCTAAATCAGCGCAGCATCAAAGTGTAGCTTTTTGACAGGGAACGTCTCGGGTTACTTAACTGTAACCCCTGTTCCCTGATAAAAGCGGAACGAGATGCTGCACTTCATTGCCGCACTGGGATGCCCCAGGACTGCTCTTCAGACAATGCACCTGTGACGCATCTATTTATAGCCCTGCTACAGGTGCAGCCAATGATGTCACCAGCAGAGGCTATAAATTCTTGTCAATTTAATTGGCGTGTTGCACACATATTCACGGCTGGTCACACCTAAAGTTGTTCCCAAATCGCTAAATCAGCGCAGCATCTCGTTCCGCTTTTATCAGGGAAAAGGGGTTACAGTTAAGTAACCCGAGATGTTTTCAGAAAACCAGCAACTTTTTGCAGTGGATAGAGAGCTTGCGCACTCATGGTTGCCAAATTGCACAATTAAAGCGTCACACTGTCAACAATATTTAAAGTCTGTTATTTATCAAACTTAGAGAATTATATATTGTACTTGCATTATTAGTTATCTGTAACACATGACTCAATTGATCTAAAAGGGATTGTAAGGGGGGATTTTATAAAGGGGATGGTATTTGGTATTTCTTGCAACAAGGGAGATGGCATCCCATCTCATCCCCTTTCAACTCCAGCCCTGAACACTGCACCGGTGTGAAAATTATGTTGTCGTAGCAAGAATGAAGAAGTGGTCACCATAAAATGCCATTGAGAATGCAAATGACATTACTGAGCACAATATTTTTTTTTTTTTACAATTTATCCTTTTATGTTAAGAATACCATTCAGAAATTAAGATTTTCAAGCCCTGTTTTGTACCCTTTTTATGGAAAGTGGCAAAAACACTTATCACAGTTATTTTTATGGGGGACTTTGAGATGAAGAGCATCCTTGTATGTATAATACATTTAATTCAGTGTATTTTACCCCACAGCTCCATGTATTCCAGAGAGTCTTGTTTCCAATACAAGCTGCAGTGATAACGTGGCCACCTTGTCTTGGGTGAGCAATGAAGCTGGTGAGCTCTACACAGTCCAAGCCTTCAGCGTTGATGGTCTACTCTTTGACAGCTGCTCAGCGTTTGGCCAGTCATGTGATCTGACATCATTGTTTTGCGGTGTGCCATACACTGCCACAGTCATAGCACAGGACAGCACTTGCACCAGCCCACCTAGTGCACCTGCTCCAATCAGAACTGGTGTGTATATATGTCAGAAATATTCCAGATTGCTGGTTGGTTATGGGTTGCAAACTTTGATTAACCAAAGGGTGTGGATACATCTACAGTAGTTATATTTAGAACTGTCTGAACAAATCATGCTACTCTATATGAGACTTTATAAATAATGTTGACCCTGATTTGCCTCAATTCTGTCATGTCCAGTGCCTTGTGTGCCCACAACTGTGACCACTAATGTGAGCTGCCAGGGGAACGGCCTATCTGTGTTTTGGCAGGAGAGTTCAGGAGCAGACTCTTACACGGCTACGCTTGAGGACAGTAATGGCCATTTCACCAACTGTCAGAGTCTGAACAACAACACATGTACAGTTAATGGACTGTCCTGTGGACAGATCTACCATGTCAGTGTGGTGGCATCAGATGGGTACTGTGACAGTCCACCCAGTGCCATCTTTGAGACACCCTCGGGTAAAGAGAACACACAGATTTACACACTCACTCATTACTGCCACACTTGTCCAATTCTTTTTCATTTTCTTTTAAGCTTTTTATTATTTTCATGCATAATTCACTTTCACTCTTAAAAAATAAATGGTAAAAAATATTTTTGGCTGGTAATTTTTTTGATTCATGCGCCATTGGCAGATGTGTCAAAAAGTTAAGTTTTAGTGAGATAATGTGTGCCTGACAGTTCTGTGTTTGTATTTTCAGTTCCCTGTTTGCCTCGTGGCATCCGATCACTCATAGACTGTCAGTCTGGTAGTGCTGTGTTGTCATGGCAGCCAGGCATAGGAGCAATACAGTACACAGCTACAGCAATTAGCGAGTCCGGTTATAAACTCAGCTGTGAGACCAATGACACCAGCTGTGAGCTAGCAGACCTGGCCTGTGCAGAGAGCTACAACATCACAGTGTCAGCACACGGACAGACCTGCAGCAGCACTGCAACCACGAGTGGACACTTGAAGACAGGTGAGCTCAGACCAAGTCTAGACAGACACAACACAAAAATCTCCAACTGAGATAACACTCTTGTTTAGGTGAATTTTGTTTTTAATCACAATTTTAGAAATAAAGCATTTTTGTTTTGTTAGGTTTATGAAGGGTGAATTTCTAGCAAATGGAAAGTACAATAAATTGTCGATAAATAAAAGTTATGTGCACATTCAAGTTTTATTCCATTGCAATAGTAATTTCATACTTAGTGATATCTGTCATGGCAAGCATCACTATTTATATTTCTCATACTTAAGGTTATGGCGAGTTTACACTACACGATTTTAAGCCCGATTTTCAACCGCCGACAGTTTTGTGGAGATCGCCGACAAAAGCCCGAAATCGTAGGCAACTCAGAGCTCGCTCTCTTGAACAAAGATGCAATTTGAGAGAAGCGCCGACACATCACCGATGTCAGCGAGATATCTAGGATGTTAAATATCTGGACCAGTCTGCGATTCCAAACCGTGCAATGTGAAATATGTTTTGACTGAATACAACTGCAGTGTTGACCTACAGCCAATGAGAGAGCAAGAAACAGGGCACGGGAAGTTTCAGTGGGAGGAGTCCTGATGTACCTGCAACTGAACATCAACTAGCATGGCTGTGGTATCAAGAAAGTCTCATTGGACCAAAGAAATGGAGGAAAAATTTGTGTAACATTGGCAAGAGCACCAATGACTAATTGATATTTCCTCTGAACTGTACCACAGCTGGGTAGAGAAAGAGAAGAGTTGAAGAGAAATTGCAAATAAGTAGATTTTTCTGTAGGAGGTACTTTTTCATATTGTGACCAATAAAATATATGATGCCTTTAAGCGATTAAAAATATAAACATCATATTCTGAAATTCATAACATATGATCATGCATTCGTTTTCGTATCTCGTATCACTTCTCGCATGTACTCTTTTGTGAAGCGGAATTTGGAGTCCATGCAGAGTCGTCGGGAATTCGTCAATAGTGAAATGTTTTGTAATGTGTTCACCCCTATCGCCGATTCCTCGTCATTTGAAAGCGCTACTACTTCCATGACAAGACAGACAGATATGTAATATGAATGGTACCACGATCTGATGTCTTTGAAAGTCGTGTAGTGTGTAGGAGGCATTAGAGGTTTAACAGTCAAAAAACAAATCAAAAGACTTACATTAAAAGAGGGACTCAAGCCATATCTACAACAAACCATAATATGAAGGTTTTAGATCCAGTCACTATCGTAACTGATTTCATCTATGGTCTGGGTGTGACTAGCAATAGTTAATAAAGATTTGAAGGATAAATTTGCAGCTCAATGGACTTCTGTATTAAATAACGTTGTGTCGTTTATGATAAAACTTTGCGTTGTTATGGAAGTCGTCCTCTTTGATATTTACTTTTGTCACCATGAGTATGGTTGTTGTAATAACATGTGCTATCCATGGCTATCGCAAAAATAGAAAAGGGTTTGAATTATAGAAAAGATTTTGGTTACTTGTTTGTACACACTATATTTGAGTAGATATTGTAAGCTGTTGTTATTAACAGTATAAATCAAGAGTTACAGAACACCCTACCAACCACCAAGCAACCACCCTGAACACATAGCAACTCCTCTGTAACCAGACAGAACACCCTATCAACCACCAAGAAACCACCCAGAAAACCTAGCAACCCCTCAGCAGCCACACAGAACACCCTATCAACCAACTTCCACCTCCCCAGAAAACCTAACACCCCCTAGGAATGCCCTAACAACCACCCAGAACACCATATAAACCTCCTGTAAACCACAAAGAACATGTAGCAACCCACCAACAATCACCCAGAACAAACTATCAAACATAGAGCAACCACCCAGTACACATAGCATCCCTTGGCAAAACCCCAGAACACCCTATCAACCACCTTGTAGCTGCCCAGAACACAAAACAACCCATAGGAATGCCCTTGCAACCACTCAGAAATATCTATCAACCTCCTGTCAACTACAACGAACCACTGGCAACCCACTTGCAACCACCAAGAACACCCTATCAACCACTGAGAACCAACCACAATACCTAGAAACACCTACCAACCCACCAGCAATCACCCAAAACACCCAAGCAACCACCCAGAAAACATATCAACCCCTGACTTGACTAGAAATGCCCTAGCAATCACCCAGAAAACATAGAAACCCCCCACCAACCACCCAGAACAACCTATCTAACACAGAGCAAATACCCAGAAAACATAGCGACACCCCAGCAAACACAAAACAAACACCCAGAAAACATAGCGACACCCCAGCAAACACAAATAACTCCCTTTTAACCACCAACCAACCACTCAGAAATTCCCAAGCAAAAACCCAGAACATCTTGTCAACCTCCTGTTAACCACAAATAACACCTATCAACCCACCAACAACCACCCATAATATCTATCAGCCCCTATAGCAATGCCCTAGCAAACACCCAGAGCACCTTTTGAAGCACCTAGCAACTACCCAGAACACATAGCAATCCCCTAGTAATTCACAAACAACCACCAAGAATTCCTTATCAACCACATAGCAATGATTCACAACACCAAACAACCCCCATGCAACCACCCATAACACATAGCAATGACAAAGCAACCACACTGAGCACCCTAACAACACCCAAGCATCCTGCCAAGAAACCATCCAAGCAAACACAACACATCATGCATAAAAAACTTAGAGAAACTCAATAACTGAATGACAACAGCCTGGCATTCACACACAACACCCCTTGCATTGTGGCTGCAACTTTTACACGGGCAACCACCACTCTCAATTTTCATTCTGAAAATGGCAATAATTTCTTTATTTTTTTGTATATTCTCAGGTCCCTGTACACCGCAGCATGTTAAAGTGGAGTATGGCTTATCTATCGGCCAGCTGTTCTGGGACAGAACCAAAGGGGCTGTTACGTACATGGCCCAGGCTTCCACTAATCTGGGATCAGTTCTATCCTGCTCAACCAGCGACACGACCTGTGCAGTCTACAACATGTCCTGCAGTCAGACATACAGCATCACTGTGACAGCTCAGAATGATGTCTGCCATGGGATTGCTGTGTCTGTACCAACTACCCTAAAAACAGGTGTGTTAAAGGAATGGTTTCACCCTAAAATGAATATTCTGCCATTATTTACCCACATGTCATTCCAAACCTGAATGTTGTTATTTTTCTGTGTAACACAAAAGGAGAGATTTTTACACAGCTCTTTTCCATATAATGACAGTACATATTGAATTGTTCCATGAAATATGCCACTGTTTCAAAGATTATTGTATTCTCTTATGTGTCATTTTCTAGAACCCTGCCCACCCAGGGATGTGCAAACCCATTTGAAATGCTCGAGTGATGAAGGGATTGTGTCGTGGGAGGAGAGCGATGGAGCGTTGGCGTATGTGGCCTTCCTGGAGGGCCGTAACGGTCATAGTCTGTCCTGTTACACAACAAGCTCTAGCTGCAGTATGACAGGGTTGATCTGTGGTACAATTTACCAAGCTCATGTACGCACCATTGGAGAAACATTCAACAGCACAGACAGCGATACAGTTCTTCTTACGTCAGGTTAGAAGTCTGATATACAGAAATCAGCTAACAATGTACCGTCACGGTAATTCTTTGGCATAGTAATAGGAATATCTCAATTGTCCCATTATAAAGATTTACATTCCTGCATACTAAAACAAATCATTCAGTTAATTTTTTAGTGTCTTGTGCATAGGCCCATCGCTAGTATCCATTATGACTGTGCAGGCTTGTGATTGGTCAATGTGTCTGTGTCCAGCCCCGTGTCTTCCAGATTCCCGTTCAGTCACTGTCGATGCTAATTGTGAGAATGCCACAGCATTGGTAAGCTGGGAGTGGAGTGGCGGATCAACTTCCTATGAGCTCACTGCTATCAGTAACAACAGCCACATTGCCACCTGCGTCTCTGTAGAAAATTACTGCAATGTCAGCGAGCTAGCTTGTGGACAGACTTACACTGTCAGCCTTACAGCAATCAACAAAGGATGCAAGGTTACCCAGGAGACAGGAGTCACCTTCCAAACACGTGAGTTGCCATATTTTTAAGGGGCCAAACTCTTGTAATTTAACGCTAGTAAGTAAATATAGCTGTGGTTTCCAGATAACTAGAGTTTGAAATGTATATGCAACTATGCCCTAAAATGTACCCTTTCACCTCTAGGCCCCTGTGCTCCACTGCAAGTGGAAGTGGACCTTCAGTGCCAGTCTGACACAGCAGTATTCACCTGGGAACAAAGGGATGATGTGTTGTACTATCTTGCTAGCGCCACCCTGAGCATCGGAGGATTAACCACATTCTGTAACTCCACAACTGACAGGTGTGCGATAAGTGGGCTGCAGTGTGGAGAGGAGTACGCCTGCACCGTCACTGCCTACAGCGAACATTGCCATAGTGATGTCAGCAGCACTGTCTACATTTACACAGGTAGACAATTATTACCTTAATTGACTAGGACCAAAATTATTAGTTGCAGTTACCCGAGAGCCTGATACAGACAGAGAGAAAGAAGTGGCAGAGAATATCTAAAAAGCATTTATAAAATAAAGTAAATTTACTTGAGGAGCTACACAACATAAGATATTAAGACCTGAGAATGTATCTTGAATATAAGCGTATTTCAAGTGTAAATTCTATATTATATCTATATTTATACTGTAAGTATAAACAAGTTTAAAACATGTGAAAACCTTTTACCAGCGTAGAAAAACAAAAGACACCTCTAAGGTAATTTCATATTTTCTTCTAAGGATTTTTTTATATTTTTACTGAAAAACAAGATAAAAATACTTGCAGTGTTTTTACTGGATTTAACTTCATAAAAAAAAAATATATATATATATATATTTTAACCTGTAATTCAGAGATGGTCATGTAAAGGTATTTTTAAAAGAAATGTTCTTCTTCAATTCTTTATTGTTAGTAAGCACACTTTGAATACAAACTATTAACTCAAGACACAAGCTGAATTGTTGTTTAAGAGCTATTGATTTATCATTGTAATAATCGCCTAAATAGTCGATTAAATGTTCTAATAATAGTTAGATTAGTCAATTATTAAAATAATCGTTGCAGCCCTAATATTGACATATAAACTCAGCAAAAAAGAAATGTCCTCTCACTTTCAACTGCTTTATTTATTAACTTAACATGTGTAAATATTTGTATGAACATAAAAAGATTCAACAACTAAGACATAAACTGAACAAGTTTCACAGAATGGAATAACGTGTCCCTGAACAAATGAGTGGTCAAAATCAAAAGTAACACTCAGTATCTGGTGTGGCCACCAGCTGCATTAAGTACTGCTGTGCATCTGCTCCTCATGGACTGAACCAGATTTGCCCGTTCTTTCTGTGAGATGTTACCCCACTCTTCCACCAAGACACTTGCAAGTTCCCGGACATTTCTGGGGGGAATGGCCCTAGCCCTCACCTCTGATCCAACAGATCCCAGACGTGCTCAATGGGACCGGGCTCTTCGCTGGCCATGGCAGAACACTGACATTCCTGTCTTGCAGGAAATAATGCACAAAACGAGCAGTATGACTGGTGGCATTGTCATGCTGGAGGGTCATGTCAGGATGACATGAAAGAAGGGTACCACATGAGGAAGGATGATGTATTCCCTGTAAAGTGCAGCGTTGAGATTTGACAACGTTGACAACAAGCTCAGACCGATGATACTGTGACACACTGCCCCAGACCATGACGGACCCTCCACCTCCAAATCGATCCCACTCCAGATTATAGGCCTCGGTGTAACGCTCATTCCTTCGACGATAAATGCAAGTCCAACCATCACCCCTGGTGAGCCAAAACCATGACTCGTCAGTCAAGAGCACTTATTGCCAGTCCTGTCTGGTCCAGCGAAGGTGGGATTGTGCCCATAGGCGTTGTTGTTGCCAGTGATGTCTGGTAACGACCTGCCTTACAACAGCCCTACAAGCCCTCAGTACAGCCTCTCTCAGCCTATTGCGGACAGTCTGATCACTGAATGAATGATTGTGCATTCCTAGTTTAACTCAGCCCATTGTTGTTGCCATCCTGTACCTGTCCCGCAGGTGTGATATTCGGATGTACCGATCCTGTGCAGGTGTTGTTACACATGGTCTGCCACTGTGAGGATTATCAGCTGTCCTTCCTGTCTCCCTGTAGTGCCGTCTTAGTTGCCCTGGCCACATCTGCCGTCCTCATGCCTCCATGCAGCATGCCTAAGGCATGTTCACGCAGATGAGCAGGGTCCCTGGGCATCTTTCTTTTGGTGTTTTTCAGAGTCAGTAGAAAGGTCTCATTAGTGTCCTAAGTTTTTATAACTGTGACCTTAATTGCCTACCATCTGTAAGCTTTCTTTTTCTGCTGAGTTTGTAATGGAATCCTCTCAGTGGAACAAAATCACTAAACAACTGCACCACCTTTTATTAATTTGGATGATTCGTTTGGTGAATTGTGTGCTAAATGCAGACTGTGTGTGCAAATAAACAACACTATCAGTGAGTGAAATTTATTCTTAATCATTTCCAAACAGAATCTTTTAAAAGTGTGATAGATGATGAGTCTATGTTTTGAAATGTGCAATATTTTGAACCAAAATTTTATTATTTGATTACTTTGCTTTGTCTGTGTCCTCAGAACCTTGTCAGCCAACCCAGCCGATAATTTTAGGATCATGTGATAACAACACTGTTCTCTTGAACTGGGATGATAGCAGAGGTTCATCTGGTTACATAGTGATCATCACAGGCAACCGGGGATATGCAGACTCCATCCAGACTTCTGATTCCATCCTAGAGGTGGAGCTTCTCTGCGGACAGACGTACAACTTCACCACAGTGGGGCAAAATGATTTCTGTTACAGCATACCAAGCCCCCCTGTCCATTTTACCACTGGTACAACTCAATTCTCATAAAGATTAAAAACCGATAATCACTGAATTGACCCTTTACTAAGCCAAGCCTTAATTAAGCGAAGGGTCAGTTATTTCAGAAAAGGCTTCCTTGTTACATTTATTCGTTATCGGTTGATACTGAATTGTGTTCCCAATTTTTTTATAGCCCCATGTGTACCGTACCACATTCAGACCTTTGCAGAGTGTGAGGATAATCTTGGTGCCGTCAGCTGGGCAGGCAGTGATGGCGCTGATATCTACACTGCCATTGCTGTAGGAAATGATGGCCAAACCCACGTGTGCATAACAAACACCACCAGCTGTACCTGGAACGACCTGCATTGTGGTGAGAACTACACTGTTCATGTCATCGCCTATGCCCATGTCTGCACCAGTGCACCCAGTAACAGCACAACCATCCACACAGGTGAGTGACAGAAAAGATAATGCTAGTAAGTTAATACTACTCTCAAGTTAATATTCACAGGTGACTGATTCTATGTAGGATAACACTCTGCATTAATGTTCCCATTGTTAAGTGTTTTTCAAAGGGGTTAATTAATTAATGACTAATAAGTCATTTACAAATGGATTATAAATTATTAACATGCAGTTAATAAACATATAACAGGAATAAAAAGGGTGACTTTCCTTCAATACTTAAATAATGAACATTTAACTTACATGTTATGAATGCTTAATAAATACACGTCTTCATACTTACTTTAATATAAAATATAAAATGCCTTAATTCATGATTTATGTCACAATGTAGCAAAAAGGAGGGATTATGTCATTTAGCTAAAGTCCACTGTGTGTTTATATTCATTACTGTAATATCTTGAATGACTTTTGTTGTCACTTTCCTTGTCACACTGATGTCAAAAGAATGGTGCTACTCTGAGCGCTGTCCCACATTACCTAGTTCTAGTTACCTAGAGTCCTCTACAAAAACACTTTTCAGGTCTTCATGCTCATTTACAGCATGTATAAATAAAGCGCCTGATGACCATTTAACAATCCTGAACTTATTTTATATACAGGTTTCTAATGTTGGAAACTCATTAATAAATGCTTAACATATGTACAATTTACATTTAAGGTACATTTTAATAAGCAACTAATGTTGAATAAGTGTTATTAAGCATTTATAACATGTTTGGTAAAATTGCTCACTATTTGGCTGGTATTGCATGAAAGTCATCCTTTTTATTAATGTTTTTATGACTGCAGATTAATGAATTATAATGCATTTGTAAATGACTTATAAGTGAATGCTGAATCCATTTATAAACCTTTTACAAAGTGAACATTAATTTTAAGTGTTACCACTTTAATTGTTATTCTGCATAGACACATTTCCAAAAAAAAATTAATAAAATAAAAAATACAAATGTTTGTCTTTGTAATCTTTAATCAAAATTAGTAACTTGTTCTGTCTTTAAATTAGTGTGACTAAAATGTGACCATCAGAAATGATGACTAATTAGCATCTAGCAGCTGCAGGGTGACTATACACTTCAAGAGAATTGTGCTTAGTAAATCTACAAATCTGCTCATCTAAACTGTGGCCTGTATTGTGCACAGCTCCATGCATCCCTCGGAACCTGGTGTCTGCTTTCGACTGTGACCTGAGAGTGACTTCCCTCACCTGGGAAGCTGTTGAAACTGCTCAGATATACCTGGTGTCAGCAGAGGCCAGCAATGGCCACAGTGTTTCCCTCACCACCAATAACACAAATGCACAGATCTCAGAGTTTTACTGTGGTCAGCAGTACTATCTGACAGTGCAAGCAGTGGGACATGTGTGTAGGAGCCACCCCAGCAATGCATCAGTGCTCCAGACAGGTTTGGACCCTCTTACATACAGATGCAAGAAATGCATCATTCTTTTGCTTCAGACTTTTGACTGTCAGGATGGGTCATTCCTTCTATGTATTGCATTTCCATTTACCTATCATATATGTTTTAAATAATAGGATACAATGTCAAACATTCAGTTTTAATGGTTTGGTAATTTTAAAAAAATGTTGTTCGTTTTATTTATTTTTTGCATTACAATTAAGAAAATTGCACAACATAAATGACCTGCATAACACTGTAACACATGTATCTGATCTTTGTTTTTCTGACGTATTCTTACTGAAGTATGTCATTCTGACTCTTTGCAGAACCCTGCACTCCAGCATTTGTCTTCGGCTTTGTGGACGGCATCTCCAATATCGGCATAGTATCCTGGGAAACGGCTGATGGTGCAGAATATTACACAGCAACAGTGGGAGGACCAGAAGGGCCTTTGGAATCATGTATGTCCTGGTCAGTGAGCTGTGGCATACCCAAACTTTCCTGTGGCGAAACTTACAATTTTAGTGTGATTGCTTCCAGTCGCCAATGCAACTCAACACCCAGCGCACTGGGCACTCTTAACACAGGTGATGCAAACAAACTAACCTTAACACAAATATTAGACACAAACACATTAGCATCCACAAGGGATGCTACTTTCTAGAATCTGTCTGAGCATAATTGTTTAAGTCTAATCAGTCTCAGCATGGGTATATTGGTGATTTAATAACTTGTTCTCTTTGCAGTGCCCTGTGTTCCTACGGCTGTTTCTGTAGTGCTGGACTGTGCCACTACTGAGGCACATGTGTCATGGAACACAAGCAAGGGAGCGTTGTACTACACTGCTTATGCCTGGAGCAGTATTTATGATTTTTTGTCCTGTGATAGCTCTGGCCCTGTCACATATTGCATTCTGAGTAATCTCATCTGTGGAGAAATTTACACTGTCCAGGTGGTTGCAGTTGGAGATGAATACTCCAGTCTGCCCAGTCAGGCAGCACACTTCCACACAGGTACTGTTGTTTAATAGATAGGTATGGTTCTTGTTTTTCGAAAGGATTGAGTTTTGGGTCTAGTGATCATGTAAACTAGAAGGGTCAATGTATAAATGACTTGTGAAGTTGTGAATGATTTTGTTCAGTGTTTCAATATATATAAAACAATTTTAAATGTCATATAAAGCGTTTCAAGAACATGTATGGTTAATAAATAAGTAAAATGATCTGATTTTGGGGTGAAATGCAACCTGGACATGTTTTTGGAAACATCAATGGTTTTGTGTGTTTCCTGCAGTTCCCTGTGCTCCAGTGGTAACTACTACACACCTGGACTGCTACACTGACTCTGTGCTGCTTCAGTGGACCCCCATCAAGGGCTCCATCTCATACACTGCTGATGGCAGAACAACTGGGGGCCTCACCTCCACCTGTTCCTCCAATAACACCAATTGTGAGCTGAAGGGACTGACTTGTGGACAAACATACAGTGTTACCATGGTGTCATATGATGGAGAGTGCCACAGCACACGTGGACCTGCCCTGGAAGTGCCATCAGGTATAAAATTGAAAGTTGATTAAAATGTAGTACTTTGCAATCAAGGGATATTCTCAGGAAACTGTTTGTACTGTTATGTGTAATTTTGCTTCCCCATGAATTATACTTAATTATACTGATATAGATATATTGTAGTTAACTTAGTCACATTAGTTGATCGTTCTAACACTTTTTAGTGTGTAATGCAAAATAACTTTTAATATTAAACGTTGCTATTTTTATAAGAATAAAAGCCATTTTACATGCCCCCATTCATCACCATTACATTTTAATTAGTTACTGTATATAGAAAAGCATTTTTGTTCCAATTCTAAATATTTATTATTTAAATTATATTCAAATGTATTTATTGCAAGGCACAACTAAAATGAGTGATACTGCCTAAATGTATTTGTCTATTCAATTTACAATTTATGATTTACAAACTTACTGTGACTTATGAGTTTAAGTAATGCTCTTTAGGGCTAGGCTTAAGGTTAGTGAAAATAAATAATTATTGGTTGCAAGGCTGAATATATGCATTTTATAATAGATTAACACTATAACTAGTCAAGTTAAAATTTCCCCACAAAAATATATTTAAGTGTTGTACCATTCATTTTAGGTGAAACGTAACTCTACGTATAAACTAAATATTTACGGAAGCCCTGGACCAGGAGTAATGGTTGAAATATAAAAACAAACTTACCGAATGACATGGGTGTCACTTTGTTTTAAAAAGTGAAAAGACGTCACTAAGTGGAGAAAGTCAAGAATATTCATTATTTTATTTGGGGATAATGTCAAATAATCTTTTATGGTTTTAAAAATTCTCATTGTTGATGACCAATTCAAGAGCTTCAATACATTTTTCTCTGAATTATTTGGATAACTTGATCTGTACATGATCCGTACATCAAACTTCAGTGCTGGATTGCCACTTATTATAATACACACGAATGATATGGAAACTACTGCTCAAGAAGAGTTATTTCTTCTGCATTAGACACTAACCTGATGAAAGTTATTTCAAAAAGTGTTTGGGACAAAATTGGCAAAGGCAAAAAGTGGAGGTGAGTCCCATCCATCACACCCATAAATGACACCTATGGTGACAGAATTCAATCCTTTATACATACAGTCTATGATGGTGTTGACATTTACACTCATTTACAATAGCGAAAGAGAACATTATATAAAAAGCTGCTTTTCAGTTTGAACCTGATCTAAACGTTGCACTTTCCAGCCGATGTCACATTTTAAATGTTTATTAAAATAAATATATATGTAATTTTTTTCCCAGTCTGTTGTATTAGTATTTATATTCTGCACCTTATTGATTTTGGATGCAGTTCCTGAATATTATTATTTACATATTTAAATGTGCTCATTATTATATCTACTTGTTTATTTTAGGGCTGTAATGTGTTACTTCTGTGTGATTATTTATATAACAAATAACTCAATTAATCATGACCTTGGACCTCGAAGCAATTCAAGCTTGAAGATCCACCATGTTTTTACGAGTCTCAGTCAGCAGGGAGCAGCTCCAGCTGTACAGACAACAAACCACACTTACTAACAGCAGATTAGGATACTTGCATTCAACAGCTTGACAACTCCAAATGTAGGGGTCTAAAGACTTGAATTTTAAGTTCAAACTACATTTAACTTGACACAACGTCCTTAAACTCTGTTTATGACGTGTCTTATACAAAGTGAGAAGCTTGTCGTGTCCTTAGAAAAGCCCTTATAATAAGTCTGTCTACCTGAGACAGATTGCTGAATTCAATTGCAAAATGAATGGCTGTGAACTGTAGGCCAATGATTGGCTTATGTTCAATAATATGGAAATAAACAATATATTTCCCTCTGAAGCCACTTTTTGTATTGCCTAATCAATGGTTTCTAGTCTGCTACAATAATGCAACTTATATGAATTATCTGAATTATTGGGAGGCCTGGTTAGCTCAGCAAGTAAAAACGCTGACTATCACACCTGGAGTTCGACTCCAGGGTGTGCTGAGTGAATCCAGTCAGGCTTCATAAGCAACCAATTGGCCCAGTTGCAGTAATGCACACAACAAGCCACGTGATAAGATGCACGGATTGACGGTCTCAGATGTGGAGGCAACAGTGGTTCGTCCTCCATCGCCCGGATTGAGCCGAGTCACTACGCCACCACTAGGACTTAGAGCAAACTGGGAATCGTGCATTCCAAATTAAATTATATACTGTATATAATAATTATTTAATTATTATACAGTATATAATAATATATGCAATTTAGATTAATGTGATTAATTAATTGACATATCATGTAATTAATTCCAATACAATTTTTAATCAATTGACATCCCAAATTTGTGTTTATCGTATGTCAATGGAAATGCAATTTATTACAGCTGACAGTTACGTGAGACAAAAAGGTTTGAACATCAACCATAACCAGACAAAAATGAAATGAACGGCTTTGCAACACTTCTGTTATCTAATATTAAGGCTGCATATTGGATCAATAAAGGTAAACCTCATATTGTGCGACTGCTCATTATGGAAAGCTTACGACCTGCTTGCAAAGTCTTGCATTAATAACTAAATTACTGACTAGTAGTTACAAAGCCCTTAGTTTGATCTTTAGGTCTCAACTTAAATGAGACCTTACGTGGAGCTGGTGCAACCCTACCCTGGTACTTTGGGACTAAGGAGGGAAAATATGTGAAAATTAAGCATTAACCTTTTCATAATAAATTATAAAAAAAATAAATAAAAAAAAACATTTAAAAGAAAAAAAAACATTTATTTAAATATTCTAGCATAAATGATTTCTAATGAACCCGAACATCTTTAAAACTGTATGCTTCAACAAATAAAATGACTTATTTTCTTATTCATTTGAAAACTACTCTATGCTCCAAGTTGTATTTTGTAATTGCTTTTCAAGTGCCTCTTTCTCTCTCTCGTACCAACAGTACCCTGTCCACCTCAAAATGTTGAGTTAAGTTGGCTGTGTTCTTCAAATGCTGCATTTGTGCAGTGGAATAATGGTTCAGGGGCGGAGTCATATGTAGTGCATGCCATTAGCACAGAAGGCGACTTGACAGGATGTGACACCACAAATACTTCCTGTGTTGTGCCTTACCTCATATGTGGCTCCGAGTACACCGTCAGTGTGGTAGCCGTTGGCCACCACTGTAATGTGTCCAAGAGTACAATCACAGGACTGCATTCAGGTATGTGATGCTTAATAAAATCTATGTGGCACATGAATGTATGTGATTGTGCTTGAAGAGCTTGACAAAAATGACAACAACTTTAGCTTCCTAATCAACGATCCAAATATTGACTCCCATTTGGTCCCCAGTGCCATGTGTTCCTGACCAGCTGCAAGCAAACCTCAGCTGTGGATCAGGTGTGGCAGACGTCTCCTGGCATCCTAGCAAAGGAGCCGTCTTTTACACTGCTGTCGCTCAGGGCTACGGGGGCTTTGCATCATCATGTAACAGCAACAGCAGTACATGCAAGTTCACTAAATTGCTGTGTGGACTCACCTACAGCATCAGTGTGACTGCCTCAAACAATGTGTGTACCAGTGATAACAGTTATAGCATATGGCTGGACACAGGTGAGATGACAACATTTAAACATAAAACACAAATTTTATTTTGCCTTCCCGTGCCTTAAAATTCAAATGTTCTTGTCTGTAATTGGCCAGTTCCATGTGAGCCACAAGGAATCATTGCTAAAATGGAGTGTAGAAGCCACACAGGTGTAGTGTCCTGGGAACCAGGAGAGAAAGGTGTGTCTTACCTGGTGCAAGCATCCAGTCCAGATGGACACCAAACAAATTGTGACAGTCCGGCCACCAGCTGCAGATTACCCAACTTGTATTGCGGTCAAGTCTACAACCTCACAGTCACCGGCCAGAACAGAAACTGTGACAGCCAAAGAGCCTTTTCAAAATTACACTCGGGTGAGAAACAACTTTTTCTCATATTAGTAGGCCAGGTGTTTTCTGCACCTCTATTTAATTACAGTACAGCAAAATAAGCTATATTTTACCCAAGTACCCTTAGTTTGAAGTCTGAATTTTGCATGAGATAAAAATATAGTATGTATGCAAAACCAAACATACAGTGAGACTAGATTAGTCTGATTCATGAACAAATTACTTCAATGATCCAGTTCTCTGGTAGCCTTTTTCCACTGACATGGTTCAGGTTCCTGGGCCGGGGTGAATTCTCGAACTGTTCTGCACATTTCCACCGCAGAAATGGCCGTTCCAGGGCCAAAAACCTGGTTCTGCATCAGCCCCAATGGCTTACTGATCTCAACGCAGGGACCGATTACATCAGGGGATGGAGGGCGGGATAATGTTTCATCACCATGTTAAAGTTTTAAACAACAGTAGTTACCATCTGCAGCAAGGAGTACATGTTCCCTCTATAACAACAATAAAAAACCCACAAAATTATCAGCCATCAAAAGCATTCGGGTAACATGACGAAACAAGTGCTCTACATGCGATATGGTATTTACGAAGATCTAAGATAAACTAGAGAGATCGCAAAGAAAAAAAATACTCTACAAGAATGAAGATACATCACAAAATGATGCACGCTGCCTTCAATCAGGCAACTGACCAAATCATAAACAAATTCAAAAACATTTAAGGGAGTACAGGGACCATAAGGAGGACATAAGCAATAGCGACAGTGGACAGAGAAATTATGTTTTGGACTTGGACACCGACCAGCCTAATAACTAACTGGGGCATTGAGTTCAGCCAGTAACGCTCATGATAAACAGTGAATCACTGATGTCCTCTCCCGCTGATCTCAGTAAGTTGTTATATTTGCCAACTTTTTTTTTTTTTTTTAGCTTTTCCTACACTGTTGTCAACTTATTTTGTGCATTGTTTTGTTCTGTAAGAGGATTTTTGATCAGCTACTTACCAAGTTTGGAAGATCGCAGCTATCTGTTAAGTAAAATGGTGGGATTCTCAATCAATAATATTACATGCTATGGCAAAAATCGTCTAGGTTACTACTCCTCCCGGCCACGACTCTGAACGAGCCACTGTTATGGCCGAACCTCATTCTCGGCTCCATAGGGCAAAAACATGAATGGACAGACGTATATTTCCATCCCTTTATACCCGTATGTCCGGGGGTGGGACATGCGAATTCTGTCTGCCAATTTCTCATTGGCCTTTTCTCAAGTTCAGAGATGCGTGAGGCTTTCAAGAGAGACCCCTAGTGTCCCTTCTTCGACACAATGCCGAAGTGAGCGACAGACGGGGAACCAAATACAACCATCTGCCAAACAAATGTTAATGATTCCGCTGTTTCAGTTTACAGAACTTAGCAAGTTAAGCCAAAGTTCATACAATATAATGTAATTACATTACCTGTCATCTTTAGGGTAGATGTCACCTCTGACGATCTTGAGCAATGTAATAACGATGGATTGTATATCCTCAAAATCAAGAGTAAAAGCTGTATAGAAACACACTGTGACACACCATGTTTGATGGACGAGAACCATCGCAAATTCAGTGGAAAAGGGCTATGAATCAATTAAAAAGACTCTGAACTCTCAGTCTGAATCAGTCTTATTCATCCTCAGTGCCCTGTGCACCTACCAATGTGCAGGCGTCTCTCATATGCCTGTCTAACTCTGCGGCTGTGACGTGGCAGAGTGCCTCAGGAGCGCTGACCTATCAGGCTGAGGGAATTACAGTAGATGGAAACCATACTGCCTACTGCAACAGCAGCGTGACCCACTGTAACCTGGAGCATCTTCTTTGTGGACAGACCTACAATGTGTCTGTACAGTCTGCGGACAATACGTGCCGCAACGAGGAGCGTGCATTTACACAAGTGAAGACTGGTGAGTGGCACATGATATCTGACAATTAAAATGCACAGCTTAACCTTAAGAGTTAAGGTAAATGATATATACCTCTAGAACCAAGGGTGTAGGCTTGGTTTAAAAGTTGGTAGGGACATATTGCAAAAAGGACATTATTCAAAATGCTGATATTATGAATGTGAGAGAATATAGTGTCTATAGGCACATTATTTCCTCGTAACAAGTGTTCTATTCCTCTCCCCAAACATATTAATATTAGCCTGTTTTTTTACTAGCAGTATTTTGATCACTTATTTTATTTCCTGTGTTTTTATAGGCAAAATATGCTTTTCGTATTTACCTCGATGTTCTTCTCCAATGCAAAATAAAACATATATCGGCTAAATGTGTGCTATACATTGTATGCAGAAAATATTAAACAATAATTGAAAAATGCAAACATTCTTGCGCTGATGTAGACCGACTCATTTTGACAAGCTGTAATAGCTAAGTAATAGCTAAGTATATGCTTATATATGCCACACTTTCGCTTATAGATTTACGAGATATAAATGGAACATAAAATATGGCATCAATGGAGCCCACACACATGCATATAGATCATTAGATAATCCACATGAAGCACAATGTTACATATGGCCACCAGTAGATGGCGCCAAGTAAATGACACAAACTCAATGACGCAGACTCATCGAGTCAAAAGGCACTCATTCTGTGAAATCTCATTACTAAAATCATGTCTGCATGCTATGCAAACCTTTAGTCATTGTTGTGATTGCATGTGTAATTAGTTCTTATGTACAATTATTATGTTTTATTTGTTTGGAGAGGCTTTTGGACACATGGAGATGTTTTTGGACACTATGAATTTTCTTTTTTCTTTTTTGTAATGCTATAATTTTTGATTGCTATGTCATATCAACACATTTTTTTTCTCAGATACAGTTGACATGATTGGGACTGTCAAATAAGGCAGAATTTGGGGCAACATTGTTTGTGATTTTTCAGCAGTTTCTTAGGCTGAGTGTCTCAGAATATATGAGATCTATATCATTAGAAATATTTTAAAAATGTTTTCTTTACAATGATGCCAATGATACCCTCCTTGTTTTTTTATTTCGAGTTATAAGGGTATGCCACTGAAAATACGGCACCTCTAATCCCCGCTTAAGCGTCTTCCTCAAGAATGCTTAGTTTGACTTAGTCTTAGATAGGAAACATTTGTTCACGAAAAGTATGCTTGTTTAAATCTATTAGTTTAAAGAATTAAAATAAGATACAAATGGAAATCCGCCCATGTAATCTTTAGAGAATTATTAAAAAAGCCCTTACAGGAATCATAAACAAGTGTGATTGGTTCATCCAGAACAGCGCTGAGAATAGTAACAGGTGCCATATGATACACCTTTTATGCAGCGCTTCAGAAGACATCGTAAAACAATTTACACATGAATCATGATGCTAACTTTTTTAAATAATTATTTAAATGAAAATTAAAAAACATATTACAGTATAAAATGAAAGTATTTTCTAAGTGGTGAAATTGCTCAAATGTTGGTGGGGACATTTTCGATTTTCTGAAAGTTGATATGGACATCCATACCTAAATTTACATCTATGTCTAGAACAGGTGTATGAAAGGTCTCTCTCTCTCTCTTTCTCTCTATCTTTTTTTAGCACTCTGTCCTCCTCAAGCTGTTGATGTTCGGGTGAACTGCTCTGCTGGTGTCATAACTGTCACATGGGAAGCCAATCCAGATCCAGAATCGTTCCATGTGAAGGCAGTGACCACTAAAGGAGTTGTTCAGTCCTGTGGCTCCACAGGCACTAGGTGTTCCATCAGTAGCTTGCCATGTGGCCAGTCATATTCCGTTACTGTGACAGCTGTCAGGGGCGGCTGTGAGAGTCAGCCTAGTACTGCTGTTAATGTCTCCTCAGGTAACCTTATCAATGACTCAGAATTACTAGTGGTTGACTGATATTGAATTTTCAATGACAATATCTAAAGTGGTCTATATAAGTGCAATTTAATGACATCAAATGAGATTCAGAATTGCTGAAATTAAACTAAACACAAATTTTACACATCAAAATAATTGTTATTATCCGTTTTCTGCAAAAACAATCACATCCTTAAAACAAGAAAGTTGGCTTGAGGACTTTCTTTTAAAAAAATAAAACATGACATATCTTACACAATTTTGCTTCTGAAGTAAATTTTGATTGTTTAAGGATGTTTGGATATTTTTACTTGAAAACAAGACAAAAACTTGAATTTAATGACAAGGTGTTTGTAGATTTTGGAACGGACACAAAGGGAAGATAACATTTCTGTAAATTGGCCATTCAGACAATAAATGGCCGAATAACTGGCCTGACCAATATATCTGTTTGTCACTAAAGAGTTACATCACTAAACCGATTACAAATGACCTGGAACCCTGGCAAATGACAAGCAGGGGAATAACTCTTCTCCTTGCACCTGTACATGGCTGGTTTTATGTGTTAAAAGGCCATGTGTTTGTGCATCTTTAGCTCCATGTGTTCCTCTGGGAGAGACAGGAAACCTGGACTGTATTACCAACTCAGCCTTGGTGTCATGGTTAGAAGCAGAGGGGGCGGAGTCTTACTCTGTGCTGGCTGTGGATGTGAACAGAGATAACTCCAGCTGCTCAACTACAGCCCTGCACTGTAACGTCCCCAACCTGCGGTGTGGAGGCTTGTACACCTTCCATGTCACTGCAGTGAACTCATTCTGCAGAAGCAGACCCAGCAACACCTTCCAAATTCAGACAGGTACAAACACACTACTATTTCCCCACATACTGTATACAGAAACATCATTCATTGTTCCAATTCCACACACACACATTAATGCTACACTTATAAACACAGTGACAAAATAATAAACTGGGGCTCCAAAAGTTAACACATTACATTTTAAGATTAGTTTAAGCTGCAGTATGTAATTTCATAAGCACTAGTGACACTTCTATTATGCTCTCTCTGAACTGTAATGGAAGCACTGATTGTGGTCCTGTAAGGCTCCAGGTGTCAGACCTCTCAGCTCAGGGCCCCCCTTCATTTTGGTACATTTCAAATGCCATTTATATAGATTTTATTGTTTTTCTTTTATCCTTTTAGCCATACTTTCAATACTAAACAACAGTATAAAAAATCCCTTATGAAACAACTTTGGCACAGTTGTAGCGTAATTTCCACCACACCAAATAATTTAGCCCCTAATAGAGGTTTTCAAAAGTTAGTGCACTTGTTAACCAAGTTGACAAAAGTTTTAGTGAAGAACATGAGATGAAATATTAGGTAAGTGGCAAGTGAAACAGAAATATCGAGGTAAATATCACTTGTAAGCAGAATATTTTTATTTGGCATCATTTTCAAGCTGTAATTTTGCCAAATAATGCAAACAGTATGGAAATATTATTTAACTGTGTGTATTTAGCATACATGAAATGCTAGCTGTGAAATTATCCTTAGCAAGACATTTAACTCTTTAAGCACAGATTTGCTTGCCGGAAAACATTTATTATCAAAATAATAACACCTACAGACTTGACCAACACAAAATAGGTATCATTTTAAAGCTTAACAGTGCAGTAAACTGAACATGTGCTTTGACATTTGCAGACAAATCAAAAGTGTTCTGTTTTGATAATTTATTTATAATTTTGCACTGTACATATTATTGTAATCAGTAAAAACATCAAATAGCCATGTGTCATATATCGTTGGAAAGCTCTCAAAGAGTAAAAAAAAAACAGCCAATTACAGACATACATGTAAACAGGTGTTGCTTATAAGCCGCATTTTCACTTATAACTTCATGAAAAATAAACAGAATATAAAATATCACATACCATTGGTGATGACCAGAGGTGATTCCTGTTAAAATGACCACACACAATATAATCAGATGCATAGTTTGTTAGATAATCCACACAAAGCACAATTTGCACACAGCACATATTGTGCTATCTGGCTAAAAACAGTTTGATTTCCTGGATCAGATGACTTCATCGGAAATGATGTAGTACGTTGTCCAGCATCATGGAATGTTAAACCAATCATATTAGGATTCAGATCATTGCAACCAGAGGTGAAAGTCATCCAAATATGGGCAAAGTGTTCACACTAATTACATATGACCAACATGAGATGGCACCAAGTACATGACAAACTCAATAATGGCTCAAATGACACAGAATGGAACTGAATGAGATCTCTTAACTCATGCCTGCATGCTTTGGAGTGAGAGCATACCTTTAGTCATTGCTGTATTTGCTTGTGCAATTACTTATGTACAATTATTATGTTTTAATTGTTTGGAGAGGCTTTTTGTCACTTGGAGACGCTTTTGGACAAGGATAAATAATGTTTTTAACGCTGTAACAATTGATTGCTTTGTCATATCAACACAAAATGTACTCAGTTACAGGTAGGGATGCACCGATCCAATACCTGGATCGGTATTGCTCCAATACTGAAGCTTTTATAAGGATCGGGAATCAGTGAGATGAGCCTGATCCAAACCGATACTGTGTGTTAGTCATGATCGTTACTGTCAAACTAAAATTTATATAAAAGAACCATAAAAACACAATTAAAGCAGTTCATATGACTCTTGCATTTTATTCAAAGCCACTTGAAGATGTGCGATAGCTCTGTGAATCACAAAAGGCTGTGTTTAATTAGTAAATATATAAAATGCATGTGCAGCTCCAGAGTGTCACTGAATGACGCTGCTCTGTTTACACTCACACACACACACACACACACACACACACACACACTCTCGTGGCTATTTTTAGCCGTCACATGGTGCGCAATATTTGAGCACTACTCATGAACAACATCTCAGATGTAGATGCTCATAGTTCAGTTCACTTATAATATGCATTTAGAATGGAACTGAAGCTGCATTTTACAAGAATTTTAATAAGAAGCGAATTAAACTACTGTGACCTTGCCTACAAACAGACACACTTCAGAATGTTCAGAATGTCAAAATAAAAGCATGAGGGTTTAAAAGTTAAAGGTGCATGATTGAGATGTATTACTCTATATTATTATTATATTTATTATTTGTTTACAAATTATAATAATATTTAAGTTGAATGGGTTCCAAAAAATAACTGTAAATGAAAATTGAGCTGATATCTTACAACTAAATTGACCAAAAAATAGATCTGAATCCAGATACAAGTTGAAAAAAATTCCAACAAAAAAAAAAAATAGCTTCTTTCCTACTGATGACTTATACTGGAATTGCTGTTAATTTTGCTGCTACATTATCCAGTATACTAGTTAATAATGAAGTTTTTCATAATAAGCTATACATTTATATTGAAATAATGTGTAGTTGGAGGTTTGTGTTTCTTTACATATTAAAGAGTACTCCCAATTAGTTCCACACAATAATGTAAAAATATTCTAAACTGATTATGCAAAATAAAACACTGGTATCGGATCAGGATCGGCATAGGCCGATACTGAGATTTCCGATATCGGAATTGGATGAGAAAAAGTGGTATCGGTGTATCCCATGTTACAGGTGACATGATTGGGAACAAAACAAAAGCAGTTTTTTGGAGATATCTTATTTACACCCTGAGATATACTGTATAATGTTAAATTAGAAAAATGGCTCAAGTTTTTTTTTTTTTTCAGCTGTCTCAAGAGTCTCATAATTTATCATTATCTATATCATAAAATGTTTTTTGAAAAGTTTTCTTTAAAATTATACCAAACAATTGACTGTTCTCACTCTCGATGGGGTGCGTGGTGAGTTGTGCGTGAATGCCTTGGAGAATAGCGTGAAGCCTCCACACACACACACACACTATGTCTTCACAGTAACACGCTCAACAAGCCACGTGATAAGAGGCAACTGAGGCCATCCGGATTGAGGCGAGTCACTACGCCACCACGAGGACTTAGCTGTGTAAATGAGGCCTATATGTGATTTGAACTTTAAAAATGTATTCTGAACACTTTGTAATCTCTGTCCAATCATGCAGCTCCGTGCGCATTCACATCCATCACTGCACACATGGACTGTTACAGCAGCCATATAACAGTCGGCTGGCAGCTGGACGAAGGCTCTTCCATCTACGTGGCCACAGCAGAAGGTCAGGACCTCGGCATCCTGGTATGCAACAGCACAGGCAATTCCTGTGACCTCACTGGAGTGCAGTGTGGAATGGAGTACACTATTATAGTGTCCACCTCCTCTGACAAATGCAGCAGCCAGCGAAGTCCCCCTTACAAAATAAACACAGGTACACAACTACAGATCCACACAGACAACTACACAATTAATAATCTTATGTATACGGAAACTTGATAAGAAATACATTATACTGGAACAACCTAATTACTAAGTAACAACGTTTTTTCAGCAAAAGTAATTTGTCTGTCCACACTGAAAGCGAAATGCTGCATGACGGCCATTCATAACTTGTTGGATGTTTAATATAGAGTTATTTGGAGCAGGATTGTGGACCAATTAAATTTCACTGTGGGTGGGGCCAACCAACACAGCAGAGAGAGAAATCAAGTGATATAGAAAATGTCCTGCCTGGTTGTGTCTGGTTAGAACATGGTGTAAGGGATCATTTACAGTCACCCAAAATAAGCAAAATAAAGCAAAATATGTACCATTTTATTAATACGTATTTTACAGTGGAATGCTGCAATTGATCAATCCCAATAAAGTATTCCAGAGAACTGTGTAATAATGTCATATTAACCTCTGAACCGTGATCTCTTAGAATCTTCTTAGAATCGTAGAACTGTCCCACAAACAATTTTATATTGTGAATATTGTGAAGAATGTCTATGCCACTTTTTTCCCCAATAAAACAAAGATGAACAGAGGCTTTTAAGCTTCAAAAATGACAAAAAAATAAAATAAACAATAGGGCAGTTAACATTTTTAAACTAAAAAATTATAATTTAAACAAACATTATAAAAAAAATACAGACTTGACCAACACAAAAATTATTATCATGAATGACAGTGAGTGAGCGTTTTCATGTGATGTAAAGAGAAACGCTGCTTTCCCGTATCTCTCTCACACCTGGCTCACCTCTTACTGGTGAAGTCACCATTCTCCATACAGTAAATCCACTCCCGTGTTTATTATGCCTGGGACATGTGTCACAAATAATGAATAAGCATGCACTGTTCCACAGAATCAGTTTCTGTGCAAGGATGTGCAGTCGAGTTGAGCATGTATCTTCCTGGAAATTTATATCTGCCCATTTTAACTGCAGGAGGTCGGGAAAAACAGTTTCAGGAAGTAAAAAAAATAAACTATTACCGCATTAATTGCATTAATGTTTTAAACAGTCCACTAATAATGACAAAAATTAACCCATTAAATTTCTTTGCCCTAATAAAAGTTGTCAAAATGACTTGTAAGCTATGTTCCAAGACTTCTAAAGCCATTTGATATCCTTGTGTAAGGAACAGTCATTATTCACTGAAAATCACTGTAACATTGAACTCTCACTCACAAGTGTGCATATTTAACCTTGCCGGATCAAGACACCAGTGATGCCACACGCCGTTAGTTTTTACATGCTGTGTGATTAATCACGACATACTGTCATGCACGAGTGTGACTTTGTGAAATATTGGCCATTGAATTCTGCAGAAATCTGCAGGCACAGAATTAATGGATTCCTACCCAAAACATCTCCTTTCTATTCTCCTGCAGCACCTTGTGTTCCTCAAAATGTGTCTGTGAAGCCGGTGTGTGAAACAAATGGCCTGCAGGCATCATGGTCCAACTCTCTGGTTGCCAAGTCATACTTTCTCACGGCCAGGGGTAGAGATGGGGACATCCGCACTTGCAGAAGCATTGTGAACAACTGCACCCTGCCCCACCTGCACTGTGGACAGACTTATAATGTTAGTGTAACAGCTTCAGATGGAAACTGCACCAGCCTTGCCAGTCAGCAGATTGCCTTCCACACGGGTAAGACGATCACAAAAACACACACATTCTGCATCTATTAACATACAGTATGTATCAAAATATCAGTCAACCCAAAGAGGACACAGCCATCCACATTTGGTGAAAATTATACCTACTAAAAATTTTCAAAAGCAACATTAAAGACGCATGAAACAGCACAACAAGAAATCCTTATATAGTATTTGCAGACAGTATATGATAAAAGTGTTGTTCCTATTTGCCTTTTTATCATTGGACAAGACAGATAAATGTTACAGAGAACTGAATGAAACATTTAAGCACATTAAACATCAAAAGCTTATGTGCATCCACCGTGCATGTGGTAATACGGTGGCAAATGAACTGGAAAATGGACGATATTCGAAATGAGTAAATGCATTGCTACTGGAGATAAATTTAAATGACCAAATATCTGCTGATTCATGGCGATGTATCAGTTGACATTATCATTGGTGTTTGCAAAGGTAAGTATCACTAATACTGCTTATACGCTGGGTTACCAAACCAAGTATTAAATATCTGAGCATATCTTGTCCTCCAACATTTTTTCTAAGGACATGAATTGTGTCTTCTTGAGGGAGGTGATCCATCTTAGTTATTTTTTTGTTGTTGTTGAAGAAAAAAACTGGCAAAAAAATACCATAAACCTATAGCATAGCAAACATTGATACATTCATTTGATTAATGTTATTATTTTGATTATACATATAAACTTTTTGGCATATGGTGTAATTAATTTTATTTTAATGGATTGATAGTCCTACTTTAATATGAGCTGACACAGTAAGAGAGATAGACCTTTAACGTATATACTTGCATATACCCTAAAGACACATTTTTAGGAAAAGATTGGATAAAGTTTTGAAGCTATATGCTGTTTATTATTACTTAATATACTTTATTTACTGTATATATATTACCATATAATATATTTATACACTGTGTACTGTATTACTGCAGTACGTTTTATTAACTGCCCAGTGACTTGGTCTTTACAGTGCCCTGTGAACCTCAGAATCTGAGTGTAGCGGTGCAGTGTGATGCCAGGACAGCAACACTCTCATGGACAGAGAGTCAGGGATCACTACAGTACTTTACATGGGCTCAAACCAAGGAGGGGAACACACTTCACTGTGACACCACAAATACTTCCTGTAGCATCCGTGGATTGACCTGTGGGACAGTGTATAACTTCAGTGCACAGGCAAAAGATGGCACATGCAACAGCTCCATCAGTGTGCCAGTCCAGCAGGGCGCAGGTATACACACAAATCAGAGCATTATTATCAGAGTGCTACATGATTTATTTAACAATACACAACACAAAAATCTTTTTAGAATAGTACTCCTCAGTTATTCTTTCATTCTTAGTTCATATTTCCTGCTATTTTCATGCATGTCATGCAAATGAACATATCTCATTTCACCCCAAAATAAAAAAGCAGTTTTCACTATATATATATATATATATATATATATATATATATATATATATATATATATATATATATATATATATAGTGAAAACTGCTTTTTTATTTTGGGGTGAAATGAAATATGTTCATATATATATATATATATATATATATATTTTTTTTTTTTACATTGTGACAATTTAATGTCAATTAATTAATTTAATTATCTGTGAATTGTCATTACTGCAATGCATTTGGACATTTTATTTTTGAGTTTGATGGTACTGTATTTCTCATTATTCTCAATGATGATTCTCACTTGATTTGTATTACAGTAGCACTTTACAATAATGTTTCAATTGTTAACATTAGTTTAAAGCATTAGTTGACATGAACTAACAATGAACAATACTTCTACAGCATTTATTAACTAATGTTAACAAATGAACCTTATTGTAGTGTTATCCTGTAATTCAGTCAATTTATTGAGCAAAAGAATGTTAATGTTTTTTATAGAAATCAGCATACATTAAAGGCAACATTACAAATACTATCATTATTTATATTTTATTTATAATTTAATCATATTGTGTTTATTTTGCATTGCAGTATGAAGAATTTAGGGGGAAAATTCCTAAATGGTCCTAAAAATAGTCTTAATTTTCTATAAGCAAAATATCATTTAGTTTTTTTGTTTGTTTGTTTTGGACTGGATTGCTGTAATAATACAAAATAATACAATGAAAAGCATTTTTAGGGTGAAAATCCTTATTAAATTTTGCAATATCCCCTTATTAAACTTTTATTAAGGCAATTAACCTCACATTAACCCTTGACTTAGCCTCAGTTCTAAAAATCCATCAAATGGTGAATTTCACAAAGAAAATGTTATTGTCAAATTTCAACCCAATTTTTAGTAACACTTATTTTTAGGAGCATCAGTATTTTTTTATTTCATTGTGACATTATTTTCATGACAAATTCATATTATCTCCCCAGTTCACATTGCACTAATGCATTCGGATGGTTTACTTTTGGGTTTCTTTGTAATTCTCATATTCTCATTGATGATTCTTATATGATCCTTTAATATTGTAATGAAAATTATCCTGACAGAACATGATGTATTTTTTTTTTATTAAAGTGATTAATTATAAAAAGAATGTACAATGAACACTACCATGATATATAAATACTTCACAAGTCAAATATATATGTATTTTTCCCATATGTCTTGTAAAAACAAGCTTCATTTTCTTCGAGGAATGTATACAGGTGCTGGCCATATAATTAGAATATCATCAAAAAGTTGATTTATTTCAGTAATTCCATTCAAAAAATGAAACTTGTATAATGTATACATTCATTCCACACAGACTGATATATTTCAAGTGTTCATTCCTTTTATTTTGATGATTATAACTGACAACTAATGAAAACCCCAAAATCAGTATCTCAGAAAATTAGAATATTGTGAAAAGGTTCAATATTGAAGACACCTGGTGCCACACTCTAATCAGCAAATTAACTCAAAACACCTGCAAAGGCCTTTAAATGGACTCTCAGTCTAGTTCTGTAGGCTACACAATCATGGGGAAGACTGCTGACTTGACAGCTGTCCAAAAAAACGACCACTGACATCTTGCACAAGGAGTGCAAGACACAAAAGGTCATTGCTAAAGAGGCTGGCTGATAACAGAGCTCTGTTTCCAAGCACATTAATAGAGAGGCGAAGGGAAGAAAAAGATGTGGTAGAAAAAAAGTGTACAAGCAATAGGGATAGCCGCACCCTGGAGAGGATTGTGAAACAAAACCCATTCAAAAATGTGGGGGAGATTCACAAAGAGTGGACTGCAGCTGGAGTCAGTGCTTCAAGAACCACCACGCACAGACGTATGCAAGACATGGGTTTCAGCTGTCACATTCCTTGTGTCAAGCCACTCTTGAACAAGATACAGTGTCAGAAGCGTCTCGCCTGGGCTAAAGACAAAAAGGACTGGACTGCTGCTGAGTGGTCCAAAGTTATGTTCTCTGATGAAAGTAAATTTAGCATTTGCTTGAAGTCCAGTGTAAAGTTTCCACAGTCAGTGATGGTTTGGGGTGCCATGTCATCTGCTGGTGTTGGTCCACTGTGTTTTCTGAGGTCCAAGGTCAACACAGCCATCTACCAGGAAGTTTTAGAGCACTTCATGCTTTCTGCTGCTGACCAATTTTATGGAGATGCAGATTTCATTTTCCAACAGGACTTGGCACCTGCACACAGTGCCAATGCTACCAGTACCTGGTTTAAGGACCATGGTATCCCTGTTCTTAATTGGCCAGCAAACTCGCCTGACCTTAACCCTATAGAAAATCTATGGGGTATTGTGAAGAGGAAGATGCGATACGCCAGACCCAACAATGCAGAAGAGCTGAAGGCCACTATCAGAGCAACCTGGGCTCTCATAACACCTGAGCAGTGCCACAGACTGATCGACTCCATGCCACGCCGCATTGCTGCAGTAATTCAGACAAAAGGAGCCCCAACTAAGTATTGAGTGATGTACATGCTCATACTTTTCATGTTCATACTTTTCAGTTGGCCAACATTTCTAAAAATCCTTTTTTTGTATTGGTCTTAAGTAATATTCTAATTTTTGGAGATACTGAATTTGGGATTTTCATTAGTTGTCAGTTTTAATCATCACAATTAAATGAAATAAACATTTGAAATATATCAGTCTGTGTGTAATGAGTAAATATAATATCCAAGTTTCACTTTTTGAATGGAATTACTGAAATAAATCAACTTTTTGATGATATTCTAAGTATATGACCAGCACTTGTGTATATATGTGTATATATATATATATATATATATATATATATATATATATATATATATATACACAGGAGGTATTTTGGGGTGAAATATGACTTTTATGAGATTCACCCAAAAGCTCATGTAAAGTCTTTTGGACATGGGTGATGTCTTATTAACCATCTGTTGACTTTCCTTTAGTCCCATGTCCTCCTGGTACTGTGAAAGTGAAGACTCATCTTTTGGGTGATGCCACTCTGATCATGGTTTCCTGGAGTTCTGTGGACTGTCCTAATGTAACGTACCTGGTGCAGGTGATCGGCCGTATCCAGGACGACCCGCAGTCTGTTTTGGACGTGTCATCTTATTGGACAGACAGAAATTACTTTGAGTTCCCTGTACCCTGTAGCACCTCCTACAATCTGACAGTTCGAGCACAAAACTCAGCTGGAATCAGCAAACCATCTCCAGCCATTACTGGTGTTACAGGTACCAGATAACACTGAAAAATAGCAAGGATTTTTTTATTTTATAGAGATATTACTGAAGACACACAGCCAGTGTGCCAACAGGACAGCTTATCTAATTGAAGTAAAAATTTAAAGAGAGCATTTCTAAACTTAGGAAAGGAAATATTATCAGAACAGACAGACAGACAGATAGACATGTTTCAGTATAATGCATCAACAATTGTTTCAGAACATACTGAAACATCTCTTTGTATATCTCTTGTAGTTCCCTGTCCTCCACTAGATGTCACCTACACGGGTGATAACTCCTCAGCAACAGTGGCATGGAAGTCCTCAGCTCTTACCACAGGATACACCATATACCAGCTCTTCTCTGGGGGCAGAGTGGCTGTTTGCAGGACTACAAACCTCATCTGTCAGGCCTCTGGGCTGCAGGGCTCCAGTACTGGCGTGACAGCCAGGAACAGTGCAGGAGAGAGCATTGCCTCTATAGTGATTACTAGTAAGACAATCGTATTGTCATCCTCATTCTCTTCAGAATATTCTGAGTTATATCAATTTAAATGCTACCAACAATACACTTACAGTGGAAGTCTAGGGGCAATCGTTGTGTATTTGTATAGACTTATACAACATAATATAAGCCTATAACTACAAACTGAGGGACTAGTGTGAATTATTTTTTGTGGTAAAAGAGCTTAAGTGGTATTTAACCTAGAAAATGAATACTGTATGTGTATCTTTGGCAGGAATATATTTATTGAATCTTTGCATGTGCAAATTGCAAAGTTTATTAATGCATAGCTTTTGCAGGCCAAACCTCCAACCGTCGAAGGAGAGACTTGAGAGCAGCTGAAATATTTGCAGGACTGACCTCTGGTGAGATACACTACACTCTTTCACATGAATAATTGTGAACAGTTAAAAAATGATTTATTTTGCTTAGTTGTCAATAAAATAATGTCACAAAGCATGAAAGTAATGGTCCTTAAATTAAGTTTCATTTTCTACAAGAAAAATATAATTTCTTATTTTCTTTTAATTTTGTGGTGAAATATGACCCAGGCATGCTCTTAACGGGTTTTGTGAAAACCACCTACCTAAACAGCATGATTGATAGAAAAATGAAGAGGAAAAACTTAAAAGAATAAAAGGAGTTTGAAGCTGTCATTAATCAAGTACTGTTACCTCTGCAGACCAGCTGTCAGTGCCTGAGGTGAAGGCTGCTAGTGTTGTGGGGCTGTCACTGCAGGTTGAGTGGTCTCCAGTAATGGGGGCAAGTTACTACACACTGATTGTGAGAGAGGACACGCTGTCTGGCACTATGAAAGAGGTTCTGTCAGTCTATGATGAGATTGCTACTGTTACTGACCTAAAACCTGCCACACGCTACTGTGTTGTCCTGTCTGCCAAAACCTCCATCACTCAGAGTGCTTATTCCCAACCTGTGTGTGTCACCACTGGAGTCTCTGAGTAAACTGGCTTCCTCCAGGATGGACTGTAAAGCAATGTAGATTAACAACCATTAGATGCTGATTATAACTCTGAACTAGAATCTTCTCTTTCCAATATTACTTTTTTTATCCCTACTGGATAAAACAAATCAGCAGAGAATCTACACAATTACAATGATAAGCCTTGTGACTGATCACCTCTTTAACTAATCATTTATAATGAATATAATCAAAATAAAATAAATCATTATTATTATTATTATTTAGATTTTACTGATGTAATATCTAGTATATGATGATTTCTGTTTATCAAAATCATAAAGCATATTTATTATGAAAAGCTCACTTAAAGTGAATAGATGTGATTTCTTGTTTGTGGTGATGTAAGAATTGTTGCATAACACATTTTGTTTTTTAAAGAAAGTTATGTAATTCATAAAAAATAATTTTCTGTAACTAGGACTGAATTGTTTCAATCAAGAATGTATGCATAGTTAAAATAAATGGGTAATTTATCACAAACTATTTTTAAACCCACATTGTATTTTCTATCTGACGTTCTATACAACGTACATGACTTTGTGGACAATCTACAACAGTCATTTTATACATAGTCATATGAGAGAATAAAAGACTGTGAAAACCAGATAGAGTGGAGTTTGCATTAACAGCCAAGCAATAACTTTTCTAATAATTTGCCTTGCTTTTCTTCTAAGTTATGTTAATCAATTTCTTCTATCAATAATCTGAAAACAATCTTTTTCAATAGTCTTAGTGAGGAACTGAACAAGTTTCCAAATTACATTTTACAGGCCTCAAGGGGTCTGTGAGATTGTTACACAAATGCTGAATAAAAAATAAAATGTGTTAATTTTTTAAAATACATTTATAAAATAAATTCCAAAATAAATCACTATAATTTCATGATAAATTATGATTTTAGGTGTGGTAAATATCTTATCAAGATATGAAATTCATTTGGGTTTCAGCTGACAAAAAAAAAAAAAAAAACATGATTAAGTTTTCATATATATATATATATATATATATATATATATATATATATATATATAATATATATATCATATCTTCACACTGTAACACAACATAGCATTTATGTAGCATTATTATTATTTATTTTTCTATTTCTATAAATATTGCCACTCACCCTCTGTATACAGACATTGCTCTGACTGTCACATGGCAAAAATGGTCAGAGGGGGAAATATGTTCTAGCCTGGGCGCAGAACAGAGAAGGAAGATGGAAAATGAAAAATTAAAAACAGTATATTTAAATGAAGAAAAAATGTCCAAGTAGATAAAGTGGGATTAGTAGGCTTAACTTATCACTTTAATACTGAAAATACTGAAGAAAAGTTAACCGACATTTAACGTTACCGAGAGGTAGAGGTCTGCATTTCCTCAGAACTCCCGCAGGACCAGCGGAACCCGATGAGATTTCTTGCGGCATGCTATTACATTTCCAAGTTGAAGGTGGTATCGGATAGTAGGTCCATGAGTTGTGTGCAGCAGCGGGCGGTCAGAGAAGAGCCTAAAAAATCTGATGTGGATGTCTAGGCTATTTTTATATTAGGCTATTAATTCATGAATTAAATAATAATAATAATAATTATTATTATTTTATTTGACCATTCATTTATTTTTGATAACAATAAACAGAAAATCACCCTAAAATAGTGTACACAACACATGCATCACATTTTCCAATATTTAGAGTGAAAACTTTACAAGAGAAAAGCTTGTTAAAAAAAGTTGTTAAATGACCCTCTGCCATGTCCAAACTATAGGCTTACTTGTCTTGGGCTCCTCTTACTAAATATAACTATTGTTCCTACATTCACTGTTGTTGTCTAGCTGTAAAACATGACATGAGAACCATTGGATGTGGTGTGAGTAAATTACCTATTCCTGGATCAACTTGTCACGTTTATGTGTTTTGTTCTTGTTTTCATGTCTTTTATTTTAAAGTTTAGTTCCTGTTCAAGTCATGTGGTGTCATGTCATGTGATTTCCTGTTCCCTCATGTGATCTTGTAATGTGTTTCCCCTGTTCATGTGTCTTGTTTTCATTGGTTCAATGTTTGATTACTTTGTTATTAGTCTTGTCTTTTCATTGGTTTAAATTCATTTAGTCTTGTTATCTTGTTTATTTTATTCTTGTGCTTGGTTGTCTTGTTTACCTGTTACCCATGTCCTTGTATTTAAGCCCTCATGTTTGCCATTGTCGTTTGTCAGGTATTCTTAATGGAATGTTATTTCAAAGTCAAGTCAAGTCAAGTCGATCATGTTTATGTTTATGTTTTGTTCATGTGTATAGTTAGGGTTTCTGGTTATCACAACAGGAAATAAACTGCAATTGGGTTTCTCACTTCATCATCATCTTTGTCACTGCCAGCGACATTCCAGCAAATTCAGCAGGGTGTATTTTAATGAGGCCTTGCTTGGTATATCGAGCTTACCCTACTGATGGGTTGTTCAGCTTTCACTGTAGGGGAGAGGGCCAACCAGCCAGTGCCCACGCCTGCTAAGGCCAACCAGCCAGCGCCCACGCCTGTCACAGACGACGAGCCAGCGCCCACGCCTGCTACGGCCAACGAGCCAGTGGCCATGCCTGCCACAGCGAACAAGCCAACGCCCACACCTGCCACTGCCAAAAAGCTGGAAGCCTTGTCCGTCCCAGAGCCAGCATTGCCAGCCTCATCCATCCCAAAGCCAGCGTCTCTGCCACTCATCTCGACCACAGAGGACATTCCAGAGTCTCTGCCACTGTTCTCGACAACAGAGGTTGTTCTCGAGTCTCTGCCAGTGTTCTCGACCACAGCGGTCGTTCCGGAGTCTCTGCCAGTGTTCATGACCACAGAGGTCATCTCCGAGTCTCAGCCAATGTTTATGACCACAGAGGTTGTTCCCGAGTCTCTGCCAATGTTCTTGACCACAGAGGTTGTTCCCGAGTATATGCCCATGCTCACAACCACAACGGTCGTCTCCGGGTCTCAGCCAGTGTATACGATGAAAAAGGTCGTTCCCGAGTCTCTGCCAGTCTTCTCAACCACAGAGGTTGTTCCCGAGTATCTGCCAGTCTTCTCGACCACAGAGGTCATTCCCAAGTCTCCGCCTATGCTCACGACCACAGAAGTCGTCTCCAAGTCTCTGCCAGTGCTCACGACCACAGAGGTCGTTCCTGAGTTTCTGCACATACTCACGGCCACAGAGGTCGTTCCCGAGTCTCTTCCAGTGTTCTCGACCACAGAGGTCATTCCCGAGTCTCTGCCAGTGTTCTCGACCACAGAGGTCGTTGCCGAGTCTCTGCCAGTGTTCTCGACCACAGAGGTCGTTCCAAAGTCTCTGCTAGTGTTCTCGACCACAGAGGTCGTTCCCGAGTCTCTGCTAGTGTTCTCGACCACAGAGGTCGTTGCCGAGTCTCTGCCAGTGTTCTCGACCACAGAGGTCGTTCCCGAGTCTCTGCCAGTGCTCAGGACCACAGAGGTCGTTCCCGAGTTTCTGCCCATACTCACATCAACAGAGGTCGTTTCCAAGTCTTTACCCATGCTCACCACCATGGAGGTTGTTTCCCAGTTATCCAAGACTCTTCTCCACGAGCCTCCCATGGATCCGCCTTCCACGGCTTCTCCCCTCGTGCCTCCCATGGCTCCGCCTACCACGGCTTCACCCCTCGAGCCTCTGACGGCTCCACCTTCCATGGCTTTGTCCCATGTCATGGGCGCCAAGCCAGAGTTCCACGTCAAGGCCGCTGAGCTTGAGCCACCTTCTGCCCCAGATCCTCAGTGTGCTCCAGGCCATGTCACAGCCATGCCAGTGTCAGCCTGCTCCAGGCCATGTCTCAGCCAAGCCCCAGACTGCTCCATGCCATATCACAAGCAAGCCTCTGCACCACGGTCCAGGCCCACCTCTGCTCCATGGTTCAGGCCCGCCTCTGCTCTATGAGTCAGCATCCGCGTCTACCATGGCCATTTCAGGATCCTGCTATACCATGTTTCCATGTCATGCCACACCCCCCTCCACACATCAAGTCAGTAGCTGACCCTGGTGGGGGGGATATGTCACGTTTATGTGTTTTGTTTTTCTTTTCATGTCTTTTATTTTAAAGTTTAGTTCCTGTTCAGGTCACATGGTGTCATGTCATGTGATTTCCTGTTCCCTCATGTGATCTTGTCATGTGTTTTCCCTGTTCATGTGTCTTGTTTTCATTGGTTCATTGTTTGATTACTTTGTTATTAGTCTTGTCTTTTCATTGGTTTAAATTAATTTAGTCTTGTTATCTTGTTTATAGTTTAGTCTTGTGATTGGTTGTTTTGTTGTGGTTCATGTTTATGTTTTGTTTTCTTCACATTTCTAGTTATCACGATTGGAAATAAACTGCACTGGTTTCTCACTTCATCATTGCTTTTGTCATTGCAGTAACAACGTAACACAATTATTGACTAAATCCTAAAAATTGGGCAAAGAAATGTGACAGAGAGGCTTGCTACAAAATCAATTATGTTGAAAAATTAAGCCTCTTTATTTAATTTATTTTTCTGTTTGGATTAAATTAATAATTCGTTTTTATATGTGTGTGTATATATATATATATATATATATGTAACCCTTTTCACCATAGGCTCGTGATGAGGTAAGTACATTATACAGAAACATATAAAGTATTAAACCCTCCTAACCCCAATGCTTGGTAAAATGGTGAAAGAGACATTCCATTGTATGATAAACATGTCTAGGAACACTATGATTCTCACTCTCTCTTCTCAACAATGAGGGGGGAAAAAAAAAAGAATAATAATCTGGTTTTAAACCCCAGCAAATATTAGCACAGATAATATTTACCTACACAAATACAGGGCATGTGATGAAACAAACAACAAAAACGCAATGGCTCAGTTTCCTTCTTTTATATTATGCAAAAATCCCATAACAGTTGAACAACAAATATGAAAATAAACAGAAAACAATATGAAAAGACCGGAGTAATAAAGCCAATAGGCTATGATAACCTGAGTGCACTCTTTTAGTTTTGTTCTTTTAGCAGGCCTGCATTAGGTCGTTGGCGCGCTTAAAGTTGGAGCTCATAGAGTGGAAAAAAACAACAACAGTACCTCCCGGAGTAAAGCGAAAGACACAGATCCTACCACGTCTGTAACTTTCTCTCTCGTCAAGCGTCACCGTCTGCCACGGCACAACAAGGGTTAAACAGCTTTGTCCGTCCAGCACTCATAACCACACAGTCTCCGATGAAGGAAAACACTTGCATCAGCCGTCGAAACACTTCCCGATGCAGTCTCCTCTCATCCAGCAATCGAACGATCATGAACTGCGGTCCTTCCCACGACGATGTCACAATACTGCAAAACCACGAGCTAACTTAGCCAGAGAGGCTAACAGATCTAAGCTCGCTCCACAGTGTAAAACCACACATCTCCCGTGGTAGTTCACAGTTTCACCGTCACAAACCCCTCAGCCGAGAGTGTGATGTTCAATAAAACAAATTACACTCCAACTTAAAGCATTAAGTGCACAAAACTCTGTGTCAGTAGCGGACTATCCCTCGTGCTCCGTTCAACTCTGTCTTTTTTGGGGGGGGTTTTTCCACTCTTCCCTCTCCTTTCTTCACGTGAGTACGTATACATTAAACAGGATACTTTATTAGTTACTAAATCTCGAACATTAACAAATAGATTAGTAAGCTTTCCCTATGTACTGAACCCTCATTAAAACATTTTAAAGAAAACACAACTTAATTATTAAATTATCAAACACATCTGAACAGCACAAGGTAATTAAATGATAATTATTATTACATTGCCAACAACTAGACATTATCCACCTCAATAACTCTTATTGTAAATTATTGCATTGAAGCAAGCACTTTATCAAACCCAAAAAAATAAAATAACTTGCATATTTCAAAAATAAAGCAAAATAAGCAACTGATATTTATCAGGTCATTACACTCTCCCCTCACCAATATAAGACATGCCCTCATGACTTGGTGCTTTGGAAATGTAAACACAACTCAACTTATTAGTGAGTATAACCTTAGGTGACATACTCTTAGGAGATCACAGGGGCACCTATCCACTTATAAACGCAAGAGACATATCTCACAATAGGAGCTTCTATGACACTTGGATGTCCTAGTGTGTCATATGTTAATATGGATGGAGCTCTTCTGACTCTCTCAGTTCTTCTGGTCTGAATCTCGGTCTTTGCACCATCTAGTAACATTTGAGTCTCCTCATTGACAGATTCATCTCTTAAAGTCTTTTCTCTCATTTCACCCGTCTCGTGTATCTCTGTTTCTCTTGTCATCTCAACAGACTCTGGTTGATACCCTCCTTTGTCTGTTTCTGTTTCCTCCGTAACCTCTTGGATTACTTCTGGCTCTGTCATCTCTGGTCGTTCAGTCACTTCATCCCATACAATATCCAGATCCAAGCTAAATGGTTCTGACATTTCTTCTCCCACTCCAGTCCCGGTAGCTCGGACAGATAAGTCACAGCACATCCCACTCTCCTCATCCTCAGAATCTGTGCACTCTTTTCCATGACAATCTGTTTTTCCTTCTCCTTTGTTCTCTGATGTCTCCGGTGAAACCTTGCCTCTCTCTGACACTTGTTTGCGAAGTCTCTTTCGTCTCTTCCGAAGGACTTTCATACCAGGTACAGGGTCAACATCAGGTGTCGGTTCCAGGCATGCATTTTGTCCAAGAGGCAGGATATGATTTCGGTGAAGAATTTTGATAGGTCCATTTCCATCTTCTGGTTTCAACCGAAACACTGGTAAGTTTGGCATCTGATTGTCCACCACATAAGGATTCGAAGCCCAGCGGTCCGCTAACTTATGCTTCCCCTGCAACCCCAAGTTCCTTATCAAGACTCTGTCTCCAGGCAACAGCTGTGAGAACCGAATCTTCTGGTCATACCTCCGTTTATTGCCTTCGTTCTGCTTGGCAGCAATGGACTCTGCAAGTTCATATGCAGCTTTCAACTCCTTTCTCATCTCAGTTACATACTTGAGGTAAGTTTCCTGCCGTGTGTCATCGCTGGACGTCCCAAAACACAAATCCACTGGGAGCCTCGCCTCACGCCCGAACATAAGGTAATAGGGCGAAAACCCAGTAGCCTCATTTGAAGTGCAGTTGTAGGCATGGACAAGGTGTCCAATGTGCTGACTCCATTTTCTCTTACTGCTTGGCTCCAGAGTCCCGAGCATGTTTAACAAGGTCCTATTAAACCTCTCAGGCTGGGGGTCTCCTTGAGGATGGTAGGGCGTAGTCCTTGATTTTTCAATGCCAAGTGCACCAAGTACCTCATGTACCAGCCGACTCTCAAAATCTCTCCCTTGATCGCTGTGCATCCTCTTCGGCAATCCGTAATGGACAAAGTACTTCTCTATCAACACCTTCGCCACCGTAGAGGCTTTCTGGTCTCTCGTTGGAAAAGCTTGGGCGTAGCGTGTGTAGTGATCAGTGATAACCATGACATTTTCTGTATTGCTTGAATCGGGCTCAATAGACAAAAAGTCCATACAAACAAGGTCAAGTGGTCCATCACTTTGCAGATGAGAAAGTGGAGCAGCTTTCTTGGGTAGCGTCTTTCTCTTTATGCAACGGATACAGGACTTGCAGTATCCTTCCACATCTGACTTCATCCGTGGCCAGTAGAATCTATCTTTAATTAGGCCATATGTTTTGTCAAGGCCCAAATGACCACAGTCATCATGCAGAGATGTCGTTACCATCTTCCTATACTTCTCTGGCAAGACTAGCTGAGAGCGAGGGGGTTTGCCAGGGGGACTTGTGACTCGATACATGACTCCATTTCGCATCTTTAACCGATCCCACTCTCTCAACAACAGGGGGCAGGCTGGATGCTTTGTCTTGTCAACTCGTGTCAAATCTCCTTTGTTGAGAGCTGACCATATCTCGCCAATGCCAGGACATTCTTGCTGAGCATTTGACAGCTCAGTAGAACTCAAAATGGGCATTGCCTTTACACTCAAAGTAGACATATTACAGTAGGCTTGTGGAACAGCATGTGAAGAGGGTCCCAATTGATCAATTGCCCTACCAGGACATGGATTTCTATGTTTATCCACTTCAGCTGTCTGGCACATGGCTCTCACACCAGCTGCAGATATGTCTTTCCACTCCGGTACTTGAGTGAGTGTGGGGTGTGGCCGACGAGAAAGAGCATCTGCATCAATGTTTTGAACCCCTGATCTGTACTTGAGGCTGAAGTCATATGTAGACAATGCAGCAAGCCAGCGGTGACCTGTGGCATCTAACTTGGCCGACGTCAACACATAAGTCAACGGGTTGTTGTCTGTCCTCACTTCAAACTTCACCCCATACAGGTAATCATGCAGTTTGTCCACTACTGCCCACTTCAAAGCCAAAAACTCTAATTTATGAGCAGGGTAATGTCGCTCAGATGGGGTTAGGCTTCTACTGACGAAAGCAACGGGTCTTAACCCTTCACCTTGATCCTGGTATAACACGCCACCTAACCCTTCTTGGCTGGCATCAACATGTAACACATAGGGGAGCTGTGGGTTTGCAAAAGCTAACACCGGAGCTTGAGTAAGCCTCTGCTTCAGCTCTACAAAGGCTGCTTCACACTTGTCATCCCATCTACAACCAAAAGGCTCTGAAGGGTTCAGGTAGAGGTTATCCCGTTTTCCCTTGGATCCCTTGGCAGCTGGTGGGTAGCCAGACAACAGTTGGTTCAATGGATAAGCAACTTTGGAATAATCTTTCACAAAGCGTCTATAGTACCCACAGAAGCCAAGAAATGACCGCAAAGCAGTCACAGTGTTTGGTCTGGGCCATGTGGTTACTGCTTCAGTCTTCTCTGGATCGGTAGACACTCCGTCTTGAGATATAATGTGCCCCACGTAAATCACCGATGGTTGACAAAACTGGCATTTATCCAGCGACAGCTTGAGACCCTCATCCTTCAAGCGGTCCAGCACCTTTAACAACCTTGTCTCATGCTCTTCGAGTGTTGCTCCAAACACGATGAGATCATCCAGATAGACCAAGACTTCCAGCAAGTTCATATCCCCAACAGTTTGTTCCATGATCCGCTGAAAGGTTGCTGGAGCCCCTGACACTCCTTGTGGCATCCTTTCAAATTGGTAGAAGCCCACTGGGCAGATGAAGGCTGTCTTCTCTTTATCCGAGTCACTCATAGGCACTTGGTAATATCCACTCCGCAGGTCTAGCACACTAAACCACTTGCTTCCATTGAGACAGGCCAGTGCGTCTTCGATCCTTGGTACTGTGTACTGATCTGGAACAGTGCGTCGATTTAGGGTCCTGAAGTCCACACACATCCTTATTTTGCCAGTCTTCTTTCTCACCACCACTATAGGTGAGGCATAAGGACTTCTTGATTCGGTGATGATCCCAGCATCTTTAAGCTGTGACAGATGTTGTCTCAGTGCCTCTAGATCAGCAGGCGCCAGTCGGCGAGACCGCTCTCGAAAAGGTTTGTCTTCAATGGTTTTGATAGCGTGATGTGCACTTTTACAACAGCCAACATCAAACTCATGGGTAGAGAAAACCTCATGTCGTTCCATCATTTTGCCCACCAATCTTTCCTTCCACTCCTCAGGGACTGGTGAATCTCCAAAGTTAAAGGAGGACGGAGTCAATTTTCCTGCTGACTCAGTGTTAAACTTTTGCCTTACAGAAGACGATGACACCACATCTACTGGAAACAGATGAGCAACCGGCATTCCTCTGGTCAATGTAATTTCCTTTTTCGATACATTCCTGACCAACACAGTGATTTTCTTAGACCTTACATTGGTGGTTGCCTGCAACTCTGGTCTGACCAAAAGCTCTCCTGGAAACCTTGGATCATCGCAGTGTTCGTCAGGTGAGTCCACCAGAATGGCTTGAGTACTTGGAATCCCTTGAAACTTTGGCACACCTGTCACTCGGGCTACCCCTCCAGGCCGCACAGTAACAGGTTTACTTTGTGTGAACCACACAGTTCCTCTCTTGTGGTTGTCATCATCATCAGGTAGGCATTCTGACAGCTGTTCAAAAGCCTTTTTGAAAGCAGGATGAATGTGCATGCTGCTGACGAAACTCTCTCCTACTCTCTCTTTACAGCTCTTTAGTAGTCGTCTCACAGTTGGTGTGTTTGTGCCAACAAGTATGGAAGCTCCACCTCTCACAACTGGGTCAGGACACACCAACACAAGGGCATCAATAGTCTCAATCACTCCAACGTCAGCTTCCAAAAACTCCAGCTTAAGTGACAAATAGCCATCATATGGGTAATCAGCAGGGCTGAGGCCCCATATCTGCAAGGCACTGATAGGTGTCAATGGCAGGTGTGTCAAGTATCTGTCGTAGAAGGATCTGTACAGCAGAGTCACTTGAGAACCAGTATCGAGTATGGCTTTAGCATAAATGCCTTCAATCTGCACTGGTACAGCAGAGCTTGGCCCCACTAAGCCCTCAGGTATAGTGTCTTCCACTTTCTCGTCTGGTTTAATGCACTTGGTGGAACGTGTTTTCACCACAGGGAAGCCAGGCCGTTCCTTTACTGGTTCCCGTGGTAGTTTCCCGACTTCTTTGTCAGTTTGATGAGGCGCTTGTTGACTCTCTTGAGATTTTCTTCACCATCACATTCCCTTTTGAAGTGTCCATCCTCCCCACATCTATAGCAAAATATCCCGGGTCTATCTTCCTCAGTGCCAGTTCTTTGCAGTGTGTCATTCCTCCGGTGTTTAGCCTTGGCAGGGATTTCAAATTGTGGACCTTGGGTGTCTGACGGGGATGTAACTGTAGCAGCTTTAAGGCTAATCATTTCTGCTTTCATAACAGTAATGTCTCTTCTGAGTTGTTCCACTTCAGGATCAACTTTAGTTTCAGGAGTGGGTCTGGGGACTGGAGTAACAGTCTTTGACATCACTGGGCTTTTTACATCATTCCTACTTTGAAGCATGTCCTCTTCCTCTCTGACCTCTTTCAATAAGTCACTGAAGGTAGGTGGTTCGCGCAGCTTATGGGTCATGCGAATGCGAAGGGCAATCATGTCTTGTGGCAAGGCACCTCTCACAATCTGCTCAATGCGAAGTCGATTCATTTCTGACAGCTGCACCCCCCCTTTCCTGAATACACAGTGTAGCAGTTTATCTAGCCTCATCAAATAGGTAGACAGCCTCTCACCTTCACATTGAAGTGTATGCCGGAATCTAATGAGAAGATCAGACGGACTTTCAGTTGTTCCAAAAGCTGTCTCCAAAACTTGCATGTAGTCATATGAAGTAGCAGAAGGGTTTTGTGCTCTTAGAAACCTCACTATGTCAGCACCTGGACCCTTAAGACTTTCCACTATCCTCTGTTTTTTCACATTGTCACTGCATTGCCATTCTTCCAATAAATGCATTGTTTGCTCTGCCCACGCGTCATACTCTTCTTCCCCAGTGGGGGTGGGTTTCACACCAGAAAACATGCGGAGCTTCCTGTAACTTTGAGTGTCAGCAGGTGCAGTGTTACATTTGTCCACCAGGGAGCTTATGGCATTGATCAGGGCAGTATTCATGTCAAGTGGTGAAGGGTTAAGCAAGCCTTTGACATCAGTAACTGTCTTTCCTTCATGCCTCAAAAAGGACAACAGCTTGGCTTCAAAATCTCCACCTTCCGCATGAGCAGGGAGCACATGAACAGGCCAAGGACCAGCCTCTCCAGGGAGCCCAACACGGTCTGGTATAGTCTGCTTAGTAAGATCAGTGGATGACCGAATCAACACAAACTGGGTTTTGGAAGCTACATCTCGACAGCGATCAACTATTTTAGCAGTTCCAAAAGCTTTAACAAGACTCAAAGCTTGGAGCAGAACATCATCTGTGACGTTTGCGTCAAAATTACTTAGCACTAATGCATTTTCACGAGCTATTTGCTTCCTTTTACACCAAGCTTCAATCTCAGCAACATCCATTTTGTACGCTTAAAATCAGTGAGGGGAGAGGAAAAAAACAAACAGTGAATTAAACTGTTAGCAACACTGGCCACTCAAATATTCAGTATGAGACTGCAATAGCAGGTTTAAATCTGCACACAACACTGAGGGATATTACAAATCTACAAAGATCCCGGACGAGGCCCCCAAAAATGTAACCCTTTTCACCATAGGCTCGTGATGAGGTAAGTACATTATACAGAAACATATAAAGTATTAAACCCTCCTAACCCCAATGCTTGGTAAAATGGTGAAAGAGACATTCCATTGTATGATAAACATGTCTAGGAACACTATGATTCTCACTCTCTCTTCTCAACAATGAGGGGGGGAAAAAAAAAGAATAATAATCTGGTTTTAAACCCCAGCAAATATTAGCACAGATAATATTTACCTACACAAATACAGGGCATGTGATGAAACAAACAACAAAAACGCAATGGCTCAGTTTCCTTCTTTTATATTATGCAAAAATCCCATAACAGTTGAACAACAAATATGAAAATAAACAGAAAACAATATGAAAAGACCGGAGTAATAAAGCCAATAGGCTATGATAACCTGAGTGCACTCTTTTAGTTTTGTTCTTTTAGCAGGCCTGCATTAGGTCGTTGGCGCGCTTAAAGTTGGAGCTCATAGAGTGGAAAAAAACAACAACAGTACCTCCCGGAGTAAAGCGAAAGACACAGATCCTACCACGTCTGTAACTTTCTCTCTCGTCAAGCGTCACCGTCTGCCACGGCACAACAAGGGTTAAACAGCTTTGTCCGTCCAGCACTCATAACCACACAGTCTCCGATGAAGGAAAACACTTGCATCAGCCGTCGAAACACTTCCCGATGCAGTCTCCTCTCATCCAGCAATCGAACGATCATGAACTGCGGTCCTTCCCACGACGATGTCACAATACTGCAAAACCACGAGCTAACTTAGCCAGAGAGGCTAACAGATCTAAGCTCGCTCCACAGTGTAAAACCACACATCTCCCGTGGTAGTTCACAGTTTCACCGTCACAAACCCCTCAGCCGAGAGTGTGATGTTCAATAAAACAAATTACACTCCAACTTAAAGCATTAAGTGCACAAAACTCTGTGTCAGTAGCGGACTATCCCTCGTGCTCCGTTCAACTCTGTCTTTTTGGGGGGGGTTTTTCCACTCTTCCCTCTCCTTTCTTCACGTGAGTACGTATACATTAAACAGGATACTTTATTAGTTACTAAATCTCGAACATTAACAAATAGATTAGTAAGCTTTCCCTATGTACTGAACCCTCATTAAAACATTTTAAAGAAAACACAACTTAATTATTAAATTATCAAACACATCTGAACAGCACAAGGTAATTAAATGATAATTATTATTACATTGCCAACAACTAGACATTATCCACCTCAATAACTCTTATTGTAAATTATTGCATTGAAGCAAGCACTTTATCAAACCCAAAAAAATAAAATAACTTGCATATTTCAAAAATAAAGCAAAATAAGCAACTGATATTTATCAGGTCATTACACATATATATATATATAACTAAACAGTTTCATTGCTAAGTACATGACTGTTCGTATAAAAAATTTAATTTAAATGTTATATATAAAAGTTTGAATTAAATAATTGGCATCACATACCATTGTAACTTTTTTTTTATTGAATTCTTAATTTTAAAAAATTATTAATTTTAGTTTTGTTTGTTTTTAAATTGGTTTCCGAATTGTAATATTTTATATTATTTTGAAGTCATTTGAAAAGTGTTATTAATGGTTCCGTTCTAGGTGTCAATATTTGTCCCCTTCACATGAGTACAGTACTTAATATAAAGTTAAAAGGGCTCCAAAGGCCACATAATTTATTTACTTATTTATTTTATTTTTTATTTTTTTTTTGCTTTTTATCTGTTTGTGTATTTGATGGGGTGGAGTGGAGGGGCATACTTCTAAAAAAAAATTTGTTGTGCCCCTGTACACATATACAGTAAGATTTCCATTGTTTTATGCTACATCTTCTTGTTATCAGTGAACTGTATCCTGTGCATGATCTGATGTGGTCCTATAACAGTTTAGGTGCCTGAAGTTGAAAGTGCGTGGCCTAATACAGAATTTATTTACTTAATTTACTCAAATATAATTAAATAAGTGCAGGTCTGAGAGCATTGACTGATAAGAACAAAAAATAACTTCCAGTCTTTCTTGCCATCAGATATACACTCACTGGCCACTTGATTAGGTACACCTGCACGCAATTATCTAATCAGCCAATCGTGTGGCAGCATTGTAATGTATAAAATCATGCATATATGGGTCAGGAGCATCAGTTAATGTTTACATCAACCATCAGAATGGGGGAAAAACATTTGATTTCAGTGATTTGGACCATGGCATGATGCACAACAGTCTCTAGGGTGTAAAGAGTGTGCAAAAAACATCCAGCGAGTAGCAGTTTTGTGGGCAAAAATAGCTTTTTAATGACAGAGGTCAGAGTAGAATGGCCAGACTGGTCCGAGTTGACAAGAAGGTGACAGTAATCCAAATAAACACACGTTACAACAGTGCTATGCAGAAAACCATTTCGGAATGTACAACACTTCAAACTTTGAGGTGAATGGGCTACAACAGCAGAAGACACTCTGGGTACCAATAATGCCAGCTTAGAACAGGAAACTGAGGTTGCAGTGGGCACAGGCTCACCAAAACTGGACGGTAGTTTATAGGAAAAACATCGCCTGGTCTGACAAATCTGGATTTCTGCTGAGGTTCACAGGTGGTAGGGTCAATGCAGCTTCAGCTTTGTGTTCTTGGCTGACAGAAGTGAAACCCAGTGTGGTGTTCTGCTGTTGTAGCCCATCCGCCTCACGGTTTGTAAATATCCTAAGAGATCAGCAGTTACAGAATTACTCCAACCAGCCCATCTGGCACCAACAATAATACCATGGTCCATATCACTGGGCTCACATTTTTTCCCCATTCTGATGGTTGATCAGCTCCTGACCCATATTTGTCTGATTTTATACATTACACTGCTGCCACACGATTGGCTGATTAATTGCATGAATAAGTAGATATCCATGTGTATCTAATAAAGTGGCCAGTGAGTGTATATGAGCTTTACAGGTCAGCTAGACAGACTTTGATTAATATGCAACACAGTAGTATATTCAATACATACATATATATATATATATATATATATATATATATATATATATATATATATATATATATATATATATATATATATATATATATATATATATTTATATATATATATATATGACCCATATGAATCAATAGATTTTATTTATTTTATTTAGAACAATGCAAAACGTACAGCAAAAAACATGTCAGGGGCTTATAGGGAAGATTACCTGAAAAAAAAAAAAAGAAAGGAAAGAAAAGAAAAAAAAAAATAAGCATTGTAAACAGTTGTATAGTTTGTATTGCTTTCCATTTTTTTCTACTTTTGGAGATAGTTTCCAGATGATTTAGTGATGATCACATCACTTTCTTCAAAATTAACAACAATATCAGCTTCTTTTTGGAAATAATTTTCTACCTCTCTCCAAAAGAACTTAGGACACTCCCAAGATAAATGATTAATAGTCTCAAGGGCACTTTTACAATGAATCAATAGATGGACAATAGAACAAAATCACAGGACTATCCAATCCAAATATCGGACAGCTAAACCCCAACGTCGTGACGCCTGAGTTTAGCGTGATGACGTCATTGGCGCGCGTCCCGGCCGAACTAAACATTTTTGGGATAGGACAAACGGTGTTGATTGTGTACCCAAATATCCAGCAGTGTTTCAAAGTGTTCCGTTTCATTGTTAAAGCGGACAGGTGAAAGAACACGCGTGATTGAGTGAGTGACACAGTCCGCGGGTGAGTGAACAATTTGTTTAGAAAGACTGAAGGCAAAAAGTTGAGCTAGCTAACAGGCTAACCTCAACATACCATAATAAAGCTTAAAGTTGAACATCTACAACATAAAGACCAAAATACCTCGAACATCTCAAAACTTTATTCTCTGCTACATGAAGTGTTAAATGATTTTGTTTAGGGGGTTCAGGTTTGTCCAATTGCAGTTTAAGAACTTGTTGTATTGTAAACATGATTAAAACCAGATTACGTTGACAAAGTTCGACAGTAAATGTAATGAAATCTCTGAATGCTGTATGTGCCTTTTCGGTGTCATTGCAAAACAACATGTTGGACAGCAGCAAGACTTTGGGTTAAACTGGCCTTTTTATGTGAACTAGGAAGACTTCTTCAGAGGGAATTTGCCAAAAGGAGATTTCACTGTGGATTAATGCTTTATTTACAACTAGTGGTGGACCGATAGGGGTTTTAATTGCCAATGCTGATACGTTTATTTAAAGAGCAGGGTGGCCTATTGCTGCCATATGTAATACAATTAAATGACTGCAAATTTGCTGAAATGAAGTGGACACTTATTTTATGCATTATTTACTGAAAATTAAATGTAACTTGTTAAACTATTTGTATTAATTATTTTATTTTTAGCCTTATTGTTTTGACAAGGCTTTGGTAATAGGATTGGTACAATGGAGAAGGGGACATTTCTGTTAATAGGTCAGACAGACATTATTGGATAATGCCAATAGTCTCAAAATGGCTAAATATTGGGTGATTCATTTGCCTGATGATACATTGGTGTATAACTTACCACAACTTTGGCTGTCATGATATGTAGACTTATGCCTATGAATTCTAATTTAGTCTTTAGTCTTGAATTTTCTAATGAGGTGTAGTAAATGTTTGTGTCCATATGAGTTGCTTCTACACATTGGACGATTTTATTATAAGACAACCTGCAATGACTGTCTTTTAAATGGATGGTTCACCCAAAAATAAAATTTGCTGATATTTTACTCACCCTCAGGCCATCCAAGATGTATATGACATTCTTTCTTCTTTCAGAACAGGATTTAAGATTATTAGGAAAGTATCCCAGGTTTTTAGCTTCATCCAATGCAAGTGAATGGACAACAATTTTTGACAGTCCAAAAATGAATCCACAGGACTCCAGTCAATTAATGTCTTCTGAAGTGAATCGATAAGTTTTGCTCTGTTTACCTCTGAGGAATGTACTTCACATGAGAGTTTGGTCAATTTAAACAGTTACAGAGAGCTGGTGGAAGAACTGATTTAAAGTTAAAAACGTTTTAATTGGCGATTTGCTTTTTACACAAACATATCGATTCACTTCAGAAGACATTACTTAATCGACTGGAGTCGTGTGTATTATTTTGATGCTGCCTAAATATGCTTTTTAGACTGTCAAAAATTGGAGTCCATTAACTTGCATTGGATGAAGCTAAAAACCTGGGATACGTTCCTAAAAATCTTAACTGCTGTTCTGATGAAAAAAGAAGGTCATATGCATCTTGGATGGCCTGAGGGTAAATTATCATTTAATTTTAATTTTGGGTGAACTATTCCTTTAACCTGACTTGAAAATAACTTATGGTTCCTGTCAAGTAGTCATATGCAAAAAGTAATACAGTACCACTGAATATATGCTCAAATATATAGATTCAAATGACGAGACATGAAGCAAGTTATCGTAGTGTTTTGTTCCAAATACTTGTTCCAACATCCAACTTGTATACTGGTGAGTTCTACAATCTGAATTAAATCTAATCTAAAATATATTTAAATTTTCTTTTTCTTTTTCATTTACCTTTAATCTTTATAGTGAAGTAGCTTTAAAGGGGATAATATTAGACATGCAACTTCTCAGAGAGGGTTGTCTGTGTGCTGTGCTTTAGAGTGCTAACAATAGCACAGTAATTGTTGGACTGTCAGCACGCTAAAATCCTTTCCGAGAAGTTGTGGGTCTAAATTCATCCCCTTTAAAGCACTGTAGCTGCAACCATCAAAGCATGATTTTTTTTAAACAAATCCACCACCTTCTAAAACACAATGTGTCTTGTGCTGTGAGTGTTTGGTTTTTAAAAATATTCTACTTTTTAAAATGGCCCCTATGTTCCGTTTTATTGCCCTACAGCCAGGTGTTTTTGAACATTAGAACGCATACCATTTTAACGACCTGGGTTGTGTTTCCCTTAAAATAACTTAACCACCATAGTACAACGCATCAATAGAGAAATGAATTAGCTAGTCACGACTGTTTCCCAAAACCGTAGTAACTCTCACTCATCTGTCGTTGGAATCACATTAGTTCAACAATAAACAGCAGTCGTTAATGTCGTTATGCAGGGGGTGGACTAGTAACTTCTGCAGAGGAAAAATGGAGGTAAAATTATTATAGCTAATTTAAATTGACACCAGAAAGCTATTTACTTCAAGAAATCTGCTTAAGACATGAAAGCAACATTTTACATAGTTAAGCTATGTTGGTAACAATAGAACTTGTGACCATAGCTGGCTCAAAATGCTTTTGGAAAACACACCCCTTTACGATGTAGAAGCATGTTTGATTAGTTTTTGGTGAACATGACAATAAAACCAGCATAATTCTGCTGGCCTTCCTTAATGGAATATTCTGGGTTAAATTCAAGTTAAGTTCAATGGACAGCATTTGTGGCAAAATTTTGATTACCAGAAAATTATTTAAACTTCCCTTTTAAAAAAAAGCAAAAATCAAGGTTACATTGAGGCACTTACAATGGAAGTGAATAGGGCCAATTTTTAGAGGTTTTAAATGGCAGAAATGTGAAGTTTATCATTTTATAAAAGCACTTGCATTAATAATCAATTATTTGAGCTGTAAAGTTGTTTAATTTTTACAGTAGTTTTAGAGTTTGTTGTCATTACATCACCATTACAAAAGTTGTAAAATTGGCAATAACTTCATACAGAAAAGGTTAGTAAGCGATCTTATTACACTAAAATCATGTTAACATTGTTTTGTGGCTATACATAAAAAGTATAAAGTGAGTATTTTTAACGTTTATGGATTGGCTCCATTCAATTCCATTGCAAGTGTCACACTGTAACCAATATTTTTGCTTTTCTCAAAGAAAAGGAGGTACAAGTCTAAGTTTATTTTGTCTACATCTACATTATGCAACAAATGCTGTTGATTGAGCTTAACTTGTATTGAACAGACTATTTGACTTGTCATACAAATAACCCACTGACTAGTCGATTTTGAAGATGTGTAGTTTTGCACATCCATAGTATATTGTGCCTATTAACCACTGGGACTTCTATGAAATTATGTTAAATAGTTATCCTAAGATTTACAATATATTTTTAACCAGTTGCCACCTGGTTTACCTCTGTTTGAACAATGTTTACTTATACGGCCTGGTTTAGGAGAATCTAATGTCTCTTTTTTTCTCTGTCGTTGTTTTCCAGTGATTGTGACTCCAGGCCTTGTGCACACAGTTTTCATCTTGCTGCTGTCGTCTTAAATAATGGAAGAGCCCCATGTTCACTGCATTTCCTGCATAAGCAGACGATGCATGGTTAAGCCTGAACCCGGCACTTCCTGTGACCTCCTAACCTGCCCACTTGTATGTGGTGCTGTCTTCCATGGCTGCAAGGCAGTCGAACACAAGCTGCTATGCCCACTCGAAAGGGTGCCATGTCTTAACCACAGCATAGGATGCCCATTTACTCTGGCCCGTGGCCAGATGGCAGACCACCTTGAGGTGTGTCCAGCAGGTGTGGTGTGCTGCACTATGGAGTGGAACAGGTGGCCAGTGAATGACGAGGATTATCGTTCGTATGAGCGACTGAGTCAGGAAGCAAATGAAGTGGAGCAGCTTGACATGGCACTTGCCCTTCAAGACCAGCGCACCATGTTGGCGTCACTCAAGCTTGTCTCTCTGGCGCCCACTAATTGCCCAGAGAAAAAGACTCAGGTACCAGGACAAAATGAAAAGCTTGGTGTAGTTGCAGCTGCTCAGGCTCCACATGTGCCCATGGAGACAGTTGAGATGGAGCCTAGTACAGCAGGCTGCTCAAAGGACAAGATTACCAATGGAATTAATGGCCTGAATGAAGAACATTATGGTGAGCTCTACCAAACCACCGTAGAGACAACCAAAAGCCTGTCTGCAGCTCTCAACATCCTGATCCACCTCAATTCTTCAGAAACCGACTGTACGACCACTAACGCATCAGCTACACATCTAGAATGCAATGGGGAACTGCATGAATCCATAATGATGAGGCAAGACACCAGGTTTGACTGTGATAAAATAGCCAATGGAGTAACTGGCTTAAAGGAGGAGTTACAACCTCAACAGCACCAAACCCTGATGGAGCTTGGCAGGAGCTTGGCCTCTGCCCTTGGTGCACTAGAAGATGCTGTTAAGGGCACTGAGCCAATTAGTGTCTCCATAGTTAAGGAGAATGGTAAGCTCAACCAGTCAGAAACTTTGAAGTCAGCAGATGTTGATATGAAGGAAATTACTTCTGAGGTTGAGGGCGAGCTTGGGGCTGTGGGGGGTATTGATGGAGAAATACCTTCACATTTTCTTTCAGAAGGTTGTTGTAAAGACCTTAATAATGAGGCAGTAGGCGAGTGTTGTCCAGTCATGTTAGTGGACATAGAGAGGCAAGGTTTCTGTAATGGCTCACATAGTATTGTAGATTGTAAAGATGAGGAACACCATCACATTATGGAAACCACCCCAGAAAACCATCAATGTTCAGAGTCCAGAGGTTCTTGGGAACTTGTTGGTCCTTTAATTCCCCATAGACCAGAGGTCAGATATGACCAACTCCCCTCCTTGATCCAGGAGACACAAGCACCATTGCTGCAGCTGCCCATACATGCTCAGGCTCTGACTGTCCAGAGAGACATTGCGCTACCTGTAATGGCATTAGACTTTGAAGATAGGGCTTTTGAGAGGAAACTCCAGAACCTTCAGTTGCTGCGAAATTTTATGCCACTTGCACTTAATGGACGGAAGGGGTCATTTACTGATGGCTTCCTCCATAGACATTCACGTTGCAAAATGGAGGACAAAGCTGTGGACACATCAGATTTAGAACAGGAGCCGCAGGATGACCCCATGGGTCTTGGCGAAATTGATTTTACGGCTGCAGCTCTTCTCTTCTGCTTGGAGGAGTCGCCACGAGCTCGGAGGATATCTGACACAGTCTATGCATTTGGTGGGACACGTGTTGACTTCGGCACCCAAACCTTTAGTTTCCCTGCTGCCATCTTGGCAACAAGTACGATGGTTGGAGAGGTTGCATCAGCCTCTGCTTGCGATCGAGCTGCACCCCGCCTTTCGCAACCAAGTCCGTTTTGCACTCTACGGCTTGATCTCACACTGGAGCAGCTCGTGCCTCGTCCAAGCTGGGCTCCACGAGAGGGCTCCATGTTTACCTTTGAGTGTGGTCAGCTTTTCCGCCGAGAGGAGTTCCTTTCACATTTCCGAAATGTTCATGGAGATATCCATTCTGGACTCAATGGCTGGATGGAACATCGTTGCCCTTTAGCGTATTATGGCTGCACATTCTCTCAGCGAAGATTCTGCCCATCCAATCAAGGTTCAAAGGTTGTTCATGACCGCCACCTCAGGTCATTTGGGATACAACCTTTGTCAGAACCAGTGACAGAACCTAAGTGTGATCACCTGAGTGGATTGCCTTTCGAAGTACTTCAATATATTGCACGGTTTGTGGATGGCTTTGGCTTGTGCCAGCTGTCAATGGTGTCTCGTACAATGAGGGATGTGTGTGCCAGTCTGCTGCAGACCCGTGGCATGGTGGTGGTGCAATGGGAGAAAAAGCAATATTCAGATGGAAGACGTAGCTGGCAGATAAAAGATAAGGTAGAGTATGTCTGAACAATGACTGCATGCTGGGTCTACAGACCACATACATATTTCTTCTTGAATCTACTCCTTTTTCAAATTCATTAAAAGAAACAATATGAGCAGGTAACACATTTTTACCATATTATTGTTAGTGACAAGTTGGGTTGCAGCGGTATATGCACGGTATACCACGGTTTGAAAATGGACAGTTATCATACCATGTACATTTGCTTATTGAGAAAAAAATGCAATCAGACAGAGAATCTCACATGCGCGTGCGTTCCTCCTTGTCTGCCTGTCAGACTTGTCAACTTGCGACACACACACATGCAGTGGAGAATATGTCAGAGAGAAGCAAGGCGAGGGGGTCTGACATGAGAGTGTGTGTGTGTGTGTGTGTGTGTGTGTGTGTGTGAGAGAGTGAGTTAAAGCAGTGTTTCTCAGCTGGTCTATTTGGACTGGGTCGTGGACAGCAGGGAAAGAACAATGCCATGGTTCTCCCATTGAAGATATTTCGGCAACCGCCCAAGTGATAGACTATTTAGGACTGCCGAGGCAGATTTAATGATAATCTCGCAGACATGGGCAATTTACGGCCCTCAGACTGGATCAGACCCTCCACATGGTTTAATGTGGCCTGTGGCTCATTTATCGTAAAAGCGTTGTTTTTTCATTGGATATTTCTGTTAACTTGCATTGGGACCTAACGTGTCTCCACAAGTGTTTAATATGCTCAGGGTTGCCAGATAAGAGATGCAACACCCCCAGTTTGAGATGCGCAAATTGGAAATATGCCGCCTAATGTTATACTTATTTTGTGCAATCTGGCAACCATGCACGCGAGTGAGCTATTTCTATATCTGGCTTTCCCCTTTGAACAAACTATGTGATCTGTAGTGCAATATTCTGCTCAAGGAAAAGTGTTATACGGCTACTCTGTGTCCATTCTTGAGGCTGCTTGTGATGTTTGGTGCTAATTTGCAGGTAAACCTTCTCAGGGATTAAATAAAATGTAGAACATAGATCTCGGCATCATTGACACATGGAGGGGTAATCATTGACATGCAAGCAAAAGCAAGCCAGAGATGAATTTGTATATGTATTTTTTATTTGTGCAATTTTGAAATGTTGAAGTCCCTTCGCACCTGTATGTTAATCTAACTCTTGCAGTAATCATTTATCATAATCATGCAGCCTGTGTTATTCAGTTGTGTGCTGAACAACCATCAAGGAGACCCGTATCGTGACCCTTTTAGCATGTAAACGGGTAATGTTTTAGAAAAAAAAATATGTAAACTCGCCTGCTATACGACAAACATTAAAAGTTCTATAACATTTTTTTTTTTTTTTTTGTTAAAACAGACAAAAAATTAATGCAGAGAGTGTTGAATTGAATAATAAATTAACATGGAAGTAGAGATGGTAAAATAAATGTAGCTAAGCCTTTATTCAGTTTTTTTAATGCCTGGTAGAAAAGTATCTACCTTTGTAGAGCAATACAATACTTTAGGCAATTGCAGAATAGTCCCATTAGAGTACACAACTATTTCTGGGATTAAAAGATACAAAAACCAAATCAATGCAGAACATCTAAAAAGGAATACAATGTGGCCCCTTATGCACTAAAAGCCCGATGTTACCCCTTTACCAAAATATTTACAAATATTAATAATTACACATCACCTTTACATATTTGTTTCAGGATTTTACATGAGTTATATTTTGACTAAATGTTATAGTTTCATATGAAATAATCAAAAGGTAGAATCTATTAGACCTCATTTTATATCAACAGTGGCAGTTGTAGTTAAAGTTTAAAGATGTGTTTCAGCTAGTATTTTTTTTTCACAAATACATTAATTAGGGGCCAAGCACCGAAGGTGCGGAGGCACCTATTGTGTCTGTTCTGGTTCTTATTAGGGGCCAAGCACCGAAGGTGCGGAGGCACCTATTGTGTCTGTTCTGGTTCTTATTAGGGGCCAAGCACCGAAGGTGCGGAGGCACCTATTGTGTCTGTTCCGGTTCTTATTAGGGGCCAAGCACCGAAGGTGCGGAGGCACCTATTGTGTCTGTTCCGGTTCTTATTAGGGGCCAAGCACCGAAGGTGCGGAGGCACCTATTGTGTCTGTTCCGGTTCTTATTATTAGGGGCCAAGCACCGAAGGTGCGGAGGCACCTATTGTGTCTGTTCCGGTTCTTATTATTAGGGGCCAAGCACCGAAGGTGCGGAGGCACCTATTGTGTCTGTTCCGGTTCTTATTAGGGGCCAAGCACCGAAGGTGCGGAGGCACCTATTGTATCTGTTCCGGTTCTTATTAGGGGCCAAGCACCGAAGGTGCGGAGGCACCTTTTGTGTCTGTTCCGGTTCTTATTCTTCTTCTTCTTCTTCTTCTTCTTCTTCCGACTGGGCGTCTATGGCAGCCCATAGAAGCGTATGCGGGAAAGTTGTACCCTTTGCACCCTATGACGTCATTTTCCGTCATTAAAATTTTTTTCCGCCATTTTGAATTGTCCAAAAAACCTACTTTTGCGAACTCGTCCTAGACGGTTTGTCCGATTTTCACCAAAATTGCACCAGATCATCTTCAAGCAGTGCCGACAAAAGTTATGGAATTCAAGTTGATTCGTCAAACTGTTTTCGATAAATGCACAAACAAATTTTACGTAACGCTTGCAAAAACTAACGTAAGGCTGTATCTCCGCAACGCTTAATTGTATTCAGACCAAACTTGGTATATGTTATCACAAGCATGACCTGAGGCTACATGCTGCGTTTCGGCGCAGCGCCACCTACTTGTCCGGAGATTCAAAAATTGGCTATTTTTGTTTATAACTTCTGAACGGTTTGTCCAAAAATCATAAAAGTGATCTCGTTACATTCAGGGCATCATGCTGAGTCGACTGATATCCAATTTTCTCAGATCGGCCATTTTGGCTGTCGGCCATTTTGAATTATGTGCTAAAATGCTGTATTTTTTGAACGCATGAATGAATTGTTACAAAACTTGGTATGGCTCATCAGTACGATGCCCTGAAGGAGCCAGAGAAGTTTCGAAACAGCGCCACCTAGTGGTAAAATTAAATTTTCAAATGCTTATAACTCTGGCTGGGGTTGACTTATTTTCACGGGAGTCATATTATTAGATTCCTGAATCCTTGCCGAGTCCAACGATACCAGACTTGCCAAGTTTCGGCATATGATTAGTGCAGCGTTGTAATTTAGCGCTTAAAAAACATTTGCGGATATCTTCAAAACCGCTAGTCCGATCGAGACGAAACAACTGTCAGAAGTTTGGAAACATAGGTCACTGGCAATATGCCAATGCCCAAATCTCAAAATATTGATGGTAAGGGGTAGTAAAATCCAATCAAATTCATGTGTCAGTCATTTTTGACCTGTTTTTTCACATAAATGTCTATAACTCCGAAGCAAATTGAGATATTTTCACCAAAATTGACACAGATGTATGGGCTCACTCTGAGGACACATAAAAAATGGTGGTATTGTGCCACTTGTTGGCCCTATAATAGAACAAAACACAAAATTACCATTGACTTATACAATTTTGTGATTAAAATGCTATACTTAACGAATGCATTGGTGTAACATTACAAAACTCTGTATGCCATCAGCAGCATGTCCTGAAGGTACTCAAAATATTTTGAGACAGCGCCACCTTTTGGTCAAAAGTTATAACTAAATTTCCCAAAATGCTAATAACAGTTGTATAAATTTACCTATTGTAATCACACTGTTCTCAATTGATTCTTTGGGTTTTGCCAAAAACATAGATAACATTTTTCCCATAATCAGCCAAACTTCCTGTCCACCATCTTGATTTTCCTTCAATGCCTACTTTTTCAAACTCCTCCTAGACCGTTAGGGTTATGGTTTTCACCAAAAATCGAATCGTATCATCTCCAGACCATGCCAACTACAATTTATGGATTTTGTGACGATAGACAACTGTTTTTGTAAACTGCCAGATCAAAGCCTACGCATGCTGCCAAAATTACCATTCAGGCTTTATCTCTGCAATGCCTTGACATTTTGACACCAAACTTTATATGTCTCATTGTCACCTCACTGACCACACCACATACATTTCATAACTGCACCACCTATTTGTCGAAAGTGATAATCAATTAAATCATATTTTTAGTTAATGTATATGATTTTTCATCCATTTGCCTAAATTCATCTTTACATGTCTCTAATTGCTACTTGCTGCAGTTGGTCTGACCATTCCAGCCATGTTGGCATGTCTTGTCATCATCTTTGCGCTTGGCCCTGGTAATGGCTGCTTGCAGCTATATTTTATTATTATTATTATTACTTTTATTTAAGACTATCACACTGACCTAACCATGGTAACGAGGAGCCTTTCCTTCTGTGTAATATGTGTATAAATATGTAATATTAGTTAACAAACGGGATAATAATGGGATCATTTAAGTAAATATGCTCTTCAATTTTTAAAAGGGGGAGAAACAATTTTCTCTAATGTTGACATCAACATTAAAAATAATGTCACTTGATGCATGTCCTTGTACTTGAAAACCATGAATAAAACTATGCAACATAAAAGGAAATGCAACCCAGGATACATTAAATACAGGTTATGTTTAATCTATGGCAGGTCGCCACTTGATTTCCAATCTAAAATCTGCGTCCTGAAGCAAAACCAGTTGAGAACCACTGAGATAAAGGTACAGATAGGAGCAGTATGGTTGTGCTGTTGTGCATTTACAGTATGTGTTAATTATTAATAATCATAGGACATTACTTCAAAAGCTCACACAGCTGATGTTATTTTTCATTTAGTAGTTCATTTAACATGCTATGCTAACATGTAAACTAACATGCTTTATTTATATAACATGTTATAGTTACATGACAATTTTTATCATGTTTATAATTCTGTTTATTATAATTCTGTTAGCTTTCTTATTTATTTTATTTTCAAAAGGGAAACTTTTTTACACATACTTCAATAAAATAAATGGTTTCAAGTTAACTTTTTTTTATAGTAATTGTGTTATACCGTGAAACCGTGATATTTTCTGAGACGGTTATCTTACCATGAAAATCTCATACCGTTGCAACCCTAGTGACAAGCAGTTCCATAAAGCCCAATGTATACTTAGTTTTTTTATGTGTATGCTATGTGTACAGTCGAACACTCTAGCCTTTCAAAGTTTATTCTGTTTGACCGTGTGCACATACAGAGGTGGTCTATGCATGAGTTTTACAAATGCAGGTATCTCCTGACCTCTTCATACATACACTCTTGGCCTGCACATACACTGTTTCCACTTTCATTTCCTGCTGTTCATTTGCATTTATGTTGTTTCATGAAAGCAACTGCCCAACTGTGAGTGTTGCCATCTTGTGGACCCACTAATTAGTGTAAACAATTCCAGGCACACATACAGATTGTGCAAGCAGAATACTTGGTTAAAAACAACTGTCCTGCATACATACATACTGTGCTCACATACCCTGCTGATGATGAAATTACGTCACTAGCCCTGTACGCATACACTAGTATAAGTGTAAATATCGAAGTAAACTTTGGAGTTAAGTAACCATCGCCCATTTTGTTTTATTGCAGGTTTGGCGTTTTAGTACAGCCTTTAGCCCAGTTAACAGGTGGGAGTTTGCGGACACCTCTAGCATGGCAGACCACCTGAAATGTTGCCCATACAATGAAGTTCTCCGACAGGTGGAGGCAGTTCCGTTGCCCTGCATGTGCACTACAAGAGAGCTAACGCGAGACGGCAGATCACTACGATCTGTTCTCAAACCAGTATCATAACAAAATGGAAATATATTTTTTACAACATAACTAAAACACTACAATATCTAACCTCTTCAATCTACCGTAAACTATCACTGTGTAAATAAAAAAGGAAACAAAATATATTTTGATTATTTTTTTATGAATGTATCAAAGATTAGTTTGGGGTGTGTGTATATATGCGTGCGAGTGAGTGAGTGAGTGAGTGAGATCTAATGTTTCATCCACTAAAAATCTAATTCCACTAACACACCCAGGCCTTTGTATCAAGAACAAGGAGAGTACTGGTTTAAGGAAGGGTAAACTATAGTGTAACATGGCTTAATTCAGTGGGAATAAATTGGCCTCTATAGCACTTGATTTATTTGTCTTGACACAGGTAATCTCTGTAACCATTTAAAGTTTAGCAGATAATGTCTGCTGATATTAAAATGTGCACTGTTTGGTTGAAGAAACTGATCTTTTGGAGTAAATTGTCTTTGGATCATAGAGATTTACATTGCAAACAGGTTTGCCTCACCATGGGGAGCAGCTGTCATGCTTTGGAATCCAATTGAAATTCAAGGTCTCCATTTTACAATCCATGGGCTCTGGTGTATGATTCTATTACATTGCCAAAGCATAGTGTTGCTTTTCCATTTACAACCTACAGTAGATCAGCACTCTTATTAAAAACACTTAATGTAAGATCTTTTATCAACAGTAATCTCAATCAGTATTACATTTGCCAGTTCTAAAGACATCTGGAAATGGCACCAGTTGCCTTCTGAACAGCACAGGACACTTTGGTTCAGTCTCAAAAACTATTTAACAAAATATCAGCATGTCAGTTTAGCATGCCTTTCATATCTTGACATTTACAGTCTATACTTGCACTTTACTAAAAATTTTCTTCTGAACTCTACTGCACGTCCGGTTGATTAAGATTCAGGGAAAGTTTGGGTAACACTACATTTGAATAGCACAAAAAACTCCATAACACAGACAATATTTGATGTAAGATAGTATCACCTGTCATGAGTGAATTTGCCATGGATGGGTTTGGTTTTTACCATGCTCTTTAGTGGGTTAATGAAAAGCTATGCACCATTAATGTGTTATGGATCTGTTTTAGGCTTCTCAACTTGCGTGTCGCCCAAGGTTGTGTGTTCATGTCTATGTTATCAAAATTAGTTTTTTTTTTTTTTTTTGGTAATGCGCCCCACGCATTGTGTTACTGAATCTGTACTATATGAAGTCTGTTTTCTGATTATTAGGTTGAATATTGAGGATCAGAGCAAAAAAGAAATTGACAGTACAGAACTGTTGGATGGAGATGCATGTGGTTTTTGACTATGATTAATAAAAAATTATATATATATATATTTATATATATTGTATTATCGTTTGTCTGGCTCAGTGTTTTTCTCCTTTTTTAGAGATTATAACAAGTGTTGGGTGTAATTTAATGTTTCTACAACATGATTGGAGTCCACCTGTGGTAAATTCAGTTGATTGGACATGATTTGGAAAGGCATACACCTGTCTCTATAAGGTCCCACAGTTAACAGTGCATGTCAGAGAACAAACCAAGCCATGAAGTCCAAGAAATTGTCTTTAGACCTCTGAGACAGGATTATATAGAGGCACAGATCTGGGGAAGGGTACAGAAACATTTCTGCAGCATTGAAGGCCCCAATGAGCACAGTGGCCTCCATCATATGTAAATGGGAGAAGTTTGAAACCACCAGGACTCTTCCTAGAGCTGGCCACCTGCCCAAACTGAGCGATTAAAATTAAAACTGAGCCTTAGTCAGGGAGGTGAGCAAGAACCCAATGGTCACTCTGACAGAGCTCCAGTATATCTCTGTGGAGAGAGGAGAACCTTCCTGTAGAACAACCTTCTCTGCAGCACTCCACCAATCACACCTGTATGGTAGAGTGGCCAGTCGGAAGCCACTCCTAAGTAAAAGGCACATGACAGCCTGCCAAGAGTTTGCCAAAAAGCACCTGAAGGACTCTCAGACCATGAGAAACAAATTTATCTGGTTTGATGAAACAAAGATTGAACTCTTTGGCCTGAATGGCAAGCGTCATGTCTGGAGGCAACCAGGCATTGCTCCTCACCTGGACAATACCATCCCTACGGTGAAGCATGGTGGTGGCAGCATCATGCTGTGGGGATGTTTTTCAGCGGCAGGAACTGGGAGACTAGTCAGGATCAAGGGAAAGATGAATGCAGCAATGTATAAAGACATCCTTGATGAAAACCTGCTCCAGAGCACTGGGGCGAAGGTTCATCTTCCAACAGGACAATGACCCTAAGCACTCAGCCAAGATAACAAAGGAGTGGCTATGGGACAACTCTGTGAATTGTTCTTGAGTGGCCCAGCCAGAGCCCAGACTTGAACCCGATTGAACATCTCTGGAGAGATCTGAAAATGGCTGTGCACCAACGCTCCCCATCCAACCTGATGGAGCTTGAGAGGTCCTGCAAAGAAGAATGGAAGAAACTGCCCAAAAATAGGTGTGCCAAGCTTGTACCATCATACACAAAAAGACTTGAGGCTGTAATTTGTACCAAGGTGCTTCAACAAAGTATTGAGCAAAGGCTGTGAATACTTGATGTGATTTTTTTTTTTTTTTTTAGTTTTCAATACATTTGTAAAGATTTCAAACAAATTTCTTTCACATTGTCATTATGGGGTATTGTTTGTAGGATTTTGTGGAAAATAATGAATTGAATCCATTTTGGAATAAGGCTGTAACGTAACAAAATGTGGAAAAAGTGAAGCGCTGTGAATACTTTCAGGATGCACTGTATTTTGAATTTGTTGAGCAGAAAAGTGTTTTAGAAAGTTACTTAAAAGTAATTAGAACTGTCAAAAAATCTAAATCTAAATTAGTTTTCGAAGAAGTAATTAGTAAAGTAATCTGATTACAAATCTTAAAGAAATAATTAGTAATGTGTAGGGGATTAATATTTTTTAGTAACTTACCCAATACTGATTTTAAGTATGCAACATCCAAATGAAACTTTTAACAGGTTTACTTGTATGTATGATTTATTCTCTGTGAGTGTTTTGGTCTAAGGTTATAATCAAACATGTATTTTTATATATAGGTTAATATATACTTGCTGATGTCAGAAGATCTCATAATTTCCTGTCTGCTTCACAGTTTCATAACTATTCTAAGTTTGGGCACAAACACATTATCGCAAGCAAGTGAACTGTGGTCTAAATAGATGTTGCCATTCTTTAAAGGTTAAATATTTGGATGAATGGGCAGCAATCTTAAATTATTTCATTTCTGAGAGTTTGTGTGCAAACAAAGATTTAAAAAAAAACTTAGCCATGCATGAAAATAACTGTAATAGACCTTACAGTAGAGCTGTCAAAGATGGCGCTGCTGTGAGTAATGTCAATCCTACATAGTTCACACAGTCGGTGTGTAGATAGGCAGACAGATTAGATACAGATAGAATGGTTGATTGATTTTTTGGTCAAAATTTATGTACACATTATTTACAAGATTGCATGTATATTTTCAGGGTTACCAACTCACACATTTGGCATGAGACACACATTTGGGTTCTGTCTTGCGCGCTCACTCTACCCAAGTAAATCTCGCACCAAATACACAAAAATAAATTTCACCATTTGGATTTAAATAAGAAGATACTTAAGAGTTAGAAGAGATACTTTTCTTTTAACCCAAACTGATGCAGTGTGTAGCTTCTCATTTCTTAAACAACCTTGTAGGAAGATGTCGTCAAAAAGATGTTACTGTGTTTTAGAAGGGGCCAAAAATGTACATGTATCAAGCAAAGAAAACAACAAAGGAGATTGCCGAAATCACTGGAGTTGGGTTAGCCACTTGTTAGTGAGGCTAATCAGAAAAATTACTTCAATTTGCTTGGGAGCATAAAGATTGGACTGTGGAACAATGGAAAAAGGTAATGTGGTCTGATGAGTCCAGATTTAAACTATCATGCATAGTGCCCAATGTACAAGCCTCTGGGGGCAGTGTTATGATCTGGGGTTGCTTCAATTGGCCAGGCTTAGACTCAGCATCAGCATCATTTGCGGCAATAAAATTACGTCAGCTGACTACCTGAATGTACTGAAGACCAGGTTATCCCATCAATGGTTTTTTATTTACCTAACGGCACGGCCATATACAAGGACGACAATGCCAAGATTCTCGGGTTCAAACTCTGAAAGAGTGGTTCAGGGAGCATGAGGAATCATTTTCACCCATGAATTGGCTACCACAGACCTTAACCACATTAAAAGTCTTGGTATGTGCTGGAGAAGACTTTACAGAGTGGTTTGACTCTCCCGTCATCAATACAATCTCAGGCAAAAATGAATGCAACTCTGGACAGAAATAAAAGTTGTGATGCTGCATAAGGTTGTCGAAACTATGCCATGACGAATGCCGTAATCAAAGCTTAAGGCAGTCTAATTAAATATTAGAGTATGCAGCTTTTTTTTTTAGCTAGGCAGCGTAACAAGAAAACATAATTCAATATGAAATATATAAAATATAGCAACATATCTTAAATTTGGATTTTTCAGTTATTCAGAAAACAGTTATTTCTGTTTTAATTTATGGACACATTGACACATTACGCACAGCAGTGTAAAATAAACTCTTTGATGGGTTTAAAGACTCAAGGATTACCTATCTCGTGTCTCCCCCAGTGGACAAAATCGGTACTACACCCTGAACTGGCCTTCAGTGTAAATGTACCTGCGCATTTTAAAGTGTGACTGAAAACAGAAAGTGGTGAAATTTGTCACGTCATCAGACATTCCTGGTGAGCCTGACAAAAATGGCCAAATTTGAAAGAATAGGTTCTGTGAATGCTGTGGACATTTGTTTTGTTGTCAAATTTCAACTGCTTTAATCACTGTTTAAAAATAGTATTTTTTTAAGTTATAGCGACCCCTAGAATCAAAAAATGAACACATTTTGCACATGATGGGCTCGTCCTACCCGGAACACAGAAAAACTAAGTATACACGTGCCTTAACTCAAACCCTAACTGCCTTAATCACAGTAGGACAAATAGGATTTAATTCATAGCACCCCCTAGCATCACAAATTGGTGATGTAAAAACCATAACACTATCTGTCTTAAAAGTAGCACAAATAGGATTTTCTTAAGTTATAGTGCCACCTAGCATCACAAGTGAAATTTTGCAGACAAACTCAGAATGTTCTGTTGTCCGTGTGTTTTAAGTTTTATTAAGTTCTAGAATTTTGTTCACAAGATACAGGCCAGTAAGTCATTATAGGCCACACTCAAAAAAATTATTTGCTTATATATTCCAAAAGATTAAACATATCACAATTATTTTTATATCTTTTTGTCAGGAGGGTCTTTAGATTATATACATCAAGTAAACGGCCTAAGACTAGTTTGAAAAAGTAGGTTTTTAAAATATATACGTGATAAAGTTTTTTTTGTTTTTTTCCATATGATCACATCATTGAAGGATCAATGAAGGATTTAGATACCGTTCTGGAGTTATTAGCAAAAACTTGAATTAGCTTATTATAGCTTATTATATGGCAGAATGGGGAAATACCTTGTTTAAGAAATGTACACATTTACCTCTGCTCTATTGTAGGTTTTTGGATGATACTTTCAGGATCTGGCACCACAGGACAGCCCTCTTTGAAGACTACCCAATTGGCCAACACGCACCATCCACATATCAAAATGAAACATAATAGCCGTTACAAGGAGTTAACATTTAGATACAACAACATTGTTCATACCTTCTATAGATAGAAGTAAATTGTTACAGGCAAACACACTTTCAAAGGCTTGATTAAATCACAAATAATCCAATTTCACAGAATTTGCACCCAAAACCAACATTTCCAGGAGGCTACTACAACATTATTCCAAGCACTTAAAGAAAGGGTTTATTACAAAAGATTTTTGAGGTCCATTAAATCAACTACTCTACAGGAAATGGCAGAGGAGGGGAAGAATTGCGTGGTGCCGTAACCTGTGGGTATTTTCCCATTAATTACCACTTTTTCAGGTCAGGCTATAATACTCAACAGCAGAACAGATACATGAACCATTGCAAGGATTTAAAGTAGTTTCAGCATATAAGAAAAACTAAAATAGTAAAGATTTATTGGTTAAGTCAAAGTTCAGTTCAGATTCATATAGACCTCATATTCGGCAAAGTACATCTAATCATAGGGCATTTTTCATTGACTGAAATACTTGACAGTAATAAGGGAAGGATACCCAATTCCAGGTAATATTCCTTTTCACACACAATGTAATTTACCTCATCACTTGTCAACACTGTGGTAAACAATACATTGGTGAAACAAGATATTTTATAGAAATAAGGTTAAACAGCATATCTATAATATAGGGAAGGACAATTTTAATACAGAATTAGCTGTTAATTTCAGATAGTATGGGATAAAATACCATATCAGGTTTGCAGACTCACCCTCAAAGGTCCACTCAACAAAGGAGAAGATTAGAATACGTATGGATCAATAAACTAAGGACTAGGTCTCCAGAAGGTTTTAATTCTAAATTGTAGATGAATTGGAAATTAGGACTAAGTTTTTTCCCCCTCTTTCTTCTTGTTTAAGGAAATAAAATAAATAATTGTATGATATTTCTTTATAAATATAGGAGGGGGGGAGTAGGTTACAATGGAATTGATGGTCATATTTATTTAAGAACAGAATGAGAATATATGTATATATGTCATGTCATGTGTATATTGTTGATTCATGTTTTTCATGTCTTTTTGAAAAGTTTAGTTCCTGTTTCATGTCACGTTGTCAAGCCATGCCATGTCATGCCAGGTCAAGTCAAGTCAAGTTTATGCCAGGTTTATGTCAATTCAAGTTCTAGTCAAATTCATATATATGTTTATGTTTCACATTTATAGTTAGGGTTTTTGGATTCCACTGTTATTAATAAATTGCACTTGGGTTCTTCACTCCATTGTCATCGTCTTCATCATTGTCATTGCCAGCAGCAACATTAAACGTGTACAGACCCTTCTTGTGAATAATAAGTTTCATGACCATCGGCCATTCGCAATGCAAGTTATTTTTGTTGATTTATCGAATCAGTATGTTAAGGATATGTTAGCACTTGAACCAAAGAAGGTGCAAATGTAATTTTTAATTTGTTGATCAAACGACTGCAGAGTTATTACAGTATTTCAGTTGTAGCGCCCCCTATTGGCAGAATTCAATGGAAAATTGCGTGCATCCTCAACATGGTGTTGACTATGTACCACTTTTATATTTGGCCTTTGCGTTGAGTAGATATTGATCAATTAATCAAAGTGCATTCTACTGAAGGAATTTTATCCCTGATATTTTTGTGATATTTGACACATAATTTTTTTTTGTACTTTTATCAGAAGGATGTGTAGATCTTTCATGCGAATCGGACAAACAGTCTAGGAGGGCTTTAAAAAATATATTTTTTAGAAAATTCTAAATAGCTGAAAAAGTTATATATCAGGGGCCAAGCAGTCGTGTACCATATTCACTGTACCACCATGTTCAAATGGTTGAACTGCAATGGTTAAGGTAAGCAGTAAGTACATTATTTTTTTCTTTTTCACAATTAATTGCTGTGGCTAGATATTGATCATACCTGTTGATATAAATAAATTACACAGAGAACATTGAATTTAACTCCTTATGATGTATTTGATGATTTACAAATATATAGGATATTTGGAAATAGATTGACTGGCTGTAAACCAACTCACCCAATTTTTCTGTTAGAAAGAATGGCAGCTAGTCCAGGGTATAGTCCAAATATCCATTGTGAAGTAAAGACTGTGCATGTGTGGTTTGTGTCTAGTTTATTTGTGAAAAAACAGAAGTCAGCATATTAAATAGTTGTATAAAACAAATACAACAATCTAGCAAAGCAATAATAGCCTACTGTAAATAATGCATGCAGTCATATTACTTAAACAAACAGGTTTAAAAAAGATGGAGTACACAAGGATGAGAATATGCATAATAAAGTAATATTAAAGCGAGCAAATGCTGCTGAAAGGCTCATTGATGCACATGGGAATCAAAGGCTAGCTCGTCTGATCCGATCCCAAAGAAGAGCTACTGTAGCACAAATTGCTGAAAAGCTTAATGCTGGCCATGATAGAAAGGTGTCAGAACACATAGTGCATTGCAGCTTGCTGCGTATGGGGCTGTGTAGCCACAGATCCAGTGAGAGTGCCCATGCTGACTATATTTTAACAAATTATTGTACTGTTCTTGTACATATTGAAAAGTAGGCAAACCTGCTATCTAAATTAATGACTCGAGATTAGAGGTGTGAGTTCGAGCTACTTTGACTTGTGCAAAGAAAACTCAAAATGTTTGAGTGCTTTTTTATAAGAAGAATCTGTTGACGTGAACCATGCCATGCAAAAAAAAAAAAATAAAAAAAAAAAAATAGATCTCAGAAGACCTACGATCAAGAATTGTTGCATAAAGCTGAAAAGGGTTACAAAGAATCTTGAAGAGCTTAGATATTTTTCTGTCCACAGTTAGACAAATTGTCTATAAATGTAGACGATTTAATACTGTAGATACTCTTACTAGAAGTGGCCATCCAGCTAGGATGACTCATAGGGCACTCAATGAGGTAAAAAAGAATCCTAGGGTGAAGGCTGAAGTGACTAACCAGTAAGAGCAAAGATTTTCTGCCTGTTGATATCACTGTCATTACACAGCTTTAATGGCTAATAAATAGAGTGAAAATGCTTTAATGCATAAGAATAGATTTATAAGAAGTACTTAAAGTAAAATTATTCTTTGGGAGTGATAATGTAACGAATATTGCAAAATCCAAGCTCTTTAACGCAATAGTGGCTGTTGGGATCATGGTAATTTGACCGCTTTAATGGCAAGTAAGTTCTGTAAAACATTATTAATGCATAAGATTAGATCCATGAGAATAAATTATTATAATTCTTTGGACAGTAGAAGGAAGGGAGTAAAATTTACAGAGCTTTGCAAATAGGACCCTGACACTAGATGGCTACCTCCTGCCAGTATGGAATGGCAGGTCTTGTGCGCTGCCACTGGGGTCCTCTCATCTTCACAGAGGTTGGTGATGGCACATCACATGATCCATGAGTGGCAGCTATTGCCAGCCAGTGAGAGATTGAGCCCCTACTGGACAAATTTAACGTTATCCAGAGGTCAAGATAAATGGTGTAAATTTAATGGTGTAAGTTTTGTCAAAGTCTATGCTCAAAACAGTACAGTATATGCCTATTTAAAGTGATATCTGACACTTTAATTTACAAAAAAAATTAAAATTATATTATTTTTATCCAGAATTCAATAACTGATCATCTAACAGTAAGCCAGACACAAACTTTGTCTTGCCTTGCCATCTTTCTTGCCTTGTTATTTCTAGGAAATACAGTGTTGCCATATATTACATGTGTTTATACAGTATATCCATAGTTTTCCTGATCACCACTGGGTGGCGACGTGACATCACTGGACTGTTTTCTGGTGCCAGTCTCCATAAGAAGCAGTGTAAAAAGTTCTGAAATGAGTGATCCAGATGGAAAACAACAAGCATTTTAAGTGTTATATGGAGTAAAAATTAGTTTAGTCTCAAATTGTGAAAGTAGATAATGAGCGTAACTAATCTCAGGCCATTACTTCATGTCATCTATACACTCTGGTGAGCTCAAGTCATCTATCCACTCTGGTGAAGCACTGTCAAAAGACGTTCATCGCGACTCTATAAAATATATATATTTTAATTAATTATTATATTTTCAATTTGAATGTGCTAAATATCACATCATGCACTAAAACATACGCTGATGCAAGTGAATACACTGGACACTGGAAAATAAAAACAGGCTTCCATTATCATGGAACAATTCTTTGTTCAGGAAAGAGATGCATATAGGGCTGTCAATCAATTAAAAATTATGCGCTGAATAGTTGACTTCAAGCATGAATTGCTTTGGTGGTAGGCAACCTTTTTGACATGAAGAGTCTTTTTTATTTTTCCTTGTAATCTGGATAGGCATGCAACAAGTAGGTGTGAAGGATTTCATATGAATAAAATATATACTCCTCTCTCTCTCACTGTTGATTGTGTGCCAGTGATTAATCCCAGAGACCACTTCAATTAAAATAATGCGAGAAATTGGAACTGCCAATGGATTTAGAAAAATAAGTCCTGCCTTAAAGATAAAACAGCCAATCACCTTTTGCTTTTTTTGGGCATAATATGAGGTAAAGAAGCACAATTTATGAAACCAGTGTAATCAGATTTTTACTACTGATTTGAAATGTTTTTTGAACAGTCAACAGTGATTTCGGTCTTTCCCCATTCAAGTAGGTAGGAGCTGCACTTTTATGCCACTTGTTTATATAGAAAAATAGCTGCATTCCAAAGATGGGCGCTGAGTGGAATGACTTGCTGTGAAAGAACTTTGTTAACTCTCCATAGGTTGCCAACCCCTGTTCGATACTAAGGAATATACAGGTCAGCCCTTAAAATTGATAGTTCAAGGCAAACTTGCCACAAATTCGTCACTGATTATTTTCAGATGCAAATCAGCTTTGTGGCAAACTTGTTGCCAAAGGTTTGCTGCAGGTTCACCACTACCGGTCAAGAGCTGCAAACTTCTGCCAAACATTTGAGGCAAATCACAAGCTCATTTGCATGTGAAAACCCAAAGTGGCAATTTGCCGCAAGTTTACGACAAATTTGCAATGAACTCTCGATTTTTGCAAAGGAGGGTATAACTTAGAATTGTTTAACACGTTAATTGCAAACAAAACCTAATATATTGTTAATGCAATATACAAATATAGAAATGTACATATTACTCAGTATTCTTGTTTACAGTAGTCCTTCTACATAAAACATTGTAGTTTGTAGAAAAAAGCCACCTCAATGACATTCATTATCATCTCATTTAGCATGAGAACAATAAACTTTGATCTTTTGAATTGATGAAAAATGGTTAATGAGAAAAGTATAAATGTTCCTTTATTTATCATCAGTTTGTTTATGACCTGCTTATACAGACAATCTGAGACGTATCTACATGACTTAATGGCACTTTTCTCATTCTGTAAAAATTTTGTATTTTAATAAACAAGCCTTTGTGTGACAAATCAGTGATCTGCTCCAGTGCTCACACCATCTGTTCGATTGAGCCATTGTTGGATGTTATCCTAACTCTTAACACTCTCTTATTTGACAACAACATAGATTGTCATTGTGGTAGGATGTGTCTTGTTGATTGAAATGATGCTTGATGATTGCACACCTTAGCAGGTGAATTTGGTCTGAGAGAACCTTGGGAAAGGAAACATGCATTGGAAGTAGGGCTGTCAATCGCTTAAGATTTTTTATCAAATTAATTACATGATGTGCCGATTAATTAATTGAATTAATTTTGGGGTAGTATTTGACGATCAGCTGAACTTAATGGACCATATCACAAAGTCAGCCTGATCTTGCCGATTTGCACTGTACAACAAGAGGAGATCAGACCTTTCCTTTCTGAGCATGCTACACAAGTTCTTGTCCAAGCTCTTGTCATATCTAGACTGGACTACTGCAATGCTCTTCTGGCTGGACTTCCTGCATGTACAGTCAAACTCTACACCTATGATCCAGAATGCAGCAGCACGTGTGGTCTTCAATTAGCCCAAGAGAGCGCACGTCATGCCTCTCTTCATTGAACTGCACTGGCTGCCAATGGCTGCTCGCTTCAAGTTCAAGGCACTGATGCTCGCTTACAGAACAACCACTGACTATCTAAATTCACTTCTCCAGCTGTATGTGCCCCTCAAATCAGTGGGTGAGTAGCACCTCATTGTAACATCTCAAAGAGGCACACAATCTTTCCCTTCCACCGTTCCTCACTGGTGGAACGACCTTCTAAGCTGCACACAAGCAGCCAATTCTCTTGCAACCTTCAAGACAAATCTGAAGATGCATCTCTTCGAGAGCACTTGACCCAATATTCTTTCTTCCTTCTTTCATAAAAAAGTCTCAATCCTTTTTTTTCTCACACTGTCTCTCACCTTCCTCTCTGCTTGTATGTCTCTAAGCAAATTTTAAACTTTGTATAACAGCAATTCTCATATTATTGCCTCCTTATGGTGAACCATTTTTGTTGTATTTCTCATTGTAAGTTGCTTTGAATAAAAGTGTCTGCTAAATGAATACTTGTAAATATAGAACTGCCTGGTTGCTGCATGCATGATAGTGAAGTTAAAAGAAATAGTTTACCCAATTTTTTTTTATTTTGTCATTTACACACCATCATGTTGTTCCAAACCCAGGTTTTATGACAATGGTTTGACGTAATGACATCAAGCCAAATCCAATGCACCGTAAAGCACTATTTTGAACTGAACACAAGTGTGATAAAGAAATAGGCCAGGAAAGGCAGTTTGTTACAGTGATTATACCATGGGTAAGGGTCGTTTTCAAAGCAGAGTGCCTAAACCGCAGTGAAATCACTGTAATGTGCAGTCTCATTTGGTTAATTGCTTTTATTAAAAATATAGCAACAACAGCAATATGATAAAACACCAAGTTACATTTATTAATATAAACATCATGAAAACAATTATTTCACCAAGTAATATACATAGCTCATTAGTCTAACTGCAAGCTTTTCACAGTTCCCAAGCAACTGTATGGGCCACCTTTATGGTGTTCTTCAGTTAAAATCGGTCTGTGTTTAATGAAACTTGAAACACTGCCACCAGTTGGTAATTCAAGTCATTTTCATCTGAACAGGCTTTAATACAGTGAATGCATATTTTATCAAATTTAATTGCATAGAGGTTTTTCATGTGTTCATGAGTCAGTGTGCAGAGCATGTTTTCTATGTGGGCTGCAGCAGTAGGGCTATACAATATATATATATATATACGTATATAAAAATGTCGGACAAATAAAAACCCTCACTGTACTCTCAGGATGAATGTGAGTTTGGATAAATACAAGTTCATGCCCTTCCTCAGTCTGAACAAGGAGGTCTATAATACCTGGATAGCCCAATCCTTTAGCATTCGATGATAATTGCTTGGCTGGCATATACACCTGAACGTGTGCAATTTGAATTCTGGTATCTTTTTGCTCATTGGCTGATGGCACCAGAACGCACACAGTCCCAAATCTTTTGCTGACAACTATCCTGTGTTTAGATTTTTAAGGCAGCCCACAGGAAAAATAAGTATATTTTATGGTTTTATAAGCCCTCTAAAAACAATTGGTCATTGGCAAAACATTACTATAATGCGATGTGATATTCATAATTACAGTAAGGCCGTCAATCGATTAACGTTTTAAATCACATTGATTACATAATATGCAGATGAATTGATTACATAAATAACAATGTACATACTGTATACATACTAGGGCTGTACATGGATTGTCTTAATTTGATTAAACGTTTGACGTGCCTGTACCATGCCAATACTAAAAATCACTATTCGGTCATTGTACACAAGCAATAGAGGTCTTCAACTAGGGTCAGTTTTTCAAGTATAGGGCGAGTTAGGGGCTGTTCACACATGTTTTTGCATGCATCTACACATTTTTAAAATAGTTTTTCTATTTAAACATGCACTGGATTGGCGTCTTTGTAAAAAAGTGAGATGCGATGTTGACTGACTCGAAAACTCTCTTTTTAACTGCTGTCATGACTGCAACCGGCCAACATTAAAGCGATCAGTAAGGCAAGGCACAGTTGATGTCGAACACACCTAAATACTCCATATAGATGAGCATTTATATACCTGTATCATGAACAGCTCATTCTTTGTGTTATTGCTTTGCTGTTTGTTTTGCAGCCCCAAGCATGCTAACGTTTAAGCACCATCATACAAATATTTGTAAGTTACGTCACGTTTGCGCGCATTCTTGCTTGGACTTCTTGTTTTGCTCATTGTATATCTCTTCATATATTTAGAGGTGTGGTGAACATTCATATACTGGAAAATTCCAAGAATCTCAGCTTACTGCATGGCTAGGAAAAGTGGCTTCATTTTGACTGGATCATAGTGTACCAACACAAACTGTTGCCAAGCAGCCATCAGATAAGCAGCTCGGACAACTACCAGACATCAGAAAGAAGTCCCCGGACCTTCCAACACATTGGAAAGGAACGTCTCACTGGTCCACAAGTGGTTTCTTAGCAACCTCTTAACCCCCCCCCTCCTAAGACCAGAGTTGAGCTAAGGATCATAAACATTCTTCAAGATCTCTCAAAGCAGCATTAACTCATTATGTGGCAAAAGCTGCAACAAAGACAAATCTTTACACACAAACTTTCACTCCGAAAATGGAAACCAGCTGCTGCATATTTACTCAATGTTTGTTCACAAAACTGTTTAATGTAAATTACGGTTGTTTGATGTACACACCAGTTCACATAAATTGAACTATTAAGTTATAAACTAATGTATGGGTAGTATTTGATCTTTCAGTACCATATGTAGACTCTATGCAATCATGCCAATAATATTTTGGAAGTGGTTTGGAAAGTGAACAATGCACAGTTAAAATTTTAAGTGCACTGATCTAACTGTGTACTTTAAAATACGCAAATAAGTTCCTCAGAGAGAAGGGAGGGTGGACCACACTGTGTGTGGAAGGTGCCAAACTGAAATCTCCTCATCAGGAAGGTACAACACTATCCTCCAGATTGCCACACCTTTGTTCAGGTCTCACTCCAAGAGAGACATTATTACAACAGAATAACAGTAACTATGTGAGTGGTAGGAAATTAAACTGAATACAAACCACCTTCGTGCTGAGTCTCCACTCCAAGTGACAATAACAGAATATGCAACATCAAAGAGAGTAACGGATCATCAGACATTCTGCATCTCATTTCAAAATAGACAGCAGAAGACCGACCAAGTACCAAGTCTCACTACAAGGGACTTTAGCAACACCAAGTTCGGAGTCCCCATACCAGAGAGATAACCACAGCGACAATATCAAGCTCTGGCGAGCAAACCTTCTCTTCAAGTTTTGTGCATCTGCGTGTTCCAGATGAAGAAACATTCACTGTTTTCCAGGAGATCAGCATTCCTCAGTTCTTTTGTGTCCAAGGCTGTTGAAATGGAGTGTATACTACCAGTTTATGATTTTCTTATGTTCCTTAGATTGCATAACCGGTGTATCAAATGTCTAGCAAATAATATTTGCGTTATTTGTTATTAATTAGACATACATTTTTCACAGAGAAACAGTCATTTATCTTTTCATAAGATAATAAGTCATACTTTGTCATTGCTACATCCAATTCAACCACTTGCATTATATTAGTACCATTTAGTAGTTGTTAGTTTTTCTTGTGTATCTTCTTGTAAATAAAATGCATTTTATTACAACTGTGTCTTCCTTGTGTTGATAATATAGTAGAGCTCTAAAGGTTAGGTCGAATCTCACAAATCTTTCAGATTAATCAGATGACAAACTCCCTCCATTTTACATATTTCTAATTTATTGAATGGTCTATGGATCATTCTTACAGTGCACTGTTAAATTGAAACTCTTTAGCTGGTGCCCCGAGGAAGGAGGGAGGGGCCATCTGACACACACACACACACACACACACACACACACACACACACACACACACACACACAGAGAGAGACACCGTATGTGATCAAAAATCGTGTGAGGTCCTGGTCATTTCAATTGCTGCCCAGTGCGATTATCACTACAGAGGGTGGAGCCATCTTTGAATCTGGGATATTGGTTTGTTTTACAACAAGTGATAAATGGAAGCTTTAGCATAAGTTCTGCCAGGAAGACTCAATTGTTACGTCACTCATTACCTTCTCATCTATCCAATCGCGTTCTAACACTTGCAGTATAAAAGATGGGTACTTACACATGTCTGAGTTCACAGATGCTGACGCTTTCGTTCTCCTCCACCCTCCCCACCACCAAGATGATCCCTTCCTTCCTACACACCACCACCAGGATGGTCCCTTCCCATACCTCACTGGGGGTCGGCTGCGCCCCTGCCTTCATCGCCAGGCAGGAAATGCAGAGTCCGGACCCCCGGATTGCGAGCTACGGATGGGGCCTACGCCAAAGAACTTTTATCTTTATATTGTTTGCCGAGCTGTAAATAAATGGTTAATTGTTCAGTATTATTCTCCCGAGTCTTTCTGGTAGAACTAGAATATCCTATTTAAAAAAGCTGAAATTAAGTGGTGGCAGGGGAAGGATTGCTTTGTTCATAATAATGTAGAAGGCACTACCTGACTGAAAGTTTCACTGACCAATCAGGTAGCCCGGTTCATATGAAAATGAATGAGAATTCCCCTGTCATGCTATGTTTTGAAAAATCGGCACAACACCCGTATGGCTAACTAGCAATTTCATATACAATTTTGCTTTGTTTTTGGAGGCAGCCGGCAATTCATAGCCCCTAGGTAATTGTCTAGTCTGCCTATAGCTAACACCAGTGCTTACGCTTTAAGTTAAATGTACAGCCCCTACCATGAAGGGCTAAGTAAACTATGCTAACCAATGACCAGTACAACCTTGAACCCTTTGTCTAAACTTTATAACAGCACGTAAAGACCACGGAAGTGTCTCTTCTGGTGCATTCAGGTCTGCTAAAATGTTATCAGCATTAGAACTCATTTGAATGCTGTTGATTATCATATGAATGGAGCGTATGTCTTGACCATTAAAATTACACAGAATTGCAGAGCCATTACAGCAAATGTTGTCAAATCAGTGTTAATGATAGAAGGCATTAAATATGAACTGTCTGAGGTCAGGAACATGTGACCCTCACAGTCTGAATTACACTTATTTAAATGGCCTTTAACCTTCCACTTCAAAAATAAAAGCTTTACACAACAAAAGAGACAGAGGGACAATTATGTACTTAAAAACTTTTTAAAGAGGCCCTTAAGCTTAATAAATCAAAAGCTTCCACTCTTGCTGATTCAAATTACAAGCATAAGATGAAATAAGAACATTTAATGCATATTCTTTTTACAACACTCAACTTTTCATTAAATGAGTCATTATATAAAATCTTTTGTTGAAAACAGTATATATATGGTTTACAAATGTATGAAAAAACATTATTTATAAAAACATGGCACATGCATTTGACAAGATTTGAGTGTGCAAATATTATTCTAATTGTTTTTTTATGTTTTGTGTTTGTTGTGTTTGTCTATCGCTAGGCAATAGTAGTAATAATAGTATAGTATACTGCCATCCGATTGGTCACTGTATTGAGGAGACTGGTCATACAGATGAGATGGAACACACCACTAACTTTTACTTCAGTGTGGTGGGACAGCAGGCCATACACTTTTCTCAGTATGTGTGAATGAATGTCTCTCTCATTTGTCTTGTGTTTGGGTGCTTCAGTATTTGTTCTGGCTCTCTGGATTCTCACACACTTAATTTTAAAGGACAGAGTTGTGCTGAGCCCTTATTGACCTTACAGAGTCAGTGACCCTTGACTTTACTGAGCTCAGAATATCACAGACCTTCTCTATGATACCTGCTCAGTTCTCCAGTAGAGTGTGCGGGGTGATATGGAAGGCCAAATTATCTTTTAATGTTCCCAGCGTTACTCATAACAATTGCATTTTTACTAGCATGAAGTCCAATTGTATTTGTTGTAGTAAGAATTCCACAGATTACAGATCTCTCTGACTGATTTTATACTAGTAAGAATTTCAATTAGAGAGCTCTACAAAATAATTTTTACTTGTAAGATTTCCAATGAGAGAGCTCTCTAATTTAATTTTTACTAATACAAATTCCAATTATAGAGCTCTCAAACTAAATTGTCACTAGTAAAATAAATGCATTAAAGATATGTTTAATTGCAGATCTCTGTATTTGAATGATACTCTTACTAGTAAAATAGAATGCAATTGCAGAGCTCTGTAATCAGAATTCTTGCTAGTGAAAATTGAATGAGAGATCTCTGTAATCAACATTTTACTAGGAAGTATGAATAGCGGAGCTCAGAGCACTGTAATTTAATTGTAGAGCTCTGAAATTGCATTCTTACTAGTAGAAATGCAAATAGAGAGCTCTGTATTTGGAATTCTTACTAGTAGAAAATGTATTGTAGAGCACATTAATTGAAGTATTAATAGTACAAATACAATTACAATTAAAACTGCAAGCAGCGATGCACGGGCCCTCGTGCACGTTGGGGCTGCTGTGCCAGGGGAATGTCACTCCAATTTTTTTTTCTTAAATTTTGTTAAGAGTGTATCACAGTGTAAAACAGTGTAAAACACAGCTGCCGGTTCATGCACGTATTAAATTCAAGGCCCTGATGCTGGCATACAGAACAGTCACTGGGTCTGCTCCAGCATACCTAAAAACATTTATGCAGAGCTACGTTCCCACCAGAAGCCTACGGTCGGCTAAGGAACGTCGCCTTGTCGTACCAAAACAAAGAGGCACCAAAACATTTTTCCGGACTTTCAGTTTTATCATACCACGTTGGTGGAATGACCTCCCCAACTCAATCCGTGAAGCTGACTCACTCTCTATCTTCAAAAAATGGCTAAAAACACATCTTTTCCAAGAGTATTTAACCAGTCACTAAAAAATAAAAAAAATTAAAAAAAAATTTACAATTCTTGTTGCACTTAAATCGGTTTTGTATACTATTCTGATGATAGTGAAACTTTGTAGTATGGCACTTTTCGTACCACTGTCTCCTTAAGATGATTCGCTTATGTTTTTCCTCTTTTGTAAGTCGCTTTGGATAAAAGCGTCTGCCAAATGAATAAATGTAAATGTAAATGTAAACATGTCATTTCCTGTTGCCAGTAGGTATAGAAGCCAGGACTCTTCTAAAACATGTAACGTTTGGAGCAGATTGGACATTTTATGTTTGAGTTATAACAACTTCCTGTTTCATGGCGAAACATCAAACTTTGTCAGGACGCCACGGACATACCGCACAAAGAAAACTCAAAAGCTTCACAATTTAGCATCACCAAGGCCTTTCGATTAGACTTTGTTTTAGGCTTTTTATTTCAGAACCAAGATATGGAAATAACATCAGAATAATGATACTGACATACACTCACCTAAAGGATTATCAGGAACACCATACTAATACTGTGTTTGACCCCCTTTCGCCTTCAGAACTGCCTTAATTCTACGTGGCATTGATTCAACAAGGTGCTGAAAGCATTCTTTAGAAATGTTGGCCCATATTGATAGGATAGCATCTTGCAGTTGATGGAGATTTGTGGGATGCACATCCAGGGCATGAAGCTCCCGTTCCACCACATCCCAAAGATGCTCTATTGGGTTGAGATCTGGTGACTGTGGGGGCCATTTTAGTACAGTGAACTCATTGTCATGTTCAAGAAACCAATTTGAAATGATTTGAGCTTTGTGACATGGTGCATTATCCTGCTGGAAGTAGCCATCAGAGGATGGGTACATGGTGGCCATAAAGGGATGGACATGGTCAGAAACAATGCTCAGGTAGGCCGTGGCATTTAAACGATGCCCAATTGGCACTAAGGGGCCTAAAGTGTGCCAAGAAAACATCCCCCACACCATTACACCACCACCACCAGCCTGCACAGTGGTAACAAGGTATGATGGATCCATGTTCTCATTCTGTTTATGCCAAATTCTGACTCTACCATATGAATGTCTCAACAGAAATCAAGACTCATCAGACCAGGCAACATTTTTCCAGTCTTCAACTGTCCAATTTTGGTGAGCTCTTGCAAATTGTAGCCTCTTTTTCCTATTTGTAGTGGAGATGAGTGGTACCCGGTGGGGTCTTCTGCTGTTGTAGCCCATCCGCCTCAAGGTTGTGCATGTTGTGGCTTCACAAATGCTTTGCTGCATACCTCTGTTGTAACGAGTGGTTATTTCAGTCAAAGTTGCTCTTCTATCAGCTTGAATCAGTCGGCCCATTCTCCTCTGACCTCTAGCATCAACAAGGCATTTTCGCCCAGAGGACTGCCGCATACTGGATGTTTTTCCCTTTTCACACCATTCTTTGTAAACCCTAGAAATGGTTGTGCGTGAAAATCCCAGTAACAGCAGATTGTGAAATACTCAGACCGGCCCGTCTGGCACCAACAACCATGCCACGCTCAAAATTGCTTAAAAATCACCTTTCTTTCCCATTCTGACATTCAGTTTGGAGTTCAGGAGATTGTCTTGACCAGGACCACACCCCTAAATGTATTGAAGCAACTGCCATGTGATTGGTTGATTAGATAATTGCATTAATGAGAAATTGAACAGGTGTTCCTAATAATCCTTTAGGTGAGTGTATAGCCTGACAGAATCTTTTATCACAGTAGATATTTAAACTGACTGAATATGATGTCGATCCGATGAAATCTCTAGGAGGATTTTGTTAAAGTACAAGGCCTGGAAATGGTAAAAACTGAGCAAAAATTGAAGAGAAAATCAAAATGGCTGACTTCCTGTTTAATTTATGTCTTGGCATGTTACACATGTGTACCGAGTTTCATACCATTGGTGCTTGGGCCTTTACAAGTAACACTGGATGCATTAAAAGCTATTGGCTTGCCATAGAAGTGATGGTATTTTTTATTAACCAGAGTATGGTTCAGTGTCACAGTGGCATTTTACATTTTGGCTTAACTTGGAAACATCTTTTCCTAGTTTTTTTCTTTTCTTTGTAGACTAAAATTTTGTCAGACTGGTAAAAACACCAGCGCTACATGACACCTTTTACATCCAAATTCTCCCTGGAGTGTCCTGGAGCTAATAGGATAGTATACCCCAAATTAAAAACTCAATTAAATTATCATTTACTCACCCTCATGTCATTCCAGAACAGTTTGACTTTATTTCTTCTGTTATTTTCTTTGATAATTGAAAAATTAAACATAAAATATAATAGAAGATGTTTCTTGAGATGTTGACTCAAGTCGCTGCGCGCCACTCACATCCCCGGCAACCTCAATGTGGTGAGGGACGCGCTATCACGGCAATGCTTGCCCAGTGGAGAGTGGAGGCTTCACCCCCAGTCGGTCCAGCTGATGTGGGAAGGGTTCGGCAAGGCTCAGGTAGACCTGTTCGCCTCCCAAGAGACCTCCCACTGCCCGCTCTGGTATGTCCGAACAGAGGCTCCCCTTGGGGCAGATGCACTGGCACACAGCTGGCCCACGACGACAGGTCCTCCCTGGCAAATTCCCCTGAGGAAAGACCTTCTTTCTCAGGGACGGGGCAGGCTCTGGCATCTGCACCCAGACCTCTGGAACCTCCATGTCTGGCCCCTGGACGGGACGCGGAAGATCTAGCTGATCTACCACCTGCCATCATAGACACGACCAACCAAGCCAGAGCCCCTTCTACCAGGCAACTTTATGCCCTAAAGTGGCACTTGTTCACAAATTGGTGTTCTTCTCGGGCCGAAGACCCACAAAGTTGAGCAGTCAGGTCAGTTCTCTCATTGCAGGAGAGGTTGGAGGGGAGGCTGTTTCCATACACCTTGAAGGTGTATGTAGCTGCTATCGCAGCCCACCACAACGCAGTAGACGGCAAGTCTTTGGGTAAGCACGACTTGATTATCAGGTTACTAAGAGGCGCCCGGAGGTTAAATCCCTCCTGGCCAAGCCTGTTCCCCTCCTGGGATCTCTCAGTGGTCCTGTCAGGCCTTCGGAGACCCCCCTTCGAGTCGCTAGAATCAGTTGGACTCAGGACACTCTCCCTAAAGACGGCCCTGCTGATCACGCTCACCTCAATCAAGAGAGTCAGGGACCTGCAAGCATTCTCTGTCAGCTACACTTGCCTGTAGTTCGGTCCGGCAGACACACATGGCCGGGCTACATGCCCAAGGTTTCTACCACGCCTTTCAGAGACCAGGTAGTGAACCTGCAAGCGCTGCCCCGGGAAGAGGCAAACCCAGCCCCTTCGTTGCTATGCCCAGTACGTGCTTTGCATACCGACTTGGACTGCACGCAGAGCTTTAGACGTTTTGAGCAGCTCTTTGTCTGCTTTGGTGGACAGCGGAAAGGGAACACTGTCTCCAAACAGAGGGTCTCCCACTGGGTGGTGGACACCATTTCATTGGCCTATCGCACCCAGGCCATGCCCCCCCCTTGCGGGTCCGAGCACACTCAACAAGGAGTGTTGCGTCCTCATGAGCACTGGCCAGAGGCACCTCCTTGGCAGACATATGCAGAGTAGCGGGTTGGGCAACACCTAATACCTTTGCGAGATTTTACAATCTCAGGGTAGTGTCAGCTTCATCTCGTATTTTCTCAGGTTCGAGCCAATAGAACTCGGTAACACGGTGATGGACTGACCGGGTGGATCAATTGCATCTAGCGCCCTTTCACTCAGTTGAAGTAAAACCGTACGCTTTTTCTTCCAGGTGATCCCACTCACTCGGCTCCCTGGATGACTCCTCCCTAGCCCTCTGGGTCCGCAATTCAGTGGAGGAATTTGCCGACCCAATCTACTGCGGGTACTCAGATCTACCCTGTACTGGAATAGGTGCTCTGTAGGTCAGCGCTCCTACATGGACTTCCCACCATGTGTATTTTCCATGGTATGGTCCCCTTACGAGCGGTCCCGCATCTCCCTTGGGCAGTTCCCACTACCCCCCGATCACTATGTCTGTAGCAAATCCTCCCTCCGAAGAGGCAGGATCTACCACCACACCACTTCCCACATGTGACTTAAAAGCCCATGTGGTGTATGTCACCAATCTTACCTCCCCCTCTCTGGGCAGGTGTGGTCTTTTTCCCCTGAAAGAATAGGAAACTGAGTAAGACCCACTCCCCGATGCGTGTAAGGGCCCCAGTCATTGAATCTATGCGAGAAACATAGAGAGAAAAGAGGTGCGGCTAGGCTCGGCCCATTCCCAGGTTGGCAAGCCTCGCCTTGTTCCCCTATCTAGGGTAACCAGAAGGATTCAGAAAACTTTTTGGGGGCATTGGGGAAGGGTACGTGCAGTCTGATACAGCTGGTCGTTTTGGCACGTCAAGTTCCTGCCCACTCCTGTGTCAGCAGTACACGTACACAGGTCAGCAAATGGCGTGATTTAAATTGGACCCCTAGTGTCGACACAACGTTGACGTGAGTGACAGACGGGGAACATCTAGGTTACGGATGTAACCTCCATTCCCTGATGGAGGGAACGAGACGTTGTGTCCTCCCGGCCACGTCGCTGAGCCGAGCCACTGTTGTGGCCGGACCATTACCGGCTCCTCAGAAAAATCCTGAATGAAACTTATTTGCCCGCCTTTATACCCGTATGTCCGGGGTTGGGACATGCAAATTATGCCTGCCAACTTCTCATTGGCCTTTTTTCATAGATCAGAGGTATATTCGGCGCTCAAGAGAGACCTCTAGTGTCGCTTCTTCGACACAACGCCTCGTTCCCTCCATCAGGGAACGGAGGTTACATCCGTAACCTAGACGTTTCTCACACTCCTTTTTTCTCTAAAACAATATTCTTTTTTACTTTTGGTTTTCTTTTTTAATGAGTATATTACTTGGGTTACACATTTACAAAATAGTATTATATAATTTATGTAGAATTTGAAACCTGAATTATGTTCATATGTACTGTACATCTCTTTGCATTTCTGTGACAGCTGAAGGCCATGTGCCCTATAACAAGTCATTGTAAGGGAGAAACGTGTGGCGCTGAGTGTATGACTTACATTTGACAATGAACAAGGAGAAAATATATAGACATTATTTAGACATAATTGTTCTAAAATTGTTTTTTAGAAAGTAACTTAAAATTAAAGTAATTAGTAATTAGATTACTTTTTCAATGAAGTAATCAGTAAAATAATCGGATACAAATTTTAGAGAAGAAATTAGTAATATATGGTGATGACGGAGTAATTTACCTAACACTGCTCAGAACACCTTAGCAACCACACAGAAATGCCCTGGCAAATACCTACAACACCATAGCATTGAGCAAGTAAGTTTGCTCAGTTAAACACCACTCGCATTACCTTTTTAATGTTTTTTCAGGCTTGCTTTTCTCAAATACGAATAAAAAGTTCTACATAATAATGTGAGGTCACATTCCCACACACAAGTTCCATCAAAGTGGAAAACCACTCATTAGAAGTGAAATGTCTCAATTACCAACAGATTAAAGGATCGTTTATTGCACAAATTCCACTTAATTCGAAGCGTTTGCCATTTAAAAAATCTCAAATCCATAGATTCAACAAGTACAACATCCAATTACTCAGAAGTATTAGCTTTGGTATTCTTCTTCTCTCTCTCTTTTTAATTGTGTGTCTGGATTTAACAGAGCTCTGTAATTAGCTGAATGGCTGTGGATAACTGGGCTCCTCTGGCATTGAGTTCAAAGTGCTTGTTTTGTTTGACCTCTGACCTTGTTCTATATGAGAGAGAGAGAGAGAGAGAGAGAGAGAGAGAGAGAGAGAGAGAGAGAGAGAGAGAGAGAGGAGTGATGCAGAGATCAGGTCATTGGGTCTAGCTCAAGGGAATCCAATAGGATATCTTCAGATTTAGTGTTAAAGAGGTTTAAATTGATTTGATGGCTGGCTGGTAGACTTTCAAGAATGCAGAGCTGCTGTGTCTCAATACTTACAACAGAATGTACAGTCATCACCAATCCATCCATCCATCCATCCATCCATCCATCCATCCACCAACCCAATTTATTGTTTAAACCCCAACAAACTTGTTTGTGCTAATTATCTTGAAAATATGTCACTTGATTTGATATTTTGTCATCTAATTGAATGGCATTCTTAAATGTGACAAGTGTCCAAATACTTTTTGGAGCCACTGTATATAATGTCAGGTGTAAGTATTCCTTTCAGGGGTATAAAGTAAATGAGTACAAATATTAAGTATTATACATAAGTATTATTTTTGGGGAATTTGTACTTTACTCGAGTGCAATTTAAATGGAATACTTGTACTTAATTACATTTCCAAAGAAAAAAATAGTAGTTTTTACTCAATTTTATTTACATTTGAAAAGTCATTAATAACTTTTTGCAGATCATTTTCATTCATCTTACTGGATTAAGGCTGCCTTTTCACTGCATCTGACAAACGTCAGACCAGAGATCAGTCATTTCAAATGGAGTGTTGCACGGCGGCCATGTGGAGTTTCAGAATTTCTGATCTGATTTGAGCTTCGGATATGTTGAAATAATTGTGCAACTAGACCGTATGTGACCTCCCGACTGATTGTTATATATTTATTCAAAATTATGATCACAAACTGAGAAACACCAATAGATTTTGTCGGAAACTTTATTCTAAATGCCTGCTACTTCTACAGATTGGACAAGTATGAAATCAGAAATCATTCATGTTGCATATATACAATAGATATATTATTATTGTTGTTGTTAGGCAACTATTAATTATAATAATAACTATAAAACCAGCAATGATAATGATATGGAATCCAAGTAAATATGAATTATAAATTTCTCCAAAACAGCGCCAACATGCATCTCAGAATAGCATTCTGAGAAGCTATTCTTCTCATCACAATTGTATAGAGCGGTTATCTGAGTTACTGTAGACTTTGTTAGTTAGAACCAGTCTGGCCATTCTCTGTTGACCATTCACAGAACTGCTGCTCAACGAATGGTGCCAAAAAAATAAAACATTTTGAGTAAATTCTAGAGACTGTTGTGTGTGAAAATCCCAGGACAGCAGCAATTACAGAAATACTCAAACCAGCCCATCTGGCACAAACAGTCATCAATGCGATTATCTAATCAGCCAATCGTGTGGCAGCAGTGCATAAAATCATGCAGATATGGGTCAGAAGTTTCAGTAAATGTTTACATTAACCATCAGAATGGGGAAAAATGCGATCTCAGTGATCTGGACCATGATATGATTTTTCGTGCCAGTTGAGCTGGTTTAAGTATTCCTGTAACTGCTGATCTCCTGGGATTTTCAAGCACAAAAATCTCTAGAGATTATTCTGAATGGTGCCAAAAACAAAAAACATCCAGCGACCAGCAGTTCTGTGGATGGAAATTCCTTGTTGATGAGAGAGGTCAATAGACTATGGCCAGACTGGTTCGAACTGACAAATCTATGGTAACACAGATAACCGCTCTGTAAAATTGCGGTAAAAAGAATAGCATCTCAAAATGCTATTCTGAGATGTGGGTTGGCGCTGTTTTGGTACACAAGGGGGACCTACATAATATTAGGCAGGTGGTTTTAATGTTGTGGCTGAGTGGTGTCATAAGATAGTATTGTGTGAGGAACCGAGCAAAAAATAAGTGTTTATGAACGATTATGATTTGAGTGAAAGCGGATAAAAGTAATTGTTTTAGCACCTCTAATGCTCATTCCACCAGGAAATTTCCATGTTACATACAACAGGCCACAAAAAAAAAATATGCACAAATTTAGTTATTGTAACATGATTCTATAACCAGGTTGCGAATGCCACTTGGGAGTAATATTCATTCCCACTTGAGCACGATTTGCAAGATACGAATACAAACCATTCTCGGACCGGATTTGTCGAAACGGTTAGCTAACCATGCTCAAATGTGCTCGTGGAATGGCTTTAGTACGTGGTGACTCATGATTGTCAATTTGCTGATGCCAAGGTGACTCATTTTTTTCTAGGTAGCAGGTAAAGCTTTAATTAAAAACATTTATATGTTTGGTGTATCTTCATGATTTAATATCATGGTTTAACTAGTATATTAGTACATAATGTTTCTGACCGTGACATCATCATCCATGTTGTAACGAAGTGGGCAGACGAGGGAGTGAGGATCCAGGTACAGCTTTATTGAAAATAACACAAAGTAAATTGAAGTATAAACACAGGAACTAATAAAACATCCACAATGGGAAAACAAAGGTATAAACACAAGATAAACACTGGGAATCTTCCAAGGAGGGCTCAGGCAGAAACACGGACGAGGGCAGGATTCACATGCAACATTCTCCAAACATCAAACAACAACCAACCAAGGACAAGGTGAACATGAGGGCCTAAATACAAAACCAAAGGGGAAACAAAAGCCAATGGGAGAACTGAACTCAAAACAAGATAATAAGGCAATTAACTAAAACCAATGACAAAACTAGAACTGATAATAAAGTAATCAAACAATGAACCAATGAAAACCAGACATATGAACATGGAGGGAAAACAGGACATGACAAGACAGGGAAACAGGAACATAAGAGTGATTTCAAAATAAGAGTGCATAAGCAAAAGAGAATATGGAACGTAAAAGGTGCCAAAACTTAAATAAAAAGGTACACAAACAAAAGACAGTGTGGATGGTTACACATGTCTTGTGTTTCGTGTATTTTGTTTGTGTGAGTGCACAGGTCTGTTTACGAGTTACTGCATTACGCTCTTTGGTCGGTCTTGTTTCATGTCCGGAGCATGGAGTCTGGATCCTGACTTCCTGTGTGGTTCGATTTTGGTCTGTGTCGGGATCCGGACACTCATGCTCCATGTTCTGTTTTTTTTTTTTGTTCCAATTGTTGATGTTTTCTCCCTCATGTTTTTCAGGTGCCGCTGGCACACAGAATCAGCGTTTCCATGGTAACCCTGATTGTTTCCATAGGAAATCTGATCATGCCAACTTTCAATCATCACCTGACCCTGCTTATATTAATCCCCTCATGTGTCATGTTCTGGGCAGGATTGTTGTGTTATAATTATAGAAAGTTGTTTGGTGTGCAGTAACTTACCTCACTCTCTCTGCCTAGTTGGTCTTGTCTCGTGTATCTGTTTAGTAGCATGTCTCTGCCCATGTGTCGCGAGTGTGGTTACCTGCGATTTGCTGTATGCTTGTTCTCTGCTCTCACGAATCTTCAATGAAGGATTACTCATCTCTGCTCGTATGTCGGGAGAGTGATTGCCTTCCAATCTGCTGTGCACTGGTTCTCTGCACCTCACTAAGCTTCAATGGAGGATTCCTCACAAATCTACTCCTGACTACCCACCTACAAACACACTATTCACAGAGTCCTCACAGATCTGTCTACTGCGTGCACGCCAGTGCTGGGTTCTCCATTCTATGCCAGCACAGTTTATGTTGCTACTTAATGTTAATAAATCATTTGAACTGTTCCTCTGCTCTTGGGTCTCTTTGTCTTGCTCTGTGACAGAACAATCCAGCCATGATGGAACCACCAGAGGAATCTACATGTGTAAATCTGCCCTGTCCAAGCAGGGAGCTTTACTGGGATGTCAGCAGTATCAAATCTCCACTAATAACCGGGCTCTGGAGATGATGAAACCAAAGGGAACATTATGGATGTCGACGTGGTAAGTTCTGATGGTCCAATTTGATGAACCGGTCACTGCCGGGGGAGGAAGAGCAGGAGCAGGGCACCTGCTCCTCAGTCACTGCCAGCGTCCACGGCCATCAAGGCCATCCCCCTACCGCTGCCAATATCCATGGCCAGGGATGCTGTTCTGCTGCCACTGTCAGTACTCATGGCCATGGTGGTCGTTTCCCTGTCACTGTCTATGCCCACGGCCATGGAGGCCGTTTCCCTTTCCCTGACTGTGCTCACAACCACAGAGGTTGTTTCCCTGTTATTGCCAGAGCCCACGACCATGGAGGCTGTTTCCCCTTCCCTGCCTGTGCTCATGACAATGGCAGCCGTTCCCTTGTCTCTGCCTGTACTCACAGCCACAGAAGCTGTCTCCCAGTCTCTGTCAGTGCTCATGGCCATGGAGGCCATTCCCCAGACTCTGTCAGTGCTCACGGCCATGGAGGCCGTTCCCCAGACTCTGTTGATGCTCACAGCCACAGAGGCCATTCACTTGTCTCTGTCGATGCCCACGGAGGCCGCTTCCTAGTTGCAGCTGACAGTGCTCATGGTCTGGAGGCCGTTCCCAAGTCTCTGTTGGTGCCCACGGACATGGAGTCTGCTCCCCAGTTGCAGCCGCCAGTCGCGACCATCATCCACGGAGGCCGTTCCCATGACACAACCAGCGCCCACACCTGAGCCTTCCATGTGTCTGAGATGAGCTGCTCCCTCCTGAACCCTGTCCAGCAGCCGCCATCCAGTCCGCTGCCCTGTCCTGCGGCTGCTGCAGAGGCCATTACCTCATGTCCAGCCACCGACGCCTCTGCCCTGAGGCCCTCTCCCCGGCCACCGGACCACACCCCTTCCTTATAATTCCTCGCTGGTTTCCTTTCCCTCCATCTTTGTTGTGTTTTCTGTTCTTTGTTAGTGTTCGTTTTGTTTGTCTTTTTTTGTTTGATTTTACCATTTGGGATGCCAGGAGGCATCCCTTTTGGGGGGAACCCAACCTGTCACTTTGTCAGGTTGGTTTTTGTCTGACAGGACCAAGACATCATCACCCATGTTCTGTCTTGCGTTTTGTGTTCTGTTTTTGAGTTGAGCACACGGGTCTGGGTGTGAGTTACCGCTGTACAATCTTCGGTAATGTCACGGTCCTGTCACTGTCAGGTTGGGGTTTTGTCTGATGGGACCATGACATAACCATCCCATGTCTTGTGTTTCATGTATGTTCTTTGTATGAGTGCACGGGTCTGGTTATGAGTTACTGCTGTGTGCTCTTTGGTCAGCATTGTTTCATGTCCGGAGCATGGTGTTTGGTTCCTGTCTTCCTGTATGGTTCGGTTTCGGTCCATCTGGTCACTCATGCTCCATGTTCTGTTTGTTTTTGTTCCATTTGTGAGGACGTTTTCTCCCTCATGTGTTTTAGGTGCCACTGGCACAAGGAATCAGCATTTACATGAGAATCCTGATTGTTTGTTTCCATGAGAACACGGTTCATGGCAACTTTCAGCTTGTGAGCAGCACCTGTCCCTTGTTTGTTCCTGCTTATTTTAATCCCCTTGTGTGTCATATGGGCTGGATTGTTGAACGTAGTCTGTAGTGATTGTTGTGTTATTTTTATAGAAAGATGTTCTGGTTGTACTGGTTGGCGCTACACTGTCTCTTACTGTGTCTATTGTTCTGTTCCTTTTAGTAATTTATTGTACTATCCCGTACTTTTTGCACACGTTTGCATGTGCACTTTATATAGAAATGTTATTTAATCTGTATAGTCTCATGTGGTTCTGTGTTTGTCCTATGTTGATTTATGTAGCACTATGGTCCTGGAGGAATGTTGTCTCGTTTCGCTGTGTACTGTACTAACTGTATATGTTTGAACGACAATAAAAAAACACTTGACTGTTTCACAAAGAGAACCTTTCATTCCAGTAGTGGGAATGCAGCTAATGACTTTTTTTTTTTTTGCTAAAATTAATCAGACTGAGCTGTAGGAACATTTCATTATATTATTAGTCTGTTTTGGGTTCAGTTGTACAATTCAATTAAAATACAAGTGTACATGCTTCACAAAAGTCTTTACATAAAGTCATAAAATGCTTCAGCCTGTCAGCAGGGGATTTTGCTGTAGCACGTGCTCTTAAAGGCACCTCCGCTTAAATCTCCGCTCGACCAAAATGGCACCATTAGATTTGTGAAGGACACCTTTAGGTTTGAGAACAAAAGGGGCAGTAGCCCCTGTTCTGTGCACGTCAGTGCACTATAACAATGATAAATGGTTAGTCAATGTTTTTTATGCTTTTTGATTTAGACCATTAAGACCATTTGTCAGCAGCAAACTCACTTTCCATTTAGTCACCTCATTTATGGGTTTCCAACAAAGAGAGAGACATGTGGGTTTCTGAGGTAAAAATACAACTGATGTCTCTGACCTTCCTGACTTCATTCCCCTGGCTGTCAGTAAGTCTTCTCACACCACTAAACACTTCCATTATAGCATTGCCATTATTTCAGCCCAGAGTGCTCGCATACAGGGAAAGAGACACAGATGAGCCCCAATGACATGACTGGCCTTGATGAGCAGAAACGATGGAGGCACAGACACTTAGTATTTTAAATTAAAATGATCCCATTGTTCCATTTTGTTCACTTGCTCTCCTTTTCTCTCAACTGTTATTCAGAAACAGAAGTCACTGTCCTGTAGTCTGGCCCCATGTGGATGTTATTTTGGTATTGGATTTATAGACAAGGTCACCCCTCACCCCTCATCTCTCAATAATTTGATTCTCTCATTACATGAAGAATTCAATAAAATATCAGTAATGTTCTGAACAAAACAGGGCTTTTCACACGTTTGGAATTGTTAATTCTAAACCCTCCCTACAACCAGGGCCATTTCTGACCATTTTCTGACCAGAGTACAACAGTGCCCACCCACTTTTTCAACTCTCTGTGTTCCAAAAGTATTTTCCCCATTGATTTTTTGCAAAGGCTTCTCAAAATATCCTCCATAAAAGAGTTGAAAGTCATGAACCGAAGCAACCAGCTCCAAGGTGAATCAAAGTGTATGTTCACAATTATGAAGTAGTGGGCCATTTCACTGCGGTGGTATGTGGCCTCCTGATGTACGTGTTAGGCTAGAGTCTCAGGAAGGTGCAGTACTACCTCACCGCCAGGAGGGCTGCAGTCTATATTGATGAAGCAATTGTGCGGGATCAAGATTAATTTCTCATAAAGTTTGGATGACTCAGTCCTTCTGTGTGCTACCCAGAGACATGAGAACAGTGAACTCTTCTGGTTGTGAGGACAAAATTGTGATCTAAGTAAAATATCATTATTTCATTAAATTATCATTGTTGGGGAAATTCTGAATTTAGTATTGGGTCCCTTTACATTCATGAATTGGCATCACAACATATTTCATTTTGCCATATAGAAAAAAATAATAATAATAACATGAAAATGTATAGATGCAACTACCATGATGTAAAACTGCCAGCAAATACACTTCTGGTTTCTTTTAAGCAGAAGATTTCAGTGGTTGATGTGGGCAGCACATGAGTAGTGATTTTAATAATCTGTTAAGAATTCTATAATGTAATAATGTTTGTTAATGTTAATAAAGGTTATAATAAAGGGATATCTATGGTTTACAGCAAAGAAATGTATGTCACTATTGACAAAACCAGTTTTAGCCTGATTCAGTAGGCATATATGATTTAGTTCAACTTTCCTGGACTTTCGGTTTCGCTGTGCCTCATTGGTGGAATGACCTTCCCAACTCCATCTGTGAAGCACATTCACTCTCGGTCTTAAAAAAATTGTCTAAAAACGTCATGGTTACTGTTGTAACCTCCGTTCCCTGATGGAGGTAACGAGACTTTGTGTCGAATGTAGTGAGGGTTCTTTCTTGAGAGCCTCTCATACCTCTGGATTTGAAAAAAGGCCAATGAGAAATTAGCAGACAGTAGTTGCATGTCCCGCCCCTGGACATACGAGTATAAAGGAAAGCGGACGTGTGTCTGTCAGTCAGGTTTTTCACTGAGGAGCTGAGAGTAAGGTTTGTTTACAGTGGTAGGTCTAGTATCGTGGAAAGGGGGACACAATGTCTCGATCCCTCCATCAGGGAACGAATGTTACAACAGTAACCATGACGTTCCCCTTCTGTCACTCACTCGACATTGTGTCGAATGTAGTGACACAAGGGTTCCCATTTAAAAACGGCATGCGCTAGTGTTATATGAACTGCTGACACAGGTGCAAGCAAGCTACTGCATGCTAGAAGCAGCTTTATTGGCTGCACGTAACCATCCCCAATGCCCTGAAAAAAGTGCACTGGACCAATTTGGTGAAGGGTGCTAGGTGCAAGTGGAACAACAGATCGGCTGTTCTGTATTACCGAGTTCTACCGGCTCAGACCTGACAAAACACAGGATGAGACCGACTCAACCCTGAGATTGTAGAATCTCACAAAGGTATTGGGTGTTGCCAAGCCCGCTGCTCTGCAGATGTCTGCTAGGGAGGTAATGATGGCCAGTGCCCACGAGGATACCACGCTTCTCATCAAGTGTGCTCGAACCTGCAAGGGGGCAGGCATGGCCTGTGTCTGGTCAACAACCCAGTGAGCTAACCTCTCTTTGGAGATGGTGTTCTATTTCCACTGTCCACTGAAGCAGACAAAGAGCTGCTCAGAACATCTAAAGCTCTGCATGCGGTCCAAATAGGCAAAGCACGTACTGGACACAGCAATGAAAAGGCTTATAATGTGCACTCCTCCCGGAGCAGCGCTTGTAATATGACATGAGTATCTGCCGGACCGAACTCCAGGCAAGTGTCGCTGAGAGAGAATGCTTGCAGGACCCCAACCCTCTTGATGGAATCTAGCGCTATTAGGAGGGCCATCTTCAAGGAGAGGGCATTGAGCTCAACTGAGTAAAGTGGCTCGAAAGGGGGTCTCTGAAGGCCTGAGAGGACCACTGAGATCCCAGGAGGGGAACAGGATTGGCAGTGGAGGATTCAGCCTCCAGGCACCTCTAAAGGAACCTAATAATCAAGTAATGCTTACCCACGGACTTGCCGCCCACCGCGTTGTGGTGGGCCATGATAGCGGCTACATACACCTTCAAGGTGGAGGGGGACAGCCACCCCTCCAACCTCTCTTGCAGAAATGAAAGCACTGACCAAACTGCGTAACAAGTGCTACTTTAGGGCATAAAGCTGCCTGGTAGAGGGAGCTCTGGCTTGGTTGATCGTGTCTATGATCGCAGGTGGTAGGTAACTCAGATCTTCCGCATGCCCTGTCCCTGGGAAAGATGGTCCTTCCTCAGGGGAATATGCCAGCGAGGTACTGTCACGAGGAGCGTGAGATCTGAGAACAGTGCAAGAAGGCTCACTGGAAATGCGTACTTGCGCAGCCCCCGGGACCAGCTGTGTGCCAGCGCGTCTGTCACAAGAGGGGCCTCTGTTAGGGAATACCAGAGCGGGCAGTGGGAATTGTCTTGGGAGGCAAAGAGATCTACCTGTGCTCTGCCGAACCGGCCTCAAATCAGCTGGACCACCTGGGGGTGGAGCCTCCACTCTCCGCTGAGTGAGACCTGTCGCAACAGCGCATCCGCTGTCATGTTGATATGAATGGGATTTGAATGGCATGCAGCAACCCGAGTCCAAAGGAGGAGATGGTGCGCGAGTTGTGACATATGACAAGAGTGTACGCCGCCTTGGCGATTTATGTACGCTACCATCTCAGTGCTGTCTGAATGGATCAAGACGTGCTTGCCCCGAATCAGCAGGAGAAACCTCCGCAGGGCAAGGAATACAGCCAGCAACTCTAGGCAGTTGATGTGCCAACGCAGCCGGGGTCCTGTCCAGGAGCCAGCGGCTGTATGCCCTTTGTACACGGCACCCCAACCCAGTTGAGAGGCGTCTGTGGTGATCACGACACGTCTGGACACCTGCTGTAGGGGGACTCCAGTCTGCATAAAAAAGAAGTCTGTCCAAGGGTTGAAAGTCTGACGGCAGGAAGGGGTGATTAATACATGGTATGTGCCGCGGCGCCATGCATCTCTGGACTGGAGTCTGAAGCCAGTGCTGAAGCCAGGAGCCTCTGGAACTGTTTTAGAGGAACTGCTGTGCCTGGCTCAAAGAGAGCAAGGCACTTGAACACCAATTGTGCACACTCGTTCATGAGGCATGTTGTCACTGAGACTGAGTCTAACTCCATGCTGAGAAAAGAGATGCTCTGAACCGGGGCAATCTTGCTCTTTTCCCAGTTGACCTGAAGCCCTAGACGGCTGGGGTGCCTGGTCCCTGTGGGCGCATAGTGACTCTCAAGAGTGAGCTAGAATGAGCCAGTCATGAAGGTAGAGTATGCGGAGGCCCACTTCCCATAGTGGAGCAAGGGCTGCCTCTGTGACCTTCGTGAAGCAGGGACAGGCCAAGGGGAGGACCTTGTACTGATACGCCTGGCTGTCGAACACGAACCGTAGGAAGGGTCGGTGTCAAGGCAAAATGGAGATGTGGATGTACGCGTTCTTCTGGTCTACCGCCACGAACCAATCTTGATGCTGTATGTAGGTTAGAATCTGTTTCTGCATGAGGATTTTCAATGGGAGTTTGTGTAAAGCCCGGTTGAGAACTCGCAAGTCCAAGATTGACTGCAACCCACCACCTTTTTTGGGTACGATGAAGTAAGGGCTGTAGAAACTCTTCTTCATCTAGGCTGGAGGGACAGGCTCTATCGCGTCTTTGAGTAGCAGAGTTGTAATCTCTGCCCGTAAGGTGCAGGCATTTTTGCCGCGCATCGAAGTGGAGCGATCATTTTTGACGTACCGAGTGGGGTTTCGCAGCGGGGGGAGCAGGTAATAATGCGTCGGGAGGCAAGAGCACGTCCCGAGCCTTGGGTGCTGAGATGAGAAAATCTGACTGAGAGACGCACATCCGCTTCCCTTTATACCCGTATGTCCGGGGGCGGAACATGCAAATTCTGTCTGCCAATTTCTCATTGGCCTTTTCTCAAATCCAGAGGTACGCGAGGCTCTCAAGAAAGACCCCTTGTGTCACTACATTCAACACAATGTCGAACGAGTGACAGAAGGGGAACATCATATATATATATATATATATATATATATATATATATATATATATATATATATATATATATATATATATATATTTCTTGTTGCACTCTAATACGTCTTTGATACTACTATTCTGATGCTAGTGAATCTAGTAATGCAGCACTTCTTATCAATGTCTCCATAAGATGAATTGCTTATGATGTATTATTCCTCTTTTGTAAGTCCTTTTGGAGAAAAGCATCTGCTAAATGAATAAATGTAGATGTAGTTTAACATATAACAGGTTGATGAATAAAAATACATACACATTTAACACACTTCTAAAGCATGCAAAATGTGGCAGATACAAATTAAAAACTACAATCAGACTTGTAATATGTGTCTTTACTGCTTAAATTATTGGTCCACTTGCAGAACATAATAACATTTAGCATATTCAATTTTCAACATGCAAACAGTCGATTTATGTTGAACCATTTAGTTACTGCATTCAAAATAAAAGCAAAGACAAATTTTAGTTTTACATTATTTTTATTCACATGTATAGTATATTCACAAGCACCCATTTTTGGTGGTGGCGAGGAGGGGTCTGGTTCCTCTCATTAGTTCTTATTAATCTTACCCTTTGAAAGCTTTCTGGGGTGCTAAAATAACCTGAATGTGCCGCTGGCACCCATATGTTTGTAAACAGTAAATTAATCTATTGTTTATACATATTATACATTAGTTAATTGGATAAGTGTTCTTACACAGTGGTTCATAAAAGTTAAGAAATTCTGAAATAAAATGTATAAATTAAATTAAAATTACAGACACATATGGGACACCCCATATGCTGTGTACAATTTTAAAAGGCATTTTAAATTCAGTTCTGAAAGGTGCACAACATAACATGAACTCTCAGGAAATTGACACATTGCTGGCAAATGTTCATATACCCTGAAATTAACCTCATTGTGCCTAATTACTGACTATCGCTATACCCAATCAGAAATGTTTACGTTTCCCTATGGCTTTACTGATAGCCCATTGTGCGAGCAACTTAATGGGTTCTGGTCCCATGGAAACCAGGAAGTAATCACGTTCACATACAATTGTGAGTGCGATTCAGGTTATATTTTCCTTCAAAGGTTATATTTTTTCTTTACTGACGTTTAGGGTTGGGGTTTGGAGGGTAGAGTTAATAAAATGCCCATCGGTGTTGACTGTATTACATTATTTGCACCAAAAATACAAATTGCTTTTGGTGCAACTGTGTATATTTACCCAGAAACTGGAGTTCAAACATTGGGGGAAGTGATTCAAATTTTGGTGAACACAGACTGATATTAGCTGAAGAACTTTAAACCTATCACCAAATTCACAGTGGACAAATTCAGAATGGAATACTACTCATACTACTCTAACTACTTCTACCATATCCATGTGTATAGAGCAGTAAGGTAGTTTGCCATTCCAAACATGGCCAGTGTAATCAGTCAGCACAACACTGCAATTTATTCAATAACAGGAATTAATGTCATAAATGCAAAACTATTAAAAAGATATATTAGTTGTCAGCTGCCGAGAATTGTAAAGTTGGTGAATCTGTGATGCAGTACAGGTGTGATGCACACAAGATTATGTGCATTCAATTCCTTTTAAATGTCTTCACAGAACACCATTATGGTTCGTTCTTCTTGACATGGTCGTCTTTTGTAATGGCACCTTGAGGCTGTTGTCACTTCAACTGCTGATATGGCAGTTACTGTTAAACTGTCTGCTATTTCCCTCCTCTAACATGCCACATCTATTCATTTATAAATGGAACTCAATATTCTTGATAAATTTAGCGAAGCAATTTTCCTACCCTTGAAATAAGCTGCCATAATGAAAAGCACTTTTCACTTGACCTTTATAAAAATAGAGACCTGTGCCACTATGCTGAAAGACTTTGTGTTAAATTGAAACACTTTAGGAACAGAAAAGCAAACAAATTTAGTCATCGGTAGAACAAAAGTTGTCAGTAAAGAAACTACGGCCTGAAACATAAAAGAATAAAATAGTATAGGTGAGAGCATGAGACAAGGCGGGAGGAAGAGTTCAGGGAGTGTGGTAACACATTTTGTTTCAATGTCTGTAACGGAGTGTTCTCTACTTATATAATATTCCAATCTGTTACTTACCCATACACGGTGTAAATTAACCTTAAGTGTAAAGAGTGCTATTGTTGCAACCTAACCTACTACCATGGTGGGTTGTAACACTAATAGAAAACAATAATATTTTAAATTTGATGCATGATTTTTTTTGTGGTAATCAAATTCACTTGTTCAAAATAACTGTTATGCCATCCCCCATTACCAGGCAACCCTAATTTGATTTAAAAAAAAATTATGCACTGCCCCATTTTGTGCAGTTGTTTTGGATCATTGGACATTGGAAAGCAGTGCTCCAACCAACCTGGGCAGTGTTTCCCAGAAGCATTGTAAGCCTAAGTAGTTCATAGAAACTATTCGTGCCAATGGTCTCTACGATCAACTTAAGCTTGTGAAGCTTTTGGGAAATGCAGCCCTGGCTGGTCAAATCACAGGTTTAGGCTTATGGTATGGAGGTAGGTTTTATTGATTTTAAACTCGATACAACTTAAAAACCTCATGTGTTTTTAATCTCATATTTGCTTTTATAACAGGATCAGTAAGGTTTAGGAGGTTGGTTTTGTTTTGTCACTTTACAATAATATTCCAATAGTTATCAAGAACAATACTTTAACAAGATTTATTAATCTTGGTTAACCCTTTAAGGTTGGATTGAGGCCTGCAGAAAAACAAATTTATCATAAAATATCAATACTACAGACTTGACCAACACAAAATATGTATCGTTTTAAAGCTTAGAAGCTCTACAATGCATGTAGGCATTATGACCAAAACTGAAATTTGCAGACAAATCAGAGTGTTCCATTTGGATAATTTATTAATAATTTTGCACTGTACACTATTGTAATCTGCAAAAACATCACACTGATCAAATAGCCATGTGTCATATGTCATTGTTTCACTTACAGACAAAAATACAGTGAGTAATAGCCAAGTACATGTCTTTGACATACATGTAAACAGGTGTTGCTTATAAGATGTGTTTTAGCTTATAACTTCATGAAATATGAACAGAATATATAAATCACATACCATTACTTAGAGTAGGTGATTATCTTAAAAAAGAAGGCCACACACAATGTAATCAGATGCATATATCTTTAGATAATCCACACAAGGCACAATGTGCACACAGCACATACTGTGCTATCTGGTTTAAAACACGTTAGCTTTCCTGAATCCTATTGCTTAATCAGAAATTATAGGGGACTGCCCAAGGTAGATGCGGGTCCGCCGGCAGGGGGACCATACCGTGGAAAATACACACAAGGGGATTAATCCGTGATGGCCAAACCCTGTGGAGCACCTATTCCAGTACAGAGTAGTTAGTACCCGTAGTGGGTCTGGTCGGGAATTCCTCCACTGAATTCGTCGACCAGAGGGCTATGGAGGAAAGACATCCAGGAACGCGAGTTTAGTGGACTCTCCTGGGAGAAAGAGAGCATATGATCGGCCTCAGTGGAGGGGAAGGGCGCTATGTGCAAGCAGAATACACGGTCAGTCGTTCTGTTCCGATCCAGATTCAGTAAGGCCTGGGTGTGATAGGCCAAAGCGATGGTGTCTAGGACCCAGTGGGCTAGCCTCTGTTTGGAGACAGCATTCCCTTTCTGCTGTCCACCAAAGCAGACAAAGAGCTGCTCAGAACGTCTAAAGCTCTGTGTGCGGTCCAAGTAGGTATGCAAAGCACGTACTGGACACAGCAACGAAGGGGCCGGGTCTGCCTCCTCATCCGTCTTTAGGGAGAGGGTCCTGAGTCCAACTGATTCTAGTGGCTCGAAGGGGCATCTCTGAAGGCCCGAGAGGACCACTGAGAGATCCCAGGAGGGGAACAGGCTTGGCCGGGAGGGATTTAACCTCCGGGCGCCTCTTAGGAACCTGATAATCAAGTCGTGCTTACCCAAAGACTTGCCTTCTACTGCGTTGTGTGGTGGGCTGCGATAGCAGTCACTGAACGCTGTCTCCAAACAAAGGCTCTCACACTGGGTGGTGGATGCCATTTCATTGCCCTATTGCACACAGGCCACGCACCCCTCCTTGCGGGTCCGAGCACACTCAACAAGGAGTGTTGCGTCCTCATGGGCACTGGCCAGAGGCACCTCCATGACAGACATATGCAGAGCAGCGGGTAGGGCAACAACTAATACCTTTGCGAGATTTTACAATCTCAAGGTAAAGTCAGTTTCGTCCCGTGTTTTCTCAGGTCTGAGCCAGTAGAACTCGGTAACACGCTGACAGACTGACCGGGTGTATCGCTTGCACCTAGCGCCCTTTCCCTCGGTTGAGGTAAAACCGTACACTTTTTCTCCCAAGAGGAATTCGCTTACCCAATCCAATGCGGGTACTCAGATCTAACCTGTACTGGAATAGGTGCTCCACAGGTCAGGGCTCCTATGTGGACTTCCCCCTTTGTGTATTTTCCACAGTACAGTCCCCTTACGAGCGGACCCACGTCTCCCTTGGGCAGTTCCCACTGCCCCCCATTCGCCCCCCATGTCTGTAGCAACTCCTCCCTCCGAAGAGGCGGGATCTACCACCGCGCCACTTCCCACATGTGACCTAAAAGCCCATGTGGTGTATGTCACCACTCATACCTCCCCCTCTCTGAGCAGGTGTGGTCTCTGCAGGGTTTTTTCCCCCTGAAAGAATAAGAAACTGGGTAAGACCCCTTACCTGATGCGTGTAAGGGCCCCAGCCGTTGACTCTAGGCTAGGCCCTGTCTAAGGTAACTATAAGGATTCCGATGACTTTATGGGGCAATGGGGAAGGGTATGTCCAGTCTGATACAGCTGGTCATTTTGGCACGTCAAGTACCAGCCTGCTCCTGTGTCAGCAGTAAACGTACACTGCTCAGTGACGCTAGTGACGCTTCTTCGACACAACGTCGAAGTGAGCGACAGATGGGGAACATCTAGGTTACGGATGTAACCTCCATTCCCTGATGGAGGGAACGAGACGTTGTGTCCTCCTGGCCATGTCGCTGAGCTGGACCATTTCCGGCTCCTCAGAAAATCCTGAATGAAACAGATGTATTTTCCCACCTTTATTCCTGTCTGGGGGCGGGACATGCAAATTCTGTCTACCAACATCTCATTGGCCTTTTTGCATAGATCAGGAGGTATATTCTGCACTCAAGAGAGACCCCTAGTGTCGCTTCTTCGACACATCATCTTGTTCCCTCCATCAGGGAATGGAGGTTATATCCGTAACCTAGATGTTACATCCATAACCTAGACGTTACAGTTAAGTAACCCAAAACGTTCCCTGTCAAAAAGCTACATTTTGATGCTGCGCTGATGTAGTGCTTTGGGAAAGAGAATACCCAGACCGCAGCACTGTGGATGTCTGGACCCCTTATGGTTGTGTAGTTGTGCTCACAGGAGCGCGAGAGGTTTCAGACATGAGCTTGTGATGTTGACTCAAGGACATAAGAGCCCAGAGTGGCATGAACATCCAAACTATAATACCGCATCACAGCCAAGGATTTAGAGGAGGCGACCCCTCAGGTATAGTGAGCCCTGATACCTACTGGCGAAGCTTGACCACGCGCCTCGTAGGCCAGGGAAATAGCGTCCCTCACCCAATGTGACATAGTCTGCTTGAAGGCTTTGAGAGTGACCGGATGTACGGTCGAGAAATTAACTTTAGGCAGGTAGTCAGGAAGAGGGTGCAAAATTGCTTTAGCCATTCCTGGGGCAAAAGCTAAGCAGGCTGGCATTACAGACAGAGCCTGTAGATCCCAGATTCTTTTTAGAGAATTAATTGCCATAAGACAAACCATCTTGAGAGTCAGAAGTCTAGAGGTTCAAAAAAAAGGGGGTCTCAACCAGACCTTCAAGGACTATTGCTAAGTCCCATGAAGGGATCCTGGTCCTACCAGGAGGTCTCATTCACATGGATCAACGAACGAAGCAAGCAAGCAGAAGATGTTTCCCCAAAGGCATTCCGTCACTCATGGTGTGGCAAGCCGATAGTGGCCACGTAAACCCTGAGAGTGGCAGGGCCTGTGCCTGCTGATCATTTTTCCTGCAGAAAGCAATCTGGCAGTTAACTGGATCCGCATTATGTGCACTGCACCATCTTTCAAAGACACCCCATTTATTGTCGTAACTTCTTCTAGTAGAGGGAGCCCTAACACTTAGAATGGTCTCAATAACTTCAAGAGAAAGCCCAGTGTCCCTCAGATGGTACCCTTCAGGGGCCAAATATGAAGGTTCCACAACTCGGGCCGGGGATGAAATATTGTCCCCTGCGCCTGAGACAGAAGGTCCCTCCTGTCCGGAATCGCCCAAGTCGAGCTGTCGAGGAGAGACATTATCTCCGAGAACCATACCCTGTTCGGCCAGCGCAGTGCTATCAATAAGGCAGTTGATAAGGCAATAATTCGAGGCAGTTGATGTGCCAATCGAGCTGATGACCCTCCTATTCCCCTTGAGCTGGATGACCACTTAAGACCTCTCCCCAGCCCGTCAGGGAGGCGTCTGTCATTAGCAACTTGCAACTGCAAGACGCACCTAGAGTAGGACCCAAAGTAAGGAACCGGGGTCTGAACCACATAGAAAGGGTACGAAGCGTGTGGCGCGTAACACTTATTAGCCTTAGGGGACTGGCCCTTGGATGAAATCCCCTGGCTTTGAGCCACAACTGAAACGGTCTCATGTGCAGAAGGCCCAAAGATCACCAAGGACGTAGATGCCATGAGACCTAGTATTCGTTGATACTGATGAACAGTGCAACCTTGGCCTTGCCTGATTTAGCTCAGGGTGTTCTGAATGGACACGATTCGAGCGGGAGACAATTGTGCCCGCATCGTGATCGAATTCCATACAGCGCCCAGATAGGTAATTCCCTGAGTGGGAGAGATAATGCTCTTTTTGACGTTGAGTCTCAGACCTAGAGAAACCAGATGAGCTAAGACGATATCCCTGTGCTGAGACTGTGCTAGTATCAGCCAGTCGTCTATGTAATTCAGAATGCGGATGCCCCGGAGTCGCAAAGGAGCCAGTGCTGAATCCATGCATTTCGTGAATGTGTGGGGTGATAGGGCTAGGCCGAATGGAAGAACCCAAAAGCGAACCTCAGGAACTTCCTGCGTTGTGGCAGAATTTCTATATGAAAGTATGCGTCCATGAGATCGCTCGTGACCAATCGTGATGTTGGATTTGGGACACGACCGTCTTGATAGTTAGCATCTTGAACTTGAATGCCCAAACTGAGCAATTCAAACCTCGAAGATCTAAGATCGTACGCAACCCCCCACCCTTCTTGGGAATCAGGAAGTATCTGCTGTAATAACCTGACTCTTTCTCTGGAAGGGGAACATGTTCTATGGCCCCTTTGACCAAGAGATTTTGCAGTTCTTTCCACAGTAGACATGCTTGCTCCGGTTTCACAGTAGTGGAAACCACGCCGTTGAAACTCGGAGGACACTGAGCGAATTGAATTCTGTAGCCTTTTTCTACTGTTCTTAGGACCCACATAGAAATACCTGCCAGAAGTGTCCATGCTGCCTGGTTCTCTGAGATGGGTATTAATTTGACACTTCCTGTTGAGGGGATGTCGAGTGTTCCATGTCCTGGACTAAGGCAGGAAGCAACGGTACACCCAACATTTCGCTGGAAGCCTCTAACTCCAGAAACACCAGAGGCGGCAGGAATGGAGAGGTTTTGTGGGGGTATCGGGAGGGTTGAAGTGGATGATACAATACCCCCACTAGACTGGGCACAAGACCGTCAGGGTTTTTTCCTCTTAGAAATGACTGCCCTGATGTCTTGCTTTGGGGGCTGCTGAGGGTGACGAGCCAGTCCCCAATCTCTACGAGTGGGAGCACGACTCGCCATGCTTTGTTTCTGAGCTTCCCTTCTAGAAGGACCGCGGCTTTTCACCTCCTGGAACCTGGTGATAACTACATTCATAGTGTCACCAAATAAGCCAGAAGGCAAAACAGGGGCACTGAGAAGGAAAACTTTGTCCTTGTCTCTGATGCTTGACAGGTTGAGCCATAAGTGTCTCTCCGTGCTGACTTAAGCAGACATAGACAGGCCAATGGCATGGCCATCTGCTTGGTCACGCGGAGAGACAGATCAGTGGCTCGACGAAGCTCGGAGAAAGCCATCTCATCGACCAGTGTGCCTGCACTCAGGTCCTTCAACAGATCAGGCTGGTACGCCTGTAACACTGCCATAGTGTGCAGGGCAGCACCAGCCTGACCTGCTGCCTGATAAGCCTTCCCCACAAGTGTGGAGGTGGTCCTGCACAGCTTTTGGGGAGAGTGGGTCTTTTTAACGATGATGCCTAGCCAGGTGTGAGATAACCCGCAAGTGTCTCTTCAACCGGCGGCATCACCGAAAACCCCTGTGCCTCAGCACCATGATAGTCGAATACATTGACGTCGAGGGCACGAAGACATGGGAAGTATAAGGTTTCCTCCATGAATGAGAGAGCTCGTCATGGAGGTCATCAAAGAAAGGAAGGGACTGATGAGGCATTCCCTTCCCTTGGCCACCCGACAGAAATCTGTCCTCCAACTTGGAGCATTTAGGGGTCTCATGTTCGCATGGCCAGTCTAATTGAAGCCTGGCCACCGCACAAGTAATCACCTCGAGTAATTCCTCTGATGATTTATTATCATGCCCAGAATGCTCGGAGGTGGGTAACTCGAAGTCCGCAGACTCAAGAGATTCACGGTCCCCTTCATGAACCGGAGAGGCGCCGGAGCACACTTCAGGATCGCGGGAAGGAGCAGCTGGATCTGGGGAGAGAGCGAGTGATAGGGACGGACCCATCTCTCGCTCCTCAGCCAGATCCATTCGAGAGCCCCACGATGGAAGTGTGAGAGCTGACTCTTGGAAGTAAGCAAGACGAGTGCAAAGCATTTTGACTGAGAACAGATCGCAATGCTCGCACCTGCCTCGCCCTAATGCAAAAGCAGCATGCTCTTCCCCCAAACATACAAAACAAAACTGGTGTGTGTCCCTCTCTTGCGTAAACAAGGGAACACACACCGCTTGCTCTGTCTTTCAGTCATTTTTTTTAAAAAAAAGAGAAAGGTTTCTGCACACTGCCTACCAAAATCTAACTCCTAACAGAAGAAAGTAGAAAGTTTCTGACAGGCTCATGAAACACAACACACACAGAGTGATCTGAAGACAAAAGATCTGATGATGCATCTGTGACGCTCCTGTGATGCTACAGGTGCATCCAATGATGTCACCAGCAGAAGCTATAAATTCTGGTCAATTTCATTGACGTGTTGCACACATATTCACAGCTGGTCACACCTATAGTTGCTCCCAAAGTGCTACATCAGCGCAGCATCAAAGTGTAGCTTTTTGACAGGGAACTGTGTAGTAGAGGGAGTGCACTTGTGAAGTAACCCTAATCCTAACCCTTTTTACTTTTCTCTTTAGATTGTGATTATTTGATGACAGAAGGGATTTGTTGACTTTTGCTCAATCAAATTTGAATGATTCATTGATCAAAAGCCTAGTAGAAGGAGAGCACTCAAATAAAGGATATAGATCAAGGTTGTGTGCCATTTAAAAATGGACTGAAATTTAAATAAATGCTCCCTCGGGCAGTCTGGCTAAGATAGTGGAGAGGAGGTGTAATTTATTCTGATTAGGTCAGAGACAGACAGAGTAGTGGTGGAAGCTCTGCTGGTAAACAAAATGTGTATACAAGGGTACAGCTACAAATTCAGGAGTCTTTTAATATTAAAGATTCTTCAAGAAAGGACTTGGGAAGAGCTAAGTGCGCAGATCTCAATTATTCCTCAACAATGAAATGAATGAAATACACTTTATTGTCCCCAAAAGGAAATTTGTCTTGGACTAGAGGTGCACTGACATGACTTGACGTTCCATCCAATCATAAATAACAAACAAAATAAAACAATAATACCACCATTTCACACTATAAATATAAATGCATTACAAGATGTCACAAAATAAAAATTCTACTCCCAACATATCTCGGTATTACTTTCATTCATAAAATGTAGCAACACAATAAAAAAACCCTGAGAGTTCATGGCAAATTTGCTGCAAACTTGTGGTAAATTCAACACTGATCATTTTTACATGCAAATGAGCTTTGTGACAAACTTGTAGCAAATTGTCCATTGTTGCCAAAGGTTTGCTGGTGGTTCACCACTAACGGCAAAGAGCTGCAAACTTCTGGCTAAGATTTGCGGCGAATCAAAAGCTCATTTGCATGTGAAAATAACAAGCTACAAGTTTGCAGCTGGTTTAGATTTTTAACAAATTAAAATGTTTTATCAATAGCCTACTCCAGCTAATCTCTGTATTAGATTAATTTGTAATTTAAAATGTTAATTGAAGCAGGTATAACATTTTTTTTTTGAAAACGATTATACCTACACATTGGTAACCTGTACCATCTACCAGAAAGAGAGAGACAGACAGCTCTCCTTCAAGCACCAGCCCACTGGATTCCCAAATCAAAAACAAAAGAATCTCTTTCTTCCACTTTATCTGAATCTCTTCTCACCCCCACCATTTTTGAAAACACAGCACTCATACATGCAATAGTCACAAACACTCAATAGTGATTATTGAGTCATTGTGACTACTGCATGTATGAGTGCTGTGTTTAAACTCAACTCGTCAATTTTCACTCAAAACATTACATAAGTAATTTTTCCACACTCTCCACCTTTTTCCTTCCCCAGAAAGCCACTAACTGAGTGTATATAATGGATTCAAACAAATGTGATCACTAATTAATCCAGCCCAATTAATTTAGCCCATTAGTGTTTTTTATATTCTAACCATACAAGGAGAGAGAGCAAGAGAGAGAGAGAGAGAGAGAGAAAGAGAGAGAGAGAGAGAGAGAGAGAGAGAGAGAGAGAGACTAACAATACACACTGCCAACCCAGGCAGGGATGTAACAGCACTGTAAACGTATTCGTAGATCAAATTTCAGGAACACAAGTAATGCCTCTTTATGCAGCTGTTGTATTACAATTAGGGCAGTCAATTGATAAAATTTTTTAATCGAATTAATTACATGGTGTCCCGATTAATCGCATATACAAATATTTGTGTATATATATCAAATAAAAAATATTCAGATAATTAAAATGCATTTCATTCTTGTAGCAGAAAAGTTAATCATTGATAAGACCATTCAAAAAGTGACTTTAGAATACAATGTATTGTTTTCTACCATATTATTGATCATAAGTCAATCATTGGCATACAGTTCACAGCAATCAGTTGGAGATTTATTATGAGGGTATACATAGTACACAATACTACAGATATATTTTACAATAATTTTTATAGACATAAATTTACACTTATGTAAAACTAAATTGGCAAGAAAAATAAACAGATAAATCAGAAAATATTAACTTAAGTTATTAAAACTGTGAAAACCAAATAAACCGTCTTTATAAAGCAAAGAAAACCAAGTTAAAATAGAGGTACGTACAAACAAAATTTTCTCCAAAATACTACAGCGTGGACACATTCCCAAAAAAAAGTGAGAGGCAGATTCATCTACAGCATTACAGAAGGAGCAAAGTGGATCTATTTCAGGGAGCATGTTTCTTAAATAAAGATTGACTGGGTAAAAACTGTGTAACAGTTAAAGGACACCCCCTTAACCTTGTTGGTAATTAAATATTTATGAGGTAAAGACCATACGACCTGCGTCAGACAGATCTTGTGTAGCGTCTCAGGTGTGTTGTGTCATAAAAATAAAATGTGTAGGTCACTGTGTCAAGTTAAATATAGTTTAATACTCAATCTTTAAACACATCTTGAGAGCCCTTAATTCGCATTTGCGCTCCTTCAAGTGTTTTGAACGCAAGAACGTAACGCATGTGTGTCCGCTGAAGGATTGTTAATGTTTTGTTCACTGTAATAAACTGTGTGTTGCTCACACAGCTGAAATTTCACTTACTGCCCTCTGGAGTAAACAGGTGGTACTACAAGCTTGCATTTCTCAGGAAAGCATTGCGATTAAACACGTTAATTTTTTTAACACGTTATTTTTTGTAAAATTAATCGTACGTTATTAACGCATTAAATCGACATCCCTAATTACAATATATTCTTATTTTTCAAGTTGAACCAATAAGCATTTTTTCAAATAAATCTACACTGGGAAAAAAAAATGGCTTGTGGTTCTGCCTTATTTGTCCTCTGCCAAACATGCACTGGGGCAAAAATATTAGGCTCGCTTGAGATGTCCAACACACAATGGGAGAGAGGTGCCTCTGGTTGTTCCTTGCAGGTTATTTAGACTTACAGGCTCCATATGGTTAGGATTAGGGTGGGGGAAGGCTTAGGGCATCTGCTGCCTCTCTGGAACATATTGAGGCTCCTTTGTACAATGGGCCTCCAAACACTTCACCTTAAAAGTAGACGAGTAGAAAGAGTAGATGGCTGCAGTCAGCGGAGTAGTGAAATAAATGCTTTCGAGTCTCAATTCTTGTATTGGAGCAGCCCCCTATGAGAGTAATTACAGATATTGCATGATTCGTGTTCATGTGCTTTGTTCCTGATGTAGCAATGGGAGCTATTCATTTTTATTTTGTAGCTAAGGTATATAACAATAATTATTCAAATGTGACTGTTAATTTTCTTTGAATTACAATAGATTAAATTCCTATTCATGTCATTTCAATTCAAATTCCTAAACAATTTCCTGTGGGCCGAGGCCAATTCAATTAAAATTCCAGCTTATGAATTGAAAGAGAGACATTTTGTAAATTCTGAATTTTGCCTAACCTGCTAATAATACTCTAATACCTCTCATAGCTGGTGTCAAGTCCCGTTATTTCTAATCCACAACAGTATGTTGAACTGTTCATTGAACTGTTACAGTGACGTCATTTTTTCCCCACAGCCACCATTTTTGTAACCATCAGCGAGAGAAAATAATGGCGATGAATGGAAAAACACCCCTAAAACGACATCAAGAAAAATGCTTTTGATCCATGCAAAGTCCCGGTAAAGGTGTATACAGGTCTGAGGTCATCACAAATATGGGCAAATATGATTTTTGCATACATTTAAATATATTTTATCCATGATTTATCTCTGTATGCCATTGAGTCTGATGTGTGACATCTGTACATCATCTCTCATTCAGAGGTGACATGTTTGTGTTATTTTCTGCTCTGATTTGGTCACAATATTACAAAATGTCTGTGATAATCTCATCTATATGTAAGAGCTGCTTTTAATGAAGAATACATAGAAAGCAACTGAGGCATATTATTGTTTTACATTTTAGTCTGATGGTAAAGTCTGTGCTTCATGATCTAATGGTGTGTTGTTTATTGACTGACGTTATAAACTTAATATGTACTATAGATTCTCATTATAGAGCTTTTTATTTATTACAATGTGTTACCATTATAACATACCTTTTATTCAGTCTGGGTGTTATGAATAGCATGTGCATTTCCAGTTTATTTGCATCTGACTCGAATTGAAGCTATGCCACTTAAAAGATACAATTTTATTGCAAGAAAAATTACATTTTGGCTCTGGTAATTAAACAGCAGTATCACCAATTCTAGAGTTGCCAAATCCCACAGCGTAGCACATTAAAGGTATATGGAATTTTGTTCACAAACATGGTGGTGCGGTCATAAAGTGACGCCACATGAAACAGGCCAATAGACCAATTTCATTACATTTTCACTAACGTGATATCTAAAATGTTGGGGACTTTTAGATATCAGAATCAAACAGGCATTTATGATAACTGGTTTGTCCCCCAATAATTTGAGGAGGTTGTTTAATATACTTCATATTGCTAATGTAAACATTATGTAGCAGTTCCTCTCGATGCTGAAAAGGCTTTTGATCATGTTGAGTGCAAAAAAAAACTAAACTGGGCTGTGTTTCTCAAAAGAATTGTAAGCCTAAGTAGATCATATTTTTTTCAGTATTGAATAAATTATAAGTGTATTGGATTTGTCTACCATTTTTGATGTTTTAGTTTACTGAGCTTGTTACAGTGCATTCTGATATCACCTTTTCTCACAGGACATGTTCTCTGGATGCATTCTAGCATTAAAAAACAGATAGTCAGTGTGTGTGCAAAACAACAGAACATAAGAATGATGTATTAATTCCATATGCAATCGATAATATAAATATTCAATAATTTTGTCCATATTTTAATTTGCTTGATATTGATATACAGCTGATCTCAACTTCCTAAAAAGTTGTATGTATTTTTCAGAAATGTAGCTGGTCTTAAAAACAGTAAGCTACACTAACTTCTTTCAAATGAAAGATTATGGAGAAGATATGACCACACACTGCTAAGATACGGTGAGCTAAATGGTCTGTAGCTAATTGCTTAATGAAAACAAATTAAAAACCATCTGTTAAATTGCAGTGTTGAAGTAAATCACTGATTGCTGTTATATAATATTGAGTGTGTTTACTGTACATGCATGTTCTTACATCGATTATGGTTAACCCTTGTGCGCTGTTCTGGTCTTTTTGGACCCGTTTTTATTTTTTTCTTTAATAAAAAATGCTATCCTTGATCTATGTGCTACAAAACTTGGTGACTTTTCCTCCACTAGCTGTCTGAACACACAAGTCTAAAGGGTTGTAAAAACGAGAAACGCAACAATTGTGATGTTCCGGCTCAATTTTGACCCGACATAGGAAATTAATGGGAAATACTAAAATACTGATTTTTTTGCATGTGTGTTTTTGTCAAATAAAAATCAATAAATCAGACACAATGCAGAACACAACCATATATGAAGGGGTGAGACCAAGGGCATAGCCAGGAAATTAATTTTGGGTGGGCCTCAATAAAAATGGTTGGGTCAAGTATTCACCCATATGTTTTTCTCAAATTTTTCCTTAACAGTAGAGAAGTGGTGCATTCAAACAGTTCTTTCACACTTTCAGAAATAAGAATTTATACATTTTTAAAATTGCTTTATAAATGTATATTTGAAGTCAAAGAATAATCTCTAAGGGTGCTTTCACACTGGCAGTTTAGTTCGCATGAAAAATTGGTAATGTGAAAGCTGTTATGCAGACCAAGGTGCGCACGGTGGTACCGAACCCGAGACTACCTGTAGGAGGTGGTCTGAGTTCGGTTGCAATGAAACTGTTGCGTGATTTGTGTGAATGTGAAAGCATCTTGGATTCAGGTGCTTACTCGTTCAGGAAGCAAAGTAACCTGCGCATGCGTTTTAGCCGATGACGACATCATTAGTTTCGACATCACACGAGGATCCACACATTCCTGAAAGTCCCAAAAAAGTAATGACACCACAATGACATATAAGTACAATCAACACTATAAATACTGTCTGTCTATCTGTCTGTCTGTCTGTCTATCTATCTATACACCTTATAAATACTATTTATAAATACAATTATAGGTTATAAATATAGGATATAATAGGAGATGACAGTGGCGATAACTTAATCTTGGACACGAGCATGAGTAAGTGTGCATTGTAAACAAAGATGCAAATGAATTCCTTGCAATCAGCTGTTTCATCAAAAAACAGTATTTGTGAGCAGCAGCAAGACGCCTTCCTCTGGACATCTGATGAGTTACGCCATGATGCACACATATACGCAGTTGTCGTTCACTCTGCAGTGCATAATGGCACCAAAATAACAAAAAAACAAAAAGTATGATGAGTCGCGTTGTGTTCACCATGCGTGTTTGTGATGGCGTAAGATGAACGCAAATGGACCAGGGTTTGATAGAATCGAGTGAGTGTGAAACCAGACCAATGCTGAGGGGGGCACGGGGAACAATCGTACTCGGGTGAGACTATCAGGGATGGGAGGGTTACTCTTGTGATCGTTAGATTCAGTAACGCATTCTAAATACTTTGGATCACTGGTAGATTTTTTTTCACTTGTTTTGACTATAAAAACTCTATGTTAAAAATAATATGTACAAAATACACATGTTAAAAATAGATTATCTGAAAAACCTAAATATCTTATGCAGTGTTGTTTCTAAAACAAGATAAATCAAACTGATCTTGTTTTAAGGAATTTTAGATATTTTTACAGGAAAAATAAAAATGTTTTGATCAAGAATACGATTTTTGCCCAAATATCAAAGATCTTACTAGAAAAAAAAACAAAAAAACAAAACAATTATGATCCGATGTGAATTTTCTTGATAAAAAAATATGATTGTGTCTGGTAACATGTGCATGTAAAATGGCTAGAAATAACATTTTAGCTTAGCATAAAGATGATAAATTACACAAATTTTATTTCTATTTCTTATGCTCCAAACTTACTTCAAACTTACTTCTCTGTCTGCTCGTATGAATGTAACACATCATAAGAAAGTGTTTCACCACTGTTCAAATGCACTTTGGATCGCATAATTTATATGTATAAATGTCTTCCATCTGAAAGGACTAAATATTAAATGAAACAAATGACAATAAAATGAAAAGTAATTGCTTCAGTAATCAAAAAAACTTTTGAATGTAACTGTATTCTAATTACCAATGATTTAAATTGTAACTGTAGTGGAATACGGTTACTCCCGAACCCTGGAGACTATATAACATCCAAAATGCAGAAAACACAAGCATGTTCACACACACATACAGGTTTGTTTGATTGTATTTATATTTCCAAACTCTACCCCTACACCTAACCATCACACAAACATGTGCACATCACTTGATTTTAAGATTAACATCATTTGACCAATTTAAGAGCTTTTTTGTGTTACTGATGAGGACATTTAGTCCCACACAGGTTTAGACAAACCTGTCTAAATATTCCAAACATATCACACAGGTCGAAGTCTGACCCCTGTGTGATAAAGTTTATGCTAGAATTTTGAGGTTTTAAATAAATTAAAGGTAACAAAATAATGTGTTTTCTCTGTTACACAATCAAATTTGACTGTGGCAACATTGTCATGTTTGACATTATTTTGGAGCATCGTTTCAAAATCTGACAATGCCATGATTGTGCAAGGTCAGCGCTGAATCAGCTGATTAGTTGAAGAGCGAGATAAAGGGGAGCTGAAGGCGCCAGTTCAAGAGAGACACACGTTACCACACTGCATGTGTGTGTTTGTTTTATATTGAGTTTTACATTAAAAGTTACATTGACTGTTCAGCTGGTTCCCGCCTCATCCTTGCCCATCCTTTTACCTGTTACAATGATGCTGAAAACCCGGGAGGGAAGAGGGATGCGCTGTCACGGAGTCCTTGCCGCTGCCGTCCACCAAAGGAGCAGTCGAGGCCATCTGCCTGGGGACGGAGGGGTCGCTGCCGGCCTCCAAGAGCCAGACGTAGCGCTGCCGTCCATGGAGAAAGGCAGGAGTGGTTCCATCCACCAGGGGTCAGATGGCTTGCTGCCGTCCACTGGGGGAGGAGTGAGATGACATCCGGCAAAAAGGCATAGGAGCGGTTGAGGTTCGGGGTGACAGTCTCTCCAGTCTCTCCCCTTTCCCTCCCCTTGTCTCTCCCAGGGCTCCAGAAAGGCGGGGAAGATCTACCGGCAGACCTACCAGAAGGGCAACGCCTCCCCTTCAGGAAGGGAGGGGGGTTTCCCTGACCCGAGTCAGGCAATGGAGGAGTGAGATAAGGAGGAGGGTGGGGCCAGGCCATGAGGACACACAGCTGGCACTGAATTGGGCTAATCAGCCAGGAGGGGGATAAAAACCAGCCAAGGAAGCCAGTTCAAGAGAGAGAGAGAGAGAGAGAGAGAGAGAGCGAGAGAGAGAGAGAGAGAGAGAGAGAGAGAGCGAGAGAGAGAGAGAGAGAGAGAGAGAGAGAGAGAGAGAGACACGCATGAGGCCACATTGTGTGTGTCTGTGGGTCTTTAAGTTTTATGTTGTTTTAAGTTCATTTATATCATTAAACTTTACATTGACTGTTCAGCAGTTTCCTGCCTCTTCCTTACCAACACCTTACCCCGTTACACTGACACTTCAACACAATTGGTTTAGAAAAATGCTAAAATTTGACAAATAATATTTTTTTATAATTTCTAAATATATATCCAATGCATAACTTGTGATAATATCTAGAAATTTACTTACAGAGATCAGCCAATGCATAGAGCATTGAAGTCATCTACTGAACATAGTTATTATTTCATGTAATTATTTTTTTATTCCAGCAGATGTCACCAGAGATGCCCAATGCATGACAAAATTGTGATGTTTTGACTCTTTCAATTAACTGACATGAAGGTTTTTTTATTGGAGTGAAGATAACATAAAATATGCTTGTTTTATATGAAATTGAATGGTGTAATTTAGTAATTTAGAGCTCATTTTAAATACCATAACATCTCCATTCCATCCATGCTTCCATTCTCACCTCTGCTGGATCCTTACGGCGAATTACAGTGGCTTCGTCCTCACTGCGAGGACATGACCATGGTAATGTTGCTGTCACGGCTCGCTTTCGTTAGAAAGCACACCACCCTAGTGGCTCCCTGCCTCGGTCCTCCTACCTACAGGTATGAGGACAGCATGGTGAAAACTGGGGGCGATTCGGGGACCACAATGAGACAACCTCCCCATGGACCTCCCATTCGCCGGCATGCTCGTTTGCTCTGATTAGACGCTTGGATGAGTGCGCCAGCTTGTCCCAGGGAGAGTTCGACCTCTTGTTCGGTGCTCGTGATGGTGTCCAGTCTGACGCGGAAACCTCCACTGGGCTTCACCCCTCGGGCATGGTCGCCCAGTCACAGAGGATGCCGAAATGATGGACATGCTTTCCCGGGCCACCACGATTGTCGGGCTAGAGGTGAACCCTCCGCTCTCCACTGAACCCTCGTGGCTAGATGATTGGTAACTGGGCTTGCGAAACCACTCACAGCCTCGCCCCGCCCCAGTGCCTTTCTTCCCGGAGGTGCATGAGGAGTTGACAATATCGTGGGAGGCACTTTTCACTGCCCAGACCCGATCTTTCGGCTCCCCTTCTCTCACTACCTTCGACGGCTCGGCAATAACCCCAGTGGATAAGGCACTCACAGTGCAACTATGCCCGCTGAGCACCACCACTTGCCGCGGTTGCCCGAAGCTCCCGTCCAGGACCTATAGGCTTAATTTGTCCCTGACGACAAGGGCCTACGGTGCCGCTGGGCAAGCTGCCTCCACCCTGCGCGCCATGGCTCTCCTGCAAGTACACCAAGCCAAGGTGCTGAAAAAGCTGCATGAGGGTAGTTCCGCCCCGGGATTGATGCAGGAGCTGCGCTCCGCGACATTACTGGTCCAGGAGCACCACCTATGGCTTAATCTGGTCGAGATTTGAGAGGTTGACAAGACACGCTTTCTGAACACCCCCATCTCCCAGGCCAGCCTTTTCGGCGACACCGTCTGAGACTTTGCCCAGCAGTTCTTGGCGGTGAAGCAGCAGACAGAGGCCATGCAGCATATCCTGCCCCAGCGTGGCTCAAGATCCCACGGGGTGTCTGTGTGTCGCCAAGGGCATCTCCCTGCGCCAGCTGCACCAGCTCCGCCTCGGCCTGCCCCAGCGTCAAGCTCCCCCAAAGAGGAAGCAGATGCCACCCGTCACGCGGCTGCCTGCTAAGAAGAAGACTTCTAAGCACCCCTGAGACGGGTGACCAAGGGACGAGAAGACCTGCTATCCTGGAGCTGGTACATCCCCCAGTGGAGGGACAGGAGGAGAATCTTTTGCTCCCTTTTCATTTTGTTTTGCCGCATGCCCCAGTTGCTGCGGTGCCCAAACATTCAACAAAAGAGCAGTTTCCTCATTCCCTGATCACATAACTGGTGTGTACGGTCATAACCCAGACCACCATCCACCATTTCTCTTTGGCAGGCCAAGCACGATCCGCTGGTGAGTATCAGGAGTCAGGGAAGTGCTTCGATGTCTCTCGACTCAGCACCGCCACAGGGCTCAAGCCCGTCAATGTGGCCTCCCTGGCTCCACCCCATGGCGAGGCCCCACCCGCCATTACGTCAAATGAGATTGTCCCCTTGGTCCCCCTCACACGGAGCTTGGAGGCATGGTTCACGCTCTCCAACCTGTCGCGATGGCTGACCTGGACTGTCCGACTCGGCTACGCAATTCAGCTCGCCAGGCGCCCACCCAGGTTCAGCACCGTCCACTTCACTACAGTGAAGGGCAAGAAATCCGCTATCTTGAGCACGGAACTCAACACACTTCTACGGAAGCATGCAATAGAGTCTGTCCCTCTGGCCGAAATGAAGAAGGGGTTTTACAGCCTCTAATTCATTGTACCTAAAAAAGGCAGTGGGTTGCGGCCTTGGACCTACAGGTACTGAACCAGGCTTTTCACAGTCTCCCATTCAAGTTGCTGACGCAAAGGTGCATTCTAGAGAGCGTACATCTAGATTGGTTTGCGGCTGTAGACCTGAAGGAAGCGTACTTCCATGTCCCGCTTTTACAAATCCTTCCTGTGGTTTGCATTCGAGGGCCAGGTGTACCAATACAAAGTCATCCCTTTCGACCTGTCCTTGTCTCCTCGCGTATTCACGAAGGTCGCAGAGGCCACCCTTTCCACAGGGGTGGGCTGAGGCAGAGCCGGTGCAGCTGCCTAAGTGAAGTGTGCATTCGCATTCTCAACTACCTTGACCACTGGCTAATCGTAGCTCAATCTCGAGATACATTTTCTTTTCTTGGTCTGGAGTTGGTCTTGATGACGGCGCGCCTCACGAACGAGCATGCCCAGTCAGTGCTGACCTGTTTGAAGGTGTTCAAACAGAAGACCGTGGTTCCACTGAAACTATTTCAGAGGCTCCTGGGGCATATGGTTTGAAGAGGCTCTACTGAGCTAGCCTGTCCCTATCATTTGGGTAGTCGGCTCGTCACCAAAGGGCTGTTCCACACTCATTCTAGCGTCAGGGGAGGTTACATGTTGGCCCGATGCACTGCCTATGCGGCATACAGTAGTCTCCCCGTCTCGCACCACCGATCTATGTGCACGGTTCAGCTAGTTGTGCCATTTTTGTAGGGGACCCCTAGTGTCACTACATCGACACATCGTCGAGTGAGTGACAGATAGGGAATGTCCTGGTTACTTCAGTAACCTCCATTCCTGATGGAGGGAATGAGCCATTGTGTCCCTCCTGCCACAACGCGGAACTACCCACTGAAATGGCTGGGACCTTATTCTTGACTCCTCAGCACAAAACCTGAATGAGCGGTATGCACGTCCCCTCCTTTATACCCGTATGTCCGGGGGAGTGGCAATCAAATACCACTCGCCAATTCCCATTGGCCTTTTATAAAAGATCAGAGGTGTCACAGGCTCTCAAGTGCGACCCCTAATGTCACTACATCGACACAACGTCTTGTTCCCTGCATCAGGAAACGGAGATTACGGAAGTAACCAGGATGTTTTCTTGCTTTGTCGGAGTTGTTAACCAAACTGATTTTTGGGAATTATCAGCGTATTACTATGCATGTAAATGGGATTGTGTTAATTAATCACAGTTAATAAATAGAAGTGAATTTTTGAAGAAGAGAAAATTAGGTTTTGTTTGGGAACACAGTGTTCTGATTTCACTTTGATGCAGTAATAGTAAAATAGTAATTTACAACCCAAAGTTGACTTTGTTTCATTCTCCCCCCTTTTTAATCAAACTAAGAGCTGTACTTTAAACTGTAGCAATATTTATCACAGCAAGCCACTCCAAAGTAGTGTTAATTTCGTCAGATGAGACGAGACTAAATATGTTCGTCAACGACCTTTTTTTCCATGACTAAGACGAGACGATAACGAGACTGCACCAATGTCCAAAAACGCTAACTAAGACTAAATTAACATGCATTATTGTTGACGAAAAAAGACGAGACTAAAATGTTTTGCATAAAATAAAAACTAAGATAAAATCTCTCTTCATTTTCGTATACAATCGTCTCTACTTTTTCATCATGAGATAGAATATTCAGCTGTTATGCCTTCAAAATATTCTGAATGAGTTCGCGCTGTTGCTCAAGTAACGGTTACAGGTCTCATACTCCTGTGGCTGCAACACGAAACTACACGGAGCAAGAACACAACAATCATAGACAGTGGCGAACACGCGACGAGCGCCGACGACATGCTAGGTAGAAGGAAGAGGCTCGATATTTGGTCGCATTTTAGGTACAATGATATTGACTAAAGGTCAGAATGTGTCATTATAACTGACAGGAAGCACTGCGGACAAAAAATATCGGGGAAAAACACCACCAACCTTAAGCGACATCTAAAGGCTAACCACCCGCACATTCAGGGAAGTTAACTTAAATATACGTCTCATAAGCTAATGCTGATTTTAGGCATCTACACTGTAAATTAACCAGTTAGCTATGGTGTTGTGGCACATACATTATGCAGGTTATATATATTTTATGTAACTTATTTGCTTAATAAAATACTCTTCAGAACAAGTTCATCATTTGTGAATGTGTCAGAAAACCAGACACGTTTAACAAAGTGAATTCAACATATCATTCAACAAGTGTATTTTGTCAGGTAATTATGACATTTAACCAATATTTGAGATGTGTGAAACATTATTTGACTGAAATGGTTATCTCAGAATTAATCTCAGAAATAATTTATTTAAAAAAAGACTAAAATGTTTTGAAACTTGACTAAGATATATTGAGTTTTCTTTTGACTAAAACTAGACTAAAATGACGAGACTTTTAGTTGACTAAAACTTGACTAAGATACCTTAAATTCTCTTTTGACTAAAACTAGACTAAAATGACGAGACTTTTAGTCGACTAAAACTTGACTAACAAAAAAAGATATGTGAATGACTAAATATGACTAAAACTAACAAGGACATTTGGCATAAGACTAAGACTAAGACTAAATTAAAAATAGGTGACAGAATTAACACTACTCCAAAGACATTCAGCTGAATTAGTGCTTTGTATTTTAAACTTGAACAGCTTCATTCACTAAAATGTATTTCCAAAAAAATAAATCTCCACTGTCCCAAACAGTACCACAGGCCTACTGTATGTCATTTAAAACATTATTGCCTTTCACATACAGATTGAAAAACAATTAGAGGAAGCTTTATTTAGACACATTAGTCATCTCTGTACATCTCTGTACAAACCACTGTGATTAATATGTTTGACTGTGTCATATTTTCACTCCCCCTTCTCAAAAAACAAGCTAATTAATACACTAATACACCATTTTTAAATGAGTATCAGATGTTCGTATGACAAGTTATTTGGCAATTAAGAGATCAGAAAATTACTTGCTAAATTAGCTGTCAGTCAACTGCGTGTATCATGCTGAGTGACACTCACATTATGTAGTTCATACTGTTTAAGTATGGTCTGACGAACACAATTTTGTTGTTAACGTTTTACACCCCCCCCCCCCCCCCCCCCCCCATGATGTATTTCCTCCTGAAACCATTGACTGTTTTGTTCACTTTTACTAGCCAATGGGCTATAAAGGCCAATGTCCTTTAATTTATGTCAGCCCAGAAACATTACTTACTACTTGTTATTGGTGGTCGGTTTAGGATGGAGCAAAAGATGATGTCATCAATATTTTATTACATTTTCCCAGAAGAGAATGTACTTTTGAAATGTTTATATTTATTAGGTTTAGTTTTTCATATAGATGGCCTCACAGTGAACAAATGGATTTAATTAACAGAGGTTCGGGAGGAGCTTGTTAATTTTAATCTGACAAATCACAGCCCATGAGCAGGAGTATAATAGCCACTGCTTACCTGCTTCCTGTGACAACTCTCCTGACACCCCTCCACCCTATCTCTACCTATTAACTTTTAATTAACGATTAATTAACTAAATAAGTATGTGGGGTGAATCAGGACTCAAGTCAAGTCTTGAGCTCTGAGCCCTCCAGTTTACGGACAGCAAGCCAAATACATTTACTGCTTCTACACTAACATACGAATTACTGAACCATGGACTAGCAGCCACACAATTCGAAATTTTATTTCATGGGGTAAACAATTCAGTTGAATGAATATACAATGTCTTGAGATCCAAATAAATATCTGAAATATCTGAGGGGAAAAAATAAATAAATGTATAAGTATTTCATAATTTTTCTTAGTTTTTTTTTACTCAAAATGTATCTCAATTTAATTTAACATTATTGTGCTGCCAATAGCCGTTTAAAATACAGTTTGTAACTTTTGAAGACAGCTAGCTTGATGGCGTCATGAATCACACCTCTGTTGTTCCTCCTGCTCACCACCAGAGGTCTCTGACCTCTTGCCTATTTGTGACCACCCATTTGATTATCCTTGGATACTGCTGGTGATTGACCTTTGCCTGTTTACCTGTTTACATTATAATTAACAAGGCTGCACATGGATCTCAACTCCGATGACTCATCATTACAAATGGTAACAGTTTGATAGACCACACATTTGAGTTTCAAGTACAAGCATACTATGATTAGTGTGCTAGTGATTTTTGCAATGATTTAGATTTGTTGGTTACATTCAATTACATTCAAATATTAATTCAGAGTCCAATTTGCCAACCTTTTACAAATTTATTTATTTGTCTGATATTGAAATGTTGACAAACAATAAAATTACACTCTTGATATAAACTTTAATTTAGTTTTTGCTCCTCATTTCGATGTAGGTGCCATGTCATCATATAGTGCGCAGATGCTTGTATTATTTAAATGAGACCCCATTTTAATTTAGTATTGTTTTAAAATAGTAACAATAATTATGACAGTGATATTTTTGTCTAAACTGTTACAATGATTTATGTTGTTGATTGTGGCAGGGCGGAGGGTGGGGCTGGGTCGTGATTCCTCACAGTCGGCCCCAAAATGGGCTGATGAAGCCTGAGAGGGATAAATATCTAAAGTGGCCCATGCACTGAGCCCTGAGGTACCCCAGTAAGTAGCTGATGAGTCTTGGACATCTCACCTCTCCAGGCTACCTTGAAGGACTTACCTGAGAGATTGGACTTAAATCAGCCAAGCACAATTCCTATGATTCCGAGAGTAGAGAGGGTGGACAAATGGATCTGATGGTTGGCTGTGTCAAAGGCTGCATAAAGGTCCAGTAGGATGATTTGGATCCAGCTCTCGCCTGTCTCAGCAATTCAGTTACAGACAGCAGTGCAGTCTCGGTGGAACTTCCACTTTTGAAGATAGACTGATTGTCATCCAGCTGCTCATTCTACAAGAGATAGCCAAAGATGCTAAAAGATGCTAGAATGTGTTATTGATGGCTGTAACCTTATTAGTAAAAAATGTAGTGAAGATATCTGCTGTCAGAGAGGTGTCAGGTGGTGGAGGAAGAGGACAGAGGAATGTGTTGAATGTTCTAAATTGGCTGCGAGTGTCTGTGGTGCTGTAGATATTGTCCTGATAATAGGAAGTTTTTGCAGATTTAACGTTATTTAAAAAAGATGTAAGCATAGACTGCTACTTACTCAGATCTGCCGGATCTTTAGATTTACACCATCTCCTCTCAGTCGCCCTGAGGTCAGTCCGATGTTCACGAAGAGCATCAGAGAGGGGCTGGGCAATGTCATACGTGCTGGCCTAGAGGAGAGAGGACAGATAGGTCTAGACAGGTTGTTAAAGTAGAGCCTAGTGTGTCTGTGGCAGTGTTTAAATCCATGGTGGAAAATGCATGTTTTTAGGGAAGAGAGGTTGAGACAGCAGGGGAAAGGCGGGTGGGTGAAAGATAACGGAGGTTACAGCGAAAGGAATCCAAAGGTGTAATCTGTTTTAATATAGATGGGAGAGTCACGTTGAATTGAATGAAGTAGTGATCTGAGACATGTAAAGAAGTAACAAGAATATTTGTGTTGGTAAAGTTAAGTGTAAAAATTAGGTCCAGCTGGTTGCCTGATCTGTGAGTTGCTGTAGTGCTTAAACTTTCCAAGTCAAATGAGGCCAGAAGAGCATGAAGTTAAGTGGCCTGGGGCTTGTCATGGAGAATGTTGAAATCTCCAAGAACCACAAGTGGCTTGCCATCTTCAGGGAAGGAGGAAAGCAGGACATCCAGCTCCTCAAGAAAGTTTACCAGCTGACCTGGAGGGTATTAGATGACAACAACATGGATTTTTGTGGGCTGTAAAAAAAGTATTGTTACATAACGAGGAGTGTGGTGAAAATGTCCAGTTATTTGGAATGAGCAAACCTGTTCCCCCACCCCTACTGGTACATTGAGCGGTGTGATGAATCTATAATCAATATATTGATGATAAATGTTTATTGTACTGACCTCTTCTTGACCATTTCTGTATGTGTGTGCCTGAAGATACGTGGAATGTGGACAACTTGTTTTTACTAGATAGAGAGAGAGCGACAACCTTCACAGAACAGTGTTCTGTGTGTGTGTGTGTGTGTGTGTGTGTGTGTGTGTGTGTGTGCGCGTGTGTGTGTGCGTCGAATCAGAGATATCTCATGACTTGTGTGTGTGCGTCCAAGCAGGCGCATCTCACGAGTTTGTGTGTCCACGGTCATGACCTAGTTAGGGAGGTATTAGTACAGCTGTTATTTTGCAGCTCTCTTTTTTTAAAATTTTTTGTATACCAGTTTGGTGCTTGCTTGAGCTCTAATAAAAGCCACTATTTTTAAGCCCTTCATTATCTGCCTCTTGTTGTCTTTTTCATGGCTTCAGGGAGAAACATCACTCTGATCCAACAGGTGTGAGAGAAGGAGAAGTTGTTGGAGAGAGCAGAGGGTGTTGCTCTATCCTCTGGACATATCCCTGTTTCTGTCAGTGCGAGGATGCTGAGGGTGGACTCTGTGGCGAAGACTGGAATTAAGTCAGCTTTATTCACAGCTGACTGGCATTTCCATTGTTCAAATGAAAATGATAGCAGAGCAGGCTGGTTGTGTGGGTAGCAAAGCGTCCTGCATCTGCAGCATGTAAACTGTCTGTAACAGATAATAGGTATGTGCTTGAGGGCACATGTGATGCGAGGATTAGACATATATGAATGTATCAGGGAAATAGTAAAACAATTTAAAAAGATTTCAGCTTCCTTGCTCGGTGGACTCGCTGGTCTTTACACAAGAAGGTTTTTACATGAAGAGGCCTTCACACGAGGGCTGCCACTTCTGCTTCCCCGTCAGCATTCATGTCAAATATATACACACTTCTATCGTGTCTGTAAGGGGGTTAAGATTGGCAAGGAGGAGGCGAGAACCGGTTTGTCAATATAAATAATATTAATAACAAACTTAAACAAAAACACTCAAACATAAACACATACACCTTTCCCTGGGGAGGGGCATGCTTTGTGCCCCGTCTGCCAGCTGGTTATCCCCATCTTCCTCAACCTGGGCGGAGATGTGAGGGGAAATACAACAACAAAAAGAACAACAAAATAGGCGAGGGAAAAGGCCAACATGGTGTGAAAGTGATAGATAGAGGAGAGAGAGAAAAAGCTCACTCACCGGTTCTCTGATGTACCATTGCGTGGTCCTTCAGCACTCCTCCCCACTCTCAGGCAGACGACAGCCGCTCCTCCCCGGGCGAACCGGAGTCAAACCTCCGACCCCCAGCAGACAGAATGCCCCTCCACTTTTCTGGCGGCACGTGGGGACACTCCTCCGCCCCTGGCAGTGGTCCTTCCGCTCCAGGTGGTCGGGAGTTGCTTTCATCCTCCCCTCGCAGACGGCGGTCTTCCCTCGACCCCTCCACATCTCTCCCCTGGGTGGACGGCAGTGTCGAGGACTCTGCGATGGGCAACCCTCCTCCCTCCTGGGTTTCGGCACCAATGTAAGGGGCTTAAGATGGGCAAGGAGGAGGCGAGAACCGGCTTGTCAATATAAATAATATTTAATAACAAACTTAAACAAAAACACTCAAACATAAACACATACAGGGCAGCCACCCGTATTTTTCTCACTCTCTCGAACCATCGTCAACGGCCACCTTTACCCGTCGCTCGCCCCCATTAGGCCGATTGGGGACCGGGCGTGCAACATTCCAGCCTGGTCCCGCCCCCCTCCGCTCCACATTGTCCTTGGGTGAAAAAAGCTGGACACACCTTAATGCTGCTTAGCACAACAAAGCTAGTCACGTGGGTAACCGAAACTAAAGGTCATGTGATATGACAAACACTGAATAAAATTCTCCACCATTAAAATCATAATAAAATGTCTCGTTGTATCCACTCACAATTTCTGTTGTAATTAGCAATTAGGGAATTATGATTAATTCAATTATTGGAGTAATATTATTCTCATGGCTTATTGAAAATAATAATCACACATATTTAGGAATAGCTTTGAAGCAAAATCTTTTAAAAACAGGGATGAGATTATTTATCAAAATATACCACAGTAAAATTATCTTTGAATACGGATCAACTTTATTGCTATTCTAAACATAAACTAATGGAACACATAAAACTTAAAACAGGTTGGTGAGTAAAGTGACATAATGTGAAATAAATGATCAAAATAGCTAAAATGAACTTTATGTTTAAGATGGCGGCGAGTATGGCTGCTGCGTCGTGGGCTCCGTCAAAACACTGCAGTTTATTGTTTGTTTTGTTTACAATTATGTTTTTTTTTGTCTTGGATGTTGTTTGCCTTATTGTGTACGAGAGACAAACGCTTTTGGACAATGGTTCGGCAATCACACACCGAAAACCGGACTTCAAATTCCTCAATGCCGACCCGCTATTGCCAAACACGCCAGCGGAGTAATTTGTTTGGGCTGCCCGGCAGCAGAAATGCAGAAGGAAAAGGGGAAAAAGAGCCACCATTCTCATCAGAGTAAGACGTCACGCAAATCGTCCCCCGGTACCCAGTATTCTACTTGCAAATGTTCAGTCTCTGGACAACAAGCTCTGTGAGCTGAGAGCGCGGATCTCTTTCCAACGAGAGACGAGAGATTGCTGCGTTATCTGTCTTACAGAAACCTGGATGTCTGCGGAGATTCCAGACTCGGCCATCGAACCCGCGGGGTTCTCCGTGCACCGAGCGGACAGAGCGAAAGACCTCTCAGGTAAAAGCAGAGGTGGTGGTGTATGTTTTATGATAAACAAATCCTGGTGTGATCAGAGGAACGTACATTTTATCAGGTCTTTCTGCTCTCCTGATCTAGAATATCTCATGCTTCTGTGTCGACCATTCTGGCTACCGAGGGAATTCACAGCGGTCATTATCACTGCTGTGTACATCCACCCACAAGCCGACACAGACCGGGCACTCAGGGAACTGTATGGGAGTATAAGTGAGCAGGAAACTGCGCACCCTGAGGCCGTGTTCATTGTTGCCAGGGACTTCAACAAAGCCAATTTTAAAACAATAGCACCAAAATACTACCAACACATCTGCTTCAACACACGAGGGGACCGGGTTTTGGATCATTGCTATTTTCCTTTCCGGGATGGCTACAAATCCCTCCCCCGCCCACCATTTGGCAAATCAGACCACTCTTCCGTTCTGCTTCTGCCCGCTTACAGGCAGAAACTGAAACGGGAAGCACCCACCCTCAGAACGATCCAGTGCTGGTTGGACCAATCAGACTCTATGCTACAAGACTGTTTTGATCACGCGGACTGGGAGATGTTCCGGTCCGCCTCTGATGACGACATCGAGGTTTACACTGATAGTGTAACGTGTTTCGGACCTCCGCTTTTAATTCCGGGAATGCGGAGGAGTGTAAACAAGCCAGTTATGCCCTCCACAACTCTATCAGTGCAGCCAAATGCCAGTACAGGCACAAAATTGAAGGACAGTTCAACACCACAGACTCTAGAAGTATGTGGCAGGGAATTAACATCATCACGGACTACAAACAGAATAAAAACTCCACCATGAACACCGCTGCCTCTCTACCGGACAAGCTTAATACATTTTATGCTCGTTTTGAGGACAACAACACCGCCCTCGCGGAGAGAGTACTCGCGGCCAACACTACAGAGGATGGTTCACTCTCCGTCTCTGTTGCGGATGTAACCTGATCCTTCCAACGGGTGAACATCCATAAAGTGGGTCCAGATGGCATTCCGGGCCGCGTCATCAGAGTGTGCGTGAACCAACTGGCTGGTGTTTTTACGGACATTTTCAACCTGTCCCTCTCCCTGTCTGTAGTCCCCACATGCTTCAAAACATCAACCACTGTACCTGTACCGAAGCAAGCCAAAATCATTTGCTTAAATGACTGGCGTCCTGTTCCTCTGACCCCCATCATCAGCAAATGCTTTGAGAGGCTAATCAGAGATTACATCTGCTCTGTTCTGCCCACCTCTTTGGACCCATTACAGTTTGCCTACCACAACAACCGCTCCACTGATGATGCCATTGCATCTACAATATACACTGCTCTCTCCCACCTGGAAAAAAGGAACACATATGTGAGAATGCTGTTTGTAGACTACAGCTCAGCATTCAACACCATAGTGCCCTACAAGCTTGATGAGAAACTCCGGGCTCTGGGCTTAAACAGCTCGCTGTGCAGCTGGATCCTGGATTTCATGTCAGGCAGATGTCAGGTGGTCAGAATGGGCAGCAACATCTCATCACTGACCCTCAACACTGGAGCCCCGCAGGGCTGTGTTTTCAGCCCACTCCTGTATTCCCTGTACACACATGACTGTGTGACAACACATAGCTCCAATGCCATCATTAAGTTTGCTGACGATACGACGGTGGTAGGTCTGATCACTGACAATGATGAAACAGCCTACAGAGAGGAGATGCACACTCTGACACACTGGTGTCAGGAGCACAACCTCTCCCTCAACGTCAGTAAAACCAAGGAGCTTGTAGTGGACTTCAGGAAGAAAGACAGAGATCACAGCCCCATCACCATCAATGGAGCACCGGTGGAGAGAGTCAGTAGTTTCAAGTTCCTCGGTGTCCACATTACTGAGGAACTTACATGGTCTGTCCACACTGAGGCCGTTGTGAAGAAGGCTCACCAGCGCCTCTTCTTCCTGAGACGGCTGAGGAAGTTCGGAATGAACCACCACATCCTCACATGGTTCTACACCAGCTCTGTAGAGAGCATCCTGACTGGCTTCATCACAGCCTGGTACGGCAATAGCACCGCCCACAACCGCATAGAACTGCAAAGGGTGGTGCAAACTGCCAGAAACAACATCGGAGGTGAGCTTCCCTCCCTCCAGGACATATATAACAGGCGGTGTGTGAAAAAAGCTCGGAGGATCATCAGAGACTCCAGCCACCCGAGTCATGGTCTGCTCTCACTGCTACCATCAGGCAGGCGGTATCGCAGCATCAGGACCCGCACCAGCCGACTACATGACAACTTCTTCCCCCAAGCAATCAGACTTTTGAACACATGATCTCTCACGATCAACAATCAGCACTGCACTTTATTAATTATCATCTTATATCACACACTGGACTGTCAAATATATTCTCCCCAATTCAACTACGGTATATATATTTTTATATACCCTTATTTTTTATTTTTATTGTATGTGTATTCTATATTGTGTATATTGTTTACTGTACATTGTATATTAGTACTATGTTGTGTAATTATGTGTACATTTGATATGTAATTGTGTTGTGTAAATATGTTGTGTATTGTTTACTGTACATTGTATACTGTTGTGTAATTATGTGTACATTTGATATGTAAATTATGTCTCGTCACTGTCATGACTGCAATGTTGCTCGGAACTGCACACAAGACTTTCACCTACTGTTGCACTCGTGTACACAGTAGTGTGACAATAAAGTGATTTGATTTGATTTGGAGTCGGTTGACAATGGCAATTTGCAATCGGATTACACAAAGTATTCAACTAATACACCAGCACTTTGAGCAAAAGTCTGGCGATGTACTTGGGTGTCGTTGAGTTTCCTTGCGTTGCATGGTTCTTTGGCTCTTTGTAGAAAGTTTGTTCTGTTGATGTCTATCACGGATAGTAATTTTCTGGATGGCTGATAAAGTGGGCTTTGAAGCGAGGCCTTCTGCAAGGAAAACTCACTACTCCCATTGGGTATGTGTACCATAGACGAGAGAGTGAGAGGCTTCCTCCTGAATTTTGTGTCCCGAGTTTTCCTTGGAATCTACATGGCACGGCGGATTAGGAAGAAGCAAGAGACTCGAAGAGAGGAGACCAAGCGACGGTTCAAAGAGAGCGTTGCAAGAGAGAAGTTCTAAGCAGAAGTGAGAGTTCTTTCTTGGGTAAGAAAATTTTGAACTGAAATTAGCCGCACCCCAAAGGTGTCCTGAGCCAATCAGAAGTGGCTTTTCAGTCACATGGTCAACTGGTCTGTCCATTTCAAAGATGATTTACAATCCTTTGTGTGGAGGATTCTCACAACTTCCCCTTCAAAATAGTGCATGTTTAATCATGAACTTTTATATCTTGGATACAACTGACTATATCAAAGATTAATTAATGTAAACATTCCTGAAATGCAGAAAATATTTCAACAATATTAAACATGAGGTGTTTTATCCTGAATAGTTACCATTCTTAGTAAAAATGACATGAATAACACTAGATTAAAGATTATAATCATAGATTTGTCAATTACAAATCACTACACATATTTGAAAAGGTACATCAGCAATAATCATTAATTTGTCAGTTATAAAAGTGATCACAGGTCATAGAGTCATTTTCAGAATTATCTAGCAAGGCTAGGATTTTTTATACATTGTGGGACTCTGCGGTCTCTTTATTTGATGGTTTTGTTCATGGAAAATCCTACAATGGACTGGCCATTTGTAGCATCGGGACTTTTCCCTGTAGGCTGGTCAAGTATTGGGCAGGAGGGCCAGTCAATTGCATCACTCTAATTTGATTAAGCACTGCCATTTACTACAAAAGTATTGCAAAATGGCGCTACACAAATAAAAAACAGCAGTGACAGGATAAACCGGAAAACAATGTGTCATTCACATAGGTAATTACATTCTTTTCAATCCACACATCATCATTCTTATTGCATTGCACTAACTGCTGAAACTATGGTGTAGGTGGGCAGAAATATTGTATATATTTGAGATACAGTATAAGTCACTATAAATATATTAAATATTGTATATGTAATGATGAAGTGGGAGTGGTATGATTAGGATCCATGTGCAGATTTATTGTAAACAACAGTGGAGATCAAAGCACAGAGAGATCAGTTCAAACAATACATCAAATCCAAATCGCAAGGCCGAATAAACTGAATCTAAAACACAGCAGGGTCAAACACAGAAGATATAAGTCATATAATAAATGCTTAGAATGATAACCAGGGAAGAACAATACTTCAAACTGAAACTATAGTGTTCAGAGCTTAAATAGTCCACAGGTGATTAAACTAAGGAGAAAAAGTTGTGACAGTTTTAGAATTCAGGTGAAGGAGCCCTCTGGTGGCGTTCAGAAGAAGCAACTCGTTCCAAGGGTGGTACAGGGTCCCCCCACTGCAAGCGGCTCCTGATGCGAGGAAGCTGTCTGCTTCAGGGTCTACCTCGAGCTCTGGGAGCAGGATGATCAAGATGATCTCGGTGGAATTCCTTGATGAGGGTTGGATCCAGGATATCCTCGGTGGTGGCCCAAGAATGCTCCTCCAGTCCATAAACCTCCCAGTCCACCAGATATTGCAAAACATGACACAGACGTCTCAACATACCTTGGACTTTTGGCTTTTTACATTGCAGATGAAGACGAAGACGAAGATCCCGAGTAGAGATCTAAACCTATTGTCCAGGTTGGCAATCAGGGTTTACTCAGCGCCAGCAGTCAGCATGTAACTTTTGGTGACGTAAAGCCCTTTGAAGGTGAACATGAGCCTCACAGCTCATGTTCCATACAGCCTCACTTCGATGCATACAATCATCCACTGCAGGAAAATCTGAAGGTTCACCAACCCCTGGAAATAATGGAGGTTGAAAACCCAAAATAAATTTAAAGGGAGTTATGGTAGTAGAAGGTTGTGAAGGGACTTCTGGGTAGATATCAACTCCATTCAGACTGATTGTGATGACAGTTAGAGCGTAGAAATTTTTCTAGTTCCTGATTGAGACGTTCCGTCTGAAAATTCGACTGAGGGTGATACCCAGAATTGAGGCTCACATTGGCATTTAACTGTTTGAAAAAAGCCCTCCATAAGTGGGATGTGAATGTGAACCTCGATCCGAAACAATGTCTTCAGGTAGTCCATACAATCTGAATACAAATTGGAATAATAACTCTGCAGTTTCGAGAGCAGTAGGTAACTTGGTTAAGGGAATCAAGTGGCAGGCCTTGGAAAAATGATCAACCACTGTAAGTATAACAGTGTTTTCTTGAGACTCGGATAGTTCAACAAAAAGTCTAAAGCTGTATGAGACCAAGGGCATTGATGTATCAGTAGAGGTTGAAGCAGACCAGCAGGGGATGACTTAGATGATTTTGAGATAAGACATACCTCCCAGCTGCTGACAAAGTTACTTGTATCCTGCACCATAGTGTTCTACCAGAACTGATTTTGAAGAAGTCTGATGGTGGCCTGAATGCCAGGATGGCCGGAACTCAGTGATGAATGGACCCAGTGTATCACACAAGGTCGTAAAACCACTGGTACATAGATATTGTGAGGAGGACAATTGTTTGGAGGTGGGTGTGTGGTATTGGCTAGTGAAATCTCCTCCATGATCTCCCATCGAACAGGAGCAACCATGACTGAGGAAGGAAGAATCATCTAACTGGTATGATCTTCGTTGACTTTCTCATGAATTCGAGAACGTGCATCCACTTTAATATTCTTGGACCCAGGACAGTAAGAAATGCTGAAATCAAATCTTGTGAAATATAATGCATGCCTAACTTGGCGAGGGTTCAGTCTTTTGGCTGCACAGATGTATTCCAGGTTGCGGTGATCTGATAGAACTTGGAAGGGTTGTCTTTCTCCCTCTAACTAATGGCGCCGTTCCTCGAAGGCTGCCTTCATGGCCAATAATTATCGATTGCCCACATTATAGTTCCGTTTGGCAAATGAGAGTTTGCAAGAAAAGAATGCATATGGAAATAACTTGGCTGGAGTGCCATGGCGTTGAGAAAGTATTGCTCCTATGCCTGTATCCGAAGCATCAACTTCTAACACAAAAGGTAGAGATGGATCGGGATGCTGAAGAATGGGAGCTGTAGTGAAATGTTTCTTTAATTCCTTGAAAGCCCTCAGCCTTTCCATTCCATTTTAGCTTCTTAGTAGCCCTCCGGAGGATCAACGTGAGAGGTGTTGCTACAGAATTGAAATTTATGATAAATCGTCTGTAAAAGTTGGAGAATCCTAGAAATCTTTGAAGTTCTTTTACTGTAGTGGGTAGTGGCCAGTCAAGACTGGCTTAGACTTTAGATTGTTCCATAGCTACCCCATCTGGACTAAGAATATACCCTAAAAAGGCGAAAGGTTGTTTTGTGGAACTCACAATTCTCTGCTTTGGCGTAGAGCTGAAGCTGAATCAGACATTGTAGTACCGCTTGGTCATGTTTGATGTGTTCCTCCAATGTTGATGAAAAATCTTTATATCATCAATGTAAACAATGACCCACCTGTTTAGCATGTCTCTGAAGACCTCATTAACAACAGCTTGGAACACTGAAGGACAGTTGGATAGCCCAAAGGGCATTAACTGGTACTCATGGTGTCCGGTACTTGTACTGAATGAGGTTTTCCAAACGAATAGCCAGGTTTATGTATTGGTTAAGGTTTTATTCTTCATCTCTGCAAGCTAACTCCGATTGCAATTCAGTACTGTTTCCTTGACGAAACAGAAGTTTCAGCATGTCATACACCAAGTTTGTTTGTGCTGTGAGAGTGCGAAATGACAAGGCATAGTCGGCAGCTGAATCTCGTCCCTGTTTTAATGTTAATAACATCTCATTGGCATCTTTTCCTCCCTCGGAATGTTCAAACACCCCTCTGAATAATCTTTGAAAATGTGCAAAAGAGGAAAGGAGATCAGGTTCTCTTTTCTGAACCGCTGTAGCCCAGTTTAGTTCTCGACCAATTAGAGCAGACTTAACAAAGGAAACCCTGGCCTCTTCTGTGGGGTAAAGATGTGGTTGTTGAGCTATAAATAGTTGACACTGAATAAGATATCCATCACACTTGGCAGGTGAACCATCATATACCTCTGGAAATGCAAGTTGTGGATTACCGCTGGGGAAACCAGGCAAGAGATCAAATCACAGAAAAATCAGTCCAATCAATACATCAAATCCATATAGCAAGGCCAAATAAACTGAATCCAAAGCACAGCAGGGTCAAACACAGAATATATAAGTCATATAAAAAATGCTCAGAGTGCTTGCCAGGGCAGAAGAATACTTTGCACTGATCCTATAGTGTTCAGTGCTTAAATAGTCCACAGATGATTAAACTAAGGAGAGACAGGTGTGACCGTTTTAGAATTCAGGTGAAGAGACTCATTCCAAGGGTATAACAGTATATAAGGAGAATAAAAGTAACTTTCATGGCAGTTGTTTTTATAGTATCTACATGGATATAGTTTTTCATAATTTTCGATATCATTGTTTGTTTTTTAGAATCCATAATTTCATCTTGTAATAAGGAGCATGGTTTTACCTGTGATCACCTGCTCTTACTAATACCAGTTAAACTCTGGATACTATGCAAATTGTGGTAATTTTCATAAGGGCAAGTACAAAGGAGAATTTAAAAAGACCTTTAAAGCCTGGATGCCCTTGAATGAAGGATGAAGTTTTTTGTCCTCTGTAAATATGTTCAGTTTTAATGATGAAAGTGAAATATCAATTAAAAATTCCTACTGTTATTGCCTTTCATAGATTACTGTTAACAGATTTTATTGTTAATTTATTTCAAATCAGTAAAGTCACAGCTCCCTCACAACTGAATGCTTCACAGTAAAATATATATTTCTGTGCCTCAGAAAATATGCAATATTAGTATTGATAACTACATTTGCAATTCAATAATAATATCACTATCTATAATATTATCATTATGGGGGAACACATGGGCCGGTTGGGTTCCAGGGCTGATTTTTTTTGTCCCAGTCCAGGCCTGATGACAGCCGACTTTTAAATGCTTTCAATTTATGGAAAACAGTAACTCAGATATTCTTCAAAACATCTCCTTTCACAGAAGAAAGAAAGTCATGTGGGTTTGGAGCAACGTGAGGTTGAGTAAATAACAGCTTTTTCTTTTGGTTCTCAGTTGGATTGCTTGAGATTCAACTTTTATTGGCTTTGGCAGTTTTTCACATGTATTGCGAAGGTTTGTGGATTTGTTTGCTCTCTTTTGATTATTTTAGTACATATGGATCCTTAACCTGTCTTCAATCCTGATCCATTAAACTGGTCATCTGCTGCAAAGTGAATGCATTTTTTCAGTTTTCAATGTTAAATTCTAAGTAAAATAATCTAAATTAACTTTAGTCACTAGGACTACATTGTTCTGTTATTTTCTGTATTCTTTGTGTTGCATAAATTCATAAAATTTTTTAATTAGGCTTAGGCTTTAAAACATAAAAAAATATAATAAATATAAAGTAATACTGTTGCAGTAGCAATGTTAATATGTAATAGATCTCCTGAAAATAAAAAATTCTGTCATTGTTTACTCACCCTCGTTGTTCAAAACCAGTATGACTTTTTTCATCCGTGAAACACACAAATGAAGGATGGGGAGTCATGTGACGTTATGTGAGGTTCGGATGTGTGAACGGTGAGCTTTCCACACTTTGCTAGTTTTAACACTATTAATGATATAAACCGGTGAGATTTGATACATTCTGTTCTAGGAGGACACTATGTCAAAGAATTCAAAATCCTCAGGCTCTGGAGACACTTACGTGCTGAAGCTAACACCCCAGAGAAGGCCCTGAGCCAAGGAGTCGATTTGGTCAGAGAAATTAGGGAAATTTGGCGAGAGATGTTGAACTTGTCGGCAATGCTGACGAAGGTCATTGCTAACTTGGAGGATCTTGCTGCAATTTAGTTAAAGTTAATTTGAATTCTTTAATAAAAAAGTTTGAGCGATGTGGGCAGGTGGGCTTCATTACATTTAACTATGATTTGAAAGGTTAATGATATTAAAATAAATGATATTCCAAAATTCAACTGCCTGCTACAATCTCTCCCTGTAGATGTCCACCTCTCTTATTTCAAGCAGTTTGATTGCATAGCGAAGTCCTTCAATTGGAATGGTAAATATCCCAGATTACATTTCAGTAAATTACATAGGCCGATTGACAAAGGTGGGCTAGGCCTACCCAAAATTTTTAATTTATTCTGGAGTATAGCTGGGATGATGGTGTTGAAAGCCGAACTGAAGTCCACAAAAAGGATCCTTGCATATGTCCCTGGACTGTCAAGATGTTGACAGGTTATGATGCAATCCCATGTTGACAGCATCATCCACAGACCTGTTTGCTCGATAAGCATAAAAGGAAAAGAACACCTTCCCCAACGCGAATAAAAACCATTAAAAAGACCCAGCCGAAATCGAAATACTCTATAGAGAGAAAACATAGAGAGAAAAGGCCTTGCCAGTACGTTCCATGTATTGCGAGAAATCAGGAGTAAAAGTGTGCAAACTTTGGGGATGAGACGTAGTGCACGATGGGCATAGTAGTTCCCAATCAGTTGCTCACTTCGACGTTGTGTCGAGTGACGTGACACTAGGGGACTTTCTTGAAGGCGTCAGTTACCTCTGAACTTGAGAAAAGGCCAATGAGAATTTGGCAGACAGAATTTGCATGTCCCTCCCCCAGACATACGGGTATATAGGGAGGGAATCGTAAATCTGTTCATTCAGATTTCTTCTTTGGTGAGCGATTGTGCGAGCTGAGATCACTACCGTTCCACACACCTCTGTAGAGCGTCTGCTGTTGGATCTATGGCGCATATAAGCGGCTTTCTCCTTGTCTGCACGGCAGTGCAGCATGGCCCCTGGGTGCTTCAACAGCACGTCTAAAAGAGAATATTTCTTAAAAGAGTTTATATTCTCTAAAAGAGCAATACACAGCTAGCGTTGAACGTCCTTTTCAGGACGCATCTTTGTAAAAATACCCTTCCACCACTGTGTAGTTCCTGGATGCAGTCTACTTCTTCCCGGAGGTGCATGATGAGCTAACAAGGTCATGGAGGGCACCTTTCACTGCCTGCAACCGACCTCCTCGCTCATCTGCTCTCAATACTCTCGACAGCGGGGCAACCCACGGGTACTCAGAGGTCCCCCAGGTGGACAGAGCGGTTGCAATCCACCTTATCCCCAAAAACTCTGCTACCTGGCGGGATCGCCCGGTGCTCCCCTCCAAGGCCTGTAGGATGACATCGTCACTGACCGCCAAAGCCTACAGCGCCACCAGACAGGCCGCCTCTGCCCTGCATGCCATGGCCCTCCTGCAGGTTCAACAGGCCAAGGCACTCAAAGATCTGCACTTGGGTAGTCCTGACTCAGACGTGTTGCAGGAACTGCGCTCGGCGACCGACCTCACCCTCCGGGCCAAGAAGGTCACAGCGTGGACACTCGTGCAGGCAATGGCCACCCTCATGGTTGAGGAACATCACTTATGGCTGAACCTGGTAGAGATGTGGGAAGTAGACAAAGCTCGTTTTCTCAACGCCCTCATCGCCCAGCTCGGCCTATTCGGTGACACCACTGACAACTTTGCCCTGCAGTTCTCGGCAGTGAAGAAACAGACGGAGGCCATTTCCCACATCATGCCCTGCTGCCGATCTAGCATGGGCCGTGCTCCATCTGCTCGCCGAGGGTGTCCCCCTGCGGCTCCCAAACGCCAGGCAGCTCTGCCTCAACCTGGGCCCAGCTCTCAGCCCCAGCGTCGAGCGCTCCGCAGGAAGCACACAGCCCCCGTCTCCCGAACTTCCTCGAGGACCCGAAAGGCTCCCAAGCATTACTGAGACGGATGACCTAGGGAACGAAACGTTTTCTCTGGAGCTAGTAAGCAGCCCAATCTGTCCCCCAGTGGAGGGCCAGGAGGAGAATCCTTGTTTGATGTTATTTACTTTGCCGCACCCCCTTCGTGCTGCGGTACCCACATTCTCAATAAAAGAGCTATAAAAGAGCTAGGTCATCTGGCCCGCAAATGCCATTCTCACGGCAACCCAGTGCCACACTCCGGAAGTCCCGGCACCCTGGACGCGGATCCCTCGCCTCTTTTGAGTGTACATGAATCGCCAAGGCGGAATGCGCTCTCATCACACGTCGCAACTCGCCCGCCATCTCCTCCTTTGGTGCAAGCAGTGATGTGCCACTCATATTCCTGTCGAATTCTCCTGAGGAAGGACCTTCTTTCTCAGAAACAGGGCACCCTCTGGCATCTGCGCCCACTGGAACCACCACATCTGGCCCCTGGACGGGATGTGGAAGATCTAAGTGACCTACCACCTGCAGTCATAGACACAATCAACAAAACCAGAGCTCTCTTACCAGGCAACTTTATGCCCTGAAGTGGCGCTTGTTCACAAATTGGTGTTTTTCCCGATCTGAAGACCTACATGCTCACCACGACTCTGTGGACGGTAAGTCCCTAGGGAAGCACGATCTGATTATCAGGTTCCTTAGAGGCGCCCGGAGGCTGATCCCTCCCAGGCCACGCCTGTTCCCCTCATGGGATCTCTCCGTGGTCCTTTCAGGCCTTCAGAGACTCCCCAGTCTAGCTCAAAGCCCTCTCCTTGAAGACGGCCCTCCTGATCACACTCGCTTCCATCAAGAGTGTTGGGGACCTGCAAGCGTTCTCTGTCAGCGACACTTGCCTGGAGTATGATCCGGCAGACACCGTGACTGGGCTACATGCCCAAGGTTCCTACGACCACCTTCAGGGACCAGGTAGTGAACCTGCATGCACTGCCCCAGGAGCAGGCAGACCCAGCCTTTTCGTTGCTGTTTTCCGGTGCGTGCTTTGCATACCTATGTGGACCGCACTCAGAGCTTTAGACAGCGGAAAGGGAATGCTGTCTCCAAACAGAGGCTTCCCACTGGGTCGTTGATGTCATCGCTTTGGCCTATCACACCCAGGCCATACCTGCCCCCTTGCATGTTCAAGCACACTCGATGAAAAGTGTGGCATCCTCAAGGGCACTGTCCAATGGCACCTCCCTAGTTGACATCTGCAGAGCAGCAGACTGGGCAACACCCAATACTTTTTCGAGATTTTACTATCTCATCCCATGTTCTCTCAGGTCCAAGCACGTAGAGCTCAGGAATGTGGAATATCTGACCAGGTGTTCCACCTTTATCCTCCACTGAGGTGATCACGTGCACTCTCCACTAGATTTGCACTCCCTGGATGTTCTTCCTCCCTAACCCTCTGGTCCATGAATTCAGCAGAGGAATTCCCCGACCAGACCCACTACGGGTACTAAAAATTACTCGGTACTGGAATAGGTGCCCCACAGGATGGGCCTATGTGGATTAATCCCCCTGTGTGTATTTTCAGCGGTACGGTAACCCTACTTGCAGACCCGCGTCTCCCTTGGGCAGTCCTCGCTGGCCCCCGGTTGCCGCTCTTTACCTTCCCCAGCCTGGGCAGGTGGTGGTCTCTGCAGGGTCTTTTCACCCTGAAAGAATAGGAATTGGAAAAGAACGCCTTCCCCGATGCGTGTAATAGCGTTAAGATGACACGACCTGCTCCCATGCTTGGCACTTCGCTTTGTTATGAAAACACGATCGCCTGATAAATACAGTTCACCACACTTGGGTCAATTGTTCATGACAAGCATTCATTGAAAAACATCCACAAGCACTTTTTGTCCATAAAAATGATAACTCTGAGAAATATTGATATATTCTCCATTGTTTACTTGAGATCTCGCCTGAAATAATTACCCTTCATCGCCGTTCTTCAACAAACTATGCAATCTGAGCAGATTTTTAAAAATAGACTTTGGAGACCTCATTTTCAGTTAGATCATCTTCAAATTTGAAACATAACTTCTTTAGACTTGTGGCTTTGTGAACATTGTTTTTCTGGGTTGTCTTGGCAGTTTTATTATTGTTTTTTTAGATTATAAATACATGTTCATCACAAAATATTTCCATTACTCTAAACTTAAGCTTCTGTAACTTTAAAAAAACAACAACATTAATTCACAACATATATTAATTCTGGAAATTCTTAAAGCCCAAAGTGTCAAAAGATACTACAACTGTGTCCATACACCAAAGGGTCCAGTAATTACAACCATTTATGTTCAGGTATGTCATTTGCATGAGTGGCTAGCATGATATGTAATGTCTCTTGTATGCAATGCATGGCGTATTGGTCAAAGCAGAAGAGAAATTGGCTGTGAGAAAAATGTAACATAAAAATAACGCAAAAGTAACGTAACGCTTTACTTTCCATAAAAATAAAATTTTCATTAATTAAGTTATTTATTAACGAGTTACTTTTAAAAGTAACGTTACCCAACACTGGAAATGAGTAGTGATGATGTTTCAACAGTTTCATGCTGTAATGCTCTTTGGATGAATTCTATACTGGAACAAACTGATTATTTTATTTATTTATTTTATTTTTCTCCCATTGTCTCCCCATTTTGGAATGCCCAATTCCCAATGCGATTTAAATCCTCATGACTCGATCTGGGTGGCAGAGTACGAATCTCAGTTGCCTCCATGTCTGAGACCGCCAACCCGCGCATCTTATTACGTGGCTTGTTGAGCATGTTACCACGGAGACATAGTGTGTGTGAGTCTTCACACCATCCAGCGCATCATCCACTCATAACTCACCATGCGCCCCACCAAGAGCTAACAACATTATAGCGACCACGAGGAGGTTGACCCATGTGGTTCTACCCTGACAATTTTGTTGCTTAGGAGACCAGGCTGGAGTCACTCAGCATGCCCTGGATTCGAAGTCGTGACTCCATGGGTGGTAGTCAGCGTCAATACTGAAGACCATAATTATTGACATACAGTAAGTAGTGAGATGTTTAATGATGTTTTGAAATTAATTGTAATTTCATATTCCTCTGTTCTGCATTTTTCCTGCCTGCAATCTACTTTCTTTTGAGTGTCTTTGAAGGATACCCATGTCTTCCCTTTAATGTGGTTATGAATTCTGTATTAAGTCAAGTCAAGGTATTTTTATTTGTATAGCGCTTTTCACAACACACATCATTTCAGAGCAGCTTTACAGAAAATGCTGCTTTAACATAAAAAGCTGAAATATAGTAATGTCTTTTAGTAATAATAGTGTGGTTATTTAAAAAAAAAATGTGTTTGTAAATTGCACCTTAAAATAAATAATAACAAATAATTAAATTGATATTTAGACCCCCAGTGAGCAAGCTTAAGGTGACTGTGGCAAGGAACACAAAATACCATTAGATGATGTTTAAAGGAGAAAAATAACCTTGGGGGAAACCAGGTTTCATTGTGTGGGCCAGTTCCCCTCTGGCTAAACAGCATGAATATAATACCAATATTAGTTATTTATGTGTAATACAAGTCAATATTTAAAATGAGTGAACTAAGTAAGTAAATGTTTAAACAAAATGCTTTTGTATAAACTGTAAAATTAATGACTAAATTCTTACATTCTTAATTAACTGCGAAAGTGCAAACAGTACTTTGCGATCTTAGTCAACGTGATGGAATAAATCATGATAGAAGGTCACATAAGTACTGTGGAGCTAAACCATTCAAAGCTTTGTAAGCAGTTAGAAGTATTTTAAAAATGAATGCGAAATTTAACAGGTAGCCATTGTAGCACTGCTAAGTTTGGGTTGATATTATCATATTTTTTGGTTCTAGTCAGCACTCTAGCTGCTGCATTCTGAACAACCGAAGTTTAATTATGGAACCTGCAGGACATCCTCCCAGAAATGCATTACAATAATCTAGTCTTGAAGTCATGAAAGCATTAATTTTTCAGGATTAGAAGCAAAGAGCCTCTGAAATATAGTACAATATTAGCTACAAATAGTACCTCTGTTTTGTCAGAATTGAGTAGAAGGAAGTTTCTAGCCATCCAATCTTTGATATCATTGATACACTATACCAACTTGGAGAATTTCGTCAGGTTTTGGGGAAATATAAAGTTTGGTATAAAGTTGTGTATCATTGGCATAACAGTGAAAACAAATTCCACGGATCCTGATAATGTCTCCCAGGGGAAGCATATATAAGGAGAAAAGGAGAGACCCTAAAATTGATCCCTGTGGCACTCTATACTTAACTTTAGTTTGATCTGACAATTCCTTGTTTACACAGACAATGTGGTAGTGGTCAGATAAATAGGACCTAATCCCAGCTGATGCCAGTCCACAAATGCCAAAATGATTCTCAAGCCTATCCAATAGAATTTCATGATCTATGGTGTCGAAGGCAGCACTAAGATCTAAAAGCACTAGAAGATAAATCCAGCCGCAATTAGATGATAAGAGCATTTGTAACTCTGATAAGTGTAGTCTCTGTATGATGATGGGACCTAAATCCTGACTGAAATTCTTTTTTTTTTTTGTAACATAGTTGGGAGGACACTACATTTTCTTGTATTATAGACATAAATGGGATATTTGAGATTGTCTATAATTAGCCATGAATTGTAATTTTGCAATTTATATAGGAAATCATAACACTCACATTAAAATAAAGACTGTCATATCAGTAACCTTATAAAAGCGGTTTTGTTCTACATGGAAAGGATCTGCACTTGAGGAATAATATGAGATGCTATCTTTTGAGTTGATATTGCAGATGGTTTCATAATTCCAATTTTGTTTCTGATGATTTACATTTTATCAGTAAAGAAATTCATAAAGTCATATTACTGTGCTGTGATGGAATATCGAAGCTTTATTCCTTTTAATGAAATGTATTTGTATAGTACATTTCAAAATACATATTGTTTACAAAATGTTTTACAAAAAATACTGAACATTTATGTACAACGTTTATATTATTTATTGTATTTGTATTTATTTGTATTGCATGTGGATCTTTCTGAATGGGACAGTTTATTGTGTGGCCACGTATGCATCTCGACTTCCCACTCAAGAACAAAAAAGTACATTTTTCAACAGAGTGAGTCGTTCTGTTAACACAAATACATGTAGGCTAATCAGTCCCACCAGGATTTTGTGGCATTTTTTCCTGATTATTGCGGCTCAAAATGACAACATATGAATTACAAATTACAGGCCTATATCTAAGTTGTTGTTTATTTCTACGATTTTGGAAAAAGTTGTTTTCTCTTAGCTTCCATCCTACTTAAACACTTTTAATTTCTTTGATGTTTTCTACTCTATTGTTATAGATTTGCATGGTACTGAATCTGCTTTGTTGAAAGTCAACAATTATATTTTCCTTTCACTTGTTTCTGGATCTTGCTGTATTTTAATTTTGTAAGACCTTAGTGCAGCATTTGACACAGAAGACAATGACATACTTTTACAGAACCTTGATGGTCCAGGTCGCTTTCAGGAACCTGTGTTGAAGTGGTTTGCCTCTTACCTCATGGAGAGAACATTTTCTGTTAAATTAGGTAATTTTGTCTCATCGCATGAACCCATCCCATACGGTGTTCCTCAGGGTTCAATTATATGGTCTCTTTTATTTTCTTTGTATATGCTTCCCATTGGTTCCATTATTCAGAAACAAAAAATAATGTATACCATTATTTAACAAAAAATGCTATAAATACGTGGTTCTCAACCTTTTTGACTCCAAGTCACCCCACTGTCTAAGTCAAAATTTAAAGGCCCTCTTGCAAGAAAGTAGCAGTGTCTGATTAAAATAATTAATCATGGATTATTTTTTATTCTAGAAGTTTCAGAAAGAATCTTTTTATAAGTTGTAGGCATACATCTTGAAGTATTTTTTAGCATTTTAGTTGAATTATTTTAATATTTCTTATTTTATATTAATTTTAAGTCAACTTGAGGCCCCCTTGGAAGTGTGCTGAGGCCCTCTAGTGGGTCCCGGCCCCCTGAATGAGAACCACTGCTATAAAGGAATGATCTGGAAACAGTAATTTGTGCTTTTATAACGTCTAGGTAAGATTATTGTAACTCTTTATATAAGGGTCTTCCTAACGTGTCTCTAGATCGCTAACAAATGGTTCATAATGTGGTGGCTAGATTTTTAACTGGTGTTAGAAAGTGGGAACACATTACTTCTGTACTGGCCTCGTTGCACTGGCTGCTGGTGAGTTTCAGAATATATTTTAAAGTGTTACTATTCATTTTCAAGGCCCTGCATGGACTTGCACCACAAAATAAAAGTGATCTGCTTCAACCACACCCAAGATCCCTTAGGTCATCTAATCAATTACTTTTTTTTGTGCCTTGCTCACACTTCATGTGTAAGGGTGAACCGGTTTTCTCTGTGGTGGCCTCCTGACTCTGGAACAGTCTATTAGATCATCTTCAACCATTGCTACTTTTAAATCCAACTTAAAGACCTATTTTTATTCCTTGGCTTTTGATTCATTCTGAGTTTGCAATGCAGTGTTCTTGTTATCGTTTTTGTTTTTATTATTTCAATGTATATTTCTATGTATGTATACATTTCTATATTTATTGTATCTACAGTATAGTTGTTCAGCACATTGGTTCAGTTCGTGTTGTTTTGTTCTATATAAATAAGTTAGTAAAACTAAACTAAATTTGCTTAAAAATTGTGATGACACTTGCAGCGTTATTTATTTTGTATTTTTTTTGTGAAAACGTCATGGTTACTGTTGTAACCTCCATTCCCCGTGGGAAGGACTGAGATATTGTGTCGAATGAAGTAACACAAGGGGTCTTCCTGGGATGCCAAACATACCTCTGAACCTGAGAAAAGGCCAATGTCAAGTTGGCAGACAGAATTTGTATGACCCGCCCCGGGCATACGGGTATAAAAAGAAGCGAGGCAGCGAGTGCCAGTCAGGATTTTGCACTGAGGAGCTGAAAATAAGGTACGGCCATTTACAGTGGTAGTTCTAGTGCTGTGGCAGGAGGGACACAACATCTCGTTCCTTCCCTTGGGGAATGGAGGTTACAACAATAACCATGACATTCCCCTTCTGTCACTCACTTGACGTTGTGTCGAATGAAATGACACAAGGGGTCCCATCTAAAAACGCCACGCACTGACCATGTTACGTGAACTGTCGAGACAGGTGTTAGCAGGCTACTGCGTGCTAGAGGCAACTGAGTCGGCTGCACGTAGCCCTCCCCAACGCCCCCAAAGAGATGTCACATACTGACCTTAGGTTCCCCGCACCCCTGAGGGGGGGAACAGGTGCTACATGACTTGCACGGGAGCTTGACTAGCATCTTAATGATATGAAACGTGTCAGGGAAGGCGGTCTTTCCCGGTCCTATTCTTTCAGAGGGAAAAGACCCTGCGGAGGCCACATCCTGCCCAGTCTAGGGGGAGTTAACATGTGGCAAATACACCATGAGGGTTGTGAAGCCGTATGTGGGAAATGGCGCGGTGGTAGGTCCAGCCTAATGAGGGGGGACTCTACAGCACGGCGACCGGGGTAGCCCAAGGGAAATGCAGGTCCGCCGACAGGGGGACTGTACCGTGGAAAATGCATCACGGGGAGTTTGCCTGAGAAGGGAACTAAGCCCGTGGAGCCCGACCCCAGTACGGAGCACCTGTAACCCGTAATGGGTCTGGCCACGAATTGCTCTGCTATTACTTCTCGTAGAGTGTGCTCGAACCTGCAAGGTGGTGGGCACGGCCTGGGTGTGATAAGCTAAGGAAATAACAACATGACCCAGTGAGCTAATCTCTGTTTGGAGACAGCGTTCCCTTTCTGCCATCCGCTGAAGCAGACAAAGAGCTGCTCAGAACATCTAGAGTTCTACGTGCGGTCCAAATAGATACACAAAGCATGTACTGTACACAGCAATGATAATGCTGGGTCTGCCTCCTCCTGGGGCAGCTTGCTTGCAGGTTTACGACCTGGTCCCTGAAGGGGGTCATAGGAACCTTGGGCACATAGCCCGGTCGTGGCCTCAGGATAATATGAGAATGTGCCGGACCGAAATCCAGGCAGGTGTCGCTGACAGAGAACGCATGCTGGTCCCCAACCCTCTTCATGGAGGCTAACGCGATCAGGAGGACCTTCTTCAGGGAGAGGGCCTTGAGCTCAACTGAATCAAGTGACTCAAAGGGGGTTCTCTGAAGGCCTGACAACAATGACCCAGTGAGCTAACCTCTGTTTGGAGACAGTGTTCCCTTTCCGCCGAAGCAGACAAAGAGCTGCTCAGAACATCTAGAGCTCTGCGTGCAGTCCAAATAGATACACAAAGCACGTACTGGACACAGCAACAAGAAGGCTGGGTCGCCTTGGTGATTTATGTAGGCTACTGTCGTGGTGCTGTCTGAACGGATCAAGACGTGCTTGAAGTAAGGGCTGTAGAAACCCTTCTCCATCTCGGCTGGAGGGACGGGCTCTATCGCATCCTTGAGGAGCAGGGTCATGGTCTCTGCTCGTAAGACACTGGCTTTCTCGCCGTGCACGGAAGTGGAGCAAACACTGCTGAAACGAGGTGGGAGCCAGGCAAACTGAATCACGCAGCCAAGTCAGATGGTCCTAGCCAGCCAGCGTGACGATTGGGAAATGAAACCCACGCATCCAAACTCCGCACAAGGGGCACTAACGGGACGATCGCTTTTGACATACCGTGCGGGACATCGTGGTGGGTGGAGCAGGTAATAGCGCGTCGGGAGGCAGAAGAGCGTCCCGAGGCTTGGGTGCTGAGAAAAGACTCAAAGCACTTACCTTGCTCCACTCACCAGGCAGGGGGCGGTTTAGAGACAGAGGAAGAGGTCCTAGAGAGGCGTCTTCGTAACTCATCAGCGCTGACCTGCCGGGGCTGAGCAGTCGCGGGGCCAGAGGCTAGGTATCTGTGTCCGGGGAGCAGGGACTGTAGAGTCTTAGGGCCGGGGTGCAGTGAGAATTGCGCACACTGGCTGGATGGACCAGGGTGTGAGGTAATTGCTCTTTATTGAGAATGTGGGTGCTGCAGCCCGAAGGGGGACAGAGTGGTCTTGGTACCACCTCCGGAGCAAACGTCGGACTGCCTGGGTCGCCAGTCTCAGGAGCGCTTCCAAGCTTTCCTGGTCCTGGAGATGGGGGGCATATGCCGCCTGCTAGGTGCTCGACGCTGGGGCTGAGAGCTGGGCCCGGTTTGAGGCAGAGCTACCTGTTGTTTAGCCACATTGGGATGCCCTCGGCATGCTGGTGGGCTATCCAGGGTAGTGAGAGCAGATGGGTCGTTCCGGGCAGTAAAACCGCGTCAGCTCGTCATGCACTTCCGGGAAGAAAGGAACCGGGGGGGACGCAGGCTTCCAGTCCAGCCTCGTGCTTGCGGCGGCCCGGGAAAGCATAGCGGACATCTGCGCATCAGCCTCAGACTGGGCGAGCAGACCCCATGGTGGCAGCCCAGACGAGTCATCAGCATCAGATGCCACTGTGACGCTCTCCATTGCAGCGCCAATGTCATCATCCAATTCTAGGTGCTCAAGGGAGAATGCCGCCTGGCCGCGAGGTGAGCCGCACTCATCCCGAGCTCGGACGGAAGCAAGCAAGCCTACCGGGGGGCGGGTGGTTCGTGGGGATTTACCCGGTGAAACCGAGCCCGTCGTCATCCCCAAATCGCCTTCGTTGCCAGCCGGGTCGTCCTCAATCCCATGGGAAGAAGGAGTGGGGGGCGGCTGAAGTGGCTTTCTCCCGTGAGAAAAGAGAACCATGACCGCAATGTTGCCACGGCTATGTTCTCGCACCGAGAACATGAACCATTCATAAAACGCTGCCTGCGTGTGATCGCAGCCCAGGCACGGGAGGCAGCTTTTATGACTGTCAGAAGTGGAGAGAAATCAACCGCATCCAGGAACTACACAGAAGCAGAAAAACATCTTTAAAAGGACGTTCAACGCCTGCTGTGTATTGCTCTCTTATGAGTTGGAACTCAAACTCTTTTAGAGGAAATAAACTCATTTTAGGAGGAGAAACACTCTTTCAGGCAATGAAAGCGCTGTCAAAGTGCCCAGGGGCGTTCACAGTTCACAGAGAGAAAACGCCAGCTGGAAACGTGCCGTAGATCTAGCAGTGCTTATCGCCAGTAGAGGTGAGTGAAACAGTGTTGCACAACCGTTCGGCTCCGAAGAAAAATTCTGACTGGCATACTGGCATATATGTCCGGGGGGGGGGGGGGGGGGGCATGCAAATTCTGTCTGCCAACTTGACATTGGCCTTTTCTCAGGTTCAGAGGTACAGAGGAAGACCCCTTGTGTCACTTCGTTCGACACAACGTCGAGTGAGTGACAGAAGGGGAACTCAAAATCAAATATAGTATACCTGTAAAATATTTTTTTTTAAATGTGTCACTGAATATTAAGAGCAATTGCCAGTAATTATTTTAGTGCATAATAACTGCATATACAGCAAGCAACAAAAAATAATATACACACAAAATACAAACATTTAAGAGGTAAAACACATGATATGGCAAATGTGCAAACAATGGAAGACCGTTAATTATTTTTCTATTTACATTTTCAGCCTTAGACAACACAAGTAAACTTTGGTAAGGTTAAAATAGTAGATCTACGACAAAAATGTAAACTAAAAACACAAATGAGGATTGATTTCTGATTTCTATAATTTAACAGCAATTACCTGAGAGAACTGCAATTTATTGAGCAGTTCTCATTCTAATCACATTGTACTATCCAAATAAGGGATTTTAAGCGAATAAAGAAATGCCAAACATGAACGCATTTTATGTCTCATTTCCGGTGCAACAGTGCATTATGTGAGCCCTACAAATAACCTGAGGCTGTCCATCACCAATCATGGCTGCAACCATTTAGAGCAGTTCCTGAAGAGGAGCTTAAATGCTAGCTGTGATTTAGGCTATGTGCGCATTTTAAACGTTTAGACAAGGCAAATCATTCTGGTTTCTCTTTAACATTCTTGTAATGGCAAATGTTCTTGGTTGTCGCAATTTTATACACTCAGGGTTAATGGCACACAATGACACAGGAGAAGACGAGGAGTAGATGATTACTCTGTGGATATACAATGCCAGCTGTGCAGTTTTTGATGTCTTGACAGCTTGTTTTACTTATTTCAATATAAAGAAAAGTGATCAAGATTGCCTCATATTTGCAGTTTATGCCTGAAAATTGCAGAAATTTACAAAAATTGCACTCTAGTGCAAATAATGAAGAGACTGAAACTCATAATTTAATTAAGTTATACACAGATAATTTCAAGTAATCTTTTACTGTTTTGATAGATAGTCATTTTTTGTTATTCAAGTGCTCCAAAAAATCTTTTACATAATTTTTTGTTATCTTTATCCCTTCATCTGACACTGTCAGTCTTGGAATTTTGCTAGTCTGTGGATAATACATGGAGCAGTAAGGATTAATTCAGAATGACATTGTTCTCATGGTATAGATTTCACCTCTGATGCAAAGGTTACAGCTTCTAATCCACCCTAGTTAAACATTTAATTTTAATAAATTAAGATTGTATATGTACGTCAGTGTGCGATTTAACTGGAATGGAGCTGCGGAGGGAGTGGAGTTTGCGTTTGAATGAACGAGAGAACATCACAGCTGCTTTAACTTAATGACCTCTAGTCAACCTTTCCCAAGGCTCGTAGCCCAACTCCTCATGTGTCGAGCATCTGCCTGGAAATTTTTTTTATATAGGCAACAAGGTTTATACACCGAGTGCTTTTTAGAAAGGTCTTATATGGGGTCAAATTCTGATTACAAAAACATTTTTGCTATTATTTCTGTGTTTTCTGAAAAGCCAATATAGTTTATTTTGGTATTGTCTATATCAGATTAACCTGCCCCAAATGGCAGGTAAAAACAAAATAAACGGTGGTTAATTGCTTTACCTATCAGTCAGACAGTCTCTTCCTTTCTAAGTGGCAAGATCTTAGCCAGAACAAGTTGCAAACTGAACTAGACTTTATGCAGACAGTCAAAAGTCTGACTATGTGAGAAGAAAAGTTCCAATGGACAGAACCTTAAAAAACATTTTTCATAAGTTGGCAGAAACTTAAAAAAAAACAACTGAAAAGGGTTAATTAGGAAGGAATGGAAGCAAAGTGCTCACAAGCAGTATTAAATTAAACCTCCAACAAAAACAATACTGAGGGCTAATTGTTTCTCACATAGTTTACTTCTACTGGACAGTCCTGAATCTGGATAAAGAAAAAGTGCTGCTTTTAAATCAGCAACTTAAAAACAAACATTTGTCACTCTTGTATTGATGGTGCACTGATTACTCTACTACCAAGTCTTGCCAGTGGAGCACAAAGGTATACTAACTAGTCCATATAAAAGTAAAATGGATTGCATCATTGCAGATAATGTACAGTCAGCCGGTCATTATTGCAAAATAAATCCTTTCGGGGTGACTCAAGAATAAGTCCAGGTGAATGTTTATTCTGCAATAATGACCAACTAACTGAACATTATCACTGGCTTGACTTAACACTCACTCACTCACTCACTCACTCACTCACTCACTCACTCACTCACTCACTCTCTCACTCTCTCTCTCTCTCTCTCTCTCTCTCTCTCTCTCTGATTAGTTTCTGTAGAAATAAATCAGAATTATAATGTGAATGTGAAGCCAAAAACTCTGATCTGCCAAAACAGGCGAGCATGAGACTCAGATCACATCTGATTGTCTTCCATGTTGGCTATGTTTTCGGTTGCCTTTCAGCACTACCTAATTTTGTTTGCCATCATATTTTACTTTGCAAGGAGAAAATTGGACCTTGTTCATTTTCCTGCATCAGTGGATCCAGCAACGAGACTCTGTTGTAAGACAGAGAGAGACAGTCATATGAAACACACATAACATAACTTTATCCCTGGCTTGACTTAACACCCGAGGGTAGGAACGAGACATTGTGTCGAATGAGGTGACATACCTCTGAACCTGAGAATAGGCCAATGTCATGTTGGCAGACAGAATTTGCACGTCCCGCCCCGGACATACGGGAATAAAGGGAAGCGGGGCAGCGAGTGCCAGTCAGGATTTTGCACCGAGGAGCCAAAAACAAGGTATGGCCGTTTACAGTGGTAAGTCTAGTGCTGTGGCAGGAGGGACACAACGTCTTGTTCCTTTCCTCGGGAAACAGAGGTTACAACAGTAACCACGTTGTGTCGACTGAAATGACACAAGGGGTCCCATATAAAAATGACACGCACTGACCGTGTTACGTGAACTGGCGAGACAGCTGCAAGCAGGCTACTGCGTGCTAGAGGCAACTGTGTCGACTGCATGTAGCCCTCCCCAATGCATCCGAAGAGGTGTCACACACAGACCTTAGGTTCCCCACACCCCTGAGGGGGGGAACAGGCGCTACATGACTAGCATGGGAGCAAGCCCAGCAGCCGCACCTTTTCTCTCACTATGTCTCTCACATAGGGCTTGAAGCGGCTGGGGCTATCTTAACGCTTCACGAGGGTTGTGAAGCCGTAAGTGGGAAATGGCACGGTGGTAGGTCCAGCCTAATGACCCCCTCATGACTCTACAAGCATGGCGACCGGGGCAGCGGGGCTGCCCAAGGGAAATGCGGGTCCACCGACAGGGGGACCGCACCGCGGGAAATAAATCATGGGGAGTTTGCCTGAAAAGGGAACTAAGCCCGTGGAGCCTGACCACAGTACAGAGGCACCTGTGACTTGTAGTGAGTCAGGCCGCAAATTGCTCTGCTGAATTCACAGGCCAGAAGGCTAGGGAGGAGAACATCCAGGGAGCGACGCTTAGTGGCTAACCTGGGATAGAAGAGCTGCTCAGAACATCTAGAGCTCTGCGTGCAGTCCAAATAGATACGCAAAGCACGTACCGGACATAGCAATGAGAAGGCTGTGTCTGCCTCCTCCCAGGGCAGCTTGCTTGCAGGCTCATGACCTGATCCCTGAAGGGGGTCATAGGAACCTTGGGCACATAGCCCGGTCGTGGCCTCAAGATAACGTGAGAATGTGCCGGACCGAACTCCAGGCAGGTGTCGCTGACAGAGAACGCATGCAGTTCCCCAACCCTCTTGATGGAGGCTAACGCGATCAGCAGCTACATACACCTTCAAGGTGGAGGGGGACAGCCTCTCCTGCAGAAATGAAAGCACTGACTGAACTGCGCACCTCTGCGGGTCTTCCGCTCGAGAAGAACACCAATTCGCGAACAAGCGCCACTTTAGGGCGTAAAGTTGCCTGGTGGAGGGAGCTCTGGCTTGGTTGATCGTGTCTACGACTGCAGGTGGTAGATCCACTAGATCTTCTGCATCCCATCCAGGGGCCAGACGTAGAGGTTCCAGAGGTCTGGGCGCGGGTGCCAGAGGGTGCCCCGTCCCTGAGAAAGAAGGTCCTTCCTCAGGGGAATTTTCCAGGGAGGTGCTGTCGCGAGGAGCGTATGATCCGAGAACCAGGCCCGGGTGGGCCAGTAAAGGGCCACCAGGATGACCTGTTCCTCATCCTCCCTGATCTTGCACAGCACCGGTGCAAGAAGGCCCCTGGGGCCAGCTGTGTGCCAGTGCATCTGTCCTGAGAGGAGCTCCTGTCAGGGAGTACCAGAGCGGGCAGTGGGAGTTGTCTTGGGAGGTGAAGAGATCTATCTGTGCCTTGACGTGGAAGTACGCGTCCTGGGGGGTGGAGCCTCCACTCTCTGCTGGGCGAAACCTGCCACGACAGCGCATCCGCCATCGTGTTGTGGTTGCCAGGGATGTGAGTGGTGTGCAGTGACCTGAGTCATGGCTGACTCCAAAGGAGGAGCCACCTTGGTGATTTATGTATGCTACCATCGCGGTGTTGTCTGAACGGATCAAGATGTGCTTGCCCCGGATTAGTGGGAGAAACCTACGTAGGGCAAGAGATACAGCCAACAACTCTAGGCAGTTGATGTGCCAACACTGCCAGGGTCCTGTCCAGGGCCCAGCGGCAGCATGCCCATTTCACATGGCACCCCAACTCTGTCGACAGGCGTCTGTGGTTACCACGACACGTCTGGTCACCAGCTGCAAGGGGACTCCAGTCCGCAGAAAGCAGGGGTCTGTCTAAGGGTTGAAAGTCTGACGGCAAGAAGGGGTGAATGTCACACGGTATGTGCTGTGGCGCCATGCCCATCTCGGGACTCGAGTCTGTAGCCAGTGCTGAAGCAGTCTCATATGCATCAACCCGAGTGGCTGAGGATGCCACATGCCCTATGAGCCTCTGGAATAGTTTTAGAGGAACCGCTGTGCCGGGCTCGAAGAGAGCGAGGCACCTGAGCACTGACTGAGCAGGGGGAGCAGGTAATAGCGCGTCGGGAGGCAGAAGAGCGTCCCGAGGCTTGGGTGCTGAGAAAAGACTCAAAGCACTTACCTTGCTCCACGCACCCGGCAGGGGGCGGGTTAGAGACTAAGGAAGAGGCCGGGGCTGAGTAGTCGCAGGGCCGGGGTGCCTTGAGAACGGTGTGCACCGGCTGGAAGACCCAGGGAGTGAGGAAATCGCTCTTTATTGAGAATGTGGGTACCGCAGTCTGAAGGCGGTGCGGCCAGTGAAACAAGGATTCTCCACCCGGCCCTCCACCGGGGGACACAACGTCGAGTGAACCAATGAAGTAAATTAAGTCTCAGTGTCTGAATAGAATGTAACAGTCATTTCAAACTTTATATATTTGATTTGGGAAGATTTAATATTACTCCAGTGTTTCATGTTGTTATGTTCTGGATGAGTAGTAAGCATGACATCGTATATCTTCAATGATTCGTATTTATTTCCATCTTAACTCCACATGTGTTCGACCGTAACTTCTCATGTCTAAAACTAGAACCTCCTTCTTCTTTCACCCACTCCTCTATCCTCTTACAACACAGCGTCTCTAAAGGTAGCATTAGGAATTACAGTATGGGACACAACACATGTGATATCCTGTTCCCCTCCATGTTTATGTGTCTTGTTTTCATTGGTTCAATATCTTATTATTAGTTCAGTCTTGTGAATGGTTGTCTTGTTTACTTGTTAGCCATGTCTGTGTATTTAAGCCCTCATGTTTGCCATTGTCTCTGGTCAGGTATTGTTAATTTAACATTGTTTGTGTATGTCGTGGCCAAGCCCAGCCCAGCCCAGCCCATGTTTAAATCATGTTTGGATTTATGTTTTTTTGATTTCGACCACGGAGGTTGTTCCCCAGTCTCTGCCTGTGCTCATGACCACAGAGGTCGTTCCCCAGTCTCTACCTGTACTCATGACCACAGAGGTCGTTCCCCAGTCTCTGCCTCTACTCACGACCACAGAGGTCGTTCCCCAGTCTCTACCTGTACTCACGACCACAGAGGTCGTTCCCCAGTCTCTACCATGATTTGCAAGATCAGGTTCATTGCAAAAATCTCTGAAAGATACTCAAGACTTTAGTTAATCTGCACAAGCAGAACTCTATTAAAATAATGCATGAAATAATTAGTATTTATTACTTTTAAGAGGACAGAAATTCTGATTAAAAAACTATTAATATGTTTGCTGTTTTTACACATATTTCAGATAAACCTTCCCCAAACGGCAGGTAAAAACAAAATAAACTTTGGTTAATTGCTTTACCTATCAGTCAGACAGGCTCTTCCTTTCTAAGTGGCAAGATCTTAGCCAGAATAAGTTTCAAACTGAACTAGACTTTATGCAGACAGTCAAAAGTCTGACTAAAGACTTTAAATTTTTTTTATATAGGCAACAAGGTTTATACACCGAGTGCTTTTTAGAAAGGTCTTATATGGGGTCAAATTCTGATTACAAAAACATTTTTGCTATTATTTCTGTGTTTTCTGAAAAGCCAATATAGTTTATTTTGGTATTGTCTATATCAGATTAACCTGCCCCAAATGGCAGGTAAAAACAAAATAAACGGTGGTTAATTGCTTTACCTATCAGTCAGACAGTCTCTTCCTTTCTAAGTGGCAAGATCTTAGCCAGAACAAGTTGCAAACTGAACTAGACTTTATGCAGACAGTCAAAAGTCTGACTATGTGAGAAGAAAAGTTCCAATGGACAGAACCTTAAAAAACATTTTTCATAAGTTGGCAGAAACTTAAAAAAAAAACAACTGAAAAGGGTTAATTAGGAAGGAATGGAAGCAAAGTGCTCACAAGCAGTATTAAATTAAACCTCCAACAAAAACAATACTGAGGGCTAATTGTTTCTCACATAGTTTACTTCTACTGGACAGTCCTGAATCTGGATAAAGAAAAAGTGCTGCTTTTAATTCAGCGACTTAGGAAAAACAAACATTTGTCACTCTTGTATTGACGGTGCACTGATTACTCTACTACCAAGTCTGGCCAGTGGAGCACAAAGGTATACTAGCTAGTCCATACAAAAGTAAAATGGATTGCATCATTACAGATAATGTACAGTCAGCCGGTCATCATTGCTAAATATATCCTTTCGGGGTGACTCAAGAATAAGTCCAGGTGAATGTTTATTCTGCAATAATGACCAACTAACTGCATATTATTGCTGGCTTAACACACTCTCTCACTCTCTCACTCTCTCTCTCTCAATTCAAATTCAAAAATTGCTTTATTGGCATGACTGTACACAATACAATATTGCCAAAGCTTGGAATACATAGAATAATTATAAAGACATCAAAATAATAGAATATTATAACATAAATTTAAATGTACAAATTATCAGTGTAGCAAATAAAAATAAATAAATAAATCAATAAAAAATAATAAATAATAATTAGAACAGTTTATGAACATTTAAAAATTCTGTGAACAATTTAGAATTGTTTGTGTGTACGAGTGTGTGAGTGTGTGAGTGTGTGTGTGTGTGTGAGCGCATCACTGATTAGTCGTTGACTCTCTCTTTTTGTGACAAGCATCAATGTATCTTGCTGCTAGTATGATACAATCTCTTTTTTCACCTAATAAATGTTGAAATTGTGTTTTGTTGTCTAATTTTGTGAAGTTAGGGCAAATTATTTAAAATTTAGTATAAAAAGTCCCTCTAATGTGCTCATAGTTGGGGCAGCTGGTGAGGAAGTCTCTCTCTCTCTCTCTCTCTCTCTCTCTCTCTCTCTCTCTCTCTCTCTTTCTCTTTAGTTTCTGTAGAAATAAATCAGAATTATAATGTGAAGCCAAAAACTCTGATCTACTAAAACAGGCGAGCATGACACTCAGTTCACATCCGATTGTCTTCCACGTTGGCTTTGTTTTTGGTTTCCTTTCAGCACTACCTAATTTTGTTTGCCATCCAATTTTACTTTGCAGGGAGAAAATTGGACCTTGTTCATTTTCCTGCATCAGTGGCTCCAGCAACGAGAACTCTGCTGTAAGACAGAGAGAGAGACAGTCATATGAAACACACATAACATAACTCACTTTAACAAATTACGTAAATTAAGTCTCAGTGTCTGAATAGAATGTAACAGTAATTTCAAACTTTATATATTTGATTTGGGTAGATTTAATATAACTCCACTATTATACTGAATTGTGTAGCATGTTAAAAAACATTTCTTATAATAAATAATCTCAAACTCCATAACAAGCTGCTAATCAGAGGAAACCCTTGTTCGGGAAGGAAAATTTGGGTTCTATTTCATACGACATGGTGAAATCGTATGATATTGTCCCACTTATGTTGTACGAAAACATACAGCTTTAAGACCTACCAATCACATATGCTTTCCTTGTCTCCGTCTAAACCCTGATGTTTACATTCTTCCATGGTACACAAAACATATTTTCCCATTAAAATCATGGTAAGAGCTTCGACTTTATGGTTAGGTTTATGTATGTATGAATGTATGTATTTGTGTTAGGGGTTAAAATTATGAAAAATCTCATAAATGTGTAATAAATGTGCATACAAATAGGGCTTTTTACATTGCTATCATTGTTATATTTAGGGTCTGGGTAAGGTGTTAAACTTTATCAAACTTTGTAAAATCTGTGAAATCTAAGTATATTTTTATGTTTGCATTGGAGTAGTGGATTTAATGGTGTTTTGAAAAAAAAAATACTTTTATTTTGATGAGTAGACCATTGTGAAAAAAGAAAGGAAGAGAAAGTTCTGGTTGGAGAGTAGAGTTGAAGAGTTGAGAATAAAGATGGGGAAAATGATGGAAGGATTCCTCAGTTTCAATGGGATTTATTTGTGAATCTATGCAGTTTGCACAGGATTTAAGCCCCATAAACATAAACATAAACATTACACTGGTTGCAGTGGTGTTTTTCTGGGGTATTCAAGATTCTTTTTAACTTAGATCCAGCACTTTGTGAGTTTATGAGTTAGTTTGTTGTGCTTGAAAGCCATTGCCTGTTTTTTGCTTTGTTTAGCTGACAGTTAAGTTTGTTTATATCAAGGGGAAGTTTTAGCATCATCTTACTGCGATTAAACTTAAGTTATGCAGAGCTCATGTAGATCTCATGCCACTCAAGTAGCCTGATTGGTATAATAAACTTCTTTTACAACTTGTGCCCAATTTCTTCGCAATCCATCAGCACATCGGTGCAGACCAAATAAATATACACTGCGTGGAACCCAGTTTATGGACATTTACCCACTAGATATTCAAGTTCTAATCATTGCTCACCTGAATGCTACACAAGCCGGTCACCCAGCTGTGGCAGAGACCACTACAGATGAGGCATTGACACATACCAGCACCATGAGAGAGCAGATATGTCTCCATTCCACATGTAGAGGTACAGGGTCTATTGTCCTCCAATGTATTTTACTGATGATTACCCTGATTTCTCAGATGTTGACAGGCATGATCACGGTACCATACTCCACTTCAATGTGGATGTCCAATCCCTCATCACAAGTTTGTCACCTTTGTTTAATGTCAGGACTATCACTACAGACCTTCAGCACCACAAACTGGATAATCAGAGTGGTCCACTAGGTGTCTAGAGTCAATGGCATTGTTGAAGGTATGGACATACACATAATGATAAGCACTGGTTCTAGCATTTCATTCAGTAATGAAACAACACAAATGGTGATTCCTTTACTGTGTAAACACCACTGAAAATAAATCTAATTTTGTCATAGTCAATAACTGGCCAAGGTTTATACACATTAGGGACTATGACAGTCACTTTGCGACTGGGTACTCAGACAAGGCAGCATGACATGCAGGTCATCAGAATCAGGGATATCATACTTGGTTGGGATTTCCTCCAGCAGCATCAGTTGTAGGTAAAGGACTGTGTTCCATTGCTACTGGAGTACAGTGACGTGTTTAGTATAAGTCCTATAGATTTTGGAAGGACAGACATGGTCAAACACAAAATCAATCCTAACAATGCAGCTCCAATTCAAAAACAGGCTTATTGTATACCAATGCAAGATGCGATTCACTTTCTGGTGAATGGCATGTTGGCAAAAGGCACAGTTGAAGTAATCTATAGCTCATGGGTTGCACCTGTTGTTATGGTGTGGAAAAAAACAGCACATGGAGTTTTTATGTAGATTATTGAGGCCTTAACTCTGTCATCATTAAGGATGCCCATCCTTTACCCAGGACAGATGACACCCTAGATGCACTCAGACGTTCTTCTATATTCAGCACAATGGACCAGTCATCAGATTACTGGCCCTCAGTGGTCCTTCACCACTGGTCATAATTTATACCAGTTTACTGTGATGCCAATGGGTCTTGTTATTGCCCCTCCAAATTCTTAACATTTGATGCAACTTGTGTGCAGGGTCTTTCTGGGAAAACTTGCCTTGTATACTGGGATGATATTATTATCTATGGCGAGAGTTTCAGTGAGCACATGCAACACTTGAGTGAGGTATTTGAATGTTTGAGAACATTACATTTGAGGTTGAAACTTTCTGAACGTTTTTTTACCCAACAACAGGTGACATTTTTGGGACACATAATATCATCAGCTGATCTACAACCCAAACAGAAACATTTTCAGAAGGTTAAGAAATGCCTACTCTTGAAAAAAAAACTCTTGAAGCCTCCTTAGTTTAATGATCATTTTACAGACATTTCATCTGCCAGTTTGCACAAATGTCACAGCTCCTGCATACTCTAACTCAAAAAGGAAAGTTGTTCATTAGAACTGATGTAGAGCAGAAAGCTTCTGAGTCTCTTTGTCACACACTTATCAGTAATCCAATCCTCTAGCATCCATATTTTTCTACTGATAATGAGATCAAGTTTGTTGATTTTGTTGTTTCAGCGTGCACACAGACTGATGTAGTCTGATGGAGTCATGTCATATTTCACTGCAACACAAACAGTTTCATCAACTGCAAGCCCATGGTGAATGAGGAGTCAAATACACCTACCTCTATTTCAGTGGTGAATGTATTGTTGAATGTATGGGCACATATGAGCCCCAGTTTCCATCGCAAAAAAAAAAGTTGTAATGCAAGATGTTTTTAGTTGTAAATGATTTAATACATTGAAGAGAAATGCCGATTTTATAACTCTACCCTCTAACCGAAACCCCAACCTTAAACCAGTCTGTGGGGTACAAATGTAATCTTAGAGGTAAAATCTGAAACATGCTCAACATTAATTATGTGAACATGATTACTTCCTGGTTTCAGTGCAGGTTTAAATCCTGGGCCTCTGACGCTGCTGACAAAATTCACTCAGTCACATCACACAAAAAGGTAAAACAACAGAACTGATGCAAAAATGTCTAATGCCGCTAGTCAGTAAATAGGAAGAATGGGGTCGATGTCAGGGTACTGGAACATACGGTTACAACATTTTGACTTCCAGTGTGAACATGTAGTAATTTTTACCAAAGTGGTGCAAAGAAAGCACTGACATGTTTAATTCGGATGGGTTTAATTCACAGTGCATCTGTGAAACATTATTTTATCTTTCATTCTGTAGGAAAAACATAGTCCCATCTGAGTAGTGCTAAAGTCTTACTATTTTTCTATCTTTTTTCTTTCTTTTTTTTTGGAGTGTGATGGATCAGAAAGATTCTTTTGTCAAAATGTCCTTAAAATGAATGAGTAGGAGCATGTGGGGGAGAGATACATATTAATCAAACACAATACAAACACAATGTGTGGGAGCAGTACATTAATGGACAATGGTCCTTTGCTGTTCTTACTGCCAACAGAATGAGAATCAAATGTGAAAATGAATTACATAAATTTAAAAAAGTAAAAAATAAGGTAAAACAATGAAATCCTCCTGGATTAAACATTAGAAATAAAAGTCAGAAAATACATCCACTATCTTGCAGCCTACAGAGTGAAGAGGTGGATAAAGAGAAAATAAAAGAAGGTGGTAAAATAATATTTCTGCCAAACACATACTCACACATTCTGAAGGTGCAAAGTGGTATTTTTATTGTGCTTGTAAGCCTAGCACTGTATTACAAATTACTTTTAATGTTGTTTTATAAATAATTTTTTGTGTGACCGTGCATTTATCACTTTGTGGGGACCAAATATCCCCATAAGGATAGTAAAACCCAAAATGTTTGATCTTGTGGTGACATTTTGTCGGTCCCCATGAGGAACAGTTTATAAATCATGCTAAATGATGTTTTTGGAACATGTAAAAATGCATATATAAATATATAATTTTTACAGTATAAAAACTGTATATATAATGTACGTGTGTGTGTGTGTGTGTGTGTGTGTTTAAACTTTATACTTAAGAAAACTAGCTAGGCAATTAACTAGCTAGAAAAAAAGCTAGGCAAATTAGGCATGGACTTGTTGCGTGACATGCCCTCATCCTTGAAAACCTTTTCCCAAACTAAACAAGGTAAAAGAAAATACAATCCAGACTACATTAAATATGGGTTCAGTTGCAACAGTATAAAACATGGTTTGTGCTGACCACTACGTGTTTTGTGCAGTGAATAAATTAAGAGACATTTATAAACCAAACACTCAACTATCAAGACTGAAAATAAAACTTGTTTACTTTTATTGTTAATGCATTTATAAAATTGTACATTTTTCATATCTGCTTATGACATTTATTGTTAATAATATTGCAAAAAAGGAAATAAATGCTTTTTGACAGGAAAAGAAGTACAGTACATTTCGAGTGAAATTTCAGCATCTTCAAAATATGCAATTAAATGTTATAATTGACTGACATCAATAATTATTATTTTACCCTGAAAAGCACAGGCCAAATAATAATTATTGCTGTCAGTCGATTATAACATTTAATTGCGATTAATTGCATATTTTGAAAATGCTGAAATTTGACTATCAAAAAGCATTTACTTCCTTTTTGGGAAGGAAAACATAACAATATGTAACAATGCTTCATTAAAAAATTTCAAACAAAGCCTTCCACAGTATTAAGATGAGAATGCACTAAAAAAAGCACCAATTCAAGTAACATTAAATGTTTCCCAAAGTCTAATTGGGAGGTTGACTAACTGAAAGAACTTGTACCCGTAGGTTCATTTACAAAAAACGAAACTTGCCACGAATTTGCAGCAAGTTTACCGATGGTTATTTCACATGCAAATGAGCTTGTGAATCACTGCAAATGTTTGCCAGAAGTTTGCAGCTCTAGCTCCAGCAAACCTTTGGCAACAATGGACAATTGTCCGCAAGTTTGCCACAAAGCTCATTTGCATGAGAAAATTAGTAGTGGTGAATTCGATTTTTGTAAGGTTGTGCATTCATTTTAAATCTCTTAAACCCTCATCTTCCGCAGTATAAAATGGCCCCAAAGGCTGTGGCTATTCACTTTGGATATAGAATTCACATGATTCGCATCAGGGCGTCATGCGCCACTTTGAACTCCATGTGAAAAATGCTGCAGACAGCTGTAACATTTTAAAGTATAATTAATTACTCTAATTCAAAATATTATGGACAATTTGCTGCAAGTTTTCCGCAAAGCTCATTTGCATGTGAAAATCATCAGTGGTGAATTTGCGGCAAGTTTGAGGCAAATATGCCATGAACTTGCGATTTTTCTAAGGGTCTCCCTTTCTCTCTCTGTCACACAGACACATCCTTGTTTTTCCAATAACTTGTTAGAAACAGCCCAAGCCATCATTACTAGTTCTAAAGAGACATTTTTTAATTAGTCACAGAGGCTTGTGTGCATCTTTTGAACTAGCAATGACAGATTCTGATTCGTCACATAAGAAAGTAGCTATATTCCTTAAGGATTAAGTACATTTTTATATTTACAATGACATGCCCTATCTGCATAACAAAATAATTTATTATATAAGCAAAATGAATAAATTACACTGTAGTCCACAATGTCTGTAAAAACATGTATGTTGTTTTCACAAATACTTGTTTTCGTACTTTATTTTAGGAAAATGTATAATAAAAAGCTGTAATAATAAGAAGAAGAAGAAGAAGAAAAAGAAAAAACTCATATTAGGGCATAAAGGTAGGGGATACTTTTGTAAAAGTTGATAATGCGATGGGAAAGATAAAAAGAAAAAAAAAAAGAAAAAATCTGTGCTTAAATGTGTATTCTTCCAGGTTGCCTATCATCATAAAAGCGGATGGGGTCTAAATGACCCCAAACATCAGCGATATAGTCAAATTGTATACAGAGGTTTTGAAAACTCTGTAACACATGAAATATACATGAATGTGTTCTAACACATCTAAGGAAAGATTCAATATAAAAATAAAACATTAGCATATTTCTTAGAGATTGCAAAGTTGCTGTGGGGTCACTTTGACCCTGAACATTGGTGAGTTAATACATTTTAAGAATATGTTTCTGTACAATAAATAATTTTGATATTATATCAGGTCATCGCTTAATCTAATCATGAAATGTCAATTCTGGTTTCTGAAGCAAAACCAATAAGATTTAAACAAACAATCTATGTGCAGATTGGAAATCACAAATGATCCTATTTTAGGATGAGAGTCTGTTAGATATGTGTTTGGTATTCATTGATACTGTACATGCTTCAGAAATGGCCCATTTGCTCCTCAAAACATAATTTTAAAGCAAATGGGATTTCTCTTCATTGCCGAAACAGAGTTCCACTCATGATTTCCATAATTAAATGTAAAAGGGTGTAATTAACCTAAAATCAACATAACAGAATATGCCATTTTGATTTCACAGTAAATTACAGACAGGCAGAAAAACACACTCAGTAATTACTGACTACAAACGGTATTGAGCAGGATTTAACATCAGAGAGGTTGAGACCATGAATTCATTAAACATTCAAGAGGTCAAAACAAACAGAAAAGTTCTAACTTAAAAGTCTCTCTTCTTAATCTGTAAGGATCCAAAGCATGGGTGGGCATCCAGGCTTAAACTTGAACTTTTTAAAATCTTTATCGTGTTTGTCCTTACTTAAGTTTTCATTCCTGGTTATTTTTCATATGATTAAATCAATTTAGGGGTGCATTTACATAAGACAAGCTGTATTTTGACAATCAGCATGACTTACAATATACACCAATGAGCCAAAACATTATGACGACTCACAGGTGAAGCGAGTAACGTTGATAATCACATGTCAAGCTCTGGGTAGATTAGAAGGTAAGTGAAAAATCAGTTCTCGTAGTCAATGTGTTGAATGAAGGAGAAATGGGCAGGAGTAAAGACCTGAGCGTAGAGTTGGTGTACTCGAGTTTGGACAAGTCCAGTTTAAACTTGTCACAGACTCTTTTTTTTTAGTCGGACTCGAGCCTTTGGGACTCCGGTCCAACCGAGTCCATGACATTTGACATGCAATGAAAAAAAAAAATAACCTAACAGAAATTAATGAACACATTTCTGTCTGCATGCAGCTGTATTAGCCCCTTAAGTTGTAGACATAGTCAGAGTTGTTTCACCGTGTTTAATGTTACTACAGAGACTGCTGACCAACGCGGCTGCTGCTCAAGCAAATATCAATTTTTTTTTTTTTTTTTTTTTTTATCTTCTGCGGCAGCAGCTGCAAGATGCACACGGACACATCAGGGATTTAGGTACACGTGCAGCATGCAGAATTGTCCTGCATTGTACGGTTTCCTGCAAATTAACTAGAAAATCATGTCTGTGATATCATGGCCCATATATTACCAGTAGGCTTTTCCAGTGTTTTTGGTTGTAGCCAAATGTGAGGCGTAACTTCTCAGCGAGTGCTAATTACTAGTGTGTTGACTCATTTGTATGTACTGTATTTTCCCAAATCAGTTGGCAGATAGAGAAAAAATTCAGAAAGAAATCTCTGTATAGACTATTATTTCTTTAGAAAGGGATAATTTTAAATAAAATAAAATAAAATTGAAAATGATGTAGAAATTAAAACTAAATAAAAATTTGCAACATAATGAACTTGGTTGTAATGACTAACGCAGCTTTCACTTTCTATGTTTGAGTGGAGGGGAAAAAGCAACAAAAAAATTGAAATTTCAACAGAACGCAATAAGAATTGTGTTGAAGGACAGTTTTGTCTTCATACACCTAAAGCTTATGCTTTCATTCTGAAACCACTTTGAAGTTTGTTCAGCAGGATACTAATCATAATATATATATTTGACAAGGGTCAAATTGTTATGGTTAGACAACTGGGTCAGGGCATCTCTGAAAAAGGAAGGCTTGTGGTGTGCTCCCGGTCAGAAGTGGTGAGTACCTACCAACAGGGGACGACCGTGTACGTGTGCTGTTTACCTGGGGAAGTGATTGCACCCAGATGCACTCTGGGAAGACAGCAAGCCGGTGGAGGAAGTGTGATGCTCTGGGCAATGTTCTGCTGGGAAACCCTGGGTCTGGCCATTCATGTGGACTTCAATTTGTGCCATCTACCTAAACATCGTTGCAGGCTAGGTACATCCCTTTATGGCAATGGTATTCCCTGATGGCAATGGCCTCTTCCAGCAGGAAACGCACCCTTCCACACTGCACACATTGGACTTAAACATATTTGGGAATGGTTTGAGGAACACAATGAAAAGTTTAAGGTGTTTCCCAAGCCTCCAAATTCCTCAGACCTCAATACGATTGAGCATCTGTGGGATGTGCTGGACCAACAAGTCTGATCCACAGCGGCTTCACATCGCAACCTACAGGATCTGCTGCTAAGGTCTTGGTGCCAGATACCACAGGACACCTTCAGGGGTCTTGTAGAGTCCATGCCTTGGAGGGCTGGCACTGTTTTGGCGGCACACAGAGGACCAACAGCATATTAGGCAGGAGGTCATTATGTTTTGGCTCTTCTGTGTAATTATATTGGCATGTTGTTTGTGTCCTTCAGGTACAAGACCCCCTGAAGTACACAGTTTGAAATGTGTGATCTTTATTCATGGCATTCAGTTCTGGACATCACATGAGCCATTAATGGCATGGGACTAATCACCCTGGAGCCTCTGGACAATTATTTTATTACACTAAATGGTTGATGGCACGGCAAGAATGTGCCCAGTTCCAAGCCCTTCACTGGCGAATATCCTAAGCTGTGAAATCAAAGGTAGCTTGCAGGGAAAAAATATAAAGCTGCCTTCCATTTAAAGTCGCATATGGGATATTCTGACTTGATATCTCTGATCTCCAACCGTGAAAGCATTTAATTGCCCAATGCTTGGAAGATGAAGTATAAGCAAACAAAACTGCTATGCTCCTGTTAGTTGAGCAGGTGTTTGATTGTCAGCAAAGATGTCTCCTAGCAATCAGACTGGTAAATGATGCTGCAATGCTAGCATTTAATGTAGGCCACAGGTGTACGATTATCAAAAGACAGTATAATTGAGGTAATTTGAACACCTGCCTCTGCAAACTTTTGCTAAACAGGCTTTATTATTATGTAATGTAGGAACATTGCATGACTACATGCATCTTTTGCAGCATGTTGGAAGTAACTGTGACAACAGGCAAAAACTGAGGATCTAAGTGCAGCAGTTTATTGAACAAAAATAAAGAAAACTCAGAGCACAGGGAAGCTGGCACTGAGCATATCAAAACACACAAGAACTAACAGTGGAAACAGGGAAACCAAGGACTTAAATACATAAGGAACAAACAAGGGAACGAGGAACACCTGGGTCAACAATCAGGGAATGAGAACTAATCAGGGGAAAACCAATCATAAAATAAAACTACAAAGGACTACAAGAACCAAACAGGAACTAAACTTCAACATAAAAGCACAAAAACAAAAGACAACAGAGAACATGACAGAGCCCCCGCTTTAAGGAGCGGATTCCAGACGCTCCAAAAAAACAACAACAAAAAACAAATTGTTCAAGGGGGCACAAGGGGCAAACAGGCAGTCCGAGGGGGCACAAGGTGAGCAGAGGAGTAAGGTAGGGACAGGGAGTCTGGAAAGTGGTCGTAGGACAGGGACAGGGTCAGGAGGGGCCCACAGGGTCGAGAGAGGGTAAGGGGGCCTGGGAGGAGGCCACAGGACAGGGACTGGGTCAGAAGGCCTGGGAGGAGGCCACGGGACAGGGACTGGGTCAGGAGGCCTGGGAGGAGGCCACGGGACAGGGAACGGGTCAGGGGGCCTGGGAGGAGGCCACGGGACAGGGAATGTGTCAGGGGGCCGGGGAGGAGGCCACAGGCCACAGGTCAGGAGGCCTGGGAGGAGGCCACGGGACAGGGAACGGGTCTGGAGGCCGGGGAGGAGGCCACAAGACAGGGAACGGGTCAAGGGGCCTGGGAGGAGGCCACAGGACAGGGATCGGGTCAGGAGGCCGGGGAGGAGGCCACAGGACAGGGATCGGGTCAGGAGGCCAGGGAGGAGGCCACCGGACAAGGAACGGGTCAGGAGGCCTGGGAGGAGGCCACGGGTCAGGGGCAGTGGCAGTCTCTGGCTGCAGAGCCGTGGAAGGCGGAGTCATGGAGGACTCAGGGGGCGTGGAAGGCTCTGGAGGCTTGGAAGGCTCTGGAGGCGGAGCCGTGGGAGGCTCTGGAGGCGTGGGAGGCGGAGTCGTGGAGGGCTCTGGAGACAGTGCCGTGGGAGGTTTAGGAGACGTGGAAGGCTCGGGGTGTGGAGCCCTGGGAGGCGGAGCCGTGGAAGGTTTGGGAGGCGGAGCCCTTGAAGACTCGGGAGGCGGGGCCCTGGAAGGCAGGGCAGGCGGAGCCGTGGAGCCAAGGACTTAAATACATAAGGAACAAACAAGGGAACGAGGAACACCTGGGTCAACAATCAGGGAATGAGAACTAATCAGGGGAAAACCAATCATAAAATAAAACTACAAAGGACTACAAGAACAAAACAGGAACGAACTAAACTTCAACATAAAAGCACAAAAACAAAAGACAACAGAGAACATAACAGTAATTTATAAGTCTTCCTTGAAATTGGAAGACTTAGCGGTGTTCCATTGCTCTTATCCTGGCATTAAGTTAGAAATTCTGACTTTCAAGTAAAAAAATGGAACATAGCGTAAGTCTATCTCATAATATTAAGAGCTCTTCAGACCCCTCAGATTCACACACACACAAACGTGTATTTATAACATTGTGGGGACTCTCCATAGACTTCCATGCATTTTAAAGATTTTATAACGATAACGATAATTTCTATCCCCAAGCCCTAACCCTCACAGAAACATTTAGATAGAAACTTAAAATAGAAACTTGTTCCACTCTACTGCCCTTTCCTAAACCCTTTAATTAGAACAGATTTCAGCAAAGAAAACTTGTGTCATAAGCAGAAAATAAAAAAATAACACCCAATACTGTATTCAACAGCACACATTCTAATTAACTCCAGAATGTACTACATGCACTGAAAATACTGATCTAAAATTCCACTGAAAGTGAACCTAGCTCTGTCCTCTGAGATATCTTTGAGTTGAGTTTATTGGGAAGATACATCAGTCACAAAAGAAAATTTTATGCTCAGAAATTGCTCTTTCGTAGTGACTCCTGTGCATCAATCTTTGGTTTCAACTATGTTCCAAATTGTTTCAACTGGTTCCAAGTCAGCTCTTGTCTGATTAGCCTATTCCAATGTGTTCCATTGTTGCCCACAAAGCAGGATAAGTAATAATAGAATCAAATGGGACAATTGTTGACATAGTTAAAGTATAGAGTAATACTAATGTGGATAGCATAGCTCAGTTAACACTTCCTGTTGTCTCATATAGGTGAAAATCTACATGCACACACTGTAGACTACACACTCCAGAGCACCTTGGGTCACTTAGCACTGCCTCTCCACAGCCCCTCTCCATCTCTTTTGGACTGTGAACTGCCAGTCAGCTGTCAACAAAGCTGACTTCATTCCAGCCTTTGCCAGTCAGACAAAAACGTCTAGTTTACTGTTGGAGGGAATGAGACGTTGAGTCGACGAAGCAACACTAGGGGTCTCTCTTGAGAGCCTTTTGCATCTCTGAACTTTGAGAAAAGGCCAATGAAAAATTGGCAGACAGAATTTGGATGTCCCGCCCTCGGACATATGTGTATAAAGGGGGGGAAATGCATCTGTTCATTCAGGATTTGTCTGAGGAGCCGACAATGAGGTTCGGCTGCAACAGTGGATCGGTTCAGCGACATGGCCGGGAAGACACAACGTCTCGTTCCCTGAAGGTTACAACAGTAACCTAGACGTTCCCCATCTGTCGCTCACTTTGACGTTGTGTCGAAGAAGCGACACTAGGGGTCAAATTTAAATCACGCCATGTGCTGAACCGTGTACGTGCGCTGCTGACACAGGTGCGGGCAGGTAGTTTGCGTGCCAAATTGACAGGCTGTGCCAGACTGCACGTACCCTTTCCCCAATGTCCCAAAAAATCATCAAAACCTTGTGGTTCCTTACACCCCAATATGGGGGGAAAAAGTCGAAGTCCCAAGCATGGGAGCAAGCCACGCCAGCCGTGCCTTTTCACTCTCTATGTTTCTCGCATATAGTTAAAGCGGCAGGGGCCACACTATCACACACATCGGGGAAGGCGTTCTTTCCAGATCCTATTCTTTCAGGGGGGAAAGACCCTGCAGAGACCACACCTTCCCAGACTGGGGGGAGGTAAAGAGTGGTGAAATACATCACATGGGCTTTTAGGTCACATGTGGAGAATGGCGCGGTGGTAGATCCAACCTCATTGGGAGGGAGGACTTACTACAAAAACGGCGACAAGAGTGCCCCGTCCCTGAGAAAGAAGGTCCTTCCTCAGGGGAATTTGCCAGGGAGGGGCTGTCACGGGGAGCACGAGATCTGAGAACCAAGTCTGAGAGGGCCAGTTAGGGGCCAACAGAGTGAGTTGTTCCTCGTCCTCCCTGAAATTGCATAGCACCTGTGCAAGAAGGCTCACTGGGGGAAATGCGTACTTGCGCAGCCCCATGGGTCAGCTGTGTGCCAGCGCGTCTGTCCCGATGGGACCCTCCGTTCGGGCGTACCAGAGCAGGCAGAGGGAGGTCTCTTGGAAGGCGAATAGGAGCCTTGCCGAACCGTTCCCAAATCAGCTGGACCGACTGGGGGTGAAGCCTCCACTCTCCACTGGGAGAACACTGTCACGATAGCATGTCTGCTACCATGTTGAGGTTGCCTGGGATGTGAGTGGCATGCAGCGACTTGAGTGTCCCCCAAAGGCTCCAAAGGAGGAGACGATGGGCGAGTTGTGACATGTGATGGGAGCGTACGCCGACTTGGCGATTTATGTACGCTACCGTGGTGGGTTCTGTCTGATCGGATCAAGAAGTGCTTCCACACGGTGCCCCAACCATGTTTGGTAGCGCCTGTGGTGATCAGGACACGTCGGGACACCTGCTGCAAAGGGACACCTGCCTGTAAAAAACAGAGGTCTGTCCAGGGTTTGAAAGTTTGGCGGTAGGCGGGGGTGATAAACACGCGATGCGTGCCGCGGCGCCATGCTCGTTTTGGGATTAGGGTTTGGCGCCAGTGCTGGAGCAGTCTCATATTTCATCCAGCCGCGAAAGCTGTGGGGAGGACGGAGGGTTCCAGTCCAACCCCACGCTGGTGGCGGCCCGGGCAAGCATGTTGGCCATCTGGGCGTCAGCCTCTGACTTGGCGTGCCGACCCGAAGGTGGCAGCCCAATCGAGTCTTCCGTGTCAGATGCCAGAACACTCTCCGATGCAGCGGCGACCTCATCATTCAGCTCAGGGGGCTCAAGAGGATAGGCAGACTGGCCGCGAGGCGAGTCGCTGTCACCCCGAGCCCGGGCAGAAGACAACGAGCGTGTCGGGGGGCGGGTGGTTCGTGGGGGCGAAACCGAGCCCACTGCAATCCCCAAATCGCCTCCATCGCCAGCCGGGTCATCTTCAATCCCATGGGAAGAAGGAGCAATGCAGGGGGCGGCTGGAGTGGCGTTCCTTTTTAGGAAGGAATGCCGCGACCGCAACGTTGCCATGGTAAGGTTCTCGCAGTGAGAACACGAACCATCCACAAATGCTGCCTCAGTGTGATCGCGGCCCAGATCTGTGACTGTCAGGAGTGGATAGAACTCGACTGCATCCAGGAACTACACAGGGGCAGAAAAGCATCTTTATAAAGACGTGTCCTGAAAAGGACGTTCAACGCCGCTGTGTATTGCTCTTTTAGAGAAAATACTCTTTTACTAATTACTAATGTCTCTTTTACTAGCGCTGTCGAAGTGCCCAAGGGCAATGCTGCACTACCGTGCAGAGAAGGAGAAAGTGGCTGATATGCACCGTAGATCCAACAGCATATGCTCATACCAGAGATGAGAGAAAACCAACTGGGACTCGTAGCTCGCTGCTCATACAACCAGTCGGCTCAGAAGAAAATTCCCTCCCCCCTTTATACCCGTATGTCCTGCGGTGGGACATGCAAATTCTGTCTGCCAATTTCTCATTGGCCTTTTCTCAAAGTTCAGAGAGAGAGAGACCCCTAGTGTCGCTTCTTCGACACAATATCGAAGTGAGCGACAGATGGTGATCCAACGTTTTGGCTCTGACTGAGACATGGATCTGCAGAGACAACACTGCAACTTAATCAACTCTCTCAACAGACTTAACTTTTATTCACATCCCTCATCCTACTGGGCAGGGAGGGGGAACCGGTTTGCTAATTTCAAACTCATGGAAATTCACTCAGCTCTTTTCTCTCAAAAAGCAAGGAGCCGTGGAAGTCTTGGACAAGGGAGCAGAAGATGCAGGTTTTGGCCCGGAGTTCCCACCATAATCCACAGTGTAACAGGATCCACAAGGTTCGAGAGCCTTCTCCACATATTCTTAGAGTATCCAGTGAGGATCAGCCAGAGGCATTAGCTCCTTCAGTGCACTATTCAGACCAGACCAGATGAAAACCACCAGAGAGCAGTCTGAATAGTGCACTAAATTTGCCAGCTCTAAAAACTCACGGACATGATCCTCAAATGGACGGTCCCCTTGCTTCAAAAGCAAAATTTTGAGAGCTGCTAGATCCATTTTAGGTCGGTCTTTCTGTTACAAGGCAGATGAGGAATGAGGATCTAGATGCAGCTTTAATAACATGAAAATAATCAAAGTAACTCAGAATAAAACAAAACAATCACAGAGAATCCAAGTACAGAACATAACAGAATAATACATGTAAAGACGGACAAAGAAACCAGGGTAACCTGGTGAAACAATCATGAAATAAAACTACGAAGGACTAAAAAACTAAAAGGAAAAAGGAACAGGGAACTAAACAAGAAATACAACATAAAAGTCAGGATAAAAACGGGGAAATATATGACACATGGTCACATGACATTGATAAAATAGCAAAAAAAAAAAAAACAGAAATAGGAAAGAGCATGTTTTATTGACATTAAATTATATTTAGCCAATTCAGTGCCTATCAAACTTCACAAGTGAAAATTTCCTTACTATGCTGCTGAAGTGTACAGGCGACGTTGTCATGCCATACATGTTACTTTTCTCAGCACTGGGCCAGATAGAACAATAACAGTAGTTTGTGGTTACTGAATATGGCATTTTATGTAATTATTTTCCAGGGATTGCATGGACGGATTTGTATCTCAGGGACCAGTCCTTGTAGTAAAAAGATACAAGCACAGTATTTAATGTACAAATGTCTGCAGTATGACAAAAATGTCCTAAGATTTGAATGCTGATCAACGAAGAATTCAGCTTTCAGGATTCAAGCCGGGAGGCGCCCCCTTCAGGAAGACACATTTGTCTTTCAAAGAAATATTTTTTTAGCCAAATCACCACTTTGATGACAAATTTCACTGAGAAAAACTAGATATTCAATACATCAACAACTTTTATTACTTTTTTTGTTTGTTAGGCATAAAAAATAGGACCAGATTAAATATTTTTTCCACATAACTGTGCTTTGTTTTACCAAATTCTGTTTCAAAGATGAATTATTTTTTATAAACAAATATGACTCATCAAATGAATTCATAAAGCGTTAAATTAAATTATTGTATCAAATAAAGTGCTTCAATAACATCTTCACAACTGAATCTAAGCACAACAGAGAATCACTGTAAATTAATTCACAGTATATAGTACATAGTATATTCAGTACAACAGCACACTTGCTTGTGAAATTTGCTAAAATATAATTATTCGTGATATAATAGTAATAATAATAATTATTATTATTATTTAATTTTTTTTTAATGAATATACATTTTTATTATGCTGTAGTAATATATGTTCTGTCATAATTTATTTTATTGCACGCATCCATTTAAATCACACTTTTAATTTGATGGATCATTGTGTCAATTTCTGTGTCTGATTGATGGAAGTTTCACACTTCTGGATAAGCAGTTTGCTATGTGGTCATTTGATTGTTACATCGTAAGAGACTGAAATTTTATTAAATAAATAGTCTAGAATGTGCTGCACACTTCGCATTAAATGAGTGTTTCGTTTTCTGTAATCTAACACACAGATTACAGAAGTCATAATGTGATGTTTTTAGCAGGTCAGTGCCTTCACACATCACTTTGAAGTGTGCAACACAAGAGAACTGGATATTTCTTAAATTTAATTGTAGGCTGCTGTGGTTTAATAATCAGACTAGGACACATGTACAACACATTTACATGATCAATGGAAGATTTAGTGACAATGCAGTACTGGCCAGAAAGGGTGAAACTCTCACACTGGCCCCGGGTCAGCTGGCCATACTTACTGTTGAACCATGTTAATACATGTTTAATTAGGCATATATAGTTCTCACTTTAGATTAGGTCATACAAAATGCTTAGCTAGCCATTAGTAAGTGCATAACGACCTTTAATAAGCATTAATTGATTTAATAGTAAGTGTTCCTAAAACATTCATATACACATTAATTAAGCAGATATGTTTATCTAACTGATTTTGAATTTATGCTTTCCTATTGTTCTCATAATCACTTCTTTACCACTGGTTTGCATCAACTAAAATATATCAGTTAGGTATGAATAACAAGTTGTTTACTAAGGACAAATGAAAACATCAAACTGTGTATATATGAACTTATAAAACGATAACAAATAATTTGCTAAAGTGAATAAAAACAATTAACATACAATCTATATGTAGCTTATTAATGTGTTAATAATGTAGGAACAATAGTTTATAAATGATCAATTGACTACATACTAATGCTTTACAAATACTTTATACCGTGTGGTTATTATAAAGTGTTACCAAAAGGTAGGAGCATGACTTACAAAAATGGATGAGGTAAAGGTGGTGGAATGAGGTTCCAGGTCACTAAAGGTATTAAGGGATAGGTTTGGATGAACTTGATGAGAAATGTATAAAGTCTCTGGCAAATGCAACAAAAGTGAGAGCACTGGGGTATTTACCTCAAGCCTTTATAGAACTCTAAGCACTGAACATTTACGAAACTGAAAAATTGTCTGATTCTGCAGAAATGTTCCTTTGAAAGGAACTTTCAAAAACATCTTTTCACAGTTTAAGAAAAGAGTAATTAAGGAGTAATGAAACAGCAAAAGTGCATACAAAGGCAGTTTAAGATTAAACCTCAAACAATACAATACTGAGAGCTAGTTGTTTCTCATGGTTTACTTCTAATGGACAGATCTGTAGCTGCTTAAATCCGACTAAGACATAATTTCTACATTTCCTTTGTTTCATGCAGTTTCATTTCAGTTTGTTTCATCAGTCAAAATTGTCAGACAGAACTAAACAGAACATTTTAGGAGGTTCTGAACTTTCATTGTGTAACAAATGTCAGGAAAAGCAAATTATCTTTTTCCCCAGTTGGCAATGTCAGTTACGCACATAAAATAAAGAATGATAGAAAAACAATGGATTGCAAAATTACTGCACACACAGATCTAGCCCTGGAGAACAATAGGACTCACAAATTATATGTCTATTTGCATCGACTGAGCTGTCAAAGGTCACATTAAAAAGGACTGTGAAATTGATTAACTCTGACATCAGTGTATTATTCAAACGGACTATTGCACAACAGTCATTTTGGTAGTGTTGGCGTATCAAAGAAGGTTTTGTGCTTTACATTAAATAGTCTTGCAGAGACAGATTTTTGATCAGCATAAAGTCTGATCCAGTTTGCAGCTTATAGCGGGCCCAAAACTGCCCATTAGAGAGACATGTTAATCAACCAATTACAGTTCATTTTTGTGATTTATATGATGTTTAGAAAAGGAACAAATAGAATGTGTGCAGACGTAATCAGAATTTCTGTCCATTTAAGAGTAATGCTGCACAATAATGGCAAAAATCATAATTAAGCAATATCACACAAGCAAGAGTGCGATATAGCCCTACATCAGCGCTGCTGTGATTCGCCGCAGGCTGAGTGCTGCAGGTAAACACAGTGGTGCTGATTTAGTAAGATTATAGAAATTAGGAAAAAAATTGTACGGTCATAAAAAATGCATTTGTGCATGAAACTACTTTATTATGCTACGGATAAGAATCTACCGTTGCTGTTCAAAACAAATGATGCTTCCAAGCCTTCGATATTAATTCAAAAATGTCACTTCAGAAATAGTATCACGCCTTGTGCTGTTTCGAACCAGTTATTGGCTAAACAAGGATGTGTGTGTGTGTGTGTGTGTGTGTGTGTGTGTGTGTGTGTGTGTGAGTTTGTGTGTGTGTGAGTGAGAGAGAGAGAGAGAGAGAGAGAGAGAGAGAGAGAGAGAGAGAGAGAGAGAGAGAGAGAGAGAGAGATGGACACTGTGCGATCACCTTTTGCCACTCCAAAGCAGAGATGCTGTCAGCTTTCTGAAGATCAGCTTTCTCAGTGGAAAATAGCCGTCAGAGCGGGTGTATTTCTCCCTATTTCACACTAGCCAGTGCAAAAGATCATTATAGAAACTGCAATATTCTTCACCATTTGAAACAGCACCCAGTGTGTAATTAATCATTTGTTGTCTCTCACCTGTGATGAGCCGTAATGCTGAAGTTGTTCGTTTAAAGCAGGTTAAAGCTATTTCCTAGCTTTAGTAGTATAGTTTAGAGAAGTGATCACAAAGAGCTGTTTTATAGACACTGGCTGATGCATATTCACTTCACATCACCTAACTGGCTCATATTACACACAAAACTACCTTTTACCACCTGCTGGCTAACATATGTAATGTCAAAAACAAAATACAAACAGTAGCACTTAACACATATGCACAGCTCTTACACTTTAGTTTAGAACTGCACAAACAAAAGCAGAGTGATATACACACACAGTGAAGCGTCAGTGTGCTGATTGTGTCAGACCATCAGTGCTCATGGAATGTCTCTCATTCAATCAGATTTGAGGACTGGAAATAACTGTTGTATATTTGTTAATAATTTGCCTTGATATTGTAATAGCGAGTATTATTGCTGAAAGGAATTTATGGTAACACTTTACTTGTAGCCTATTTATATATTGTATTTTAAAGATATTCTTTATGCATATACTACATAATGCATTAGAATACACCTAATAATCTTTTATACATATACTGTTGTGAATAATTGTAACCATAGTCATGCAAAATACATTAATGCTTACCTATCGCTTACCTATTCCACCGATTTGGTGTGTGACATTATGTGTAATGCATTATAAGCTTCAAAGGTGCAATCAATATGGAAGAACATGGCTGGCATAATTCAATTTGCAGTGTAATGTGCAAAATGGCAATGCATTTCTCTATTTGAATTTTCTATACACATGTGCAACATTTGGTGCAAAATTCTAATTCAATAATATAATTTACCAATTTTGCCATTTTCTACCTTAGTTTTAACATTTAAATTAAACATTCATATGAATGCGTAATGACTTAAATTAAAATTAAAATGTATTACAAACTGAACTGATATGTTTAATATATTCATGCAAAAATTAGAGCAAAATAAAATTGTAAATGTAATTTTCTATAAATGCATTAACACTCACAATTAAGACAATCTCAAATTGCATTTTCATTAATATATTGGCATGAATATAGCAAAACTCAGTGTGGATTTGTAAATTAATTCCAAGCTGATCGTATTAACATGATCATCATGTCCTCACACTGTTAATATGGATTTGAAAATGTATTATGACGCGATTGCATTAACATGTTCATGTTCGCACCCTCAGTGTGGCTTTGAAAATGCATTAGAGCCTATTGCATTAACATGTTCACCTCTCCACCTGTCAGTCATTACATTATGGAGGGACCAGCATCTCGACAACCAAAAGCATTGGTTTGGAGTATGACTGCGTTATGTAGGGCGTGGTTGATTCACAAAGTCAAGGATCATGCGCATTTCATAAGCTGCACGGCGCAAACTTTAAAAGTGGACACGATCAGTGCAATAAATCTTGCTGTCTGCAACTTCAGGTTTGTATCATTTTCACCTTTTCTAAACAAGATCATGGTCACATGTTAAATGTTGAAAATAGCTCTTTTTTATTAGTGGAACTGCTGGCCATCACTAGCTTTCTAGCTGACTTCTGTGTATTTTGATGTTCAAACATCAGTCAGTGTTAGTGTGGCTGCTATTTTAATCTTATCTAAGATTCTAGACTGAAACTCCTGGCTACATAATAGATGAAATCTGTTTACATCATCAAAAACTTAAAGTTACATGTCAGATTTATGCACCTTACACAGCACAGGAACAGCTGCATAGCTAGTGCCTTCATGATGAACCATGATGATCAGCTGAATGGCACATACCATAAATGATTACCCTCTATTAGAATTAGATGGGGCTTTTTTTTTTAGATGGGGCTCACAATCTTGTTTTCTTTTTGTATAATTTTCCCTGCAATACATTGTTATTTATTATATTGTCTTAATTTGTCCAGAATGCTCTTGCCCTGACAAGTGATATCCATCCGAGACATCGGACGCAACACCACAGCAGTGGCAATGAGGATGTTCACGTACAACAAAGTCCAGCAAAATGCCAGCTGTGATGACTGAATGTTACATTTATATAGTGCTTTACTGTATATATATATATATATATATATATATATATACAGTTGAAGTCAGAAGTTTACTTACACTTGAAGTCATTAAATCACATTTTAACCACTCCACAGATTAGCAGACTATTAGCAGACTATTTAGGACATTAAGTTTGTGCATGACACAATTGTTTACAGACAGATTGATTCAATTTTAATTGACTATATCACAATTCCAGTGTGTCAGATGTTTAAATACAGTTAACTTAACTGTGCTTTTGAGTAGCTTGGAAAATTCCAGAAAATTATGTAAGGCCTTTAGACAATTAGCTTCTGATAGCAGGTGTACTGAACTGGAGGTGTACCTGTGGATGTATTTTAAGGCCTACCTTCAAACTCAGAACCTCTTTGCTTCACATCATGGGAAAATGAAAAGAAATCAGCCAAGACCTCAGAAAAAAAATTGTGGACCTCCACAAGTCTGGTTCATCCTTGGGAGCAATTTCAAAATGCCTGCAGGTACCACATTACTGACAGGTATGAAAGCGCTTTTAAATTAAAAATTTTCATTAAAAGAGTTTATTTCTCAAAAAGAGCAATACAAAGCGCCGTTGAACGTCCTTTTCAGGACACGTCTTTAAGAAGATGTCATTCTGCCCCTGTGTAGTTCCTGGATGCGGTCGAGTTCTCTCCACTCCTGATGGTCACAGACGCTGCCTCATGTGTCTGGGCAGCATTCACACCGAGGCAGCATTTGTGGATGGTTCATGTTCTCACTGAACCAGGTTCTGAACCTTACCATGGCAACGTTGCGGTTGCGGCATTCTGTCCTAGAGAGGAATGCCACCCCCCGCATCACTCCTTCTTCCCACGGGATTGAGGATGACCCGGCTAGCGATGGAGGCGATTTGGGGATGGCAGCAGGCTTGGTTTCGCCGGGTAGATCCCCACAAACCACTGCACGCTCGTTGATTTCCGTCCGGGCTTGGGGTGACAGCGGCTCGCCTCACAGCCAGTCTGCTTATCCCCTTGAGCCCCCCGAGCTGAATGATGAGCTCACCGCTGCATCGGAGAGTGTTCCGGCGTCTGATGTCCAGATGGCTGACATGCTTGGCCGGGCCGCCATCTACGTGGGGTTGGACTGGAACCCTCCGTCCACCTCAGAGCTCGCACGGCTAGATGACTTGTTCTTCGGGTCTGGGTGCCGCTTACAGCCATGCCCCCCCCCCCCCCCCCCCCAGTTCCTTTCTTCCCAGAGGTGCATGATGAGCTGACAAGGTCGTGTAGGGCACATTGCACTGCCCGCAACCAACCTCCTCGCTCATCCACTCTCACTAACCTCGATGGTGGAGCGGCCCACAGGTACTCGCTGGTACCCCAGGTGGACAGAGCAGTTGCGATCCACCGCTGTGATGGCCAGATGATTGACATGACAAGTCGAAAACTTGAACGCGTGGCTTTCACTTCCCAACCTGTCCCGCTGTTTGGCCAGTGCCATCTGACTCAGCTACGCGATTAAGTTCGCCAGGCCCCCGTCCCCTTTCGGCAGAGTCCGCTTTATCTTGGTGCACGGCGAAGACACCAACACCCTGCGTGTGGAGATCGCGACCTTTCTACTCAAAGACACGATAGAGCCTGTCCCTTCAGCCGAGATGAAGAAGGGTTCCTACAGCCCTTACTTCATCGTACCCAAGAAAGGTGGCGGCTTACGACCGATCTTGGACTTGCAAGTTTTCAACCGGGCCCTGCACAAACTCCCGTTCAAAATGCTCACGCAAAGACACATGGTAAACTTGCGTCCGGCATCAAGATTGGTTTGCAGCGGTAGACCTGAAGGACGTGTACTTCCATGTCTCTATCTTGCCTCGACAACGACCCTTTCTATGGTTCGCGTTCGACGTCTAGGCATATCAGTACAAGGTCCTCCCCTTCGGCATGTCCCTGTCCCCTCGCATCTTCACGAAGGACGCAGAGGCAGCCCTTGCCCTGCTAAGGGAAGTGGGTATCTGCACCCGCATGCCGCCAGACTTTCAGCCCCTGGACAGACCTCTGTTTTCTGCGGACAGGATTCCCCCTACAGCAGGTGTCCCGACACGTTCTGGTCACCACAGTCACCTCCAAACAGGATTGGGGCACCGTGTGCAACGGATACGCAGCCGCTGGCTCCTGGAAAGGGCCCCCGCTGCTTGGAACATTGACTGCCTGGAGTTGCTGGCTGTATTTCTCCTGCTAAATCAGGGCAAGCACGTCTTGATCTGCTCAGAAAGCACCGTAACGGTAGCGTACATAAATCTCTAAGGTGGCGTGCGCTCTCGTCACATGTCACAACTCGCCTGCCATATCCTCCTTTGGAGCCAGTGCACCACTCACACCCTAGCCCTCTGGCCCAACCTCAACACGGCAACGGACGTGCTGTCGCGACAAGGTACGCTAAGCTGAGAGTGGAGGCAAGTACGCATTTCCCCCTATGAGCCTTCTTGCACGGGTGCTGTGCGAGGTCAGGGAGGATGAGGAACAAGTCACTCTGGCCCACTTGGACTTGGTTCTCGGATCTTGTGCTCCTCGCGACAGCCCCTTCCTGGTGAATTCCCCTGTGGAAGGACCTTCTTTCTCAGGGATGGGGCACCCTCTGGCATCCCATCCCAGACCTCTGGAACCTCCATGTCTGGTCCCTGGATGGGATGCGGAAGATCAAACAAGCCATCGTAGACGCGATCAAACAAGCCAGAGCTCCCTCTACCAGGCAACTTTACGCCCTGAAGTTGTGTTTGTTCGCAAATTGGTGTTCTTCCCGGTCTGAAGACCCGCAGAGGTCAGTGGCTGTCCCCTTCCACCTTCAAGGTATAAATACCGCTATCACGGCCCACCACGATGCAGTGGACAGCAAGTCCTTGGGTAAGTATGACTTGATTATCAGGTTCCTTAATGGTGTCCGGAGATTGAACCCTCCCTGGCCAAGCCTGTTTCCCTCCTGGGATCTCTCAGTGGTCCTCTCGGGCCTTCAGAAACCCCCCTTCGAGCCACTAGAATCAGTCAAGCTCAAGGCCCTCTCCTTGAAGACGGCCCTCCTGTTCGCTCTCACTTCCATCAAAAGGGTTGGGGACCTGCAAGTGTTCTCTGTCAGCGACAACTGCCTGGAGTTCGGTTCGGAAGACACTCATGATCACGTGCACTCTTATCCCAGGAGATCCCACTAACTCGGCTCCCTGGATGACTCCTCCCTAGCCCTCTAGCCCACGAATTCAGTGGAGGAATTCACTGACCAGACCCACTACGGGTACTGAAACTACTCTGTACTGGAATAGGTGCTCCACAGGATGGGCCCCTGTGTGAATTAATGCCCCTATGTGTATTTTCCGCAGTACGGTCTCCCTTGGGCAGTCCCCGCTCTCCCCCGGTTGCTGTGTTGTAGCACCACCTCCCTCGCAGCATGTAGGATCCACCACCGTGCCATTCCCACACGTGGCCCGAAAACCCATGTGACGTATTCCGCCACTCTTTACCTCCTCCCAGCCTGGGCAGGTGTTGGTCTCTGCGAGGTCTTTTCCACCTGAAAGAATAGGGGTTGGAAAAGAACACCTTCCTGTGTGTGATAGCGTTAAGATGGCCCCAGCTGCTTTGACACTATGCGAGAAACATAGAGAGAGAAATGGAGGCGCGAATGTCGTGGCCTGCTCCCATGCTTGGCACGTCGCCTTGTTCCCCCCTTCTGGGTTCTGGCAACCTAAAAGGTTTATGACAAATTTATGGGGCACTAGGGAAGGGTACGTGCAGTCTGACTTAGCCTGTCACTTTGGCATGCAACTTCCTGCCCGCACCTGCATCAGCAGTGCACGTACACGGTTCAGCGCATGGCGTGATTGAATATAGACCCCTAGTGAGAGCTTCTTCGACACAACGTTGAGCGACAGATGGGTAACGTCTCTAGGTTACTACTGTAACCTCCGTTCCCTGATGGAGGGAACGAGACGTTGTGTCGAAGAAGCTGAACCAAGCCACTGTTATGGCCGAACATCATTCTCGGCTCCTCAGGGCAAAAACCTGAATGGACAGACACATTTTTCCCTCCCTTTATACCCGTATGTCCGGGGGCGGGACATGCAAATTCTGTCTGCCAATTTCTCATTGGCCTTTTCTCAAGTTCAGTGATGCGCGAAGCTCTCAAGAGAGACAACTAGTGTTGCTTCTTCGACACAAAGTCTTGTTCCCTCCATCAGGGAACGGAGGTTACAGTAGTAACCTAGACGGCAACTCAGCAAAGAAAAAGCCACTGCTCCAAAACAGTCATAAAAAATCCAGACTACAATTTACAAGTGCACATGGGGACAAAGACATTTTTGGAGAAATGTCCTCTGGTCTGATTAAACAAAAATACAACTGTATGGCCACAATGACCATCATTATGTTCGGAGGAAAAATGGTGAGGCTTGCAAGCAGAAGAACATGAAGAACACCATCCCAACCGTGAAGCATGGGGGTGGCAGAATCATGTTGTGGGGTGCTTTGCTCCAGGATGGACACAAAATAGATGGCATCATGAGGAAGGAAAATGATGTGGATATATTGAAGCAACATCTCAAGATATCGGCCAGGAAGTTAAAGCTCAATCACAAATGGGTTTTTCAAATGACAATGACCCAAAGCATACCTCCAAAGTTGTGGCAAAATGGATTAAGGACAACAGAGGCAAGGTATTGGAGTGGCTATCACAAAGCCCTGACCTCAATCTGATAAATTTGTGAGCAGAACTGAAAAATCTTGTGTGAGCAAAAAGGTTACAGCAGTTCTGTCTGGAGGAATGAGCCAAAATTCCAGCAAATTATTGTGAGAAGCTTCTGGAAGGCTACTCAAAACATTTGACCCAAGTTAAACAATTTAAAGGCAATGCTTTCCAAATACTTACAAAGTGCATGGAAACTTCTGACCCACTGGGAATGTGATGAAAGAAATGAGAGCTGGAATAAATAATTCTCTACTATTATTCTGACATTTCACATTCTTTAAAATAAAGTAGTGATCCTAACTGACCTAAGTCAGAGAATGTCAGGGTATGTCAGGAATTGTGAAAGACTGAATTTAAATGTATTTGGCTAAGGTGTATTTAAACTTCTGACTTCAACTCTATTATTTTACACAGTCTGGGTCAGTGTTGTTTGTAGACCAGTCCAGTGGGTCAATTATCCCAGAAATCTCATAGTTACATCAAGGCATTTTTGAGGTGAAATTAAAATGTAAGATAACATGTCCATTAATAAATAAAGAAATACTCTAAAGCAAGTCTGTTAGCTAAATGTGATTTTTTTTTTTCTTTTTGGTAACAAAGATTCAAACTGTCATGCATGTTGCAACAAAAAACTAATTTGGGCATGTGTTGGGCACACACATACACACACACACACACACACACACACACACACACACACACACACACACACACACACATACATAGGCATATCACCCTGTAGCTCTAGACCGGTCGCCCACTGAAGCTAAGATGGTCCTGGATGGGAGATCTCCTGGGGAAAACTAAGGATGCTGCTGGAAGAGGTGTTAGTTAGGCCAGCAGGGTATGTGTGGGGTCCTAGTGACGGGGACACTATACTGTAAAAAGGCTTCATGCTTCGGATGATACATTAAACCTTACAGTAAAATCCCTAAAATTCACTGTGGAAAGCACTTTGAGTGTAGTGGCAGAAAAAGCACTGTATAAATGTAACATTCATTCATCACAGCTGGCATTTTGCTTGACTTTGTTGTACGTGAACATCCTCATTGCCACTGCTGTGGTGTTGTGTCAGATGTCTCGGATGGATACCTCTTGTCAGGGTAAGAGCATTCTGGACAAATTAAGACAATATAATAATTAACAAGTCCATTCATGTTTCACAAGGGAAATGTAACAAAAGGAAAACAACATAGTGGCCATGAAGCTTTGTAATATCTTAACAATAGCACAAAAGCCCCATCTAATTCTAATATAGTGAATTAATTTATGGTATGTGCCCTTCAGCTGTTCATAATGATTCATGTTTTATGAAGGCATTAACTACGCAGCTGTTCCTGTGCTGTGTCAGGTGTATGAATCCGACATGTAACATTAGGTTTTGTATATATGAATCCAAATCAAATCAAATCAAATCAAATCAAATCACTTTATTGTCACACTACTGTGTACACGAGTGCAACAGCAGGTGAAATTCTTGTGTGCAGTTCCGAGCAACATTGCAGTCATGACAGTGACGAGACAACTTTACAATAACAACATATTTACACAAAACAATTTACATAACAAATGTACACATACTTACACAACAATATACATAACAAATGTACACAATACACACAATGTAGAATACACATACACTAGATACGGATATAAATATATATAAACACTAATTGAATTGGGAGAATATATTGACAGAGTGATGATTAATAAAGTGCAGTGCTGATTGTAGATCGTGAGAGATCATGTGTTCAAAAGTCTTATTGCTTGTGGGAAGAAGCTGTCATGTAGTCGGGTGGTGCGGGTCCTGATGCTGCGATACCACCTGCCTGATGGAAGCAGTGAGAGCAGCCCATGACTCGGGTGACTGGAGTCTCTGATGATCCTCCGAGCTTTATTCACACACCGTCTGTTATATATATCCTGGAGGGAGGGAAGCTCACCTCCGATGATGTTTCTGGCAGTTCGCACCACCCTTTGCAGGTCTTTGCGGTTGTGGGCGGTGCTATTGCCGTACCAGGCGGTGATGCAGCCAGTCAGGATGCTCTCTACAGTACTGGTGTAGAACCGTGTGAGGATGTGGTGGTTCATTCCGAACTTCCTCAGCCGTCTCAGGAAGAAGAGGCGCTGGTGAGCCTTCTTCACAACGGTCTCAGTGTGGACGGACCATGTGAGTTCCTCAGTAATGTGGACACCGAGGAACTTGAAGCTGCTGACTCTCTCCACCGGTGCTCCATTAATGGTGATGGGGCTGTGTTCTCTGTCTTTCTTCCTGAAGTCCACCACAAGCTCCTTGGTTTTACTGACGTTGAGGGAGAGGTTGTGCTCCTGACACCAGCGTGTCAGAGTGTGCACCTCCTCTCTGTAGGCCGTTTCATCATTGTCAGTGATCAGACCTACAACCGTCGTATCGTCAGCAAACTTAATGATGGCATTGGAGCTATGTGTTGCCACACAGTCATGTGTGTAAAGGGAATACAGGAGTGGGCTGAGAACACAGCCCTGCGGGGCTCCAGTGTTGAGGGTCAGTGATGAGGAGATGTTGCTGCCCATTCTAACCACCTGACGTCTGCCTGACAGGAAATCCAGGATCCAGCTGCACAGCGAGCTGTTTAAGCCCAGAGCCCGGAGTTTCTCATCAAGCTTGGAGGGCACTATGGTGTTGAATGCTGAGCTGTAGTCTACAAACAGCATTCTCACATATGTGTTCCTTTTTTCCAGGTGGGAAAGAGCAGTGTGTATTGTAGATGCAATGGCATCATCAGTGGAGCGGTTGTTACGGTAGGCAAACTGCAATGGGTCCAAAGAGGTGGGCAGAACAGAGCAGATGTGATCTCTGATCAACCTCTCAAAGCATTTGCTGATGATGGGGGTGAGGGCAACAGGACGCCAGTCATTTAAGCAAGTGATTTTTGATTGCTTCGGTACAGGCACAATGGTTGATGTTTTGAAGCATGTGGGGACTACAGACAGGGATAGGGACAAGTTGAAAATGTCCGTAAAAACACCAGCCAGTTGGTTCGCGCATGCTCTGATGACGCGGCCCGGAATGCCGTCTGGACCCTGGCTTTACGGATGTTCACCCGTCGAAAGGATAGGGTTACATCCGCAACAGAGACGGAGAGTGAACCATCATCTGTAGTATCGGTCGCGAGTGCTCTCTCTGTGAGGGCGGTGTTGTTGTCCTCGAAACGAGCATAAAATGTATTAAGCTCGTCCGGGAGAGAGGCAGCGGTGTTCATGGCGGAGTTTTTATTCCGTTTATAGTCCGTGATGGTGTTAATTCCCTGCCACATACTTCTGGAGTCAGTGGTGTTAAACTGTTCTTCAATTTTGTGCCTGTACTGGCGTTTGGCTGCACGGATGGAGTTACGGAGGGCATAACTGGCTTGTTTACGCTCCTCCGCGTTCCCGGAATTAAAAGCGGTGGTCCGCGCAGTAAGTGCCGCGCGAACATCGCCGTTAACCCATGGTTTCTGGTTGGGGTAGATCCGTATATTTTTTGTCGGAACAACGTCCTCTACGCACTTTCTGATGAAACACGTTACGCTATCAGCGTAAACCTCGATGTCGTCATCGGAGGCAGACCGGAACATCTCCCAGTCCGCGTGATCAAAACAGTCCTGTAGCGCAGAGTCTGATTGGTCCGACCAGCACTGGATCATTCTGAGGGCGGGTGCTTCCCATTTCAGTTTCTGCCTGTAAGCGGGCAGAAGCAGAACGGAAGAGTGGTCAGATTTGCCAAATGGTGGGCGGGGGAGGGATTTGTAGCCATCCCGGAAAGGAGAATAGCAATGATCCAAAACCCGGTCCCCTCGTGTGTTAAAGCTGATGTGTTGGTGGTATTTTGGTGCTATTGTTTTGAAGTTGGCTTTGTTGAAGTCCCCGGCAACAATGAACGCGGCCTCAGGGTGCGTGGTTTCCTGCTGACTTATACTGCCATACAGTTCCCTAAGTGCCCGGTCTGTGTCGGCTTGTGGGGGGATGTACACAGCAGTGATAATGACCGCTGTGAATTCCCTCGGTAGCCAGAATGGTCGACACAGAAGCATGAGAAATTCCAGATCAGGAGAGCAGAAAGACCTGATAAAATGTATATTCCTCTGATCACACCATGATTTGTTGATCATAAAACATACACCTCCACCTCTGCTTTTACCTGAGAGGTCTTTCGCTCTGTCCGCTCGGTGCACGGAGAAACCCGTGGGTTCGATGGCCGAGTCTGGAATCTCCGCGGACATCCAGGTTTCCGTAAGACAGATAACACAGCATTCTCTCGTCTCTCGTTGGAAAGAGATCCGCGCTCTCAGCTCGCAGAGCTTGTTGTCCAGAGACTGAACATTTGCCAGTAGTATACTGGGTAGCGGGGGGCGATTTGCGCGACGTCTTAATCTGATGAGAACGCTGGCTCTTTTTCCTCTTTTCCTTCTGCGTTTCCGCGGCCGGGCAGCCCAAACAAAGGGCTCCGCTGGCGTGTTTGTAAACCGCGGGTCGGCATTGAGGAATGTGAAGTCTGGTTTTCGGTGTGTGATTGCCGAACCAATGTCCAAAAGCGTTTGTCTGTCGTACACAATAAGGCAGACAACATCCAAGACAAAAAAACACAGAACTGTAAACAAAACAAACAATAAACTGCAGTGTTTTGACGGAGCTCGCGACGCAGCAGCCATACTCGGCGCCATCTTGAGACCAAACCCATGTAATCCGACATGTAACATAAGGTTTTGATGACATAAACTCTTATGTAGCCAGGAGTTTCAGTCTAGAAATTTAGTTAAGATTAAAATAGCAGCCACACTAACACTGACTGATGTTTGAACATCTCGATTATTTTGTTCAGTAAATTGTGCAGCCTTACCTCAAACCTCAAAAACTGTGGAAAATCTAGTCACTAGTTTTACATAAGAAGCATGCATTGTAAAAACCAAGTGCCTTGTGAACTTGACTTTGCATCCACGTTGATTGATGAAAGTCTGGCATGGACCATGACTCTCAAAGGTTGTGCAGCAACCGGGGAAAATTCGAGTTTGTAATTTGGCAAGTACTTTGTGTGCAATGTGCATCGGACTTGGTCCATGGATACTCTGTGGATGAAACCAGTGCTGAATTTGGGATGGTTTCAAAGCTATTCAGTCAGAACAGATAGCTTCAACTTGAAACACATGAGGCTTGTTATAAAATCTGGTTGACCATTATTTTACCCATCCACAATAATGTCTGCATCCAAACTTTCTGAGTGTACAAAAAAATCTCACTATACCCCATGTCAATAAAAATGGGACATCTCTTTAAAGCATATATTTCATGACTCACTGGAATGCTTGTTTGTGATTGATCAGTCGCAGCATTCTGTGGTCAAATATTTTTTGTTCTCACATAGTAAAATAATCTCAAATCTACATCTTGTGGTGTCTGCTGTCAGTAAGTGTGGTTTGTTGTCTGTACAGCTGGAGTTGCGCTTATTGCCCGATGCTGACTTTTACACGTAAAGCATAAAGGTGGTCATTTAAAATTTGAATTGTTCTGGTGGTAGAAAAATTTATTATGTTCCACATAATTATGTTTATTTATTTTTTATGTATTATTTTTGGGATTATTAATCACGCTGAATTAACACATTATATTGACAGCCGAAATATTTATTAATTTGGTAAGTTGCAGTGTGGGATAGTGTACAGTCAGCCTTTGCTTCGTGTTGGGGTCTGAACATAGTTACACTGTGATGAGAAGGAGGGTGGGGCCGAGCCGTGACTGCACATAAAGAGGGATAAATGCAGCTGGAGGTGACAGTTCGGGAGAAAGAGAGAGCCACATGCAGTTGCCGTGTGTGTTTAGGTTTGTGTCTTTTTTTACGTTTTCATTAAACATTATTTTAATGGTTCATCCAGTTCCCGACTCCTCCTTTCCCATCTTTATACTGTTACATATACATAACAGGCATTCATTAAACAATTAAATAATGGTTTATTTCACTGGTTGAAAGTAATTGATGGTACAAAATCCCTTCTCTCACATCACTTCTCTTTTGCACTATTGTTTCACAGAAAAAAAGTTGCTGATTTGATTGTCCCATTGTAGGACTAATGTAATTTTAGTATTGAGTTTGGGCTACCTCAGACAGCACTGCTTATCTCCTCAGCATCTTTTCCATCTTGTAAGGCTTTTTTTTATTTTCAGTAGAAACAATCACCTGAGAATGTGCAAACTGGATGTTTCTTCAAATATGGGCAAGATGATGCATTGTCAACTTAATTTGTTCTTCTCTGTTTTGATTGTGTTCATTCTACTTTAAGGCATTTCAAATAAGTTTACCGAACTTGGTCCTTTGATTATGTGCAAGAGTGTTGATTTACCATTATGGTTATTAGTGTCCCCTTTGGTTGGGCACTTGGACCTTGTTTATGTATCTCCCAGGCAGTGCAACAGTGTTAAAATTTATGTGCGATACACTCAAATAAGTAATTACCCTTAATAGAATTGTAGAATGTTTTTAGAAATAAATGTAATGTATTTCATTCAGATTAAGTCAGATTTCAATAAGCCAACATAATTTAACAAGGAGGGAGGGTAATTTAATGGCAGTAGGCCTCAATGAGAAAATCTGCATGAGTTGAGGGACTCTACAGCTTTTGGGAAGGTGCTTTTCTGTTTGTCCGAGTTTTTATTGTTCTGTACCACTTACCCAATGGTAGAGACTCAAACAGGTAGTGTCCTGGATGGGTTTGATCTTCTAATGAAGCCTGCTATTGTAGAACTCATCCAGGTGTTGGATTTCCGACCCAGTGGCCCACTGGGCTGCCTTCACTACGTATTGCAGGTCCCCCTGGTCAGCAGCAGTGCAGCTGGCATACCGTACTGTTATGCAGTAGGTGAGAATACTCTCCATAGTACTTCTGTAGAAGTTAATGTGTAGCTTTGATGTCAAATGGGCCTTTCTTAACTTCCTTGGGAAGAACAGTCTTTGAGATTTCTTCATCAGGTGAGATGTGTTCAAGGACCAAGTCAAATCCTGTGTGATGTAGATTCCCAGGAATTTAGTATTCTCTGCACTTTCCAACTCCTCTCCATGCATGTAGAGGGGAGAATGTGTGGTTTTCAGTGACTTCCTGAAGTCTACTATGATTTATTTGTCTATGAAGTGTTAAGGTCCAAATTGTTCTTCAAACACCACTCTGCCATGTATCTCACCTCGTCTCATTGTTGTCAGATATCAGTCCCACCAGAGTGGTGGCATCTGCAAAACTTGACAATGGTTTTGGTGGAAATGATGATGGTTCAGTCATATTTGAAAAGAGAGTAGAGAACAGGGCTTTAGCTGCACTCCAGTGTTCAGGACCAAGGTGGATGAAGAGTTGCTTCCAAGCTTGACATACTAGGGTCTGTTTGTAAGGAAGTTCATAATCCAACTGCAAAGTGCTCATGCCTATGTTGATAAGTTTCCTGACCAGTATATGAGGGACTATGGTATTGAAAGCTTAGCCAAAAATCAACAAAAAGCATCCACACATGTGTACTGCTGTTCCAAGTGTGTTACGTTGTGTTAAGTATTGTTGAAACCGCATCCTCCGTAGACCTGTTTGCTTGTAGGATATTGGTCAAGGTCAGTGAATAACTGCCTTAATGTGCACCAGAATCAATCTTTCATATGTATCCTGAGATTCAGATAGGGAAAAACATAGTAGAATAATATTAACATAGATGCCATTCACTTTAAAGCAGAATTATAGAATATGAGAAGTGTTTCCGGTTCCGGCAGACCTGTCTAATGCAGCATATCAGTTGTCGGATAAATTAGGTTTTACCTGGCTGAATTGATGAGTCTTTAGACTTAAATTGAGAGTGTGTCTGAGTCCCGAACAATGATAGGAAGACTATTCCATAGTTTAGGAGCGAAATAGGAAAAGGATCTTCCTCCTTTTGTGGATTTTGATATTCTAGATATTATCAACATGCCAGAATTTAGAGATTGTAGTGAACGTGATGGAATTTAGTGTGAAAGAAGGTTTCTTAAGTACTGTGGAACTATACCATTTAAAGCTTTTTAAGTAGTTAATAGATTACAATTAATATGAAATTTAACAGGAAGCCAATGTAACGACAATAATATTGGGCTAAAATTACCATATTTTCTTGTTCTAGTCAGCACTCTAGCTGCTGCATTTTGAACCAACTGAAGTTTATTTCTATCGGGAAGACATGCAGGCTTGAGTGAGTTTAAGATGCCATTTATTTGATGAATGTAAAACAGAAAAGTAATGTTTATCTTTGGCGTAGGCAGTCCGAGGGTGTTGTACTCTGAACTGTCATATCCTGACAGAGATAGGGGCAGGGGCGTGGAGCCTACCCCCGTGTGGGACGGGGCTCAACTGGTGGTGGGGGGGGGTGGAGTTTGCCATGTTAGCACAGTAAAACAGCAATGTGATAGATTGTGAGCAGACTTATAATGCAATGGTGATTGCCTAGGATTTACCCAGCTAATGGTGTGATGTAGTGTTAATTTTGTCACCTATTTTTAATTTAGTCTTAGTCTTATGCCAAATGTCCTTGTTAGTTTTAGTCATATTTAGTCATTCACATATCTTTTTTTGTTAGTCAAGTTTTAGTCGACTAAAAGTCTTGTCATTTTAGTCTAGTTTTAGTCAAAAGAGAATTTAAGGTATCTTAGTCAAGTTTTAGTCAACTAAAAGTCTCGTCATTTTAGTCTAGTTTTAGTCAAAAGAAAACTCAATATATCTTAGTCAAGTTTCAAAACATTTTAGTCTTTTTTTAAATAAATTATTTCTGAGATTATTTCTGAGATAACCATTTCAGTCAAATAATTTTTCACACATCTCAAATATTGGTTAAATGTCATAATTACCTGACAAAATACACTTGTTGAATGATATGTTGAATTCACTTTGTTAAACGTGTCTGGTTTTCTGATTTAAGAGACACATTCACAAATGATGAACTTGTTCTGAAGAGTATTTTATTAAGCAAATAAGTTACATAAAATATATATAACCTGCATAATGTATGTGCCACAACACCATAGCTAACTGGTTAATTTACAGCGTAGATGCCTAAAATCAGCATTAGCTTATGAGACGTTAATTTAAGTTAACTTCCCTGAATGTGTGGGTGGTTAGCCTTTAGATGTCGCTTAAGGTTGGTGGTGTTTTTCCCGCTAGTGTTTATCCGCAGTGCTTCCCGTCAGTTATAATGACACATTCTGACTTTTTGTCAATATCATTGTACCTAAAATGCAACCAAATATCAAGCCTCTTCCTTCTACCTAGCATGTCGTCGGCGCTCGTCGCGTGTCTGTTGTGTTCTTGCTCCATGTAGTTTCGTGTCGCAGCCACAGGAGTATGAGACCTGTAACCGTTACTAGAGCAACAGCGCGAACTCATTCGGAATATTTTGAAGGCGTAACAGCTGAATACTCATGATGAAAAAGTAGAGACGATTGTATACGAAAATGAAGAGAGATTTTATCTTAGTTTTTATTTTATGCAAAACATTTTAGTCTCGTCTTTTTTCGTCAACAATAATGCATGTTAATTTAGTCTTAGTCAGCGTTTTTGGACATTAGTGCAGTCTCGTTATCGTCTCGTCTTAGTCATGGAAAAAAAGGTCGTTGACGAACATATTTAGTCTTGTCTCGTCTGACGAAATTAACACTAGTGTGATGATGTACAGCTGCTAGTCTTCCTGCTAGAACTATGCTGCGCTTACATTTATTGAACCTGCTGGACATCCTCCCAGTAATGCATTAATGAAATCTAGTCTTGAGGTCATTAACGCATAAATTAGTTTTTCAGCATCATAAACAGAGCTTTGAAGAAATATAAAGTTGGGTATTGTCAACATAACAGTGAAAACTACTTCCACGGTTCCTGGTAATGTCTCCCAGGAGAAAAGCAGATGCCCTAAAACTGATCCCTGTGGCACTCCATACTTAACTTTAGTTTAATCTGACAATTCCTTGTTTACACAGACAAAGTAGTAGCAGTCGGATAAATAGGACCTAAACCAAACTAATGTCTGTCCACAAATGCCAGCATAATACTCAAGCCTATCCAAGAGAATGTTGTGATCCATGTTGTCGAAGGCAGCACTTAGATATAAAAACAATAGAAGAGAAATGCAGCCGTCATCAGATGATAAGAGAAAATCATTTGTAACTCTGATAAATGCAGTCTCTGTATTATGATGGGGCCTAAATCTGGACTGAATTTCTTCATATCTAGAATTTCTCTGTAAAAATGAACATAGTTCATTATTATAGAACATAATTCGACATAAATGGAAGATTTGAGATTGGCCTATAATTAGCCAACTCTCCAGGATCAAGCTGTGGTTTCTTGATAAGGGGTTTGATAATTGCCAGCTTAAATTTTCTTGGGACATGCCCTAAGGATAATCAGGACACTGAAAAACTATCCATCTTTATTGTTTACAAAATTCCACAGTCAAAAAAAAGTGCACAGTGCAGTGAAGCCTAAAAGCACATTCTGTCCACCTGTCTTGAATCCATCTATTGATACCTTCTGTAGGCTAGTGGAAAGAGATGTTGATAGACTATTTGCTGATACACCAATTCCTCATACTAAGAATACTAATTTGACATCTGCTGAAAAAGAGGCCCTTGACAAATTTAGCAGAAGCAAAGATATTGTGGTGAAACCTGCTGACAAGGGAGGTGGTTTGGTGGTTATCCCTAGAACTCTATACAATCAGGAGGCTCTTCACCAATTACATAATACTACTTACTCCAAACGTTTTAACATCAGATCCCACTACTCAATTCAAAGAAGAGACTGAGACTCTCAAGGTAGCACATTCGCATTCATTGATTTCTAATGAAGAATTACAATATCTGATGAATCACTCTCTCAATAAACCTGTTTATTACATCTTGCCCAAAGTTCACAAAGATTTAACTATTCCACCTGGGTGATCTATAGTGGCAGGAAATAATAGTTTAACAGAGCCAGTACATTTTTGAAAAATTATGTGGGTAGTGTGTCAAGACAGCAAGCTGACGTTTTAAGATGCTGTAGTATTTCTTCCAGGGTTTTGCAATCAATTGCCTCAAAATCAGAAATAGTGACTAATTTCTGAAGTTTTTGTCATGGGTGTGTGGCACGGTGGGGGGCGGGGCCGGGTTGTGACGCAACACGCCCTGTCCCATATTAGGCTAATCAAGCCACCGAGAGGTATAAAGGCCGACTGCAGGGGGTGGTGTGAGAGAGAGAGATCATTCACGGACATGTCCGTCGTCCTATGTGTTTGTCTTTTGAGTTTAACATTAAACCTTTAGTTTGTATGTCAAGCCGGTTTCTCGCCTCTTCCTTGCCCGTGAGGGTGAACTTCTTTATACGGTGCTATCTGATCACCATTCTAATATCAATGATCTTCTTCATGACAAAAAGATGCAAACTTGTTGCATTTGCTGTCAGAGAGCATTTCACAATGAACCTGTGTTGAGTATTTTTTTTTTGGTCTCTCTACAGTAGCAAAAAGATTGTGGGTGTTGTTTATATTGCTGTGAATAATGTTTGAGAAGATGGTAGCTGCCTGGCTGTGCCTAGTTCCAAATTGAAAGCATGAAGGATATCTTTATAGATATTATAATGGACTCCAAGTTGTGTTTTCCACCACATTCGTTCTGCTTTCCTGCATTTTCTTTTCATGTTTTCCACTGCTGTTGTGTTTCTCCAAGGTGCATTACGCCTGCCAGTGATTGTCCTGACCTTTACAGGAGCAATGCCATCAATAGCATTTATAACTTTTGAGTTAAAGTTATCAAAGGGAACATCAAAACAGTCTGCGGATATACTCTGTTTCAAAGATTTAGCCTTGATAAATTGCATACTAGTGTTCTCATTTACGTACCTATTTTTGATAGAGACAGATCTAACTTCAGTGGTAGGAGAAATCAGTATTTCAAAGAAAATACAGAAATGGTTAGATAGTGTCCACGATTGTCAAGTCATTTTTATTTGTATAGCGCCTTTCACAACACACATTGTTTCAAAGCAGCTTTACAGAAGATCAGGCATTAACAGAAGATCAAAATGTAATATCTGTAATGTCTTAGAGTCATCATTGTGTAGCTTGATAAAATACGATTGGGAATTGTGTTTCAATATAATTAATTAAATAATAATTGTATTTATAACCCCAGTGAGCAAGCTGAAGGCGACTGAGGCAAGGAACACAAAACTCCATAAGATGTTGTTTAATGGAGAAAAATAACCTTGGGAGAAACCAGACTCACTGTGGGGCTAACATCATGAATATAATGCCAATATTACTTATGTATAGTGCAATTCATAGTTTAAAATGATTAAACTAAGTAAGTGTTAAGGGTCAGTGTTTAAACAAAGATTTTTTTATGAACTGTAAGATTAATGCCTAATGTTGTTGAAGTCCACCCTAGAATAACTGCAGAAGTTCACATAGATGCAATTGTCCTTGTTGGTTGGCTGCTGAAGGTTTTGTTGGCAATTAATTGAGGTGCATCGCAGTTCGACCTGGACGGTATTTGTGGTGGTTTCTGTCCTAAGTCCAAGGTTCAGGCAGTGGCATATGAAGTATACCATGTCTTATGGTTGGAGTTGGCATCAGTTCATCCTCTGAAGTCCATCGTAACCGCCTGAAGTGATGTTTGGCTGGCACCGGCTGCTACTAGTCATCATCACACAGCAACACGTAGCAGTGGAGTCCGTCGAGAAGCAGGAATGGAGCTGGATCCAGCAGGTTCTAAGGATAGGAGTCCTGATGCTGAGACAGGGAAACAAGTAAAATAAATATTAGTATAGATGCCATTCAATTGATTGCAGAGTTATAAATCATGATCACTGTTTCTGGCTCCGGAAGACCTAACTAAAGCAGCCTAATTGTGAGTTGATGGATACATTAGGTGTATGCCTGGCTAAATAGATGAGTCTTTAGTGTAGACTTAAACTGAGTGAGTGTGTCTGCATCTCGAACAGTGTTAGGGAGATTATTCCATAGTTTAGGAGCAAATATGAAAAGGATCTACCTCCTTTTGTGGATTTTGATATTTTAGGAATAATTAACAGGCCAGAATTTTGTGATCATAACAAACATGACGGAATATAGCGTGGTAGAAGCTCACTTAAGTACTGCGGAGCTAGACCTTTCAAATCATTGTACGTAGTTAACATAATTTTAAAATTAATATGAAATTTAACAGGTAGCCAATGTAACAATGATAAAATGGGGCTAATATGACCATATTCCCTGGTTCTCGTCAGCACTCTGGCTGCTCATTTTGAACCAATTGAAGTTTATTTATTGATCTTGCTGGACATCCTCCCAGTAATGATTTACAATAATCTTGTCTTGAGGTCATGAACGCATGAATAATTTTTTCGGCATCAGCAACAGAGAGCATCTGTCTTAATTTAGAAATATTTCTTAGGTGGAAGATATGCTGTTCTACAAACATTGGAAATTTGACTTTCAAAGGACAGATTGGTATCAAATATAACACCTAAGTGTAATAGTACATCTATTGAGAGTTAAATTATATTTTAGCGGCGTATTTTTAGTGTTTTTAGGCCCAATAATTAGTACCTCTGTTTTGTCGGAATTGAGTAGAAGGATATTTCTGTCCATCCAATTTTTTATTTCATTGATACACTCTGCTAATTTGGAGAATTGTGAAATCTCTATATTTTGAAGAAATATAGTTGGGTATCGTTGTATAACAGTGGAAACTTATTCCATGATCCTGATAATATCTCCTAGGGGAAGCATATACAGGGTGAAAAGCAGAGGCCCTAAAAATTAACCCTGTGGCACTCCATATTTTACTTTTGCTGGGTTTGACAATTCCTCATTTAGATAGACAAAGTGGTAGCGATCTGCTAAATAGGACCTGAACCATGTTAATGCAACTCCACAAATACCAACATAATTCTCTAGCCTATTCAAGAGAATGTTGTGTTAAAAGCACTAAAAATTAAATGCAGCTGCGATCAGATGATAAGAGAAAGTAATTTGTAACTTTGATAAGTGCAGTCTCTGTACTGTGATGAGGCCTAAATCCTGACTGAAATTGTTCATATATACTATCTGTAGAAGTGAACATATTTGGGTGGATACTACCTTTTCTAGTATTTTCGACATAAACAGGAGATTTGAAATCGGTCTATAATTAGCCAGTTCTTCAGGATCAAGTTGTGGCTATGAAGTCATTACTCTTGTGCTGCGGCATAATATCTGGTTCAGTTGAGGCCTTATTCCTAACCAATTTAGCCACAGTACTGAATAAACACCTAGGATTGTTGTTTCTATGAGTGTACTAACATATGCGGACCTGGCAGCTTTTAGTGCCTTTCTGTAGCTACATGCACTATCCTTCCATGCACAGCGAAATACCTCTAATTTTGTATTCTTCCACTTGCACTCCATTTTCCTAGCTGCTCTCCTGAGAGCGTGAGTGTGATCATTGTACCATGGTGTGGAGCTTTTTTCTTTAATTTTCTTTAATCGAAAGGGTTCGACAAAATCAAGAGTGTTAGAAATGACTGTATTTATGTTTTCTGTTATTTCATCAAGTTCTTCTAGGCTTTGGGGTTTACTGAGTGTATGAGATAGATCTGGAAGATTATTAGTGAAGCTATATTTTGTGGTCGAAAGAATAGTTCTACCTGAATGATAGCATGGTGTAGATTGAGTAACATTAGCTGATCGCAGTATACAAGAGACAAGGTAATCATCTGAGATGTCATCGCTCTGCGGCAGAATTTCTATATTATCAACATCAACTCCATATAACAGAATTAAATCTAGATTATGATTATGATGAGTTTGTCCTGTTACATTTTGTCTGACTCCAAGAAAGTTTAGAATATCGATAAATGGTAATCCCAATATGTCATTTTCATTATCTATGTGAATGTTAAAGTCACCAACAATTAAAGCTCTATCTACAGTAACTACAAGATCTGATAAAACATTTGCTATAAACTGTAGCAAGGTTAGAAGACGACATCGTTTTATTATTTATAATATTATATAGGTCCAATGTTTAGTAGCCCTACCTTTATATGATGTTTATCTTTAAGATTTTAGTTTTGTTCAAGTTTGACCTTAATAAAAAAATTCTAAATGATTTATGGAGAGTTTTGTGTTTGGTAGTTCGAGGAACAGACACAGTCTCTATGAGATATCTAGGTGATACAGTCTCTATGTGTTGTTGTTTATGTGACGTAGCAGCTAGCAGACTTTCCTTTTAACCAGTTTGTCTGCATCCAGACCTGGGCCCCAGTTAGTAAAAATGCTATCATTATTAAGACTGTGAGCCAAACTACTAGAGAGGAGAGCGGCACCTTCCCTGGAGGGATGGAGTCCGTCTCTCTTTAGCAGGTCAGGTCTACTCCAAAAACAACAAAAAAAACAATTGTCTATAAATCCTATTTTATTCTGCAGATACCCCTCAGACATCCAGCCATTCAGTGACACTAATCTACTATAAACCTTATCACCACGATTAGCAGGGAGGTGGCCAGAGCATATCTGACATAGTTTTTACAAATTCTCACACATCTTTACATTATCTTTAGTGATTTCCAACTGACGAAGCTGGACATCATTAGTGCCAAGATGAATAACAATTTTAGAAAATCTATATTTAGCATTAGCCAGCACTTGTAAATTTGATTTAATGTTAGATGCTCTGGTACCCGAAATGCATTTAACAATAGTGACTGGAGTCTCTATTTTCATGTTCCTTACAATAGAATCACCAATAACAAGGGCTCTTTCGACATGATTCTCAGTGGGTGCATCACTGAGTGTGGAGAAATGATTGTAAACCCTAACAGGAATGGAAGAGTGGTGTTGCTTTGCTGAGCGAGTATGCTGCAGAGACATCACACAAATGCACTGCTGCAAGGGCTCTACAGCTAGAACCAAAGTTTGTGTGTTGCTCTCTGTACTACTCGCATCCAAAACAGTATCTACCAGCTTCTCTTTCTTACTGACCTCCACTAGCATTCGTATGCGTGTCTCTAACTCATTAACATTAATTGTGTGTGTGTCCATCTACATGTTGCGTCAGATCAAAAGTGTTTAAAACTGTTATGAGTTTGGCAGTGTTGTTTTTCAGGATTATCTACATGAATGTTGAAATCCCAAGCAATAACAAAACAGTCAAATTCAAAGGAAGTTGTTTATAACAGGTATGTAAAATCTTCAACAAAGCCATGAAAGTATATTGGAGGCCTATAAATAATTATAAATAGAATGCGTGGAGCAACTTTAGTGCAATAATTAGATATTCAAAGGTCAAGTAATCACCAAGTGACACTTGCATTGAAAGACATCTCCACATCTCTTAACAGCTCTATAGACAATCATAAAAGTAAAGTTTGCAGGGGCTGATTCATTGAGGACTGTTGAACTGCAGCTGTTATCTAACCAAGTCTAATTTAGAAACATATAGTCCAGGTTGTTTGTGGTGATGAGGTCATTGAATAAAAATGACTTGTTCTTTAGCGAGCAGAAAAAAAAGTGTTTAAAAGTGATAACTTGACAGTATCTGTTTTTGGCCCCACAGCAATGTCGGATTGATGTCTAGGCAACCGATTAGATCAGTTTGTCATACATCTTGAGAAGGCCTTATTCTTCTTATCACTTAACATAACAAATATTGAAAAAGCTACTGGCAGCGGGTTCCAGCTTGTTCTGTAAACATTTGTGAATGTTGCTGCTACTGTAGCGGGGACCCAACACATATCACTGAGAGCTGTTATCAGTGGTTTGTTGTTCACCGAGAGCAGAAGAAGGACGATGTGTGCCCTTGTATTTTGGCAGTGGCCAGAGAGCTCTCTCAGAGGGAGGGTGAGCTGGGCCTGCAGGCTTAGATGGTAGAAGGGCCTGCTGTTTTTTTGGTTGATATCTAGGGGCTTGCAGCAATGGAGTGGGAGAGCTTTCTTGCAGCGTACACTAATTCCTCCATTTTCTCAGAGAAGCTCAGAAGTGGGGATGTTGACGAGAGGGAGAAAGTGTTTGGTGACAGAAACTGTGGCTCTGGTGTTTCTGAAGTATGTTATCTTGGCTCCCTTGGCTTTTTTCCAGGAAATCATCCTTGGGTCCTGTATCTTGGAGCATTTCTAAGTTGTCACAGTCTGACTGTAGTATGCTTTGTGTGTGGGGCTCAGCCTAGATTTTGTTCCTGAGCAGTGGATGTATTGTCTTCGCTGTTCATCAGGCTTCATCGGATCTGTTCCCAGAAAGATGATTTTGAAGTTAAAGCCCAAAGCCTATATAGAGATTTTAGGTTATGTGGATAGCCTAGGAATTGGCTTGACACTGCACTTGATAAAGTTAGTGCATTATATGATCCAGCTTTTGCCAATATGAAGCCAAAAAGCAAAAACAATACAAGTTTGTGTCTTTTTAAATCAATATTCAGCCCTTTGAGCTATGAGATCAAAAGGATGTTTAGCAATCATTGGCACATCGTGCAAAATGATACCCAACTGATGGATGAGCTTACTGATCTCCCACGTTTTGTCTTCTCTATGAGTTCTAACCTTAGACAAACTAGATCATGCTGATACTTTTATCACCTCTCCATCGCTTTCTTCAAAATGTAGCAATACCAATGGTAACTTCCCATGCTACAAATGTGTTTCCTGTTATCATTATGTTAAATGCAAGTCTTTCACACATCTGCATACACCTAAAACATATTATATTAAACACTGATTACTTGTAGATCCAGACATGTTGTCTACATTATAATCTGCCCCAGTCCTTTGCTATATATTGGCAAAACTAAACATACTCTGCATACTAGAATTATTGAACACATTTGTACTATCAGGAGGCTAGATGACACTTCACCAGTCTTTTGACATTTTAAGTCTGTATATCAAACTCTTTCAGATCTGAGATTTCATGGCATTGAGAAGATTTTACCTCACAGGAGAAGTGGTGATCCTGATAAAAGACTGTTAAAGCAGAGAGGCATTTTGGATCTTTGAGTTGCAATCCTTAACTGCTAGTGGCAATAATGATGAGTTAATTTGGTTTGTTATTTTGTAAATTTTATTAATCTGAAATGTATGTTCTAGCATACTGTTGATATACTTTATTGTCTACAGTTTTGATATGTCAATTGAATGTCTATGGAATCTAATGTGTCTCATGTGGAATTCCTGTTGTCTAACTATCTAGCTCTGTGATCTCAAGTTCCTATAAAAGGACTGTCTGGTTGTTTCTGAAGTGAAGAAAGCATGTGCTTAAATGGTTGCTCAGTTTTAACTTCACTGTGCACTTTTTTTCTCACTGTGGAATTCTGTAAGCAATAAGATGGATAATTGTTGATAGACTTGACTAGTTCTCTGGCTCCATATACCTGCAGGAATTTTCAGTTTTGGTGAGCGCAACAACTCTCTACACTTTGCATGAATTACTAATATTAAGAAGAGGTTCTGAGACTACAGGAAACTTCTCTTTTAAAAGCTTAATCACTCTTGGATCTAACATACATGTTGTTGCTTTTGATGTATTAATCAGTTTTATTAGCTCTTCCTGACCTATGAAGTTTCTCATAGGGAATAATATGAGACACTGTCTTCTGAGGTGCTATGGCATACGGTTGCATAATTCCAGTTCCATTAAGCTACACATTTAGGATTACATCCACCACAGCCATCAGATGAGGTTTAGGAAGGGGTTGCATAGGATGTGTTCTTGTGTTCAAAAACTGCTGTACAGAACACCACATGTTTAGATGGTAGCAATGGAGCTTAAAATAGCATGAATTAGAGATTCTTCAGGGTTTTAACAGACTAACAGTAAAACACTTGCTGTTACTGCTAGCACGGTAAAGCACAGTATGTTGTTCGCACACTAAAACTCTCTTTGAGAAAGCTGCAGAAGAAGAAGCACTTTCCTTCTAGGATACTGTGACATCATGCACAGCCTACTAAGAGAGCATTGATTTACTTTTGTGTTTTGAACTATAGCTACTGGATAATTATCACTGCTGCAGCTCTTTGCTAATTTATGAGATGCAGTCTTCAGGATTGATCATCTTAGCTGAGAGATGGTTCGTCATTTGGCACATACTGTAGCATCTGGTACCATTATATTTTGGTGAAATAAAAAGAGTTTCCTTTGTCTTTTGCCAGTGAGGCTCTTGTCAGAGCAATGCAATTATGTGTTAAGGATGATGACAGAATCCATTTCTGAAATATTTTTTTTGTTATGTCGGTTAAGTCTGCTTTGTAGAAGCACCATCATTAACTCTGTGCCCTCAATTTTGTAGAGAAAGTACATGAATGTGCACTGCTTGTTTTCCCTTTCTTTCAATATTCATAAAATAAAACAAAAAGATTCCAACTTAAAATCTAAAGCAAAATTAGAGGTGCAAAAAATTGTTTGATTAAAGTAATAAATCACACTGAACATTTCAGTTCTGTAGGCCCTCACAAATGAATGGGTGAATAAGTATCAGAATTTTGAAGCTCCAAAAAGCACATAAAGGCACCATAAACATAATCCGTTTAAAAGGCTGGTCTGGACTACTGGTTAAATCTTTATTTTCAGAAGTGATTTTATGTGTGGGTGAAAAATATTTAACAATATTTAAGTCCTTTAAATATTAATATTATTAAATATACATTTTTATCCCATCCCAGTAGTTGGCAATATGCACAAAGAAGGCGAATCAGCGAAAACAAAAGAAGAAGAATGTGAAATTGGAGATTGATTATAAAAAGGAATAAAATAATTATCTATTCCTCACCCACACTTTTCATAATGCTTCTGAAGATATGGATTTAACCACCGTCATATTAATTATATTTATGCTGCCATTATGTGCTTTTGGAGCTTAAAAATTCTGGTTACTATTCACTTGCATTGTATGGACCTACACTTTTAATTTTAAAGTTTTAATACTATTTTGAAAATATTTGTTTATGTACAACAGAAGAAAGAAAGTCATAAACATCCTGGGTGACATGAGGGTGAGTAAATTATGAGAGAATTTTCATTTTTAGGTAAACTATCCCTTTAGGTTAAGTTAGAGTTTTAAATTCAGTGAGTCCTGTTACAGCTCATTATCTCTCAATTTCCATCAGTGCTCTGAATATGATAATAATGGATCATGCAGGAGAGTATCAATCTCTCTCACACACACTATCCTTACAGCCCTCTCTCCTTCATCATTTTTTTTTTCATTTACTCTGCCATCAACTTATCTGTCACTCACTTGGTAAGAATTATCATGACTTGTCAAAGAAAGAGAAGAGGAAGAAAGTGAGAGAGGTCTTGAGTCCATTAACAAACCAAGAATTCATTAAAATTATGGGACCCAATAGAAACTCTTTTAGCAGAATTCAGTTCAAGAATAATCCATGACTGCAGCAAAAACTCAAAGAATGACTTCAGTGCAGAATTAGTATATACACCGTTAAAAATGTACAATTGTGGGATACCCAAACTGCGGCCCATTGGTCAACTCTGGCTGGTTATCATTGACAGCATCACAATACGTATTTTCCAGTTGCTGGTTCTTTGTTTGCGCTCCAAGTGAGCGATATTATGTGACAAGGAATCAGAACAATCCCATTATAATATGTGAAGCTGTCTACTTTTCAAGTGAGCAATGCAGCGTAGATAGCCTCGCTGATTATAATGAGAGTGTAACCCAGGTTAGATTTAGCTATACCTGTAAAATATAATACAAAACGTAATAATTGTATTTTCAACCAAAATAATTAAAAAGATGTAATAAGACGAATAACTAAAGTCAATGTGTAAAATAAAATTCTTAAAAGACAGAAAAACTAAATAATAATTAAACATGTAAAAGTTAGATGTGTATTAGTTGCGTCGAAGCTGTGTGTGACATAAGAGAAGTAAACAGAAGATGCAGCGTTAAACACAAGGCAAAATGAGGGATACATCTAAGGAAAGATTAAATTAATTATTTAATATAACTCAATAAAGTGACATATGACATTGTAAAACCATTGATTAACGATACCAGATCGCCTTTAGAGTGGTTATTGCTCATTTTAATCTAATGTGATATAATTCAAATCTAATGTGGATGCTTAATGATTGTGAATCCCCCAGATTTGGTGAGTTTGTTTGTATATTTGCATTTTATTTCTTTAGGGATATGTACCACATAAATGTTATTGTTGTTTGAAAGTGGTTTATTTAACTATTGAATGATAATAGAGAATTTTTTGCAATGTTGAATGATACATATTCTAATTAGCCACCTGTGAATGCAAATTTACATGCAGTTATGACATGTTAAAATGCTCAGCCCCAAAGCTAAAAAGACTTTTCAAAATTGTTTAAAGGTCAATTCTAAAGAGATATTTTGTTTAAGAGTCATATTGGTTGTCTTTTGAGACTCATGGTGCTGTTTTGGATAAAACAGGTCAGGTTTTTTTGTTACTTGGATTGAAACTTCTCGGGATTGAGATGGCGAGCCACCCAGTGATTTGACTGTGACTAGAGAAAAGGAGAAGATTTCAGGCGTATTGCAGATGTTATTTCGGCAAATAATTCTACCATCTCCCAGATGAAAAAAAAAACCAAACATTCTATTTCCTTAGAAACTTCCCATTTGGTAGGATTGAACTGAAAAACTAAAAACTGTAAGGAACAAATAGAACCTCATAAAACTAAAATAGATATAACAAAACCAAAGTGGATTAATAGACTATAGAGAAACAATATATTCATATTAATAAACCAATATAGAGAAATACAATTAAAATATAAACTTAAAATATCTACATAACATAGATGAACATAGCTAAGTCAAGTAATCTTAAACCAAACTCAGGGAACAAAACTCTCAGACTCTGAGAATAAAAGAAACAAATCACAGACACAAAGAGGGATTAAAACTGTTTTTTTGTTCTTATATGTTCCATCCAAATCTTATATTGTGTGTTCCCATTATTACCAAAAATATAATACAAATTGGTACATTACATTTGATTGTCTGTGTACTGTTTATTCTACTTACGGTGTCAGCACTGTTCTCCTTACAAACCCAGATACTGGTCCATTCCTTGGTGCTCTTAGTGTACTCAGATTCACCTAAGTAACTGCCAAGAGTACATGTTACAAGAGTATTCGTTTTGTCACGATGCACTTTGTCACTTGATTGCAGTGTAGATGGGTGTAAAACTTTAAATTGCATTTAATTAGTAACTTAATGAGATTAATTCACAAAAGGTTGTGCATTTAATTAGTAAATTAATCAGATTAATTCACAAAACGTTGTGCAATTAATTAAGTAATGTTTTTTAATTATCATGAAGTAAAGCATCCGGATATGCAAATACTGTCATTACTGACTGGTGCATTGTGACAGCCTCTTTGCAGCATATTCAAACTTCAAATTGAGTTTTGTGAGCAAACTTTGAAAGCTTGACAGCAAACACAAAACAGACTGATGAATTTGCCTTCTTTCCATCTTATTATAATTATCCAAGTATGACAAAGCACCTTTCTTGAATGTACTAATGAATTATAGTGAGTTTGTATTCTTGAATATGAACTATACAGTACTGTGCAAAAGTTTTAAGCACTTGTGAAAAATGTTACATAGTGAGGATGTCTTCAAAAATAATGACATAAATAGTTTTCATTTATCACTGAATGTCATACAAAGTCCAGTAAACATAAAAAGCTAAATCAATATTCAGTGTCACCTCATTTGCCTTTTAAACAGCACCAATTCTTCTAGATACATCTGGACACAGTTTTTCTTGATTGTTGGCAGATAGGATGTTTCAAGCTTCTTGGAGAATTCACCACAGTTCTTCTGTCTATTTCGGCTGTCTCAATTGCTTCTGTCTCTTCAAGTAATCTCAGATGACTCGATGATCAGTGGGGGACTTTGTAGGGTCCATGAAATCTGTTGCAGGGCTACCTGTTCTTCTATTCCAATCTTTTCTATTTACAAAAGGAATGTTCAGGAGTTTAAAATGTATATTTCCTATTGACACACTAAAGCTGAATATATAAATAACCATCTTAAAACAAATGTTTTTGTTAAACATCTTATGTGCCCAAGACTTTTGCACAGTACTGTATTTGGATGTGAAGTGATCAGCTGAGAAGTTAACATACCTAAAACATTTATGAATTTTATGAAAGCTGAAATTGAAAAGGGTCTTTTACAAATTGACCAGCACCAATGACTGTTTTTATTAATAGAGTGATACAAATATAAGGCTTGTTTAAGGCATCATTTAAAACCACATCAAATTAATCATCATTAGTTCAGTCATGAAAACTCTCTGAAAGATTTAGCATGATAATCTGGGTATGACATATATTGGAGTTGGGGGAGTAGATATGCTACACTGCTGCTGCGGTTGCAGTGCAAGAAGGAGACTTGCTACTAGGGATGTGCCCAAAGCCGAATACCTTATATTCGGAAAGGCACGAATAATGGCTTCAAAATGAACAGATTCATCCAAATAATATTAAAAAAAATATTTGTATAACTGACTGTCGAAGAAGCACAAGGATAAAGCGACATTTAAAATAAACATATCCAAAACTACAATGAATTTATGAATCCGTGCAGACAATATTTCTAAAGTGTAAACCTTATGAATGAAATTTGCACAGTGTGATTTCAGATCGGATGGACGCGGTCTCGACTCTGTTTGCGAACTCTGTTAATTGTGCAAGTCTGGAGCTTATCAAGTGTAATATTAAATAAGATTTGACATCATATACACTTTCCACTTTTTTAAATGTCTATGTTAATGTATCATAGGATTCACACGTGATTCCCATCTATTTATTTATAGCCTAAACCTGAGTGTGATGTTAAATTCCTGACCTGAAGAGATGATTTCACGTCAAAACATCTAGGTTACGGATATAACCTCTGTTCCCTGATGGAGTTGTGTCGAAGAAGCGACACTAGGGGTCTCTCTTGAGAGCCTTTTTCATCTCTGATCTATGAGAAAAGGCCAATGAGAAATTGGCAGACAGAATTTGCATGTCCTGCCCCCGGACATATGGGTATAAAGGGAGGAAAATGCATCTGTTTCATTCAGGATTTTTCTGAGGAGCCGTCAATGAGGTTCGGCCGCAACAGTGGCTTGGTTCAGCGACGTGGCCGGGAGGACACAACATCTCGTTCCCTCCATCAGGGAACGGAGGTTACATCCGTAACCTAGACGTTCCCCGTCTGTCGCTCACTTCAACGTTGTGTCGAAGAAGCTACACTGGGGGTCCAATTTAAATCACGTCATGCGCTGAGCCGTGTGCATGTACTGCTGACACAGGAGCGGGCAGGTATTTTACTTGCCAAAGGGACCGGCTGTGTCAGACTGCACGTACCCTTCCCCAACGCCCCATAAAATCGGCAGAGCCTTCTGGTTCTTTACCCCCGAAAGGGGGAACAAGGCGACGTGCCAAGCATGGGAGCAGGCCGCGCCAGCCACGCCTTTTCTCTCTCTATGTTTCTCGCATAGAGCTAAAGCGACTGGGGCCATCTTAATGCTATCATATGCATCGGGGAAGGAAATCTTTCCCAATTCCTATTCTTTCAGGGGGAACAGACCCTGTGGAGACCACACCTGCCCAGACTGGGGGAGGTAAAGAGTGGTGAAATACATCACATGGGCTTTTAGGTCACATGTGGAAAGTGGCACGGTGGTAGATCCTACCTATTGGGAGGGAGGAGTTGCTACAGACATGGCGACCAGGGGCCAATGTGAACTGCCCAAGAGAGATGCGGGTCCACTCGCAAGGGGACCGTACTGTGGAAAATACACAAAGGGGGAAGTCCACATAGGAGTCCGACCTGTAGAGCACCTATTCCAGTACAGGGTAGATTGAGTACCCGCATTGGATTTGGTCGGTGAATTCCTCTGCTGAATTTGTGGACTAGAGGGCTAGGGAGGAGTCATCCTGGGATAAGAGCGCATGATTTTACCTCAGCAGAGGGAAAGGGCGCTAGGTGCAAGCGATCCACCCGGTCAGTTTGTCAGCGTGTTACCGAGTTCTACTGGCTTGGACCTGAGAAAACACAGGACGAAACTGACTCTACCCTGAGATTGTAAATCTCGCAAAGGAACTGGGTGTTGCCCAACCTGCTGCTCTGCATATGTCTGCTAGGGAGGTGCCCCTGGCCAGTGCCCATGAGGATGCAACACTTCTTGTTGAGTCTGCTCGGACCCGCAAGGGGGGGGGGGGGGGCACGGTCTGGGTGTGATAGGCCAATGTAATGGCGTCCACTACCCAGTGGGAAAGCCTTTGTATAGAGACAGCATTCCCTTTCCGCTGTTCGCCAAAGCAGACAAAGAGCTGCTCAGAACGTCTAAAGCTCTGCGTGCGGTCCAAGTAGATACGCAAAGCACATACCAAACACAGCAACGGAGGGGCTGGGCCTGCCTCCTCCTGGGGCAGTGCTTGCAGGTTCACTACCTGGTCCCTGAAGGGAGTGGTAGGAACCTTGGGCATGTAGCCCGGTCGCGGTCTTAGGATCACATGAGTGTCTGCCGGATCGAACTCGAAGGGGGGTCTCTGAAGGCCCGAGAGGACCACTGAGAGATCTCATGAGGGGAACAGGCCTGGCCGGGAGGGATTTAACCTCCGGGTGCCTCTTAGGAACCTGATAATTAAGTCACGATTAACCAAAGACTTGCCATCTACTGTGTCGTGGTGGGCTGCGATAGTGACTACATACACCTCCAACCTTTCCTGCAGGAATGAGAGCACTGACCTAACTTCGCACATCTGTGAGTCTTCAGCCCGGGAAGAACACCAATTTGTGAACAAGCACCACTTCAGGGGCGTAAAGTTGCCTGGTAGAGGGGGCTCTGGCTTGGTTGATAGGGTCTACAATGGCAGGTGGTAGATCAGCTAGATCTTCCGCATCTGGCAGGGGCCAGATGCAGAGGTTCCAGAGGTCTGGGTGCGGATGCCAGAGTGTGTCCCGTCCCTGAGAAAGAAGGTCCTTCCTCAGGGGAATTCGCCAGGGAGGAGCTGTGTGCCAGCGCATCTGCCCTGAGGGGAGCCTCCGCTTGGGCGTGCCAGAGCGGGCAGTGGGAGGTTTCTCGGGAGGCAAACAGGTCTACCTGAGCCTTGCCGAACCGTTCCCAAATCAGGTGGACCGACTGGGGGTGAAGCCTCCACTCTCCGCTGGGCAAGTGTTGTCGTGATAGCACGTCCGCCACCATGTTGAGGTTGCCCGGGATATGAGTGGCACGCAGCAACTTGTGATGTGGTGGGAGCGTACACCGCCTTGATGATTTATATACGCTACCATGGTGGTGCTGTCTGATCGGATCAATATGTGTTTGCCCTGAATTAGCGGAAGAAACCTTCACAGGGCAAAAAGTACAAACAACAACTCCAATTTTGGAGGCGTGCAAGGGGACTCCTTTCCGCAGAAAACAGAGGTCTGTCCAGGGGTTGAACGTTTGGCGGCAGGTGGGGTGATGATCACACGGTGCGTGCCGCGGTGCCATGCTCATCTCGGGACTCGAGTCTGGAGCCAGTGCTGAACGGTCTCATATGCATCAACCCTAGTAGCGCTACGGCTGCGGAGGACGCAATATGCCCCAGGAACCTCTGGAAAAGTTTTAAAGGGACCGCTGTGCCTGGCCTGAAGGCGGCGAGGCATTTCAGCACTGACTGCGCACGCTCCTTGGTGAGGTGCGCTGACATTGAGAATGAGTCTAACTCCATGCCGAGAAAAGAGATGCTCTGAACCGGGTCGAGCTTGCTCTTTCCCTAGTTGACCTGAAGCCCTAAACGGCTGAGGTGCCTGAGCACCTGGTCCCTGTGGGCGCATAGTAACTCTCGGGAGTGGGCCAGGATGAGCCAGTCATCGAGGTAGTTGAGTATGCGGATGCCTGCTTCCCAAAGCGGGGCATGGGCGGCCTCTGCGACCTTCATAAAGACATGAGGGGACAGGGAAATGCCGAAGGGGAGGACCTTGTACTGATACGCCTGGCCGTCGAACGCAAACCGTAAGAATGGTCGATGTCGAGGCTATATTCAGACATGGAAGTACGCGTCCTTCAGGTCTACCACTGCGAACCAATCTAGATGCCGGACACAAGTTAAAATGTGTTTTTGCGTGAGCATTTTGAACAGGAGTTTGTGCAAGGCCCGGTTGAAAACTCGCAAGTCTAAGACTGGTCGTAAGCTGCCGCCTTTCTTGGTTACGATTAAGGGCTGTAGAAACCCTTCTTCATCTCAGTTGGAGGGACAGGCTCTATCGCATCTCTGAGTAAGAGAGTCGTGATTTCCACATGCAGGGATTTGGCATGTTCGCCATGTACTGCGGTAAAGCGGATGCCCCCGAAGGTGGGGTGGGGGTTGGGGTTTGGCAAATTGAACTGCATAACCGAGTCGAATGGTCCTGGCTAGCCAGCGTGACGGATTGGGAAGTGAGAGCTATGTGTCTAAACTCCAAGCTAGGGGCACTAAGGGGACGGTTATTTTTGACATACCCAGCGGGGCTTCGCAGGTAATGTGGCATCGGGAGGCAAGGGTGTGTCCTGAGGCTCTGGTGCTGAGAGAACACTTGAAGCACTTACCTTGCTCCGCACACCCGGCAGGGGTCAGCTTAGTGACTGAGGAGGAGGTCCCGTCTGGACTCTTCAGAACCGGCAGGCCAGGGAACAGTCGTGGGGGCTGAAGGCGAGAGGTCTGTGTCCAGCATGCCGGGACTGTTGAGGTGTGGTGGCAGAGTGCCGTGAGAACGGTATTTGCGGGCCAGGTGACCCAGAGACAAGGGAAATAGCTCTTTTATTGAGAGTGTGGGTACACATTCTCAATAAATAAATTCAAATAAATAAATAAATGAAATAAATTCAACAAAGGATTCTCCACCGGGGGACGGAGTGGTCTGCTTACCAGCTCTGGAGCAAACATCTTGGTCTCTGGGTCGGTTGTCTCAGGATCGCTTGGGAGCATTCCGGGTCCTCGAAGGGGTCCACAAGACAAGGGGGGGCAATTCTTGCAGGGCGCTCGACGCAGGGGCTAAGAGCTGGGCCGGGGTTGAGGTGGAGCTGCACGTTTCTTAGCCGCAGGAAGACGCCCTCGGCGAGCAGATGGAGTGTGGCCCGTGGCGGCAGTTTTGCGGCGGGGCAGGATGTGCGAAATGGCCTCCATCTGCTTCTTCACTGTGGAGAACTGCTGGGCGAAGTCCTCAATGGTGTCACCTAAAAGACCAAACTGGGAGACAGGTGCGTCGAGGAAGCGTGTCTTGTCCATTTTGCACATCTCGACCAGGTTCAGCCCTACAGATGTCGTTCCTGAAACACGAGAGTGGCCATCGCCTGCCTGAGTAACCGCGCTGTGACCTTCGTGGACCTGAGGGCGAGGTCAGTTGCTGAGCGCAGTTAATGCAGCTTGTCAGGATCAGGACTACCCAAGTGCAGATCTTTAAGTGCCTTGGCCTGGCGGACTTGCAGGAGGGCCATGGCAAGCAGGGTGGAAGCGGTCTGTCCGGTGGCGTTGTAGGCTTTGGAGGTCAGAGAAGATGTCATCCTACAGGCCTTAGACGGGAGCACATGGTGACCCCGCCAGGTGGCGGTGTTCTCAGGGCACAGGTGGATCGCAACCGCTCTTTCCACCTGGGGACCGCCGTGTACCCATGGGCCGCTCCGCCATCGAGGGTAGTGACAGCAGATGAGCGAGAGGTTTTGTGACAGGTGGAGAAGGGTGTCCTCCACGAACTCGTCAGCTCATCGTGCACTTCCAGGAAGAAAGGAACCGGGGGGGCGCACAGACCTATCATCCAGCCGCGAAGGCTGTGGGGAGGATGGAGGGTTCCAGTCCAGCCCCACGCTGACGGTGGCCGGACAAGCATGTTGGACATCTGGGTATCAGCCTCAGACTGGGCGTGCTGGCCCAAAAGCGGCAGCCCAGTCGAGTCATCCGCGTCAGATGCCAGACCGCTCTCCGATGCAGCGGCAAGCTCATCCAGCTCGGGGTGCTCAAGAGGATAGGCAGGCTGGCTGTGAGCCGCTGTTGCCTCGAGCCCGGACGGAAGTCAACGAGCGTGCCGGGGGGAGGGTGGTCCGCAGGGGCGTACCCGATGGAACTGAGCCCGCTGCCATTCCCAGATCGCCTCCATCGCCAGCCAGGTCATCCTCAATCCCGTGGGAAGAAGGAGCGACAAGGGGGGCAGCTGGAGTGGCATTCCTTCTGTTGAAGGAAAGCTACGACCACAACGTTGCCATGGTCATGTTCTCGCACTGAGAACATGAGCCATCCACAAACGCTGCCTTGGTGTGATCGCAGCCCACACACACTAGACAGAGCCTGTGGCCGTCAGAAGCGGAGAGTACTCTACTGCATCTAGGAACTACACAGGGGCGGAAGGGCATCTTTAACTTTATTTTTTTTCAACACCAGCTGTGTATTACTCTTTTAGAGAAAATAAACTCTTTTAATTGCGCTGTCAAAGCACCCAGAGGCAAGCTGCACTGCCATACAGAGAAGAGAGAAAGCCGCTGTTATGCGCCTTAAATCCAACAGCAATCGCACTCAGAGATGGGAGGAACAGTGTGTGACTCGCAGCTCGCTGCATACATAACCATCGGCTCTGAAGAAAATTTCTGAATGAAACAGATGCATTTCCCTCCCTTTATACCCGTATGTCCGGGGGCGGGACATGCAAATTCTGTCTGCCAATTTCTCATTGGCCTTTTCTCATAGATCAGAGATGCGAAAGTCACTCAAGAGAGACCGCTAGTGTCGCTTCATCGACACAACGTCGAAGTGAGTGACAGATTTAAGATTTAAGATAATTATTATTATTATAATCATTAGTCTATTATTATGAAAAGCATATAGAAGGCATATTTTATTAAAGGAAACTATAAATGTGAGAGTAACATTTAAAAATGGGTGTTTCGTTTGGTTTTGATGTACTTCCGGGTTAAGCCCCACCCACACCCGGTTCTGTCTGAATACAATAATTTTGTCATATTAACAGATACAAATACAGACAATGGCTTTGCTGCACACCCTTACTTGCTACTTCTAAAATATACACAGATATACTGAATTAAGCATGTGGACATGCTGCTGCACAATTAAAGAAACACAAGACATGCTGCATTAGCCATGTACAACATGTTTGCTGCACATTAAGACAGAAATACAGAACTAATACAGATCTAGACCTTTGAAGCGGAGGAGGAGGAGAAAACTCGAGCAGCATACAGCAGCAAAACTGGCTAACTTGCAAACTGATCCAATTTAAATGTTAGGTAAAGAGAGGGTACACAAGTTGATTGGCTACACAATGACACACCAAAGGACCTATCAGCTTACACCATGGGAGCCAATTGGCTTGACATTTTGGCGAGTTGATAGGCTAACGAATAACACAAGCTTGTGTAATTCAGAGTTTCATGCCTGGACTTACTTTAGTCATTGGTACACTTAGCAGGTAATTTTATTCACTGGCCTTTGGTAACCCTGCATTTTCTGAAAGCCAAGGTTGAGCAAAGTAATTGAAGTGTCCCTGGACTAGCGTTTAGCACATTTGCTTTGACACATTTAGCACGATGCTCAGGTGGGTAATAACATTTGCTGTTTCTCCTCTCTAAAAGAAAGTGGCAAAAGGCAATTAAATTACATTGCTTTATTCTGATATTAAATCTCTTTATTCTGGGGTTTCTCAGAATAAATGCCTTTGTGCCTTCTCCCATGCCTTTGTTTCTTTCTTTATTTTATAAAATATTAATCATAACACAACACAATGGTAAAATAGCAGCACTAATAACAATGCTGCTTTCTAGAACCCAAGGTCGCTTTACATTACATAAATATTAAAGAAACTGATAAAACCAGAAAGAAGGTCAGAAGAATATTATACAAGTAGGAAATAAATCATATAAATTAAATAATGTGACATGACAAAAGAACCAAAAAAAACATGCATTTTCTAAGAAAGTATTTATTTATTCCAGAAATACAATTATTATTAAAAAATAAGCCTCCATGGGCGTTACTATTGGTTAACTAAACAAATGCAGTCATAACCACAGACAGTAGGGCTGACATGAGTGAACTAACTTGACATACATGTGGTCTGTTTTAGCATTATTTTGAAGTGCCCATTCAGAGATGCAGATCACACATGCAAGGGGTCAAAAATCTGCAAAAGAACCAGAACTGATGTGTTTTACTGCAACAGTGGAAATCAATCAATAATGCTGCATTATATGTCCTGCTGGAAAGAAACCGGAGGAATGATTCACATAGCTCATCAAAAGAAGAGAGAGTTAGAGACATGTTAGAGAGTGCAGACAGTATTTAGGGCAACAGAGAATATTAAATAATGAACAATAAGGCCTGTTTTCTTGTAGAGTCACTCAATGCGTTAACACATTGCTTCTATCTATTCATCCAACCATCCATCGAGTTAGATTCTCCAATGATGCATGGTACTATGGTGGTTAAGCAGTGAGTTACATTGTTGGATGGGAAATGCACCCCAGATGTCCACGTAAAGGTGCCCATGTAATGGGAAGGAAATTCACCAAGTTCTGTGAAATTACAAGTATTACAAGTACAGACATGAAACCACGAGTGATTATTCACCCAGCAGCACAGTTCACTGAGGTCAAAGAAAAGAATGAAACCTTGCTACATATTGTTACTTTCTCAAAAACAAATGTTCTCTTTCTCCCCTTTCTTTCTGCTTATTCATTTATTCATTGATTGACATTTATCTCTCCTTGTCCAAGCTAGAGCTCCTCCTTCTGGACACAAATACATCAGAGAACAGGTCAGGTGTGCAAGCTTGTGTGATTCCCGCTGCCTGAGACCTGTGATTATTTTAGTGAAGAACAGCAGGTCACAGAAATCCAATAGCACAGCTGTGAGTGACCTTTAAAAGCGCTTCAGGCCTGTGGTTCGCTTGAGAGTCAGGACCTCTGCTGGGATTTTTCAATGCCATTTTAATACAATCGCCACTGTGGACACGTTCCCAGAACTTCCAAACAACACAATCTGTATCCTTTTGAATTGATTACAGATGAATTAATCAATGTGCCAATAATGGAATTGCAAAAATAGTGAGCATTTTCAAACCAGTTTCCCTGGACACTTCCTCTGTCTGCCATTGGTTGATTAAATTGATAGTCCCACCCCACTCCAATGTTTTAGCTAATTTTGTCAAGTCAGGCTGGTCAAGCTATTCAAACAAAGAAAGCAACGTTTTGAGAACTTTTAGGGGAATTTATCCATGAAGCATCAGCAACACATGTCATGAGCTAGGCTACGGTTTTGATTGCTACACCGATAAAGTTAGTAGTACTGTTCGGGGTTACAGTGTAGGAAAGATTAGTTGCAGTGTAGGAAAGATTAAGTCAGGCTGCTTTGTGTTTATATTAATTTATGTCTTGACTTCACTTTCATTGTCACATTGATGTCAAAAGAATGGTGCTACACTGACTGAATGGTCTCAACTTACTTAGTTTTAGCTTTTGTCAGAATAACATTTGTGTTCATACAGCAGGATTCTCATGTAGGGAACTACTTCATAAAAGTAACATTTTTGTCTACTCCATATTAAGGTACATTTCCACTATTAATTGTTACTACTAATTGTGAATATGTGTTATTAAGCATTTATAACATGAGGTAAAATGGCTAACTATTTGGCAGGTATTGCATGAAAGTCAACCTTTTTTATGGCTTGTTGTTATAACTGCATATCAATGATTTATAATGCATTTTAAGTTAATTATTAGTGAATAATGAACTCCTTTATAAACCCTTAATAAAGGGAACATTGATGTAAAGTGTTGTTTATGAATGTTTGGATATTTTCACTGTCAAACATTTCAGAAAATAATTTTTCACAGTATTGCAGAAAGAGTAGACTTCTCTTATGTGACCAGGGCTGTATCTTTCTGCTCGTATCCCAGATCTTAGTGCTGCTTTTAACAAGAGAGATATATTGGGATATTGGCATTTGAGGACAGGCATTAGCCTGGTTTAGTGTCAGATTGCTAATACCTTGTCTGTGTAGATGATGAGCTGACTGACCTTGCACGTAAAGTATGGTGTGCCTCAAAGCTTGGTCTTAGACCCTTTGTTATTCTCCTTGTACAGTACATGGGATTAGCTTTCACTGGTATATGGATGACCAGCCAGATATCATTAATATACATGGCTATTTTTACTTAACATTTTTAAACATGCGTATTTGGTAAGATGATGTAATGTACAACATGGATGCTTTTACAGCATCTAAAACATAATTTTTCTTTTTATGTATTTAAAGCATTAGAAAGGTGAAATATTCACAAATCCATTATAAATATATTTGCTAATTTTTACAAATATATTTATTTAAATATATTTGTACAAATGTGTAAATATTTTTGCTATATATTTTTTATATTTTATATCCCTTAACCCTACCACTAAACATACACCACTTTTAAATTTTGATTTTTGTTACAATATACAAATGTTTACATTTTTTTAAAGCCTCTAATTCTACCCCTACCCCTTAAACAAACCCTAAACATTTCTTAACCATAATAAAAATGTAAGATACGTTTAATCACAATCTCAAATGGCAAATAGCAGTACATGTAATAAGACCTTCCCAACCGGCAAGTATCGCTAGGAGAGTTTTATTTAAAAATAAATGTCTTGCTTGTCTCCATTCCCATTTCTGATTGTTCCCCAGTGTCTGTTAGTGAGGTCAGCAGGGGGCGCTCACCTTGCGGTCTGTATGGGTCCTAATGCCACAGTATAGTAACAGAAGACACTATACTGTAAAAAGGCAGCGTCTTTCAGATGAGACGTTAAACTGTGGTCCTGACTCTTTGTGGTCATTAAAAAATAGGAGTGTAACCCTGGTGTCCTGACAAAATTTGGCCCTTTCCTCTGTCCATTATGGCTTCCTAATAATCCCTTATATACACTGATGAGCCTAAACATTATGACCACCTACCTAATATGCTGTTGGAGGCAACACCTTGAACTCTTCCTCATCTTCCTTAAACCAGCCAGGGTGCATTATCCTGCTGAAAGAGGCCACTGCCATCAGGGAATACCATTGCCATGAAGGGGTGTACCTGGTCTGCAATGATATTTAGGTAGGTGGCACATGTCAAATTGACGTCCACATAAATGACCGGATCAAAGGTTTCCCAGCAGAACATTCCCCAGAGCATCATATCCCACAGTCTTCCCACAGTGCATCCTGGTGCCATCACTTCCTCAGGTAAAGGGTGCACAATTACATATAAAAGAAAATGGGACTCATCAGACCAGGCAACCTTGTTCCACTGCTCCAAGTTCCAGTTCTGATGCTCACGTGCCATTGTAGGCACTTTTGACGGTGGACAGGGGTCATCATAGGCATTCTACAGTCTGTGACTATGCAGCATCATATGCAGCAGGGTGTGATGCACTGAGTGTTGTGACACATTCCTTCCATAACCATCATTAACATTTTCTGTCACTTGTGCCACAGTAGTTTTTCTGTCAGTTCGGACTAGACGGGATAGCCTTCGATGCCCTCGCACATCGATGAGCCTTGGGCGCCCAACACCATGTCACTGGTTTGTGGTTTGTTCCACCTCAGACCACTGTCGGTAGGTACTCACCATAATTGCTGACCGGGAGCACCCCACAAACCTTGCCATTTAAGATATGCTCTGACCCAGTCATCTGGCTATAACAATTTGGCCCTTGTCAATGTCGCTCAGGCCCTTACTCCTGCCCATTTCTCCTGCATTCAACACATTGACTAAGAGAACTGATTTTTTGCTTACCATTTAATCGTCCCAGACCTTGGCAAGTGGCCTTGTCAGGAAACAATCAACATTATTCACTTCACCATGTAAGTTCATAATGTTATGGCTCATTGGTTTATATAAATTGGCTACATCACTGTACTCTTCTCTCCACAATCAGCTGGTGTGTGGTGGGCACTCTGGCACACTATGGCTGCGTCACATCATCCAGGTGGATGCTGCACAGTGGTAGTGGTTTAGGGGATTCCCCTTATAATATGTAAAGAACTTTGAGTGCCTAGACAAGCACTGTATAAATGTAAGGAATTTTGATCAATTATGCTATTATGTTCCCAGTGTCATTTTACTGTGTTAAATTTCTCCAGTTATATTCTTTATGTAATTTCCTGTGCATCTTTAAGTTTGCTTAACATTTTAAAAATCAAGCTGCACTTAGATCCTTACTCTCCAGTCTCTTCACATTACAGTACAAAAGTAGTCCAAATGATAATGTGCTGCATTTGAAGTTTTGCCTGATGGCATACAATGTCTTTAATTGTGTTAAAGAATGGAATTCAAGTTATTAATTTATGAAAATCTTTTCCTGATCCACTTCATGAAGGCAGTCATATTCTCATTCAAACAAATACATGTTGTGATTGGTCATGAAAGACGTGAGAACAAATGAGCATTTGACATCACTGTCATGAAACCCGTGTTGTAACACTTTTTGAGGCAGTGATTTTTGAATTTTATGGCCGCTACTTCAGATGGAAACAAATTTTGTTCAATAAAAAGCTTGCATTTGGGTCTTTTGACATACTGTCAATATCTCAATATTGTATGCTTCGGTGTCTATGCAAATGTAAGCAAATATTTGTTTGCTAGAACCACACTCTACATAAGAATACTGTACATACAAACTCTCATGAGATCATGGTGGGATGACACATAGATTTGCACACTTTATGGCCAAAGGTATGTGGACACCCGAGCACAACACCCACACACTATGCACTTATTGAGCATTTAATTTCAAAACCAATACCGTTAATAAGGTGTGTGTCCTCCCTAACAGCTTCCATTCATCTTGGAAGGCTTCCCGTTAGATGTTGGATCATGGATGCAAGGATTTGCTTCCATTTAAACACAAGGGTATCAGTGAGGTCAGACTCTGATGTTGGGTAATGGGGCCTGGCTCAGAGACAGTGTTCCAAATTATCCCAGAGGTGTTCAGTAGGGTCAGGTCTGGGCTGAAAATTAAGCAGCCAGATCAGACCTGTTAATTAGAAGGGGGTATTCGCATACCTTTGGCCATTCACTCAGGCCAGATGAAATTTCACAGCGTTCCAAATGCATTAATGACATTCAAGACTGGATGTTGAGTAAATTTCTTCTGCTAAATTCTAACAAAACTGAAGTAATAGTAACAGGACTGTTTCTAGATACCGCATTGTTAAACACCTGGGTGTCACATTTGATTATGATTTGTCGTTTGAAAGCTGCATCTCTAATGTCGTGTTTTTATGGCAACTAATATGAGAGCAAAAGCAAAGGCGGCACTGTGTCTCCTGTGCTTTTACGAAGACTGACTCTCAGAACAGAGTGATTAAAACTCTTATGTGGGATAAACATATTGTCACAATCCTGTCACTGTCAGTCTGGGTTTTTGTGTGACAGGATCGCGACATCATTGTTCTATGTCTGTCTTGTTTCGGTTTCTGTCTTTGTGTGAGCGCTTTGTGTGTCTAAAATGTTGTTTCCTTTCCGTGTGCTCTTTGGTCAGTCTTGTTTCATGTCTTAAGCATGGTGTCTAGATCCTGACTTCCCTGTCATGTCATTGGAGCAAGTGCATTACGCTTATGTCATCTTGGCAGCATGCACCCATGTCAATCGTTTATATGCTTCGCATTACGCTGCGCACCCAGGTTGCGAGCTGTCTTTACGTTGTGCTGAGGTTCGGTCACTTCGGTCTAAGGTGTCGGGTTTATTTGTGGCCGAACTCTCGCACAGGATTCCTGTCTCGTTTTGTCGCCTGTGGCATGCATTGCGTGGTGTTTGCCTCGCAATGTACGCTCAGGCTTTGTCTAATGTGAAAATACGTGGCATTGCTTTGTTTGGCGTTACCACACAATCTCTCGTCTTACCTGTCAGTTGGCATGAGCACATATTGCCTTTTTGTCTTGGCGATGTGGACCATTCGGGTGTTTGTGTCTCGTGAGAGCATGTGGTTGTTTTGTTTCTGCTCTGCCACGTGTCTCTCAGTCTTGCATCATACCCCACCTCCTTGTTTGCTTATTATTAGTTCATTAGTTACACCTGCCATGTCTGTTAACCTGTTTGTTTTCTCTCCCTGTTTTAGTCTCCTCATTTGTGCTGTCCAGTGTCATTTCATCTTGTTTTGTGTTCATGCCAGTCTATCTTTTGCTCCTGTCGGTCCTGGATTCATTTGTCTGCCCCAGCCCAGTTTCTGTGGATTCCCTGCACTGGACTGTGTTTTTCCCCTACAGTGTAGTTTGTGTTGTTTTTTTTTTGTATTAATAAATCCTTTTGTTTTTACTCTGCGTTTGGGTCCTGCCTCTGATTCATGACACAAACTTTGTAGGAATATTATCAGTCACTCTTATTCATGGGTAAAAAGGTTCCTTCAATGTTTATTCAACATTAGTAGCCTAATCAGGTTAACATAGCATGAGTCATCACTGTTATGGAACAATATTTGGAGAGAATAAACAACATTAACATCTTTTAAACTTTGATTTCAAGCGTGGGAACTGCTTTTTTTCTGACACAATAAGCAGTGTTTTGAGGGCATAATTTCTTTGGAAGAATGCTTTCAGAAAAAAAAAATAGTCTACAAAAAGATCTTTAGTGTATCACAAAAATAAATGATTGTCTTCGAGGGCACATAGAAAACCAGACAGTAATTGTAGTGATGGCAGAGTTGAAATGTCTTTAAAAAATTTTGTTAAACTATCACAAAAAAAGTAGACATCTACATTGAAGCTATTTAATATTGTTAGGCAATTAACACAGCAATAGGTTGTACAACTTATTACATAAAACATGTGCAAGGCCTCAACTGACAGCATCAGGTTTATAAATGCACACTATTTATATGCATATCCATAAATCAAAAACATACTAATAAACATCAGTATTGAAATAAATATTTATTTTGGTACAAAAAAGTAAAATGCCACACGAAAACTTTTGAGTGATGATTTCCTCCTGGTCTCACAGCAGTTTCCTGGTAAAATGAACACTGGAGGCAGTACAACAACAATGACTTTTATTCACTTTTACACTAATCATGAATATGGATTGTATTAGAGGTAAATGGAGATTATTATTTATTATCATAAAAACGTACTTTTCGCTCTCTTCCCCGCACAATGCTATCTTATGACATCTAAACACTTTAACTATAGCATATGACTTGTAAGGCGATACAAATTAACATTTGGATTACATAACCAACTACACTGACAAATACATTGACAAGCAAGACATTCGTGCTGTAGCTCAACTGATAGAGCCATGTACCTACAACGCGAAGGATCGGCACGTGAGCTGAGAGTGTCATAGAAGTACCACAAAAGGATGTTGCTACATCAGAAATTGTGTTATTGATCTCACATGTACTTCTATGACACTATTGGTAAGGTTTAAGGTATGATGGCTAGTTTTGTTGATTTAAAAATCGACAGAGCACTAATCTTAAAGGGGTCATGACATTATTATTTTAAAACATTTCTGAAGGTTCACTTATATTATTAGTAAAGTTTTTGTACATAAAAAACAGTCATATATTCTAAAACATGGTCATTTTCAACCCTCATTCTGAACCTCTATCAGAAAAACTCAGTTTTGCTACTGATTGTCCTTTAAGACTTGACAGTACACACCCTTGTTATGATTGGCTCTCTGCTCTTAACTGACATGCTCTCTCTATTTGCCATCTCAATAGGGTAAAGTAGGCATTGATGTGTTGCTGTGGAGGTGGTCAGATGCAAATATCTACCACAGTGTGACATCACAATGTTGAATAAGTAGAGAACTAGTCTTTTTGGCAGCTTGGTTTCAACAAATGCTCTTTTTGCAGTGAGGAGGAAGCTTTAAGTTCTGAAACTTACAGTAAGTTTTTATAGTAAAAAGATCTAGGAAAATTTGATTACTCAAGTCATGACCCCTTTAAAAATCACATCAGTTTGGGAGAACATTTTCTTGCTTTTAGCGTCACACAGTGAAAACTTCACCACTGCGATATGTGCAGCAATAAGTGTAATGTACCTTGAAATTTAATTTTGCAAAATTTTGCCACGGACACATGATTTACTTGAGAAAGAGAAACATTCTAGGAAAGCCTGCTACATTATTGCTTCAGCCCATTAAAACAGTGAAGTAGTGTTTTGTCACCAAAAATATTGTTACTGGACAAATTATTTTACACATAGTTGAGCAACTGTCATGCTACTATGTAGTTAAATTTGAAGCATTGTCACTTTTAATTAAATATTCCCCAACACTGATACACATACACTAAGCTAAATGGACTATAATTCATTATGACTGTTTTAGTGGAGAGTATGGACAACCTGAGGTGGATATTTAGTTTTATTTGTAACACTTTATATTAAGGTTGTATTGGGCAACACTTTACAATAAGGTTCCATTTGTTAACATTAGTTAACATTAGTTAACAATGAACAGTACTTAATAAGCATTTATTAATCTTAGTTATTGTTACTTTCAACATACTAATACATATTTACAATCAAAGATTGTATTAGTAAACATTAGTTAATACACTATGAACTAACATGAACTAACAATGAACAATTGTATTTTTTGTTAACTAACATTAACAAAGATGAATAAATGATGTAAAAAAATATATTGTTAATTGTTCATGTTACCTAATTCATTTACCAATGTTAACAAATGGAACCTTATTGTAGTGTTACTGTTGTATTTGTTAACATGCGTTTACATGAACTAACAATGACCAATACTTTTCCTGCAATTCTTAATCTTGGTTAATATAACCAACATAAACTATATATATATATATATATATATATATATATATATATATATATATATATATATATATATATATATATATGTATGTATGTATGTATGTATGTACTTGTCATGTTTATTCTGTTGGATCATGTTTTCATGTCTTTTATTTTTTAAATATAGTTCCTGTTTTATGTCATGTGATTCCTGTTTCCCTCATATGATCTTGTTATCATTGGTTCATTGGTTGATTACTTTGTTATTAGTCTTGACTTTTCATTGGTTTAAGTTCATATAGTTAGTCCACCATGTCCTTGTATTTAAGCCCTCATGTTTGCCATTGTGTTTTGTCAGGTATTGTGAATGTAACTGTTGTTTTGGTCAAGCCAATTCACGTCAAGTCTAGTTTTAGTCAAGTTTTGTTTGTCAAGTCATGTCAAGTCTAGTCTAGTCGTTTGTGTTTTTGTTTTGTTCTCATTTACGTATAATATTAGGGTTATTGGATTCCACATTTGAAAAATAAAACTGCACTTTGGTTCATCACGTCATCTTCGTCTTCCTGTCACTACCTGTGTCCAGAATCTAAACATTAGATGAATATGGATAAGAATGTGTTTCTCTCAAGGGTTGTTAAAAGATGAAGTGTGTAATTTCTGTGCCACTAGCATCACCAAATGAAATCGCAAAAACAATTGCTCCCCATCTGCCATTGGTCTGAAAACAGATTCCAAACTCTCACCATTGGTTGTGCCAATGTTGCTGAACTGGGCTCTTCAGGATATTTCAACAAAACAATGTTTTGATATCAACACAGAGCTGCAGTGTTATAATGTTAATGGAAATCAACCAGCAAATTAGTGGTGATTCGTTATTTAACATTTAATTGTTTTTGAAGTCAAGTCAAGTGGTTTTTATTGTCGTTTCAACCATATACAGTTAGTACAGTACACAGTGAAACGAGACAACGTTCCTCCAGGACCATGGTGCTACATAAAACAACATAGGACAAACACAGAACCACATGAGACTACACAGACTAAATAAAATACCTATATATAGTGCATATGCAAACATGTGCAAAAAGTACGGGACAGTACAATAAATTACTAACAATGAACAGGACAATAGACACAGTAAGAGACAGTGCAGCGCCGACCAGTATACAGTAGTGCAAAAAGATGACAGCTTCTAAAAATGCCAAATGTAAACATAACATACTATGAGATAGTGTTCTATGGACATTTATTGAGGTAGCAGCCAGTTATAAAGTGACAATAATTAAAGTGCAACTTAGGACATGTGTGTGTGTGTGTGTGTGTGTGTGTGTGTGTGTGTGTGTGTGTGTGTGTGTGTGTGTGTGTGTGTCAGTCCAGTCTCTGAGTACTGAGGATTCTGATGGCTTGGGGGAAGAAGCTGTTACACAAACTGGCAGTGAGGGCCTGAATGCTTCGGTACCTCTTGCCAGACGGCAGGAGTGTGAAGAGTTTGTGTGAGGGGTGTGTGGGGTCGTCCACAATGCTGGTGGCTTTGCGGATGCAGTGTTTTTTGTAAATGTCTTTGATGGAGGGAAGAGAGACCCTGATAATCTTCTCAGCTGTCCTCATTATCCTCTGCAGGCTTTGCGGTCCAAAACGGTGCAAGTTCCAAACCAGGCAGTGATGCAGCTGCTCAGGATGCTCTCAATAGTCCCTCTATAGAATGTAGTGAGGATGGGGGGTGGGAGATGTGCTTTCCTCAGCCTTCGAAGAAAGTAGATGGGCATTCTTGGTAATAGAGCTGGTGTTGAGGGACCAGGTGAGGTTCTCCACCAGGTGAACACCAAGCAATTTGGTGCTCTTGACGATCTCCACATGTTGATGTTCAGCAGAGATTGGTCACTCTGTGCTCTCCTAAAGTCAACAACCATCTCTTTTGTTTTGTCGACATTCAGAGACAGGAAGTTGGCTCTACACCAGTCTGTTAGCCACTGCACCTCCTCTCTCTATGCTGACTTGTCGTTCTTGCTGATGAGACCCACCATGGTCGTGTCATCTGCGAACATAATGATGTGATTCGAGCTGTGCATTGCTGCACAGTCGTAAGTCAGCAGAGTGAACAGCAGTGGACTGAGCACACAGCCCTGGGGGGCCCCAGTGCTCAGTGTGGTGGTGGTGGAGATTCTGTTCCCGATCCAGACTGACTGAGGTCTCCCAGTCAGGAAGTCCAGGATCCAGTTGCAGAGGGAGGTGTCCAGGCTCAGCAGGTTCAGCTTTCCAATCAGGTGCTGGGGAACGATTGTGTTGAATGCTGAGCTGAAGTCTATGAACAGCATTCGAACATATCAGTCCTTTTTATCTAGGTGGGTGAGGGCCAGATGGAGGGTGGTGGCGATAGCATCTTCTGTTGAACGGTTTGGACGATACGCAAACTGTGAGGGGGGCAGCTGGGTCTTAATGTGCCTCATGACGAGCCTCTCGAAGCACTTCATGATGATGGGTGTGAGTGCGACGGGACTTCTTTGGCATGGGGACGATGGTGGTGGCCTTGAAGCATGTTGGAACGACAGCGCTGCTCAGAGAGATGTTGACGATGTTGAAGATTAACAAATCTTTTAAGTGAATAAATCATTCTTGTTTACTTCCAAACACTGATTTCTATTTCTCGTTCATCTCGTTTGTCTTTATATCGTTGTGGCAGCGGGGGCGTGGTCAAGCGCCCGTCCGGAGAGGGAAAGCGGTAAGGGCGCTTGCACCTGAGCTAAATTATGTCTAACACCTGTCTCTAATTTCAGTGAGCATGGGGAGAGGGGCATAAAAGAGCCACAGCACCGCCAGTCAAGGTTGAACCACGCCAGTCCAGTGTTGGCAACCCAAGTGTGTCCATTACAGAATTTATGTTACCTCTGTTTTAGTTTATTTTGTGTACAAATCAGCAACTGGCGAAATTAAAGAAACCCCTTACCTGTGTGCAGAAGCCTGTCCTCGTGTCCTTCTTTTCCCCGCCCTGTCAAGAGTCGTGTTACAATCATTAATCAACTAAATGAATGAATCAGACATTTCCTTCACATACGGGAAGCAGATCCATAGGTAGAGTTCGTTGAAGCGTGGTGTGGTGCAGAGAGCAAAGTCTGGATGAAGGAGAGGAGTCGTATTCCCGACACGTGGGCAGAGATGAAGAATCGTCCACTGGCGATTTGTGGGCAGCGAGGGCAGGCGTATGGCAAACTGAAAGGTAACCATACTTCCCGACACGCGGGCAGAGACAGGCAACCAACTAGACAAAGCGAGCAAGGTTAGCCGCTTGACAGAACAATCAATAATCAAGCAAAGACAGTGAGGCACACAAGTATTAAGTGGGAGTGTAATCAGAGTGGAACGCGTGTAGCTAGCACTTTAATCAGCGGCATGTTCAGTGCTTTCCAGGTATGGTCAATGTTCCCATGGAAAAACTGATCATGGGTGTCGGCTCTGCCTGCGAAACATGAGGGAGAGAGAAAAACAAAACAACAGAATAAACCAGCAAACTCATTGAGCCTTGAAAGTGCCCCCTCCCATAGGGACGCCTCCTGGAGTCACCATCAGAATGACCTTGCTGGAGGTGAAACTGATCAATGAGGGCAGTCCAGGATGTCCCGAGCCATGACCCAACACCTCTCCTCAGATCCATAGCCCTCCCAGTTGACCAGGTATTGGTACCCTCTTCCCCTCCGCCTAACGTCGATCAGTCTTCTGACTGTATACATCGGAGAGCCCCCAGTGGGGGGGTGCAGAACGAGAGTGGTGGGGTGCCAATTGGTTTTCATTTAGATATGTGAAAAACGGGGTGAATACGCTTTAGAGGAGGTGGTAATTTGAGGCGGACTAATGAACTTGGTGATGGGAAATGGTCTGATAAACTTGGAACCCAGCTGGGGGCTTAGATCGGTGTCAGTACGCTGACCTCTTGATGCGAGCACCAGTCCATACGAGGGCTTCTCTTGTGGCTTTCCAGGTGCGTAGGCACCTCTGCAAAAACGTGTGTGCAGACAGGACCTCAACATTGGGCTATTGAGTGGGGAACAGAGGGGGTGGTAGCCAAAGCTACACTGGAATGGTAATATCACCGTAGATGATGGCAAGGAGATATGGGCATACTTGACCCAGACTAAATTATCGCTCCAAGAAGATGGGTTATGGGGAGGCCATACAGTGCAGGGTATTTTCCAGTTCCTAATTAGTCTGCTCCGCTTGCCCATTAGTCTAGCTGAGGAACCCAGAGGATTAAACTCACTGTAGCCCCCAGCTGTCGACAGAATTCTGCCCCAAAAACATGACACAAACTGGGGGTCTCTGTCAGAAACCATATCGACTGGGAGGCCATGAATGTGGAAGACGTGGTTTATGACTGCTAAAGCTGTCTCCCTAGCTGAGGGGAATTTGGGGAGGGGAATGAAATGAGCCATCTTCGAGAACCGGTCCTCTACAGTCAAAATGACTGTGTTGCTATGGGAAGGGGGGATGCCAGTCGGGATGGTACAGAAGGTCTTGTTTGTCATGCAAATGGGGCAAGCGGAAACTAATTGGCATACGTCCCGCACAAGCGATGGCCACCAGAAATGCTGTCTAATGAGCGCCTGTGTGTGGGCAGCCCCTTGGGTGGTGTGCGTCCAAACCGCATAACAAATAAACTGCTCCCGAAGCATGTGGGGGGGGGGGGGGGGGGGGTTGCAGTGTTTCATAGCACAGCACGGACTTTAGCCTCCACCTCCCAGGATACCATGTCCATCACTCAAGAGGCAGTTAGGATGGTATAGATTTCGATTTCGAAACATCAAGAGGGAGAGTCAGGCTTGGCTTTTTTAAGTTTGACATTAAACAGAGTGAAGAATAATGCCCTGCATGCCTGTCTAGAGTTAAGGCATTTTGCACTACGGATGTACTCTAGGTTCTCATGGTCAGTCCAGATCATGAAAGGTATCCCCAAACCCTCTAACCAATGATGCCAATTGCCCAAGGCCAACCAGGCAGCCTGCAATTCTAGGTTACCGACATTGTAGTTCCATTCAGCCAGTGTTAAGTGGTGCGTAAAGGATGCATCTTTCACCGTGGGGACCAACAAAAGTCAGTGCGGGGGGAGGTGAGATCTGTCAAAAAGTGCTGTGAGTTGGCTGTAGTTTCTAAAGAACCTAATAAAAAAATTAGCGAACCCCAGAATCCTCTGCAATGCCTTCATTCAACCTGGGGTTGGCCAATCAGAGATGGCCTTGACATTAGCAGGGTCCATACGTACTCCCTCAGACGAAAAGATGAACCCCAGGAATGGAACCATCTGTGCATGAAAAGAGCACTTTTCCGCCTTGACAAACATCCGATTCTCTAGCAGATGCTGAAGCACCTGCCTGATGTGCTGTACATGGTCCTGGATATTCTGGGAGAATATAAGAATAGTGTCAAGATAAACAAACACAAAACGACTCCGCCTGCGAGACATGAGGTAGAGAGAAAAACAATTTGTATAGCTTGATCAAAGTCATGCTCATTTATTCACAAAATGGTAGATATGCTTTGTTGTCATTTGTGGGGAAAATACTTTGTAACGGGTTCAGAAGATTGACAAGGAGGGTGGACACAGAGGCGGGGGTGTAACTCAAAAGGTAAGCTTTTAATTCCAAATTATTCACACACAGAGGGGTAGAAGATAAACATAGACTCCACTAAACATACAGACTTTTACACATAACTTAAGGTCTCTCTCTCGATATTGCCAACACTGGACTGGCATAATTCTCTCTCCAACTGGCAGTGCTGTGGCTCCTTTTATGCAGCTCTCCCCGTGCTCACTGGAATTAGAGACAGGTGTTAGACATAATTTAGCTCAGGTGCAAGCGCCCTTACCGCTTTCCCTCTCCGGACGGGCGCTTGACCACGCCCCCGCTGCCACATACCCCCACCGCCCGACTCAGGCCGGGGCATCATCCGGCCTGCCTACCACTCCCCCCCCATTCCTGGAAAGGAAGTCGGCGACAGCCATCTGCACCCCCGGTCTGTGGACCACCTCGAACTTAAAAGGCTGGAGAGCCAGATACCAACGGGTGATCCGGGCGTTAGTATCCTTCATGCGGTGGAGCCACTGCAGTGGGGCATGATCCGAGCAGAGAGTGAAGGCCCGCCCCAGCAGGTAGTAGCGGAGCATGAGGACAGCCCACTTGATGGCCAGACACTCCTTTTCCACAGTGCTGTACTTAGTTTCCCTCAAGGAGAGCTTTCTGCTGATGTACAGCACCGGGCGCTCCTCCCCCTCCACCACCTGCGAGAGTACGGCCCCCAGCCCCCTGTCTGAAGCGTCCGTCTGTAATAAGAAAGGGAGAGAGAAGTTGGGTGAATACAAGAGCGGCCCTCCACAGAGTGCGGCTTTAATTTGTGTAAATGCCTGTTGGAACTGCTCCGACCATTGGACCGGATCTGGAGCCCCCTTTTTAGTGAGGTCAGTCAGCGGGCTGGTGACATCCGAATAATTAGGCACAAATCTCCTACAATAGCCAGCCAGCCCCAGGAACTGCCTCACCCCCTTTTTGGTCTTAGGTCTAGGGCAAGTCGCAATCGCCGCGGTCTAGTCAATTTGGGGACGCACCTGGCCATGACCCAAGTGGAACCCCAGATACCGTACCTCCACATGCCCAATCGTGCACTTCTTGGGGTTTGCTGTGAGCCCCGCCCGTCGCAGCGACTTTAGGACCGCCCTCAGGTGTTGTATATGCCGCTGCCAGTCATTACTATAGATAATGATATCATCTAAATAGGCAGCGGCGTAAGCGGAGTGCGGGCGGAGGATACGGTCCATCAGACGCTGGAACGTGGCTGGAGCCCCAAACAAACCGAACGGAAGTGTCATGAATTGGTGTAATCCGAACGGCGTGGTGAAGGCGGTTTTCTCACGGGAAATTGGTGTCAAGGGGATCTGCCAATAACCCTTTGTCAAATCCAATGTCGAATAAAACCGAGCAGTACCTAACCGATCGAGCAGTTCATCAACACGAGGCATTGGGTACGCATCAAATTTAGACACCGCATTGACTTTTCTGTAGTCCACACAGAACCGGACCGACCCGTCACTCTTGGGAACAAGAACGACCGGGCTAGACCAGTCGCTGTGGGACTCTTCTATTACCCCCATATCGAGCATCGCATCCAATTCGTCCCGAACTATTTTCTTTTTATGCTCGGGGAGTCGATAAGGGCAGCTACGAACCACCACCCCCGGCTCGGTCTCGATGTGGTGTTCGATGATGTTCGTACGACCCGGTAGAGGAGAAAACACGTCTGCAAACTCTTTTTGCAACTTGGCAACCTCTGAACGTTGACACGGGGAGAGGTGGTCTCCGCAAATGACCGGGGCATTGTGATCGTGCTTTGGATTCACCTCCGGTCCGAGCTCCGCCCTCTCTGGAACCACCATAGCCAATGAAACAGGGACCGCCTCCCTCCATAATTTAAGGAGATTGAGGTGGTATATTTGACGCGCGTCCCCCCTATCAGTTCGTTTAACCTCATAATCGAGATCCCCCACTCGTCGTGTGACCTCAAAGGGCCCTTGCCACTTGGCGAGTAATTTGGAGCTCGATGTGGGGAGCAATACAAGAACTTTGTCTCCCGGTGCAAATTCCCTTAGCTGAGTACCCCTGTCATACAGCCAGCGTTGGCGTGCTTGAGCCTGGAGCAAATTCTCCTGTGTTAGTTTCCCCAATGTGTGGAGTTTTGCTCGAAGATCAAGAACGTACTGAATTTCATTTTTACTACTCGAAGGTCCTTCCTCCCAGGCTTCACGGATGACGTCCAGCACTCCGCGCGGGCGCCGCCCATACAGCAGCTCAAACGGGGAAAAACCCGTGGAGGCTTGCGGGACCTCTCGTACTGCAAATAACAGGGGATCAAGCCATTTATCCCAATTTCTAACGTCTTCGTGTACGAATTTACGTATCATATTTTTGAGCGTTTTATTAAATCGTTCCACTAGGCCATCTGTCTGCGGATGGTACACGCTAGTGCGAATTGATTTAATGCCCAATAGATCGTAAAGTTCGCGAAGTGTGCGTGACATAAATGTTGTGCCTTGATCGGTGAGGATTTCCTTTGGAATCCCCACCCGGGAGATTATTTTGAAGAGTGCCGCAGCAACACTGCGTGCTGAGATGTTGCTTAGAGGCACTGCGTCCGGATATCGCGTTGCGTAATCCACTAGGACTAACACAAAGCGATGTCCGCGTGCTGTCCGATCTAATGGCCCGACGAGGTCCATTCCAATTCTTTCAAAGGGGACCTCGATTAATGGAAGAGGGCGCAATGGCGCTTTTGGGGTGGCCGGTGGGTTTACCAGCTGGCATTCACGGCACGCCACACACCACCTGCGGACGTCGCCGGAAATGCCCGGCCAATAAAAACGGGCTATTAGACGGAGAAGTGTTTTTCTTTCTCCTAGGTGACCCGCCATAGGATTATAATGAGCTGCATGGAACAGCATTTCCCGACGGCTCCGTGGAATCAACAATTGAGTTATATTTTCTTTTGTGTGAGTGTCCTGCGTCACTCTATACAACCGCTCATTTATAATCGCGAAATAGGGGTATGCGAGAGCGATGTCCGGCTGGAGACGCTGACCATCAATTGTTTTCACCTGATCAAACGCGTGCTTAAGGGTTTCATCCCTCGACTGCTCAAAAGGGAAATCTACGTCAGGGAATTCCCTGCGAAGGGGAAGGGCGGAAGGCCCGCCCCTCTCCTCGTCATCCCGATTCAGAGCAGCCGAGGATGGCCCCGGCTCCGCCTCCCCTGCCAAAGCATCGCACATCGCACATCTCCCCAGTCTAATGCAGGACCCATCCTTCCCAGTTCCCCCCAATACATGCTTAAATGCAGGCCAATCGGTCCCCAAAATCAGAGGATGGGTGAGGCGGGAACTAACCGCTGCCTCCACTTTATGCTTTTTTCCCCAAAATTTAAGCAGCAAAGTCACCATCGGATAGCTGTGAACATCCCCGTGCACACACCTCACCCTTACCCGCTTAGCCGTACCCAAAGCCTCAGGTTGAACCAAGCGTTGATGGATGGTGGTTTGATTACAACCGGTATCCAGCAAAGCTTGGTGTGTACCCCCCTGGATTCTTACCGGAACCCGGTACGCTCCAGCCCGATCGGGGGCAGCGTGTGGGAGATCGGCGACCCAGACCACCGCCCCCACCTTCATCAACGGACACCGCTCGTGGAAGTGGCTCGGGTCCCCGGACCTCCGACAGGCCGGCCCAGGCACCACACCCGTACCTGCTTCAGCGGACGCCCCCACCTGAGGGGGAGAGCGGCTGTAAGTTATGGAGGGGGGATGTGATGATGCTGTCCTCTGGGCTGTTGAAGTCTGCCAGGCTCCTCGCCTGCGTGGGGCAGTAACGGGACCTGGAGAGAGGACAGAGGAAGAGGGTTGGGGGGAGTGGGGAAGAGCGGAAGTAAACACAGGGGAAGGGGGAAGAGAGGGAGAGAGAGAGAGAGAGAGAGAGAGAGAGAGGGCTCGTCCGCCCTCGGGATCACCGCGATATGGTCCTCCGCCAACTGGACGGCAGCTTCCAGCGACGCCGGGCGGTGGCACTGGACCCACTCTGCCGTTTTCTGGGGCAAGCGTTGGATGAACTGCTCCAGCACCACCTGATCGACAAGACCCTCGACGTCGCGGTCCCCCACTAACAGCCACCTCCGGCAGGCATCAAGGAGCCGCTGGGCAAAAGCAAACGGGCGGTCGGACTTCTCTAGCTTCATGCCCCGGAAGCGTTGTCGGTTTTCCTCGGGGCTCCGACCTACCCGCTGCAAGATGGTTTTCTTTAAATCGGCGTAGGCCAGGAGGCTTGTTGTCGGCAGTTGTTGCGCCGCGAGTTGGGCTTCCCCGGACAAGAGAGGAATGAGGCGGGCTGCCCATTGGTCTTGCGGCCAGCCCCAGATTCCCGCCGTTCTCTCGAACAAATCTACAAATGCTTCTGCATCGTCGGCCGCCCCCATCTTCTGTAACGTGGGCGGCGGCAGCGTGGCACGGGCGTCCGGGTTCGCGGCTGTGACTGGTGAGGCCTCCTGGCTGAGCAAGCTCCGGATGACGCGGCGATCCTCTGCTTGAGCCCGCATGATCTCGAAGAACCGCCGATCTTGGTTCTGCCTGAGCTCAAGCAGGGACTGTTGGTGGCTCTGATGGAGGGTAGCGAGGGACTGGAGGACTTCGGCCAGCTGGGAGGACTCTACGGGGTGACCCTTCTCCATCGTTGGAAGTGTTCCCGGGTTTCGGCACCAGTGTAACGGGTTCAGAAGATTGACAAGGAGGGTGGACACAGAGGCGGGGGTGTAACTCAAAAGGTAAGCTTTTAATTCCAAATTATTCACACACAGAGGGGTAGAAGATAAACATAGACTCCACTAAACATACAGACTTTTACACATAACTTAAGGTCTCTCTCTCGATATTGCCAACACTGGACTGGCATAATTCTCTCTCCAACTGGCAGTGCTGTGGCTCCTTTTATGCAGCTCTCCCCGTGCTCACTGGAATTAGAGACAGGTGTTAGACATAATTTAGCTCAGGTGCAAGCGCCCTTACCGCTTTCCCTCTCCGGACGGGCGCTTGACCACGCCCCCGCTGCCACATACTTATGATGCTTAAATCAATTTACTGAAATCTCTGAGTAGATTTGTAAACACGCAGATTTTAATGGACGATTTGACTTGTTCTTTTGTGAATCTGTTCAATGACTTGCTCAAAACAAATACAATTTAATAATTTAGAATTTCTTGGCACCTACTTCAAAGGCATCATTTGCAGAAATTATCAGTGAATGAATCTTTCTGATGAACGGGTTCAAAGATTCGAGTTACTGGAATGAATCAAAATCAACACCATTATTGAAAGGCTTATTGCCATCTTTGCATATTGGTTGTGCTGGGATAGAAATTAGTTTAACATAAAAATTTCATCTGTATTCATTGTTGCACTCTTGCTGAACCAAAGGCTCAGAGCTTGAAAAATAATAATATTTGTTACAGTTCTCATTTATGGCAGAGAAAGAGAGGGGGAAAGTGCCCTAAGATAACTGGTTATTTTATAATAGATTAAAGTGCATCTCATAATCACTGTTTGATATTTCCATGGCTGGCATGTTTTTCTGGACACTAACAGAATGGATGGGCAGCAATCAAGGGAAGGATGGGTTGCACCTGTGGTCAGCTGGTTTAATGTGCTCTCTGTCCCAGCATGAGCCGACATCTACCCTCTTGCTCTGCTCTCTGCCCCCCAGAAAATTAATTCCTGTGTCTGTATAACCTACACTCATCTGTGAAAAACAGCACATTAAAATAACATCACTTCTCTCAATGTCAATTTCTGACTCATTAGCATTTATAGAATTTGATCTCTGATAAACATCAACTGGGCACATCACATTATAAAACCACATCACATCTGTATTTAAATGTCCACCTTGGCATCAAAATAAAAATAAGAAAACAGATTGTTATGGCTGTAAAATAGGTTAACCCCATATAACCCCAGTTGGTACTTACTATATACTGTTTACTAGCAAAAAGGATAATATTTTTGTTTTTCTTTGTTTTTTTACTCCCCTTTTTCTCCAATTCCTATTTGGAATGCCTAATTCACAATACGCTAGTCCTCATGGTGGCATAGTTGCTTACCTCAATCCAGGTGGATGATGACTAACACGTTACCCATGGAGACGTAGCACGTGTGGAGGCTTCATGCTATTCTCCACAGCATTCACGTTTAACAACCACGCACCCCACCGAGAGAGAGAACCACACATTATAGTGACCATGAGGAGGTTACCCCATGTGACTCTACCCTCCCTAGCTACCGGGCCAATTTGATTAATTGGGAGACCTGGCTGGAGTCACTCAGCACACCCTGGATTCGAACTTGGACTCCAGGGGTGATAGTCAGTGTCTTTACTCACTGAGCTCCCCAGGCCCCTGTTTATTTGTCTTCTTTTTTACACAAAGTAACATTTATTAGTCTATAACAAAATTGTGCATGTGTATCTTTGTTACAAATGAGGCAGCCATTCCTTCAGCCGACCACCAGAAGGAGCCCTATCCCGGATACTGACACTAACCTTTTCTTCTGTGGTGACTTCCCGTTTGTACCATATTATATAAAGCCACAGTTATCCAATGTCACGTTGCGAAGTATTGCCAGTTTCACTGCCTTACCAAGTGTTTATGCCATTGTTTAATCATTGCCTTCTTGTTATGACCATTGTGCCGGTCTTTTTGGATTACCGATTACCGACGTGGGTTACATATTTCTAAAGAATGATTATTTATGTTGCATTAAAACTTAATTAAACCACAGGTTTGTTGAATGCTTGATTCTGATTGGTTGAAGGATGTTCTAAGGTGTGCAATTATTTTTCAAGTAAACACACGGCTATGAAGTAGTTCTAGCTCTTGACCGCATAACGGTTACATATCACTTTGCCAAATTATTTAAGTTATTTCAAAGAGCTATACAGGCTACCACAACTAAATAGCCAATTAAAGCAAAGATGTTGGCTATGTACATGGAATAAGAATGACAAACAATATCTATAATATCTTAAATTTAAATTTAAAAGCATCCTTGGGCTCCCTCTCTTTTACTCTCATCTCACTCACACATGCACACATCATACATGCTACAACAAAAAAAATAACCATATAAACAAAGACATTGGATAAAGTAAATTGATTAAGAACAAACAATGTCTATAATATCCTACATTTATTTTAATTTTGGTTGAAGATTGCCTTTGCGCTCCTCATCTCACCCACACTTACACATGCTCATACACACACACACACACACACACACGAGACTTGTGTCATGACCAATAAATAGAGCCACACCCCTTGTGACTTAATCAATACAAATGTTTCTATTATCCAAATTAACTTTTAATATGTGAAACTTTTTATGTTACAATGTATTTTGCCCTATTCAGCCTCACATAGCTTTAGTGAAAATCACCGGGCTAACCATGCCCCTCTCTCTCTGTCACTCACACACACACAACTTGTTACTCCAATGCCTAAAAGCAGCGCATCCTCGGTTGATAGTTCTAAAGTGACGTTTTAAATCTAGCAATGAAGGCTTGAGTTGCATCAAAGCTAGATACACTTGATCAATACATCAGTTTCTATATTATCTGAAATATCTGTGGAAAACATCCTCGTGCTCCCCCTCTCACACTCTGACACATGTGGACACACATACATTTATTACGTTAAGGTTTACATCGGAAATATTGCAACAGTCGCTGCTGCTGAGAAGTGCTTAAACTTACATCTTGCCGTTTTTGAAGCAATGTTTCTTCTGATGAGAGCTACAACAAATAAAGGTAATCCCACAGGCAATCTCTCTCAGTTTCTGAGCTTCTCTATTTCGATCCCTCAAAAACAAACTCACATGCACAAACGCACTAACTTGTTACTCCAGTAAGTCCTTGAGTAAAGCAAAACAAGCATTACAATCCTCCATTGATAATTCTAAAGTGATGCTTTCGAACTAGCAACAAAGGCTTGAGCTGTATCAAAGTGAGACTCTGAATCCATGGCAGATGAAAATAGTTCCACTCACAAGAGTGTTTTAGGATACAAGAAAATGTCTTGAGATAGAAAACCCTGAGCGATATATTAACATGTGGTAATTGTTGTATAAGTGGAATAATTGACTCAGGCCTTTTGAATTGTTGAAAAAATTATGCACACCTGAGGTGACCGCATTACCACCTCAGGTGTGCATTATTTTTCAACAATTCAAATGGCCGTAGCGCTCCACTTACTGATGCCCTGCTTCTCTGTGTGTGTGTGTGTGCGTGTTGTCATCTCACCACTTCATTTCTGAGTGTGTTTATCATTGTGACTGATTTATTTATTTTATTATTTGAAACGTAAAAAAAAGCTCTGTGTTATAGTTTCACCAGTTCATTTGTTTGTGTGTGTGTATGTTTGCACTGATGATGTTTTAGATTCACCCTATAATTTCTGTCTGTTTTATTTTTGCATTGTGGCTGATTTATTTATTGTATTTGACAGATCAAAAAAATTGCTCACTTTTTGGCCTTTCTCATTAGTTTTCAATAGTCGATCAATTTTGGCCACAAATACCAAAGGTATTTTTTTAGACCACTTAGCCTTATTGAATCAAGCATATATGCATGTATTTTTTAAGTTCGGATGGCAAATGTTGGAAAAGTCACCATGTCTTGTACTGCTCAGATAAAGGAAACAATTTTATTAAAATGAGGAAAATTTATTTCAATAACAAATTACGGAATACCATAGGAGGGTTAAGTACCGAATGTGTCTCTTTAACTACACATTGTTATATTAACAAGCGGTGTTAAATTAAGTATTTATAACACTATAACAGGTCTCTGTTTATTTTGAGTCAGACATGACTGAATGTCAAGTAATGACTTGTGACCAAGGTTGTGAGGGTTACTTTTGAAATGTATTCCACAACAGTTTACAGAATACATGCTGTAAAATGTAATTTGTAATATATTCCATTAGATTACTCAAATTCAGTAATGTATTCTAAATACTTTGGATTACTTCTTCAGTACTGGTAGTTTATTACTTGTTTTGACTATAAAAGCTCTGTCAGTACAGTAAGACAAAATACACATGTTAAAAATACGTTCTCTGTAAAACCCAAATATCTTATGCAGTGTTGTTTCTAAAACAAGATAAATCAAACTGATCTTGTTTTAAGGATTTTTCGATATTTTTACAGGAAAACAATACAAAAATTATTATCAAGAATAATATCAAAGGTCTTACTAGAAAAAAGAAATTATAATCTAACGTGAATTTTCTTGATAAATAAATATGATCGTGTCTGGTATCATGTGCATGTAAAATGGCTAGAAATAGCATTTTAGCTTAATGTAAAGCTGACAATTTACACAAGGTTTATTTCTATTTCTTCTACTCCAAACTTACTTCAAACTTACTTCTCTGTCTACTCATGTACAGGTGAAACTCGAAAAATTAGAATATCGTGCAAAAGTTAATTAATTTCAGTAATTCAACTTAAAAGGTGAAACTAATATATTATATAGACTCATTACAAGCAAAGTAAGATATTTCAAGCCTTTATTTGATATAATTTTTATGATTATGGCTTACAGCTTATGAAAACCCCAAATTCAGAATCTCAGAAAATTAGAATATTACATGAAATCAATAAAAAAAAAAGGATTTTAAATACAGAAATGTCGGCCCTCTGAAAAGTATAATCATGCATATGTACTCAGTACTTGGTTTGGGTCCCTTTTGCATTAATTACTGCCTCAATGCAGCGTGGCATGGATGCTATCAGCCTGTGGCACTGCTGAGGTGTTATGGAAGACCAAGATGCTTCAATAGCGGCCTTCAGCTCTTCTGCATTGTTTGGTCTCATGTCTCTCATCTTTCTCTTGGCAATGCCCCATAGATTCTCTATGGGGTTCAGGTCAGGCGAGTTTGCTGGCCAATCAAGCACAGTAATACCATGGTCATTGAACCAGGTTTTGGTACTTTTGGTAGTGTGGGCAGGTGCCAAGTCCTGCTGGAAAATGAAGTCAGCATCTCCATAAAGCTTGTCTGCTGAAGGAAGCATGAAGTGCTCTAAAATGTCCCGGTAGACGGCTGCGTTGACTCTGGACTTAATAAAGCACAGTGGACCAACACCAGCCGATGACATGGCTCCCCAAACCAACACAGACTGTGGAAACTTCACACTGGACTTCAAGCATCTTGGATTGTGTGCCTCTCCATTCTTCCTCCAGATTCTGGGACCTTGGTTTCCAAATGAGATGCAAAATTTGCTCTCATCAGAAAAGAGGACTTTGGACCACTGAGCAACAGACCAGTTCTTTTTTTCTTTAGCCCAGGTAAGACGCTTCTGACGTTGTTTGTTGTTCAGGAGTGGCTTGACAAGAGGAATACGACATTTGAAGCCCATGTCCAGGACCCGTCTGTGTGTGTGGTGGCTCTTGATGCAGTAACTCCAGCCTCAGTCCACTCCTTGTGAAACTCCCCCACACATTTGAATGGCCTTTTCCTGACAATCCTCTCCAGGCTACGGTCATCCCTGCTGCTTGTGCACCTTTTTCTTCCACACTTTTCCCTTCCACTTAACTTTCTATTAATGTGCTTTGATACAGCACTTTGAGAACATCCAACTTCTTTTGCAATTACCTTTTGAGGCTTTCCCTCCTTGTGGAGGGTGTCAATGATGGTTTTCTGCACAACTGTCAGGTCAGCTGTCTTCCCCATGATTGTGAATTCAACTGAACCAGACTGAGAGACCATTTAAAGGCTCAGGAACCCTTTGCAGGTGTTTTGGATTAATTAGCTGATTAGAGTGTGACACTTTGAGCCTACAATACTGAACCTTTTCACAATATTCTAATTTTCTGAGATTCTGAATTTGGGGTTTTCATAAGCTGTAAGTCATAATCATAAAAAATATATCAAATAAAGGCTTGAAATATCTTACTTTGCTTGTAATGAGTCTATATAATATATTAGTTTCACCTTTTAAGTTGAATTACTGAAATTAATGAACTTTTGCACGATATTCTAATTTTTCGAGTTTCACCTGTATGAATGTAACACATCATAAGAAAGTATTTCACCGCTGTTCAAATGCACTTTGGATCTCATCATTTATATGTATAAATGTCTTCCATCTGAAAGGACTAAATATTAAATGAAACAAATGACAATAATCTCTTCAGTAATCAAAATACTTTTTGAATGTAACTGTATTCTAATTACCAATGATTTAAATTGTAACTGCAGTGGAATACAGTTACTTATATTTTGTATTTTAAATACGTAATTCAGTTACATGTATTCCGTTACTCCACAACAATGCTTGTGGTTGAGTCAGATGTTTGGAACCGGTCTGAATGATTCAGCAATTCTTAGACGAATCATTAGACTGATTTCTTAGCCAGTTCTTTGTAATGAAACTGTCTCACAAGAGTCATTCATTCATAAATAAGATTACTCTAGTCACACTATATGTTTGTTATTGCAATAAGAGTGCTTCATGATCTGAATTGATTTTGTCAAATAAGGAAGACATCCAACATGTGTAGTGTTGGTGATACTCCAGGAAAGAATTGAGAAACTCTGCAATAATTCAATCAATCTTAGACTTCAACATGTTTGAAAAGCATAAGGAATAAACAAATTCCCTTTTTCAACTGTTACAGACTATGTACGAGCTCTAAGGGTCATTCAAACATCATGTTACAATAGGACAGTATGTTTGTGTCCTCCCTTTTCTCTGCTGTGAAATCAGTTGTCATTACATATAGAGTGCCAGCATTTAAAAGCTCAGTAAAAAATGTTTGTTTCTCTTTAGCCAGTTCAGAGATTTGCATACAGCCATAAAACTACCTGCAACACAAACCAATTTTAGCTCCAACATGCCAAAAGGCTTAATCAGAGAGTGAGAAAATAACCCAGCCTGATATGAATTTCATATCCATTTATGAGAATAGTTTGTTTCAGAACAGCAGGGAAACAAATCAATTTCATTCACTAAAGCTATTATTAAAGCATGTAGGCCACATGCGTATTTACCTTTTTCCATTAATTGTCTCCATAGAGATTACAAATTATATTCAATAATCAGTTCAAAGCCAAGAAACAAACCAGACATTTCCGAGGTGAATCACAACATTACAACCCTAGATTTTAAGCAAAAATCTGAAAATTGAAAAAAAGACAAATCTGTGTACTTGCAATATTTAATGAAGCAATGAACTACTCATCCTGTGAAGCATTGTGAATGGCTAAATTAAAGAAAAACAGTACAATATAAAACTATTGACTTATATTGTTTTTATAGTTATAATCAATAATTATACAGTGATTCCAGATTTTTACAAATATATAAGCGGTTGTACACTGAGATTGTACACTGAAAAAAGTTAATAGTTGGATCAAGTTGGGGCCAGTGGTATCTCAGCGGTTAAGGCTCTGGGTTACTGACCGAAAGGTCAGGGGTTCAAGCCCCAGCACCATCAAGATACCACTGTTGGGCCCTTGAGCAAGGCCCTTGACCCTATCTGCTCCAGGGGCCCTGTTTCATGGCTGACCCTGCGCTCTGACCCCAGCTTAGTTGGGATATGCGAAAAACTGCATTTCATTGGCTCTGTACCTGTACTCTGCACAATGACAATAAAAGTTGAATCTTAAATTAATACAGTTATTTAAACACCCCAAAAATTGATTTTTCAAATTAATTCACCACTTTATACCAACTCAATTTCAGTAGTTCAAACACACTTTAATGATTTGAGCTCATTCACTTCCATAATTCACATTAGTCTAACAACATTTATTTAGGTTAAAACATCAAAGATTCAAATACAACCTTTTAAAACCAATCATTCTTATTAACAACTTGGTTTGTTTTTTTGTACATTCACCAAAATTAGGTCCCCACATAAAACAAACATAGAACTGCACACATACACAACATAATTACCATTCTGAATTCTGTAGACTACTGTCTTGACTTTGAGAGACATCCCGTGCTGTTCAAACACTTTGGTCAAACAAAGAGATTTCGGATGAGCCAGGATGAGTACATATATCAAATCAAGAAGCAGGGCACAAATAGAGGCTACTTAAGTTAGTTCATTCAATACCTTCATGCCTTCGATAACAATGCCGTGTCGGCAGGTGGTTCTTCCCCACGTATAACAAACACTGCCATGGTGAGCTACTTCAGGTCATTAGGAGCGCCATCTGCCTGGCTATCCTAAATTAGCATACATACAACAAAAGAACATAATTTGCATGCCTTATGCCATCATAATTACAAAATGCAGGGGTCAAATCATAATACTTTAACAGCTGGGAGTGCTAGAACTCATTCATAGGTCACTGTTCCATTACCATTTTTAAACAGTTTTTCAAGCTATGAAAGGCCAAATGCTCACTTCAGAATACAAAAAAAGAGCATGAACATTTGATTAAAGAAAATGTGAATCAGTGTGAACTTCTGTCAATGAGCACATTTGCATGCTCCGATTATGCTTAACAAGCCAACAATGCATGTGGTCATTGTAAAGGCAATATAAGGGAAAGGAGGAGGTGAGAACCGGCTTGACAATATAAATAATAGTTTTAATGAAAAACTTAAACAAAAGACTCAAACACACACATGACGTCAGCTGCCTGTAAATGATCTCTCACTCTCTCTTGCATCACCATCCGTAGTCAGCCTTTATCCCTCTCGGAGGCTTCATTAGCCTGATAATACAGCACACACGAGGAGGCTAAAATAGGGAAGGAAATCAAACAGATTAATTGGCAGGTGTAACAAATGAACTAATATAGGGCAAACAAGGAGGAGTATATGAGTATATCAGGAGTGAATAGTGAGATGATGTCTCTGGAATGGCATCATGAAAAACTAGTAAAAAAAAATATTAAAGATAAAGAACACTCATTACAGTGATCGAAAGAGATGGAGAGGGGTGGATAAGAAAAGACAACAGTGTGAGCAGGTAAAAAAAATCAAATAAAAGCCATAAAAAGAAAAGTGACTTAAAAGTAGAATCAGGCCACCTTATTGCGTATGACGCAAGACTGAGAGATACATGGCAACACAGAAACAAAACAAAGCCAGGTGCTAATACACTACAATGTTTCAGATATTATCAATGAACAACGAAACTAGAATGCTCACTAAGTAATCAATGAAGCAGCAAAGCAAAAAAAAACTTTTATATTCCCTTTATGATCACTAAAGGTGTGTTATGGCAACCAAAAATGTCTTGTTTTAACAAATGAAGCAACGCATCACAACAAACTAGAATGCTCCCTTTACAATCAACAAAGCTGTAAACAACCTGGTCTCATGAGATGGTGAAATCGTAAGAAATCGTACATGTTGGCTTGTACAAAAACATGCAATTTTTACTCACCCAGAGAAAAATAAACAAACCAACTAACAATGTTATTATGATTTTTCCAAAGTTTAACCCCTAACACAAACCTAAACATAAAGTCCATCCCTGACCCAAACCCAACCATGAATTTAATAGGAAAATAACCTTTGTTTACCACAGAATAAAGAAAATACTGTGGTTTTCAACAAGATGAGGGAATCGAATTGTGTTATTGACATACATCTGTCATTTGTACTGCATAAGTATGGAATGAGTAACAAAATTTGTTCACTGACGTAACCTCCTGAGACCAGAGCGTGACTGCTGTGAATTTCCCATTCCCTTTTTGATTTGTAACTAGCACCTAATAAACATGCAATAATAATAATAATAATTCTAGAGCAAATAATTTTCCTAAAAATGTATGTCCACATATGTGGACAGTAGGACTAAGTTGTGAATAATACCAAACTATAGAAAATCAGATTTTTTTTTTTATTTTTTTTTTTAGGTTAAATTGTTTATTATGTTTGCAGGAGTGTTGGCTATTCATGTTTTTGAGATCATCTTCGCAGCGCCGTTTTGTAGTCCGTTATGCATAACTTAGCGGCTCATTTTACCATACCGCGGCCCATTCAGCACATTTCGCGGCCAACCCACCGGCACGCTCGGTACTCCCGATGGCCAGTCCGCCCCTGATCGCCCCAAAGTGCGTTGCCCACTGGGAAAATGCCCGGTATGCCAGATTACTAGTCCAGCCCTGACTGTCTGTCTGTCTTCACTGGTTTCAGAACAGTTCAAAGTGACACTTAGTTTCAACTCCATACCCCTTTGAAAGCAAACATTTTATGTCAATGTGAAAATGCACAGTAAATAAAAGATTTCTAATGAAAACCTTTTACACATTAGTGTGCATTCTGGTTATTTTGACTCAAACAGGTTTCAATGTAAAAACTTTATTCGTTTTCTTACCAGATCTAGTTTTGTTGGTGTTTCTCCCAAAGACAAACTCCGCTGTGATCGGCCTCATGTTGTTTTGTCACATGAATCGGTGTCGAAATTTGAACCCTTTACTGACAGCACAGAGTCTCCTGAACTGAGAACAGTCAGTTTAAATGAAATGAAATTATGCATTGCATATAGTCAATGACAAGCCAAAACACAACGTCGATGCATGTGTATGCGCACAAGGATCAAATAAAGTGTTGGATAGGATGCCTGTATTGGATCAATTTGAAATTCTGTTTGTTGACTGGTTGGTCTAAAAGTTAAGTGTAAGTTATACGATTTCTTATGATTTTTCCATTTCGTACAAAGTATTTCGAGTTGTTATTTTGTGTATGTTGTGACACACTAGAATGTTTCCTTTATAATCAACAAAGGTGGTGTGGAAAAACTAGAATGCTCTCTTCAAATGAATGAAGCTATAATATGACAAGCTAGAACTCTTTTCTGTAAACATGACACATCTGAAGTTTTCAGATGTTATGACACTTATCAGAAATTATAAAATTAACACAAACTTTAAACGCTCAAGAGAAACAAACCACATGCCAACTCTACATCTCGCAAGAAGATGAAAGTTCAGTAACATTAAACAGCATTAATAAAACACAAGGCTTTCAACTATTCAGTAACTCATGCCATAAGATAAATAAGAACGTTATTTTTAGGTAAATTCATTTTTTAAATATTTAAAGAAATCTCATGTGCAAAATTACTGTATTTCTGAAAAGTTCTGAAAATATTTCTGACCGCTGCTGAAAATATATTTTTTTTTCTTCAGTTGTGAAAACAAAGGAAAAAAATAAAAGAAACTGCTAAGGAGGCCCAAGTTATATGACTTTTATATATATATATATATTTATATGTGGATGCAACCAGAAAAGAAAGACTTTCAGGAGTGAATAATGAGATGATGTCTCTGGAAAGGCATCATGAAAAACTAGTAAAAAAAAATATTAAAGATAAAGAACACTCATTACAGTGATCGAAAGAGATGGAGAGGGGTGGATAAGAAAAGACAACAGTGTGAGCAGGTAAAGAATTTTAATCTGCGATGAGGGACGTTTTAGTGGACGAGCTCCACAATGGTAAATTGGATTGTTGCGCCTTTGCCTGAGGGTTAAGCGCAGCTGATAAAATGCACAGGGGAAATACAACAACAAAACAACACATAATACTTCGCTTTCAAATAACGTGGGATAAGAAAGAAATACATTTCAAATGCAAATCATAAGCTGGCCATTTACAAAAACCTTACATTGCTTTGTTGTCTAAAAAGACAGAAAAATCTGAAATTGTACTGAATATTTTGCCTCATTGTACTTGCTCTCTGCTACAACAGGCAGTAATTATACCTGCTCCAGTGCACAAACAGACAGATTTGAGATGAGTCAGTCATAAAAGCTTCATCAGTGCACATATGAAGCAGTGTTAAGGACGTTTTATTCACGCAATTTCACACTGACAAACAGCCATGTTCACTGAAATGACAGCAATTACACAGAACAGTAATCATTGTAAAACACAGTACACACACAAATGTGAGTGTGAAAAAATAAAACACACCCATTAAAATCAATAAAGTTCTCTTCACTGCAAGCAGAGAGAAAAAATTTGAACACTAATCAACAAAGCTGTCTACACTACGAGGGATGGCACAGCACTACAAATCTAGAATGCTTCTTTTCTAATTAAGAAAGCTTTCAACACTGCAAGTGAGCATTTATGAGTATTTAAGAACATTTGATTCCTTTTGTTGACTAATCTAAAAAATATTCACTTGACGTGGTCTTAAGTAGGGATGTCCCGATTTTTTTTTTCATTCCATATTGTTTTTCTAAATTCCATATCAAGAGTTTATTTATTTCTAAATAAATACATTTATTTTTACTAAAACAGAACAATTAATTTTCAACATAATATTATTTTTATCAAATAATGAGCATTTATACAGAACCTGGCATAAAAAATACAACATTTAAGTTATTTTTGTCAAATAAAATGCTGCACAACACAGCATCACAGATGTGAGATATTGCTTAAATGTAATACAATTGCTGTTGATTTATTTTTAGTAGTAGTAGTATTACAGAAAATATTACATAATTATACATTAGTGACATATTTCTGTCATACTTTTTCCATATAAATTTAGCTTTTATTTTGGCAGAAGCTTTATTTTAGAATAATGCCTGTGTAAAGCTTAAAGTTTCAGTGTTTTTGACGTTAGCTTCTCACCTCCAGAAAAGCTGGTGGCTACATGTCCCAATAAGATTATAAAAACGGTGTAGTCTGTGCCACAGCGTGAACCTTTTTTGTCATCTTTCTGTGTTCTGAGACTTATGTTGTTTGTTTTTCCCCATGAACTGCAATTCCCATCATGCACCTTCCAAACATCCTCATCACACACACCTGTTTCCAATTCCCTCTGATCATTGTTCCAAGCTTTTCCTTATGTCTTTATTTCCCATTTGTATATACAGCCCTCTTGTTTCCCTTAGTCGTGGTTGGTTCTTGTTCGTTTGTGAGCATGTTAGTGTTTGAATGTTACATACACTCACCTAAAGGATTATTAGGAACACCATACTAATACTGTGTTTGACCCCCTTTCGCCTTCAGAACTTCCTTAAATCTACGTGGCATTGATTCAACAAGGTGCTGAAAGCATTCTTTAGAAATGTTGGCCCATATTGATAGGATAGCATCTTGCATTTGATGGAGATTTGTGGGATGCACATCCAGGGCACGAAGCTCCCGTTCCACCACATCCCAAAGATGCTCTATTGGGTTGAGATCTGGTGACTGTGGGGGCCATTTTAGTACAGTGAACTCATTGTCATGTTCAAGAAACCAATTTGAAATGATTCGAGCTTTGTGACATGGTGCATTATCCTGCTGGAAGTAGCCATCAGAGGATGGGTACATGGTGGCCATAAAGGGATGGACATGGTCAGAAACAATGCTCAGGTAGGCCGTGACATTTAAACGATGCCCAATTGGCACTAAGGGGCCTAAAGTGTGCCAAGAAAACATCCCCCACACCATTACACCACCAGCCTGCACAGTGGTAACAAGGCATGATGGATCCATGTTCTCATTCTGTTTACGCCAAATTCTGACTCTACCATCTGAATGTCTCAACAGAAATCGAGACTCATCAGACCAGGCAACATTTTTCCAGTCTTCAACTGTCCAATTTTGGTGAGCTCTTGCAAATTGTAGCCTCTTTTTCCTATTTGTAGTGGAGATGTGTGGTACCCGGTGGGGTCTTCTGCTGTTGTAGCCCATCCGCCTCAAGGTTGTGCGTGTTGTGGCTCCACAAATGCTTTGCTGCATACCTCGGTTGTAACGAGTGGTTATTTCAGTCAAAGTTGCTCTTCTATCAGCTTGAATCAGTCGGCCCATTCTCCTCTGACCTCTAGCATCAACAAGGTGTGGCAGGCCCGATGAAATTCATCCCGCCTACAGGTGGTTGGCTAGTCAACTCTGTTAGATTTGGTCCTATTAGTGGGCTGCAGTAGCATATATAAACAGGTTGTTGGAGTAGATGGTGTCACGAGTCACCGCCCTTACTTCCGGTGTTGTCATTCAGTCGACATTTAGGGTGGCGTTTGAATCCCTGCGGCTGGTACGGAGCGAGGTTGTCCCTCTTACTGGTAGGTGAAAGTGTTGATTGTGTGTGTTATTTAAGTATCCATCCATATAGTAGCAGTATCTTTGTTTGTATACAGTCAAAGGTTGCGGTGAGGCTGATTCAAATACGGGCGTTTATAGCCCAGTACGGAGGCGCTTAATCACCACCGGCGCGTACGTTCTCCTCTCGATAAACTGGACGAGCCCTCAGCTTCCATGCATATGTGTTTGCCTGATTGATTGGGTTTCCGGAGATCGCACTTATAAGGTATGTGTGTTTAACTTATAGGTTGAGTGGCGATTTTTCTGTAGAGAGAAACTGAGTTCTCGTCTGATTGTTAACTTGTAATTTTACAGAGGTATTAGGTACAGAGTGGTTACGTTTGTCATGGGCGATTAACTTCCGCACTATTGGGCTGCCTGGGACTATCATCTGGAGGCGCTGTTACTTTGGGTTGCCATCGGGGTGGAAAGTGCTTCTTTCTGTGTCGATACTGAGAGTGTGTGTGTGTGTGTGTGTGTGTGTGTGTGTGTGTGTGTGTGTGTTGGTTTATATTTTATTTCTTTAGGACTGTAAAGTTTGCCAATGTGTGTTTTGTTGATTGTGATATATTGCACTTGCTCAAGTTAATGTGAACCTTGTTAAATGTGAGTTCTTATTTTTGTTTTTGTGTGGCCATAAGTGATTTTTCTTATTTTTTTGTATTAGTTATTTTGGTATTGTGGTTTATTATTTATAAAATGGTTTAGAAGTGAAAACCTTATTTTACTGTGTGCTGTCTTTCGTGAAGTGATTGTTTGTTTATTGTGAAAAGTCTGAGTGGTGTGTATAACCTAAATTTGTTACAGGAGCTGGTGGTTTGAGGCAGGGGTGGAAAGCTGGTGGTGGCCTTTTTTTCATCACGAATGCCGTGTCCTGAGTGGTGTACATGTGCGTGAGTGTTGAAGCACAGGTGTGTGGGAAGAGTGATTTGCCGTGGAGGCCATATTGTGTTTTTAGCCCCTGCTGTAAAACTTCAGTTCCTTTTTCTTAAATTCAGCTGTCACTGACTACTCAGTCGCTTTCGTGTGTTGGTTAAATTGTGTAATTGTTGTGGTCTATATAGTGTTGTTGAAGGTTTATTCTGTGTGAAACTCCAATTTTATCTTTAATAAAATGTATACCTTTTTGTATCCATGTCTCCCACCGATTTACTATGAACAAACCTGTGTGCTAAAAATAAGAAATTTTATTGTCCCTGGCAAGATTCCAGGGTGGCATAGTCGTCATTAGTGGCGCCCTGCTCGTATCGTTACAAAGGCATTTTCGCCCACAGGACTGCCGCATACTGGATGTTTTTCCCTTTTCACACCATTCTTTGTAAACCCTAGAAATGGTTGTGCGTGAAAATCCCAGTAACTGAGCAGATTGTGAAATACTCAGACCGGCCAGTCTGGCACCAACAACCATGCCACGCTCAAAATTGCTTAAATCACCTTTTTTTCCCATTCTGACATTAAGTTTGGAGTTCAGGAGATTGTCTTGACCAGGACCACACCCCTAAATGCACTGAAGCAACTGCCATGTGATTGGTTGATTAGATAATTGCATTAATGAGAAATTGAACAGGTGTTCCTAATAATCCTTAAGGTGAGTGTATTTAGCCAGCTAACTGCTGTTATGTTTGATTTCCCTTCTGCTCAAGTGCTTTATTTTCATTATTATTTCTTATTCTAAGTATCATAATAAATAATTCTGCATTTGGATCCACACTCTCTCAGCTCATCCTTCCCATTAGCATGACAGAAGAACTGACCAATAAAGGTGTGAATGAGCCAGTGATGTCCATCATGCCTTATAGCAAAAGTCCCTTGACCAATTTATTGACCTGGCTTTGTTATTTAGTGGATTAGTCTTCACTGTAATAACGATCGAGGAGGCCAACCCTCTTGCAGTGGATTCCATGGATCCTTCCTCCAGGCCATCCATGGCCAACGAGTCAACGCCCATGCCTGACACGGCTAACAAGCCAAAGCCCATGCCTGCCATGGCCAACGAGCCAGCGTTGCATGCTTTGTCCGACCCAGAGCCAGCATTGCAAGCCTCCTCTATCCCAGAGCCAGCCTTCATACCCGCTCCAGACCTAGAGGAATTTTTGGGGACCACTATTGCTCCAGTGGTCTCCAAGCTCCCTTCAATGGAGGCCACTTGCTCCCCAGCCTCAGTGGTCTTGGAGCCTCCCATGGCTCTGCCTTCCTTCCGTGAGCCTCCCATGGTTCTGCCTTCCAAGTCTCCCACAGAGGTTCTCATGGCCGTCTGGAAGCAGCAGAGGAGAAGAAGGGCTCCTACTCCCTAGTCACTGCCAGTGTTCACAGCCACGAAGGCCATTCCCCTATCACTGCCTGTGTCCATGACCACGGAGGCCGTTACCCAGTCACTGCCAGCACTCCCGGCCATGGAGGCTGTTTTCCAGTCTCTACCAGTGCTCCTGACCATGGTGATACCACTTTCAGAGTCTTCCACGACACAGCCTGCTCCCCCAGAGACTCCTCCTCCAGTGGTCACGTCCGCTCCCCCAGAGACTCCTCCTCCAGCGGTCACATCCGCTGTTCCTGTGATTCCTCTTTCAACAGCTCTGCCCGCTCCTCCTGAGACTCCTCCAGGGACTCCTCCCACTCCATTTGAGACACAATTCCCTGATTTACCTGCTGCTTCGTCTGCTCTGCCTTCTGAGACTCAACTCCCTGAACCAACTTTGGTTCCAACCCCTGGGTCTTCACCACCAGTGGCTCTGCCCCTGATCCTGTCCCTGCCCTATGACAACCTCCCAGGCCTCCATACCCTTCCTGGAGCCACCTCCCAAACCGGCGGACACCACTCCCCTCCCACAGGCTCCTCCCTGGCCTCCTGATTGTCCACAGGTGACTCCCTGGTCTTCTGATCATCCACCAGCTCCTCCCTGGCCTCCTGATCATCCGCCGGCTCGTCCCTGGCCTCATAATCATCCTCCAGATCCTTCCTGGTCTGAATGGCCCTGCTTCCCGGGGGGGTCTGTCACAGTATGAACCTTTTTGTCATCTTTCTGTGTTCTGAGACTTATATTGAAGTTTTTCCCTGAACTACATTTCCTGTCATGTACCTTCCAGACATCCACATCTCACACACCTGTTCCCAATTCCCTCTGATCATTGTTCCCAGCTGTGCTTTATGTCTTAGTTCCCATTTGTATAAATAGCCCTCTTGTTTCCCTCAGTCATGGTCAGTTAATGTCTGTTTGTGAGCATGTTAGTGTTGACTGTTACATAAATATTTAGCCATATTTTGCAGTTACATTGATTTCTCTTTTGCTCAAGTGTTTTATTTTCATCATTATTTCTTCATCTTCTGAGTATAATAATAAATAACTCTTCTTTTGGATCCACACTCTCTCGTCTCATCCTTCCCATTAGCGTGACAGTCTGTATGTGCTGCACAATCCAAAGTGAATGAGCGCTCTGCTCACTGTAATCTGCTACAAACAGAGCATTCAATTTTCATGATTGTGTTTTCCTTTTATGAGACAAGGAGCTCTAAAAAGTTTAAGCAGCCGGTGTCTGCACAACACCAGCTCCACACTTTCACTTTGAAGCATGCAGCACATACAAACTTTACACTGTGTTTAAACCTGGATCGGGACATCCCTAATAATCAGACTTGTTGCTTTAGCTCCATTTGTTTCTAGGCATCAATCAGATCAGTGTTATATATTATTTATGAGGCTGTCAGTTTATGTGCCGATTAATTAATCGAATTGATTGCAAATAATCGCATATATCAAAATTGACTGGCCAAGGCCCCAATATAAAGATCATTTAGTGTATATAATAAATAAATATAATATATAATAAATTATAATTCAGATCATTATATACATATATCATGCAACAGAGAAGTACAACTTTTAGGCAGTACAAACTTGGATTTAGAAGTCAAAATATTGTTTCCTTTCTGTATGATTGAACATAACCCCATTATTGGCCTATTTACATCTGCAATATTTAGGTTGGCTTGAGAAAGCCAACTTACTGAAATCCTATTTAAACTTATTATTAGGTTGGCTTGAGAAAGCCAACTTACTGAAATCCTATTTAAACTTATTATTAGGTTGGCTTGAGAAAGCCAACTTACTGAAATCCTATTTAAACTTATTATTATTATTATTATTATTCTGAGACTAAATTTCTAAATCTAACTCCTCCTAGAGCTTTTAAGCTACATGCACCAAACTCTGCACAGACCTTCAGACTAATCCCGAATAGTGTGCTATATCTTTTCTAAGCGATCGGGGGTACGGTGTTTGCCCCAGGGGCAAAAAATTGGGCAAAAAATCCCATTGACTTAACATTGAGCCGAACTTTGAAAAGTCATAGCTCAGAGCGAGGATTTCGCAGAGACATGTGATTTACCACATTTGAAGAGGCTGACAGGCTCTGTGAGAACATACCTCACAATGGGGTAAAAGTTTTACCCCTGGGGGGCAGGAGCTGCCCAAAATTGCCCCAATGTAAGTCAATGGAATTTTTTGAAAAAATTTTTGGTCGCTGACCCACGAATGAGGCGTCAAATCGTGCGGATTATTTGGGAATGGTGTGCTATGACTTTTATAAGCGATCGGGGGTACGGTGTTTGCCCCAGGGGCAAAAAATTGGGCAAACAATCCCATTGACTTAACATTGAGCCGAATTTTGACGAGTCATAGCTCAGAGCGAGAATTTCGCAGAGACTTGTGATTTACCTCATTTGAAGAGGCTGACAGGCTCTGTGAGAACGTACCTCACAATGGGGTAAAAGTTGCACCCCTGGGGGGCAGGAGCTGCCCAAATTTGCCCCAATGTTAAGTCTATGGTAGATTTTGTATTGAACATAACTCTGGATCACAGTGTCTTACAGACAAGGGGGCGGGCTCATTTTACTCAGACGACCAATCAGTCTCTCAGGATCATTGTGAAGCTATCAAGCCACGCCCTAGCAACCATTTACAGCACCTTAGCAACAATTCCCATAGACTTCCTTTGAAAAAGATCAAAGGGATTTCTCCGGACTGAATTATCATACAAACACGAGGGTGGTCTCGTTTGACTTGGGGCAGTAAAACAGCCAATCATGAATCCCCTCAACACTTCCTAGCCCCTCCCTAGCAACCATTTTCGAGCACCTTAGCAACCAAAATCCAAAGAGAGATATCTTCCATTCTGAATGTCACAGAAGCATGGGAGTTGGTTTATATCATTCATATTGACAAGCAGCCTTTGGAGATTCATCATTGGCAGCTGCCAAGCCACTCCCTAGCAACAATTTAGAGCACCCTAGCAACCACATTTATTGATTTCATTTACAGTAAGATATCTTCAGATCAGAATGTCCTAGAGACATGATAGTTGCTTTGTTTTCATTGGGTGAGTAATCAGTCTTCAGCTTTCATCATGTCAACTACTTAGCCACGCCCTAGCAACCATTTAAAGCACCCTAGCAACAAAGAACCATTGACATCCATTCAAAATCACTAAGATGTGTATCTTAGGATCAGAATGACGTAGAGACTTCCGGGTTGACTTATTTCACTCAGGATGGCAAGGAGCATTGTTGCCTGTCACCTTGGTAACTGCCTAGCAACCAGATGGGGTTACCCTAGCAACCAAGAAACAAATCACATATCTCTGTACTAGAAAATCACAGAGAAATCTGGGTTGACTTATTTCACTCAGGATTGCAAGGAGCATTGTTGGCTGTCACCTTGGTAACTGCCTAGCGACCAGATGGGGTTACCCTAGCAACCAAGAAACAAATCACATATCTCTGTACTAGAAAATCACAGAGACTTCCGGGTTGACTTATTTCACTCAGGATGGCAAGGAGCACTGTTGGCTGTCACCTTGGTAACTGCCTAGCAACCAGATGGGGTTACCCTAGCAACCAAGTAACAAATCACATATCTTTGCACCAGAAAATCGTAGAGACTTCCTGTTTCACTTATTTCACTCAGGATGGAAAGGAGGCTTGATATGTATCACTCTGGTAACTGCCTAGCAACCAGATGTGGTTACCCTAGCAACCAAGTAACAAATCACATATCTTTGAACCAGAACATCGTAGAGACTTAGGAGTTGACATATTTCACACAGGATGGAAAGTAGCCTTGATATGCATCACCCTGGTAACTGCATAGCAACCAGACAGGGTTACCCTAGCAACCAAATAACAAATCACATATCTCTGCACCAGAAATTCATACAGACTTCCGGGTTGACTTATTTCACTCAGGATGTAAAGTAGCCTTGATATGTATCACTCTGGTAACTGCATAGCAACCAGACAGGGTTACCTTAGCAACCAAGTAACAAATCACATATCTTTGAACTAGAACATCGTAGAGACTTCCGGGTTGACATATTTCACACAGGATGCAAGGAGCCTTATGAGTATCACTTTTGTAACTCCCTAGCAACCAGATGTGTTTACCCTAGCAACCAAGTAACAAATCACATATCTCTGCACCAGAATATCATAGAGACTTCCTGTTTCACTTATTTCACTCAGGATGGAAAGTAGCCTTGATATGTATCCCTCTGGTAACTGCCTAGCAACCAGATGCGGTTACCCTAGCAACCAAGTAACAAATCACATATCTTTGAACCAGAACATCGTAGAGACTTAGGGGTTGACATATTTCACACAGGATTGCAAGGAGCCTTATGAGTATCACCTTGGTAACTGCCTAGCAACCAGATGGGGTTACCCTAGCAACCAACTAACAAATCACATATCTCTGCACCAGAAAATCGTAGAGACTTCCTGTTTCACTTATTTCACTCAGGATGGAAAGGAGGCTTGATAAGTATCACCCTGGTAACTGCATAGCAACCAGACAGGGATACCCTAGCAACCAAGTAACAAATCACATATCTCTGCAACAGAAAATCGTAGAGACTTCCGGGTTGACATAATTCACTCAGGATGGAAAGGAGGCTTGATAAGTATCACCCTGGTAACTGCATAGCAACCAGATGGGGTTACCCTAGCAACCAAGTAACAAATAATATATCTCTTCACCAGAAAATCGTAGAGACTTCCTGTTTGACTTATTTTACTCAAGATGGAAAGTAGCCTTGATATATATCACTCTGGTAACTGCCTATCAACCAGATATGGTTACCCTAGCAACCAAGTAACAAATCACATATCTATGCAACAGAAAATCATAGAGACTTCCGGGTTGACTTTTTCACTCAGAATGAAAAGGAGGCTTGATAAGGATCACCCTGGAAACTGCCTAGCAACCAGATTGGGTTACCCTAGCAACCAAGTAAAAAATGATATATCTATCTGTCTATCTATCTATCTATCTATCTATCTATCTATCTATCTATTTATCTTTCTGAGGGTCAATATCTATCTATCTATCTATCTATCTGAGGGTCAATTTCTATCTATCTAACTATCTGCAGGTCAATAACTATCTATCTATCTATCTGTGGGTCATACTCTATCTATCTATATCTCAGGGTCAATGACTATCTATCTATATATCTGACGGTCAATATCTATCTATCTATCTAAGGGTCAATGACTATCTATCTATCTATCTATCTATCTATCTATCTATCTAAGGGTCAATATCTATCTATCTATCTGAGGATCAATATCTATCTATCTATCTATCTATCTATCTATCTATCTATCTGATGGTCAATAACTATCTATCTATCTATCTATCGATCTATCTATCTGATGGTCAATATCTATCTATCTATCTATCTATCTATCTGATGGTCATACTCTCTATCTATCTATCTATCTATCTATCTATCTATCTATGGGTTAGACTCTATCTATCTATCTATCTATCTATCTGAGGGTCAATATCTATCTATCTATCTATCTATCTATCTATCTATCTATCTAATCTATTTGATAGACAGAATGGTTTTATAATCTCTAAACTTTGAACTTTGAAAACTACTAATTATAATTACATCAAACTAGAAACCGTAAATCTTCAAACTTTTACAACTACTTCAAACTTTATGCTAGGCTTTCTCAAGCCAACCTAAAGTTTGTACTCAAACTTTTTAATCTAGTATTATTATTATTCTTCTGAGACTAAATTTCTAAATCTAACTCCTCCTAGAGCTTTTAAGCTACATGCACCAAACTCGGCACAGACCTTCAGACTAATCCCGAATAGTGTGCTATATCTTTTCTAACTGATTGGACTTACGGTTTTCCTAAAAATGACGATCAAAACTCGGAAAAACTCCCATTGACTTAACATTGCGGAATGTTCAGAAATTTAAATCCCAACTGACGTTTTCACACACACAGACACAAAAGGGCCTGTCAGCCCTGCGTCTCTCCCTCTCTCTCTCCCTCAGAGGATTTCTTTTATCAAGCAGCCAATAAGTAATGACCGAAAATCTTCATAGCCACAGTATAGTAGCTTCCAGGTTGACTTTGTTCACTCAGTATGGAAAGGAGGCTTGATAAGTATCACCCTGGTAACTGCATAGCAACCAGACAGGGTTACCCTAGCAACCAAATAACAAATCACATATTTCTGCACCAGAAAATCATACAGACTTCCTGTTTCACTTATTTCACTCAGGATGGAAAGTAGCCTTGATATGTATCACTCTGGTAACTGCCTAGCAACCAGATGGGGTTACCCTAGCAACCAAGTAACAAATCACATATCTCTGCACCAGAAAATCATACTGACGTCCTGTTTCACTTATTTCACTCAGGATGGAAAGTAGCCTTGATATGTATCACTCTGGTAACTGCCTAGCAACCAGATGTGATTACCCTAGCAACCAAGTAACAAATCACATATCTCTGCAACAGAAAATCATAGAGACTTCCGGGTTGACTTTATTCACTCAGGATGGAAAGTAGCCTTGATATGTATCACTCTGGTAACTGCCTAGCAACCAGATATGGTTACCCTAGCAACCAAGTAACAAATCATATATATTTGAACCAGAACATCGTAGAGACTTCCTGTTTCACATATTTCACTCAGGATTGCAAGGAGCCTTATGAGTATCACTTTGGTAACTAACTAGCAACCAGACGGGGTTACCCTAGCAACCAAGTAACAAATCACATATCTTTGAACCAGAACATCATAGAGACTTAGGGGTTGACATATTTCACACAGGATTGCAAGGAGCCTTATGAGTATCACTTTGGTAACTGCCTAGCAACCAGATGTGTTTACCCTAGCAACCAAGTAACAAATCACATATCTCTGCACCAGAAAATCGTAGAGACTTCCTGTTTCACTTATTTCACTCAGGATGGAAAGTAGCCTTGATATGTATCACTCTGGTAACTGCCTAGCAACCAGATGCGGTTACCCTAGCAACCAAGTAACAAATCACATATCTCTGCAACAGAAAATCGTAGAGACTTCCGGGTTGACATAATTCACTCAGGATGGAAAGGAGGCTTGATAAGTATCACCCTGGTAACTGCATAGCAACCAGATGGGGTTACCCTAGCAACCAAGTAACAAATAACATATCTTTGAACCAGAAAATCATACAGACTTAGGGGTTGACATATTTCACACAGGATTGCAAGGAGCCTTATGAGTAACACGTTGGTAACTGCCTAGCAACCAGATGGGGTTACCCTAGCAACCAAGTAACAAATCACATATCTCTGCACCAGAAAATCGTATACACTTCCTGTTTGAATTATTTCACTCAGAATGGAAAGTAGCCTTGATATGTATCACTCTGGTAACTGCCTATCAACCAGATATGGTTACCCTAGCAACCAAGTAACAAATCACATATCTATGCAAAAGAAAATCGTAGAGACTTCCAGGTTGACTTTATTCACTCAGAATGAAAAGGAGGCTTGATAAGGATCACCCTGGAAACTGCCTAGCAACCAGATTGGATTACCCTAGCAACCAAGTAAAAAATAATATATCTATCTATCTGTCCATCTATCTATCTTTCTGAGGGTCAATATCTATCTGTCTATCTATCTATCTATCTATCTGAGGGTCAATATCTATCTATCTATCTGTGGGTCATACTCTATCTATCTATCTATCTATCTATCTATCTATCTATCTATGGGTCATACTCTATCTATTTATCTATCTATCTATCTATCTATCTAAGGGTCAATGACTATCTATCTATCTATCTATCTATCTATCTGTCTATCTATCTATCTATCTATCTATCTATCTATCTATCTATCTATCTATCTATCTGTGGGTCATACTCTATCTATCTATCTATCTATCTTTCTGAGGGTCAATATCTATCTATCTATCTATCTATCTATCTATCTATCTATCTATCTGAGGGTCAATAACTATCTATCTATCTATCTATCTATCTATCTATCTATCTATCTATCTGAGGGTCAATAACTATCTATCTATCTATCTATCTATCTATCTGAGGGTCAATAACTATCTATCTATCTATCTATCTATCTATCTATCTATCTGTGGGTCATACTCTATCTATCTATCTATCTATCTATCTATCTATCTAAGAGTCAATGACTATCTATCTATCTATCTATCTATCTATCTATCTATCTATCTATCTATCTATCTGAGGATCAATATCTATCTATCTATCTATCTATCTATCTATCTATCTATCTATCTATCTATCTGAGGGTCAATATCTATCTATCTATCTATCTATCTATCTATCTGTGGGTCATACTCTATCTATCTATCTATCTATCTATCTATCTATCTATCTATCTATCTATCTATCTATCTAAGGGTCAATGACTATCTATCTATCTATCTATCTATCTATCTATCTATCTATCTATCTATCTATCTGAGGATCAATATCTATCTATCTATCTATCTATCTATCTGAGGATCAATATCTATCTATCTATCTATCTATCTATCTATCTATCTATCTATCTATCTATCTATCTATCTGAGGATCAATATCTATCTATCTATCTATCTATCTATCTATCTATCTATCTGTCTATCTATCTATCTGAGGGTCATTATCTATCTATCTATCTATCTATCTATCTATCTATCTATCTATCTATCTATCTATCTGAGGGTCAATATCTATCTATCTATCTATCTATCTATCTATCTATCTATCTATCTGATGGTCAATATCTATCTATCTATCTATCTATCTGATGGTCAATATCTATCTATCTATCTATCTATCTATCTATCTATCTATCTATCTATCTATCTATCTATCTGAGGGTCAATATCTATCTATCTGTCTATCTGTCTATCTATCTATCTGATGGTCAATATCTATCTATCTATCTATCTATCTATCTATCTATCTATCTATCTATCTATCTATCTATCTATCTATCTATCTATTTGATAGACTGAATGGTTTTATAATCTCTAAACTTTGAACTTTGAAAACTACTACTTATAATTACATCAAACTAAAAACCTTAAATCTTCAAACTTTTACAACTACTTCAAACTTTATGCTAGGCTTTCTCAAGCCAACCTAAAGTTTGTACTCAAACTTTTTAATCTAGTTAGGTTGGCTTGAGAAAGCCAACTTACTGAAATCCTATTTAAACTTATTATTATTATTATTATTATTCTGAGACTAAATTTCTAAATCTAACTCCTCCTAGAGCTTTTAAGCTACATGCACCAAACTCTGCACAGACCTTCAGACTAATCCCGAATAGTGTGCTATATCTTTTCTAAGCGATCGGGGGTACGGTGTTTGCCCCAGGGGCAAAAAATTGGGCAAAAAATCCCATTGACTTAACATTGAGCCGAACTTTGACGAGTCATAGCTCAGAGCGAGGATTTCACAGAGACGTGTGATTTACGAGATTTGAAGAGGCTGACAGGCTCTGTGAGAACATACCTCACAATGGGGTAAAAGTTTTACCCCTGGGGGGCAGGAGCTGCCCAAAATTGCCCCAATGTAAGTCAATGGAATTTTTTGAAAATTTTTTTGGTCGCAGACCCACAAATGAGGCGTCAAATCGTGCGGATTATTTGGGAATGGTGTTCTGTGACTTTTACAAGCGATCGGGGGTACGGTATTTGCCCCAGGGGCAAAAAATTGGGCAAAAAATCCCATTGACTTAACATTGCGCCGAACTTTGACGAGTCATAGCTCAGAGCGAGGATTTCACAGAGACGTGTGATTTACCACATTTGAAGAGGCTGACAGGCGCTGTGAGAACATACCTCACAATGGGGTAAAAGTTGCACCCCTTGGGGGCAGGAGCTGCCCAAATTTGCCCCAATGTTAAGTCTATGGTAGATATTGTATTGAACATAACTCTGGATAACAGTGTCTTAGAGACAAGGGGGCGGGCTCATTTTACTCAGACGACCAATCAGTCTCTCAGGATCATTGTGAAGCTATCAAGCCATGCCCTAGCAACCATTTACAGCACCTTAGCAACAAGTCCCATAGAATTCCATTGAAAGAGATCAAAGGGATTTCTCCGGACTGAATTATCATAGAAACACGAGGGTGGTCTCGTTTGACTTGGGACAGTAAAACAGCCAATCATGAATCCCCTCAACACTTCCTAGCCCCTCCCTAGCAACCATTTTCGAGCACCTTAGCAACCAAAATCCAAAGAGAAATATCTTCCATTCTGAATGTCACAGAGGCATGGGAGTTGGTTTATATCATTCATACTGACAAGCAGCCTTCGGAGATTCATCATTGGCAGCTGCCAAGCCACTCCCTAGCAACAATTTAGAGCACCCTAGCAACCACATTTATTGATTTCAATTACAGTAAGATATCTTCAGATCAGAATGTCCTAGAGACATGATAGTTGCTTTGTTTTAATTGGGTGAGTAATCAGTCTTCAGCTTTCATCATGTGAACTACTTAGCCACGCCCTAGCAACCATTTAAAGCACCCTAGCAACAAAGAACCATTGACAACCATTCAAAATCACTAAGATGTGTATCTTAGGATCAGAATGACGTAGAGACTTCCGGGTTGACTTATTTCACTCAGGATGGCATGGAGCATTGTTCCCTGTCACCTTGATAACTGCCTAGCAACCAGATGGGGTTACCCTAGCAACCAAGAAACAAATCAAAAATCTCTGCACAAGAAAATCACAGAGACTTCCGGGTTGACTTATTTCACTCAGGATGGCAAGGAGCATTGTTGGCTGTCACCTTGGTAACTGCCTAGCAACCAGATGGGGTTACCCTAGCAACCAAAAACAAATCACATATCTCTGCACAAGAAAATCACAGAGACTTCCGGTTTGACTTATTTCACTCAGGATTGCAAGGAGCATTGTTGGCTGTCACCTTGGTAACTGCCTAGCGACCAGATGGGGTTACCCTAGCAACCAAGAAACAAATCACATATCTCTGTACTAGAAAATCACAGAGACTTCCGGGTTGACTTATTTCACTTAGGATGGCAAGGAGCACTGTTGGCTGTCACCTTGGTAACTGCCTAGCAACCAGATGGGGTTACCCTAGCAACCAAGTAACAAATCACATATCTTTGCACCAGAAAATCGTAGAGACTTCCTGTTTCACTTATTTCACTCAGGATGGAAAGGAGGCTTGATATGTATCACTCTGGTAACTGCCTAGCAACCAGATGTGGTTACCCTAGCAACCAAGTAACAAATCACATATCTTTGAACCAGAACATCGTAGAGACTTAGGGGTTGACATATTTCACACAGGATGGAAAGTAGCCTTGATATGCATCACCCTGGTAACTGCATAGCAACCAGACAGGGTTACCCTAGCAACCAAATAACAAATCACATATCTCTGCACCAGAAATTCATACAGACTTCCGGGTTGACTTAATTCACTCAGGATGGAAAGGAGGCTTGACAAGTTATCACCCTGGTAACTGCATAGCAACCAGACAGGGTTACCCTAGCAACCAAATAACAAATCACATATCTCTGCACCAGAAATTCATACAGACTTCCGGGTTGACTTTATTCACTCAGGATGGAAAGGAGGCTTGATATGTATCACCCTGGTTACTGCATAGCAATCAGATATGGTTACCCTAGCAACCAAGTAACAAATCACATATCTTTGAACCAGAACATCGTAGAGACTTAGGGGTTGACATATTTCACTCAGGATTGCAAGGAGCCTTATGAGTATCACTTTGGTAACTGCCTAGCAACCAGATAGGGTTACCCTAGCAACCAAGTTAAAAATCACATATCTCTGCACCAGAAAATCGTAGAGACTTCCTGTTTCACTTATTTCACTCAGGATGGAAAGTAGCCTTGATATGCATCACTCTGGTAACTGCCTAGCAACCAGATTGGGTTACCCTAGCAACCAAGTAACAAATCATATATTTCTGCTCCAGAAAACCGTAGAGACATCTGGGTTGACTTAATTCACTCAGGATGGAAAGGAGGCTTGATAAGGATCAGCCTGGTAACTGCATAGCAACCAGACAGGGTTACCCTAGCAACCAAATAACAAATCACATATCTCTGCACCATTAAATCATACAGACTTGCGGGTTGACTTTATTCACTCAAGATGGAAAGGAGGCTTGATAAGTATCACCCTGGTAACTGCATAGCAACCAGACAGGGTTACCCTAGCAACCAAGTAACAATTCACATATCTTTGAACCAGAACATCGTAGAGACTTAGGGGTTGACATATTTCACTCAGGATTGCAAGGAGCCTTATGAGTAACACTTTGTTAACTGCCTAGCAACCAGATGGGGATAGCCTAGCAACCAAGTAACAAATCACATATCTATTTAACAGAAAATCGTAGAGACTTCCAGGTTGACTTATTTCACTCATGATGGAAAGTAGCCTTGATATGTATTACTCTGGTAACTGCCTAGCAACCAGATAGGGTTACCCTAGCAACCAAGTAACAAATTACATATCTCTGCACCAGAACAACATAAAGACTTCTGGTTTTGTTCATGGTACTCAGGGTTGCAAGGATCTATCTATCTATCTGTATGTCTGTCTGTCTATTTATCAATCTATCTATATCTATCTTTCGAACTATCTATCTATCTGAGGGTTAATATCTATCTATCTATCTATCTCTCTATCTATGGGTCAATATCTATCTATCTATCTATCTATCTATCTATCTATCTATCTGAGGGTCTCTATCTATCTATCTGAGGGTCAATATCTATCTATCTATCTATCAATCTATCTATCTGAGGGTCAATATCTATCTATCTATGTATCTATCTGAGGGTCAATAACTATCTATCTATCTATCTATCTATCTATCTATCTATCTATCTATCTGAGTTTCAATATCTATCTATCTTTCTAAGGATCAATATCTATCTATCTATCTATCTATCTATCTGAGGGTCAATAACTATCTATCTATCTATCTATCTATCTATCTATCTATCTCTCTGAGGGTCAATATCTATCTATCTATCTATCTATCTATCTATCTATCTATCTATCTATCTGATGGTCAATATCTATCTATCTATCTATCTATCTATCTATCTATCTATCTATCTATCTATCTATCTATCTGAGGGTCAATAACTATCTATCTATCTATCTATCTATCTATCTATCTATCTATCTATCTGAGGGTCAATATCTATCTATCTATCTATCTGAGGGTCAATAACTATCTATCTATCTATCTATCTATCTATCTATCTATCTATCTGAGGGTCAATAACTATCTATCTATCTATCTATCTATCTATCTGAGGGTCAATATCTATCTATCTATCTATCTATCTATCTATCTATCTGAGGGTCAATATCTATCTATCTATCTATCTATCTGATGGTCAATATCTATCTATCTATCTATCTATCTATCTATCTATCTATCTATCTATCTATCTGAGGGTCAATAACTATCTATCTATCTATCTATCTATCTATCTATCTGAGGGTCAATATCTATCTATCTATCTATCTATCTATCTATCTATCTATCTATCTATCTATCTATCTATCTATCTATCTGAGGGTCAATAACTATCTATCTATCTATCTATCTATCAATCTATCTATCTATCTATCTATCTATCTATCTATCTGAGGGTCAATAACTATCTATCTATCTATCTATCTATCTATCTATCTATCTATCTATCTGAGGGTCAATATCTATCTATCTATCTATCTATCTGATGGTCAATATCTATCTATCTATCTATCTATCTATCTATCTATCTATCTATCTGAGGGTCAATAACTATCTATCTATCTATCTATCTATCTATCTATCTGAGGGTCAATATCTATCTATCTATCTATCTATCTATCTATCTATCTATCTATCTATCTATCTATCTATCTATCTATCTGAGGGTCAATATCTATCTATCTATCTATCTATCTATCTATCTATCTATCTATCTATCAATCTATCTATCTATCTATCTATCTATCTATCTGAGGGTCAATAACTATCTATCTATCTATCTATCTATCTATCTATCTATCTATCTATCTATCTATCTATCTATCTATCTGTCTATCTATCTGAGGGTCAATATCTATCTATCTATCTATCTATCTATCTATCTATCTATCTATCTATCTATCTATCTATCTATGATAGACTGAATAGTTTTATAATCTCTAAACTTTGAACATTGAAAACTACTAATAATTACATCAAACTAAAAACCTTAAATCTTCAAACTTTTAAAGCTACTTCAAACTTTAAGCTAGGCTTTCTCAAGCCAACCTAAAGTTTGTACTCAAACTTTTTAATCTAGTTAGGTTGGCTTGAGAAAGCCAACTTACTGAAATCCTATTTAAACTTATTATTATTAGTGGTGCTTGCCATAGGCAAAGCATCACTATTGTTCTCTTGCATACTTATTATTATTATTATAATTATTATTATTCCACACATAGTTTGGCGCGCTACTCCTCCCGCAGCTTTTGTCACAGACCCCTGAGTGAGGCATCAAATCGTGCGGCTCATTGAGGAGAGGTGTGCTATATCTTTTCTAAGCGATCGGGGGTACGTTGTTTGCCCCAGGGGCAAAAAATTGGGCAAAAAATCCCATTGACTTAACATTGAGCCGAAATTTGACGAGTTATAGCTCAGAGCGAGGATTTCACAGAGACGTGTGATTTACCACTTTTGAAGAGGCTGACAGGCTCTCTGAGAACATACCTCACAATGGGGTAAAAGTTTTACCCCTGGGGGGCAGGAGCTGCCCAAAGTTGCCCCAATGTAAGTCAATGGAATTTTTTTAAAAAAATTTTGCTCGCAGACCCACAAATGAGGCGTCAAATCGTGCGGATTATTTGGGAATGGTGTGCTATGACTTCTATAAGTGATCGGGGGTACGGTATTTGCCCCAGGGGCAAAAAATTGGGCAAAAAATCCCATTGACTTAACATTGCGCCAAACTTTGACAAGTCATAGCTCAGAGCAAGGATTTCACAGACACGTGTGATTTACCATATTTGAAGAGGCTGACAGGCTCTGTGAGAACATACCTCACAATGGGGTAAAAGTTGCACCCCTTGGGGGCAGGAGCTGCCCAAATTTGCCCCAATGTTAAGTCTATGGTAGATTTTGTATTGAACATAACTCTGGATCACAGTGTCTTAGAGACAAGGGGGCGGGCTCATTTTACTCAGACGACCAATCAGTCTCTCAGGATCATTGTGAAGCTATCAAGCCACGCCCTAGCAACCATTTACAGTACCTTAGCAACAAGTCCCATAGACTTCCATTGAAAGAGATCAAAGGTATTTCTCTGGACTGAATTATCATAGAAACACAAGGGTGGTCTCGTTTGACTTGGGGCAGTAAAACAGCCAATCATGAATCCCCTCAACACTTCCTAGCCCCTCCCTAGCAACCATTTTTGAGCACCTTAGCAACCAAAATCCAAAGAGAGATATCTTCCATTCTGAATGTCATAGAGGCATGGGAGTTGGTTTATATCATTCATACTGACAAGCAGCCTTTGGAGATTCATCATTGGCAGCTGCCAAGCCACTCCCTAGCAACAATTTAGAGCACCCTAGCAACCAGATTTATTGATTTCAATTACAGTAAGATATCTTCAGATCAGAATGTCCTAGAGACATGATAGTTGCTTTGTTTTAATTGGGTGAGTAATCAGTCTTCAGCTTTCATCATGTGAACTACTTAGCCACGCCCTAGCAACCATTTAAAGCACCCTAGCAACAAAGAACCATTGACATCCATTCAAAATCACTAAGATGTGTATCTTAGGATCAGAATGACGTAGAGACTTCCGGGTTGACTTATTTCACTCAGGATGGCAAGGAGCATTGTTCCCTGTCACCTTGATAACTGCCTAGCAACCAGATGGGGTTACCCTAGCAACCAAGAAACAAATCTAATATCTCTGCACAAGAAAATCACAGAGACTTCCGGGTTGACTTATTTCACTCAGGATGGCAAGGAGCATTGTTGGCTGTCACCTTGGTAACTGCCTAGCAACCAGATGGGGTTACCCTAGCAACCAAATAACAAATCACATATCTTTGAACCAGAACATCGTAGAGACATAGGGGTTGAAATATTTCTCACAGGATTGCAAGGGGCCTTATGAGTATCACGTAGGTAACTGCCTAGCAACCAGATGGGGTTACCCTAGCAACCAAGAAAGAAATCGCATATCTCTGCACAAGAAATTCACAGAGACTTCCGGGTTGACTTATTTTACTCAGGATGGCAAGGAGCATTGTTGCCTGTCACCTTGGTAACTGCCTAGCAACCAGATGGGGTTACCCTAGCAACCAATAAACAAATCACATATCTCTGCACAAGAAAATCACAGAGACTTCCGGGTTGACTTATTTTACTCAGGATGGCAAGTAGCGTTGGTGGCTGTCACCTTTGTAACTGCATATCAACCAGATGGGTTTCCCTAGCAACCATGGAACAACACCTATATCTCTGCACCAGAACATCCTACTGTCATGGGGGTGGCCTCTTTCAACTTTGGGCAGTAGGTGGGACATTGTGGTAAGAAATGTTGCCACGGCAAGCACCACTCACATTTTCTTCAGGAAATGTACATTCTAGTTATTATTATTATTCTGAGACTAAATTTCTAAATCTAACTCCTCCTAGAGCTTTTAAGCTACATGCACCAAACTCTGCACAGACCTTCAGACTAATCCCGAATAGTGTGCTATATCTTTTCTAAGCGATCGGGGGTACGGTGTTTGCCCCAGGGGCAAAAAATTGGGCAAAAAATCCCATTGACTTAACATTGAGCCGAACTTTGACGAGTCATAGCTCAGAGCGAGGATTTCGCAGAGACATGTGATTTACCACATTTGAAGAGGCTGACAGGCTCTGTGAGAACATACCTCACAATGGGGTAAAAGTTTTACCCCTGGGGGGCAGGAGCTGCCCAAAATTGCCCCAATGTAAGTCAATGGAATTTTTTGCAAAAATTTTTGGTCGCTGACCCACGAATGAGGCGTCAAATCGTGCGGATTATTTGGGAATGGTGTGCTATGACTTTTATAAGCGATCGGGGGTACGGTGTTTGCCCCAGGGGCAAAAAATTGGGCAAACAATCCCATTGACTTAACATTGAGCCGAATTTTGACGAGTCATAGCTCAGAGCGAGGATTTCGCAGAGACGTGTGATTTACCTCATTTGAAGAGGCTGACAGGCTCTGTGAGAACGTACCTCACAATGGGGTAAAAGTTGCACCCCTGGGGGGCAGGAGCTGCCCAAATTTGCCCCAATGTTAAGTCTATGGTAGATTTTGTATTGAACATAACTCTGGATCACAGTGTCTTAGAGACAAGGGGGCGGGCTCATTTTACTCAGACGACCAATCAGTCTCTCAGGATCATTGTGAAGCTATCAAGCCATGCCCTAGCAACCATTTACAGCACCTTAGCAACAATTCCCATAGACTTCCTTTGAAAAAGATCAAAGGGATTTCTCCGGACTGAATTATCATAGAAACACGAGGGTGGTCTCGTTTGACTTGGGGCAGTAAAACAGCCAATCATGAATCCCCTCAACACTTCCTAGCCCCTCCCTAGCAACCATTTTCGAGCACCTTAGCAACCAAAATCCAAAGAGAGATATCTTCCATTCTGAATGTCACAGAAGCATGGGAGTTGGTTTATATCATTCATATTGACAAGCAGCCTTTGGAGATTCATCATTGGCAGCTGCCAAGCCACTCCCTAGCAACAATTTAGAGCACCCTAGCAACCACATTTATTGATTTCATTTACAGTAAGATATCTTCAGATCAGAATGTCCTAGAGACATGATAGTTGCTTTGTTTTCATTGGGTGAGTAATCAGTCTTCAGCTTTCATCATGTGAACTACTTAGCCACGCCCTAGCAACCATTTAAAGCACCCTAGCAACAAAGAACCATTGACATCCATTCAAAATCACTAAGATGTGTATCTTAGGATCAGAATGACGTAGAGACTTCCGGGTTGACTTATTTCACTCAGGATGGCAAGGAGCATTGTTGCCTGTCACCTTGGTAACTGCCTAGCAACCAGATGGGGTTACCTTAGCAACCAAGTAACAAATCACATATCTCTGCACAAGAAAATCACAGAGACTTATGGGTTGACTTATTTCACTCAGGATGGCAAGGAGCATTGTTGCCTGTCACCTTGGTAACTGCCTAGCAACCAGATGGGGTTACCCTAGCAACCAAGAAACAAATCACATATCTCTGTACTAGAAAATCACAGAGAAATCTGGGTTGACTTATTTCACTCAGGATTGCAAGGAGCATTGTTGGCTGTCACCTTGGTAACTGCCTAGCGACCAGATGGGGTTACCCTAGCAACCAAGAAACAAATCACATATCTCTGTACTAGAAAATCACAGAGAAATCTGGGTTGACTTATTTCACTCAGGATTGCAAGGAGCACTGTTGGCTGTCACCTTGGTAACTGCCTAGCAACCAGATGGGGTTACCCTAGCAACCAAGTAACAAATCACATATCTTTGCACCAGAAAATCGTAGAGACTTCCTGTTTCACTTATTTCACTCAGGATGGAAAGGAGGCTTGATATGTATCACTCTGGTAACTGCCTAGCAACCAGATATGGTTACCCTAGCAACCAAGTAACAAATCACATATCTTTGAACCAGAACATCGTAGAGACTTAGGGGTTGACATATTTCACACAGGATGGAAAGTAGCCTTGATATGCATCACCCTGGTAACTGCATAGCAACCAGACAGGGTTACCTTAGCAACCAAGTAACAAATCACATATCTTTGAACCAGAACATCGTAGAGACTTAGGGGTTGACATATTTCACACAGGATTGCAAGGAGCCTTATGAGTATCACTTTGGTAACTGCCTAGCAACCAGATGTGTTTACCCTAGCAACCAAGTAACAAATCACATATCTCTGCACCAGAAAATCATAGAGACTTCCTGTTTCACTTATTTCACTCAGGATGGAAAGTAGCCTTGATATGTATCCCTCTGGTAACTGCCTAGCAACCAGATGCGGTTACCCTAGCAACCAAGTAACAAATCACATATCTTTGAACCAGAACATCGTAGAGACTTAGGGGTTGACATATTTCACACAGGATTTCAAGGAGCCTTATGAGTATCACCTTAGTAACTGCCTAGCAACCAGATGGGGTTACCCTAGCAACCAACTAACAAATCACATATCTCTGCACCAGAAAATCGTAGAGACTTCCGGGTTGACATAATTCACTCAGGATGGAAAGGAGGCTTGATAAGTATCACTCTGGTAACTGCTTAGCAACGACAAGGGCTTACCCTAGCAACCAAGTAACAAATCACATAACTCTGCACCAGAAAATCGTAGAGACTTCCTGTTTCACTTATTTTACTCAAGATGGAAAGTAGCCTTGATATATATCACTCTGGTAACTGCCTATCAACCAGATATGGTTACCCTAGCAACCAAGTAACAAATCACATATCTATGCAACAGAAAATCATAGAGACTTCCGGGTTGACTTTATTCACTCAGAATGAAAAGGAGGCTTGATAAGGATCACCCTGGAAACTGCCTAGCAACCAGATTGGGTTACCCTAGCAACCAAGTAAAAAATGATATATCTATCTGTCTATCTGTCTATCTATCTATCTATCTATCTATCTATCTTTCTGATGGTCAATATCTATCTATCTATCTATCTATCTATCTATCTGAGGGTCAATATCTATCTATCTATCTATCTAACTATCTGCGGGTCAATAACTATCTATCTATCTATCTGTGGGTCATACTCTATCTATCTATATCTCAGGGTCAATGACTATCTGTCTATCTATATATCTGACGGTCAATATCTATCTATCTATCTATCTAAGAGTCAATGACTATCTATCTATCTATCTATCTATCTATCTATCTATCTGAGGGTCAATATCTATCTATCTATCTATCTAACTATCTGCGGGTCAATAACTATCTATCTATCTATCTATCTATCTGTGGTTCATACTCTATCTATCTATATCTCAGGGTCAATGACTATCTATCTATCTATATATCTGACGGTCAATATCTATCTATCTATCTAATGGTCAATGACTATCAATCTATCTTTCTATCTTTCTATCTTTCTATCTATCTATCTATCTATCTATCTGAGGGTCAATATCTATCTATCTATCTGAGGATCAATATCTATCTATCTATCTATCTATCTATCTATCTATCTAATGGTCAATATATCTATCTATCTATCTATCTATCTATCTATATATCTATCTGATGGTCAATAACTATCTATCTATCTATCTATCTATCTGATGGTCAATAGCTATCTATCTATCTATCTATCTATCTGAGGGTCAATATCTATCTATCTATCTATCTATCTATCTATCTATCTATCTATCTATGGGTCATACTCTATCTATCTATCTATCTATCTATCTATCTGAGGGTCAATATCTATCTATCTATCTATCTATCTATCTGAGGGTCAATATCTATCTATCTATCTATCTATCTAACTATCTGCGGGTCAATAACTATCTATCTATCTATCTGTGGGTCATACTCTATCTATCTATATCTCAGGGTCAATGACTATCTATCTATCTATTTATCTGACGGTCAATATCTATCAATCTATCTAAGGGTCAATGACTATCAATCTATCTTTCTATCTTTCTATCTATCTATCTATCTATCTGAGGGTCAATATCTATCTATCTATCTGAGGATCAATATCTATCTATCTATCTATCTATCTATCTATCTAATGGTCAATATCTATCTATCTATCTATCTATCTATCTGAGGGTCAATATCTATCTATCTATCTATCTATCTATCTATCTGAGGGTCAATATCTATCTATCTATCTATCTGAGGGTCAATATCTATCTATCTAACTATCTGCGGGTCAATAACTATCTATCTATCTATCTGTGGGTCATACTCTATCTATCTATATCTCAGGGTCAATGACTATCTGTCTATCTATAAATCTGACGGTCAATATCTATCTATCTATCTAAGAGTCAATGACTATCTATCTATCTATCTATCTATCTATCTGATGGTCAATATCTATCTATCTATCTATCTATCTAACTATCTGCGGGTCAATAACTATCTATCTATCTATCTGTGGTTCATACTCTATCTATCTATATCTCAGGGTCAATGACTATCTATCTATCTATTTATCTGACGGTCAATATCTATCTATCTATCTAAGGGTCAATGACTATCAATCTATCTTTCTATCTTTCTATCTTTCTATCTATCTATCTATCTATCTGAGGGTCAATATCTATCTATCTATCTGAGGATCAATATCTATCTATCTATCTATCTATCTATCTAATGGTCAATATCTATCTATCTATCTATCTATCTATCTATCTATCTATCTATCTATCTGATGGTCAATAACTATCTATCTATCTATCTATCTATCTATCTGATGGTCAATAACTATCTATCTATCTATCTGAGGGTCAATATATATCTATCTATCTATCATCTATGTATCTATCTATCTATCTGAGGGTCAATATCTATCTATCTATCTATCTATCTGAGGGTCAATATCTATCTATCTATCTATCTATCTATCTATCTATCTATCTATCTATCTATCTATCTATCTATCTATCTATCTATCTATCTATTTGATAGACTGAATGGTTTTATAATTTCTAAACTTTGAACTTTGAAAACTACTTCTTATAATTACATCAAATTAGAAACTGTAAATCTTCAAACTTTTACAACTACTTCAAACTTTATGCTAGGCTTTCTCAAGCCAACCTAAAGTTTGTACTCAAACTTTTTAATCTAGTTATTATTATTATTCTGAGACTAAATTTCTAAATGTAACTCCTCCTAGAGCTTTTAAGCTACATGCACCAAACTCGGCACAGACCTTCAGACTAATCCCGAATAGTGTGCTATATCTTTTCTAACTGATCGGACTTACGGTTTTCCTAAAAATGACGATCAAAACTCGGAAAAACTCCCATTGATTAACATTGCGGAATGTTCAGAAATTTAAATCCCAACTGACGTTTTCACACACACAGACGAAAAAGGGCCTGTCAGCCCTGCGTCTCTCCCTCTCTCTCTCCCTCAGAGGATTTCTTTTATCAAGCAGCCAATAAGTAATGAACTAAAATCTTCATAGCCACAGTATAGTAGCTTCCAGGTTGACTTGATTCACTCAGTATGGAAAGGAGGCTTGATAAGTATCACCCTGGTAACTGCCTAGCAACCAGATGGGGTTACCCTAGCAACCAAATAACAAATCACATATCTCTGCACCAGAAAATCATAGAGACTTCCTGTTTCACTTATTTCACTCAGGATGGAAAGTAGCCTTGATATGTATCACTCTGGTAACTGCCTAGCAACCAGATGTGATTACCCTAGCAACCAAGTAACAAATCACATATCTCTGCAACAGAATATCAGAGAGACTTCCGGGTTGACTTATTTCACTCAGAATGGAAAGTAGCCTTGATATGTATCACTCTGGTAACTGCCTAGCAACCAGATGTGATTACCCTAGCAACCAAGTAACAAATCACATATCTCTGCACCAGAAAATCATAGAGACTTCCGGGTTGACTTGATTCACTCAGGATGGAAAGTAGCCTTGATATGTATCACTCTGGTAACTGCCTAGCAACCAGACGGGGTTACCCTAGCAACCAAGTAACAAATCACATATCTCTGCAACAGAAAATCATAGAGACTTCCGGGTTGACGTGATTCACTCAGGATGGAAAGGAGGCTTAATAAGTATCACCCTGGTAACTGCATAGCAACCAGATGGGGTTACCCTAGCAACCAAGTAACAAATAATATATCTCTTCACCAGAAAATCGTAGAGACTTCCTGTTTGACTTATTTCACTCAGGATAGCAAGGAGTCTTGAAAAGTGTCACTCTGGTAACTGCCTAGCAACGACAAGGGCTTACCCTAGCAACCAAGTAACAAATCACATAACTCTGCAACAGAAAATCAGAGAGACTTCCGGGTTGACTTATTTCACTCAGGATGGAAAGTAGCCTTGATATGTATCACTCTGGTAACTGCCTAGCAACCAGATGTGATTACCCTAGCAACCAAGTAACAAATCACATATCTCTGCAACAGAAAATCATAGAGACTTCCGGGTTGACTTTATTCACTCAGGATGAAAAGTAGCCTTGATATGTATCACTCTGGTAACTGCCTAGCAACCAGATGGGGTTACCCTAGCAACCAAGTAACAAATCACATATCTCTGCACCAGAAAATCGTAGAAACTACCTGTTTCACTTATTTCACTCAGGATGGAAAGTAGCCTTGATATGTATCACTCTGGTAACTGCATAGCAACCAGATGTGGTTACCCTAGCAACCAAGTAACAAATCACATATCTATGCAACAGAAAATTGTAGAGACTTCCGGGTTGACATAATTCACTCATGATGGAAAGGAGGCTTGATAAGTATCACCCTGGTAACTGCATAGCAACCAGATGGGGTTACCCTAGCAACCAAGTAACAAATAATATATCTCTTCACCAGAAAATCGTAGAGACTTAGGGGTTGACATATTTCACACAGGATTGCAAGGAGCCTTATGAGTATCACTTTGGTAACTGCCTAGCAACCAGATGGGTTTACCCTAGCAACCAAGTAACAAATCACATATCTCTGCAACAGAAAATTATAGAGACTTCCGGGTTGACATAATTCACTCATGATGGAAAGGAGGCTTGATAAGTATCACCCTGGTAACTGCATAGCAACCAGATGGGGTTACCCTAGCAACCAAGTAACAAATAATATATCTCTTCACCAGAAAATCTTAGAGACTTCCTGTTTGACTTATTTCACTCAGGATAGCAAGGAGTCTTGAAAAGTATCACTCTGGTAACTGCCTAGCAACGACAAGGGCTTACCCTAGCAACCAAGTAAATAATCACATAACTCTGCACCAGAAAATAGTAGAGACTTACTGTTTCACTTATTTCACTCAAGATGGAAAGTAGCCTCAATATGTATCATTCTGGTAACTGCCTAGCAACCAGATTGGGTTACCCTAGCAACCAAGTAAAAAATAATATATCTGTCTGTCTATCTATCTATCTATCTATCTGAGGGTCAATATCTATCTATCTATCTGTGGGTCAATAACTATCTATCTATCTATCTGTGGGTCATACTCTATCTATCTATCTATCTATCTATCTAAGGGTCAATGACTATCTATCTATCTATCTATCTGAGGGTCAATATCTATCTATCTATATATCTGAGGATCAATATCTATCTATCTATCTATCTGAGGGTCAATAACGATCTATCTATCTATCTATCTGATGGTCAATATCTATCTATCTATCTATCTATCTATCTATCTATCTGAGGGTCAATAACTATCTATCTATCTATCTGTGGGTCATACTCTATCTATCTATCTATCTATCTAAGGGTCAGTGACTATCTATCTATCTATCTATCTATCTATCTATCTGAGGGTCAATATCTATCTATCTATATATCTGAGGATCAATATCTATCTATCTATCTATCTATCTATCTGAGGATCAATATCTATCTATCTATATATCTGAGGATCAATATCTATCTATCTATCTATCTATCTATCTATCTGAGGATCAATATCTATCTATCTATCTATCTATCTATCTATCTCTATCTATCTATCTATCTATCTATCTATCTATCTATCTATCTATCTATCTATCTATCTATCTATCTATCCGAGGGTCAATATCTATCTATCTATATATCTGAGGATCAATATCTATCTATCTATCTATCTATCTATCTATCTGAGGATCAATATCTACCTATCTATCATCTATCTATCTATCTATCTATCTATCTATCTATCTATCTATCTATCTATCTATCTATCTATTTATCTATCTGAGGGTCAATAACTATCTATCTATCTATCTATCTATCTGATGGTCAATATCTATCTATCTATCTTTTTATCTGTGGGTCATACTCTATCTATCTATCTATCTATCTATCTATCTATCTATCTATCTGAGGGTCAATATCTATCTGTCTATCTATCTATCTATCTATCTGAGGGTCAATATCTATCTATCTATCTATCTATCTATCTATCTATCTATCAATCTATCTATCTATCTGAGGGTCAATATCTATCTATCTATCTATCTATCTATCTATCTATCTATCTATCTAATCTATTTGATAGACTGAATGGTTTTATAATCTCTAAACTTTGAACTTTGAAAACTACTACTTATAATTACATCAAACTAAAAACCTTAAATCTTCAAACTTTTACAACTACTTCAAACTTTATGCTAGGCTTTCTCAAGCCAACCTAAAGTTTGTACTCAAACTTTTTAATCTAGTTATTATTATTATTATTCTGAGACTAAATTTCTAAATGTAACTCCTCCTAGAGCTTTTAAGCTACATGCACCAAACTCGGCACAGACCTTCAGACTAATCCCGAATAGTGTGCTATATCTTTTCTAACTGATCGGACTTACGGTTTTCCTAAAAATGACGATCAAAACTCGGAAAAACTCCCATTGATTAACATTGCGGAATGTTCATAAATTTAAATCCCAACTGACGTTTTCACACACACAGACGAAAAAGGGCCTGTCAGCCCTGCGTCTCTCCCTCTCTCTCTCCCTCAGAGGATTTCTTTTATCAAGCAGCCAATAAGTAATGACCTAAAATCTTCATAGCCACAGTATAGTAGCTTCCAGGTTGACTTGATTCACTCAGTATGGAAAGGAGGCTTGATAAGTATCACCCTGGTAACTGCATAGCAACCAGACAGGGTTACCCTAGCAACCAAATAACAAATCACATATTTCTGCACCAGAAAATCATACAGACATCCTGTTTCACTTATTTCACTCAGGATGGAAAGTAGCCTTGATATGTATCACTCTGGTAACTGCCTAGCAACCAGATGGGGTTACCCTAGCAACCAAGTAACAAATCACATATCTCTGCACCAGAAAATCATACAGACTTCCTGTTTCACTTATTTCACTCAGGATGGAAAGTAGCCTTGATATGTATCACTCTGGTAACTGCCTAGCAACCAGATGGGGTTACCCTAGCAACCAAGTAACAAATCACATATCTCTGCACCAGAAAATCGTAGTGACTTCCTGTTTCACTTATTTCACTCAAGATGGAAAGTAGCCTTGATATGTATCACTCTGGTAACTGCCTAGCAACCAGATGGGGTTACCCTAGCAACCAAGTAACAAGTCACATATCTCTGCACCAGAAAATCATAGAGACTTCCTGTTTCACTTATTTCACTCAGGATGGAAAGTAGACTTGATATGTATCCCTCTGGTAACTGCCTAGCAACCAGATGCGGTTACCCTAGCAACCAAGTAACAAATCACATATCTTTGAATCAGAACATCGTAGAGACTTAGGGGTTGACATATTTCACACAGGATTGCAAGGAGCCTTATGAGTATCACCTTAGTAAATGCCTAGCAACCAGATGGGGTTACCCTAGCAACCAACTAACAAATCACATATCTCTGCACCAGAAAATCGTAGAGACTTCCGGGTTGGCATAATTCACTCAGGATGGAAAGGAGGCTTGATAAGTATCACTCTGGTAACTGCCTAGCAACGACAAGGGCTTACCCTAGCAACCAAGTAACAAATCACTTAACTCTGCAACAGAAAATCGTAGAGACTTCCTGTTTCACTTATTTTACTCAAGATGGAAAGTAGCCTTGATATATATCACTCTGGTAACTGCCTATCAACCAGATATGGTTACCCTAGCAACCAAGTAACAAATCACATATCTATGCAACAGAAAATCATAGAGACTTCCGGGTTGACTTTATTCACTCAGAATGAAAAGGAGGCTTGATAAGGATCACCCTGGAAACTGCCTAGCAACCAGATTGGGTTACCCTAGCAACCAAGTAAAAAATGATATATCTATCTGTCTATCTGTCTATCTATCTATCTATCTATCTTTCTGATGGTCAATATCTATCTATCTATCTATCTATCTATCTATCTATCTGAGGGTCAATATCTATCTATCTATCTATCTAACTATCTGCGGGTCAATAACTATCTGTCTATCTATATATCTGACGGTCAATATCTATCTATCTATCTAAGGGTCAATGACTATCTATCTATCTATCTATCTATCTATCTGAGGGTCAATATCTATCTATCTATCTATCTAACTATCTGCGGGTCAATAACTATCTATCTATCTATCTATCTATCTATCTATCTATCTATCTGTGGTTCATACTCTATCTATCTATATCTCAGGGTCAATGACTATCTATCTATCTATATATCTGACGTCAATATCTATCTATCTATCTAAGGGTCAATGACTATCAATCTATCTTTCTATCTTTCTATCTTTCTATCTATCTATCTATCTGATGATTAATATCTATCTATCTGTCTATCTATCTATCTGATGGTCAATAACTATCTATCTATCTATCTATCTATCTATCTATCTATCTATCTATCTGATGGTCAATAACTATCTATCTATCTATCTATCTATCTGAGGGTCAATATCTATCTATCTATCTATCTATCTATCTATCTATCTATCTATCTATCTATGGGTCATACTCTATCTATCTATCTATCTATCTATCTATCTATCTATCTATCTGAGGGTCAATATCTATCTATCTATCTATCTATCTATCTATCTATCTGAGGGTCAATATCTATCTATCTATCTATCTATCTATCTATCTATCTATCTATCTAATCTATTTGATAGACTGAATGGTTTTATAATCTCTAAACTTTGAACTTTGAAAACTACTACTTATAATTACATCAAACTAGAAACCGTAAATCTTCAAACTTTTACAACTATTTCAAACTTTATGCTAGGCTTTCTCAAGCCAACCTAAAGTTTGTACTCAAACTTTTTAATCTAGTTATTATTATTATTATTCTGAGACTAAATTTCTAAATGTAACTCCTCCTAGAGCTTTTAAGCTACATGCACCAAACTCGGCACAGACCTTCAGACTAATCCCGAATAGTGTGCTATATCTTTTCTAACTGATCGGACTTACGGTTTTCCTAAAAATGACGATCAAAACTCGGAAAAACTCCCATTGATTAACATTGCGGAATGTTCAGAAATTTAAATCCCAACTGACGTTTTCACACACACAGACGAAAAAGGGCCTGTCAGCCCTGCGTCTCTCCTTCTCTCTCTCCCTCAGAGGATTTCTTTTATCAAGCAGCCAATAAGTAATGACCTAAAATCTTCATAGCCACAGTATAGTAGCTTCCAGGTTGACTTGATTCACTCAGTATGGAAAGGAGGCTTGATAAGTATCACCCTGGTAACTGCATAGCAACCAGACAGGGTTACCCTAGCAACCAAATAACAAATCACATATTTCTGCACCAGAAAATCATACAGACATCCTGTTTCACTTATTTCACTCAGGATGGAAAGTAGCCTTGATATGTATCACTCTGGTAACTGCCTAGCAACCAGATGGGGTTACCCTAGCAACCAAGTAACAAATCACATATCTCTGCACCAGAAAATCATACAGACTTCCTGTTTCACTTATTTCACTCAGGATGGAAAGTAGCCTTGATATGTATCACTCTGGTAACTGCCTAGCAACCAGATGGGGTTACCCTAGCAACCAAGTAACAAATCACATATTTCTGCACCAGAAAATCGTAGTGACTTCCTGTTTCACTTATTTCACTCAAGATGGAAAGTAGCCTTGATATGTATCACTCTGGTAACTGCCTAGCAACCAGATGTGATTACCCTAGCAACCAAGTAACAAATCACATATCTCTGCAACAGAAAATCAGAGAGACTTCCGGGTTGACTTATTTCACTCAGGATGGAAAGTAGCCTTGATATGTATCACTCTGGTAACTGCCTAGTAACCAGATGTGGTTACCCTAGCAACCAAGTAACAAATCACATATCTTTGAACCAGAACATGGTACAGACTTAGGGGTTGACATATTTCACACAGGATTGCAAGGGGCCTTATGAGTATCACTTTGGTAACTGCCTAGCAACCAGATGTGGTTACCCTAGCAACCAAGTAACAAATCACATATCTTTGCACCAGAAAATCGTAGAGACTTCCTGTTTCACTTATTTCACTCAGGATGGAAAGGAGGCTTGATATGTATCACTCTGGTAACTGCCTAGCAACCAGATGTGGTTACCCTAGCAACCAAGTAACAAATCACATATCTTTGAACCAGAACATTGTAGAGACTTAGGGGTTGACATATTTCACACAGGATTGCAAGGGGCCTTATGAGTATCACCTTGGTAACTGCCTAGCAACCAGATGGGGTTACCCTAGCAACCAACTTACAAATCACATATCTCTGCACCAGAAAATCGTAGAGACTTCCTGTTTCACTTATTTCACTCAGGATGGAAAGTAGCCTTGATATGTATCACTCTGGTAACTGCCTAACAACCAGATGGGGTTACCCTAGCAACCAAGTAACAAATCACATATCTCTGCACCAGAAAATCGTAGTGACTTCCTGTTTCACTTATTTCACTCAGGATGGAAAGTAGCCTTGATATGTATCACTCTGGTAACTGCCTAGCAACCAGATGTGATTACCCTAGCAACCAAGTAACAAATCACATATCTCTGCAACAGAAAATCAGAGAGACTTCCGGGTTGACTTATTTCACTCAGGATGGAAAGTAGCCTTAATATGTATCACTCTGGTAACTGCCTAGCAACCAGATGTGATTACCCTAGCAACCAAGTAACAAATCACATATCTCTGCAATAGAAAATCATAGAGACTTCCGGGTTGACTTTATTCACTCAGGATGGAAAGTAGCCTTGATATGTATCACTCTGGTAACTGCCTAGCAACCAGACGGGGTTACCCTAGCAACCAAGTAACAAATCACATATCTCTGCACCAGAAAATCGTAGAGACTACCTGTTTCACTTATTTCACTCAGGATGGAAAGTAGCCTTGATATGTATCACTCTGGTAACTGCATAGCAACCAGACAGGGTTACCTTAGCAACCAAGTAACAAATCACATATCTTTGAACCAGAACATCGTAGAGACTTAGGGGTTGACATATTTCACACAGGATTGCAAGGAGCCTTATGAGTATCACTTTGGTAACTGCCTAGCAACCAGATGTGTTTACCCTAGCAACCAAGTAACAAATCACATATCTCTGCACCAGAAAATCATAGAGACTTCCTGTTTCACTTATTTCACTCAGGATAGCAAGGTGTCTTGAAAAGTATCACTCTGGTAACTGCCTAGCAACGACAAGGGCTTACCCTAGCAACCAACTAACAAATCACATATCTCTGCACCAGAAAATCGTAGAGACTTCCTGTTTCACTTATTTCACTCAGGATGGAAAGGAGGCTTGATATGTATCACCCTGGTAACTGCATAGCAACCAGACAGGGATACCCTAGCAACCAAGTAACAAATCACATATCTATGCAACAGAAAATCATAGAGACTTCTGGGTTGACTTAATTCACTCAGAATGAAAAGGAGGCTTGATAAGGATCACCCTGGAAACTGCCTAGCAACCAGATTGGGTTACCCTAGCAACCAAGTAAAAAATGATGTATCTATCTGTCTATCGATCTATCTATCTATCTATCTTTCTGAGGGTCAATATCTATCTATCTATCTAACTATCTATCTATCTATCTATCTATCTCAGGGTCAATGACTATCTATCTATCTATATAGATCTGACGGTCAATATCTATCTAAGGGTCAATGACTATCTATCTATCTATCTGAGGCTCAATATCTATCTATCTATCTGAGGGTCAATATCTATCTATCTATCTGAGGATCAATATCTATCTATCTATCTGAGGATCAATATCTATCTATCTATCTATCTATCTGATGGTCAATAACTATCTATCTATCTATCGATCTATCTATCTGATGGTCAATATCTATCTATCTATCCATCTATCCATCTATCTATCTGTGGGTCATACTCTATCTATCTATCTATCTATCTATCTATCTGAGGGTCAATATCTATCTATCTATCTATCTATCTGTGGGTCATACTCTATCTATCTATCTATCTATCTATCTATCTAATCTATTTGATAGACTGAATGGTTTTATAATCTCTAAACTTTGAACTTTGAAAACTACTACTTATAATTACATCAAACTAGAAACCGTAAATCTTCAAACTTTTACAACTACTTCAAACTTTATGCTAGGCTTTCTCAAGCCAACCTAAAGTTTGTACTCAAACTTTTTAATCTAGTTTTAATTGTTAGTCTATGTTCTCATGCATCAGATGGACCCTTTGGAGTGTTTTTCCCTTTGTTTGCGTGGCGTCACCTTAGTTTTTTTAGTGTCTCTTGTCATAAGTTCTGTGTTTTTAGGAAGGCATGTCAAGTTAAATGTAGTTTGAAACATTGAGAAATGCATCTCGAGATTCATGCATTCTTTTGTGCTCCATCCAGCTGTTTTTGAGAGCAAGACCACATCTGTGGTAGGCTGAGCTGCCATTACTTGTTAGTTTAATGAAGTGTGTTGCCTGTACAGCTGGAGTTCCTCTTACTGCCACAGATTTGTAAAAACGCCAAGACTTTAAAAATCTGGTCACCCTAATCATAAAAGAACCATAAAAGTAGTCAATAAGAGATGTGAACTATGCTATGTAAGTACATACTGTAAATCATGTGAAGCCATATGATAGCTTGGTGTGAAGAAAAGACTCAAATTTAACTCATTATTCACTGAACATCTCGCTTGACAGCTTTCGTCACTATTCACCTAAATATTAAGGAAATTGAGCATTACTCTACGTGACAGGTTTCAGGTCAGTCTCAAGTAAAATGTGGAAGCAGGAACCAGCTCACACTCTTTAGCTTCTTTTATTACAGGTTGCTTTCCAGCGCACAGACTCATCGGTAATAATCAAAACACACATCGGTAATAATCAAAGTAACTCTTCTTTCTCACAGAGACAGTGTCATCTCGGGACTCTAGCTCCTCTCTTCTCCACTGTGGCTGTGGTTCTGCTCCTTTATCTCCCTCCAGCTCTCACTGTAACACAAAACAGCTGTCAGAGATAATTTCCCACAGGTGATAATCCTTACCACTCTCGTCTCCAGAACTCGGCCTCCATTCACAAACCGGTGCTCGGTCACAGCCCCACCATCACATACCCCCATCGCCCAACTCGGGCCGGGTAACCATCCGGCCTGTCACTCCCCCTCCCCCAATTCCTGTAGAGGAAATCAGCCACAGCCATCTGTGCCCCTGGCCTGTGGACCACCTCTAACTTAAAAGGCTGAAGAGCCAGATACCAATGGGTGATCCGTGCTTTGGCATCTTTCATGCGATGGAGTTACTGGAGCAGGGCGTGGGCCAAACAAAGAGAAAAGGGCCATCCCATGAGGTAGTACCGAAGGGACAGGACCACCCAATTGATGGCCAGACACTCCTCCTTTCCTGCGGATGAAGCGCACCGGACGCTCCTCCCCCTCAACCACCTGGTACAACACGGCCCCAACCCCCCTGTCTGACATGTTGGTCTGTAAAACAAAAGAAAGAGAGAAATCAGGAGAGTGTAACAGCGACCCACCACAAAGTGCAGCTTTCAGTTGCTTGAACGCTTCTTGACACCTATTCCGTCCACTGGACTGGAACTGGTGCCCCCTTTTTAGTCAGATCTGCAGTGTTGTAGTACTCAAGGTCTTTTTGAAGGTCTCATCTCGGAATCGACCACATTTTTTAATACATTTTTAGTATTTTATTTCAAGACCAATCAAGACCACAACTGCACGGATACCACAAAATTGACAGTGAATTGTCTGATTTATTTGTTAACTCCATCCTGTAATTGGATGTAAAACTTCCTGACTCATTTCTAATTTGAAATTTTGTTTGTCACAGCTGTCACCCCTCCCCATATGAAATTCCTCAAAATAAATAAATACCTTTTTTCTGTGTTTTAATGAAGGCATAGAGATGGTAGAAGAGTTTTAAAGTTCAGCCAATTCAGTATATTTTCCATTACAAATTACTTTATGCAACCACTTGAAATGTTTTGTCCATCATAACATTATTGTTGTAGTGACTGCATCTGAGATTGTCAACCCGCGCATTTTATCTCTAAGTCTTGTTGAGCGCATTACTGCGGAGACATAGTGCGTGTGGAGGCTTCACGCTCTTCTCTGCGGCATCTACGCACATCCACCACGTGCCCCACTGAGAGCAAACCACATTATAACAACCACGAGAAGGTTAATTTGGAAAGCAACCTGTAATAAAATAATCTAAAGAGTGTGAGCTGGTTCCCGCGTCCCCATGTGACTCTACCTTTCTATAGCAACCGGGCCAATTTGGTTGCTTAGGAGACCTGGCTGGAGTCACTCATGCCCTGAATTTGAATTTGTGACTCCAGGGGTGGTAGCCAGCATCTTTACTCGCTGAACTACCCAGGCCCCCCCTAAAATTAATGTTCTAAAAAACTCTTGTCTGCTGTCAAATGCAATTATGCTTCATCATCACACTTGTGGTAAAAACATTCAGACAGCGGACCAAATGAATGAATGAATAGTATACAACAGGTGTATTGTTTTACTCAAAGACTAAAAGCCATTTATTAGTGCACAGCATAGAGTTACAGATGTTATGAACAGATGTGGCTTTCTTGAGTTTTTCTCATGAATATGAGAAACTGTTACATATGATTACTAAAAGCAAATTCTTCTGTTTTAAAAGTCCAAAAATAGTGTGATACGATGTGTATATTCGGAAGTACTGTAATCTTCATGGAGCGCATTTGACATCTGAACTGGTGAATGGAGGCCGGGCGGCTGCTTCCAGGTCCTAGTGCCTGCCAGATCCAACCTCTGTCAGTGCGACTTGTGTTTTTTTCAACAATGCGATTTTGACCCGGTGCAACTTATAGGTGCGACTTAATTCTGAAAAATACAGTAAATAAATAAATAAATAAATAATGTATTTGCTGTGGACTTGCAAGAATTAATTTGCAATAACAAATCTACAAATTGGACAAAACACAAATTTGTTGGTTTTTCATTTTCTAATTAGCACTCTTGGCATCTGTGACCTCATCATACAGTGTACCCATGTTATTTGGATTTTTTGTATAGCAGAATTTCAAACATTACGAGGTCACGCTACTAAAACATGGACAAGTTCTTGAAAAGGAAAACTATTAACGATGGTTATATGGGATAGTGGTGTGCCATGGGATTTTTTAATCGGTAAAAGTGTGCCGTGGCAAAAAGAGTTCATCTGCAAAAAAGTATCCAAAAGAAAACACAGCAGTATGTAAATTCTGCACTGCAATGCTTACCGAGATGGCTGGGACCATGTAAAAATTTATTGGCACTTAGAAAGGAAGCATAAAGAAAGGTAAGCTAAGTGTATGTGATGCTGGCAAAGCTAGCTAGCTAACATTAGCAATCTGCCTCTTGCTGCATTCCATTCAACTCAGAAAGTTACTATATTGTTTAAGAAATAAACAGAGAAAAGTGAAGATTTGTGTATTGAATAATTGTTTGCTATATTCTAAACTTGGAAAATGAATGTTGAATAAAGATGGTTAAGTTGATTTCAGCTCCTTAGTTTTTGTTTTTATTTGTTTGCTGATAGAAAACAAAGGAAAATTCATGCACATAAAATTCACCTCTGCCTTTTGATTATTTTATCAAGACATTTCTCATGGTACACTGATACACACACACACACACAGATAGTGCCAATAGTGTCTATATATATATATATATATATAGCAATAAAATAGGTGAATGAAGAGGAATCTTCATTAGTTTTTTGTGGGTGTTTTTATGGGAATGTGGATCTTTCAGATCAATTAGAGGAGTGCCTATGGTTTGCATGTTCCACATTTTATCATAGGTGTGTCATGCAGTGTGGGACTTGGTCTTGACTCTGCCTCGCCCTCGCCCTGCCTTGGTCTCAACCCCTTGAATCCTAGTTTTGTCTCTGTCTTGATACACTCTGATCTTGGTCTTGACTTTGTCTCAGTTTAGGTGGTCTTGACTACAACACTGCAGATCTTTCAGCAAATTGCCCAGTGTGTGGAGATTTGCTCTCAGGTCAAGAACGTATTCACTTTTGCTATTTGAAGGTCCCTCCTCCCAATTTTCCCCTGGGAACTCGAGCATGTTGCACGGTTGATGCCCATACAATAATTTGAATGGGGAGGACCCCGTGGAGGCATACAGGACCTCGAGCCACTTGTCCCAGTTTCGATCGTCTTCTTGCACAAACTTACGAATCAGATTCTTTAGTGTCTGATTAAATCGTTTGATATTTTGGGATGGTAAATGCTGATCCGAATCTGTTTAATCCCCAATAATTTGTACAATTTGCATATTGTACATGAGATAAACAACATTCCTTAGAAATCCCCACTTGGGAGATTATTTTGAAGAGTGCTTCCACAACACTGCATGCAAAGACGTTGTGCAGATATATTGCTTCCAGATATTGCATTGCATAGTCCATCATAACACACAAAGCGAAGCCCGAGTGCCATCCACTCTAATGGCATTAAGAGGTCCATGCCAATACTCTCGAAAGGGCCCACCATCAATTTAAGGGGGCGCGATGGCCGGCCACGGGATTCACCAACTGACATTCATGGCATGCCACACACCACCTGCGAACATCTCAGTGAATGCCCGGCCAATAGAAGCGGGTCATCAGATGCTTTAGTGTTTTTTCATGCCCTAAGTGACCCCCCATTGGATTATAATGAGCCGTCTGGAATAACATTTCCCAACGGCTTTTCAGTTCTAACAACTGGGTTGTATCCTCTTTCGTCTGAGTGTCCTGCATCACTCGATACAACTGATCCTTAATAGTCCAAAAATTATATCTAGCCAGAGGCATTGACCATCAATCACATTCATATGGTCAAAGTCGTGCAAAAGAGTTTCGTCTCGCGCCTGCTCCAGAGTGAAATCCCCTGCAGTGAATACTCTAAGGGCAGGGGAAGCCACAGCTTCCCCCTTCCTTGCATCATCCTGACATGGAACTGAAATGGACGGCCCTGGCACTGCCTCCCAAGCCAGTGAATCGCTGCTCACACAACGATATACTTTATTACAGGACTCATCCACACAAATTCCCCTAAATAAAGTTGTAAAATCTGGCCAATTCATACCCAAAATTTGTGGATGGGTGAAGCCTTGACACTATGATATTGTCCCCATAATTGAATTACGCCGTCAATAAAGGGTCATTTTGAACATCCCCATGAACACACCTCACCTTTGGCCTGCACCCAATACCTCAGAATGAACCAAGCTTTCAGGCTTGGTTCAGAAAGAATTAGGCTTTACGACCACACCTGCAGCAACAGATTCACCAACCAGGGGAAGAGAAAGGAGAGAGATAGGGGAAATCGGTGGTTGAAAGATCCCTGGCCCGGAGAACCATTTTAGGGGGCACACCTTCTCATTTCTGGGGAGTCGGAACAGGACGAGGACAAGAGGAAGGGGTGAATGAGAGAGAGAAAGAGAGAGAGAGAGAGAGAGAGAAGAGCCCCTTGAGCTGCAGCCAAGTGGTCCTCAGCAAGCTGGACAGCTGCATCCAGCGATGCCAGATGGTGGCATTGGACCCAGTCCACCATCCATTTAAGTACCCAGGTGATAAACTGCTCCAGAACCACCAGATCAACTACAGCCACAGTGTCGCATTCTGCTGCCAGTAGGAGTCATGGAGCTGTTGAGCTAAGGGAAATGGGAGGCCAAGCTCTCCAAATATCAGAGAACGTAAACGCTGACCCGCTACAGGATGGCTCTCGTAATCCAGGAGGTTGGTCAACAGAAGCTTTGGGCCACAATTTAGGCTTTCCTGGTCAACTACGGCAAGAGGCGGACTGCCCACTGGTTGTTGGGCCATCTCCAGGATTTGGCCGTCTGCTCGAACAGCTCGATAAAAGCCTCCAGGTTGTCTTGTCCTGCCAGTCCTCCATCGCTAATAATCAAAGTAACTCTTCTCTTTCATAGAGACAGCGTGGTCTCAGGACTCTAGCTCCTCTCTACTCCACTGCAGCTCTGGCTGCTCCTTTATCTCCCTCTAGCTCTCACTGTAACACAAAACAGTTGTCACATATAATTTGCCACAGGTGATAATCCTTACTGCTCTCATCTCCTGAACTCACCTTCCATTTACAAACCAGTGCTCGACCACACCCCCACCACCACATTCTACAAATAACTTATTTCGTTGTCTACTGAATAAAGAAAGTCATTCATGTTTGAAAAGAGATAAGGGTGCTTAAATAATGAGAGAATGTTTATTTATGTATGAACTATACCTTTAAGAGTCAACCTATTACATTTCATCCATGCCCCATATGCTCTGAAACTCACAGAGGAAAAGATTATTTTTCATAATATCATCTTTTCTATAGTTTGCTGTTCCAGGCTGGAATTCTATTGTATTGCAATGATTTGAAAGAGCAGTTACATTTATTCATTTAGTTGACGCATACAGGCCACTAAGCTCAAATGTGCTACAAAGAGACAAAATCATCTCTGTTCAAATAACTCAATATTTAAGTTCAATATTTGTGTGCAAAGAGACAAAGGCAGAGAGAGAAATCTAATTCTGCACAACATTAACCTTCTCTATTGGCCTGAAGACCAGCTCATTCTGAACACCTGCTTCATTAACTCAGATCAGCTATTCACTCACACCTCTTAAGGTTGATTTGATTGAATTACAAGAAATGTGAGAGCTCTTGCTGTTCAGCTAACACTGCATCTGCACTGCATGCAAAGGCTGCTATGATGCAAAGCCGTAGCCATAGTTTTGATATAATCAACAAAGCTATCTACACTGCACTGCAAATAAGCTGCATCCCAAATCACATACTTCTGCACTATTCTAAAGCATGTGGAATAGTAAAAAATGCTTCTTCTCATTGCATTTTTACAAATGTGAATTGAATGCTTTATTATCACCACATGCTGTGTGAATATGTTCAGTACTTGAGATAGAAGTGTTGGAATGAGGTTCTGTTTAAACATTACTTCCATCAGCTGTAAAATGGCAAATCATTTGGGTATTATAGTTATAATTAAATTAAATTCTCACTTAGCTAATGCTGTTATAATTATACTGGGGACCTTCTAACTTGGTGCATTACTAAAATATACATTTTATTGTAAAACATCTTTTATCAGCTTGGTCATATTTTAGCTTTTAAAAATGTACAAATTCCATGTATTCCATGTATTGTCTTGAAATATCAGATTGATATTACACATGCACATGCACACACACATATATATATATATTAGGGCTGTCAATCGATAAAACATTTTAATCAAATTAATTACACGATGTCCCGATTAATTAATCGCGATTAGTCGCATATACAAATATTTTCTGAGAAAGCCCTCATATAACAATAACTCAATATATAATGATTATACGTATTTATATCAATATATAATTATATATAGTTATCTTTAAATATAAAAAAAACAGCTGAAATGTCACTTACTGCCCTCTGGAGTAAACAGGTGGTACTACAAGCTTGCATTTCTCAGGGATCTTCCTTATTATGGTCCGTGGGAATGTGATTAAATGTGTAAATTTTTTAACATGTTTTTTGTAAAATTAATCGCACTGGAATCATGCGTTAAATCGAAAGCCCTAATATATATATATATATATATATATATATATATATATTAGGGTTGTCAGTTGATTCAAATTTTTTATCAAATTAATGACATGCATAAATATTTGCTAAGAAACCCACTTAAATTACTACAATTCTATATATAATGACTAAATTATAAAATAGCAGTGCTGATTTAGGGCCATATAGCATGACTGCGAGTGTGATATTGCTTATATACCAGTATAAACAGTTCAATGAACAAGTACATTTTTGAAAATATTTGTGCCTCTAAGGAACCGGATAATCAGATCGTGCTTCCCTAGGGGCTTACTGTCCATTGCGTCGTGTTGAGCTGATAGGGCGGCTACATAAACCTTTAAGGTGGAGGAGGATACCCTCCACTCCAACCTCTCTTGCAGAAACGAGAGCACTGACCCAACTGCACATCTCTGCGAGTCTTCAGAGCGGGAAGAACATCAATTTGTTCTTAGCGACTCTCGAGAGTGAGTCATCAAGGCAATTGAGTATGCCCACTTCCCTTAGCGGGGCAAGGGCTGCCTCTGCAACCTTCGTGAAGACGCAAGGAGACAGGGACATGCCGAAGGGGAGCACTTTGTACAGATACGCCCGACCGTCGAACGCGAACCATAGGAAGGGTCGCGTCGAGGCAAGATAGAGACGTGGAAGTACGTGTCCTTCAGGTCTACTGCTGCAAACCAATCTTGATGCCGGACGCAAGTTAGAATGTGTCTTTGCGTGAGCATTTTGAACGGGAGTTTGTGTAAGGACTTGCAAGTCCAAGATCGGTCGTAAGCCGCCGCCTTTCCCCTGGAGGGACAGGCTCTATTGCGTCTTTGAGCAAAACTGTCGCGATCTCCACATGCAGGGTGTTGGAGTCTTCGCCGCGCACCGAGGTAAAGTGGACGCCGGCGAAAGGGGGTGGGGGCCTGGCGAACTGAATCACGTAGCCGAGTCGGATGGTCCTGGACAACCAGCGTGACGGGTTTTAGGTGAGAGCCATGCGTCCAAGCTCCGTGCGAGGGGCACTAAGGGGACGATCATTTTTGACATACCTGTCGAGGCTTTGCAGCTGGCAGAGCAGGTAGTGTGGCGTCAGAAGGCAAAAGCACATCCCAAGGCTTTGGTGCTGAGAGAAGACACAAAGCACTTACCTTGCTCCATACACCCAGCAGGGGGCAGGTTAGTGACTGAGGAGGAGGTATGGTGTAGTTAACCTCTGGACTCGTCAGAACCAGCCAGCCGGGGGGCAGCAGTCGTGGGTCCGGAGGTGAGAGGTCCGTGTCTGGGGTGCTGGGACTGCTGGAGTGTGGTACCGCTGTTGCCATGAGAACAGCATTTGCAGTCTCTTTACTAGCTCCGGAGCAAACATTTCATTCCCTGGGTCGTCCATCTCAGGAACACTTGGGAGCCTTCCGGGTCCTTGAGGACGTTCGGGAGACTGGGGGCGTGCGCTTCCTGTGGGGCGCTCGCTGCTGGGGCTAAGAGCTAGGCCTATGTTGAGGCGGAGCTGCCTGACATTTGGAAACTGCAGGAGGATGCCCTCGGCGAGCAGACAGATGTGGGAAATGGCCTCTATCTGTTTCCTCACCGCTGAGAACTGCTGGGCAAAGTCGTCAAATGTGTCACCGAATAGACAGAACTGGGAGACGGGGGCGTTGAGGAAGCGTGCTTTGTCTACATCCCGCATCTCTACCAGGTTCAGCCATAGATGACGCTCATGGACCACGAGGGTGGCCATCGCCTGCCCAAGTATCTGCACTGTGACCTTCATGGCACTGAGGGCAAGGTCGGTTGCAGAGCGCAGTTCCTGCAACACGTTGGGTTCAGGACTACCCAAGTGCAGATCTTTGAATGCCTTGGCCTGGTGAGCTTGCAGGATGGCCATGGCATGCAGGGCGGAGACTGCCTGTCCAGTGCCACCAGGCTTTGGTGGTCAGTGATGTTGTCATCCTACAGGCCTTGGAGGAGAGCACTGGGCGATCCTGCCAGGTAGCGGCGTTCTCGGGATACAGGTGGAACACAACTGCTCTGTCCACCTGGGGGACCTCAGAGTACCCGTGGGCTGCCCCGCCGTTGAGGGTAGTGAGAGCGGATGAGCGAGGAGGTCGATTGCTGGCAGGGGGGGGTAGCTGTGTGTGGTGCCCAGACCCGAGGGACCAATCATCTAGATGGAGGGGTGAGCCGCTCTCACCTCGATCCTGGAAGGAAGTCAACGAGCATGCCAGGGGGCGGGTGGTTCGTGGGGATCTACCCGGCGAAACAGAGCCTGCTGCCATCCCCAAATTGTCTCCATTGCCAGCCGGGTCATCCTCAATCCCATGGGAAGAAGGACCGACGCAGGGGGCGGCTGGAGTGGCATTCCTCCTTAAGAAGGACCGCAACATTGCCATGGTGAGTTTGTCACAGTGAGAACATGAACCATCCACAAATGCCATCCCTTCAAAGGAAAACTCCATGTAGAGTCAACCCATGGAAGGCTGCTGATCCAGACAACATTCTTGGCAGGGTGCTCAGAGGATTTGCAGACCAGCTGGCAGATGTTCTTACAGACATCTTCAACATCTCTCTGAGCAGCGCCATTGTTCCTACATGCTTCAAGGCCACCACCATCGTCCCCATGCAAAAGATGTCTTCTGTGTCCTGCCTCAACGACTACCGTCCCGTCGCACTCACACCTATCATCATGAAGTGCTTCGAGAGACTCTTCATGAGGCACATTAAGACCCAGCTGCCCCTCTCACTAGACCCACTGCAGTTTTCATATCGTCCCAACCGTTCAACAGATGATGCCATCACCACCATCCTCCATCTGTCCCTAACCCACCTAGATAAAAAGGACTCATATGTTCGAATGCTGATCATAGACTTCAGCTCAGCATTCAACACAATTCCTCAGCACCTGATTGGAAAGCTGAACCTACTGGGCCTGGACACCTCCCTCTGCAACTGGATCCTGGACTTCCTGAAAGGGAGACCTCAGTCTATTCGGATCGGGAACAGCATCTCCACCACTACCACACTGAGCACCGGGGCCCCCCAGGGCTGTGTGCTCAGTCCACTGCTGTTCACTCTGCTGACTCATGACTGTGCAGCAATGCACAGCTCGAACCAAATCATCAAGTTTGCCAATGACACAACTGTGGTGGGCCTCATCAGCAAGAACAACGACTCAGCATACAGAGAGGAGTTACAGCGGCTAACGGACAGGTGTAGAGCTAACAACCTGTCTCTGAATGTGAACTAAACAAAAGAGATGTTTGTTGACTTTAGGAGAGCACAGACAGCTTGGTGGTGGTGTAGTGGGCTAAAGCACATAACTGTTAATCAGAAGTTTGCTGGTTCGATCCCTACAGCCACCACCATTGTGTCCTTGAGCAATGCACTTAACTTCAGGTTGCTCCAGGGGGATTGTCCCTGTAATAAATGCACTGTAAGTTGCTTTGGATAAAAGCGTCAGCCAAATGCATAAATGTAAATGTTCTCGCTGAACATCGATGGCTCCTCTGTGGAGAACGTCAAGAGCACCAAATTCCTTGGTGTTCACCTGGCAGAGAACCTCACCTCGTCCCTCAACACCAGCTCTATTACCAAGAAAGCCAAGCAGCATCTCCACTTTCATCGAAGGCTGAGGAAAGCACATCTGGTTTGGAACTTGCACCGTTTCGGAACACAAAGCCCTGCAGAGGATAGTGAGGACAGCTGAGAAGATCATTGGGGTCTCTCTTCCCTCCATCAAAGACATTTACACAAAACACTGCATCCGCAAAGCAACCAGCATTGTGGATGACCCCACACACACCCCTCACACAAACTCTTCACCCTCCTGCCGTCTGGCAAGAGGTACCGAATCATAAGGGCCCTCACGGCCAGACTGTGTAACAGCTTCTTCCCCCAAGCCATTAGACTCCTCAATACTCAGAGATTGGACTTACACACACTCACACACACACACACACACACACACACACACACGTGTCCTAAGTTGCACTTATAGTATGTTAAGTGGTATGTTGTGTTTACATTTGGCATTTTTAGAAACTTACATCTTTTTGCACTACTGTGTACTGGTCGGCGCTGCACTATCTCTCACTGTGTCTATTGTCCTGTTCATTTTAAGATATTTATTGTACTGTACTGTACTTTTTGCACACGTTTGCACGTGCACTTTATATAGGTATGTTATTTAGTCTGTGTAGTCTCATGTGGTGTGTGTTTGCCCTATGTTGTTTTATGTAGTACCATGGTCCTGGAGGAACGTTGTCTCGTTTCATTATGTACTGTACTAACTGTATATGGTTGAACAACAATAAAAAAACACTTGACTTGACTTGAATGTAACTAATCACCTTAACTTAAAATTAGATGGTATACATGTAAGTATTGTTGATAAAAAATGCTAAAATAATTTCCTTAGACAGAACTGTCGGTCTTTTAGGGTACCCCCAGCTAAAAGTTTCTGGAATTCACGCTTCCAGCACATTGAGTGGGAGGAGGCTTTTATGGTTTCCAGGAGATACTGTGTCATCAATAAGATTTGAGAGATTTCATTTAAAATTATTCATTGTATTTATCCAGTAAATCAGGTTATAAAAAGATTTAAGAAAGATATTGATTTGAAATGTGTGTTTTGTAATTTGAATGAAGAGAGCATTTGTCATCTTTTTTTTATGTATTTGCACCAAATTTTTCTGGTGTGATTTTAAGGTCTTTTTTAATGAGATTTCTGGATCTGATATTACTTTGGTGGACAAAAATATTATATTTTTTACGATAAGCCTTTAGAAAAGAACATTTGTTTTGTTCTTGATTTGTTTATTGTTTTAGGGAAATATCACATTCACAAATGTCATTGGTTAAAAAGTACACCTAGTTTTGTACAATTTAAGTTTGAGCTTTGTCAGTATCTTAAAGCATTGGAGGATGTAAGGAACACCAAAGCAAAAAACAGGAGAAAACAGGTGGTATTCCAAGCTTGAATTGCTTATATGGAAGGAATACTACTCATTACGGTCCGGGGATAAGATTAATTGCGCACATTTTTTGATCATATAATTTTTTATATAATTAATCACACTGAATTAACATGTTAAATAAGCAACCCAAATATATATATATATATATATATATATATATATATATATATATATATATATATATATATATATATACACACACAGTATATAGATATATAATATATATGTAAGCAATAAAAATAAACTAGTGCGATAATAAACTAGGGTCATTCCTCCCTATTTCATGGTAGCTGGTGTGCAACAGTCATTTACTATATTATCTGTAATCTCCTCCACCATTTTGAACAGAATGTCCTCTCCAATGTGGAAACTCTGTTAAGAGGTAAGCACATTGAGTTTGTGTAATTAATCAGGCTGTTGCATCTCTCAGCTGTGATGAGCCTTAATGCTTAAGTTGTTAGTTTAAAGCCGTTTAAAGCTATTTCCTAGCTTTAGTAATGTAGTAGTAATCCGAGCGATAATGTAGTGATGATGAATGAAAACACAGACTGACGCTGACTCACTTCACATCACCTGGTTCATATTACACACAATAATTGTCTTTTTCCACCACCTGCAGGCTAAAAAAATTTAAGTTAAAATTAAAGTTGTGTCTCAAAATTAAAGGTAAAGTGACACATATATCTTTTAACACACATGCACTGCTCTTAAACTTTAGTTTAAAACCACACAAACACAAGCATAGTGATACAAACAGGGAAGCGTTGGAGTGCTGATGGTGTCAGCAGTACTCATGGAACGTCCATCTTCCAATCAGATTTGAGGACCGGAACTAACTGTTGTATATATTTATATGTCTTAGGTATCTCATTGTACAGATATTGCTATGTATTGCCCAGGCCACATCTAGAGTCCTCATGCCTACATGCAGCATGCCTAAGGCACGTTCACACAGATGAGCAGGTCCTTTTGGTGTTTTTCAGAGTCAGTAGAAAGGTCTATTTAGTGTCCTAAGTTTTTATAACTGTGACATGAATTGCCTACCATCTGTAAGCTGTTAGTGTCTTAATGACCGTTCCACAGGTGCATGTTCATTCATTGTTTATGGTTCATTGAACAAGCATGGAAAACATTGTTTAATCCCTTTACAATAAAGATTTGTAAAGTTTAATCATCTTTAAAATACAGTGTCCTGAAAAAGGGACGTTCTCATATATATACATATATATATGTTTATTGTTAACATGCACAATATATATTTTGTTAAATGTTTAATGTTCACATTTACAATATGTATAACTAGTTCTAAATGTCTCTTTTAAAGTAGCAGCCATTCAGCGAACATCACACTGAAGTGTGACATATTACACATATTAACATAAAGGGGAGTCGAATGGCTCCTCTACTACATACATGCATACAAAGCAGTACACACCTGCAAGAAAACAATGCTATGTACAGTATGTGGCATGACAAAATTTGTAGGCTCTTGTTATTATTTACTTTTCTAATTTTTAATTTTGAAATCAACAAACAATCAACAGCTAATTCTAATAAATGATTGAAGCTGTTTACACTGAAAATGCTCCCATTATAATCAACAAAGTTGCCTAAACTGCAAGCAGTATGATATATCGCAGCAAAACTGGCATGCTAATCAACACGTCTACATTTTGAGTGATAACACAAAGCGATAAAGCTAGAACACTCCTGTTATAATCAACAAAGATGTTTTCACAGCAAGTAAGTTGAAACAACGCAACTGAACTAGAATACTCCCATTATAATCAATGACGCTGTCTGCACAAGTGCATAACATGAACATGAACATAGCATACATTGCGACAAAATGTATGTTCAACGTATGTTACGTTTCACTCTCAGTGTAGATGGGGGTGTTCATTTTACTGGGGTTTGGAGAGCTTATGTTTTGGATGAATCAGCTAAAGTGAGGATAAATCAGGGCAGATTAGCACTGCTGCCTCTTATGCTGTCAGTCAGAGCTGCAGATCTCAATATTCATGTGATTTAAATTAACCAGAGAGAATCCTCTCAAAAGAGAGATGAGACACATCAGAGGATGTGTAAGTGCCTCAGTCAATGCATCCTCATCCACCCAAAAATGAACATTCTGACATCATTTCCTCATTTTTATGTCATTCAAAAACCTCATGACATGGAACACAAAAGAAGTTGTTTTGCAAAATGTCTTTACTGCTTTCTCGTTACTATTCAAGTGAATGGTGAATGTAAAAAGCTCTATACTGTAAGTGTAATACTTGCTACTATATTACAAGTCTACTGATGCCATACTAACAAACAAAATGAAAACATAAAAACACATACAGTAAAACACACACTTGCACACTCACAAAGTGATCAATTTAGTGGTGTCTCTTATTTTGGAACATATCAGAATCAGCAGAGAAAGAGAGAGGGGGATTATGGATGATAAGAAGCCAAGCGATATAACTTCTTATCTTAGACAGATATATTTTTATCCCAATTACATGCCTGCTTAGGCACATGAAATACTCTTTGATTATGATTACTATACATCAATGCAAGACTGAGGTAGACAGAGAGAGACTTTTATCTGTAAATCAGGCTGATGCTGTATAAATTCACAGCACTTTCCAAGTTAAGTAACAACAGAGGAATATTTGATTTTAATCTCTTTCATCAAAACATTTTGTTCAGTTTTACAAACAAAATGCAATTCAAATGTCTTTTCTCTTTTGGAAGTAAACATTTTAAAGGTCGTCACTTCCAGTCAAGTTGTAATTTGCCCAATTATGCAAAAAGTGGGAAAATAGTATTTAACTGTGTGTGTATTTAGGAAACATAAAATGTTATCTATGAAATTAGCTTAGCAAGATAAATGAGATGGCTAATTTATTTAAAAAACATAAAAAATGTCATTTCCATCAGCGTAATTTCCACCACCGAATTCTATTTAACACAATGCAGAATTTGAGATGTACTGGAAATTACATAAATCCTATGTGATGCATGTTCACTGTTTTCAGCTAATTCTTGAATGTTGAGATGATATCAGCAGTTCGTGTGAAAGTTGGAGGCTCCACCACAGAGGAACAGAGAAAGTGAACGATTGTGAAATAGACTTTGTGATGGGACCACTAGGTGCGACTTGTTTGTAGACCCCAGAGTGTGAGTTGGAGCATAGACCTGTAGAAATGAACTGAAGTAAGTGGGTGCGTTTTGTAACGGTGGCAGCTCCCAGGAAACACAATTTAAATCAATAATAAAATAAATTGATTTAAATTAAATTGTTCGGGATCCAGACAGGAGTAAGCCTGTCAAAATACAAAATGATACCACAGATAAGCTCTAAAAGTCACCAGTTACATACAAAATAACTTGTCTTTTTCCTTTAACCTTTTAGCTCTCTACACCAACATAACATAAAATAATGAGGCAAGAGAAAAAGAGGTTTCTAGTTCATTTAGCAAAAAAACAAAAGTTTAAAACTTCCAAAACACATAACGTACCATTTTACACCTCAACTCTAACAATTGAGGAAAGGGGAAAACCAAAATAAATGAATAGCGATGTGGCAGAGGATCCGCTCCAATCCTGCATTTAAATCGGCAGATTCAAGAGTCCAGTTCTCATAGAACAACCATTTTTATAAAAAATCAATAAAGGGAAATACAACAATATTAAAAGTGAAATATTGTTCCCTCTAGTAGAAATTAATAAAAAAGGAATTCATATACTCACTATTGACTATTGACGAGGTGCATGAATGAATGCGTGGACGAAAGTGGCGTCGGTGTTTGTTTGTTTGTGTGTGTGTGTGTGTGTGTGTGTGTGTGTGAAGCAAGCCGTACAGCCGAACCGCTACACTTGGCAGCTTGGGGAAACATCTTTGAAAGAGGGTGTGAAGATACCTGGACTGAAACACACTTCAGCTCTTGAGTCCACTCCTGCTCTGTGCTGGAATTCTAATCTCTTGAGCACAATTCCTCGGAACACTCCCGAAATCGCTCCAGTACTAAACAGCATGCACCTAGCCTGTCTTTCTCTACTAAGGTACTCGCTTTGCTCTCGATCCCCTTCTTACTTTCCACACCTTTTCCTTTGATGACTCCACCTTATATATACACACACACACCATTACACCTCACATCTGTTAATTAAGTTACCATTTTGTTATTTCAGCTCCGCCACAGTTTCCTGAAGGCCAGAGTCAAAGCCTTGAATTTGATGTGGGCAGCTACAGGTGGCCAGTGAAGTAAAATCAAGAGTGGGGTGTCATGAGCCCTCTTTAGCTGATTGAAGACTAGGCATGCTGCTGCATTCTGGACCATCTGCAGTGGCTTAATTATATTAGCTGGCAGTAGTCCAGTCTTGAAATGACCACAGCTTGGACTAGGAGCTGTGTAGCATATTCAGACAAAAAAAGTCTGATTTTCCTGATGTTGTAGAGCGTGAATCTGCAAGACAGGGGAGTTGATGAGATGTGGGTGGTAAAATGAAGCTGGTCATCTACCACCACTCCTAGGTTCCGAGCTGTTCTTGTTGGTGTTAGTGTAGTTGAACCAAGATAAATAGCGAGGTTGTGGTCAACAGATTGGTTGGCTGGGATCATAAGGAGTTCTGTCTTGGCAAGGTTGAGCTGACGATGGCATTTCTTCATCCAGGCTGAAATGTCAGAGAGGCAGGCAGAGATACGAGCTGAGACCATCATACCTTATTGCTTAATTAATATTTAAAGTGGACAATAGTAATAGCGATGCTTTCCTTAGCAACCACCACTAATGATAATGGTAATGGTAATATATTTCTGTTCTAACTTCTAATAGTGTATATGTTATTTATTGAACAATATTTAAAAGATGAAGCTCAGACTGTCATTATCCCAACATCCTCAACACTCGCTTACATTAGAGTTCAGATGTTTGAAATGAGTGGAAATGTGCTGGAAATCAACTGAAATAGTCCACTGCGACCACAAAGCACATATAATTTTATGTTCTGCCCAGAAGCAGCCATTTTCATCAGCCATATGTCTCTGAGAATATTTTGATATATTGTTATTTTTCAGAAAAGTGCTCCCTGAGGTTAAATTTAAAGCTATGTTTTATTTGTTCAGGGATGAGACTGTCTCCTCTGCTAAGTCATGTACTCTCAGCATGTTGAGATTGTTACAGACAATATAATCTATATATAAAATAGTTTCTGGAGTCCTATATCAATAACCTCATAGACATTGTTTTGATGTTGCTGAAACAATAAACATGATTGAAACAGTGATTTAATTTCCATTGCCTGCTTTGGGCCAAAAGGCTTATTTTCAGAGCACGTATTATGAAATTACCACAGATTTTTACCAAACCTCATTTTAATTTTTGATCTCTCATAAAATTGGACATTTTCCTTGATCTTTTGAAATAAAAAAGTTCAATGTACAATGAAAACATACCAAGTTCTAAAACATACACGTTTTAGAACTAAGCTGCAAAAATGGCCTGTTCTGAAGTCATCTGAATTTTTTATTAGAAACCTGAAACATTAACATGATTGCTGATTTTAACACATCAACAATGTCTGTTGGGTTTTCAGAACTTGCAAAGTCATGGTAAGATAATTGGAAGAAAGAGTCAACGCTGTTAGATGCCTTAACTACAACATGAGGGGGTGAAAAATTATCTTTTCCCATTGACAGCCATTCTAAAGTAGACATATATTGTGAGATATTTTTTTGCACACAATATATGAAGCACAAATATATATAATTTTATATTTTGCAAAAGACTGATTTTTCTATTCATTATGATATTTTCCTCTAGCTCCAAAGCAGTCACATGGCATTTACCAACTAGGTGATTGGCCATAAATGTCATGTGAAAAATGTTAACCTCCGCCATTTACTTTCACTGGAACATTCTCCATACAATGAAAGTGAATGGTGACTGAGGTTATGTCCACACTAATTCTTTCGAGTTTTCTCTTTTCATTGTTTTCTAGCAGCAGAGTGTTTTCAAATGTTTCTGTTTTCAGTTGAGGAAAACCCCATTCCAGTGCGGATGAGAGGCTTAAACTTAGCAAAATTAATGCATTATTAAACTTAAATGGGTAAGTGTGGACATGGACTGAGGCTAAAAGTAAATTCTACCAAACATCTCCTTTAGTGTTCCACGAATGAAAAAGTCATAGGGGTTTGAAACAACATGAGGGTGAGTAAATTGCAGAATTTTTTATTTTTGGTTGAACTACATAGTGTCCGTTTAAGTTCAAGAGCCAGAGAGAGGGTGGAAAATGGTCTATGACTTTTTTTTGCCATATAAATGTAGCGGGATGGAGTTGTTTGGGTTACGCCTCCCGCAGTGGCATTAAACTTGCTGTGCGGTGAGTGGTGCGGGGCCGGTAACTATAAGCCAAATCGCGAGGGCCAAGCCCCGTTATAAACCGGGGCTTTTCTGTTGACAAATGATGTCACCGGCATGCGACTTTTGGTCTTGGCTCCCTGCCCATCGATTTGATGTCTCCTTGGTAATCCATTTTTCCGTAGTGCCGCAGGTATGATTGGCTCCGCTTCTCTTCCACTCGTTTGACTTTATAACTTGGGTTGATAGTAATTTTCGTGTTATAGAATCCCCAGTGTTGCAGCAGCTCTGTTATCAGCTGAGTGTGTGCCCGGCTGTTAGTAATCAGAGCCTGGGGCCGTGAATGAAGGCTGATAAACATAGGTATGTCGCTATACTGTTTAATAGTTGAATGATTAATATGGGGTACGGTTGTAAATACACATCATGTGTATTTCAGGAAGTGCTATTTAACCGGGGGTGCAGCCGTGAGTTGGCTGCATCGGCATTGAACATCTGCTGCTTTGCTTAAGCATAATTCTTGTTACGTGTTGTTTACGGGCTGTCCTCATCATCTTCGGCTGCTCTGTTCCACGAGACCGATTATTGCGGGACCTGTGGCCAGTCCAATTTAGCGAGTGGCTGACCTGTCTAATCGTTGCTTGCCGGACTTGGTTGGATTTCTCACCCCCCCCTCCTTTGTTGTGAATATCTGAGTAATGTTGTAGAAAAGTTTGATGTGTTGGCATTACTTGATTTGTTTGTTTTTTTGTTGTCGTTATTCCTTTTTATAGGTTAAAGTTGTTTGTGTGTTTATTTGTTTTACTTAAGCTGTTGTCTGGAGGCCTTTCCCCTTCGGCTGATGTTCAAGGGGATTGGCCCATTTGTTATGATTGTGTTTGTTTGTTTTTGTTTTTTTTGAGTTGTCCACACTGATGGGAGACCGTGGAAGTTGCTGATCCTCGGTGTGGCATTTTTCCCCTTTGTTTATTAGTTGGTATGGTTTACTATTTTTGTATATGTTTGTTTATTGTGTGATGGTTAGTATTTATTCCTATTGTTTTTGTAATACTTTTGGGTGGTCTACTGGACCGTTTATTATAATTTGTGTGTATGAAACTGTGTAACACTCATGTGTCTTCCCTCTATCTAGGTGCTGAGAGCGGCCAGTGGGAGCAGTGCCCATGCGGTGGTGGGTCCCTTGATGTATGAAGTGGTTGTGTGTTCACCAGTGTGGTTATTTTCTTTGAGGTGGGTGTGAACCCGGCACGTGTGATTGGGGTGCTTTCCATGGATGCTCATTGCTGGAGTTACTAGTCTCCCACTGGTAAGCTCAGCACGATCCTTTGTCTGTGTGTGTGACGATAGGAGTGTGAAGGTGGTGTGTGTCTTGTTGGTTGATTTTGGTGTGTAGTGCTTTTTGGTTTGCTGTGAAAAATTCCCGTGTGTGTGTGTTGGGAAATCCAAATGTTTTTTATTGTGGAGCGAACTATTGTGTGTTCATTGACGTAAAAATGTTTTTATTGTGTGTTCATTGATGTAGAAATAAACTTTAATTTTTGTATTGGACCACTGTCTCTGGCTAAATCAATCAACGAACTTGAGTGCCTTGCTAGAACAAGGTAACCAATTCTTTGGGTGTGAGTCCCATCGTGGCGTAGTCTGTTAATTGGTTGGGCCTAAGCCCTGTTAATCATATTCCATCTGCCACATAAAGTTTGACATTTTGAGTGAACCTCATGTCTCTTTCTCACTAATTTGATGATATATCTTAAGCCCAGTTTATTGAAGTTAAGTGTGTTTTGTTGACCCAGAGCAGTTTGGTGCATGTAAGGTAATGATGGTTGTGAATTGTTTCTCTATCACTCATGTGCTTCATTAGGTCCTGCAATAGGCTACTAACACACAGCAGGAGAGTGTTTCCCAAATACAGCTAGTCTCTTGCCCACTTCTGTTACAAAATGAGTGGAGTTTTGCAGTACAGCAAAAGTTATGTTACATAGTGATAGAAGACATTTTATTTATCACCTAGACATCTACTTGCCGTCTGAATATCTGTAGGTGACCAAAGAAAGCTATTAATTATATTAAAGCTGCAGTGCAAAAACAAAAAATGTAATCATGTGGAAATGCAATAAAAATGACAAAACATTTCCCAGACATTCCATAGTATGCTACTTTATGTTGGGCTTGAAAGTTACCACAGAGTCTGGTATTGGAGAAAGTGTTAGAAAAAAGTACACACATCACTTTTAAAACTAATATAAGAACAAAGACACTGTTTACAGGTTGAAAATTGTCAACCTGTAAATTGGTTCCAAAGTGTTAAAACTACATTCAATGTTTGCCAGAAATGCATGTGACTGCATTTTGTAGTGCAAGTGCAAATGCATTCTCAGTTGTCCTGGACAACATTAAAGGACTGCCCACTCACCTGTCAATCAACCATTAAGCCAAAACAAGGGTTTTATCTTCGTCGGTTAGGTATAGTCAGTGTTGTAAATAGTACCCAATTTCCATAAAGTAAGTAAATCTCTTTATGTAAATTGACTCAAATTACTAAGTTCAGGCATGAAACTCTGAATGGTGCAAGCTGATAAGTCCTTTGATGTGAGTAGCCAATAAACTTGCAAATTCTCTCTTTGCCTAACATTTAAATATGCTTAGTTTGTAAGTAAGCCAGCCTAACTGCTGCATGCTACAAGAGTTTTCTCTAAAATACTAATTGCTCAGGTGGTTGCTGGGGCTTTTTCTTCTAGAATTTTGCACACTAAGATCTGCTTTTGGTCATGACACAAAGAAGATTAACTTTATCAAGTTGTAGCCAAATCAGGAACTAGCACACATCGCTATCTTAGGTAATTAGTGTAAATAAATTCATACATAGCTAGTCACAAGTTAAATAAGCTTTCCTAGTCTAGGTACACATTATGAGTTAGGTCACTAGTCATTTAACCTTACGGCCAAGAAGGCCAAGTTATACCCACATTAATATTCTAAACGTTGACTGAAATGACTAAGTTCAGGCATGAAACTCTAAATGGTGTAAGCTGATAGGTTCTTTGAACTAGTTATAGGTTAGCCAATCAGCTCGCTCACATGTGATATGTAATCAGGTAGCCAATCAACTTGTGTAGTCTCTCTTTGCCTAACATTTACATTTGCTCAATTTGCAAGTAAGCCAGTTTTGCTGCATCATGCTGCAAGAGATTTAGCTTAAACCCTCCTCCTCCCCAGAACTACAGGTCTAAATCTGCTACATGGGGATTGTATTTATGTCTAATTGTGTAGCAGCATGTAATACATGCTTGATACAACATGTCTTGTGCTGAACTCAGTATGTCTGTGTATGTTCTAGAAGTAGCAAGTCGCAGACCCACATTAACATGTTAATCTATCATGGCTGAACTAAAAGTTAAAGTTGCTCATTAGAAAAATGTTATTAATTGAACCTAAGTATTAAATTAAATGTTATTGTTAGATATAATCATGAGTGCATCGGTTCATTATTGATTTGTTCACATGGAATCTTGGTTAAATGTAAGTGGTAACCACATTTTATTGACATATGAATGGCTTAAAATTACATAAAAGAACAATTATCATGGAAAGGCTGGAGACTTTAACAAATTTTATATTTAAATATATAAATCAATATATTCGTAATGTTTAAGACAAAATCTAATAAAGTTTCATTGAAAACAAAGATTAAAAATTACATGAACAGTCTCTTCTCTTTGTATTCTGAAGTGGAGAAACAACACGGGTTATCCCACGTTCCCTTCATAATTTTGATTCAGATATGCAAATCTATATTAATTGTTAATCCACTTTTGGACCGATTTAACTGATTAAAAAAATAATAAAATTCAAAAGATTTGACTCAAAAAGTTTTGTTTGCAAATCAGACATCATTGCCACTGAACCGCATGCAGCTTACATTTCCAGCTTTGTTATTTTTGCTGCGTTAAGTCGCAAAAGTAATTGAAAGATCTGGAGAAATGTATTGGAGTATACGTTTTTTCTTTCTTCAAAATGTATTGAAGTAAAAATGAAAGTCGACTGAAATATTCATACTGGAAATACTCAATATAAATAAAAAATGTATTCAAGTACAGTAACAAAGTATTTGTACTTTGTTACTCAATACCTATGGGTATGGTTAGTCTTGCCCTAAACTCACACCATTAGTTGGACAAAAGTTTCTTCTTCACACTTAAACTGCTGTGCTCTTTATCACAACTGCACTGCTCTTACACTTTAGTTTAGAACAGCATGAACACAAGCAGAGTGATACACACACAGTGAATCATCAGTGTCAGAACATCAGTGCTCATGGAATATCTCTCGTCCAGTCAGTATCGAGGACCGGAACTAACTGTTGTGTGTGTGTGTGTGTATATATATATATATATATATATATATATACACACACACCTATATATGCCTCATGATTTTTTTAGGCTAATCACCCGGTGGATGAGAAGGCAAAAAAAAATCCAACAGCAAAGTATACTTGACATGGGCCAGTAAGCAGCCACCTAGCATCCAACCAGAACACCCTAGCAACATGCTAAAATGACTCAGAACACCTAAACAACTCAGTAGCAACAAACTAGCATTGTGATGGTGAGTATTGCACATGCAAGCACCACTCACATTTTCTTTAGAAATGTAAATATCTAGTAATTGTTGCTGTAGCTGACATAATAAAGTTGCTAAAGTTGAAGTTAATTTAAGTTTAACTTAATTTAAGTGTGATGTACTATGTAGACATACTCTAACATTCACAACACAAAGCTGCCTACTCAGGCAATCTAGACACTAAACTACAAAAACATCTCATTCAGAAATTGTCATGGAAATCGTAACATGCATGTACCCACATATACATATCAACACCTACTGAGTATTCAGCAACTTTCCTCTCCCAAATGAATGACAGTGTGATTTAAGATACGGTAGGTGGAGTCTAGCCAATCATAACAGAGGTAATTTACATATAGAAGTGTTTAAGGCACAGTAGTAACAAAAGCCTGTTTTCAAAGTCATAAAACTTTCACGTATAACTGCCTTAGATTCAATAAATCTTTACTGACAATATAAATAGACTTTAGAAAATAAATAAATGCTACCATAGTGCTGAATAAGGCTCTTTTAAACAGCAATTGAAAAATGTGACTGGAATGAGAACGTGTGCCAGGCAGTTCACATCAGAGGTAGTAAGTACACTGACAGGTACTTGTAGGACAGCTGACAGTACTTTACTCTGATTGGTACTACATCTAGAGCATGTCTGTCTCTCCTCGCTGTCTTTCGCTCTTTTACTTTGGCTGCAGGTGTACTCTACCAATTCCATTTTTTCCCCACCTGTACCTGGCACAGATGATGTTTTGTTGCATGTATGTAAACTGCAAAAGGTTTAAAAATGTGTTTATACTGTATATTTTCAGTGTTAAAAATGTAAATAGATTTTGGCTATCAGGTTCAACCCTTTTTTTCAATGACTTTTAGACTACACTGTATGTCTAAACACTTGTAAACATCTCTAAATATGCAATTTTCCGTCATTAATATCCACTTTAAAAGAATATACTTTATACTTGTGCATGTAAAAAGAAGCTAATTCTGGGCACTGCGAGGAAAAGGCAGTTATAAATTGTCAAGCACACATTTTACATCGAGGAGCTTTTAAAAAAAACAAAAAACAGAAAACATTAAAACGGAGCATAAATCAAATACAAATGGGTCCAAGCACACGTCTCAAATCTCTCACTGAATCTAATGTGATTTGTAATACAATCAAAGAGGCCAGTTTTATGTGCTTTAGTATTTTAGCATTACGTGACTAAGAATGAATCATTTTATTAAATTACATTGCAGAATTAAGTGGCGACCCACCACATTACCCAAATGCGTTAACACATTAATGATCCCTTTGTTAAGGGTTTATAAAGGAGTTAAATGATGACCAAAAATGTATTTACAAATACTTATAAAGCACTGATTTACAGTTATAATAGAATTAATAAAAAAAGTGACTTCATGCAGTACAGTACACTACAGTAACTTACATGTTATAAATGCTTAATAAATACACTCATTCATACTTACAGTACTCAATAAAATAAAATGCCCCAATTTATCATTTATGTCACATTTCAGCAAAAATGAGCTATTATAGTGAGATTAAACTAATAAAAATTCACTTTGTGTTTATATTCATTCCTGTAAAGTCTTCACTCACTTGTGTTGTCACTTTCCTTGTCAGGCTGACGGAATGGTGCTACTACGAGTGCTGTCCCAACTTACCTTGTTCTAGTTCATTTAAGTCCTCTACAAAAACACTTTTCAGCTCTTCATGCTCATTCACAGCATGTATCATATAATGATGCCTGATGAACATTAAACCATACTGAACTTTATGTACATGGGATTCTTCACATGTGTTCAATTTACAGTGTTACATTTTTAATTGTTACAAATGTTGAATGTATTATAAAGCATGTATAACATCTAAGTTAAAATGGCTTGTTATTTGGCAGGTATTGCATGAAAGTCTTTCTTTTTATGCAAGTTGTTATAATCAAATGTTAATAATTCCTAATTAGCATTTGTAAATGAATTATTAGCAATGTATTAACCCCTTTATAAGCTCTTAACAAGATAACTTTAATGTAAAATGGTACTCAAAACTGTATATTAAACAAAAGTAAACAAAAATGTCCTTAAAATGAAGGAGGTTTATTAGTACTACATTGAATTATACAGTAGGCCCAACAATATGCAAATTGATTAACATGACTTACACTGATGAGACAAAACACCACCTGCCTAATATGTTGTTGCCCCCTGAAGGTGTCCTTTGGTATCTGGCACCAAGACATTAACAGCAGATCCTTCAAGTCCTGTAAGTTGTGAGATGTGAGTTGGAGCCGTTGTGGATCAGACTTGTTTATCCAGCACATTCCACAAATACTCAATCGGATTGAGATCTGGGGAATTTGGAGGCAAGGGAACTCTTCATCATGTTCCTTAAACCATTCCCAAACATTGTGTGTAGTGTGGCAGGGCCATTATCCATCTGAAAGAGGCCACTGCTGATATCCATCCTCGGACCACTGTATGTAGGTACTCAACACTGCTGAATGGGAGCACCCCACAAGCCTTGCGTTACAGAGATTCTCTTACTCAGTCATCTGGCTATGACAATTTGGCCTTTGTCAAAGTCACTCGGGTTTTTACTCCTGCCCATATCTCCTGCATTCAACACATTGACTATGAGAACTGATTGTTCACTTACCAGCTAATCTATCCAGATCTTGACATGTGGCCTTGTTAGGAGATGATCAACATTGTTCTGTCATGATGTTTTGGATCACCGGTGTACACTGAATTGAAAAATTGCCAGTTTTTGTTTCTAAATATCTTTAATTTAAACTGATTTATGCTTCTGTCAATGCAATAATTCTTTGTTATTAGACTTATAATTCTTAGACTTATATTTTTAAGATGAGGTCCTGGCCGACCGCCTGGAGCAGTTAGGGCCGCTGCCAGGGACGGGGGAGTCCCCTACTAGACGCTGGAACGCGGTGGGGTTGGAGACCGCCGACCGCGTGCGGGGGGAGGGCTCGCCGCCGACCGCCTGGAGCAGGAGAACTGCTGCCAGGAGCGGGGGGGAGGCCCCTTCGACTCCCCGGGAATGCGGCAGGGCGTTCAATCCGCCAGGGGCTGAAGGCTGCCTCCGATCTGCCTGGATAGGCGCGGCTGTCGTCCTGTTGAGGGTGGAGAAGTGGCTGAGGAATGAGCTACGGCGTATCAGAGAACCGGCGAGTAAGTTTTTTTTTTTTATTTCTCTAACTGCCGCTCTGCATTGGCCTTTTCCCTCTTTTTTTAAATTATGGTGTTTGTGGGAGGGAAGGTACTGCCCAGTGCAGGAAGGACCTCCCCTCCATTTTTAATTGTTGTTGTTTCCCTCCCCTTGCCCCCTCCCTCATCCAGGATGATGGGGATGACCTGCCGGCAGGCACGCCCGGTCCCGTATTAGGCTAATTAAGCCGTCAAGAGGGATAAAGGCCACTCGTGGACGCTGATGGGAGAGAGAGAGATCGTTCACGGACATGTCCGTCGTCTTATGTGTTTGTATTTTGAGTTTTACATTAAACCTTCAGTTATATGTAAAACCTTCCTTGCCCGCGACCTTGATCTGTTCTACAATCCTATTTATATCACAACTATGCACAATTATCTTCACCGCTTAACCTCTTGAGATATTTCTAACAACAGTTAAAATAATTCCATATTCGAATCATTCGTTCATGTACTAAAAATAAAACAATGCTTGATGTGTCTTGTCAGCTCATAAATGTAAAACAGTCAGTCACATTATGGCTTTAATAAATCTTAACAGGCAAGACAAAAAACAAACATGTGTTAAAAGACTGGATCTGTGCATTAAGCCTTGCAGCGTAAATGTAGCCTTTGATCATCCTGTGATGCTCCATCTCTACTGTTTATCTGTGTAGTGTTCATTTCCAGTACACAATTGTGTATATCCCCACGACTCTTCATCTCACCTCCCACATTCCCTACATGAATGCTGCAAGGTGGAGGCTAATTCGTGTCTCTCTCTTTTGATTTTCTCCTCTCATGGATAAATTGTTCCTCAGATGGGCTCACCATGCCTCATTCTAACCCAAATGGCACATCAAAGAGGAGAAGAGAACCGGTTGAGTGTGGAGAATGAAGAATGAAGGGAGAAAGTTTGGTTGCCAAGTACAGCCTGGTGCCAGTTCTTTTTTTCAAAGCTCACTGTCTGCCTTCAGGAGATACAGACAGATAGTTCTGCTGAAGCCTCCATGAAACAAACAGCATTAAGAATCGAAAAGGCTGGCAGAAGGACATAACAGCCATTTGGAGTCTATTCAACCACTGCTCTCCCCATTTAGATTAGTGACACACACACACACACACACACACACACACACACAATTATTTCACTTACTACTCCAATTACTAACAAGTGGCCGTCATTTTTGCCTCAATTCAAATGTGTATACCTTTTTCTGTGGCACGACTGATTGCGTGTTATGTCAGCAGCCTCAGAGAAACTGCTTCTTTTTCCACATGAAAACCAGGAAGTAATTGCATCACATAATCATTGATGAGTGCGATTCGGAGGTTGCATTTTCCCTCTTAAGATTACATTTTTATTCCACTGATAGTAAGGTTTAGGGTTGGGGTTTGTGTTAGGGAGTATGGTTAATGACACATATTTTACAATTAAAATAACCTACTTTACAACTCACTTTTGGCACCATTCTGTGGACATTTCTCCCCACAAGGACAACAACAGTTCCAGCTTCGGCCACTGGGGGAAATGTTTCGAATTTCAGTAAGCATAGAGCAATTTCAGTTGAAGAACTTTCAACCAATTGTCTCCAAATTCACAATGAGATCAGTCTGAAAATATAGGACCTCTTCTGACTTGTTGCTTTATCTTGAAACCGCTTTGAACATGGCTCATTCAATCAGATTTTAGAGCCAGTATGATTTGTTTTATAACAGTAAAAAACATTACTATCCACTGCCCTTTTCTGGTGGGTTAAACTTTTTACAATGAGCTCAGCATATGGGCCTTGGAAGCTCAGTGAGTATTGACGCTGACTACCACACCAAGTTCGAATCCAGGGTGTGCTGAGTGACTCCAGCCAGGTCTCTTAAGCATCCAAATTGGCCCAGTTGCTAGGGAGGGTATAGTCACATGGGGTAACCTCCTCGTGGTCGCGATTAGTGGTTCTTGCTCTCAGTGGGGCGCATGGTAAGTTATGCATGGATCGTGGAGAGTAGCATGAGCCTCCACATTCTGTGAGTCTCAGCTGTGTCATGCACAGCAAGCCACGTGATAAAATGCGCGAATTGACAGTCTCAAAAGCGGAGGCAACTGAGACTTGTCCTCCACCTCCCAGATTGAGGTGAGTAACTGCGCCACCACGAGGACTTACTTAATAGTGGCAATTGGGCATTCCAAATTGGAGAAAAGGGGATTAAAACAAAAAAACAATGAGCTCAGAATATGTCTCTTGTTTGTGGTATCACTTAATGTTAACCAGAAACACAGTTTAGAGACACTGAATATTAAAGAGCTGAGAGGTCACTCAATGGAAACATCCGATCTGTCACACGTCCTGAACCACATTTTGCTCATGGTCTAGATGCTCCCTTGCCTCCCCAAGAACTGTGTGTGCGAGCGTGCGTGTGTGTGTGTGTGTGTGTGTGTGTGTGTGTGTGTGTGTGTGTTTCTCCAGAGTCCCAGTGGGAGGATATGGGTTGTGCTAGTTTTAAATGAGTGTTGTATATGCATTATTAAAGAGTAGCGAGCCCAGATACGAGCACCCAGCATGCCGACGCACTGCAAAACCTGGCTTGACCGAGATAGAGCAGTACTACTGACATCAAGTAGGACCCGAGCAATAACACAACATGATGTTATATCAATGACCTCAATGAACTCACCAATAATGCAATTCCATGGGTGTAGTATGTACTGTAATTATGGGTGAATAACAGTAATTCCAGATTATTTTATCAGAACATTATATCTCAAATTACTCACAGGCCAATTTTAGAAATTGCTGGTTGACCAGGGGCCAGTGAATAAAATTACCTGTTAAGCCTAGTATACTTATTTTGTCACCTTATTACCTCACCCTCATTAAAACATTCTCAACTGCTGGTCAGATTATTTCTTTTTCCAAAACAATGTATTATGGAATTTAATGCTCACATAAAAATTTGTGGCTGTAGACTCAAGAAAGCAAATACTGAGAATGCATAAAATTACCTGGATGTGTTCTTGATCAGGACGAATATCAAGGATTCATCAGAGGGTGACTTGTGGTCAAGAACCCATTTGAAGTTCCAAAAGTCATAGCTGTACTACAGTGGCAAACGAAGGACATTTATACCACAAAAGTTTCCCAATGCTAACTCATGGAAAGCTGAAGGAATAAACACATAAAAGGAAAGAATGTTAACAGACTTGATTCTTTTAACATGTCATACGAAATTATAAGAGCCATTTGCTTAACAATTTCTTTTTAAAGATGCATTTTGCATGTTTACCTTCGTATAGTCATATAAAATCTTTCTGACAGGCACAAGTGATTTTTTTATCTGCCTAGGCCAAGCCGTCGCGGAAGCGGCACTTGTTGAGACTGATAGCATTTACTTTGAGCGTGTAAAATTCAAGACGCTTTGAACCCTGCTCAATTTTGTACTGAAAGCCGGTCCCCTCTCCTTCCGATATCTGACCTCTGCGGCTCCCAAGGGAACACATGAGAAAGTATGCGAAAATGGGATGTAGAGTGCAGAGATTTTGAGGATGATTTGTCACCAGCTCAGGCGTCAGGTCTATCCTCTCCTCAACTGAAGCAGCTTAACCGGTTCAATTCGCCCGTGATGATCTGTGCTCCAATATTGGTGCGCATGATATGATCAAGTCTGGTGGCAATGATGATGATGAGGGGTATGCTATATAGCTCTGGAGGCCATCCTAGTGATTATCCCTGTCAGGCATGAACACTGTTTATTTGCCTGGGCTGAGCCCACACTGACACAGCACTCGCTAAAATTGTGTTCACTGCGAGTGCAAGAAACTCAAAATGCTTTGCTCTCAGATATCTTTCTTGCTGAAGCTGGTGCCGATTCTCTCACCTCTCGATTTCAAACAGCTGTGGCTCTTAAGGGACCGCACAAGTGAGGGGAAGCGAGGATGGGATTTAGAGCGCTGAGAGTTTGAGGATGATTTGCCGCCAGCTTAGGCCTCATCTCAGTCTTCGCCTGATCAGTGCGCTCGTGGCAATTTGCGGCTTGCTCTGACACGCTGCTATCGATCACCGATGGTGATGATGTCAGGGGTGAGACATGTAAGTGCAAAGTGAGGTGTTTACCATAATTTCCCCCCATGGATGGGAAAAAGGGACAAAGCTTCCCCTGAGACCGAGTTGCTTGAAGTTGCTCGATGAAGCATTAAAATAATTAATGAATGTGTGTTCACTATGTCGGAAAGAGTTTCGCCATCAGTGCCTTTCTAGAGCTGCACGAGCAGCTTTTTATAAGTTGTAGTTATCTCTTTTCAGTGAGAGTTCAGGTCTCTAGTGCTACCACATTTGCTGTGCTGTTAAAGTGGAACCAAGGTCTCTGCCCAGGAAATGGCAGGTCTATGGGAGGCTCAGTGTCCATTGAGTGACACTCCTGGCTAAATTTGTAAAGCAATCGCCTCTCGTTTTCCCTGCTGTTGTGAGATGGGAACGAGAGCACATCTCCTCTGTTACACAGGATGTTTTTTCTCTGTTTTTATAGTTGTTGTGGCATTGCAGAAGACTGCCATGTTGCAACACAGAGATTTAAGGTGCCTCCTTGTCACCTAGCAACCCTCTCGATTTCCCTGCTGTCGCAAGCCAGAAACATGTTTGTGGTGTGATGTTGCCATGTCGCAACAATGTAAGAAGTACACAGTATTTTTTTCTCCTAACCTCGAGAGGGCCTGGGGAAACAATTTCATGATTACTATGGTTTTACTACAAATACCATGGTTCAACTATGGTTACTAGAGTAAAACCATTGTTAATTTATTGTTAGGGAACCCAAAACAATTATGAGGGGATGCAAAACTATTTCTTATTTTTCCCCCTCCATGTTCTCTAAGGTGCTCCATAAATACCAAAGTATTATAATATGGTATATTATATTATATGATTTTTGTATGTTATTAGGAAATGTTAAGTACTAGTAAGTAGCCATTTTTACAGTTTTTAGGTATTTATTGTATATAAATTCAAACTTTCATATGCAAAAAGAAAAAAAAAAAAAAATTTCTAGAGTCTTTTTTCCCCTACATTTTATGTACTTCATTTTTAAGTGGTTTACAGCAACAATTACAACAGTGACAAGTTTAATTTTACAAGTACACAAAGATGATGCATTGGACATGCATTTGAGAAGCAACGTTGTCTAAATCCTGATGATCAAGCTCAGAGTTTTGTGAATACACTGGACTTCTTTGTGTAGCAATCTCTGGGCTCTGAAAGTTGCTTATGTCAGAAGAGAAATGAAATTGTGTAGTCGCTCAGCCGTGAGACTAATAGATGGGCAGCACTTCTGGGGTCAGACGCCGCTTTCTGACAGCGCCCGATATGACCAAGATGAATCTGCCTTCTGTTTCCAACCACAAATGATAACATCAAGCCTTGTACAGAGAGACAGGCGTGATTTACTGAAGAAACACCAGAGTAATGCTTCTCATTCTGCCAGGAACTTCTCAACCATACGGGGAATGGAAGGAAACAGGAATTGCCACTAATTAGTTTTCTTCCTTCTCTCTCAGTCTTAGTTCCAGTTCATTTCCTCTTCTGGCTCACAGTATAATGGTAAACTTCAGCCTCAGCCATTCATTTATTTCTGGAGTATAGACACCACAAACACACTTCCCAAATGAAGACATCAATCTTTCTGCAGTGATAGATGGACAAAGTTTATATATTGATGCACACAAGATGTTTACATTCTATGATAAATCATGAACATCCTTTAATAGTTCACCTGTGGATTATTTTCTTGTTTGAAAACAGAATGCTTTCAGATTTTTAAACATAATTTAATTGAGTTCCCTCACAATCATTTGAGTTCCATACATTACACAGTAATGAATCATGGTTTTACTCCAAGAACCAAAGTCGAACAATGGTATTTGTATTAAAACCATAACCACAACATTTACCATATTTTCACCATGATATTTTTGGTACAACTGTAGTAATACAGGAAAACTAAAACTATGCTAAGAAATATAATAATCATTCTGCCAAAAATAAATATATATATATATAATGTTACTGTAATACAAACATGGTTTGGTTTATTATAGCAACACCATGGTTAATTTATGGTTCTTACTGTTACAGCAGTTTACTATAGTGAAACCATGAATTTTGTTTCAGAATGACGATTTTAATTACCATAGATTTAGTTTTCCTGTATAATTACTATGATTTTACTACAAATATAATGGTAACAATAAAGTTACTATAGTAAATCCATGGCAAATGTTGTGGTTACTATGGTTTTACGTGAGAATGGGATAGTGCATTATAAAACTGTACAATATTTTGATTAAACAACTCGTTTACGTTTATATTTTTGATTTAAAATGTGAATTACTCAGGCATTCCTCAATGATTACATTTTCCTCTTGGCATGACACAGCTTAAGCCTAATGTGGGGCAAGTTGTGTCACATTAATTTTGTTTATATCCGTGTTATAAATGCATTCAGTTGATGGCAGATCTCTAGAATAAAAATATTAAAATAATTTGAATATATATAATTTGTCCTTGCACTAAAAAAAACCAAAAACATTCTTACTGAGAATTACCTAAACATTCTTAAAAAAAAAAAGTGATTTATTTTTATTACCCAATAGGCGCAGTTGATTTCTGTAACTACATTTCGTTAGATTTTCTAAAAACAAGACAATTTTTTATGTCATGTTGCTTCTCAAGTAAATCTATCTTGTTTTAAGTGTTTAGATATTTTTATTGGGAAACAAGACAAAAATACTTAAGATAATACATTTTGTGCAGTATAGAGGAAAACTCACCTCACTCTCCCTGACTGCTAATAAAGCTTTTTCTTTCAAACCATGTGCAGATAATTACCATTGAGTAAACTAGTCTTAATCAACTTTGATTTAATTTGCCAGTTAATTGCTACCTATTGCATTAACAATTTGGTCATATTTAACAATACTCAAACATTTATGCTAATATAATATTTGATTAAAACTGTGCTTATAATATTCCTGTCATTATTATACACTGTATGTATACATTTGTATTAAAATATCAGTTACAATGATAAAAAACACAATCCATTTAAACTAACAACACACAATGTATTGTATTGTTCTTGTACATTATTCAAACATTCACAGTGTAAGTTGGAAAATGTATGTGAACCCCATAGGCTATTGACATCAACAAAAGCTAATTAGAGTCAGGAGTTGGCAAACCTGGCATCCAATTAATGAAACAAGTTTGGAGGTGTGGGTTAGAGCTACTTATAAAAAGAACTCAAACATTTTGAGTTTGCCATTCACAAGAAGCATCTGCTGATGAAGACCATGCCTCACAAAAAAGAGATCTCAGAAGAACTACGGTCAAGAATTGCTGCTTTGCATAAAGCTTGAAAGGGTTCAAATTCAAATCTCGAAGAGCTTAGATATTCATCTGCCCACAGTTAGACAAACTGTCTATAAATGGAGATGATTTAGTACTGTGGCCGTCCAGTCAAGATGACTCACAGCAGAATGCTCAATGAGGTAAAAAAAGGAACCCTGGAGTGACAGCTACAGGCTTGATGGAATCATTGAACTGGTTAACATCTCTGTTCATGAGTCTACTATACTGAAAACATTAAACAGGCATGGTGTCCATGTCAGGACACCACGAAGGAAGCCACTGCTTTCTAACAAAAACATTGCTGCATGCCTAAAGTTTGCTAAAGACCACCTTGACCTTCCACAATGTTACTGGGAAAATGTTTTGTGGACTGATGACAATAAAGTTGAATTATTTGGAAAGAACACAGTTCTATGTATGGCATAAAAAGGGCACTGCATACCAACATGAAAACAGTACGGTTGAGGGAGCATCATGATTTGGGGCTGCTTTGCTGCTTCGGGGGCCTGGACTGCTTGCCATCGGAGGGAAACATTTATTCCCAAGATAATCAAGATATCCAACAGGATAATATCAAGGTGAATGTGCACCAGCTAAATCTCAGTAGAAGTTAGGGTTAGAGTCAGGTGATGCAGAAGGACAATGACCCTAAACATCGAAGTAAATCCACTACAGAATGCACCTTTTGGAGTGTCCCAGTCAGAGCCCAGACCTTAACCCAATAGAGATTCTGTGGAGTGACCTCAAGAGAGCCGGTCACTCCAGACATCCTAAGAATATGGCTGAGCTGAAGAAGTTCTGTAAAGAAGAATAGTCCAAAATCCCTTCAGAATTTTGTACTGGTCTAATCCGCTGCTAACGGAAATGCTTGGTTGAGGTTATTGCTACAAAAAAAGAGGACTGATCAGTTATTAAATCTAAGTATTCACTTACATTTTCCACATCAGTATGAATGTTTAATGTTTCATTATAATTGTTTGTGTGTTGTTAGCTTAATTAGTTAGTGACTTTTTTTTTGACCAATTAATGCAGACAACCATCTAATTCCAAAGGGTTCACATACTTTTTCTTGCCACTGTAAGTATCAGAAGTGCACATAATAATCGCATTATAGATGCAAAATATAATAATGCTGTTTTTTGGTCCAAACATTGACCACTGTAGTAAAAAACACTTCCAAATCCTTTTTGACAAGTAAGATGAGATTGAAAGACAAAAACTGACAAGACAGAAAACAATCATTATAAAAACTTTATTTAAAATAAAACATATGGAACCTCATTACATGTAGTGTGGTTGGTCTAATCAGACTAATCTCGGGTCAGAACAGCACAGCATTGGTGACAGTGAGACTTCACTAGTTCAGAACTTCAAATGTTTGTCAGTTGTTATAGTCATGTTAAGATCTAATGCCTTACCAAAGGACACCACAAATACACCATTTAGAAAAGTGAGATGACTGCTGGGAAAATAAGGGAAAAGCACAACCTAGTCATTAGGGCATCTTACTAACATAAGGTGCAATTTTGTGGAACAACTGCTGGAACAATGTCTTTGTTTGGGACAACCGACAGTCACGCATAGGGATTGTACTGCAACACTATTGCAAAAAACAACGGTACAGATCACGCCAATGAACAAACGAATGAATGAATGATTGATCAAGTCTGAGGTAGCAAGGCAATCATGGCTTTCTTCTAAAGTTTTTTTTTTAAACATTTACTTATAAAACTATACTACACAATGATAAATCATCTTGGGCCAAGCATTCTGAAAATCCATGTTTACTACATTTGTCCTTTTTTTTTAATATATAATATAATCTTTCAAAATGATCTTGAGGATTACGGTCTCTATCGCCTTCTATTCTCTCCTGGAATGGATGCTTTATAGGCACAAAAGGGTGTTTTGTATGCATTTGTGTAAAACATCTGTGCGTGCATTCTAGAAAAGCAGTGAGGGTTGAAATGTCAAAATGCTTTAAAGGGTGACCATTTATGGCAAACTGTGTCAAAAAGGCTAGAACTATAACAGAACAATGTTAGGGGCAACATGCAGTTTTGAGACTGTTTTGAGACGCAAAAACGTGATTAGTCTTCAAACTATTTGTTTACTAAATTTTCTGATTAAACTAATAACCAACCACGTCTGTAGAAACACAAAATGTGCCAATGGATTTTGGGGTGATATGAGTTGCTTGTGAAATATGTAGTAGTTCGGTTCCTGGTGAACAAAAATAAAAGCATAGAGGTTACACGATAAATGGCCCCCATAACCCCAAATAATCATCAGAGTATTAAAACAATAGGCAAATACACCTCACATACAATCTACATGTTAATCAAATGTACAATTGCATAGTACAGACAGACGCAGTAGTTATAGCCATTTAAATGAATTATGTGGTCCTGTTCCAGAGTCTTTGGGTCCATGTCTGTCAAGGGAACAGCCGGGAATCTGCATCTCTGGAATGGGAATCTTGAATTGTTGAGTTAGACAGCGCTCTCCAAAGGGCTGTTCTGCTGACAACCCTCACATCACCTGGAAACAAAGTAATCATTAATCATATATATATATATATATATAAAAACACTTTGGACCTATTTTTCCAAAAGAGAAAATCTGATCTACAGTTGAAGTTTACATACACCTTAACCAAATACATTTAAACTCAGTTTTTCGCAATTCCTGACATTTATTCATAAAAACATTCCCTGTCAGAGAAATAGTAGAGAGAATTATTTATTTATTTCATCACATTCTCAGTGGTTCAGACGTTTACATACAATTTGTTTACATGTATTTGGTAGCATTGCCTTTAAATTGTTTAACTTGGGTCAAATGTTTTGGGTAGTCTTCCACAAGCTTCTCACAATAACTTGCTGGAATTTTGTCCCATTCCTCCAGACAGAACTGGTGTAACTGGGTCAGGTTTGTAGGCCTCCTTGCTCACACACACTTTTTCAATTCTGATCAGATTGAGGTCATGGCTTTGTAATGGCCATTTCAGTGCCTTGACTTTGTTATACTTAAGCCATTTTGCCAAAACTTTGGAGGTATGCTGAGGTAAGGCTGATGTCTTGAGATGTTGCTTCATTATATCCACATAATTTTCCTTCCTCATGATGCCATCTGTTTTGTGAAGTGCACCAGTCCCTCCTGCAGCAAAGCACCCCCACAACATGATGTTGCCATCTCCATGCTTCACTGCTGGGATGGTGTTCTTCAGCTTGCAAGCCTCACCCTTTTTCCTCCAAAAATAATGATGGTCATTATGGCCAAATTTTTGTTTCATCAGACCAGAGGACATTTCTCCAAAAAGTAAGATCTTTGTCCCCATGTGCAATTGCAAACTGTAATCTGTCTTTTTTTTTTTTTTTTGGTAGTTTTGGAGCATTGGCTTCTTCCTTACTGAGCAGCCTTTCAGGTTATGTCGATAGAGGACTTGTTTCACTGTGGATATAGATACTTGTCTACCTGTTTCCTCCAGCATCTTCACAAGGTGCTTTGCTGTTGTTCTGGGATTGATTTGCACTATTTGCACCAAACTACTTGAATCTCTGAGAGACAGAATGCTTCTCCTTCCTGAGCAATATGATGGCTGCATGGTTCAATGGATTCTATTCTGCATACTTTTGTTTGTTGATGAACGTGGTACCTTCAGGCATTTGGAAATTGCTCCCAAGGATGAACCAGACTTGTGGAGGTCCAAAATTAGTTTTCTGATGTTGTCTGAGTTTCTTGGCTGATTGCTTTTGATTTTCCCATGATGTCAAGCAAAGAGGAACTGATTTTGAAGGTAGGCCTTAAAATACATCCACAGGGACACCTCCAATTCAGTACACATCCTATGAGAAGCTAAAAGGCTAATTGGCTAAAAACTTGGATATAATTTTCGGAAATTTTCCAAGCTGCTTAAAGGCACAGATAACTTAGTGTGTGTAAACTTCAGACCGACAGGAATTGTGATATAATCAATTAAAAGTGAAACAATCTGTCTGTAAACAATGTTTGGAAAAATGACTTGCACAAAGTAGAGGTCATTAAAGACTTGCCAAACTGTTTGCTAATATGAAATCTGTGGAGTTGTTAAAAAATGAGTTTTAATGACTTCAACCTAAGTGTATGTGATCTTCTGACTCCAACTGTATATACTCCAACTTAAAGTTGGGTTCTCAACTTTTAGGAGTATACGTGCATACAGATGACCTCAATGCTAAAAGTAGAAGAAAAACAGCTAAACTTAAATTTGGATTTCTAAAGTATCTGCAAGATAGTAATAGTTCAGTAAGTGTAGGACATGGTGAAATTAATGACTTGAGGTTCAATAAGTAAGTCAAAAACAGCTCTGACAGATTCAGCAGTATAATGACAGCATGTACTCATGTTATACAGCTTGATTTGACGATGTTTCAAAGAGAATCATGTGTGCTTCGATTTACGGTAACATGGTTAATGTCACAAATTAGCTTACATTTGATTAGTGACCTAGAAATAGTGCCTGATCTTTAATATTTCTAATTAATTTTACATCATAACTTTTATGCAATACATAAATTTTTATATAAAAAGAAAGAAAGAAAAAACATTTTGTTTTATTCCAGGTTTAAATAAGATTTTATATTTTACATTTATGTATTTGGCAGACGCTTTTTATCCAAAGTGTCTTACAGTGCACTTATTACAGGGACAATCCCCCCGGAGCAACCTGGAGTTAAGTGCCTTGCTCAAGGACACAATGGTGGTGGCTGTGGGGATCGAACCAGTGACCTTCTGACCAGTTATGAGCTTTAGCCCACTACGCAACCACCACTCAGAATTTCAGTACGATCATATTTTTTTATTGTAACGCTGTAACTTGGTGAGGAATGGCGAGGCTTACCTTGGGTCTTGATGACACACTTGATGCTACGGAATCCAACATATGAACGAAAAAGAGAAAAAGAGACTGTTAGGACACCATAATAGCTATATTATCCACGACAGTCTTGTCAAGACCAACATACGCACACTTTCCACAATATGGCCCGAACTTTTAATTTAGAGTGTTCCTCCTCAAACACATTGTGCTCTTCAGAACACTGAGTGAACTGCTTTAATGAACTCCTACGGGAAGGCAACAGCAAACAAAACTGAGATGCCCCTGGCATTCATATCACCTGTCCCTGTGTCCTTCATTAAAACTCTCCCTTCAAACAAAAAAAACATAGAAATGGTCCTATATGTTCTCCCAGACCCAATGTCAGAGCACACAAGGGCCCAATACAGTAAAATGAAAATGGGCAAAATCGATATTGTACAGACAATTTCTGGCTAACAATGCAAGTTGCAATCTGGAAGAAATTTAAAGGTAGAACAATAACAACAAAATCTTATTATTCACATCTGAGTCAAAAATACCTTTAAAACCTTGACAAAGTCTTATGTCACATTTAAATTGAGTCGTTCTATAAAACAATCCGTCTCTACAGGATTTACTTTGTGCTTTTCTGAGGAACGGTATTGATTATTCAAACATAACACTGAATCAAATTCTGACTAAAGGAACGGGGTCGTTCTGAAAGGCAGAATGGTGTTGTGTTTGGCAGACTGACAGGTGTAAGACGGGGAGGCTGCAGTCTGAGCCTGAGAGTTTCTGGAATGTCGGTGATAAGGAGGGTTTATGTGCAGAAAGAGAGAGCCAGATTGGAATGGACTTTTAACTATGCAGATGGATCTGAGTGAAAAATGTCACAAGTTTTCACAAGTTGCTTAATGTGTAATCTTGCAGCAGGTGTCGGCAACCTTTTAGACATGGAATGCCATTTTTTATTTGTGATGTGACAATGGCTAGCACATGCTGAGCTCATCTGTTGACTATACCACAGATTTGTTACACTTAATAGTGTTTAGCCTCCCATTCAGCTCATGAAAACATGCTGCATGATAAAATGCTGGCCCCTGCCCTACAGGAAGGTCCAATTCAATTTGGGTATCTCTACATCCAAAATAAGAGACAGAAAGACAAAACAGAATAAGACAGAGATTGCATCCCAATTTACATACTATACATCCTATATAGTATGCAATCATATTAAGGCCTAAACAGTATGCTGTACTGTCTAGTGGATTTTCAAAGTGTGCATCCTTGCATGCTTTTTCAGGTAATATTGCACAAAATTCTTTCTTTTGTAGAAGAGAAGTTTTTAACGACTTTTTCTTTGTTTAAAGCGAGGGACTGTATTATGGAATGTGGAAACAGAGACTCCAGCTGCCATTATCTGATGTGTCCCGGGGGCGAGAGTGCCTGACATCAGAGCAAATGTAAAAGTACTGGCTAATGCTAAATGTAGATTTTCTAAGATTGTTATTGACGTCGGTACTTCGCCAGTCGGAGATCACTATATATAAGGTTAAAGAGGTGTGTGAACTTCTCATTTCGCAGTGATGAAATATAAAGTAGATTATTGCCACTGAGAGGTTTCCAGAGAATAGCATAGGATTTATAGACAATTGGACGAGTAGAAAAATTATAGATCATAAACGTGATTTAAAGAAATCGAATTATATGCTACATGTACGTGGCTCTACGTTAACATTATGTTGACATTTGTGGGCAGGCATAAGCATGGTTTAGGTCCTATTTATCTGACCGCTACCACTTTGTTTGTGTAAATTCTGAATTTTCAGATCAAGTAAAGGTATCAATAATATCAAAGACTGGATGGCTAGTCAATAAAAAAATGGCCTAGCTCCGCAGTACTTAAATGAACTTCTATCATGCTATAATCCATCACGTTCACTACAAATGCAAAATTCTGGCTTGTTAATAGTTCCTAGAATATCAAAATCCACAGAAGGAGGTAGATCCTTTTCCTATTGGCTCCTAAGCTATGGAATAGTTTTCTGAACACTGTTCGGGACTCTCTCAGTTTAAGTCTAGACTAAAGACTTTTTCATCAAAATTCTCATATTCTATAACACTGCTTTAAAGTGAATGGAGTCTACGCTAATATTATTCTATTTGTTTCCTTGTCTCATACTCGGCTTACATAGACAATCAATTAATGCCAACTATAGCCTTCATTAACCAAATACAAAAGGACACTGCATCTACGTGTAATTTACTGTATTCCCACTTGATTTCAAACGACCTGGCTCTTTTCGCACCCTCAAAACACATCTTACGCATTTTTATATCAAACGCTCTGCCGGAGCTTTCTTTAGTGTGTAAGCACCCTAAAGGCCCAGGTATTTCTTTTGAGCATTCCGGATCGCCTCGCCCAGTCGACCACATTGCCTTTGCGAGTATACTTTTCTGACCATGAACAAATAGGCATGCATTCAACATGTGCACACTACAACTGCTTTGTGACACTCTTTTCGTACAGTCAATGGCCAGCATTTGCACAGGTGACGCGCGCACACACCCGAAGTACACTTTGGCTTTAAGGCGTAGTAGAGTATGCAAACTGGGATGTGACCAGACTTTCTGTTATACAATGGGAAATGAAGATAGAAGTAAAATAAATCCAGAAGAGAGTCAAAGTTCACATGCTTTGAGACAGATTGACAGAGCTAAAGACAGAGCGTTAGACTTACAAGAGCATGCAGGAAAACTGTGGTTAATTTGTTCCATAACTTCAGCCAGTTCAGAGCTACTGTTAAAACACTCATCTGAGAAAACACACACATGACACACTCAACAGATTAGAAAATATAGAAGTGAGTGTAGTACCATCAGTATAACCGCCCTACGCTGTATGTATACACGTGTGTTTACCTGGGAGTTCTGTTTGTCCTGCTGCATCCTGATGAAGAGAGCTGGATGATGACATGCCATTTAAGTCAGGCTAGAGAAAGAGATAAGCATGATTTCAAATCACAACGTAACTCTCCTCAGAAATGATACTGAGAAACTTATGACCCAGCATCAAATATCAAACAGATTAACCATTATATCAATATTTTTTTTTGTGACATTACTGCTAATAGTGTTACTCCGTTTGAAAGAATACTGGCCAGAAATGTCACACTGTGTCCTAACTAGGGACATGCAATAGAGGTCTTCAACCCGATCCAATCCAGACAGTACCTGAGAACCAGGCTGGTTCAGGTCAGATTTCAAGTATAGACAAGTTAAGGGCTGTTTACATGTGTGTTATTGTGCATCTGCGCTGTTTTTCAGCTTCGACCATTGCACTGCGTCTCACTTTTTTCCAGCATCTCTAGCAGGACCGCCACATTGTTTTAGACATTGTGTCAAGTTAAAAAGAACTTTACATTTTATAAATACATTTCTTAAAGTCTGCATTCCGTTTCATTCGTTGTGCTGCATTTACCTTTTTAGCGCAGGTGTCACAAAGATTCAACATTCTGAAAATGTTCAGGTTGCAAAGACGACTTGTTTTTGTGATTGTTTTTCACCTAGCAAAGACTCAGCGCATGAAAAAGTGTAAGCCAATGTTTTGTTCACTTTTGCTTTGGGGTGCATACTTATGAACAATAATTTGAAATGCCAAACAATTTAAAAATCAAAGCATCCCAAAGAGACTAATAAACCACAGCAGTATATCTCCAGGCACATGACACTACAAGCGTTTGCCGTTGAAATGTCAACCTCCCAGGGCAGAGCTTTACCACTTATGTATTCATATTTGCATCTGTTAGGAATATGAAGTTACAGGCAGTGACGGTTTATTTTTGTTTGACCTTAATGTGAGTGATTTTTTCATTTGAAGGTCTATTTAGGCTAATACTTATTGTGGACCTTATTCCCTGCTATTTTGAGTAGTGTTTACACATATCATTGCAAAAAATGAACCCTTGTGGTTAACCTAACATTACAAACAGTTACTGTGATCCTAACCAGACACCATACAGCAACAAGCGATAAAAGGTATCTTTTCCATGTGAATCACAATTTTTCTGTCCTTCTGTCATGAAAGTCTAATTTGCATGCTTCATATATATATATATATATATTTAAAAAAAAAAAAAAAAAATCTCCAAAGATGACGGTGTCATTCATCCAGCATGATTATATGAAAAAACACGACGAACTGCGTAGCTTATATACATTTGTTTGGCAAAATTGTTTGAGTGGTAAATACTGTAATCTATTCAGTAAATGAGGAGGTATATTTTTATTAAACTATGGGAATTGTAGTAATAGCTTCTAATGTGTTTAGCCTACTCTTTTATAATATTTGATCAAAACCACATTTATACTGACCTGACTATTGTAATGAGGAACCATGCACGGTCTTAAAAGCGTCTGCCAAATTTATAAATGTAATATTAATGTCTTACATGTGGTTATGGTGTTACTATTACAAATACCACAGATAACCCCTTTTACTCTGGTGCCTGTTTGGGCTGCCGCCCACCATTTTTCACACTCAAATTAAAAAGCTCACCTATACTGTCGACTAATTGTAATAAAATTGTCTAATCTTTCAGAGAACCCCCCAAAATAGAAAACAAAATACTACAATTAATCATAAATACATTGTATGTATCTTAATTTGTAAACATTCCAATCTGGTTCTGTTCACTCAACCTCACCTAGAAAAGTCTAATTTTATTTCATTAGATGGCAGAAAGAAATATTTTTTCTGTATCATATTCCATCAATATACTGATCTAAAATGTAGGTGGTGCTCTAACGCATTTAGAGCTCACAGATGAGCTCATCCATAGACATTCAGTCTAATTTTCAGGAGCATCACCCTAGTTGTTTCATTGAATATCTTATTCGATGAGTGGACAAGAAGCTCAATCTAGGTGTCAATAGAAAGCATGATATATAACAGTTTATTATCAATAGTTGAAAACATATTTTCTGATAATTTGTTTTGCATGCTTTTCCTTCTGGATGGCATATTTTGTTCTGGACATACACTCACCTAAAGGATTATTAGGAACACCATACTAATACTGTGTTTGACCCCCTTTCGCCTTCAGAACTGCCTTAATTTTACATGGCATTGATTCAACAAGGTGCTGAAAGCATTCTTTAGAAATGTTGGCCCATATTGATAGGATAGCATCTTGCATTTGATGGAGATTTGTGGGATGCACATCCAGGGCACGAAGCTCCCGTTCCACCACATCCCAAAGATGCTCTATTGGGTTGAGATCTGGTGACTGTGGGGGCCATTTTAGTACAGTGAACTCATTGCCATGTTCAAGAAACCAATTTGAAATGATTCGAGCTTTGTGACATGGTGCATTATCCTGCTGGAAGTAGCCATCAGAGGATGGGTACATGGTGGCCATAAAGGGATGGACATGGTCAGAAACAATGCTCAGGTAGGCCGTGGCATTTAAACGATGCCCAATTGGCACTAAGGGGCCTAAAGTGTGCCAAGAAAACATCCCCCACACCATTACACCACCACCACCAGCCTGCACAGTGGTAACAAGGCATGATGGATCCATGTTCTCATTCTGTTTACGCCAAATTCTGACTCTACCATCTGAATGTCTCAACAGAAATCGAGACTCATCAGACCAGGCAACATTTTTCCAGTCTTCAACTGTCCAATTTTGGTGAGCTCTTGCAAATTGTAGCCTCTTTTTCCTATTTGTAGTGGAGATGAGTGGTACCCGGTGGGGTCTTCTGCTGTTGTAGCCCATCCGCCTCAAGGTTGTGCGTGTTGTGGCTTCACAAATGCTTTGCTGCATACCTCGGTTGTAACGAGTGGTTATTTCAGTCAAAGTTGCTCTTCTATCAGCTTGAATCAGTCGGCCCATTCTCCTCTGACCTCTAGCATCAACAAGGCATTTTCGCCCACAGGACTGCCGCATACTGGATGTTTTTCCCTTTTCACACCATTCTTTGTAAACCCTAGAAATGGTTGTGCATGAAAATCCCAGTAACTGAGCAGATTGTGAAATACTCAGACCGGCCCGTCTGGCACCAACAACCATGCCACGCTCAAAATTGCTTAAATTACCTTTCTTTCCCATTCTGACATTCAGTTTGGAGTTCAGGAGATTGTCTTGACCAGGACCACACCCCTAAATGCATTGAAGCAACTGCCATGTGATTGGTTGATTAGATAATTGCATTAATGAGAAATTGAACAGGTGTTCCTAATAATCCTTTAGGTGAGTGTATAAGATATAACATTAGATTATTCAGCCAAGCAAGCTCACAGACAAAAATGGCTATTTTTTTTTCTCACTAAGGTAAAAGCAGATATAAGGCTTTTGGCTACTTGGGGCTTGCAGTAGCAGTTATCGGTGCATAAAAGACACGTTTGTATTTGATGACTTACAAAAATCATATTTCACTTTGTGATTCTTTTGAAACGCTTTCAAACTTTGGTATTAGGGTAACAAAAGTAACTGTACAGTCAGATTCTTACCTCCAGAAGGCTGCAAATTTGTAATTATTTTAAAGAACTTCTTTTGTTATTTTAAGTAACCCAAATGCATAAGTGATGGTTATCTTTGATTCTAAGCTTTCAAATGATACCTCAAATGCCTAACTTATGTACATGGACATATTAAGCGTAAAATTTTCATGATATAGCGCCCCACATAGAGTTTAAGGCATTCAAGTCTGCAGCTATAGTCTTTAGCCTCCTCGTTAGCGCACCCGCCTACATATACCACCTGGATACTGTTACACTCACCCCCCTAAACCTCACTCCCATCCGGGTCACGGCACCCTTGCAACCGGTCATGCTGGAGACCCTGGTTCGAATCCCGCTCAGAGCGGGTCAAGCAGGACCCTGGTTCGAATCCCGTTCAGAGCGGGTCAAGCAGGACCAGTTGTAAGGGTGCCGTGACCCGGATGGGAGTGAGGTTTAGGGGGTTGAGTGTAACAGTATCTAGGTGGTAGGTAGCTGTGCAGTGTGTAAACCTCACTCCCCTGGCCTCAAGAAATGCACTAGCTACTGATGCAAGGGGCCTTTAGCCTCCTCATTAGCGTGGCCGCCTCCCATGCTGGAGACCCCGGTTAGAATCACGCACAGAGCGGGTCGAGCAGGACCAGTTACACATGCATGGTTTTGTAAGCTACCAAAAAAAAGATAATTTTTTTGACAGGAAAAACCCTGTGTTTGCCTTTTTGGAAATTAAGTTACACTGTTTATTTAGCTAAGAGCCTTTGACAAGACCATCTGGCTAAACCAAGGCTCAGTGCAGTAAATAAACTCGTCAGGAGATGCAATAAATCCCTGTTACACTAAATCTGGACTCACTGAATGAGCCTATGTTTGATTCATGCCATTATTGGTGGCTGTTGGACTAGCTGGCACTGCCCGTTAATCCATAAAATCAAGGACGGATCCATACAGTGTGGTAGACCCAGAATCCAACCTAAGACAGGTGAATGCTAGTCTCAGCCTCAAATGGCATACCCATGAGACTGATCATGACTATTTGATATTTGCATATTGCAAAACAAATGGCAATTGCTGGCCAGTCTCAGTTCCAAATTGATAGGTTGGTTTACGCACGTTTTTAGGGAGTCAAATTCATTTAAAAGTTATATCCGAACGGCACATTGTAAAAAGTGAACTATAGTTGGTATTTTTCATATATAGATCAGATGGTGTAATTGGGAGGTTTTAGGCCAGAATAAGCAGCAGAGTGATTATGCCAGACCTTATGCCAATAATCAAAAGTAACAAGACTATGTGTTACCTGATGCAATAGTTGACGTAGTCGGTAGAGCTGGGACTCCAGCTGTTTGTTATGATCCTCTAGGATCTGCATGCGGGCCTCCAGTCGTCCCTTGTGCTGTCGCAGGAGTTTAGCTTCGGCTAACAGATCAGCTTCCTCAGAGGCCCCGCTAACAGCCCCTGTGCTAGGCTGACCGTGTTGCTTCTGCAACTGCTCATACTCTCTCTGTAGGGTCCTGACCAGAGAGAGAGAGAGAGAGATTTTTGATTTTTATAAAACAACTTTATTACGTCACTTCAATTCATCAAAAAGTTAACACCACAAAATATCAAAACACAACTCTCCCTCTTCCACTGTACAGATAGCATCATTATAACACCACTGTTGCACAAAAGTTCCCACATCATTCATTGCTCTATAATACCTAAAATCTATTATGATTCTAGATTTTACAAAAGCTTTAAAAACAGGCAAAAGCTCCTGACCATGTGTATTATCAATTGTGTTTCTTCTTGTGATAAGTATGGCAAGTTTTGCTTGACCTACCAAAAAATGTATCAACTGCCATTTTATCTTTTGATTCGGCCTATAGCCAGCTCCCAAAATAAAAGTGCTTTGAGTATATACCTCTCCACACTTTAAAAAAAACTGGCTTAATATATCAAACAGTGGCATCAATCTTTCACATTCTGAATAGCAATGAAATACAGTCTCTCTGTGCCCACAAAAAATACACTTATCATCAACACTAGGGTTGATAACAGATATAAAAGCATTTACTGCCACAACACCATGTAAAATTCTCCACTGTAAATCACCAACACGTTTTATCAATGGTGGTTTATACAGCACCCTCCACACTGGTTTTACTTCATCATCTACTGCAAGTTTACTTCTCCACACGGTGTCAGTTCTTTTATCTAACATTGTTTTGTTATACACTTTCACAAAACATTTGTACATCAATTTACCCCCCAACATGGTCAAGTCCAAATCCGTTAAAACTTTCAAATCCAATAAAGGTCCTGTTGCATCTTTAAAATCTGGTGTAAGACCAAGTTTTGGAAAGGAATCAGTCTCATCCAAACTCACAGACCCGTCTTCAAATCCTTTTAACAACTTTAAATCATCATATGTTAATTTTTCCTTCCAAAGTTCAATTATTTTTGCAGTTTGGCGAGTTGATCTCTGCCCCAGTAAAGTAGCCACTGCATTAACGTCATTCAGTTCAGGCCCGGCCACATCAATGATATGCTTCAATTGAACATTTTTGGAGGTGCACAGTATCCGGGTGAGACCCATCATGCTCTCGCCTGTTACATCAAGCCTAGCTCCTTTAACCAGGGGTTCTTCAAGCAACCAGAACAAAGAGTCTGTTTTCTCCAGTCTATGAATGACAAAAAGTCTCCAAACTTTAAAAAGTCCACGATAGAAGGATGGTAGTCCATTAAGGCAAATGTTCTTGTGGTCCATTAAAAACAGTGCAGCATCCAGGCCAAGACCTTCTACTCTTTGTAAGATTGTTTTGGCCATCATTCTCCACACCAGATCCGCGGACCCCTTCAAAAACGTTTGTACAAATTGTAAGCGGAAGGTCGCTAGCCTACTTTGCAAGTGTACCAAGCCCTGCCCACCCTCCTCTCTGGGCAAATAAAGCACGCTTTGAGGGATCCAGTGTAGTTTGTCCCAGAAACAATGTTGCCACATTGTTGAGGCTACTAAATTATTAATGACTAGCACTCTTCCTCGAAAGGACATTTGTGGATGGATCCATTTCCATTTTTTAAGTCTGCCCTCTATCTTTTCCACAATTCCCTCCCAATTTTTCTGTTGTGCAGCTTCATCACCAATATACACTCCCAAGTATTTAAACCCCCCCCCTTTTCCATATCATCTCACCAGGTAACTTTGGTAAACCCTCCTCCCATTTTCCAATTGCCAGAGCATCACTCTTCTCCCAGTTTACTCTAGCAGATGATATTAAACCAAAGTCCTTTACCACAGACACCAAATTTTCAATATCCTTTTGACTATTGACTATTATTATAACATCGTCAGCATATGCTGACACTTGATGCTGTAACTCTGTGCAATGCAATGATAAACCCATAATTTTGTTTCTTAGCTTAATTAACAAAGGTTCAATAGCTAGGGAGTATAACATACCTGATAGCGCACACCCTTGTCTTATACCCCTACTGATATTAAACGGGGCGCTTAAACCACCATTGACTTTCAGCATGCTTTCAATGCTCTGGTACAACACTTGAATCATTTTAACAAATTTTAATCCAAAACCAAAAGACTCTAAAGTCTTCCACAGATATTGATGTTCAATTCTGTCAAAGGCTTTTTCCTGGTCAAGCGAGATAAGTCCTAAATCCACCCCCAAAAAAACCAGAAACATCCAAAACATCTCTTATTAGATGAACATTGTCTAAAATTGATCTACCTGGCACACAATACGTCTGATCCAAATGAACAACTTGGTCCATTACTTCTCTCAGTCTGTTAGCCAAGGCCTTAGATAGAATCTTCATATCAGAACATAACAAGCTTATAGGACGCCAGTTCTTAATCTCCTGTAAATTGCCCTTCTTAGGAAGCAGTGTTATAACAGCTCTTCTGCAACTCAAAGGCAATGAGCCTTCTGTCAGACTCTCATTAAGAACACTTAATAGGTCCTCACCAAGCACAGACCAGAACTCTTTATAAAACTCCACAGGGAGTCCATCAATACCAGGAGACTTCCCACCCTCCATATCTTTAAGGGCATTCAAAAGTTCCTGATTGGACAAGGGTCTTTCCAGATGTGCCTTTGAGTCTTCAGCAACACTGGGCAATCCTTCAAGGAAACCGGCAGACAGCTGAACATTCTCTTTATATTCACTCTTGAACAGTTCGTTATAGAACCTTACAGCTCTCCGTCTTATTTCATTTACTTCAGTTAACTCCTGGCCATTTTCTGACCGTAGAGAGTGAATATATCTGCATTGTCCGTTCTTTTTCTCCAAGCTGAAGAAAAATTTAGTTGGGGCGTCCATTTCAGTTACATTCTGATGCCTTGACCTTATCAGAGCTCCTTGTGCCTTTATACCAAGCATATTTTCCAAAAGAGACCTTTTGGACTTTAATGTCTCAGCTTGTCTTGGTTCTCTTTTAACATCAGCCAACGCTTGTAAGTTAACAATTTCAGATTCCAATTGTCTCATGTCTCGAGTGATGTCCCGAGAAACATTGAAAGCATACTGTTGACAGAGCATTTTTATTTCAATTTTCCCATAGTCCCACCATTGTCTCAAGTCATTAAAACCTTGCTTTCTTAATTTAAATTGACTCCAAAAGAAACAGAAGACTTCTTTAAAATTCAAATCGCTCAACAAAGAAGTATTCAAATGCCAATACGCACTTTTAACCTTAACATTTGCAATGAACACCTTACATGAAACCAAAAAATGATCAGTAAAACCAACTGGCACAATTTCACATTTCTTCACAACATTAACATGGTGTTTAAAACAATAAAATCGATCAAGTCTTGCCATGGAAAGAAAATTATCTCTTGTATGGAACCACGTGTACTGCTTCACATTGCTATTAAATTCTCTCCATAAATCACATAAACTATGTGTCTCTATCAGTTCACGAAGAACTCGGCTTGAAGCCGCATGAGGCTCAACATGGTTCCTATCCAACATATCATTTTCTGTGCAGTTGAAGTCTCCACCCAAAAACACATATTCATCAGTTTTACAACTCTGTAAAGTTGTATTTAAACTATTAAGAAAACCAATTCGTTCTACACCATTTGTAGGGGCATACACATTTATAAACACCATCTTACACTTTTCAAAAGTAGCCCGTATTATCATGAGCCTGCCAGCTATTACCTCTTCCACCTGACATGATACAGGCAAAAACCTTTTTGCAAATAAAACAGCCCCTCCTCCTCTGTTAGAACTCATATGTGTTAGCAGCACTTCTCCCTCCCATTCCCTTTTCCAATCAATTGCGTTCATGCAGTCGCTATGAGTTTCCTGTACATACATTACATCTATATTCTTTTGTTTTATTAACTCATACAGCAACATCCTTTTCTGGACATCTCTTGCACCGTTTATATTAAGTGAGCCCACCCTTATTGCAATCATTAATAAAAGTGTAAAAAACTGGCACAAAATATTCCTTAAAAGAAAGGAACACATGGAATTATGTTGTTTCAAAACCATTTTCCATTTGTAGCTCTTGTCTCAATTTAGCGACAAACTTTTTAAGCCTGTAAATTTCTTGCACAGTGAATTGTTCAGTTCCGTCACCCCTCATTAATGTTCCAACTGACTCAATAAACAATCTCCGATCAGGAAAAAAATCCACAACATGTCCGTTTTTCATATTCTTAGTTTTGTGCAAAAAAGCCCTGATTTTCACAAACAAATATTCACTCTGTTTTCCTCTATTTTTACTGTCAGTTGCCTCATCTGAATCATCCACTGTGCTGTGTTCACTATCATCATGTTTAACATCACTGTCACTAAAATTACTGGCTCTTTCCATCTTTGTCTTAGCCCTTTTCCTCTTGATAGTAGGAGTTTTGAAGATGTCTTCTTCATTGACTGATTCACTGTCCACTGCTCCTCCCTCTAGAACAGCCTCTGCAGCCTCAACCACATGACTACATTCAACAGGCACTTCCCCATCTGCCCCTTCTATCTCCATGTCATTCACCGGTTCACTCTCATTCTCTTTTGTTTTCTCACCATCCATCACATTATCCTGTACCTGCTCTTCCACTACACCTCCACCACCATCCTCAGCAGTGACAACATTAGCAGCATCAGTCTTCTCTGGACATGCACGTCTTATGTGGCCCTCTCGTCCGCATCCAAAACATTTCATTGTCTCAGATGACACAAAAATGATGTAATCAAATCCATCAATCTTAAATTTAAAAGCCACACTAAGTTCATCAATTTCACTTTTCAAAATCATGTGAACCTGACGTCTAAAACATACAACATGTTTTAATAACGGCGATTTGCAGCCTAAAGGAATTTTTTTCATTTGAGAGACTACCTTTCCGTGCCTTGATAATTCTGCCAACAATATATCATCCTTTATGAAGGGGGGGACATTTGACAGCGTAACTTTCCTTGCTGGCTGAACCAAAGGAATTACCGGGGTAAAAGTATCTTTTATTACCACCCCACTTTGAACCACACTAGTCACTTTCTCTATACTGTCGAGGAAAATAACGACAGCACTACTCATTCGTGACGCTGACATGATACTCTCATACCCGACGGCCTTTCCAACCGCAAGACTACACTCTTCAACAGAGCAATTCATTACTGGCACGATCTTAATTCCGTGCCTGCGTGAGATTCTATCAAACGCCACTCGATCTAAAGCCGCCGGCGCCGCCATTGCCAGTGTTCAATGCACCTGGCCAGCAAACGCTGGCAGGCGGCGGTCTCAGCTAAACCTCGCACAAAGACTTTCCTTCCTACACAAAAAACTAGAACTTTAAACTTCTTCCAAACAAGAACTTTGTACTCAAACACAGCGAGAGGAAAAAGGACGGAAAAAAACTCACTCGTTTCGCAGTCGCACCACACTCTCACACAGCCTCCACCCACACTCACTCCCAACATCCGCTCAGACACAGAGAGAGAGAGAGAGAGAGAGAGAGAGAGAGAGAGAGAGAGAGAGAGAGAGAGAGAGAGCGAGAGAGAGAGCGAGAGAGAGAGCGCCAGGAAGGTGACAGAAACAAACAAATAAAGGTAAACAAAAGCAAAATTCTGAAATCCCCTCCGTAAACATCTGAGACTGTTGTATTTGTGCATTTTTGTATACTTATTTTTGTAATTAAAATCAAGCAATCAGTGGGTTGCCTGAACAACTAGTCACCTAATTTGTCTTATACAATTCGTCCCTGTATAATTAGGAAAAACACAATGCTCATGTTGGGATGCACAAATTATGAAATACGAGACGCAGCACTTTAAAAGGGATACATTTAAAGAGATTTCTTTTCCGAGAGGGTTTTAATGTTCAAACTGTCAAACAGCTAAAGCACAGCATGCTGTCAACAATACTAATTAAAACCCCACCACTAAAACTATTTAAATTACAAACATATACATACATAAATATATACTTCTTATATTCTGTTGTTGGATGACTAGTCACCTAGTCAACCATCCCTATTTTCCAGCAACATTGAATGTCAGCTTTGGGCATTAGTTTGGGCTCTTTGTTTATTGCAGCTCTGAGTTATGACGGTTGGATGCTTGGTCAGGTTCTTTTATGTTCTGGGTTTGAAAGGCAATGAAGAAAAGTGAAGCCATGGAGAACTGCAGCCAGACACAGTGTTGCTACTAAACAAATGCACAACCACACCAACCCAAACCAGCAGGAAATAATTACTTTTTTGTTACAGTGCAATCAAGGTATACATTTTTAAGTATGGGAATGTGTGTGGAAAAAGATGCAATGGAATTGACTAGTGGCTGAGGCTTTTTTTCTGCCTAACATTATGAAAAAATATATTTTTTGATTGTTCAATCCCTTTAATGATTTCTATGGGGGACAGAAAAGCAAGTCTGCACTAAACCATCAACATTTATAAAGTAGACACTAAGTAGTTGTAACCTACCTCTGCTCTTCCTCAAGTCGTGCTATGATTCGCTGTAGCTCTCCTCGCTCCTCCCTCTCCACTGCCTGCAGAATCTGGGTAGGGCTCTGAAGCAGGTAGGAAGGGCTATGAACATTAGGGGTGGTGCTCCTGGGGATTTGGGCAGGGCTTTGGGGCTGGCTGAAGGATGAGCCCTCCCCTCCCAAAGTCTGACAGTACTGCAGGATTAGAGCATGTTCCTCGTCCCTATGGAATTAGAGAGAGAGATAGTTTGAGAAAATTAATCTTTACATTGTCTGAAGAAAACGTGGGTGGTGCTTGACTATACTAACCTCACTGCCATGATGCTAGGGGGATTGACAGGACGCTGCTATGCGGTCTCTAGGTTTTTCTGGGTGGTTGTTTACTGGACCAATTCAAAAGAGCCCATCCTCATATCTCTATGATATGGTACCTAGATATGTTCAAATCCCTCCTCAAATGTATATAGGATTTTTTTCCACTTTATCAGGCGAACATTATCTGATCATTTAAGTACACCGCTCTTCAACAAGCCACAGTATCTGCATGCCGAAGTTTAATATTTAGGATTATAGGTTTGTTCAAACACCCACACCTCAAGTATGAGCCAAAGAATCGGTGATGCTTGCCTACTCAGTCATCTGTAGTTAATAAAAGTTTATGCTGCCCTTTACACACACACACACACACACACACACCTGACTTGAAGACAACGGCCCTACAAGTAACTTTTTGGTGTTTGGTCCCTTCTTAATGCACATTTATACTGATGGAAATTTTAGCCCATTTTATCCTCCGCCAGGCATATATTGTAAGTCTAATAACTTAGGAAAGAAACAGCATACATCTTTTCAGAGAGCAGCTTGATTTGATATTTCATTCATGTCCATAGCACAAATTGTGTGGTTCCTTACCAAAGTTTGAGACCTGGAGTTAGGGGTTTGTTTAAATCCCTAAACACAAGTATGATCAATGGTATTAGTGCTGCTTGGAAATAAAAACAGACGGATTGGAAGAGTGCTGTAACATACACAGAGAGACATAATTAAGATGTTCTGCGCTGCAGCGGGGTGCCAACACTGGGTATTGTGAGATTTGAAAAGCAGACAGTTGAAAGTGAGGGTGACTGTGAAAACGGAAGAGAAGGTTTTGGAGCTGAAGTGTGATGTCAAAACAGATGTGTGGACAATGAGACTCAGGTGTGTGTTCAGATCCTCCCTGGAGTGTGTGTGCCTTGAATCAAACACTCATTTGGATGCACACACACACAAAGTGTAATCAAATAGATTACATGGGCTCTGCATCACAGGGTCCAGCTAACAACCTGCCAACACTAGCAGATGCTGAATAAACAGATCAGACACTCTGCAGGATGACTGGAACACAGAAGACAGAACCTGAATTGCATATATGTAGGCAACAGCAGTGTTTTCAAGGCAGCAAAAGAACAGAGGTAAAGGTTTTGGTATGGTGGTAAAGTCCCCCCCAAATTTATTTGGAAATAAGAAGACAAAGAGGATGCAGAAGAATAAGAAGAAAAGGGAAAAGCAAATAGGAAGAAAAGAGGAAGGAGAATAAGGACAACTTCATTCACAATAATAAGAGCAAGAAGGAGAAGAGGAAAAGAAAGACAGAGACAAAGAAGGAGAAGAGGAGGGAGGAGGAGGAGAAGCAGAAAAAAGGGAAGAGAAAGAGAAAGATAAAAGAGAATAATAAAGAAGAAGAATGAGAATAGGAATAAATAGTGAAATTGGTACAAGCAGCAAAGAGGAAGAGGGAGAAGAAGAGGTATAGGATGAAAGAGGAGGAGGAACAGAAGAAGAGGAGCAGGAAGAAAAAAGGTGGAAGAATCAGTGGAAGAGGAAAAAAGGAAGCAGCAGCAGAAGAAAAGGGGGAAGAAGAATAGGAGCAGCAGCATAAGAAGAACAACAGAGGAAGAGAAAGAACAACCAGCAGCACACAAAGAAAAAGAAGAGAATGAGAAGGGGAAGAAAAAGAAGAAGAGGAAAGCAAATCAGGAAGAAAAAAGTAGAAGAAGAGTAAGAAGAAAAGGAACAAGCAGAAGAGGTAAAGAAATGATGAAAAGAATAATAATAAGAGGAAGGGGAAGGAGGAGGAAAAAGAAGAGGAAGGAGAAGAATAAGTAGCAGTGAAAGAGGAAGAAGAGGAGGAAAAAAAAGAGGACAAAGCAGCTTTGGAACAAAATTATAATGGGTGGAGGGACAAAGTAGCACTGGAAGGAGATGAATAGGAGTAGAAGGGAGAAGAGTTAGAGGAGGAAGAAGAGGAAGAGAGAGGAAGGGAAAGAGATGAATGAGTCCAGGAGTCATGTGTGTTTCTAGAGAGCATCAGTCAAGTCTGTTTCCCAGCCGTCAGATTAAATCTCAAACACCACCACAGACTAAACTCCCTTGATGACTCATTTACTTTTCTCTTCTTTCGTTCTTCATCTTCCTCTCCCTCTCTATTCATCAAAAAAATTATAATTCAGATGTGTGCATGCTCTTATGCCACTTTGGGCTGAAAACATACTCTACGGCAGTGCCCAGATTTTCCATTGAACGTTAAATGACGACCAAACACACAATATTGTTTGTCATACAAAAGTAACCAAAATGTTTTGTTCAAACCGTTTTCAGGAATGAGTGCATGTAATGCAAGCTGTCCATGTAGGCACGATTCATTTGCACTAAAATACAGAGTTTGGTTGGATAGTTGGTTTTTAGCTGGTTGTTTGATGATCCAAAATGGGAGAGCAGGTATTAGTCTTCTTCAATGGTCAGTTTTCTATTTCAACAAGTGCAATGTTGGATAAACATTTTGAAGAGGATCTGGCTAAGTAAGTTAGTTAAGTAAGTTAAACTGTTGACATTTTTACAGGCACCTTTAACAAAAATGTGAAGGTAACTTTCGCCCCCTTGAGTATTGAGGTTTGTTACGTCACAGCAAAGCAGGACCACGAGTTAAATATGTACAAATGGACCTCAAGCAAGCAATGCATTGGTCTTCATTTGTGTATCATGAGTGTTTCAGGTTTTTATCAGTGAATGGGTACCTCAAAATGGTTATCCTCAACATAGGAGGTCCTTCAAACAACTTTTTGTTCATTTATCTCTTCTTATTTAACATTGGTCTTTCGCTTTTACCATATTCCTCTACTGTACTTCCTTCACTTTGTTTCAACTCTTCTTCACTCAATAAATATTTTGCCTTAATTTCTCTTCTTCTAGACTGTCCAATTGCTCCTCCCCATTTCATACAAATGTTTTTTTTTTTTCAGCCAATAGATGAAATCTGAAGCTGCCAAAAGAAACTGAGCTCTCAGCAGGTCCATTAGCTAGACAAAGTCATGGAGTGTGTGCGACAGGAGCCAAATTCACTCACCGTCTCCTTGTTATTGACCCATTACTCATTCTACCTGACTAACTCACACACAGGAGCAAAGCTGATCTATTTTACTACTCGAATACACCTTTTCCACCAAAATTGTGCTGATTTCGGAGCCAGGGGATCTGTTAACCTCTCAGAACTGGGCCATGTTCACACAGACTTGAGAGCCAAACAATGACAAAATTCTTTTTTTTGGAAAACTTTATTCTTGGTCCATTTTACATTTACAGTTGTTTTTGAACCCAGCCAGCCTTATTAGCTAATATATGACATTATATTACCTTTGAGTTTCTGTCTGTAGGCCTGTTTGAAAACATGTTTCTTCATTCTGTCAACTCTACAAAAATAATCACTGTGTCATTAAAGGAATGTTCCGGGTTCAATACAAGTTAAAATCAATCGACAGCATAATATTGATAACCACAAAAATGTATTTTGACTCGTTCCTCCTTTCTTTTAAAAAAAAATACAAAAATTAGCAAAAGTCGAGGTTACAGAGAGGCACTTGCAATGGAGGTGAATGGGGGCCAATTTTTTAACATTAAAATACTCCCTGTTTCAAAAGTAAAACCACAAGTCATAAAGGATATGAGTTTAAACATGTTTTTAGTGTGATAAAATCACTTGCAAACCTGTGTTTTCTGTGTACAGTTATAGCCAATTGTACAACTTTGTTACCACAACAATGTAAATGTCAACAAATCCAAAAACGCCTGTAAAAACGTCAATTAAACAACTTTGTAGCTCACAGAAGAATGAATGCAAGTGCATTATAATATTACAGCCAAACATTTCTGTGTTAACCCTCCAACAATTGGCCACATTCACTTCCATTGTAAGCGCCTCACTGTAACCCCAATTTGATTTAAAGAAAAGGAGGAAGAAGTACTTTTTTGTAGTAATCAACATTATGTCACAAATGCTGTCGATTGAATGTGAGATTAAATTGTACTGAACCCGGAATATTCCATTAACACGGTGAATGAACATGTAATGAATAAGAACATTTGCCACCACGTGAAGGTTAACTCTAAGTTAAACCGGAGATTGGCACGAACCTCCCCAGACGGCGCGTGCATCACAGGGCATCAGAATGGTACATCTTCATGCACTCTTAAGGATCTGCTCTGAGTGTGGTCCGCAGTGCAGCTCAGTTAGATGGTTGGAGTTCATTTGGAATGCTCATATAATGCAATAAAACCGGAAAATGGGTCACAAAAATGCGCCGTTCATGGCCTAAAATTCACTTATTTTAGATAGTAAAATATGATTTTAGTTTGAAGTTTATAATAATCTCTATTTTCTAAAAGAATTGTGGTTATATCAATTAATCAATATCAGATTATTATTTAATAATCACTACAGGCGATTTAATTATCTTAAATTATCTTTACTTTGGTCCTTTCAAAGTAAATATTGATATGCAATTAATTGTGATTCGTTTAATTAATTAATAAGCATATCATGTAATTATTGTGATCAAATATTTGAACTGGTTGACAGTCCTAATTTAAAGATAATATAAGATTCTTTGCAGCAATAAATACCCAGTGTGACGCCAGAGAAATACAAGCCGAGCGTATAACACAATCGGTGGTCACATTTGTGGTTGGTTAGGATAAAAACTCTGTAAAGTTGCTGGCAAAAGTATTTAAGCGCATAAAACACACTTACAAATAAATGAATGTAATAGAGCACAACAGTGCCTGCACATTTGTTCAGCAGTCTTGCGGACGTATATATTCACATTGATTTCTTCCATAGGGATTTCATGAAATCCTTCATAAAAGAGTTCTTAGCCATGAAACAACCCAACTAGCTCTGATGTGAAACACAACATTACAAACTTAGATTTGAAGCAAAAAAGTATTTGAAAATGTGTCATAAAGACAAAGGTACAAGACTGTGTACTTACTGTCTTTAATCAGGGAATGCACTACAATCCATTGAAGCATTGCAAATGATGTAAACGAATGATCAAACTATAGATTTAAAGTTGCTTATAAGTACAGAAAGATTACATTTAGATTTTATTGCGAAACATACAAATTTTGCAAATATACAAGTACATTAAGAGTGTGGAGAGACCGACTGGAATGAGTCTTTCACAGCGGATCACGTGAGGGGGCGGTCACTGTAGAGTTTGTTTAGTGTTCGATCAGAGTGGTAAAACAGTCTGAAGAACAAGACTCTGACAGAAAAACACATCACTGCCTACATCTCCCACAGGAGCGAGGGAGTGCATGGAGAGAGGCACAAATTGGAGACAAAGCGATTACGTGCTCCGGTTCTCTCTGTGCAGATGAGATTTCACATCAGGCAGCTGCTGTATTTCGCCCTAGGGCTGAGATGAGACGACAGTGAGTGAGACAGCGGGGTAAAGGAGATGTCCCGCTCGAGTCTGTGTGATTCTGCATTGGCTGCATTGATCAGCTGCAGTGTAAACAGAGTTCATAAGCACAACTCAACCCCAGAGCTTACACAAACAGGAAATGAGAACATTATTATGAACATGCATGCAAAGAAAGTGAAGCGAAGGATGATATGAGAAAGAAAACAGAGAGGCTGTGGTGCAGTGGTTAGTACCATCGCTTTTAATGTCTTGGGACATGCTATTCTCATCTAAAAACTTCCTCAACTCTCTACTATAAGCTGTGAATAAAAGGAGTAACAACAACAACCGAAGGTTTGAGCCATGGTGTAGTGGTTAGCACACATACTATGGGCACACTGAGCCTTGGTGCTCAAGCAGGAGATGCAGGTTTGAAGCAAACCTAAAAAACAATAAAAAAATAAATAAAAAAAACCATTGAGGCCAGAAGTATGGTGCAGTTACTGCAAGCTGTGGTGCTTATGTAAGAGATCATGCAGCAATATTACAGGTCCATTTGACATTTAATCACATGCAGAATATGAATTGTAGATTTCTATAATGCTACTAGTGACATTTTTTATTTTTGATATTAGTAATTAGGTTTTGAATGTAAAAATGTTGATGTCATTGTACACATACATGTATCAGCTGTTGTTCTTCTCACTAATAAAAACTATAATTAAAGATATCAATAATTACATTGTTACTAGTTCAAATATCCATTCCGGATATCAACGATTTAAATCTGTACATTTATTTCAACATGTTAGATTTGGTATTTCTGGAAAACTGAAACAGTAACTAAAGATATTTTAAAATACTTTCTTACCAGTTACATTTAGAACTGGGTGATATATAGAATAATCACAAAATAATTGCGATGATTTTGCTGACGAAACAGTACTGTGAATATCGTAATGATTTTAATGTGCTTTTTATTTGGCTTTTAAGTTTCATAAAGAACTTCAGTAGACTATTTTCACGATCCTTCAGGGATGCGCAATTAATCAAATTAACATCAAAATGTGATATGGTCATATGTGATTAGAAACGGTAAAAGGCTGCAATTAAAGAAGATACACTTCAGAATATTCAGGTGATGGGCTGTTCTGTGCTTTTAGCTCTTTTAAAGTAGTTTACATGCGTGTGAAAAGAACTGCAGGTTCAAACATTCGTGCAATTCCAGACATTAGTAATCGCTGCAAGTTATACAAATCTACGAACGCAGCACAGTATAAGAGAAAAGGAGGAGATGACAGCACTTCAACTAATGCGGAACATTATAAACTACAAACAATTCTATTATCTCATGTTATATTAGAAATATAATACTTTTATATAAAACAAATCTAATCCTCAAAATAATAATGCTAATTCTGTATCCCACATGAATAATTCAGTATTCTAAAATATGAATTATAAAAAGTTAAATTATAAAAGTAATTTTTGCACACCTTGTTCATTCACTAAAATGTTTTAGTAACTAGTATAGTTTTAAGTGATTATGTATCATTGTAAATAAAATATAAAAGTGCACATAAATGAATGGTTAGATCTCACTCTCCCTTGTGTTCATGTAGTAATTAAAGCCTTTTTTATTTTAAAATAGTTTTATATTAAATGGCTTTAATGCATGGAATATATTAGGGTAAATATATATATATATTATGGCTGTTTGGATGAAATGATGGTACTTCTGATTTAAAAAAATGAAAACATGTAAACCATTTCTGAGCAAATGCATTACAATTGAGATGCTGTATATTGAATATCGCCAATAGGCTGAAAAATATCGAGATATAATTTTTTTTGCAATATCAACCAGCCCTAATTACAAAAGCATGAGAGCATGTACATTGTGGATCACTGTAAAAGATCAACATTGCCACTATTAAAAACCAAATTACAGATCTCTAAAAATAATGTGTTCACAAGTTTTAATTCCATTGTTGGAATCAACAGAATGGGCATTTGCATTAGCAACAATGTAATCACTAATAAACATTTTTTTTTTCTCAATACATAGAAAATAGTAGATAGAAGATTATACATTTTAATAAGTGGAATTTCAACTAGTTAAACTAATTATAGATATCTGTAATAGTTTGTGGAGTGGGGACGTGGTCGTGTGTCGGTCTGCGGGAGAGAGGGAGAGAGAGAGAGAGAGAGAGAGAGAGAGAGAGAGTGGTAAGGCTTGTCACCTGGTTTATAATCAACCCCAACACCTGTGTCTTGTTATAGTGATGCGGAGAGAGACATAAGAGGAACGCCAAGAGTCCAGAGGGGGAGAGAGAAACCAGAAGGTGAACATTGCAAAGGCCGATGTTATTGATTATGTTTATTCAGATTACTGTAAATGCTCTTTGATTTGGCAATGGAGGAGTCAGGAGACAGCGAAGCAGGTTTGAGGTCAGTTTTTTAATTCTCTCAACACTGGGACACACAAGCAATAAACGAAATCAATAACATGCCTTGCCAAGGTGAAAGCCTTACCACTCTCTCTCTCTCTATCTCGCGCAGACCGACACACGACCATGTCCCCACGCCACATAGTTAATTACAGATTATTGTGAAATGCAGTTACAGATATGGGACACAATTCTATTTTTGATATCAAGAATGGGTATTCATGCAAGTAATGGCATAATGTTTTATATAAAAAATTAAAATGTATAATTATTTATTAGACAAATTAGCATTTTCACCAGTAGTAATTCCATAGCTGAAATCAAATATTAGCATTTTAATTATAGATTTCTATCATTTATATCCTGCATGTGATTAAATGTCTAAAAGGCTTGCGAAAGCAGCAGCAACTTTTTATGTCGATTTCGCCCGATTATGTCCAATCCACCCATCTCAACAATAACCCCCATGACCAAATCCCATTCCCACAATAACTTCCTGTCACTCTCCACTACAGCACTGAATAAAAATAAACATTTTCCACGACAAAACAACAAAATAATAATAATAGTTGGGCTGTGGTGCAGCGGCTAGTGTACATTCAGACTCATGCTAACGTGCATGTTTGTAGGTTTCTATCATCCTCTACAACAGCTGTTGAATATGAATGAGGCAAATCCCCCCCAAATTAAAATAATGAAATAAATAAAACGGAGCACACTGGTTTTTAGCTGTTTTGAAGCAAAAAGTCTTGCCTACTGCATTCAATTAAACCCAACAGATAATGCCATTACACACAATCCATGAAAACACACCAAATATTCCCTCTCTCTATCTCACACATGCACAAACACACACAAGTAAATATATGATGTTATAGAGTGTGCTAATGCATTAGGTACAGAGATAAACAAGGTGTTAGCAGGAGGCGAGGAGGAATGGAATTAGTTCCGTCTACTTAGAGCGAGCGGAAGAAAGACAGAGAAAGTGAGCGACGGGGGAGGAGAAAGAGACAGTGACAGCTACAGAATTAATTTGATTTATGAGTGCTATTAATATGATTATTTGAACACAACTATACAAACTGTAAGCAAAGACAAACTCAGCAACCACACAGCAGTAAAGTCACAAACGGTTTCATCAAATCGATTTGTCCTAAAAAAATGACCATCGTCTGACAATCTTCATCAACGTCAGGGTTGCAATGCTGATGCAACAGAGTGCAACCACACAAACGCACACAAAGACACACAAAGACAAACTCTTAGAGACCGGCCAATTCACCAGACAGGGTTTGAGAAAGAAGAGGCTGCTTCTTCATTATTGAAGTCTTTTAGAGTTGTAGGTGAACGTATTCGATTCCTCCCTCGGCACCATTGCGGCGTTCATGGGAATATCATGTGAAAAATATAGTGTTTTGTAACGGTAGAGCACTACACTTGGGAAAATGCTTGATACTAGACAAGCTACACTATTGTGAAAACAGCTACTAAAATAACTAGTTACTCTACAGAAAAATGTAGTTATGTTATTAACGTTGCTACTTTTAGTTACTTTTTACTTTTAGTTTACCCCGAACAATGTTGGGGACATTTGAGGACATCCTAATATTTTTGGAAAATCGATTCATAAATAGATAAATTCTAAAACCTTAGGATGTGTGTTTAGATTTATATAAAACAATATACGTCTATGGTATGTCTTCATTTAGATAGTGATAGCTTGTGTAAATGTGCAATGTCTTGTGTTCTTCATAGGAACTGGCAGTGTGTGTTGTGTGTGTGTGTGTGTGTGTGTCACCCACTCAAGTGCTGTAATGCTTTTCGGAGTACATTTAAGCATCCAACTTTGCCTCCATCACTGCATTGTGTTACTGAAAGTAACACACTTCCCAAGTGACAAGTTCTCAAGTGTCACCGCTAACACAAACACACATGTACATGTGTGTAAGAGTGAATGTGTGTTGCAGTGGCAGCTGGTGAAAGTTCATTTCTTTAATCAAGATCAGAGTCCAATTCAGCTCATAGCCCTGCCGCCCCCGTCCATATCTATCTGTTCATTTCTTTTATCAGGCAGATAAATGAAACCTCAGACTCTCCATAACACTGCTGTATTCACATAGTCCAGCACTGTTTCCATCCTCATATCAGGGAAAACAGGATTTGGCTTTGAAAGTTGCTTGTAGGGCTGGAGTCTTTCAGGCATATACATTCTACATCAATTTTCATCCTCCTTATGACTATAGAAGGACATATCAAATCGAGAAAACATCTCGATGTGAAACTTTCATATTCACATTCATCAACATTCACTCAAACTCAAAACTTTCCAGTCCAGCCATACCGTTTATTGAAACTAAACTGCAAAAAACGTCTTGTTAAGAAATCACCACGGTTACAACAACTCAACCGCCCACATTTATACATCTATACCTATAGAGCAGAACAGTGCCTGACAACGTTTTCAGCAGTCTTGCTTCTGGAATAATTTTTCCCATTCATTTTCTCTGTAGGAATTTCATAAAATCCTTCATTAAAGAGTTCCGAGCTATGAACCAACCCAACCAGCTCATAGGTAAATAACAACAATACAAACTTTGATTTGAAGTATTTGCATAATTTGACAAATTGTGCACAATAACTTTTAATAATAATAATAATAACTTGTGCCCCAGTGTGTACACTATATTACTATACCCACCCCCCACCCCCAAACTGTATTCAAAACCACCATCTTTTGTTATTTCTTTTCACTCAAATAATGTACCACGTACAGCAGGAACATAATTTACCGGTTATGTGAATATGCCTGTAAGCTCGTAATATGTAAAGCTTAATTCTGTGATGTGGGTAAAGATGGGGTGGGGTGCAGGATTGGCAAGAATTTTGGAACCTAAAAAATGGGTCATGAACCAAAACATCTATGCTCTATTAATATACGCTGTCAAATTTTACAATTTGTCCCCATCAATTTCGAGTAATTATTAATTATGGTTAAATTTTCAGTTCTTTACACAAATAGTTAGCTAAATCACAAAATATTGGCATTACATTTATGGTAAAGGCTCCAAACTATAGGTAAAAGTATCTATGGTTTAAACACTCACATGCTTCCAGTGGCTGAGCTGCTGTCTGTTGGCAGAGATCCATTTGAGCGCTCCATCTGTGCCAACCTGAAGAGACACAGAACGATCAATAAAGCAGTATTCCAGTGTTTATTAGCATAGAAAGGATGCAGGGTATAGATTTTTGTTCTCCTAGGCTGTGAGCATGCTGAGTATGTTTATTCATGTGTTGAGAGAGCGATGAATGAAAACAAAAAAAAAGAAATACAAAAATCAACATTGTCTCAAAGAATGACTGAGACTACATCTACATTTTAACTATGAGATTTATGACGTGCTCTACGTTTCACTGCAGTTTCCAGGTGAAATTAACACTAGAAGCATTATAACAACAAGTTTATAAAAATGTATTTTTCACACTATTACTCACACTGCTATGTTATGATATCAAAACACATTTACTCTAATGCGTAATTTGAAAAACATTTACTAATTAAAACCTCTACCACCTTGTCTGATAATGGCACCATTTCACTCGCTTTTGGCGCCCTCCACTGGACATTACCCTGCAAAACTGCAGCGAAACGTGTAAAGCAGCACATCATTTCGTTTTGTAAAAATGTTGCAACCGTCACACAACTTTAATCAGATCAGGCTGTAAAAAATATAAATTGAAATATGAACCCTGGAGTAGCCAAGACGGCTGGACAGCACTAATCAAAGCTCAATACAAAGAGGAGAATTCACTAAACAGCTACGACCCTTTTGTTTTTCACAAACCACCAACAATCTAGACTTATAATGTGCATGACGCAGTGCTATACCAGCTCAATAGTGCCTGGTTAAACAGGCTTTTAGTATACTTAGCATCTTATTTGGATATGTCATCAATTGCATCATTCAGATTCCCTTAAGCGCACATTTTGGGCAAGTTTTTGCACCATTATCTGATTTGAATAATTCCTTAAGGGATCTGGATGCTACAACATTGCAGACAGCATATGTAAAATAAATAATAATATCAGCAGACGTAATTCCTTCTTAGTGAATTTCCAATAACCCAAATAAATAACCCTGCACAAAATATATTTCAAGTGTAAGGAGCTTTACTCTCACAGCACACACAAATTCTCTCAGGACAGAAGACTGTGATGCATTAATGTCCCGCCGTCTCAGAGTTCCTATAATAGCATACAGGCCTCAGTAGAAGTCTATAATCACAATCCCATAATAACTGTGCGTGCTCGTGCTCGCGACATTGAGAGTACTCTAGTTGACAGTGAAAATCCATTTTCAAGTCTTTAAGGGTAGAAGGTCAGTGGATGCAATCGGTGCATTTGCGCATTCATGGTATGTTCTTTTCTTTGTGTATGTGTAAATTGAATTGAAACACACCTAATGTACTCTATGTAGCAGCAGATTAAATTGGCTTTGGCAGAGATTCAGAGGTCTAACAGGGCATGTGTGCATTTATGCCGCTCATCTGTCACCAGTCGCGTATTTTTATTGTTGCAGAATTGTATTCTGGCAGTGTGAGGACAGCTGATCTTATGCTGCATTAGCAATGTCTGAATCACTGTAATTATGAGATGGCAACTCAGAGATTCCACTCAGAGCTGTTCCAACAACAGAAATTATTAATTTCTATGGCAACGACCAATATGTGTGGCTTTGTTTATAACAACTAAACATTTAATCACTGCATTAAATTACCTTTAAATCAAGCCTGTAAAGAAGAGAACAAAGAAAGTTCAGCAGGAAACACTAGCTATAATAAAATGACATCTCAAACTATATCGACCGATTATCGGTTTGACCTATATTTTTACAGATATTCACTCTTTTTTTTACGTTTAATCATTTATCGGTTCTTTAAATCAATCCTGTAAAGAAGAGAACAAAGAAGGTGCAGCAGGAAACACTGGCTATAATAAAATGACATATTAAACTAGAGATCCACCGATTATCGGGTTGACCGAAATTTTTACAGATATTCACTCTTTTACTTTTATTCATTTATCGGTTCTTTAAATCAATCCTGTAAAGAACAGAACAAAGAAATTCAGCAGGAAACACTAGCTATAATAAAATTACATATCAAACTAGATCGACCGATTATCGGTTTGACCGATATATTTACAGATATTCACTCTTTTACTTTTATTCATTTATCGGTTCTTTAAATCAATCCTGTAAAGAACAGAACAAAAAGTTCAGCAGGAAACACTAGCTTTAATAAAATTACATATCAAACTAGATCGACCGATTATCGGTTTGACCTATATTTTTACAGATATTCACTTTTTTTTTTACTTTTTTTTTTTACATTTAATCGTTTATCGGTTCTTTAAATCAAGCCTGTAAAGAAGAGAACAAAGAAGGTGCAGCTGGAAACACTGGCTATAATAAAATTACATATTAAACTAGAGATCCACCGATTATCGGTTTGACCTATATTTTTACAGATATTCACTCTTTTACTTTTAATCAGTTATCAGTTCTTTAATATCAAGTCTCTAAAGAACAGAACAAAAAAAGTTCAGCAGGAAACACTGGCTATAATAAAATTACATATGAAACTAGAGATTATAGGTTTGATGGATATTTTTTTTAATATGCACTGTTTTTTTACTTAATTGGTTCGGAAGTATCAGGTCTCTAAAGAATAGCACCTAACAATGCCATTACACCACTGTTGATCATTCAACAGGAAGCAACATGTTAACAGGTAAAGTAACTTGCTTATTTAATGTATTGTATATTCAGTATAATGTATTGTAAATAAAGATGAAAACAAATCTGTGGGCATTTAGTTCACCAACCAACTTTGGATAAATATAATGACATAATTAATAATAAAAATAAAATTCATAAAGAATGTAGTATTTGTATTGTTGTAATCTAATGATTTTTTAGTTATTGTATCAAAAACTAGAAATAAATCATTTATAAAAGTCACATAAATATCAAAACAATCTGTTTCCAAATCAGTCGCAAAAACTATATATACTTTTAACTGTTGATGCCACAGAACTGTTAGTAATTTTACATGGTGTCACAACGGTCAAGAAAAATCGCAGCTTACATAAAATTCAGAGTTATCGGCAGGTAACGAGTTCAACAAAGACTTGAACCATTTCCGCATATAGAAAACTAGTAATTACAGTAATTCCAACATGATGTGAAGGCAGCATTACATCAATGCTGTTAGTGTGTACTTTAATGTTGGCAGTGATGTGTACCTGCTGGCATACTGCTCAATCCGTGAGTGTGTGTCGTCATGAGGGAGTTGAGGAGATGGGGACAGCCTATAAACAAAAAACAAAACATAAACAAAAACAGACCAAAAAGAATCAAGAAAAAACAAGATTCTAAACAGCAAATGACATGTTTAATGATCTACAGTGAAGACTGAGTTATTAGGACAAGCGAAACGAGGAAGAAGGTTAGAAGAAAAAAAAAACAAAAACAGAAGGGGTAGTGAGGGGGTGGGGGTCGTGCAAGTGGATCTGTCATTCCATGCGTTCAGTGACGTGAGCGGCATGCTGTACTGAGGAAGACGAGGAGGAAGAGGAAGGACTGATGGTTGACTGGTGTAGATACTCACTCATACTGCTCCGGACACATGCTGATCAGAGTGACTGGACTGCAAGGAGGAGAACAGAAAATAAAAAACAGAGGAAAGGGGGGGAGAGTTGGGGGGGGGGGGGCATTTTTTTTAGGGTCAAAGGGTACACAATGATCAGAGCCACACACAAGGGTGTGGAGGTTTACAGGTAGAAATACTCCTCAAGGACTGTAGGGGGCTGCAGAGAATATTAGAGGAATGTTGTAACAGAAATATGCAGTTGCACACAAGCTGTAGGGATCTGTAGAATGATTTAAAAAAAAAAAAATCGATTTTGTTTGCTAATTCACCCAAAAATAAAAATTAATTAATCATTTACTCATCCTCATGTCATTGCAAACACATGTTTGCTAAACTGGGAAAATGTCATTTGCACTTAACGATATATATATATATATATTAATCTTTTCACATATAAATGGGGCTACCAATTGCACAATATTCTTTGTCTTTTCAAACATATTTCTCAACATAACTTTGTTAAAGTGTGACGGCAGGGTAAATTAATGGGGGTCACACACCAGATGCATCTGACAGAAAACATGACGAGCACGAAAATTCAAAATAATTATTTTCTATAAAGGAACATACACAGTGCGGTCTCGTCATCTCTCGAGGCTGCTCAAAAATCTGCAGGACCATGGAGTGTAACTCGCATAGGTTTCCATTAAAGTCAACCCAAACCATTATCAAAGGACAAAGCTTATTTACTCTAGCCATAAGTGGATGATATATTGTGTATATGCATATTTCATGTAGCCTACACAATGTAATTTCAGTTACAAGTATGTCTTTTACCATTTAGAATATTTATGAATTATAAATTATTATAATTTCAAATCGTTCAGTTTTCGCAGTTACACAAATTTCATACACTAACCTGAAAAATCAATGATGTTATTTTAATTCTTGGAGCAAAACCTTTGTAACTTGTGTGTTTGCATCCTGTGCAATGATCTCTAAAATACCCGTCCTATGTTGTGATACCAGTGCCTTGCAGCCCACTTCAGTAATATGTTATAACGCCCCCTTGTGGTCTCCCAACGCTAAAATGCCAGATATTCAACAGAAGTCCAACTGAGTGAATTGGAACGCATGCAAATTAGGCTTATAAATGATATGTTGGCTAATGTTAATATATCGATGCCTCAAAAATATATTGCTAAAATAAGGTGCCGATCAATAATCGATGTATCAAAATTTTATGACATGCCTACTGTTTGCCATTTTTCTTTCATTGAACTTTCACTGGTGCAAAAGAAAATACCTCATTCACATTCAATGTATTGAAAAGTGCAATGTCAAAATTCTCAATTCTATGAAAAAATTAAATAAAATGATATGGTTTTGGAATGGCATAAGTGTAAATATTGACAGAATTTTCATTTTTGGGTGAACTATTCCTTTGATCTTAAACAGAATTTCATATGAACCTGATCCATAACATACACACTGGTATAAACAAAAAACTGCTATGATGTGGACAAATTATGCTGATTTTATACTTCATAGTACAGTAGATTCCAGAACCAGTTCATTTTTCTCTTTTAAATAAGTGCTTCAAATGTTGTTGAAATTCATCAAATGACCTTTTTATTCCCTTAAAAATAACACAAGCTGTTTTTGCCAAGAGCATTCTCCAAAGAAAGGAGGATGATAACATTAGCTCTGATCTAAAAGTGATCAGAAAGTTGTAGCAAACGAAATATAAAACCAGTATCAATGTACAGTCCAGACATAGAGAGATACTTACTGTACAGAATGGTAAATGGTCTTTACTTATATAGCGCCTTTTTAACCTTAGCGGTTTTCAAAGTGCTTTACACTGCATCTCATTCATACATTCACACACACATTCACACATCAGTGATGGCAGAGCTGCCATGCATTGGGAGCAACTTGGTGTTCAGTGTCTTGCCCAAGAACACTTCGGCATGTGGAGTCATGTGGGCCGGGAACCCTGCGATTATTGGCCAACCTGCTGTACCACCTGAGCCACAGCTGCCCCACTCACACACACGCATGAATGACATTTAGCCTCAAAACTAAAAAGATCAGATTTAAAATACAATCTTCCATTTACTTTAATTGCATTTTAGCATCTTTTCAAATGAAAATTGCAGCTAATTGCACACAGCGCAAGGCACAAAGATCAAACACTCTTTTGACAGGGATGAGGTTGACCTGTTAAAGAACCCCAGTGAACATCAGTTCTTTCTTAAAGGTGAGGAAAAGTGATATTGTTCTTCTAATGGGGTGATGCAGGAGACCATAACACCAGTATGAGAAATACAAGGTTAGATATTTCATGTTTGGCTTTTTCAGCATATGAATACAGACAGCATTTAGTTTTACAGTACAGAGGCATTTTGGTCTTCTCACAGCTAATACAGCTTTGTCAGATGATGTGGAGACAAGGGGTCTAGGATTAGACTTTCAGGCACAATGGCAGAGATTGTCTTACAAACAGCAACCCCCCCCCCCCCCCCCCCCCCCATACCCCCCACATATTTTATATGCAGCAGTGGAGCAGCCTATTCAACAACACAAAAAAATAAATATGGCGTGGGTTTATTTTATCCATTGAAAATGTATGGGATCTTAAAAAGTAGGCTTTCCATGCCAAAAATGGAGCCAGACCTGTATAGTAGTTTTACTACAGTAACCATATTTTATCCATGATACTCATAGTAAAATCATAGTAATAATACAGGAAAACCAAAACTATGCTAATAAAATTAAATCCAACATCCAAAAATAAAACAAATAACATTTTAAATAAAATGTTCCTACAGTTATGGTCACTGCAGTTTTACTATAGTGAAACCAAGGTTAAATGCATTTGTACTCAAGTACAACAAATTAACCATGGTGGTGCTATTTTTTTATTTATTTTTGGGCAAAATGATTATGATTTTTATTAGCATAGTTTTGGTTTTCCTGTATTACTACTATGATTTTACTATGAATATCATGGATAAAATATGGTTACTGTAGTTAGTAAAACCATTGTTCATTTTCATAAGGATAAATGCTTATGGTTAAATGCTACATGGATAAAGCTATTGCAAGGTAATTCAAAAAAGTCGAAAGATTATGAAGGCAAACATTGTACAATTCAAGACCAGGAATGTATATTAAGAAGGTAAATAGGGTCAATTTTAATTTCATTTTGACTTTAAGGGAGACATGAGAGGGAAAGCCAGCTGAATACAGAGAGAATGAAAGAGGGTGGAGGAGGAATAATTATAAACTGTGTCAACTCCAACACAGTTCAGTTATCTCAACAGTTAAATGGCCCGTCTGGTGTATCAGTATGTACAGAGTGCTGGACTCAATGTAATAAGGGATTCTGTAAATTAGTGCTGACAGAGTGAACAAACGCAAGCTCTCCAATGAAAGACAGTCAATGTCCCCTGGCACTATCGAATTTCAAGAAAACCAAGCACTGTATGGCTTCATTTTGCTCTTGGAAAAAATGCTGCCACAAATGGGAACTGGATTTTACTCCTGCGATTGCATACTGCAACATGTCCATTCAGAACCCAAGAATGAAACTTTACATAAAGCAGTTTGATATCACAGAGCGCTCTGATCAGCTGAATGTCACGCTAACATGGACTGACAGGACTGACTGGAGCGGGCAGAAATTTCGGCTCTGCTCTTGGGGATTTATAATCAGCACCAACTGAAGAAATGGATAAACTTCAGTTCCTTGTCATGTAGCAAAAGCTTCTTTCCAAAGCGACTCAAATACATGAAGTTTAGAGAACGGTCACACTCAAGGAAGCAGAAGTGCCTTAAGGGTCCAATTTAGTAGTGGGTCGTTATAAGACTGGAGTGGAAATTGCGTAACTCTCCATTTTCAAGAATCGGCCACATTTGGGATTTAAGCAATAGCCAATTTAGCCTTTAGAGGCCTAAGGTATAGCCAGCTGGTCTTAATCATAAAATAAACCCTGAACGGGTGAGCAGGATATCGATACAAATCTTATTACACAGCTATTTACCAAATAAAAGTCATCATGTGAGAACAAAGAGACTGCGGAATCTCCAGAAACACTGAATTCAACCTTTGCTTTGTGTTGGGGTCCTGATCAACCTGTCGGTATTCATTCAGCACCATATAATAATAAATGTAATAAATTGGCTTTCAGCAGGTAGAGTCTCAAATAAATATGGTTTAATTGTATAAGCAAAATACTGGCCATCCAGTCTTTGATATCATTCACAGAATTAGGAAATTTCATCTGCTTTGGGGGAAATACGAAGCTTAATATTGTTGGTTTCCAGATAATAATAATGCAAATTGAAATGACTGTAATTGCAGATCTTATACACAGAGGAACATTTATTCTGGTTTAAGATGCTTACGTTTCCATGTTGTCTCCTTCTAGGACCGTCTGGACGGGCAGGTAACCCAGGCGTGGGTGCTTGGCAAAGTATTTCTTAGAGCGAAACTTGTTTTTTAAGACTTTGGTAAAATCTCGCATGTCTTCTCCTGAGGTGGTCTGAAAATTAGGCAGAGAAAGAGATGATGGATTAGAGAGGTTGTGGATTTTCTTTATTCCCAATTGCTCAAAGCGATTTAAATACATCAAAGGCTGAGAGCCAACTATCCCTAATCTCTGAAACACATTGTATAATTAGTGGTGTTTGCAAAGCCAAGCATCACTATTAATATTGCTCGTACATATGGTTAGGGATTTGAACAAACCCCTGACACCAAGTATTACACTTTTAACATGTAACTCGCCCTGCATTGTTTGACGTGAATGATACCTTCAACCTGGTTTGTGGAGAAAGGTGTCTCGTTACTTTTCTAGCAATCTGACCCAATATTACTAAAAGAAAAAGAAGGGAACCGAGTCATATATATAGAGAGTAGAATATTACAGAAAATTCCCAGCAAAGTCCTAACGACTACCTAGCGGAGTTGGAAAGTAACTAATTACAACTACTCTTGTTACAGTACTTGAGTACATTTTTAAACTTTTACTTGAGTTGATAAAAAATGAAGTATTCAACTTCGCTAAAATAATTATTCACCATAATTACAAAGTACAAAAAGAACACATAATATTTCAGATTTTTTGGGAAGAAGAAAGTTATAAGCACTAAATCTGTTTGTAAACTAAAACGCGCTGTGTGCGGCATGATGGAAGCCTGCAGGGCACTGCATCATGAGCACAGCAGCTTGCATAAACTGCCGCCGGTGTCCTCTCTTCTCTAGCTTCTTCAAGACTTTCTGCCCTGTCACTATACAAGAACTATAATACTGTGAATACTTTCTGCACATTTCATTTTATTCTGTAAAAGAGCCGTTCATTCAGGTATGATGGAACCGTCTGAACATGTTTAACCAATGATCTAACTTCACTTGTTTATAAGGTAGGTAAAATTTTTAACTGTGTCAAACATTGTACACAATGTAGTTTGACATCTATGTGTGGATATCTTGTTCACTTGCTACTATGTCTAAAAAAACTTTTTAAATACCTTAGAAAGATACAATGCCAAGAGTGTTGGAAATTAAAGGGGACTCGGTGCAAAAATGGCACCCAAATTGACAAAAATATCCCTGAAATTCAAAATATGGGGGCAAAAAATGACCACGCAACATGTTCCCATGTTTTATTAATAATATCTGATATAGTTACAATTACATACATTGCAATCTTCTTTTGGTTTTTCACTGAACATTAATCTTTTTCCCACCGCCTGGTTGCACCGTTGCATGCGGCTCTCCTTCTATCAATCTGCATCAGTTCAGTATTGTACACCCACTTTAAATGCTGTAACCGTTTGCCCCTCTTGTTCAAAATAAACTGTTCTAGCAGGCAACACTCTTGCTCAAGGTGCTGTATGGTACTTCCCTGCCCTGTGCTGCTGTTTATCTGTCTGAAAAGCCTCACCCACTAGAGGCCAAAAGTGCACAAGGGATGGGTGTTATATAAAGAAGATATGAGAAATCTCAAAACTTAATGTAACCAAATGATACCATTTACTTAATAATAAAATCTCAATATGTTAAATAACCATAATATTAATTAAGACTTTATTATTACAAATGTAATACATATACAGAAGAACCACTTTTAGTGTTTGAATCAATCATATCTCTCACTAAACACTGTGTAAAATGTTTATTTTTGCCTTATTTTATTCAGTTAGTATGTAGGAGTTGATAACAGTTTGCTTAATAATCTCATTCCATATCTGGATAATTGCTGCAATATCATAGATGATACATTTCCTCCTCTATGATATTGCGTTATATTAGTTTTGTACAGCATGTTAACTTAATAGCCAAAATACTTGGACATACAGTATGTGAATGAGAATAAACCTGAAATAGGAATGTGTTTCAGTCACAATGCACATTATGTTGTTTAGAGATGACTTAGAGACATTTAGAATGTTACAAAAGGCTATTTCTATTTAAACAATGTTGCATTCTTAACATATTCTGTTTGACCAAGAATCCTCTTGCAGCAATGCAGGTCTTTGGCATTTAGGAGCTGCTAGTTTAGGACCTGTAAGGAGTCTGTTTTTCAAACTACAGACTGTGATTTACTTGTCTGTTTGTTGTACATCTGGGCCATCCACTTCTCTCTCTATCCTGGTTAGAGATTCTTTTTCAAAACAGTAAGGCATGGAATAGCCTTCATTTCTCTAAAAATAGACTTAAGTAGAAAATAGAATTTCAGGAGAAATATGTTTCTTTTTGCCTATTTTTAAAGCCACAATTTGACTTGCAAGTGTAAATCAACTTGTAAGAACTCAAAACCCACATGGGGAAAAACACACTGTATTGTGATTTCTGCAAAGTAGTACATCCATTTCTAATAATAAGACAATTTCTTGAGTACCAAATTAGAACTTTAGAATGATTTTGTAAGGAATAGGTGACACTGTATATGTTTGCCATATACTGGTAAAAAAAAATTAATAAATATCACATAAAACAATTATTTTAAACCGTAATAATAATTAGCAATTAATGATTTTGACAGTAATTTCATGTACAGTATCCATGGTGAAGGGAACCATAAGCTTCTTTCAAGAACAAATATGTTTTTGTGTTCTAAAAATGGAAGTGCATATGTACAGATTTTGCTGTATTGGCAGGAAATTGGTACTTTAATTCACCAAAGTGGCATTCAACTGATCACAAAGTGTAGTCAGGACATTACTGATATAAAACCGCACCATCACTATTTGAAAAAAGTCCATTTTTAATCAAATCTAGAAAGCAGCATCACTCCAACATCTTATCCTTGAGTAATCATGCTAATTTGCTAATAGAAAATCACTTGCTATTATATCATACACAGTTGAAAGCTGTTTGGTTCATTAAATGATGCTAAACATTGTCTTTGTTTTTGTGTTGCAACATTATGCAATAAACTGGCTTGTCTTAAGGTCAATATTAGGTAAAAAATGTCTAAACAATGCTTGATATTGCCAAAAAAACTGAAGATTTAATTCAAAGGTGTGCACTAAAGTCTTCAAAGACAAAGGACAACTGTAAGAGATGTGGAAGACCAGATGTACAACTAAACAAGACGATAAGTACATCAGAGTCTCTAGTTTGAGAAATAGACGCCTCACATGTCCTCAGCTGACAGCTTCATTGAATTCTACCCGCTCAACACCAGTTTCATGTACAAGAGTAAAGAGAAGACTCAGGGGTGCAGGACTTATGGGAATTACAAAGAAAAAGACACTTTTGAAACAGAAAAATAAAAGGAAAAGGTTAGAGTGGACAAAGAAACACAGACATTGGACAACAGATAATTGGAAAAGAGTGTTATGGATCTTAACCCCATTGAGCTTTTGTGGGATCAGCTAGACTGTAAGGTGCGTGAGAAGTGCCCGACAAGACAGTCACATCTATGGCAAGTGCTACAGGAAGTGCAGGGTGAACTGTCACCTGAGTATCTGGAAAAACTGGCAGCTAGAATGCCATGGATCTCTAAAGATGTCATTGCTGCACATGGAGGATTTTTTGATGAGAACTACTTTTGAAGTAGTTTAAGAAGTTCTGAATTTTTTTTTCAAATTGTAATAGTAATTTTTCATTTAATCAATGTCTTGAATATACATTGTGATCAGTTGATATATATATGTATATCTCAGTGCATATATAATATAATTTTCATGAAGCAACTTTACATGTAGTTTTTCAACAAGATACTTTTTTTTACTCTTACTTGATTCATAATATTTCTTAGTACTTCTACATGTACTCAAGTGAATTATTTCTTCAGTAGCAGTATTTTTACTTGAGTAAAAAAATTAAATAAAATCAGTACTCTTTCCACCAATGCTACCTAGACCACCCTAGCAATCACCTAGCAATGTGCTAAAACCACTAAATTTAGCAACCCCCTCCAATCACCATGCTAGTTTGATGATACATACATACACATTTGTTTGACTATATTGGTGAGGACATTTCATAAATTCAATGTTTTTTAAACTGAGCTAATTATATTTTCTATACACTAAACCGACGCATAAACTTACCCACACACAAACCTGTTAATATTAGTGGATTTGAAGCCAAACACGATTTGGCCGATTTATGAGCCTTTTTAACAAGTGAAGAAATGCTGGCACTAACAAGAATAGCCAAACCTGTAAACTCGTCTCTTGAAAGGCTTCTGATTTACTAACAGAAGGGAATTTTCTAAAGGTTTTCTACATATCTCTGACCTAAAAACACAACTTTTCACTCCTTAATTTTTAGAAGAGAATAAAATGAATATCTGGGGAGTTCACTGAAATGAGCAACACACATGTAAGTTCACACACTATAATGACAGCATGTAGAGCTAATGAGACAATCAGAATACCTTATCGCTTGCTCTCTCTCACACACATTCATGTCCCCACAGACCCAATACTGATCCGTTTTTTCCCCCTCAATTTTCTACTGAGCTGAGAGGTGTTTCAGTCTGGTACACACATGCCAATCCAGGCTTTTTTGTCTGCAGACAAAGTATACATTATCTACATGTATTCACTATGAAAATCTGAAAACAAGGATCTAAACAGTCCTTGCGTTCCAGACAGCTTCTGTCTAGTCCTGTTTATCTGGGCCAAACCTGAAAAATACACTGTTTTAGCCTGCTTTCAGCTAAAAAAGCTAAATGAACTCATTATTAATAATATTAGTACTTTTAATTTCCTATTATAGAGCGCAACAGTGCCCGCCCACTTTTTCAGCCGTCTGGGTTTTGGAAGTATCTTCCCCATTCATTTCTTCCATAGACTTTTTATAAAATCCTTCATAAAATAATTGTAAGCCATGAACCAATCCAACCAGCTCCGAGAAGAATCACAACATCACAAACTTTGATCTTTCAAAAATATATGAAAATCGAAAATCAATACAAAGGTACAAGACTGTGTACTTACTGTCTTTCATGAAGGCACAAACTACAATCCCATGAAGCATTGTGAATGATGTAATTGAATAAAAAACGTTGGGAATATAAAACTATTGATTTTAGGTTGTTGATTATAAGTATAGAAACAATATATTTTATATTACAGTGTATTTCATGATTAGCTTACGGTAGGTAAGTTATAGTTTCAATCCATCTATGGGATAAATGAATGCGATTTTTACTTCCGGAACCAGATGGTTGCACACCAGACGGTGGCTCTCTGGAATACTTGACTGTGACTAGTAAACATACGGCATACGATGGCAAAGTATTTATATAAACACCGTTAAACTGCATAATTGACTGTTGTCCCAGGCAACAAATTTCTCCTACACACCTGAGTGATTGTCACCAATCCCGAAAGCTATTAAGAGTTTTTACATTGTGATAATGTTTAATAACAGTTCCACATATTTTAGCTCCCAATATTCATTACCGCATTGCGTAAAATGATTATGTTGCCATTATGATATGATCACTACCGCAACATATAAAATGGTAGGTTATTTCAATAGTTACACATCATAGTAATTTACCCTATTCATTTTTGCTCAAAACTGTAAAGCCTGACATATGAAATAATTGACAGAAAATTCAAATTTTTTGATATTAAGCCATTTTTAAATTTCGTTTTTTAGCATTAGACAAACTATAACAATATGTTTGTATCATATTAGATACATTAGGCTTTAAAAGGTCATTATAGAGGCTCAGCAATTCATTTTGTGTAGGAAGTTTTTCTTAGCCCATATATGCTAGTGGTATATCTTGGGGTATTATTAGAGGACTCTATAAATATGGATTGAAATGTATCAGTTCATTTCAGCACATCAAATACAATATGAATAAAATATTATAAAAAAAAAAAGTAATGTATTTTCATTTTATGCTCCAAACACTAAATTGACTTTTAAAAATGGGAAAGTGTAAAACGTTTTTCACTGGGACTCAGGAACTTATGGTAAGATGACAACATAAAAGATTGTAACGTAATTGTAACGACTTCTAATGAATATCTGTATATGAAAACACACAGAAATATAAGTTCACACTTTAAATATATCTTATAAAATGTATTTGAAGCCTGTTGTATCATATTTGATACACACAGTGTTATAGGGTATTACGGTAATGAGAATTCCATTGAAAACAATCAGTATAGTAAAACATCCCCATGCGGTAATGAGAAATGGGAGGTTCAATGTCTTTAAGTGTCCTGAAAATAATGTTAAAATGATATATGATGTAATGAAATATAATGTAATATTTCACATAATAAAATCATTTCAACTCAAATAAAAATGTTATGTCCATTTATTTTCTTATTTGGAAGTACAAATTCAAGCAAGAATGTTCTTTTGAACATTAACACAGAAATTCATTCTGCTCCTTTTGTGTTTCACGGAGGAAAGAATATCATACGAGTTCAGTCGAATTCTTTAAAATTCAGTATAGCTGAGTGGGAGTGAACCACAACACACAAAATCACTAATTTACTCTGACACCGGCCTATAAGATCCTCCATGTATCTCACAACTCATAAACACAATATCAGCACAATGAAAAAGCAATAACATTGTAAAATCCCTACCGAGAGCCTCAAACAGCATATTCTGTTCAATATTGATCTTCTGCTCTCAGAATGTTCAGGATAATATTTGCTGTTGAAATGGAAGTAAATGTGTTTTATAGATATGGCTGTGGTGTTCAATGTGTGTGTTTGTGTGTACAGGGGGATCTGGGACACATCGATTTGACAGGAAATGAAATGCATTTTGTTTCCTGCGAGTGTGCAGGTATCTGAGCATTTCACAGCTGCTGGTGCTCATATTCTATTGAACTATTTCAATAAGCCCATAAGAGATTATAAACCTGTGCGACTTCCATGAATAAGCACATTTGCAAATGATATTTTGAGAGCTCCAGGGAAGGGTCTGTTTCTCACAAAAAGGTATCGTACGACTTCAAGAGACTTTCACATATTTCAAGTGTCAAGAATGGTCAGAAAAGCATCTACAGCTTATCAGTAAAGGTGCACTGCTGCCTCAAACAGAAGAAAATAATAGTTATTCAAAGTGAGACGAATCAATCAGTCCAAGTGACACTTTTCTAACTTTTGGCATAAGCGCTCAATGTGAAATGGCTTTCAAATTGTCTCATTATTCAGTCTAATTTCTATGAATTTGCACACAGAATCGAAGAGAGGAAAAGGAAATTTGTTTACCCCGTGAACTTTTGTCACGCTGATCGATTACGGTGACGCCTTTTCAATTTCACGGTCTGAAATACAACTGTCGAATTGAACACTAAATTTCCAGCTCCTGTTGTGAAGGTGGGAAGAATTCCTGGCTGTGACGATACTAGATCATGCCCTTCTGAGTTTTAACTACTCTCTTTCTCGCCCACAGCGCCTTCACCATTACTCTCGCACCATGAGCTTCGGCTCAGTGACAATATACATTAAGGTCCCAGATTGAATAAAAAATACAGTATGTATGTATCATTTCTGAGGCTCCATAACAAAACCTAGTGAGCTGCCCACGTAGGCAGCACTGTAAGGTATAACAAGCGCTCTCCCGATGGGAAGGCTCTTCTAAAAGGTAGGTAACCTAATTATGTTGCCGCCTCAGATAACTTGTGTTTGCCAAATAAGGTTGCATAACATGTATCCTTTGCAGAGAAGGAAATCCCTGAATGCACTAAGACAACCATATAAGCAATATCAAAATCGCCTAGCCGTGCTGATATTCAGTACAACAGCACTCGTGTTTAATTATACTTCATTCAATACTAAAATTCATCAATAAAAATAGTTCAATCTAATTAAAAAAGTACTATTTTACCTAATATTTGTGTGTGCTATGTTTTTTATTATTGGAGTATCACATTGTTTGCTTAGCAACATGCTAACAACAACATCTATTGAATCTATAGGGATGTCCCAAAAACGATACTGGTATATGGTTCGATTCTGCGCTCATGTACATGTACTCGTTCTTGTAAAAATGCACCAATACCAAAAACCGATACCATCTGACATACAAATGTTATTCCATAAACATTCAGCGCACTAATTAAAAGCTGCTCATACGAAGGAGCTCTAAAACACCGCCATGAGCATCAGACGCTCTGTTTATAGCAGATGACAGTGAGCAGAGCACTAAATCACCATGTTGCGTGCAGCACTTACAGACTACATATTCATTTAATGAAATAGCTGCGGTTTAATAATCACATTGGGTCATGTAGCGACCTGCTTTTCCGGAGATAAGAAACTACCATCAAAAACTTAAACCGAAAGAGCTTCACTCCAAAATAAAAGCTTTCGTCAAAATAAAAGCTCAATTTAAATGGAAAAAAGAACAACAGAAATATATCACTACTGTATAGTTATTTAATATTCAATGCAATACTACTACTAATAATAATAATAATAAACCAATATTCAATCAATATCTTTTTTTTTTTTTTTTTACATTTTTTGTTTTGAAGCACTTTATCTGACAAAAAATATTCCAATGCTGTATTTAGTATTGTACTGCGAGGTTCTGTATAAAAACACATCATTGTTTTATTCATTTATTTTGATCCCATTTTGATGATTCGATGAAAAGAAACTGATGATATATGTGGTATCGGTACTCGTACTCCATAAAATAATATCAGGACATACCTTGAAATCAATTGTCATGTTAGGGGCGCTATTTGTCTGAGAAATATCTCAAAACATTTACCTGTGTTTTTTTTTCAGTTAGGATGCTGACTTATTGCCTATGTAGGCTATAAACTGCAAGGCAGATTACTAGGTTTTGGAACAGAGCTGTTCCTATACCTCTACATTTCAACTGCAATGTTGCATTTCATAGCAGATTTCTCTGTAATGAGCTCAAATGTAGAAGTGACATGTTGTGATTTGAAAGGTAGAGTGTGATTTGGGAGAGGGGATTGGACGATGTTCAGGTATCAATAACTCACAGGTGTGCAGTACTCCACCATGGGGTAGTTCAGTTTATGTCCCTTTGCAGTCCGACCAGAGAAGAAACAACTCTGACACACATCATAGTTGAAGTGCTTCAGACTGCGATATCTGCAGAGAGAGAGAGAGAGAGAGAGAGAAAGAAAATCAGTGATAAAATGCATCTATCCACTCATTCTAAAGTTAATATTTGGCCAAAAAATATGAATTGATGCTGATTTAATTTTATAGGTAACAACCTAATATCTCTGATTGAAAATGTATTAGAATTAACTGATTCAAAGTATATTATATAAAAGGATGACATACAGTGCGTTTTAATATGGTTAGAAAAAAATATATAAATGTAAAAATGCCTCTTGTAATTAATTCCAGGGGGCCAATATTGCTCCTTAATAAAAAGGTTAATTTCTGACACCGCTAATAATATCATAAAAGTATTTCATATGACTCATGTGCTATACACCAAGACTTCTGAAGCCACACGATAGCTTTGTGTGGAGCAGAACAAACTATAAGTGTTCAAATTTGAAGAGTTAAGGTGGAGGACAAGATTATCAGCAAATAATTATTTAAATTTCGGTCTATTTTTCACACAAAGCTATCATGTGTCTTTAGAAGTATATGAAAGCTTAGATTTCTGGACCAATTTTATGGAGCTTTTTTTTTTTTTACTTTTTGGAGATCAACAGCCCCATTCACTTTCATATGGGACAGAGTGGCCAGGACATTCTGCTAAACATCTTCATGGAAGAAAGAAAATCATAAGGTTTGGAACAACATGAGGGTGGGTAAATGATGTCAGAACTTTCATTTTAGGTGAATGTATTCCTTTAAAATCCTTCATTCCAAATCCCATTGATTTTAAACAGTAGAGCTATCTCCAGCTGTACACCAGTAAAGGGGTTAATGGAAAGGAGGCGGCAAGAACCGGCTTGACAATATAAACAATAGTTTAATGAAGAACTGAAACAAAAAAGACAAAAAGGTGTCGGGCAGCAGCCCGTAAATCTCTTGCTCTTGCACTGCAGTCTCCATTCGGCCTTTATCCCTCTACGAGGATTGATTAGCCTGATTAAGGGCCGGGAGTACGGCATCACGACACGGCCCGGCCCTCCGAGAGTCACAAAGCCTCTCTGTACTCAATATCTGAATAAACTTTAGTTACAGCTTGCTTGATTCAATAACATCAATAAAAAAATGTTTAAAATAATTTATATTCAACAGATTTTCTTCATATAAATTTAAATTGAGGATGGAGGGGAACGGCGTGTGTAATGCGTTTATATTAATAAAACATAACATCAGTAATTTGGATCTAATCTGTTTTCAATTATAATTTTTTTGTTGTAATAATTGATAAAGTAAATATTTGTAACTTTATATTTAATAGAATACATTTTTTAAAAGGACTAAGATACTGATTACAGTAAAGAGAAACTATCTGTAATAATACTGTAATAATACTGTAATAATACTGTAATAATGGATTTTTTATTCAAATCAGCTTGTAGTAAATCGTATAGTTGTGATGAAAGCACTGTCCCAATGTAAAAAAGAAAATCTTCGTAAAAATATATATACACATTTCCTTTTTGCTAAATATTATAGTAATAATATAAAATATAAATAATAATAATAAACAAAAGAAAAATAACATTCATATTTTTCAAATATGAAATATGATCTGGAAATTTCTTAGTTCTCCAGAGTTCTTCACATTGTGGTTTTTAACCATGGTAAAATCACTGTAAAACAATCTTGTGTGGTTTACAGCTTTAATAAACACCAGCTTTTAATCTGTTAAACAGTTACTATAATTTGCATGGCATTTGCGCAGAAAGAGTTATCAACTACCATGAAAAGTTCTTTTAAAGGCCGCAATAGCTCCAGTTTGACTGACTCTGACGCTCTTTCACTCTGTTCCACTGTCTCGTTCTATTTAGTCCTCCTCTCTGCTATCCATCACTGACAGCACACAGTCCGTTTCTCTTCTGTCAAATGTCCAATTGAATCTCACCAGTGAGGTCTGCCTCAGAGAAGCATCTCAGAAACATGATGGTCCGGCGTGATGCGGTCAGGTCTGAGGAAGTGGAGGCTGTTAGCGTGACTTAGTGAGGGACTCTAAATATCAAGAGCAACAGGCTCTTTTAGCAGTAATACATGGCCGTTATGTATGCATGCATGACATTTGAGCAGGTACCCCCTATAGTGACAACAGCACACAGTGAGAACTCCACAGAGACAGGTGCTGATAACTGCTACACAATTCATCAAACACTTTACAGTGTACACTACGGTTACAGACATATTCCATAAGCTCTGAGACTATACAGTTGTTGATCAGCATGTGTTTACAGTGCTGTATGTGTTTACATCGCTAGCATTAATGTCTGGAGTAGCGCTATCATAAAAATTACATTAATTATGATAATTGTTTGTTAATTGAATGAAATCATCTTTAATTATGAATTTTTCATATTAACAGATGTTTTTTTTGTACTGTACTGTACAATAATTAACTTGAGCTTTTACTATTTTTCACTATGACTTTGGAAACAAACTTGTTGTGTATTCTAAAAGAGACCACGATTGTGCCTGTAGTCCAAAGGCTTTATGAACCGCAACCAAATTTAGTTTGGGTATGTCATTTCTTGTGTTTGTGTTTGAAAGGAGGGTTCAGGTTAACAGGTTTATTAATCTCAACAATAACGCATTAGCTTTGGCAGCCCTAATTTACAGTTGAACTTTAAGAACTGTCAAATGACAGAGCTGATCAGAGAGCAGAGTGAACAGCACTGCCCGTACGGCTGCCCTCTCTTTCTATCCCACAATTTCTTTCTCCAGTCTCTCCCTCCATCGTATTTATCACATGCTGACATTTAGATGAATGCTGGGCCTCAGGAGTGAATCTAACCTTTCCTCTCCCAGACAGCACTGCACGCATCCATGTGCGTTTGTGTGTGTGCTAAATCAGTCCGATCTGAGCAGATATTAAACTTTGTCTATTGTTTAAAACTCTACCTGCAGGCAACAATAAGGAAACAGATATTTGCAATTTACATGATAATGCGGTTGTGTGTATATCAAGGATATTAAAGTTTTGATTTCATTAGCTTTTATTTTGATTTCCTCCTGCATTTTCAATTTCAGTTCAGTTTTTATAGTTCAGAAATGGTTTTGATTTTCTATCTTGGGAAAATGACTAGTTTATGGTTAGTTTTTTTATTTTGTTTCAGTATTTCATCCCTTATGTTTAAGAATTGCAAACTGTTCCATCTGCCTATGACGACACGCTTTATTAGAAAATGCCACAAGGGAATCGTTGTTAGTTGTTTAACCCATCTAACTGTCCAGTATCTTCTGGACAGAAAACACAGATAGACTAAAGTCATCCTTGAGGGATTCATTAAAGCAGACCATACACAACTTATTGAAAATACAAACATTTTAAGTCATTTTTGATTGTAATTTTGTGCACACATATATAGTTTTGATTTAGTTTATGCTCTTTTGAAATTAGTTAAGAAAATTATTTTTCCCTACTAGTTTTTATGTGTGGCATCATTTTCAATAACAGACATGCGCATATCAGTGTTGGGGAAGCTACTTTGAAACTGTAGCTTCCCAAGCTAACTTAATGAACTACAGTCAAGCTCTTCTATAAAGTAGTATGCTACACACTACAAGCTACTAACAAGAAGCTAACTGTGTTGAAACTATTTAAAGAAAATATTTGTAGATATCTAACAATCAGATGATATTATTTAATTATCCAATAATATGACCTAATAGTTACATATTTAAGTAGAGTGACATTCCCTAATAAAAATAAAACATGGTTTCACAACAATATGGTATTTGTAGTAAAACCATAGAAACTACAAAATTATTCATAGTAAAACCATGGTAAATTTTCATTAAAGGTTAAACAAAGAGTGAAACTGAACAAATGTTTTACTTAATAAACATGAATTGAAATTTAAAACACTAATCTAAAACACCTTATTTTATAATGCTAATTTGTATGAACCCTTTAAACTCAGATGGGCCAGAGAGAAAACCAATAATTGTCAAAATATGTATAATTACAGTCTTGACCAACACAAATTAGGTATCTTTAGAAATCTTAGAAGCTCTACTTTCCAATGCATGCAGGCATTATGACCAAAACTGAACAAGTTCTTTTAAATGTATAGAAATATCAGAAGTATTCCATTTTGATCATTTATTAAAACAATTGCACTTTATTGCAATCAGTAAAACCATCAAACTCATCAAACAGCCATGTGTCATGTGTTGTTGTAAAGCTCTTAAACAGTAGATTTACTCACAGACACAAATACAGCAAGTAATAGCTAAGTATATGCTTATATATGCCACGCTTTCGCTTATAGATTTACGAGATATAAATGGAACATAAAATATGGCATCAATGGAGCCCACACACATGCATATAGATCATTAGATAATCCACATGAAGCACAATGTTACATATGGCCACCAGTAGATGGCGCCAAGTAAATGACACAAACTCAATGACGCAGACTCATCGAGTCAAAAGGCACTCATTCTGTGAAATCTCATTACTAAAATCATGTCTGCATGCTATGCAAACCTTTAGTCATTGTTGTGATTGCATGTGTAATTAGTTCTTATGTACAATTATTATGCTTTATTTGTTTGGAGAGGCTTTTGGACACATGGAGATGTTTTTGGACTCATTTTTTGATTGCTTTTTTGTCATGATGAAACAAAACAAAAGCAGTTTTTCAGAGACCGCTTATTTACACCTATAGATACATGTCAAATAAGAAAAAAAGATGATGACATTTTTTGACACTAATTATAAGGGAATCCATATTTTAATGGGTTAATTTACATGAACAGCCCGAAAGAACCGATTCACTTAAATTATTTGTTTTCCCAGCGCTGCATGAGAGAGAGAGGACGGTTGAGGTGAGTGTGTTTGTTTACTCCCTCAGCTCAATGCTGCGTTCACAATACAATGTGAAAAATGCATAGTTCTGTGACACTAAAGTCCTACTCATTGGTAAATGAAGCTTGTTACACTATTGTAAAAATAGTTGAGCTACTGCAAAATGTATTTAAGCTTTAAATTGTAATTTTAGTTTACAACTCCCCAACACTAGTGCATATATACTATACCTGAAGCCGACGATGGGGAACTCTTTACAAATATTGCACTTGGCCTGATGTTTGGCCGTTTCTGCTGCCGCCACTCTGTGCAGGACAGGAAGCCACACCATAGACTGAGGCTCCAGCCTCATCCAATCAATGAAGTGCCTCGGTTCCAGCTCTACTTTATTGGTCACCTGAGAACAAAGATATACACAAGAAGCCAATCAGAGAAGGATTTCAGAAAACCATAAACATCATTGGAGAGTAACTCAAACAATGCAGCACATCTGAAATCAAGATGACAGCTAGAACAATTTCCCACTAGAACACCATAAATGAGTCAATCGCATGGCTGCTTTTATAGAGATATAACAGCCTCATAAATATTAGAACGTAGACGGAGTGTTCAGAGAACTGCAGTGGGCTTCAAAACTTTGAGTCCATATTGGAAATCTCAGAATCAAAATCTAATTTAAATTTGGGAATAAACAGAATGTTTTAGGATTGCGATTAAATGTAAAACAAAGAAACGTTGTTTAATAAAATGAAGAAGAAACATTTAAGATTCCTCACTATTTTTAGGGCACTAATCAAAAAATTAATCTGTAACAGTGACAGTGTTGGGCAAGTTACTCAAAAAGTAATCCACTACACATGACTAATTCATTCTCAGAAATGTAATCAGATTGCATTGCTGATTACATAATTAAAAAGCAATCGGATTACTTACAGTATTACTTTACTTTTGTTACTTTCTCAAACACTAATAGTAATTAATTCAGTAAAAATTGTAATTCACTATAATCTGATTACAATAATTTAAGATGTAACTTGTAACTACTTTTTGACTAAAACAGTTTTTAGATTATAATAATGAATTACTTGATTACTGCCTTCAATTAGAAGTGCAATACAGTTGTTTTTGCTAACTGAGAGACGAGTCAATTAATCTTTTTTGGTTTATTCGACAACAGGCATCACAACACGATTTGAAACCAGAATATTAACAATGGAGGACAAATCCCCACATTTCAATTATAGTAAATCAAATATTTAACCAATTAAATATTAACAAACCAATTTTGGTTCTTCTGATGTCACTGATAAAAACTACATTCTCAGCAGTGATGATTTGCTAAATGCCAATTAGCATGACAAACAATTTAGTCACTTGAGTGACAAAGAGACACACACACACACACACACACACAGCCTCTATGACAATAGTTTTCTGGAGTTTTGCGCTGTGATAACATCACACACAGCTCTGACCTCTGAGCCATGACCGAGCAAAACACACCAGACCCTCAAGCAGCAAGAAGACAAGAAAGCAAGAGAGACTGAATGTTGTTTGGGTGGATCCATCCATCAGTATTGAAGGACTGTTGAATGGCTTCAGGTGAGACACTGTCCTGTCTGTCTGTCTGTCAACCTTTCACTCGTGTTTTTCCTCAACCATGTCTCTCAACTCTCTGTCCTAATGAGTCATCCTGCTTTAACAATCACACTTATCCATTATTTCCTGTTTACTCTAATCTAAGGCAGTGATGTCCCTCTAAGGCACTTTCTCATCCTGTAAGTCAGTTCTGATTGGATCTTGTACTCTGATCATCCACTCTTGTTTAGACATTGCTGTCATCAATCTGTCTCTTCAAAAGACAAAGAGCCTTTATATGCTGCACTGTGAGGGGAACAATTCACAACAGACAGACAGACAGACAGACAGAGAGAGAGAGAGAGAGAGAGAGAGACAGATAGAAACCAGACCAAAAGATTAAATATTTAGAACTTAATAATGTCTATCTTTATACATTATTAAGTTCTATAATATTGAATTACCCAATTTCAATCTGGTGTAAAATCTTTAATAGTTTTATACTGCCCATGTATGGAGTGAGGTGTGGGGTCCACTCACTGATCAAAACTACACTAGATGGTACAACATCCAACAGAAAGCCTAAACACAGAATTATGCAAATTAATCTTGAAATTATAAAGAACACACATGTAGAGCAGAATAAGGCCAATTACCATTGATCACTACTATCCAAAAAAAAAAAAGGAACTCAAGTCCCACAGAATTGCTATATTTTAAAGTGCTACAAACCCAAGGACTGAACAAAAAAGTCCCCTGAGTCAGCTGGTTCTGAGACTCAGTAAATAGATAGACAGATAGAATATAGACAGACAGACAGAAAGACTGAGAGATGAATTGAATACAGACAGATTAATTTTAAAGATAGATAGACAGCAACAGACAGACAGACCAACAGACACGGACAGTAAATAGATATAGCCTGATAGACAACAGACAGACAGACAGATAAACTGAACAGATAGACAGACAGCCAGAGCGATAGGTAGGCAAACTGAATAGATGGATAGATGGATGGGAAAAAGACAGATGCATGGACATACGGACAATGGGGATACAGACAAATGGAGACAAACAGGCATTTGATAGACAAACAGACAGTAAATAGATAGACAGACAGACACAGTTAATAGACATACATATAGACAACACAGACAGACAGTAAATAAATAGACAGATAGATAGATAGGTACAATGGCGGCCAAAAGTTTGGAATAATATACAGCTTTTCCTCCTATGGAAAAAATTGGGACTTTAATTGACCGACGTGGTATTGAACTGATCATAATGTATTGTCAGGACATTAATAATGTGAAAAATTTGCTGTCCTTTACTGCATATCGTGGCGCCGTTTTGTGGTCCGTTCTGCATAATGTGGCGGCTCATTTTAGCTTATCGCTGCCCATTCGGCCTGTTTTGTGGCCGACCCACCGGACCCCTCGGATCTCTCGATGGCCAGTCCTCCCCTGATTGGCCCAAAGTGTATCGCCCACTGGGAAAATGCCAGGTATGCCAGATTACAATTCCAGCCCTGAGCTGATCCCACAAAAGCTCAATGGGGTTAAGATCCATAACACTCTTTTCCAATTATCTGTTGTCCAATGTCTGTGTTTCTTTGCCCACTCAAACCTTTTCTTTTTGATTTCTGTTTCAAAAGTGGCTTTTTCTTTGCAATTCTTCCCATAAGTCCTGCACCCCTGAGTCTTCTCTTTACTGTTGTACATGAAACTGGTGTTGAGCGGGTAGAATTCAATGAAGCTGTCAGCGGAGGACATGTGAGGCGTCTATTTCTCAAACTAGAGACTCTGATGTATTTATCCTCTTGTTAGTTGTACATCTGACCTTCCACATCTCTTTCTGTCCTTGTTAGAGCCAGTTGTCATTTGTCTTTGAAGACTGTAGTGCACACTTTTGAATGAAATCTTCAGTTTTTTTGGGGGGCAATTTTGAGCATTGTATAGCCTTCATCAGTAATGTCCTGAATATAATTTGTGATCAGTTGAATGCCACTTTGGTGAATTAAAGTCAATTTCCTTCTGAAACAGCTAAATCTGTACATTATTCCAAACTATTGGCCACCATTGTGGATGGATGGATGGAGTTGAAGTCAGAAAATTACATACACCTTAGCCAAATACATTTTATCTATTTATTTATTTTTCACAACTCCTGACATTTAATCATAGAAAACATTCTCTGACTTAGGTCAGTTAGGATCACTACTCAGAATAATAGTAGAGAGAATTATTTATTTCAGATTTTATTTCTTTCATCACAATCCCAGTGGGTCAGAAGTTTATTAAACACTATGTTAGTATTTGGTAGCATTGCCTTTATATTGTTTAACTTGGGTCAACTGTTTTGGGTAGTCTTACACAAGCGTCTCACAATAAGTTGCTGGAATTTTGGCCCATTCCTCCAGACAGAACTGGTGTAACTGGGTCAGGTTTGTAGGCCTCACACATGCTTTTTCAGCTCTGCTCACAAATTTTCTCTAAGATTGAGGTCATGGCTTTGTGATGACCACTCCAATACCTTGACTTTGTTGTCCTTATGTCATTTTGCCACAACTTTGGAGGTATGCTAGCAGTCATTGTCCATTTGAAAGAACCATTTGCGACTGAGCTTTAACTTCCTGGCTGATGTTTGGAGATTTTGCTTCAATATATCCACATCATTTACCTTCCTCGTGATGTGAATTGCATCTATTTTGTGAATTGCACCAGTCCCTCCTGCAGCAAATCAGCCCCACAACATGATGCTGTCACCCCCATGCTTCACTGTTGGGATGGAGATCTTTGGCTTGCAAGCCTCACAATTTTTCTTCCAAACATAACGATGGTCATTATGGTCAAACAACAACATTTTTGTTTAATCAGACAAGAAGATCTTTGTCCCCATGTGCAATTGCAAACTGTAGTCTGGCTTTTTTATGGCAGTTTTGAAGCAGTGGCTTCTTCCTTGCTGAGCAGCCTTTCAGGTTATGTCGATATAGGGCTCATTTTACTGTAGATATAGATACTTGTTTTCCTGTTTCTTCCAGCATCTTCACAAGGTACTTTGCTGTTGTTCTGGGATTAATTTGCACTTTTTGCACCAAACTACGCTCATCTCTATAGGCAGAATGCTTCTCCTTCCTGAGTGGTATGATAGCTACATCATCCCATGGTGCTTAGACTTGCGTACTATTGTTTGTACAGATGAACGTGGTACCTTGATTACCTTTTCATGATGTCAAGCAAAGAGGCACTGAGTTTGAAGTTTGGCCTTAAATTACATCCACAGGTAAACCTCCAATTGAATCCTATTAGCCTATAAGAAGCTAACTGGCTAATTGCCTAAAGTCTTGACATCATTTTCTGGAATTTTCCAAGCTGCTTAAAGGCACAATTAACTTATGTACATTTCTGACCCACTGGAATTGTGAAATAGTAAATTAAAAGTGAAACAATCTGTCTAAACAATTGTTGGAAAAATTACTTGTGTCAAGCACAAAGTAGATGTCCCAAACGAACTATATTTCGCTAATATTAGATCTGTGGAGTGGCTAAAAAATTAGTTTTAATAACTTCAACCTAAGTGTATGCAAACTTCTGACTTCAACTGTAGATAGACAGACAGACATATAGATAGATACTGAACACTGAAAAAGTCCCCTCGGACAGCTGGTTCCAAGACTCCCAGTTGACACTAACCAGCCTCAGACCAGCAGCGCTTTTAAACCAAACGTTAGAAAAAAATCAGATCATCAAACAATCCAAAAAAATGATCTATCTGGAACATTGGGATGACGAAACTAAAACAAAAAGCAAATTACAATTCTACCGGACTCTAAAATCAAAGTATGAATTGGAAGAGTATCTCCTGACTGTCAGAGATACAAAGCAGTGACAGATCCTGACCAAGTACAGGCTCAGTGAGCACAGTCTCGCCATCGAGAGAGGCAGACACAGAAAAACATGGTTACCCAGAGAAGAAAGAGTGTGTGCTCACGACAGGTGAGGTTGAGACAGAGGTGCACTTTCTCCTTTACTGCCCAAAATTCAAAGAAACAAGGGGCATTTATAAGGATAAATTTACAAACAGCATAAACAACTTTATAACCATGACAGAACAAGAAAAAAATCAAAACAATATTTGGAGAGGAACACACATTGGCACTGGCTGCAAGATACGTTTTAATGTGCCACAGTCTTAGATACAGTGGGTGAATCTGTGTTGTGTTTTACCCCCATGTTCATCACAGTGACCCTCAGTTTATGTGTGTATATTAATCTATGTGTAAGTATGTCAGTGGTCTTCAGTTATTTAAACACTGTGGTGGTCTTCAGCAGTTCTGATTTTGTTTTGTTTTTTATTTATTTTCTATATTTGTTAAATTGTTCAACTACATTTAATTATAGATCGATGTGTAAATCTGTTTTTACACAACCTCAGATTTGGCAATATTGTATCGTTTTACAGTCATGCCAATAAAGCCACTTTGAATTGAATTGATAGATAGGCATTTGAACAGACAGTAAATAGATAGACAGACTGACAGACAGACATACAGTAAATAGATAGACAGACAGACAGACAGTAAATAGACAGACAGACATATAGATAGACAGACAGAAAGACTGAGAGATGAATTGAATAGATAGACAGATAGGCAAGTCAACCAGAAAGATGGGTATGCAAATTGAAAAGATAGATAGATGGATGGGAATACAGACAGACAGACAGAAAGAAAGAAAGAAAGAAAGAAAGACAGATCCTCACACATTAAGAGAGACAGACAGACAAATAGGTGTTTTTTTATCTGTATGAGAAACAGATTTATGGAAAGACAGCCAGATAGTGTCTCTCAAAGTGTTAAAAAATAACAATAACCAACCAGTAAACAATTTAAAGAGGTAACCATCTCTCTCTCTTTCTGAAGTGGGTATTCATAGTCAGTATAATTGCTGAATTTACACTTGTAAAATATTACTGGAGGACAAATATGTGAACGCTCACAAGACCATTAAAACACACGCACGCACACACACACACAAGTATTGTCTTGGGTAATTTGAGGATATCATGAGCAGTGTCTGTGTGTGTGTGTGTGTGTGTGTGTGTGTGTGTGTGTGTGTGTGTGTGTGTGTGTGTGTGTGTCTGTGTGTGTGTACGCACATGTTGGAAGCAGCTGCGGATGCTAGGCTCAATGTTGCTCCCGCCGAAGGCCGCTACTTCGCCCAGCTGACGGGGGATCTGAATGGCATCATGGAGCAGCAGACCCAACTGCCTCTGATCACACGTATCACCCGCCGATGACACTTGATTAAACAGACCTGAAAAACATACACAAACACACATTAATATGAACAAATCATGAGCTTTCTAACATTTTACTGAGATAAAACCCCACACAAGAATACAATACAAATATAACACATCTGTAGACAGATAGATACACAGACTGATATACAGACAGACATACCGAGAGATAGACAATTGGACAAACAGATGGACAGGCATACAGACAAACACAGACAGACAGACTGACAGGCAGGCGGACATTTAGACAGACAGATATACTAACAGATATAAACAGACACAGCTCATGCAAACTCAAACTTCTTAATTTAGTGATAAATATGTAATTTTCCTATTATCTTTTATCTAGTCCTTGACAGCAGTCTCTCTCTGTTTCTGATTTGACCTTGGCAATGGTGATAACCTTGATTAACACAGCCAGACTAGACCCCTGCCAGAGCTGATAATGTCACACACACACACACACACACACACACACACACACACACACACACACACACACACACACACACACACACACACAGCTGAACTCAAGACCATTGTGCTTAGAGCACCACAGCCATTCAGAACAGTATTCTCTCATTCATTAAGACATCTAAAGTCAAAGAGACTATATCATTCTGTGGATCATGCAGTGCTATATCAGTCTAAAGGTGACTGAACAAAAACTGTGCGGCCCGTGAGTCTGTCAGTCACTCAGTACAAAGTGCTGACCCAAGAGATTCAATCTTAAACTGCTGACTGAAAGTAGAAAAAAGATGTTTTCCGTCTCAACAAATGTGATGTCATTTTTCTCCTGTCTCTACGGTACTTCACACATGGAGAACACTCGCTGTTGTAGCTTTAAACTAATGCATGAAGGGATTTGTGTTCTGGGAGATTTGATCACACAGAGGAGCAAAAACCCAGAGCTCCTGAGATGAATCTCAACTTAAAAGAGCAAAAAGCCTAATTACGTGGCAAGGTGCATCATGGGAGAGCAGTCTGTGCTTCAATCGAATGCACTTTTTGAAAGAAGATAGGAGAAGGGGATCGCAGGATTTGTGGTGTTTCATAAACAAGTTAATTAAAGGGGGTGAGTTTCAGGATTTGTAGCTGATTTAACAATGCCTTTGGGTACAAAAAACATCGTACTGTACATTCAAATTATAAGCAAAAAAAAAAGACAAAAACCTCAACAGTCAATAACGAGATAAGCCAGCAAAAATAATGAAGAATGAAGCATGAAGAATCGCTGAATTGCTGTAAAAAGCAACAAAATGATGGCCAGTCAGAACAGATTTGATATACTGCTGTGGAGCAGGATTTTTTGACCAATGAAATTTAAAGGTGGGCGAGACAACCTAGCATACTTCAACCTAGCATACTTCAACCTAGCATATACTACAAATTTTAGCGATCTGAAATGGGAAACAAATCTAAGAACACTGCAGCAAAATGCTGTTAAATGTTTAAATGTTGTTTCCTTACCCTATATTCTGTAAAACTGTATTAGACAATGTACTTTTACTGTAAAATGTTGTACTTTTTAAAAGTAAAATATATGAATAACCTTATTATTTAGAGTGAGCATTTTTATACCGTATGCTGAAATCTGTATTTGACAAAATGCTATTTTTCTGATATTGCACCTTTTTGTAAAGTAAAATGTATGCAGTATGAATTAACTTATAATTTACACTGAAAATGTACATATTCTGTACAAATGTATTAGACAAAAAGGAATTTTACTGTAAAATGTTGTACGTTTTAGAAGTAAAATATATGAATATCCTTATAATTTAAAGTGAAAATTTCTATAAACTCAAATTGTATTAGACAAAATGTAATTTCACTGTAACTTTTTTACTTTTTAGATGCCAAAGTGTGAACGGCTTCTAAAGTAACTTAAAAATTAGCCATTCCCAGGCTTCCTAGGTTGCCTATTATAACCTGTAGACTGATTTTGATACGAAGGGAGCGGGTCGGTTTTGCCAGGAAAATCCAAAGAATGTGACATTTATGTGCGCTCTCGAGAGCCTTGCCTCAGTGCTTCTCTTCCGCTATTCAACAGCAACAACAAACTGCAACACTAGGTAATGTTATCTTAGAGATGGAATCCAGCAAACGTTCGGCTACCAGTACAACACTGACTCCTACGCAAACACTGAGTAACCCAAAAAAACTAAAAACATTTCTCTACTGAATCCCGTCTGGCTAAGCGGGAACATGATCGTGGTCAAGCAAAAACTAAAGTGAACATCGGAAGGGCATTTGATTCATGGAGGGACCTTCGTTCGGTTTTGGGAATCAAAAACAACCCTGAATTGCTGTTCTTCTTATTAGACAGGTAAACTTACCTAACTGCAAAGCATGTGAAATATAGTGCAATCTGTGTAATCAATGTTCAAGATAATGCAAAAAGACCCATTCATTAGTGTAACGTAACTTGGTTATACAGAAAATATACATTCTATTATTAGAAATCAATAGCGCATCGAGTTGCGATGGAATCACATCAATACTGAATTTTTTCAACATATTCATTATGTTCAGTCTATTTTATAAACAGCTACTGTCATCATCCACCAAATTTAGCTAACAGCTATTGATAAAGCTGACTAGCTATCTAACGTTGACATTGACTGTATTTATACGATAGCCTATGTATCATGAAAAGAAACGTGATTACTTCAAACTACAGTCTCGCATAGTCAGACCTATATCCACACTTTGTTTTAGCCCTGTTCCAGCACTGGAGAGTCAGATATAATATACAGTCTCTAAGTTTGTAGTAAAACAATCATAACTGTGTAATTTTAATTATGCTACCTCATCTGTAAGCATGGTGCCTGTGGATCATGTTCAGTCTCTTTGTACGTTACGTCATTGTTTTGGCTGATGCTCACTCGCTTGCGTATCTATGGAGTGTGCAGTTCACTTAACGGCCACAGATGTCATTAATAACAAGAGTTTCTGAATCTTACATGCTGCACCTTTAAAGGTAATGTATGCTTTTTATACGAATTACATTTATATTTTATTTTATTATTTACTTTTTCATTTTATTTTGGCATCAGTTCTGTTACACTGATATTTTTTGTCAAGGTTGCTAGAAAGGTTTGCTGTAAAATTAACAGAATGGTGCAGAAAGTGCAGAAACCTAGTAACTGTGAAAATGTCTTGAGCATCATGACAGGTTAGGACAGAAACTCAGATTAACATGGAAGAGATGTGATTTATTGTATTTTATCGTGGTGCACCCAGTTAGGACACAGTGTTAGTTAAACCTAACAGCTTACATTTGTATTTCTCCTCCAGGTGACCCTTACAAAGAGAGAGGAGGCCAATCTTCATCGACAGTACTCGGATCTTTCCACTGCGTCCCCTGTAACACAAAAAATATACTGAGAAATATAACAAGAGGCGACGGCAATCAGTAGTCATACAATCCAGTTATGTCCACAATGCTGTGAAACATACTCCAAGTCAAGTGTTTTTTAATAATGATTCAGGTTAGCTTTATAAACCCGGTCACATTTAATTTAATATTCTTAAATGCATTATTTCTAGGGATTTCCTATTTGTCTGAGGAATGTTTTTGAGGTTTACCTTGAATAAAACGATCATTTGATTTTAAATAACATGTATTTTTTAACCCTTAAACAGGCAAGATACATCCTCTTTAGTTTCTTACAGGGGGTTCTAGAGTATAGAAGTGAGTGTTAGACATACGTGTCATAGACATTGAGCAGCCAGTTGAGACACATGTCCACACACAGTGGGACATTGACCAGGTCTTTGTGTTCCTGCTCCAGTCCGTCATACACAGATGTCAAACAGTTGATGACCTCAGGAACCGTCAACTGCTGAGAGTTCACTGTCAACTTATGCTGCTGGAACATCGACTGAGCAACACTCAAATCCAACAGATCCACTACGAGAAAAAGAGACAGACAGAGAGAGAGAGAGACAGCAACATCAGACACTTACACCACTGCCTAACTTTCAAGCATCAACTCAATTTCGTGTACTCGTTGAAAGCGAAATGCATTCTTTGAAATGCATCTTGCCGTGAGCGATTTGTTGTGGTTGTGGCTGGATAGGACAAAAACTAAGATTGGCATGGAAGAAACATGATTTGTCATTTGGTGAATGTTTCCGATCTATTCATCTCGAACACTATTCATCTCTGGAGCGAAAGACTGTATATATTCCTATTATATAGGAATATATTATATTAAATATATTAATCCTGTTAATACTTAATTAGGCTTATTAACTTCAAAAAACAAACAAACATGCAAATGAGGAGGACATGAGAGATGAGGCATAGTAAGATACCACATATGCACATGCACACTTAAATTCTCTTTGGGCTGTTAATTGGGCCTCTCTGATTTAATTGAACTAATGGAGTGAGACAAGGCAGCGATGCAGCTCTAATCACATAAGACGCGCACGCGCACACACACACACATACTTACAGCAGAGTGCTTTCTGTAGGCGGCGGATCTTCATGGCCGTTCTATATGCAGAAAATCGCACATTGTTGAGGTCAGCTAGAGGCAAAAAGAAAATGTAAGTGAGAAAATAGCTAACAAATGTTTAAAATAGCATAAATATAGCAACATGCCAAACTGAACAGACAATGAGTCCAAGTTTACAAATGACATTCAGTAAATCATTGAAACAATGGAAATAAAACTGAGGTGGGTGACATGTTGAAACCATAAATAACGCAACATTTGTCACAATCTTCAGAATGTAATCAAAATGATATGGTCTAAAGACACATTTAACTAAATACAATGACTTGCATTTAACAAAATAAGTATTTAATGTACAAAAAACCCAAAACAAAAAAGAACAGAAAATGCCTAGTTTGAACTGGTTCATTGAAATAAAAAGGCTGAATAAACAGATTTAACTTCTTCAACCGTGGGGCATCTTTGGGCTTCTGCCTAAAAAATTGTACTCTCAAAATCTCACCATTTACAATGAAAAAAGTCTCCAATCATTCATAAATAATATTGTATACTGTGTTTACAATCGTATGATGAACAGAATTTTAAAAAATTATAAGATTTTTGTTGTTGTTCTAAATTTGTAATCATGTAATTCTGGTTCTGTTCACACCATCTCCCTCCAAAATGTGTATTTTATTCAACTAGACGGCAGCAAGTATGAGAAAAATTCATTTTTCTTCAGTCACAAAATGCTGATTTGAAATGTAGGTGGTGCTCTAATGCATTTTAGCCCTTACATATGAACTCGGCCATAGACATTCAGTCTAATTTCAGTTCACTGTTTCTTTGAATATCTCGGCCTCTGAGTGGACTAGAAGCTTAATCTAATGTTATCAGAGAGCCAAGATGCTCCCCTTTTTGATGATGTAAAACATTGTGACTAGGGATGTCCCAATACCATTTTTTAAGATCGAGTACGAGAAACAATACTTTTTTTTTGTACTCGCCGATACAGAGCCCGATAACGGTTTTTATTTTCAAAATTAAATGAAATAAACTCAAAATCACCAGTTTATTTCAATATTATCATCAAAATTGTTTACATAAATAAACACTTTAATCAAATTAAACATAAATTTCAACATTGTATGATTTTTATCAAATGAAGTGATTTTATACAGAACCTCACAGCACAATCTTAAATACAAAATTGGAGTTATTTTTGTCATATAAATTGCTGCATTACAGATCATCACAGATGTTAAACACTGCTTAAATATAACACAATTACTATTGCTTTATTATTACTAGTATTATAACAGTGAATAAAATTGAGCTTTTATTTTGGCAGAGCTTTTATTTTGAAGTGTTTCTGTAGAGCTCTGACGGTACGTTCCCAATGCGGAAAAGCAGGTCGCTACATGAATCACAGTGATTATTAAACCACAAAAGGCTGCTATATAAATCAATAAATATGTAGTCTGTATATAACCCATGCTAAAAAGTGAATTAGTGCTCTGCCTGTTGTTATCTGCTATAAACAGAGTATGTGATGCTCATAAATGTTTTCCACGTATGAGTCAAGGATCTCTAAATGTATGACCGGTTTGTGTCTCTATGCCTGCACAACACCGGCTGCACATGTTTACAAGCACTCACATTTAAAACACTACAGGTGCAAACTATCTATTTATCTCTTTATATCACCGCTTTTAAATGTTAAATAATCTCACAAGGACATGAGCATTTTTACAAGTACAAGTACATGAGCGCAGTATCGGACCCGATTCCGATACCAGTATTGTTATCGGGACATCCCTATTTGTGACATAGTGCCCCTTCTGATTCATTGAAATAAAAAATCGGAATGAGCTGATTAAATAAAATATTTATTTAACAACAGACAAATACGCTAAATTGACTTCCCTGTGATTGTCTCACCTGACACAGTGTTAAAAACAGGTGCTAATAGCAGGTGTGAACAGTCTTTTATACTGAAATTCTGTGGCCACATACACATGTGTGTGATTTCCTGTCTCACAGAGACACATGGACACAAACCTTCACTGACAGCAGTACTCAAGAGCTGTGTATATTTAGGTGAGCTGTGTGGATCTCCAAGACCTGATAAGATGTGAATGAGTGAATGTGTGTGTTTGTGACACTTACAGAGTGAATGATACAGTTCGGTCATCTTGGGATGGTCCCAGCATGTTGACTGATTCTGATGACTGGAGAAAAGAAGTGAAAGAGGGTGACTTTGAGTCTCTATGCCCATATGACTTGAGCTACACTCGAACACAAAAATGTTTTTGGGGGGAGATGAAAGGGGGATGTGGAGGACTGACTGAGCTGAATGAGAAAGAGCAATAGAAAAGTTTGGATGGCAGAGGTTGGATGAAATGGACGAGATAGGAGAGGATAAAGAAAATGGAAGATATTTTTTAAATCAGTGTGTGTGTGTGTGTGTGTGTGTGTGTGTGGACTGGTTTCTTTATGCTATATTTTTCGATTTATTTGGGTCAGATGCAGCCGGACAGATCCCTCTAGGTCCTTAGAGAAACATTCCCTTCAGTGACCTCACTAACACGACTGTCATTACATTCTCACCTCTGTATCTGTCACATCCATAGAAATAGAAGCTGTATAATGGGAATTGGCATGAAAGAGGGGAACCTAAAAATAGGCTGAGCTTATCAGCTCAGATACAATTAGACTGAATAATATTCATCCAATTTTAATTTCTTCATGAGTATTTTTAATTCGATGACAATTATTTAGGTGTAACATAGTGCTCAGCATATAAGAGTGCTCAGAGTAGTGTTGTCACATGGTACCTTTCCCAGAGAACACGGCTTCCCAGTAAAGTATAGCAGATTGTATTCAGAATGGTTTATGCCGCTATCTATTTTATATTATTCATTTACGGTATCGGGCGCTAAAACATCGCAGATTGTATCTGCAAATAAACAGCATTATAAGTGGGAGCAATTCATACTTAGAGAATTCCCGACTGAATATTTTCTGCCTAAAAATATATTTCTGATTGATTGTATCTGAATATCTGTGAGACAGCTGACACATGGCTCACCTGATCTGTTCTCTCATTTGCTCCTGTCTACCTCTAAAAGATATAGTGATTTGATTTGATACAAGCTAAACAAGAAACTGTTTTTCACTGTTTTTCTGTTTAGAGGTAAGAGAGAGAGAGCGAGCGAGAGAAAGAGAGCAAGCGAGAGAGAGAGAGAGAGAGAGAGAGAGATGGCAGTTCGGTAGGGATGCTGAGACATGTTGTCAGCAGGTTTAGGGTGAATCTTATTGTCTCATTCATGACCCATTCACAAGCTGATGAGAGGTTGTCTTCACTGCGCTGGCATCAGTGTTTATATTGTGGTATATCTGCAGCATGATTTAGCAACCCGGCATGTATATCTATCACAAATGGATCACCATGATGCCCAGCTTTTTCAAGGCAATTCGATTAAATAAATACATTTATTATGTTTTATACAACAGTTAGTTCCGGTCCTCGAATCTGATTAGGCGAGAGGCGTTCCAAGAGTGCTGTTAAGGACATATCAGCACTGGTTTGAATCACTCTGCTTGTGTTTGTGGCATTCCAAACTTAAATGCAAGAGCAGTGCAGATGTGTAAGAATTGCTAGATGTGGGGATATTGATTCATCACTGTAAAAATAAAGATTTCAGTCAGATGGTGGCAACAAAAGACCGTCTTTCACGTGCTTTGAACGAGTTGATATTGAGAGTCTGTGCTGTCAGTCAGTCTGCAAGTTTAATTGACACCATTGGATTTTCTCTTACTCGAATTACTCTTACTTGGATTACTGCTACACTATAACTGAGAAATAGAGTTAAACTAAGGGCTTCAGCATTACTGCTGATCACAGCTGAAAGTTGCAAAATATAGAGTAGTCACACACGCTCAGGGCACCTACCAGGTTGGGAGGACATATAAACTTTCAATATGGCAGAGGAGAGTATGGTTTCTGTGTTGATGTCAAAGTACATGTTCCCCAAAAATATACAAGAATGAAACTGCTGTCCTCCGTGTTTTCTCTCCAACAACAAAACACTTGAACTTGAGTGAAATACTTGTAGGATATTTCCGAAAGCAGGTCTGAAAGGTAGCATCACTCCACGATAGCTCAGAGAAGATTACTACCACACTACAACTGAGGAATAGAGTTAAACTAACAGTTATAGTGTGTTCATCACTGCTAGTGACTCGCGACAGACAGTTAATCACACAATGTCACTTTCTCTCTCTCTCTCGTTTTTCCTGTTATTTATTTACTTACTCTGTGAACTATTGTGTAAAAGCAATGTCACACTCTCAATCATGCTGTTTTGTCTAAATTATAACCAATTATACTTCACAATTGTTGCATAGAAAATCAACATGATATAGTAGTCATTTGTATAAATATAGTACTCATTTGTCTTGTAATAAACAAATCAAAAGGTAAAACTCTTATAGCATATATATATATATATATATATATATATATATATAAAAAATTTTTTTTTTTTTTGCCTTTTAATTGTTACGCTATTCATAAGAGAAAGGTTGAGGAATACTATAGATAAAAAAAATCTATAATTTAAAAAAACTGGAAGAGATAAAGGTGGTGAAATGGTCCCGTGTCACTAATGACCAAAAGTATGCACTTAAGGGAAAAACAAATTCAGCACCAAGCAGGGTCTACTCAGCACACTATGTCGCAAACATCTTTGTTGACTGTAATGGGAGCAGTCCATCAAGTTCAAATACAAAGAGAAAGTAACTTATTTAGATGAATCAATTTAATTTACTGGATTAGCCAAAAATAGCCTTATTTTACTCTACATCCCAAACTGCCATTATAAACACCCATAGTAAAATCCTGAAGGAACCTATGGCTTGAAAATGCTGATTCTCTTCGGGTTTTTGGACTACAACCTGTACAGCCTTCTGTAGCTTTTGTAAAAGAGAGAACATCTCAAGAGACTAATAAGGTAAAAAGTTTTACAACATTTTGTGTTCTTTTTAGTTTTAAAATGTGTGCAGTTTTTTTGTTTAGTAATATATTTACACTTCATCACAGTTATGATGAAACCTTTGCTAAAAAGGTGAAAAGCACTGCAATAAAACTGCAAATAACTGCTTAGTTATATCCTACAACCACATGCTTCATATCTTCATTTAGAGGGCACACATACAGTAAGGGAGGCGAGATGTGTTTCATTCCAAACTGAGCTGCTTGCAGGATTAGCTGCGCTCTCTCTCTCTCTCTCTCTCTCTCTCGCCCTCTCTCTCAAGTTCAAAGAGCATCTTTCAGAACAAACACCCTGATAAATAAACATGAACTACACTGAAATCATTATATTCACAAAACAGTGTTTGTTATTAGAAAAATATAATTCTCTACACAATTCTTATCACATTCTCTTTCTTTTGATCCCCTCTCTGTCTCTCCGATTTCTCTTTAAGCAGGTCTGATGTGTTTGACCCTTTAAACTCTTCAATTAATGCGTCTGATTATTTGAGTCAGCAAGTCTTGTTTTGTTTGTGTGAGAAAGTAGGTGAGTGGTGGTGGAGACCAAGTTTGTCAGGTTGTCAGTCTTTTGGAGTGTTTGGAGTGTTGACACTTCGTTTCATGCGTCTAAGAGCGGTTCATATGAATTTTAAAAATGGGCTTATATGTGAATGATGCCTTTAAAGCAAACTGAACTGGTGATGAGAGTATGATTTCACTATCTGTAGTGTGAAGCATTGTGAACAAAAAGCACTACAGGTTCATTTCATTTTCTTTCTTTTTTTCCGTTACAGTTTAACTACCAAAAATTACAATGTTTAATCGTTACACAGACTCAAATCTTTGATTGTTTAACCGGATCTATTATTAAAAGCCCCATCAAAGTAAAGAAATTGAACTAGAAATCGAAACAGAAATATGTAATTATTGTAAATGTGAATTCACTTATTGTACAGCTCTTTGGAATTCTTAATTGTGTGTGATTGATCAATCACAGCATTCTGCGGTCAAATTTTTTTTTATAACAACTACTAAACTAAGTAAATTGACCGGAGTGCCCAGGAGCCAATTTCCACATAGCCGTAAAATCATTTCGACTCAAATCCATAGTTCATGTCCATATATTTATGTATGTATTTAAAAATTAGCCATGTAATAAGCAGAACAATTTTTTAGTGGTTAAAAAATAAAAGTGAATGGAAGCTTGCACAGTGAGACCTGGTTACAACTAAAAAATCTGGTACCGTCCCAAAACCTTGCTGGTCTCTACGCAGGAACTAATTACATAAGGGGGCAGACATTTTTTTTAAAATATCAGACATCAAAAGCGTTGAGGTAACGCAGACGAAACAGGCACTCTACTTGCAAAATGGTCTTTTACGGAGATCCGAGAAAAATGGCGAGATCGCAAATTCTACGAGGAGATACAGCAAGAAATAATGCACGCCGGTGTTTGTGTCCTCTGCAGCTGATCTCAGTAAGTTATTCGATTTGCCAACTGTGTTAGCTTCCCTTACACTCTTCTTATTTTATTTTGAGCAATGTTTTGTTAAGTAAAATTATTTTTGACCAACTTCTTACATAGTTATGAAGATCGTAGCAACCTGTTGAGTAAACCGGTAGGATTCTTATTCAAGACATGTATGCAAACTACACATATATGCTATGGCAAAAATCCAAAGATAACCATCTGCCGATGTTAATAATTTCACACGATTTCATAAAAGTTCATACAAAATAATGTAATTTCATTACCTGTCTTGTGTAGATGTCGTATCTGGCAATCTTGAGCAATGTAATAACGTCGGATTGCTTTTCACTGTATGTTTAAATTATCCTCAAAAACAGAAGTTAAAGCTGTACACAAACACTGTGACTTGTTAATGAGTAGGTGAGGTAGTCACATAAAACTACCAGGTAGCCATGTAACCCGTTACATCACCGTTTGGGTTTGAAGTCAGTGGAAAAGCGTGGCCAGTTTGCAATAGGCTCTACATTGCCCTGGACTTGAACCAGCTGAGCACAGTGTCGGCACAGGAACCATTGTAATTTCAGTGGAAATGGGCTATTTTTGGTTATTGGCTATTTTTGGTTCACAAAGTATTCTCAGTTTGGTTATTTTAAAGATGACTTAAGTGTGAAAATACCCTTAACATACTATCAGGTTAAACTAGAGCCAGAACTCAGTTACATTCTCTCACTCTCTTTCATCCATAAATATTATCTTGTTAGCCGCTGTTTTGTCACACTCCTCTGTGCTTTGAAGATTTACAACAGTCATGACCAACAAGCTACAGTAGAGTGCCTTCCACACTAACTTTTAACCTCGGAGATGTCATGCCTTTCACTTGCAATTACCAGGCATCCCAGAGTCAGCGGCTTTTAATTAGGCCAAATAAGACAATAAGCTTTGTTTATTCACACACCCTGCCTCAGAACAGAAAGACCAATCATGCAAATAGCACATACTGTACTGACAACAGCGCATACCACTAATAGCACGTGTCCATTGGTACGGAGTGAACGGATTCATCTCTATGGGAGCTGAGTGAGGGATTATGGGATTGCCAGCAGAGCAGGAGGTGAAAGTGTCAAAAAGCAACCAATCAATGTGAGTTAAAGATAGTGATGTTTAGTTTTCAGTAGATCTTTTGAATACTAGTACACATGTCAGACGTCAAAGATCATTGGATCTGAGACTCTTGATGGTCCCTAAATCCAGATTAAAGTCGAGGGTGATCGTGCTTTTGCTATCGCAGGCCAGAAATTGTGGAACAGTCTACCGCTATCTCTTAGAACCATTTAGACAGAACCAGAGTTTATATCAAAGATAAAAACCTATCTCTTCGAGCTGGCCTACAACTAATCCCAGAGCCTGCCCTGGTGTAGATTTTAATATGTGCTATGATGTCTTTCCTTTTTATGCTTTGGGGTTGTAAATAGATGGATTTGAAATTGCATTATGTCATGTCCAATAAATGATTGATTGATTGATAATCATTTTACAGACACTCTCCCAAAAGAGGCAGACCTCTGGCATTTCAAGCGATATTGAGCGGATTTTGCACTCTGCACCAGTAGACACATACTGTAATGTGAGAACATGAAAAGCTTTGAGCCATCTCAGATGAGAGTTTTGAGAAAGTGTAAGAGAGTTTCCCTCAGGAAATATATTTGTGAGGGGGAAAGAGGAAAGAGAGTGAGGAAGCTCATGTGTATTCATATATTCACAGCCATATGGGTACTGTCAGACAGATCGGTGGAAGGGAATTTCAGCTGCTGGCCATTTTAAACAACACACCTGCTGAGGCCCTCCCCCTCTTTTACAAGGCTCTTTCAACTCCAACTCTCAACTACAAAACTCCAGGTTAAAATATAAAGCTCCTTTCACACAGAGATCCCAAGATTAATCCCGGGAAATTGGTTCCGGCAACTGTTCTGGGACTGCAAAACGTGTTAATTTACACTGCAAGAGATTTCCCGCAATCTGTGCTCGCATTCACATGCATCCCAGGACCAATCCCGGAAAGACAAAAGTGACATCACGATGGGACGTCTAATGTACAGCGGTTTGAGTTTACTGACGACTGCGTCTTTTCTCTCGATAAGCCCGCTCTTTCATCCTCTTGTAAACACATAAATTGCGGATGCACTGACGGTTAATCTGCTCGGATGGCGAGACACTCCCATGAACACCAAAAAATCATGGTTTCAAGGTGCATTGCAATATTATTTATGTTAAACAATAGAAAAATAATATTTCAAATTTTTTTTTTTTTTCAATGATACTGCCCTGCAACAAGCTGTGCATTCGATTCAGTTATTACGTTTGTAATTTCTTTATTTTCAACGGGCCTACACCTAAAGAAAACTACCTTACTATCTAGCTTACCTTCGACAAGGTAAAACTACACTTTTTTTTCCTTAAACATTAGCATTTATTACAGTGAAAATTGATTAGGCTTTTCATTTGCCATTCATTTGTTGGTATTTTGTTGTAAGCTGCAAAAGCTGCAAAATTAAAAATAAGATATATTTGGGAGAAAAATATTAGGCTAATAAATAAAAAAATAGTCAGAAGTTTACATACACCTTAGCAAAATACATTTAAACTCAGTTTTTCACAATTCCTGACATTTAATCGTAGAAAACATTCTCTGTCTTAGGTCAGTTAGGATCACTACTTTAAGAATATGAAATGTCAGAATAATAGTAGAGAGAATGATTTATTTCAGCTTTTATTTCTTTCATCACATTCCCAGTGGGTCAGAAGTTTACGTGTATTTGGTAGCATTGCCTTTATATTGTTTAACTTGGGTCAAATGTTTTGGGTAGTCTTCCACAAGCGTCTCACAATAAGTTGCTGGAATTTTGTCCCATTCCTCCAGACAGAACTGGTGTAACTGTGTCAGGTTTGTAGGCCTCCTTGCTCACACACGCTTTTTCAGTTCTGACCACAAATGTTCTATCAGATTGTGGTCAGGACTTTGTGATGACCACTCCAAAACCATGACTTTGTTGACTTTAAAGTTGCAATATGTAACAATTTACATGTAATACTAACCTTTTTTTCACAATGTGTGATCGGCTTGTAATGCAAATTAAAAAATGAGCCCTTCCCTGACTTACTAGGTTGCCTATTAAAGCCTGTAGACTGATTTTCATGTGAAGGGAGCGGGTCTCTTTTGCCGGGAAAATCCAAATAATGTGACGTTTATGTGTGCTCCCGAGAGTCTTCTACTGAATCCCGTCTGGCTAAGCGGGAAAGTGATCGTGGTCGAGCGAAAACTAGAGTGAACATCGGAAGGGCATTTCATTTCTGGAAGGATCTTCATTCGGTTTTGGGGATCAAAACTGACCCTGAATGGCTGTTCTTCTTACTGGTCAGGTAAACTTACATAACTGCAAAGCATTTGAAATATAGTGCCACAAGGCTTGATCTGTATCATTTTAGCTAACTTGATCTTGCCTGCTAATGCTGACGAATTGCAAGCTACTAGGCTTCGTAACTTTCAAATAATTTCAACGATCTTCTCTTTATACTAGGCATACAGGATAAATTTAAGCAAATATGCTGGTTTCTTGATCGTTAGAAAGGTCATATGCAAGGAGGCGTGAACTATAATGAATATTGATTGTTGTCCGAAGCCCGAGAACACTTGCCTTAATGAAACATTTATTTGCGGTTATTAAGGATAAAGGATGCTCCACAAATGATTGACTCTGGGGGTTGAATATTTTTGATGATATTTGTGGAGAGAATTAGTTATTTTTATTTTAAAACTCTTTGTTCTCAAAATCACTCAAATGTGTATTAAAAACTAACTTTGACTGTTTACTGAGGTTTTTGCAGAATGTATTGCTGGTCAGGGGGTTGAATAATTTCCCAAATAATTTGGGTAAATACATATTCAGTATTGTTATGTTCTTGCCCTTTTAGGGTTAAGAAAATAAATGTATGAACAAACAAAGCAAATGTATGTGACGAGTTAAAAGATGTATTTAGTCATTTCCAAAATGATTAAAAGTGAACTGAAAATGGAAGCATAAGCAGTAGTTCTAGCAGGAAGACTCCGAATCCATTCAATCAGCCAACTCATCCAATCACAATACAGCCTCTGCTTTATAAGCCTACACACCTGTCTCTATATTTTGCATACTTCCGTTGTTTTCACCTCCTTCCACCCCATCTCCACAGTTTAGGTCCAGTTCTGGGCGTGGGCAAATTTACAATAAACAAAATGACTCACAATGCCGTGAATGACAAAAATGGCAACGGTTTATGAGAGCTGTATATTTTCTTTTAAAATCACGGTACACTGTGAAACTGTGAATCTCTATTCTGCACACAAACGGTCTCCTTCGCATGATAAATACGTAATCACTACGACATACACCCATCATGGTATCAGCTCTGCTTTTGTTCACAAAAACATGCCCTGGGATTGATCCTGGCAATGTTACTAGGGTCTGATCCCGTGATAAAATGTTCGGGCATTCCAGCACCGGCTTGCATTCACACTAAAGGCTCCCCGGCATTGATCCCGCCAATATCCTGAGATCACAGCCCAGTGTGAATGAGGTTTAACACAAAGGTGTGTGTTGAGGTGTGTGATCTGTGTCTCTTGCACATCAGTATCTCACAAACTGACAATAAATTTAGCATGGAAACTATAGTTTCCACCCAAATATTACAATTCAAGTTTGTAATGGCGTGATTAAAGTTTGTAATCGGGTGATTAACCTCAGAACTTGTTGGTTTGGTTCATGGCTAAGAACTCTTTTGAAGGAATTTATTATATCCCTATAGAAAAAATTAATGAGAAAAACATTTCATGAACCAAGACGGCTAATAAAAATGGGCAGGCACTGTTGCGCTCTATTGCTATGTGGCTGCTAAGGTGTTCTGAGTGATTATTAGCACAATGCACATATGCCTACCTAAAGTCTAAGCAATAAGATTGCCTTAACACATACTGTACTAATAATTATAGTAACTAAGGCATTTTGGCAGACACTATGGATACCATAGTGAATTTTCATTTTTGCTATGGTACATGGTACTATGGTATATTTTCAAAGGGGTATTCTTCTTTCTCTGTTCATCTGTTTATAATAATTTTTTTTACATTTGCCTTAGATCCTATTCCATTTCTGGATGATTTTCAGCCTATTCTATTGGCAGGATGCTCTTTACTTCTCTTTCTCTACTACTCTCTCTCCCGGCTTGATGAGCACTCAGCTTCGGACAAAGCACTGAATCCCACTGATATTTTCTTCTCAAGTAGTATCGGTAAATGAGGGAATCACCAATAGAACTGCAGCGACACTGTGCAATCATGTCTGCCTTTATTAAACAGGCCCTGCAATCTCTCATGGCTCAGATTTTACACAGAAATGTAAGTTACATTACAGAACCATATGTCCACTGAGACCTTGGGGTCCTAGGTCAGTTATGTAGGGAGTGTTCACTTAGGCTGTTCACATTTTGTTGATTGCTTGGTCCAAATCTGAACGCTGTATCAAGTCTACTCAGGTGCGGTTCAATGGTGCATACCCAAGTTAGGAAAACTGCTTTTACAACCAACCATACCAAACAGAAATCTACTGTCAAATTGATTGTATGTGCACCCTAAACCTCCTTTAAAGAGACCAGTCCACATGGCAACAGATGTATGTGTATCTACTTACTTGATATAGTAGGGCACTTTATTCTGGGACACTGCTCTCTGCCAGGGCAACTGGACTGATGCTGTGGAGGCAAACACACACACACACACGATTGATTAAAGTAGAGCGCATAGGTCTGATCATGATGGTGTTGTTAAATGAAGCATTAATGAAGAATATCTCTCTCATATCAGTGAGATCATACTCTACTTATTTTCCAGACACTAAAGCACCATTTCTGATGTACAAGCTGCTGATATAGATCAAATACCAGCTCTCTCAGCAGATTAACTTGATGAATTTACTGTACGTAACACTTCTTGTGCTTGAGAACACCTACGGCCACAGAAATGAGAAAGATGAAGCTTTAAATGCCAGAAAAATCCCAACTCAGGGTTCTGTGTAAAGTAAAGGCCCTTTCGTGTGACTAACATCAAAATTCTCAAAGCATTGAACTCCAGGAGTGTTAGCTTACAGTTACTGGCTTTTAGTTTATATATATATATATTGCATATATTTGCCAACAGGATAAACCAACTTAAATTGTTTTCCCTTTAAATCAAGTTTTTTTATTCTTACCCCAATGGCAATTTTTTTTTCTTGTTATAAGCATAAACATAACACAATTTTGTTAGATTGCATGCTTCCAAAATGACATATGTGTATTATGTACTGTATATATGTATATAGACTGTGTACATGCAGTCTTTATTAGCACTTTATTTGGAACACCTTTACACCAACTTATCCATGCGATTATCTATTCAGCCAATCATGTGGCAGCATTGTAGTATATAAAACCATGCAGATACGGGTCAGGAGCTTCAGTTAATGTTCACATCAACCATCAGAATGGGGAAAAATGTGATCTCCGTCATTTGGACTACGGCATGATTGTTGGTGCCAGACGTGCTGGTTTGAGTATTTCTGGGATTTTCACACACAACAGTCTCTCGAGTTTACTCAGAATGGTGTCAAAAACAAAAAAACATCCAGTGAGCGGTAGTTCCGCAGACAGAAATGTCTTGTTGAAGAGAGAGGTCACCAGAGAATGGCCAGACAGGATCAAGCTGACAAAAAGCTACAGTAACTCAGATAAACACTCTGTACAATTGTAGTGAGCAGAAGAGCATCTCAGAATGCAAAACATATCGAAACTTGAGGCGGCCAAAAGACCACGTATACATACTATACTCCAATTGTTATGCCAATAAAGCTAAACTGAGTTATATTGAATTGAATACTAGGTTAGGGTTTTTTTCAATGTATGATCAATAGTAATAGTGATGCTTGTTTTACCAAATACCATTAATTATAGACTAATGAGACAGGATGCATAATGCTGATGTGATTGCATGACTTTATTCATATTTATTTCTGTGACTCACTGGATAAGAAGTGTTGAGAGGAGGGACCGAAATCTCTGTGTGCTTCCCGCAAGAGCTTCAACCTGTCCTCTACAGCTGCCTGGAGAGAGAGAGAGATGGCAAGATATAAAGAGATAAATTGAGTGTATGAAAGACTGAAATGTACATGAACTTTCTCTTTCTGTACTCCGACTATACATAGACTGATACTGAGGTGAAGAGATTCTCTTCACACGCACAACAATCCACTGAGAACAGCATAATCTACTATTAACACATCAGATGACCTTCAGAGAGAGAGTTAGATCAGAGTGAGAGGAGGACACATAAAAGACAAATAAATAGTTTAAAATTGACTTACTACAGATGAAAGGGAAGGACAGGAAAGGGAAGGGAATGGAAGGACAGGGAATGAAAGGAAAGATGACAAGACAGGACAAGGAAATGGAAGGGAAGGAAAGGACAAGAAATAAAAAAAGATAAGGGCAATGAAAGGAAAGATAAGAAAATGAAAGGATAGGAAAAAGAAAGGACAGGATGAGGAAAAGGAAGGACAGGGAAGGAAAGGATGAGGAAAGGCAAGGCAACATAAGGAAAGAAAAGTATAGGAAAGGGAAGGAAGGCGAGGGAAAGAACCGGATTGGAATGGGAAGGAATGGACATGATTGGAAAGGGAAGGAAAGTAAAGGAAAGGTCTGGATAGGAAAGGGAAGGAAAGGAAAGAACCAGATAGGAAAGGGAAGGAAAGTAAGGGAAAGAAAAGGATAGGAATGGGAAGGAAGGGAAAGAACCGGATAGGGAAGGACAGTAAAGGAAAGAACCAGATAGGAAAGTGAAGGAAAGGAAAGGAAGGGAAAGAACAGGATAGGAAAGGGAAGGAAAGGAAGGGAAAGGGATGGGAAGGGACAAGACAAGAAAAGCCAGGTTTTAAGTAAATGGAGTACCTGCAGAAGTTTCCATCGCATGTTGAGGTTGTCTAACTGGCGGTTGGTGGTGGAGGACAGCTGGACGTCCAGTGGAGTCAGCTGACTTGCAAGATCATTCACAGCTCGAACATCTTGTTTCATTGGAGAGATTTCCTCTCGGAAAGCCTGGAAAACACACACACCGAGAAAGAGAAAAAAATAAAAAAATGAACATCTTTATATCCACACATTTAAAAATCATCAGCCTGAGTTTGTAAATAACTCATACCAAGAGTGAGAGGTCTAAAGGGGTTATCATGAAACTAATGAAATCAGGTTAATAAACCATCAAAATAGCTTTAGACAGGAAATGGAGGTATATAAAGGATTCCCTAGAATAATGCATAACATACATTCTGTACATTCGTTAGTGGACTCTAATTGGATGAACTTTGATTTGGACACATCGGCAAGGTTACTTATAAGGAAAAATACACTCACCGTTGTCTTATCAATGTGATCCTCAAGGGAGTCTATGAGAAGGTCTCCCACAGGTTGCCAGCCTGCTTTGAGTTCCTCTGCCTGAGCTAGATGCAGGTCCAGCTGGTCCATGGAGCTCTGGAAGTCCTGCAGTTTATCTAGAGCTCTCTCCACCTGCTCCTGCCAGGTGTCTGCATGTCCCATCAGCCTCTCCCAGCGCTCACCAACTTCAGCTGTCTGCTTACGAATCGCCTTTGCCACTCGCTGGGCCTTCTCCTCTGGGGTCAGGTCTATGAAACATCACAGAAACAAACTCAATTCAATTTACACCTTACTTGAGTTCACTTCATGTCAATGAACTTTTAAAAGTTCTGGTTATAAAGGTACAAAACACAGCAAGCTGCCTTACAGTCTACAGAAGTACCTACCTTCTACAGCAGCATCCCATCATGGAACCATGGAAGACTGATTTGATATAATCAAACTGATTTCATTTGGCATCATTGATCGAAAATGTTTGCCTACTGTCTTTTGTGTTGAGGCATGTGTGGGTGTTTTTTGTGCATTTCACATTGATCAATATGATCAGCTAAACTGACTACATTCAGAGGATATTAATAAAGCTCACTTATAAAGGTATTTACCAATGAGTCAACTAATGAGCTGAGGGTGAATACAGATGAGAGGAGGCAGATGTTTGGGGAATCTGAGAGGAGCCTAGGGCATGTCTATAAGCTGGTCTACACCATTAACATCAGCTCTTTTATTCTGCTTGCAGGGCTTTGAAAGACATTTAAATTCACTTCAGGTAATGTCACTGTCACAAATGGCAGGACTGAACTCTCCATTCTATTAACTCTCACCTCTATCTTTCATCTACATATTTCTCTTTCAGGCAAGCGAGAATCAATTTACAATTCAAATTCGAGTATTTGTGCAAATGTATGAAATTCAATTAAGATCCAGATGTTGAATAGAAACGAAACTGGCAGTAATATTTTGTAGTGCCATGTTTATGTTAATTTGACGGCAAACAGTGGAAAAGATTGCTTATCATCATATAATAAGAAAATTCAATTTATAAAACCGTAATTGCCATTAACATTTGGGTAAGGCTACTCTCAGCTTGCTTGACTACATTTTACAGTTTTTTTGGTAAGTCGTAACAAGGCTGTGATATCGCTTTTATCTTGTGTATCCTATGACATTACTTTCTGTCATGAAAGTTTTCAGCCATTTAGAATTTTCTGAAAAACCTACTTTTTCGAACTCGTCCTATGCCATTTGTCCAGTTTGCATGGAAATTGGCCTACATCATCTAGAGGCACTTACAACAAAATGTAATTAACAGAATTTTGATAAACCATACCATTTTCGAACTGCACTTCAACGAATTTGACGAAGAACGTGCAAAATTGAACTTGAGGCTGTATCTCTGCAACGCTTTAAGGTATTAAGACAAAACATGGTATGTGTCATCACCATTAGGCCCTGAGGTTACCTGCAGTGGTTTGGCACACTGCCCCCTACTGGTCAAGAGATAGCAAAAAAACAATTTTTTGGCTTTTAACGCTTGAACACTTTTGCCAAAAATAAAAAAAAAATTGTCTCTTTAGATCAAGTGCTACATATTGAGTCGAACGATACCACATTTTCTTATGTTGGTCTTTTTGGATGTCGGCCATTTTGAATTTAGACATAAAATGTTGTATTTTATGAATGACTTGTCGTATCATTACAAAACTCGGTATGTGTCTTTGGAACCATGCTCTGAAGGGACTCAAAAGGTTTTGAGACAGCGCCACCTTGTGGTAAAAGATTATAATGCTATTTCAAAAAATGCTAATAGCCATTGACTCATGAGACTGGTCTTGATAGATTCCATGGTTCATGGTGAGAAAAATGATACCAATTATGTCATGATAGAGCAAACTTCCTGTCCGCCATTTTTAAATATTTTGAAAACCTACTTTTTCGAACTCCTGCAAAATTGAAAATTGGCCTGCATCATCTAGAGGCACTAATGACAAAGTAATTCTCATAATTTTGATAAACCATACCGTTTTTGAATGGCGCTTCAACAAATTCAAAGAACTTGAGGCTGTATCTCCGCAACGCTTTGAGGGATTGGGACGAAACTTGGCATGTGTCATCACCATTAGGCCCTGAGGTTAACTTCAACATTATTGCACACTGCCCACTACTGGTCAAGAGATAACTGACCTTATAAATCTTGAATGCCTCCCTGCATGATAACTATCAAACCCAGATAGTACCTCAGCAGTTTCAGAACAGTGCCACATACTGGACTCCTCATACACTGTTCATCAACATGTCAAAAAGCTTTTTCTGCTGCTCATGGTGCTGATAATTGGCTTGACCCCGGTATCGCTGCTTGCAGCTATATTTTTTTAAATTTTTATTTTTACGTAATATAAATGTTTAATGTTGTGAAAATGTGTATGACATTGTTAGCACATCCCCTTGCAATTTTTTTTGTATCCTCATTACCACTAAACTACATATGCAGTTGGCAGATTTTTTTTTTGCCAAATGCATCATTCAAAGTATAGTGCCTACCCATCAGTGTTGGGGAGTTGTAAACTAAAAGGGATGCTACTTACTGAACTGGTTAAAATGAAAGGTTCCCTTAAATTTAACATTGGGAACTCCAATTAATTTTACTAAGTAATTTTTTTTCGAACAGTTAATCTCAATGTAATGTAAAAATAAATAAATAAAACTAGTTCACATAAATGATTCACTGATTCACTTGAGCTCCACGCAGCCTTAAAGGGACTTCACCTTCTTTTTTAAAGCAAAATATTTGTTATTAATAATCACTATAATTCAGTTCAGTTATATAAATAGGGTGTTTTCTAGTTCATTTATTTGTATTAAGTTTTTGTTCAATATAATGTTCTGAAAAATTTGGGTTTGATAATAGTAATATTGTTGAGTGTAGTAACAATGCTTTTTTGGCGGAAACCATGGTTTTGATACAATGAAAAATGGTTTTACTACTACAACTCTATAGTGTACATAGAGTAACCATGGTTTTACTGTAGTAATATCATAGTAACCATAACTGTTTTAACTGTGGTTATTTTTGATTGAACTAAGACAGCTTTGTGTAAGGTGTTTTTGTTAATTATTAAAAAATAAATACATTTTGAAATAACATCCCACAGTGGTTGAATGTTCAATATGTTATAGATACACCTCTCATTAAAATGAACAAATTATTTTATTTTAAAACCAAAATCATTTTTGTTGACATTGTTGCTTTTTTTTTCCTTTCATAAAGTTTGTTTTTGTAGTAAAAACATGTTCTAATTATGTTTTAAAGATACCTGAAGAAAACCTAAAAGATATTTTTCCTAATTTTTTCTTTTCTTTTTTTTTGATACATTTCATTTATTTTTGGAATATTTTAAAATGTTGTACAGCAACGAGCCTAAATGCAACATTGTGAAACTGAAAAATGTTTTGTGCTTGCAGGGATATCTATGATTTTATCTCAGTAGGTTTCTCCACACCACGTGTGTGTGTGTATGTGTGTGTGTGTATGCAGATCAAGCTAACCAAATGAGCTGGTTATCTATTAAGATAGCTGTGCTCTGTGATTTGATCGCAGGGAAGCTCACAGAACGCTCTCAGGCTCTGATCGGAAGCGTGTGAGATTGCTGTAGGTGTTCCGAGTGAGGGGAGGTCAGATCACTGCTCTGCTGAACCCTGCCGACATCAAAAGTACCAAATGTGAATTATAAATATAGCTGAATTTAACTTTGTAATAAAGACATTAAATAAGAACCTATAAGCAAGCCCTGCGCCTACAGAATTCTGCAGAAAGCTTTCGATTTCGAACGTTCATTTGTCTTTTTTAAATCAACTCCACTGTATGTGTGCAGTTTGTCCCCTACCTGTGAGGTGCCAATACTGACTGGACTGGCCTCAATCACACAGCATTAGCCCTGATAGAAAATCGTATGGCAGGGAGCCATAACACTAATAATGCTTTGAGCTATCAACAAGATAAATAAGTAATATTGGCATTATATTCATGCTATTAGTCAGACGGGAACTGGCCCCCAAATTGAGTCTTGTTTCTCCCAAGGTTATTTTTCTCCATTAAACAACATCTTGTGGAGTTTTGTGTTCCTTGCCACAGTCGCCTTCGGCTTGCTCACTGTTTTTTTTAAAATACAATTATTATTTAATTACTTATTTTTATACACACTTCATAATCGCTTTTAATCAAACTACACAATGATGACTCTAAGACATTACAGATATTACATTTTGATCTTCTGTTAATGCCTGATCTTCTGTAAAGCTGCTTTGAAACAATGTGTGTTGTGAAAGGCGCTATACAAATAAAAATGACTTGACAAGTGTACATTCGTCTAAGCTTCGCTGAACTCATTTTACCATATTTAAAAACATTTCACAGAATACACAGATTTTTCACCATAATAAGAGCAGAAAATGTGTAAAGAGTGTGCAAGTGTGGCCCTATCTATGAGGCCTCTCCACTGAACACATTGAACTATTTCAAATTGCACTGGCTCTGATAAGAAACTTTGATTATTTGAGATCACAGGGATCTTTTAATCCCCATCTATGCCTCTATGATATTCTGATTTCTAGATATGGCTAGAGTCCTTCCTTCAATGTAAGTCTACGGGATTTTTCAGCCTGTTTTCTCATGAGCCAGGCAAATATTGCAAGTGTGATTGCTTAGAAATGCTCCAATAGCTCACCGCTCCTCAAAAAGCCGCACATTTTGAAGGATCATTTATTGTAGCACAAACCGTGTGGGATGTTTTAAACAGCAAAGTTGAATACTTAGGGGTTTGTTTAAATCCCTAACACTATTGCAGCAATATTAATAGTGATGCTTTCCTTAGCATACACAACTAATAATACTTTCAACTCTAGATGATTTGAATCTTTTCTGAAAGACAGAAAGCTCAGGGCTTCAGGAAGCTGAAAAGTAGAAATTTCCTGCAGTCTGTGATCTGCCAATTAACCCAGTTCCTGTGGGCATTCACTAACTCCATCTAAACACTTGCTTTCATGCATGCATGTATATGGATACACACACACTCAAGTTCACTCTGCAGCTCTTTCTCTCTCTGTTAAGTGATGTCTGAGGTTTGTCCAAAATGAGCTTTTCGAGAGGGTCCCTGAGGAAGTGTCCGGAGAGCTGTGGAACTTTCCAGACATCAGATTTGAGCATGTTGATAGAAAGTGTCTGACTTATCAGAGACTAACATACATCAAAGAGCATCCCTTGGAGAGTGTCAAAATAAATGTGTGTGTGTGTGTGTGTGTGTGTGTGTGTGTATGTGTAATGTTCTGATGTGGATATCAATGCTCTGAAGTGTTCTGAAGGAGAGGTATTTTTAAGTGTATGTTCACAGCGCAAACTCCCTTCAATGCAGTTATTTACAGTGGTATTTTTATGTCGTGGAAGATAACAGGAAGAGGAGATATTGGGCTTGCACCTGTTTTGGGCTGCAGGTTCTTGCGTGGCTCTTCAGGCCCTTCGATTGGCTGGTCGGCCAGAAACATGTGAGCCTGGTCTAATGTGCTGAGGACGACATGTTCACGCTCCTTCAGCTCTGCCCTCAGCGCCTGAAAAACAAAAAATGGAAACATCACATCAAAACCTGTCAATCGTTACTGACATTAATAAGTTTTATTACAAATTTTATTTGTATAGCTCCTTTCACAACACACATCGTTTAAAAGCAGCTTTACAGAAGATCAGGCATTAACAGAAGATACAACTGTAATGTCTATAATGTTGATGAATGTCGATCATAATAGAGATAGAATTATGGAAAAATTTTGGGGAAAAAATACTGTTACATCATTCAATGACCATTAAAAGACAGACAGATGTAGGATGGATGTATGGTGAAATGACAGATGAATGTATGGACAGATGAGATGGATGGATGAATGAATGAATGTAAGCATGCATGGATAGATAATGGATGAACGGAAAAACAGATAGACAATGGATAAATGGATGGATGATGAAAGGATGGATGGAAGCATTGTTGGATGGATGGATGGATGATGCAAGGACAGATGGATGGATGGACGGATGGATGGATGAATGGATAAATGGACAGACAAATTATGGATGAATGGATAGATGTCAGTGTGCATGTGCAGGGGGTGCAAATGGAAAATAAAAACAACGAGATGAAGAAAAGGTGAGAATGAGAGCAGAGAAAGAATGAGTGTCCAAATAAAAATGGACACAGTAGTGCAATTGCAGCAGCGATCTCAGACGAGGTATTGCTGCGGGGTCACGCTGAAATTTAGACAATGTAATAGCCATTCTCTAGCTCAGACAAAACAAATTCCTGTGGGACTTCTGTTCAGTCAGACACACACACAATTAAATGAACAGCCAAATCTCAGCAGAGGAAAACTGGATTACCATCCCTCTAATAGTTGGGCCTCCAAGGAGAGCAGGGTCACAGCACCCTTCCACCCTTTTTTAACGGTTGTTAAACAGTACCAAAGAAGTGATAAGCCTGTTAATTACATCATGCTAGAGTACACCCAACCATCCTGCAGCCAGAATTACAGGCCAATGATAAGGAGAGGAGATGAAGAGGAGTGGTTCATTAAACAGCTTTATGGAGGTGTTAAGGGCCGATATTAAAGAATCATAAAGGTCACATGAGTATCAGAGTAAGAAGGGCAAAGAGATGCAAGTATGAGGATAAAGAAGCTGATGACCATGTACGTATGCGTCTACAATTCGCCGGCTGACATATGCAACACAAAACTGGATTCACTGGACTGTAGACAGTGCTATTAATGCTAATTTGATTTCCAGGGAACGAACAGTTAAAACATATAATGTCCACACACAGCAAGTTGCTTTGGATAAATGCATCATTTTAAACAGACTAGTGTGGTTGACTACTGAAGCGGAATTTTAAAGGGAAATAATTTACTTCTTTTACAGGGTTTTAGAATGCTGAATGCTGGGTCAAATCTGAAATTTGTTTCTACAAAAGCTCATTTCACTCTTCCATTTCTTCCTCTCTCTTTCTTTCACACGAACAAAGACTGTTTCCAATTGTAAAGCCAGATGCCAAAACGGCAGCACACTTCCTGTGCACTTCTGTGAAAACACAGAAGCACACGTATTCACATAATAAATTACTCCTGTGCCTGGAGTATAAGACCATTCAAAATCTTCAGTGCTCAACAACTCACATCCTGAACATCTCTGAGAGACTCCAAAACAAGCACTCTAACGGCTCAGCTCCAGCCACAAACATCCTCAAAGCTAGTTTCTGGAGAGGCTATATGTGGAGAGAGACAGAGTGGTTGTCTTGTCTATCAGTTGTGGTGGTGTCTTGCCCTTGACAGGCTTAGACTTGGGTCTAAGATGTTGGAACAGTGCCACAACTCCATTTATCGCTATGGAAACTGCGTCATAGCAACAACACTTATCGAAGCATCACTTGCTTCTCTCGAGAATAATGTCACCTTGGCACTCTAAATGAACGAAATGTAAAATGTTCTTTGTAGGTTAATGGAACGTTCTGGGTTCAAAACAAGTCACGCTTTATAGACAACATTTATTTATATTGTAATGAGCTATGCTGTAAATAACATCTAAGAATAATAAAATAAATGAATAAACAAATAAATAATACTACAAAAAAAAAGATAAAATGTCAAAAAAATCTAAGAGTACCACATGAATATAAATAAATAAAACAAAATCTATGAACATATTTATGTTTTTATGAGCTATGGTGTCAAAAAAAATCTAAGACCAAAATAAATAAATACATAATGATAAAAAGAAATCTGTAAATATCTTTAGGTTGTTATGAGTTATGCTGTCACAATAATTTAAGAATGCTACATGAACATAAACAAATAAATAAACACTACAAAAAAATATAGTTATGCTGTGAGTAAAATACATTTAAACTCAGTTTTTCATAATTCCTGACATTTAATCATAGAAAACATTCTCTGTCTTAGGTCAGTCAGGATCACTACTTTATTTTAAGAATGTGAAATGTCAGAATAATAGTAGAGAGAATGATTTATTTCAGCTTTTATTTCTTTCATCACATTCCCACACTCTTTCAATTCTGCCCACAAATGTTCTATCGGATTGAGGTCAGGGCTTTGTAATGGACACTCCAATACCTTGAATTTGTTATACTTAAGCCATTTTGCCACAACTTTGGAGTTATGCTTGAGGTCATTGTACATTTGGAAGACCCATTCGACTGAGCTTTAACTTCCTGGCTGATGTCTTGAGTTATTGCTTCATTATATCCACATAATTTTCCTTCATCATGATGCCATCTGTTTTGTGAAGTGCACCAGTCCCTCCTGCAGCAAATCACCCCCACAACATGATGTTGCCATCTCCATGCTTCACTGTTGGGATGATGTTATTTGGCTTGCGAGCCTCACCGTTTTTACTACAAACATAAAATGATGGTCAACATGGCCAAAAAGTTACATTTTTGTTTCATCAGACCAGAGGACATTTCTCCAAAAAGATCTTTGGCCCCACGTGCAAACTGTAATCGTATGGTGTTTTTTTCGTTGCTGAGCAGCCTTTCTGATTATGTTAATATAGGACTTGTTTTACTGTGGATATAGATACTTGTCTACCTGTTTCCTCCAGCATCTTCACAAGGTGCTTTGCTGTTGTTCTGGGATTGATTTTCACTTTTCGCACCAAACTATTATCATCTCTAGCAGACAGAATACATCTCCTTCCTGAGTGGTATGATGGCTACATGGTGCCATGGTGTTTATACTTGCATACTATTGTTTGTACAGATGAATGAGGTACATTCAGGCATTTGGAAAATGCTTCCAATGATGAACCAGACTTGTGGAGGTCCAAAATTATTTTTATGATGTCTTGGCTAGTTTCTTTTGATTTTCCCATGATGTCAAGCAAAGAGGCACTGAGTTTGAAGGTAGGCCTTAAAATAGATCCACAGGGACACCTCCAATTGACTCCAAGCTAATTGACTAATTGCCTAAAGGCTTGACATCATTTTCTGGAATTTTCCAAGCTGCTTAAAGGCACAGTTATTATTGTGAACGTCAGACCCACTGGAATTGTGATATAGTCAATTAAATGTGAAATAATCTGTCTATAAAAAATTGCTGGAACAATTACTTTAATGCACAAAGTAGATGTCCTAAACGACTTGCCAAAACTATAGTTCGCTAATATGAAATCTGTGGAGTTTTACTGACTTCAACTGTAAATAATCATACTAAAACAAAATCTATAAAAATTTTGTTAATAGTTATGCTGTCAAAAAATCAAAGTGTACCACATGAATAAATATAAATAAATAGATAATAAATAATTACAAAAATTAAAAAATTGATTTTATCACACTATTTTGATGTTAAATTCTGTGGTGATACTTTTAAAAGAATGTGTATTTGAATGTTTTTACAATGTCTTGCCCCTCATTGTAAAGTGCATTGCTTTAAGCACGATTTACAGAACAAACTAAAAGGCGAGTCTGAATTATTTTCAGTGCTAATCAACAGCATGTCACATATGCTGTGCATATAGCTTACAGTAGTAGTTTTGTACAGGGGAATTCCTTAAAAGATAAAAACGCAGCCTTTCTGATCAATGATGGAATTGAACTCAAAATCAAATCAAATCCCTTTATTGTCACACTACTGTGTACACGAGTGCAACAGTAGGTGAAATTCTTGTGTGCAGTTCCGAGCAACATTGCAGTAATGACAGTGACGAGACATAAACCACTTTACAATAAACAACATATTTACACAAAACAATTTACATAACAAATGTACACATACTTACACAACAATTTACATAACAAATGTACACAATACACACAATGTAGAATACACATACACTAGATACGGGTATAAATATATATAAACACTAATTGAATTGGGAGAATATATTGACAGAGTGATGATTAATAAAGTGCAGTGCTGATTGTAGATCGTGAGAGATCATGTGTTCAAAAGTCTTATTGCTTGTGGGAAGAAGCTGTCATGTAGTCAGCTGGTGCGGGTCCTGATGCTGCGATACCGCCTGCCTGATGGCAGCAGTGAGAGCAGCCCATGACTCGGGTGACTGGAGTCTCTGATGATCCTCCGAGCTTTATTCACACACCGTCTGTTATATATATCCTGGAGGGAGGGAAGCTCACCTCCGATGATGTTTCTGGCAGTTCGCACCACCCTTTGCAGGTCTTTGCGGTTGTGGGTGGTGCTATTGCCGTACCAGGCGGTGATGCAGCCAGTCAGGATGCTCTCTACAGTACTAGTGTAGAACCGTGTGAGGATGTGGTGGTTCATTCCAAACTTCCTCAGCCGTCTCAGGAAGAAGAGGCGCTGGTGAGCCTTCTTCACAACGGCCTCAGTGTGGACGGACCATGTGAGTTCCTCAGTAATGTGGACACCGAGGAACTTGAAGCTGCTGACTCTCTCCACCGGTGCTCCATTAATGGTGATGGGGCTGTGTTCTCTGTCTTTCTTCCTGAAGTCCACCACAAGCTCCTTGGTTTTACTGACGTTGAGGAAGAGGTTGTGCTCCTGACACCAGCGTGTCAGAGTGTGCACCTCCTCTCTGTAGGCTGTTTCATCATTGTCAGTGATCAGACCTACAACCGTCGTATCGTCAGCAAACTTAATGATGGCATTGGAGCTATGTGTCGCCACACAGTCATGTGTGTAAAGGGAATACAGGAGTGGGCTGAGAACACAGCCCTGCGGGGCTCCAGTGTTGAGGGTCAGTGATGAGATGTTGCTGCCCATTCTAACCACCTGACGTCTGCCTGACAGGAAATCCAGGATCCAGCTGCACAGCGAGCTGTTTAAGCCCAGAGCCCGGAGTTTCTCATCAAGCTTGGAGGGCACTATGGTGTTGAATGCTGAGCTGTAGTCTACAAACAGCATTCTCACATACGTGTTCCTTTTTTCCAGGTGGGAAAGAGCAGTGTGTATTGTAGATGCAATAGCATCATCAGTGGAGCGGTTGTTGCGGTAGGCAAACTGCAATGGGTCCAAAGAGGTGGGCAGAACAGAGCAGATGTGATATCTGATCAACCTCTCAAAGCATTTGCTGATGATGGGGGTGAGGGCAACAGGACGTCAGTCATTTAAGCAAGTGATTTTTGATTGCTTCGGTACAGGCACAATGGTTGATGTTTTGAAGCATGTGGGGACTACAGACAGGGAGAGGGACAAGTTGAAAATGTCCGTAAAAACACCAGCCAGTTGGTTCGCGCATGCTCTGATGACGCGGCCCGGAATGAACTGAAGGATTTCTAATTTCTTTGAACATCAAGAAACCTTGTAAAAACCCACCAGCTCATATAATGAGAGTACGCTCATAAACGTCTTAACATTTGCTGCTCAAAAAGGTGAAAAATAGCTTAGATGATTGTCAGCATTACAATATTCATTGGTCAGATATCACCTGAGCACTGTTCCATAATACAAGTCCATCTCCAAATTAGATAGCTTACTTAACATTACTTGTGTGCATTAACATAAGTCAAGGTTACATTTCAGACTGTTCGGTCCATAAACGCGGTTAATAGCTATTTAATTTAATTGCCACAGTCTGGATTTAATGACTTTTGTTACTCATTAAATAAATGCAGAACTTTTTAAAACTTTGACAGAGATTCTAGGTTTAATGTTTTCTAGTGGGCCTTTAACAAATTCTTCACTATTAACATACAAGTGTAAGGCCAGAGACATACACTTAAAGCAGTTGCAAATGAATTTTAAGCATGCAGTCCCATTGTACATACTCGTACATACTATGGAGGTAACCAACGTCAGTACTCAAGGGGGGAAGAGTTACCTTTAAAAGGATAGCTCACCCAAACATGAAAATTCAGTCATTATTTACTCAGCCTAGTTTTGTTTCAAACCCATATGACTTTCTTTCTTTTCAGTATACAACGTGAGGATTTTATTTCTTCTTCTAACTGATGTCGTACAATGGCGATGGATAGTGACCATCTCTTCAAGCTTTAAAAGTATAATTCAGAAGTCTAATAATTAATACAAGAAGACATACAATAAAGTTTGTTGAAAAATAAACCGAAATCGAATGCATTATTTAGTGAAAATCTTCAACAATCTGTCTTAGTCTGCTTCATGTTTCGGTTCGATTTACGAGTACTCTGGTTCATATAAATAAGGCTGGGCATAGAAATGCATCTCCTCTTCGACTTTAAACTCTACAGACCTGTTTTGTAAGTTCGGTTCTCTGGTTTGTGTCCAGTTGTGTTCTGTTGAGAATATCTCTCGGGTCATCTGGTTTTACCAACAACAAAGCGAATTTTCACCGAATGCTGCGCAAAATGCTGCTATTGTGCACTCATGATTGCGCACCATTTTTCATTGAATAATACATCAGATTTTATTTGTTTCTAACCAAACCTTATTGAATGCCTTCAAAACAAGGCAGGGGTAGCATGTAAATATTTCATAGATTTCTGAATTATATTTTTGCATCAGTTATTATTTTTTTTTTCAAAATGTCTTCCTTTGTGTTCCAAAAATGAAAGTAAGTCATATGGAATGCGACATTGCAAGAAATAGAGTTCGAGTAGATTAACACATTTTTGCTTATGTACTTATAGAATTTTTCAGGTCCAAATTGTAAGATTAAAAAACGTATTTAAAATAAAAAAGATACAAAATAAAAAAAAGACCATGATTCACAACTGATGTCGTATTTAAACCGAGACGGCCTGCATAGCAGTGCTGCTAGCTTTACCACACATAAAAACGTATAGCCTACCGCTCATCAGGGTGAGGAAGAGAACACTTAAGTGACTTTCATTTCTTTATTGCATGCATAAAAAAGGAACTTGAGAGTGAATCATCAGTGAATTCTTATTAGTCACAGAGGTTTCCTCTCTTGAGTCAGAAATATTCTGAGCCACAGACAGCTTTAATTCGTCTCTTATTTAAAAGTTTAAGGACTTCAGACCCCAATGATCTGAATAAATCACACTGACTTTGGCATTATTTAACAGAGTAGAGCCAACCCAAGATATACTCATTAGTTTAAAGACTTTTCCAATTTTTAAAAGCCATTTCTAGACTACTTGACACATGACTGATTAAATAAAAATTCCTTAAAAGCAGATGAATAAAGTCTTACTCGAGTGATGTGAGAAAGTCATATAGAAACTTTCACTCTTATGCTTAGCTGAATACTCCTGGCGCTCTTTTTCATTGAATGCCTAATGCTAGGGGAGTGTTTAACTAATTAACTCTTAGCATGAGCATTAGCAAATAACTAATTAGTGCTCCAACACTCCATTTTGATACTATTAAAAAATATATGTCTCACTGCCTATGATAAAATGCAAGTTTCATACTGGTTTCACACACAAGAGCTTTCAAGGGCATGAATTATTAGCAGAGAGCGACATGACACTAAATCTTTCTCAAGCTGATAAACAAAAGGACTTCCAGCCATGCTACGGATGTCTGCATTCAAAAAGAAAACTAAACAGTACAATAATTGCTGTATGTACATAATAAATAAAAACATTGCCAAGCCTATATAAAAATCAAACAAATTACACAGACAAACTAGAGCAACCATTTCAACAGGATTGACATCAATAAAGCTAAACATCATTGATTCTCACACATTTTTATAGCTGCAAAAGAGATTTGAGAGTCACGTACAGTATGCTGGTAGCCCAGATTTGATTACATTTTGGTCTTAGAAGAGTTATCGTATGTCATCAGAAGACTTGGATTAATTCTTATGAAACTTTCATGATGTTTACAGATGTTTTGGATACTTCAAAGTCTGAATAACCAAAGAGCAGTGTGAACATTCTGTTAAATTTCTCCTTTTGCGTTTGACCAAAGTCATATGCTATGAGAATAAGAAAATGATGACAGACTTTACATTTATCAATGAACTCTTCCTGGAAATGGTTGGTAAAAATGAGAGTCTAATAATACAGAAATTGTTTGTACTTAAAGCGATCAAAAGCTACACTAGTACTACATGTTTTATGAAAACTGAGAACACAAACTTTAAAAGACCTTCCTAATGGGTGACTGAGCGGTTTAACTATGGCAGCACTAAAGGAGGCTTTCTATTGGTTAATTAAATGTGTAATTGATAAACACTATTATGGAGGCATCAGGATGAGGAACTTCAGAATTAGTCAATGACGAAGGAATATTGTCCTAAAATAGACTTGACCTTCACTAATGAAATTCATTTCATGTGGGTAAATGTCCCTTCTTTATCTTATGTTTTGTTATGTTTGTCAGATGGGGACTTAAAATGTCAACACTGTTACCATGATTTTTATAGTAAACAACTGATACCTGAAAAGTATATTTGTGGAAATATTAAGCACACGGCTTATGATGTCAAAGTAAACTGTAAAACTGTCAACCCTGGTATATTTCAGAAGATATAATTATATACAAAAATAGATGAAAATTTGAGCTGTCAAAATGAATGCGTTAATGCAAATTTAACACGTAAATGTTTCTTCATCGCGATTAGCGCCTTTACCATTAATACAGCATAAATCAGCATAAACACTGGTTGGATTGGCGAAGCCTTTGCGATGTGTCCGCCTGGAGTCATTACACTGACGCACACACCACAAACACACACAACAGTGATTCAGTGTCAGTAATAAAATTATGGAAAAAAGGACCTTTTAATGCTAATCCGTTGAACAAAACAAGCCTTGATGGGACATTTTAATTACCACAGAACACACCATGTCTTAACTATCACCAAAACGCAGAATGAGATGTTTTTGTCTGCAAGCGCTTTTCATGAGGACTTCAAAGTGCCGCTGGCAATGACGTGAATCATGAACGTGACTTCAAGTTTGCTGTAGCAAAGAAGATAGCCACAGTCTACTGGTAGATTGTGGAGGATGAAAGAGATTTAATGCCCGTTACAATGAAATTGCAACCTACTGGGGGACTAGTACTTTAAATAGTCAAACTCATTTTAGGTTACTTGAATTGGTGATATTTTAGTGCATTTCCATCTTTATACTGTGTAAGGCATTATATTACTACATATTGTTTTGTTTTCTATTCTAAGATTTCAATAAATGCATTCTGACAGGACAATAAGTATATATAGTGTCACATTTCAAAATTATGCAATTAATCGCAATTAAAAGGATGCGATTAATCGCGATTAAACATTTTAATCCAATGATAGCACTAATTAAAATGTATTAATTTAGCTTGAGATGGCACAATGCAATTAATTAACACATTTCTGTCTGAAAAATGTACTTTAAAGGTGACATGTATAAATGTTTTTGAAGTTATCCATTGGCAGGTTGAATTGCCCATGGTCAAGTCACTTTGTGGCACGATCAAAACTTTGATTTGTTCATTTGAGCATCCCAACCAGCCTGACACAGCAATATTAGCTCAACCAATGGTCTCAGTTTGGGGCAGGTCTGTTGGTTTGACCAAGGGCAGACAGAGAGTGTTCAAGAAACCTGTTTGAAAAAAAATCATTCTTATTGTCATTTTTAGTGCCACAAATGACAGAAATTACATGCTTCACCTTTAAAAATCTTCTTTTCAAAATGGAAAAGGCATCCGTTTCATAAAATGAGCCTTTTACACCCAATTAATTTTGGAACAAAGGTCATTCTTTTTAACGCATCACTCTAACAGGCTTAATCGGTGGGAGTTTTGAGACAGATACAGTGTTCAGTTCCTCCAAGTCTCTCAGACCTCACACAAATGAGTCACTTTCATCCCGTGTTATGGGGCGCTCTATCCTGGTCGGCCCGTTGGTGCGGCACACTAATCAGCCTTGACGTGTTCAAAAGGCCTGCCATTTGTACCCGTGCAGCTAAAGCTCCTACCAGGGCGGCTGACTAAAAAACAATCTTTTATAAGAGCCAAAGAAAAAGGTGAAGTAGAGAAAGTCAAAATGGGGGGCAATCTTTCTCTTTGCTCCAGAGGATCATTAGTCAAACTGTCTGTGTGTGTGAGAGAGAGAGAGAGAGAGAGAGAGAGAGAGAGAGAGAGAGAGAGAGAGAGAGAGAGAGAGAGAGAGAGAGAGAGAATATGCCTAACCAAACTGTCACAGGCACATTACAGTTTTAACTTTCTGGCCACCTTCCTTTTACTCCCTGTAGTGGTTTTGTCTGGTGTGTTTTCATCACTGTAGGCATTCCTATATCATATAGCAAAAAGAAGCAAGACATACAGACAAAACATCTCTGTGCCTGTAGTGGCACCAAACAGAATGGCAAATTAATTTGTTTTCCTGAACACATCCCTGCCAATGGTCAGGATAAACAGATAGTCCTGCCCCAAACTCACACTATCGGTTGCTGGGTTGGGCTAGTCGGGATGCTCAAATAAATAGCGCATAATTTTGATAGCGTCACACAAAGAAAAACAGTAAGAAGTCCTTGCGTGACCAATCACATTTCATTATATTCTATTTTTGACATCAGTTATGCACACAGGGGTGTTCTGTGCTATACTTTATGCAGTTTAGTTAATGTTTATTGCATTATTTACATTTCACATGTGTTAGCTGGTGTTTTGTGTTTGTGTGAGTGAAACGGTGCACTGTCTCTGCAGGTGCATTGTACATTTCTCCTGGAAGGGACACTTTTGGTGAACTTTAAGTCCTCTCTATGGCCTTCTGTAGTAACTACGTTATTTAACAATACATTTTAACACCATTGTCTTAAGAAACTCCACCCTCCATTTGTCCTTTGGGTCACTTTTGTATTAAAAAAACATTTAGGTTACAGTAACATTGCAAGTGATCCATTCCTTACAACTAAAGTCAAACAATGTGTTGCTGTGTTGCAGGGGTTTGGGAAGGTGTTGTGATCGTTCTTTCTGCCATCTAATGATTTAGTAGAAAATAACATCCAACAGGTCTTTTCCCATTTGGGGTCTTTTGCCCCATTGTACCCTTTCATATAAAATCATGTTATAAACTTATTTAATTATATATGACCTGTTCAAAACTAAAAAAATAAATAAAAAAATGGAACAATTGGTTTTAAATTGTTATCTCTACTAAACAATTATATACAATATATATATATATATATATATATATATACACAATAAACTATATACAATATATATATATATATAGTTTATTTATTTTTTTATGGTCTTGACATTCAAAACGCTTGATTCCAGCACCAAAATATATATGGTATTTATAAAATATTCTTTACTTGTCCTGGGTCAAAAATGACCCTTAGACAATAGGAGGGATACAGTGAAAAGCAGATTTCAGTTGTTCCAGAAGGTTGGTATGTTAAGTTTATATCATTTAAAGGGACACTTTACCTAAAAATGTAAAAACAATTCAGTCATTGTTTACTCACCCCTGTGTTGTTATAACACTTTATGACTTTCTTTTCTAAACACAAAGGGAGAAATTGTGAAAAAATGTCGTGCTCAGTGATGTCATACAACGGCAGGTTATGGTGACCAGCTCTTCAAACTTGAAAAGAATGCAAAAGTATAATTCAAAATCCTAAGAAATTATTCCAACAATTAGGCCATTGAGGCTGGGAAAAGAAATACATCAATTATTTTATTACAAACCCTTCAGACATGTTAAATAAGTTCTTCTGTCTATTTCGGCTGTCTCGATTGCTTCTGTCTCTTCATATAATCTCAGATGACTCGTGTTCAGTGGGGGACTTTGTGGTTACCTGTTCTTCTATTCTAATCATTTCTATTTGCAAAAGTAATGTTTGGGAGTCTAAAATGTATGTTTCCTATTGAAACACTAAAGCTGAAGATATAAATAACCATCTTAAGACAAACGCTTTTGTGAAACATCTTATGTGCCCAAGACTTTTGCACAGTACTGTGTATATATATATGCATATTTGTCTGTTTTAGCTGTCAACTCCTCCTTACTCTTATCTTAAGATATCCTTACTAAAACTTGCTCTTAGCAGTTTTGTGAACAGGTTTTAAGCAAAAACTCCTAGTTAGGAACTCTTTGGAGAACACGTAGTGGTAAGATAAAAATGTGAATCTGAATACGGTCCCTGAATTATAATGATATTTCTCTGTATCTATGGCATTTAAACACATTATCTCTGAACCTGGGTCAGTTTTTACACTGATTAATATGTTTTTGGAAAAATGTGAGGGGTTTAAACACCAAGTGGTTGTGTGGATGTGAACCAGCTCTGCTCAGATCTACTATTAGCTTGATTACTGTCATTATCAGACAGACAGTTAATGACACATTAAGCTTGTTTGTTACTTGAGTGTCAAATGGTACACATTTACATGTAATAATGGAGAATCTCATTGGCTCACCAGCTAAGGGACTGGTTGAGTCTAGACTCAGAACATTTAAATTGTATAATAGTAATGATAATTTAGCTGTAGGGTAAAATGGCAAAACAGGGAATATGAAGAAAAATTAATGAGCAAATTTAATGCTGGAGACAAGAGACATGCAAATAATAGAACTGGAAAGAAGAGAGGTAGCGCGATAAAGAGGAGATAACATGAGACTAGACGAGAGGTTTTGTATGTGTTTTTCCCCTCATATGTGTATGCGTGTGCGTACTGACCGTGCAGTGTGTGTGTTGTTGCAGTAATGTGGGTACGTCTCCTCCGATGGGCATCTGTTTGTTCAGCTCTTCATCTTTCACACTAATCCAGCGGCTCAACTCTTCCAGCACTGACAACAGCCGGTTCCAACGCTCTGCACTGGCCTCCAGGTGAGCCCTACACACACACACACGGTTTAACACAAGAAATCACAACTTACAGTATTTACAGTCTAAAGTCACCTCCTTAGCATACACAAACCTCTTCAATACTTGTGAGCCCATCTGTGTGTGTGTGTGTGTTTGTTAATGGAGGTGTCAGCAGACTTTGTAATTACAAGCCTTGTCTAATTAGTGCCTAATGAGATTTAAATAATAAAACAGAACACATTATAACACTCACATTGAGTCCCTCTCACACCAACAAAACTTCTCTGTTTGACAGTCAATTTTTGATTTGATTTTAGGTTAAGCTATTTATATTTTTGCCTCCTTATTTTACCAACAACTTGCACACACACACACACACACACACACACACACACACACACACAATAAAAACATCCCGATAAAATCAAGATTTATTTATTTTTTCCAAAAAATCATAATTTTAAACTGAAACACGTGATGTGCAGCCTTAAGTGACAAGAATGTGTGGGCGATATATTTATTTGACCTATTATAGGACGGTAAGTTTTACCACTATTGCACAATTTAACAAGAGAGCAGAACCATGTCTCCATTTGTCTCTACTAATGACTGAAGTTCTTTTATCAACGGCATGAGTAAAGCATGTTCAGTACGAGCTGTTATTAAAGGATCACTCAGTAAGTTTTTGTTTATGTTTCGCTTGCTCTCTTAGTCCCAGTGGTCATGGACTGTATACATAACGTCTGGCTGATCGCACACATGCTGATTCAAACACATCATTCTGGACTATACTGTTGACCGTGGCTCAATTATGTTGTGTTGCAACTTTTGTAATTAACAAAAGCCAACTAAATGTACCTTTAACAAGAGAAAAGAATCATGTCTCCATCAGTCTCAACCAGTGACTCATGTTTTCTTGGGCTTCATGTCACCTTATTTAACACCATGACTGAAAGATGTCCAGTATGAATGGTGAGCGTGTTTAAGACTGACCGAATGTTGGCTGATTTGGCTTTGAGGTCATTCCAGCGCTGGTTCATGTCATCGAGTCTATGCTGTAGAAACACTGCCTCCTCTGAGCTGCCCAGAGCCTTCACCATTTTCAGCTTATTTCCCTCCACACCTCTGAACACATCATTATGAGCCTCGATCTCAGCCTGGATGTCCTACAGAGAGGGAGAGAGAGAAGGAGAGAGAGATTGCTTTAATTGCAATGTTATCACCTTCATTATGTGGCTTCGTTACAGGGGAAGATAAATAAATCAAAGACAGACAGAAACATTTACAAACCTTCCCTAATGAGAGAAAGACACAATTAAAACCGTCAGACTGATTCTGAAACTCTCCACACACACACACACTTGCGCACGCACAAGTCTAACTGTTGATTAATCATACCAGACGTGAAACCACTCATTGAGCCATGGAAACACAATGCAATCTGACAATATTAGCAAAGGGTATATATATACATATATATATATACACACATATATACATATATATATATATATACACACATATATACATATATATATATACATATATATACACACACACACCCTCACAAAAACTTTGAAGCAAACGGTTATTTGGGCGATTTAAGTCTTTTTTTCTTTTTTTTTTTACCAGTGAGGACAGATATAAATGTTCTCACTCGTTGGTTTTTGTAATGTTTTCACTATATTACTAAGGATTGGCCCCTATAGCCAAACTGTCACACATTTAGTCTATGGTCTCTGATTAAGTGTGTATGAAGGGGCGTTTTTATCACTGGAAGTTGGCTGTATTTTTAGCCTCTCACAGGAGACAGATCAAAAGAGATTCAGTGTCTTCATACCTATTGGTAGTTGCTGCACAGAGAGAGAGAGAGAGCGAGAGAGAGGGAGAGAGAGAGCAAGGCAAGTTGTAAAGAGGCATAAAGTATAAAGATGTTTGGGTCTTGTCCAGTTCATTTGCAAAGTGCTCTCCACTATTTAACAAACTTGCTCATTCTCCCCCGACGCTCCTTTAAAGATAACACTCCAGGATACTAACAATTACAAAGAGCACACCAACACAAATTCCTCATACACAGTTCAATTCATAGACAGTCACATTCAAACAATACATTAACATTAACACACAGTGTTCAAATAATCAGATAACGGCACTGCAGCATCTATGAACAGTTGTAAAGAAGAATAAATTGGTAGACATTTTTGTTTAGACTTTGATCAATTTCTGCCCATCCAAAATTAATAAGTCCTGATTATTTTGAGAAATAAAGCAGAGAATATACAGTTCAGAATTGTTCACATTATTATCACAATATCACATTCACATTCTGAACTGAGCAATTAAGGGGCCAAGCACACTGATAGCACGTAAGGAAGTATGATTGGACATCACTGGTTTTGATTTTAAGAAGTTTAAAAACTCAAGTAGAATTGCTTACATTTCAATACAATTAATTATAACTCTTGACAAACAGGTGGTGCTGTCACACAATTGATGTGGTCACAGCCAAGCATTGCCAAGATACAGCCTCAGATTCTTTTTGGCATCTTGCCATTTAATTTGTTGGCGCACTATTTGAGAACCGTTGCGCCTATCAGACTTTTTTTGAACTTTTTGTCAAGATGCATCATGACAAATTTAGTGTGAATCAAACATTCAGCTTAGGAGGAGTTCTAAAAAGTATGTTTTCAATGAAATTCAAAATGGTGGAATTGAAGTACGGCCGTCCATGGCAAATTGGGTACCAGTGTATTCAGTATAACTAAAGAATTCTAAAGAGAGCGGAGACAGGATGATGGGACAAATTAATTAAATGTTCTAAGCATTTTTAACAATACATTATTTCTATATGTACAAACTTTGATTGTAAACTCAGGACATGGTGCTGATGATGCATAACACAGTTTCATAATGATGCACCAATGCATTTGTAAAATTTTATGACAAAATTAAATAATGGCCAACAAATAAAACGGGTTCATTTAACTCCGTATGTCCCAAGGAACCTAAAGAGACCAGTCTTATAATTTTAGGCCAAAATATTCAGAAATTATCAGCAAAAATAGCAATTTTCTGACCACTAGGTGGCCATGATTATGAAGAAATATTCAAAGTTTCATGTCAATATGCTAAGGAGTTGCGAATATACAGCCACATGTCCATTTTGGCATGATCGCCATCAAATTGTTTGAAGCGTTATTTGGAAATGGTTTGGTCTATCAAAAAACTTTCAATGACTTTTTGTCCCCAGTGTCCCTACATGATACATGATACATGACACATTTTGTGCAAATCAAACACGTGGCCTAGGAGGAGTTCGAAAAATAATTTATAATTTTTTTTTTATCAAAATGGCAGAAACATAGTTGTCAACTCGGCATGAGCCAAGGATTTTAATTCTAGGCCTTACGGTTCAAAAGTTACAAGCAACTTTAAACTGTTGGTGGCACTAGAGGGTTTGAGTGAGAGACCCCAAATTTGAGTGTCCTCTATCATTTTGCCAAATTTCAGCATTTTTCTACATATGTTTCTATGGGCTACCATAGACACCCAGCCAGAAAAAATAATAAGAAGAAGAATACTAACAGATAAAATAGGTTCCTCCACACCTTTGGTGCTCGCCCCCTAACAATATAAAAACACAAAACATCTTTCAAAGATTTGATGGCACTAACCTGACAAACTTGGCAAATCTAGAATATTTCATCCTCAAAACTGCTCGCTCTATCCAACTGGTACCTTGTAAACACAACTTTGATGAACAGTGATAATAACCTGGGAATCCTGACCCCCGAAGGTTTCCAATGATTCACATGACACGCACACACAATAACAACACCATAAAATCCAAATACTGCAGCCACTAGACTCAACCTTTAGTGTACTGTGTGTGTGTGTGTGTGTGTGTGTGTGTGTGTGTGTGTGTGTGTGTGTGTGTGTGTGTTCGATTTAACAGTCAGAGGAAGTCTAATTTCTGCTGTGCATTTGTTATAGATTCATAATGAAAGATTTAACTGAAATTACTCAACACAAAAGACACGCGCACACACGCACGCACACACACAATGGCTCTCCTGGCTTTACAAGATGCAATAAAATGCTTTTTTCGCTAATAAGTTAAATTATTGCTTCTAGATTATGAAGACTTTAGAGCTTTAGTTTAGCATGCTCTAATTTAAACAGACTAACCCACAAACCCAATAGACTGACAGAGAGAAACAGGTTAGACTTGGTGGGGGAAAAATTTGACATTTTCACATTTGACCTTTTCCTGTTGGTTGATGGAAGCATTCTGTCTGACAAAACGCGCACACACGGATGCACGCACAGACACACACAGTGAGTAACACACTCTGACATAACACACTTTCACAGGTGGAAGATGCTCTTCAAACTTAGTGTGTTTTGAAAGCCCTCTATTTCTTTAAAATAGTTATTTCACAGAACAATTTAGCAGAACCTTTTATCCAAAGTGAGTAACAGTACACCTATTACAGGTTCATTCTCCCTGTAGTAACCTAAGATTAAGTGTCTTCCTCAAGTACAAAATGATGATAGTTAATGGATCAATCATTGCAAAATTCAAAATCAACTGCTGTGTTTCCAGCTCAATTTTTTACCACCTACGCCACACAGTGTCTAAAAATTACATTTTGCAATACAAATATTTTACAAATATTTCTTATAAGCCATGATATTGTATTTTCATATTTTTTTTTATGGAAAAATATCTTTCCTGTAAAAATGTAACTATTTAGATTCTTTTTAGATTTTCCTAGCCTTTTTGTGACAAACAGAGCAGAATTTTGAGTGTTTACATGCACAGCAATACACTGATAACTACCCAAATCCTTTTACAAGAGATTTAAAAACATCAGGTTATTCTCTGCTTTTGACGTCAAAATTAAAACAGTCATGCACACAACACTTCTGCACATTGGAAAACCGATAAGATCACAGATAAAAGTGTTTACATGCAATGGAAAATCGAGGTAATGTTTAAAAATCTACCTGTGCCGATTGGTTTATGCCTAAACCTTACCCCAATAAAAAACAAACATTTAAGGCATTTACATGACCTTACATGTTGTCTGCTTATTAAGTATAAGCTTATTAAAATGCACTGTCACTTGCAGCATCATGTATAAGATGAGTCAGTCTCCAGTGAAACAGTGCTTATCACCAAAAAAGTGGAGGCATATCTGTCTCAAGGAATTCTGGAGTAAAAACAAAACTTTGGTCATCCCAAGTAAAGTTCTGAAGGTAGCGACATTAGCATCAGCAACTGTTAAACCATCCTTAATGCAATTCAATTAAAACCATGTTGCAGTAGTTATTATGTATGTCGTAATAAAGTTACCGGCTAGCTATCAAAAATCATGCATAATTTTCACGCCAAAGCCAATTTTTACGTCCATTCAACAAGTATTCATTTGAATCTTTACGCCACACCATCCTGATTCCTCTATCTCTATTCCTCTACATCCGAAGAATCCAGAAACATACCACAAATCTGAAAATACCTCCTCAAACTTATTCATCAACTCCTGCAGGCTGAAGTTCAGACCAATCATCATGATCTCCGTCTATTTCTACCAGGCTACATTCCAAAATGCCAAAGACGGAGAGAAATCTGGGAATGGATCAGTCTCTGGAGGTCCACACACACACATAATACAGCGTATTGTATCCAGGAACATTTGTGGAAGAGCACACACACACACACCACAGCTTCACCATCTGGCAGAGTGGAGCAATTCCTTGGCGTGTGTCTGAGCGTATGTGCACCGTTCTATAGGTTTGTGGTAGTAGCTGCATGCTCCAGAGTTCAACGGCCCACTGTGGAGAGTCTTGCCCAGTATTCAAGCTGATTATATGAAAAGGAAGTGTCCTGTAGTGTCGATTGTAGGTAGACTGACTGAAGGTAGAATTAAGGGTAGGGTAACTGTAAGGGTAGGGTTAGAGTTTCATCCAAATATTCAACAGTTGATCAGTGATTTGGTGAACGATTCATCTGCCAAACCCTCACTGGGCACTTTTTCTCACAAAGCACACACACATGTGCACTCGTACACACACAGAATGTGTCTTGTTCTTTATCCTGGTTCTTGTGACCCTCGGGCAAGCGTTTGCACTCAATTACCAGCATCAAAGTGCCCCTGTGTGGATTGTGCAAGGCTGTCTGACTTGCTCTCTCTCGCAGAAAACACACACTCCGTCAGCTAACCAAGAACAATAGAGACCCTGCTTTGAGGAGAACATCTTCAAACCAACATACAAGATTTGCAGATTCAAGACAACAACTGATGACTTATTTGAGCTGTAAACGTAAGTGTCTTTGTTGCAGCCCAAACCCCAAAGATCCTCTGCAACCAGAAGCTCATTTAGATCTTTTAATGTTCCACCAGCACTGGAGGTAGATCCTTCCAAATGAAGGTTGAAGATAAGACTTTCCCCTCCTGGGTTCAAGGATCAGATAGGCAAGCTTGAGGTCTGTAGTTTCAAAAACTTTCCAAAAACTCTCAGATCTGCCATATTTCCTTTTTCGGTGGTCTCTCCAGCTCTTGGCTTAAATGTTGGCTCCCAAAGCGGACTTTTCCACTCTCTCTTCCACCTTCTCTCTCTCCTGTCTTTCCCTCCAGTGGCAGCTGTTTATTATTTTATTCAGCATCCACTGTTTCCCCACCTCTTTCCCTCCACTACTCCATCCCACTCCAAACTAACACACACAGCCACTTCCTGTAGGGCCCCACCACGAAAGAGAGAGAGAGCATACTGTTGAAAATGAAAGAAAGACGAATGTTTGAAAAGAAAGAGAGTGAGGAAAAGACAGAAGAAAGTCTGCTGGAAGGAAATGTTTGAAGAAATGTCAAAACAACTTGTACTGTCTGATTGTGTATTTTATTTTAACTAAAAGAGAATGATAAAACCCAGCAAGCACACGTACTTTGACAAGACATCTTTTGAAATATTAACATTGGTACAAAAAGCACCACATTCTATTTTCAGTGTCATACTTTAGTACAAACATATGACAAACATCTTTAAAAAGCAAATTCACATACATTCTAAATCATAAATATTGCAAAAACATTTGCTTATTATTGTTCTAACATCCAAAAGGGAATGTTTTATAGACATATCACGTATACTGTGACTCACCGCTGTGACATTGCAGACATGGCAACTTATTGCAGCTATGTGTATGGCAACATGTTACAGACTAGGGCTGCACGATATATTGAATTTATAGGAATATCACAAATGTGCTTATCGTGCTTGTGATAATGGAATGATTTTAATATTTTAATATAGTAATGTTCAAGGTGACGCAGATAGCAGAGAATTGGCTATTGTCACTTGGTGTGTGCGTGCAGTGTAAATGATGGAGTGTGTTACAATTTGTGCATATCTAGCTGTAACCGGCGTTGTCCTATGCTTTAACTCTGTGTTGAGTGTGAAGACAATAATGAGACCAGACGCCAGTATACAAACTCAAAATTCATATTCATAACTTTTTACAAAAAAATAAGACTACAAATAATTTAATGTGAATTTTGTTATCTGCTACATAGCTAATGGTAAAAATGTACACTTAATACGCAGTCTGCAGGTATATGCAATTTGGAACAAAAGACAACTATTTTTGTGTATCTGGGATAGATGGTCCTTTATTATTCCAATAAACTTCAGCTTATTTGGGCGATTGGGATTCTGATGTTCTGCACACTCCAATGACGTCATCATAGGATTATCGTAATGCGTATCACATATTGCATTTTCCAACACCTTATTGGATATCACATTTTTCCTCCATATCATATAGCTCTGTTAAAGACAATGTGACATATTGCAGCAATATCGCACCAAAACCTATAGTAAAAATAGCAGATTCTATGACTTATTGCAGTGAAAAATTGCACATATTATAGCTTTTCAGCAACATATTGCAAGAATTGCACTGACATATTGAATATAATGCAACCTAGAAAATGTGACTTATTGCAGCAATATATATAGTGCACCGACATGTGTAGTGAAATATCAGTTACTATAACTTATTAAAGCAACATATTGCAGCATTTTAGTGACATATTGCAAGAAATGCAACATATTGACGTCAAAAATTAAGTGACAAAATATTTGCATAATGCAACTATATGTATAGCAACATGTTACAGACAATGTGACTTCTTGCAGCAATATTTTGCAGATATTGTGACATACTGCAGCATCATAAACAACAACATATTGGACATATTATGGTATTGCAGTGACACATTGCCGGTATTGCGACATATTGCGGTGCCATACATCTAAAACAACATATTGCAGACATTGGGACAGATTGCAAAGACATACAGTATATAGTTATGCATTGCCGATAATGTAGCGATATGTTTAGAGACATATTGCAGGTATTATGATTAGCAGCGTGCTAGAACCTTTTGTGAAATTAAAAGCTTGTCCTAAAACTAAAGACCTGCAGCATACTACACAAACTTCTTAATTTAAGAAAACCCTTAGTGATGACAGCCTTACAATTATAACTTAAATCAAGGTATACTTCGATTTTACATGTGCTGTATATCTCACGCAGAGTGCGTGTGATGGAATCCGCTGACAGTCCACATCCATGCAAGCTGTCTGCACATGCACCTTAAGTTGACTGTACTAAAAAGTATCACAAAGCAGTCGTGGTATGCAAGTGCTGAACTCTTCCATATGGGGCTTATGGTCAATAGAATATACTTTGATTTGCTAGAGTGCTTGACCGTGCACAATACGGCAAGGGGAAAAACAAAGCTTCTTGCAACTGGACCCATATCATCATTAAGTTATGACTCACACAAGCGTATGAATCATAACATTCCATCCTCAAATGTTCCGTCACACCAAAGTTCACAATAATCACTATTTTCAGTTGTCATCAGTATCTCACTTTGCCATTAGATATCACCTCCTATTCACTTCTCTTTATAGCTTGGAGTAAAACAGTCTTTTCCAGTGTGCGTGTTCATGTGTGTGTGTTATGTGTGATGCCTCCTTTGAAATTCATAATGTACATATGGGCTCATTCTCGGCTTGTCTACATCAAAAAACCAGCGTGTCAGGGGCCATGTGGTCCAAACTTACAGAAGACTAACCTAAAAATAACAGAAGGAAAGACAGAAGACAATTCTAAATATTCATGAACGTTCCCTTTGAAGTGCCTTTACTTCATTAGCACATTTACATAATGAAAATCCAGCAAGGCACGTTGAAGTCGCGTGCGTGTGCGCGTACGTCCAAATAAACTCTGCTGGATTACGATCAGATAAGGTTATGAATATGTGTTACACATAATGGTTCACGAGTTAATACACGAGAAGATTTGTTTAAGCAAACAAAAGTAATACGGTTGATTAAGCCAACCGAGAATCATATCACAGCAGACATTAACACGCTCTGAAAAATTAGTGCTCAGCAGGTCTCCAGATGCAGGGCACAGAATAATACACTGAACGGAGTGAAATGAGAGTCCTTCTAATAAAAAGTTTGAGTTTATCAACTGTTTATGATAATATCCATTTAAACCACTGATCTATATATATATATATACACACAGTATATACAGTGAATCTGAATTGATGACACAACGGTAAACTGCCAGCAGGAGGTGAAGCCACCAGAAGTGTTTGAGCGGCCATATAGGTGTTCCCAAACGGCCAAAGAGCCTCAATGACTGATAGCCAATGCCACTGCCGTTTCACCGTCTCAGACCTACGTATAGAACAGTTGCATTTCGCCCCCTAGTGACAATCGTGATAGACTTTAAATCATGGATAATATTCGCTGCATTGGAGAATATATACGCAGATCGCAATGTCCACCTGTCCAGTGTGCAGCTTATCAGTATAGCACAACGTTCACCAAGGGCAAAACTGTCTACAAGATTGTGATGGTGGGGGCGTGGATGAGTGCCGTTTTGTGAATGAAGAGTGAAATCAGGAGGTGAGAATGGTGAGGATTATCACCTGGCAATGATTGTCTCTAACAGCTGTTTGTCATTGCAGTGAGAGTGGAGACGGGTTTTAAGAGTGAGCCAGACTCCAGTGAGGAAAGAGAGCTACCCCCCACACACAGACAACGAAAAAGCGTTAGCTGAGAATGCACTGAAAAGCAAATTGTTTCAGTTGTCTCCTGCTTCCTCCTTGCACCCCATCCTAAGAACTTTGTTACAAAGTTGTAATTCAAGTAGGAAAAGCTACAATATTTGCTTGTTGACAACACGTCCTTTTCCCCTGGAATTTCGAAATCACCTAAAATGCCTGTTTTCATATTGACATGCTCCCTGTAGTCAGATACATATCATATATTCTGTGCATGTATGTTTGTCATTTAAAAACCATTTAACCCTAGCGTAACAGTTTAAATGCATCCATCTAGCGTAGCTTGTCTCCCTCTCCGTCTGTGCGCCCGATGTGTCTAAATAGAAAGATAGTGAAAGCAATAATGAGCACTCTGAGTCAACGTGAGGAAAAATGCACTTTTAAATGAAAAAATGTACGCAAAAATAACTCAGAATGAACACTTCAATGTTCTCAATACATATGTCTGAAAATGCCTATATTTACCGAACTAGTATACATTCAGCTTGATCTGTTCACTGCAGTTTTGTGATATAGATATACTCGCTTGGGATTTCAAGAAGCAGGAACGTTTCCGGACTCTAAATAAAGAAACCATTACATGCACAGAAAGTTTGCATTGTAAGGCATTACAGGCAGGTTTCAGATGCACAAGTGGTGGTTGAATGACTAATGTTTGCTCTTTGATATTCAATGTTTTTCTATCAAGTCAACTGACACGCTGGAATATTTGGGCATAAAAATATGGAGGCGCAGTGGCTTCAAAGTTATGACGTCATCAGCTATCCAGTTCTATACTATAGATCAGTGGCTAAAATGGAAGAATGTGCACATAACAGTATACAGACTGTACACGCAAGCAAGTGCACACAATTTGATCTGGTGAGCTCTAATGGAGCAATTTCTTCACTGGTACTTCTGACAAACATCTGAGTCCAAACCACATCTGCCCCTAACTGATAATGGTGTGTGTGTGTGTGTGTGTGTGTGTATACTTGCAGTACAATTCAGGATGTTTATCAATGAAACGGTACACAATTAAGGTGCTGTTAAGGACGCACAATTAAAGGCATGTTCTTGCATTGAAAACGACTAGATGGAACACAACAAAACTGAACAAAGTGTGTTTGTAGGTTAGTTTTCCCACATAACGTTGCCAATACAAACATTCCATAGGCTTATCCACAACTAAATATGCCATCCGCACAATAATCTGACAGGTCCTTTGTTTTAAACTGACACTGATCCACTGTGCTGTGGCAAAAGTATTTTTTAACTTGGCATGGTGTGTTAAACTGTGGCACTCATAGTGCCAGTCAAAAAAACTATTATAAATGGGACAATGGCCAAAGACATCAGAGTAGCATTGGCTACTAGGGGTAAGGTTATGGTTTGGATTTTGTCAATAGTAATTATGTATTGCTTCATGTAAACCAACAGATGTCTATGGTATGTCCTCATTTGGGTAAATGTGTGTGTGTGTTTGCTCTTGTGCAGCAATTCTGGATGTTGATCAATGGAACATTTACTGTGATGCAGATATTAGGGGTAGGGGTAGGTTTAGGGGAAAGAATCTGTAGTTCGTACAGTATAAAAATCATTATGTATATGGAGAGTCCTCATAAGGATAGCCGCACCAACACGTGTGTGTGTGTGCACGTAAACATCCTCATGAGTGATCGGTCTCATCTATTACTGTCAGATTTGTCTGATAGCATCAGTGTGTGGGAGGGATACAGCTCTCTTCTGAGAAGGTAAAACAGGACTGTGATAGAGTTGCACACAGCTGTGATAAACATACAGCTCCCATTCCAATCTACTTTAAAACTGACTGATACAGTGAAATATGGAGAGGATAATTGAATGAGTGATTGCTTAACTCAGCTCTAACTACATAACATACAGACTCAAACTTCAGACATTCAAACTTTGTTTTGCAGATGATTTCAGTCTTAAGGCCAAAGTATAGTTTGGTTTTCTGTGTTCCTGTAAACAAACTAAATACAGTTAATACTGTGCGTTTTTACATTAAAATAGTCGGGGGAATTCAGTTAATATTTAAGGTCTGGCCATAAATCCCTTCAAAAGATCTGGCTGAAGGACAATTGTGATTTGATGAATGGGATTGTGCATATGACCTGAACATACATCTGTAACAACTGCTGTGATACATCTTAAATTCCTGTTTTCCCTTCAACATTTAAGCAGTCTTACAGTACAAGCAAAGCCTAGCACAGATGATATGGGTTCCATTTTCACTGCAAGGTTTGTAGAGCGCGATACATAAACCAGTAACAGCTCCATGACAGGGTTGCAATTCTGCACAGCTGTTTTTGACAAAATGAAAACTGGACATATGACTCTTTGGTACATGTGTGCCATTTTACTGACTGTATTCTGCAGTATATCAGAGGATGTAGGAGGCTATATGATGAGGACATATTTTATTTTGCCACTTGATTACCTTGAGCTCTCTACTCTACTGTTTTTGGCTTCTACCGGGTAAGGAAACTTTTCTTATGGGCAGAGAGAAAGCCACAGAGGTGTGAAGGGTCGGTGAGTGGAATGTTTAGCAAAGGCTGGGAGCTGCTCTGAGAAAGTAACGCTAACTCTGAATACGGAAATGAATGATCTCTCATTACTCGTCGCTTGTTTCTCATGTCATGCACAGCGATATCAGTTTTGTAAAACATTTCAGCTAAGACTGACTATCAGGATAAAAGGCATCCTGACTGTTCCACAGATCGATAATTGATGACCATTGAATGCTGTGGCACACTCCGCTGAGTGTTGTTAAACTCACCGCTGAGTTTAGCGCATTGAATGATTTGATCTAAATTAGTCAGAAGGCAAAATAAAATTGATTGTCGGACAGATTTGGCCAGTGGGCAATAAAACAAATATTCAAATCGATTCTGACCAGCAACTAACAGTTTCTCTTTCCACCCTGAATGCAATAATGCTGTGATGCAAAACAGTCTCAGCCAATCAGAACATATTTGATGTTTAAGCTTAATGATGTGCGATTGTGGACCAATGAAATTTCACTGTGGGTGGGGCAACCCATCGCAATGCTTTGGTTGAGCCAAAGTTGCTGTGTCGAACTGTTCGGGATGCTCAAAAACAGAGATTTGATAGAAACACAGTCACAGCATTAACACTTTTTAGTGACAAAAGTACATAAATGTATTACTCATAGTTCTCTTTACATTTTAGGCTTGGATAGGAGTAATAATTTGACCACAAAAAATATATCACCTTTTTTTAACATCATTCAATTGTTTTCTATAAACTTTATTAAAGAAAGTGAATTAATCAGCAACACTAGATTAATCTCATACTCAACACAATCAATGAGTTATTTGTCCGTACAATTCTTGACTTGCCGATGTGTGTGTTTGTAAAGGAGAGCATCTGAAGAAACAACACTTTCAGAAAAGGTGTCGTTGTTGCTGCCTCACCTAAAATGAACCAGACGAGATAAAAAAAAAAAAAAAAGTCCTTGATGTTCTTATTAATAGAGCCACACATACCGCAGAATATATTTGAAATCATATACACTGATGAGTCAAAACATTATGACCACTCACAGGTGAAGCAAATAACATTGATCATCTCCTAACAAGGCCACATGTCAAGGTCTGGATAGATTAGCTGGTAAGCGAACAATCAGTTCTCGTAGTCAATGTGTTGAATGCAGGAGATATGGGCAGGAGTAAAAACCCGAGTGACTTTGACAAGGGCCAAATGTTATGGCCAGAAGGGTCAGAGCATCTCTGAAATGGCAAGGCTTGTGGGGTGCTCCCGGTCAGCTGAGGTGAGTTCCTACATACAGTGGTCTTGAGGACAAACCACAAGCTGGCAACAGGGTGCTGGGCAAACCAGGGTCATCGATACACAAGGGCAACGAAGGCTATCCTGTCTGGTTCGAGTTGGTGCTGTTTTGGCGGCACGCGGACGAACAACAGCAAATTAGGCAGGTGGTCATAATGTTTTGGCTCATCAGCGTGCGCGCATGTGTGTGTATATATACATGAAGCACTGAATAACAATATTGTTTATCTTACAAAGTGACAGATGAATTTATACCAAAATACAGTTTGACTGGATGCACAGTCAGCAAAAGACATGAGAAGAGTTTTCCAATCCCTTTTAAAAGTCATTAAGCCGCCTCCTTTTTTATTTTATTTTTTTATCCAAACAACGCATGATTTTATGATTTGAATGTTTGCATTGATTTTTTAAATCTTAACATACAACAAAGTTTTAATATAAACTGGTATAACTCATCAGCTTAGCAGTGTCCATGTGTTATTTCCTGATTGAATAAAGCAATATTCTTCTCTCATTTGTTCGTAAAGCATCATGAATGTGAAGACAAACAGCATGAATACATTACAAATCTGCAAAGTCCTTCGGTTTTTAAACTACTGTTCATGCCTGTTCCTCATGACAGTTTGTTTGTAGAAAAATCTTTTATATATGGATGCAACAAAACAAAGAATTCATCAAAACTGAAAAGATCTTCTACATTTATAATGCACTGACACATTCACTTTACAAACATAAATACATATTGCAGACATCATGTTATAGAAAACAATTGACACTAAACAGCACTGCATTGATATTCCTCAATCTGGTAAGGGAATCTACATGGTTTGTGTACAAAAAGCCCATTCAACTACATTGCCATTGGACGCATACCTGGTGCGATGAATTGTATCACGATTTTGGATCCCCTTTTCATATTAGTTATGTGATGAACTGGACATTTCCCACTTATCTGAGTTAAGATCGAGTCTGGGCCCAAACTCTGTATTTTATGAACTCAAAGTATTACATTTCTGCAATTAATTAAGCCATACTGCTTAACATACAGACACCATTTAAACTTTATGAATTTATATTATTTTTGTCTTAGGTGTGCAATAAAATTTTTTGTAAACTTAATACTTTGTAAATAATGTAAGATTAAAGCTTGAAAATCTCCCACTGACTTTCATTGATAGAATGTTCACCATTCAAAATCTAACTGTCAGTGTCGTAACATTCATACACCGAGTTTTTATTTATATCAATATGCATACTGTATTGCGATTGGTCTTGCATATTTGAACCTATTTATATTGCATGACTGACTGGAGTACTAATGGATAGTCATCATAGTTTCGCCTATACAAGTGCTTCAAGTACATCAGGAAATGATAAATCAGGACAGAGCAGACATTGTTCTCACAGGTTCTTACTAGTAAAATATCAGTTGATCAAAAGTAGCTTATCGCACAGTGCTTCATCTTAGGAGAACCTTAGAGGTTTTCTTTTGGATGATTTTGCGTACAACTTCTGTCACCAGTGACAACAAAAATAATATTTGGAAACACAAAGTAACCACGGGACGGATATAGTTCATCACGTTAACTATGAACATATTCTAGTAAGTTGACAACCAAAAGTGTCTAAATGCTTTTGTCTTCATTTGTAACGATTAATCTCTTGTGTTATCATTTCAGAACTAACAACCTTCTTTTTTTATGAAATGTTTAGCTTGAAAAGTGTGCTTGTGTTCTCTTTCTTTGATTCTGTATTTTGTTATCTAATACAAGAACACTCATATATTTTTTATGGTTTTGTGTGGTTTCAATTTGCAAATACTTTTAGGGGCCTCATTGGTTTATCTAACAGGATTTGTGTTGTGAGAAAGCCCTGGATATTTTCTTCTGAATTTGTTGCTTAGGTGCTCAATTACCATCACATTTACATTTTAATGTGAAATGTTCCTAAACTTTGAATACAGTTTAGCATTTATTTCTGGGAGCAATGTTTTCTGTTGCATCATTCTGGTAGAGGCACGGTTTTCAAACTGGAGGCCACGACTCCCCATGGATGCACACCAGAGCATGTTAGGGGAGGTGCGGAGAACGATGAAAAATTCACTACGCAAAATCAAAAGACAAATAAATACATAAAAAATGTATTGTGAAAATAAATGAAAATGAATAGCTAAATAGACCATAGCTCAATGCAGTTATAATACAATTAAGTGTCGAGAGCAGATGCATTCTGTGTGCATGCCGGTTGTGTGAGCGTGAATCCACATCAGGTCGACTTATCTTCATGTGTTTGTGACACGTCTCATGTGATGAGAGTTTATCACAATTATAAGCTAAAAACAGTTCAATATTCCCCTTGCTGTAAGGACAAACGTGTATTTTTACTCTCCTGTGGTCTTTCGGTCATTTTTGACCAGATACGCTTTTGCTGATTAAATATTAATGGTTTCTTTTATCTGAACGATACATGACTTTTCCTCCACTTGCCATCTGAACACACAAATTAACTGGTGAGACTACAACATTTCTCAAATAAAACAAATAAATCAACCACAACGCTAAACACACACTCACACAGAAATGAGGGGGTGAGACACACACACACACACACACACACACACACACACACACACACACACAGTGTCCCCCTTGGGGGGGTCCTCAAGGGGGGCACAGTCTTGAGAATTTTGGAGGGGAGCTTACTGTTTAAGACTTTGAAAACCCCCATGCTACAGTAATCAAAGATGAATAATTGAATCAATAATATTTTGATTTTTGCAATCTAGTAACCTGAGGCACTGATTAGCATTAACACATTTCTATTTACTACTATTCAATCATTTGGACACTCTTGACAGAATTTCTCCCTCCACGATCTAAACAATTATTTTCATCTAAAGGTTGGTACTTTAAGGAATATTCCAGGTCCAACACAATTTAAGCTCAATCAACAGCATTAGTGGCATAATATTTATAACCACAAAAATGTGTTTCCACTAGTCCCCCTTTTCTTTAAAAAAGCAAAAATAAGTGAGGCACTTACAATGGAAGTGAAAGGGGCCAATCTGTAAATGTTAAAACGTTTCAATAGTATAGCCACAAGACATAAACTATGTGTTAAAATACTTTTATTGTGATAAAATCACTTACTAACTGCATCTGTGTAAAGTTGTATCCAATTTTAACATTCATTGCCATGATGATGTAATGTCAACAAACCCTACTGTAAAAATGACTATTTAAACAACTTAGCAGCTAACATAATACAAGAGTTTTAACAGAAGAACTAATGTAAGTGCTTTATAAAATCATAAGCTTCACATTTCTTTCTTTAAACCCTAAACAATTGTAAAAGACTCAACTGGAACCTCGATTTATGCTTTTTTAAAGAAAAGGAGGAACGAGTCGAAATTAATTTGTGGTAATCAATATTATGCCACAAAAGCTGTCAATTAAACTAAACTTGTATTGAACCCGTATTATTCCTTTAAATGCTTGAACATTTTGAGCAGTGATAGAAACTGTGCCAACAGATTAATTTCTTTAACTATTTCATTTTATTCATTTATTTTTTTGCTTTGTTTTTAATAAATAAATGGATGAGTTGGAGCAGATTTTGAAGGCAAAGCAGCCAGCAATGACCTGGATACTTGGAAACTCCTTTAATGCTCTTTAAAAAGCATCCCAGGGTGCACTTGATGAAGATGGTTGAGAGAATGAACAGAGTGTGCAGAGCTGGAGTCTAGACAAAGTTACTACTTTTGAAGAAGATAAAATATTAGATCATTTTCATTCATTTAAAATGTTTTGGTCACTACATAATTCCTATACTTCATTTGTGTTATTTCATAGTTTTGATGACTTTGCTATAACTCTAAACTGCAAAAACTAGTAATAATAAAGAACAAGTACGTCACTCTGGTACTGTACGTGCACACACACATTTTCAGTCAGATTAACAGTAATCAGTTTCTCTGGCAGTCAGTCCAAAAGAGCATCTGTTTTCTCTGCTGCCTTTCCTCTCTGATTTAATCTCTGGATTCTCTCATTCTGCAGGTCTGATGATTTCTGTTTCTCTATCATCCTGCCATCATAACAGTGCATTCCTGAGTAATAGGTCACCCCTCCCTGCACTAGAGACTTATCAGCCCAGCGTGATTTCCTCTTCAACTAACAGCACCCACTACACAAACACACACACAGAACAATGTTCAATCCACATAAACACTTGCAATGTGAGCAACAACGATCAATGCTGTTACTTATAAAGAAGACCTTCTAACACGGGACATTATAAAAATAATAAATTTACAAATTTAATTTGATCAGTTTTTCATCATTTTGGTCACATTAGAAAAACATACAAATCCCATGTATTTCATCACTAAATATGTTTCTAAACTGCAATATATATACTGTAGTTACATGTAATTTTTATTGTATACATACAGCCATGGCCAAATATATTGGCAGTGACATAAATTTTGTTTTGCAAAGTTTTCTGCTTCAGTTGTTGTTGTGTTGATTCACATTGTTTCTAGATTGTTGTGCAGAGTGATCAGATGCATTTTATATAATTGCAAAAAGCTTCATTTGCCAAAAAAAATTAACTTTATCACAAAAACCCAGATTTCACAGTTTTTTGGCCCTGGCACAAAATGACCAGCTAACATCATTTCACTAATCATATCAGCAGCACCTGGGAAAGTGTGAACGAGTACTAGTCAGATGAAATCACTCTATCATTCTGATTGGATTATAAGAGCAGACTGATTGCTATAAAAGGAGGGAAGAAGTGCTACCTCCAAAGGAAGATGTACAGCCATCAACGCTTTGCATCAAAAATGGCCTCACATGCAAGGAAATTGCTGCAAAGAATATTGCACCTGAAAGAACCATTTACTGGATCATCAAGAACTTCAAGGAGAGAGGTTCAGCTGCAGTGAAGAAGGCTTCAGGACATCCCAGAGTGTCCAGCAAGCGCCAGGAACGTCTCCTCCTGAGGAGTCAGCTACGGAATCGTGTCACCACCAGTGCAGATCTTGCTCAATATTGGCAGCAGGTTAGTGTGAGAGCATCTGCACACACAGTGAGGCGAAGACTTTTGGACAATGGCCTGGTGTCAAGAAGGGCAGCAAAGAAGCCACTTCTCTCCAAGAAAAACATCAGGGACAGACTGAAATTCTGCAGGAAGTACAGGGATTGGACAGCAGAAGACTGGTGCAAAGTTATTTTCTCTGATGAAGACCCCTTCCGACTGTTTGGGACATCTGGAAAATGGATAATTTACAGAAGAAAAGGTGAACACTACCATGAGTCCTGTGTTGTGCCAACAGTGAAGCATCCTGAGACCATCAATGTGTGGGGTTGCTTTTCATCCAAGGGAGTGGGCTCTCTCACAATTCTGCCTCAAAAAACACTGTCATGAATAAAGAATGGTATCAAAACGTCCTGCTAGAGCATCTTCTCCCAATGACCCAGGAGCAATTTGGTGATGATTGTGCATTTTCCAGCATGATGGAGCACCATGTCACAAGGCAAGAGTGATAATGAAGTGGCTCGGAGATCATTAAATTTTGGATCTGTGGCAAGGCAACTCCCCGGATCTTAATCCCATTGAGAACCTGTGGTCAATCCTCAAAAGGCGAGTGGACAAACAGAAGCCCACAAATTGTGATCAACTCCGAGCACTAATAAGGCAAGAATGGATCGCCATCAGTCAGGATTTGGCCCAGAAGCTGATATCCAGCATGCCAGAGCGAATTGCAGAGGTTATGAAGAGCAAGAGTCAACACTGTACATATTGACTCTGCATAAATTATAGAGTGTTTTTGCCAATAAAAGCCTTTAAAGCCTCGTGAAATGCTTATCATTGTTTTCCAGTATATCCAGTATAGAAACATGTGAAAAAATTATCTACAAATACTGATGCAGTATACTGTCTCTTAAGTAAAGTGTCAGTTCAGCGAGTGTCTCCGCAGTGTTTAGGTTGAGAGCAGATAAAAGAGAATGGAGTCAAATGGCTTCTATTTTTGGACCCATGCTGTGTGATTAGAATTAAATGTTAATGAAAAAAAAAGGGTATTAAAAGAGGCAATATTAAATGACAAATGGATTGCGTGGATTTTTTCATTTGACGCACATTACACGGTACGAGTCAAACTAATCTTTTACTCTCAACACGCAGTGAAAGGATCTCACTGCTGAACTTCTTCACCACTATAATACTCAATGACTGGCGAGTACAATTTGAAAATGTTCAAGCTAGTGGCTAATCACAGACATTTTTAGTCGTATAAAGCAAAAAATTGTTACATATATGAGTGAATCACTCGCATTGAGGGTTGCACATAGAGTAAAAGACTGGTTTTAGGATTTTTTTTTTTTTTTAAATTGTGTGGTTGTTTAAATGAATGTCACAAATAATCAGAAATTCAATATTTTCACCCAGCCCTACACAATAGGCAAACTATAGTGATCAATCAATAGTGGTTCACTTTTGCCAATTAGAACTCTGAACCAATTGCAAATCATACTGGAGTCCACGCAAATTCTAGCCTTGACCCCCATGAGGAAATTTGGCTGCAGTTCACTAAACAGTTTTCACACCAACTAAACTAACCAAACTCTGACATCAATCAAAAGTGGCTCTGTCATCACCAATAGCTTTACAACTTTCCTACAGATGTAAGCACACCAATACACCAGTTACTGGGCGGTTTCTGTCTGGAGTCACGGTGAGAATCAGAGTTAGTCGGCTGAATTATATTCCTAATATGTGCCGAGAGAAGCAAGTTTCATACTCTCCTGATCTTCATAAACACAGCAAATCCACCAGCAGGCCTAGTTTCAAACCCAAAGCAGGTGTCGTGGGAAAGAGGCTTTTCTAAAACAATTCCATGGAAAATCTCCACGGAAAACTCTCACACCCATATTTTTCCATATAAACAAATTATAAAACTGTAAAAAAGGAGATGTGCTCTAGAGGAATTAAATTTGTATCATTAAAAAAAAAAAAAAAAAGAGTGACGGTATTATACAGTAATTTGCATCTAGTAGGCATAACTCAATTAATTTAAAGTTTGTACAACAAGAATTAATATATTTTTTTAAAGCTTATTATAATTATGTGAAACTCAATTAAACACACCACATCAGATGGTTAAACCAATTCCATCCTCTATGAACACTGAAAAATGTCCTGATTACTATATTAGCTATTGTAAAGATATGCAAAATGTTCCTACCTGCTCTCAAGGGAGCAAACGGGTAGCACACTGTACAGTAGGCTTCTAGCCAATCAGAACCAGATGAGACCATTTCCACAAAGACTAAAAAGTGTGTTTAAGATTCTTTATGTCTCAAAGGGGAAAAAGGCAGAGATCAGAGGGGAAAAACTGTGCCAATCTCTCTTAATGTTTAAAGATAAAGAGAGAGAGAGAGAGAGATAAAGAGAGAGAGAGAGAAAGAGAGAGAGCTATAAAGAGAGAGAGAGAGAGTTTGACATGGACATTGTGTGTGGAGAACGGTCAAATCTAAACTGGAGCAGATAAATTTAGGCTTGAAGATCAAAATTGAAGACAGACTGATGGAACTGCTATGAGAAACACAATCACTGGCTCTCAAGAATAACTCATAGCCAGCCAAACTCAGTGTCTTCATTGCAGCGCTCTGTGTGTGTGTGTGTGTGTGTGTGTGTGTTCAGCTGCAGTGTTATGCATTAGTAAGTGCTGATGTATAATTTCTGCTGTCAGACACATCAAAAGCAGCAGCTGTGTGAGCAGGAGATCCCACTGACCTCAAACCTGCTGCTAAGATCACTTTAAATTAACATTTAGATGAGTTTGAGTGAGAGAAAGAGATATTTAGAATTTTGAAAGATTGAAATTAGATTAGAAATTTTAACATTTCTTAATTGGAGAGATATTATTCAAAATATATATAGAGATGTCATCAATAGTGCTGCACTTCCACAAGTTAGTCCGGATTGCTTTCATACCAAATGTGAATCGTACTTCAGTTGACATGAACATGTAAGAATGTATATATACATATATACACAAACATACATACACATACATATATACACAAACATCACTCACACATACACAAATTTAGTGCAAAACTAAATACAAATCTGTTATATACAGATAGTGCAAGGGAATGTAATGGCAGAAGTGGTTAGATAAATAGAAAAAGACTAAACTGAGAATTAACCATAATTATTGCTCAATGGGCAGTTTTAACCATTCATGAGATGGAAAGCCTGAGGTAAAAAACTGTTCTTGTGTCTGGTGGTTCTGGTTCTTAGTGCTCTGTTGCATCGGCCAGAAGGCAACAGTTCAATAAGGTAGTGGGCTGGGTGAGTGGGGTCTAGAGTGATTTTACCAGCCCTTTTCCTCACTCTGGAGGTGTATAGTTCTTGAAGGGAGGACAAGGGGCAACCAATAATCCTCTTAGATGAGCAGATTGATGGTCTCAGACACGGAGGTAACTGAGATTCGTCCTCCACCGAGTCACTACACCACCACGAGGACTTAGAGTGCACTTGGAATTGGGCATTCCAAACAGAGGCAGCACTAGGGAGGTGCTAGCGTGTGCTTCAGCCTCCACAAGAGAGTTCATAGCTCCCCGTAGCACCCCCAGTAAATGTTTGTAACAGCCAGCAGACAATGCTCTGTATGAAGATTGTGTGAAGAAACATTTTCCCCGACAATATTTTAGCAATCATGTCGTGTGTCCCGTATTTCTGTCGCCTGTTTGGAATCAGAACTAGTGATGCTTGATTTACGAATGGATTACTCATCGATTCCTTCAAACAATAAGTCAAACGGTTTAGCAAAATGGCCTGAATCGCACTGTATAATTTGGAGTGTTTCTCGCTCCGTAACAACAGAAATGAAATAAATAGAACAGAAAACAATCAAATTGAATATTTACGGTCATGATACTCAAGAGCAGATGAGGTAAACTTAACTGTTGAAACTTTATTAAGTACACTCACTCCAACTGCATGTCTCACAACAACTCTTTATCAAATCCCTTTTACCAAGGTGAGCCTGCAAAGTTTGCCAAAAAAAGCATAACAGCGGTCTCATAGACATTCTTATGACTGTTCACTGGCGAGGAGACAAGATACATTAATACTAAACCACTTGGCCACCTGTCCAAACATTTTCAACACTCAACAATCCTAATGGGGTGAACAATGTGTGGAGTTTATACTGGACTTAATAATAGTATGCAGTTAATATCAAAGCATCCTAATGGACTTTGTGAATGGTGTGCAGTCAGAGAAACAGTAGAACATGTCATTATGTATTGTAGGAAGAATAGTGAGGAAAGAGAACAGTTATTGGAAGAGATGAGGAGGAAAGGTGAACTAGAAAGTAAATCTAGGAATTTCAGTATTGTTTAGGTTCCTGGAAAGTACAGGTTTAATTCGTGGATTTAAGTGATGTTGATGGATAAATAGAAACTTTAGTAGAGTAACATATTTCGTTTATTATTTGTTTCCCCCTCGTTCTTCCCCCTCCTCTGGATTGTGAGGGGCTATGTGTTGAGGCCAGAGGAGCTGAACATGCAGCACTGGCTGAAGCCTTAGCTCTGACAGGTCAAGAGACAGGGGGGAGTGGATGGTAGGAGGTTTAGGGATTCTGGTCCATGCTAACAGTAGGTGGTGGTAATGCACTGTTAAGTTGCAATTCTCCATACAATAGAAGAAGATGAAGTGGTACGTCCTTCATTTGACAGCGATGAATAATGCCTTTATTAAGTTCAACGCCTGCCTGTGCAGCTTTTGAACAACTCGAGGTAAAGCCATTTTTTCAACCAAACAGGTAAAAAAAAGTTTCACTGCATGTCACCAGAATGAAACGATTCAGTGCCGTTTTTGCAAAAAGTTTCTCCTGGCGGAGCATGTCCCCAGACCCACACTAAGGGTACATTGTTTTGCTGTACCTGTGCTTCAAACAGTACAATAAAAAGCTGAAAACACCCCAGAAAGTGTGTTGCCTCTTTTATTGAGGCTGCAGCATAGAGATTTCACTTCAGTTGTCACCACATACAAAACTCATATTAGTAAAATCGCTTGGCCATGCCGGGTTTTGCACATATTTAGTGACCAAAGCTCAGCTTCCCCCCGTCAATGATTTAGCATTTCTTCAGCACCAGCAATAAAATTCGCTGGCGACGCCCCAGTTTTAAGACGGCTACATCTTAAGTGCAGTGCTATGCGATACACAGTACATGCAAAGTCAGTGTGCATGAAGTTTTAGTATTTTCATGCAAGTATTATTATTATTATTATTAGTTACATTTATATAGCGCTTTATCTGAGACCTCAAAGCGCTTTACAAGGAAGGGGGGAATCTCCTCAACCACCACCAATGTGCAGCATCCACCTGGATGATGCGACGGCAGCCATATTGCGCCAGTACGCCCACCACACACCAGCTTACTGGTGGAGAGGAGACAGAGTGATGAAGCCAATCAGTATACGGGGATGATTAGGAGGCCATGATGGACAGAGGCCAAGGGGCAGATTTGTCCAGGACACCGGGGTTACACCCCTACTCTTTTTCGAAAGATATCCTGGGATTTTTAATGACCACAGAGAGTCAGTGCCTCGGTTTAACGTCTCATCCGAAGGACGGTGCTCTTTTGACAGTATAGTGTCCCTGTCACTATACTGGGGCGTTACGACCCACACAGACCACAGGGAGAGCACCCCCTGCTGGTCTCACAACACCTCTTCCAGTAGACTAAGTAGACTAAGCGTAAGTGAGTTGTCAAAATTGGCAAAAGCGATATACATGAGGACATTTACAGATCAGTTTGTAGATAGTGAACAATAGAAATATAGACTGTGTCTTAAGTTATTTTGCGCAGTAACTGAAAAGGTGGTGCTCTTCAGGACTAATAAGATGTACTATAGGCTCGTAAATTATAGAGAATGTAAGTGTAATTAATTATATTGATATTGATTGATATTGATCTAATGGCACACTGGCTTATATTAACATCAATTGTCAGGACATCATTTTATGTTCCACTGTAATTCCAATCATTGGAACACTCCCACCCAGTTCCAGTTGCGCGATGTCCAGGCACGAAAATTGAAAAAGTTGTAGCTCACGGTCATAGTGCATAACATTGCTCCTAATAGAGCCTCTAGTGTGAAAATACCCTCAGACACCAACATAGAGGAACAGAGATGCTGCAAGTGAAATCTTAATGAACCTAATTAGCTGTTATAGTTGAACTGTGGAATCCAGAGTGCCTTAAATGCTGAAAAAGACATAACTCGAGCAAAAAAACAACAGCTGCTCTCGTCTAGACCAGTGAGAGATGAGGTTGAGCATTCATGATGGCGTGTGTACAGTATAAAGCACTCCTAATGTCCAGTGCCTCGCTAAAATACTTATAATTCACTTAAATCTGATTTATTGTGTAAAATTACAGATTTTACTGCACATTACAAACCCAAAACATGTACTTTATCATATGACAGCAGGTTGCTGAAGCAGTCATCCTGACACCAGAGACATTAGCTGTCCTGCAAAACAAGGTCATGTGATCATTATTCCCCCGATCACTTCTTGTTCAGCGTGGTCAGCAATCTTCCTCAAATACTGTTACAGTCCATCCAGGGAATATATGTTCCATCCATCCATATCTCTCTCTCTCTCTCTCTCTCTCTCGTGTCTGTTTTATCTCTCTCTCTCTCCATCTGTCTGCTCCATTAGAAAGTAAATGGACTAAATGTACTTGATGTTGCTGATCTGCTTTTACCTCCAAATGCATTAAAAACCAAAGACACACATGACTGCAAAGAAAGCAGAGAGCTGTTTCAAACTCTTAACTATGCAAAATGACTGCCCACCTGCTAATGCAGTTTACAAAAGCACACAACACCCACCAACATGAGTAGTGCTCATATGTAGGAGTGGGTGGTATGACGGTAAATGCCATGCAAAATGCATGTTTTTTTCATTTTTATTTTACTGATTTTTTTTAATAAAAACTTGCCATATATATATATATAAACAAACAAAACACACACCATCACTACATTTAACTGAGAGATTCCTATAAAACCTGGCAAGAAAATGTCCAGGTCATACTTAACCCCAAATAAAAATAAATGAATAAAATTATACCATTATATTTGTTTTCTTTTCTTTTTTTATTCTTTTTAAAGATATTTATGCACATTTTACCACCCAATTCATATTACCGTAAGGCGGTTGTACATTTCACTTTTACCATTCCCATTGTTTTCAATGATGACTCTCATTTCCTTAACATACTCATTGTTTTACTGTGAAATAGTAATAGTTGATTTATTTAAATGTAAAATCTGCAAAAGTGAAAGGCAGTACCAAGAGAGTACAGCTATGATGTAGACATTTTTTATTTTTTAAATATTATATATATATATATATATATATATATATATATATATACACACACACACACACACACACACACACACACACACGCGCACACACACATTACTGGTCAAAAATTGTGAAACACTTGACTGAAATGTTTCTCATGATATTAAAAGTCTTTTGATCTGAAGGTGTACGCTTAAATGTTTGAAATTATTTTTGTAAACAAAAATATAATTGTGCCACCATATTAATTTATTTCATTCTAAAACTAAAATTTGTATTTATTTTTTTAAATGGATGACTTGGACCGAATAATAAATAAAAGCAGCCAGTAAGTGCCCAACATAGATGGGAACTCCTTCAATACTGTTTAAAAGCATCCCAGGGTGAAATCTCAAGAAGAGAAAATGTCATGAGAACATGTCTGCAAATTCTAGACAAAGGGTGACTACTTAGAAGATGCTAAAATATAACACAGTTTTTATTTATTTTGGATTTTGTTTAGTCACAACAAAATTCCCATATTTCCATTTATGTTATTCCATAGTTTTGATGACTTTACTATTATTCTAAAATGTGAAAAAAAATTATAATTATAATTATAATAAAGAATGAATAATTTGTAATCTATAAATTTCAGAACTCAAAACTTCTAACAGACTAAAAAGAGCATTTATAATAGCATTTTATGTATTTACACATCCCACAACATGCCTCATCGAACCCGTGGCCCTGCCCACTGGCGCACAGTTCAAGACAAGACAGCAGGCCTTGTGTGGCTAACTATTCCTAACATAACACCAAAAGGGGACCAACTAGACTATTTTGAGTTATTTTGTACATAAACATGAATTGCATGGATTGCTTGAGAACAGACGAAATATCATTCAAGTTTTGCAATGGAACTGTTTTTGAAGGATGGGGCAGTTAAAAACACTTAATAAATTGAAGTAAACCGTTTCATTCATGAGTATTTCAGATGTCATGAATGTTTTATAGTTTATGGGGCTGAGTGTTAACAGTTGTTCTTGAGATGAACAGTTTTATATATTCAGATGCAATGTGTTGGATGCGTGTTATGTGGAAACCCTGAAATATAGTTTTTAATGTTCTTCTGATTGAGTTTGCTGAATTTGAGGGGCTGCATTATTTTAGCCAATCATAACAGTGGGCGTTTATGTTGAAGTTTTAAGGAGGTGCTTAGGCCAAAACCGTTTTTTGTTTTGTTGCAAAAAATCTTTTAGAACATTATCAGTGAACCTCAGTGAAGTGATAATAAAATAATAAAAAAATAGCACTTCATGACCCCTTTAAAAGTCAAAATATTGTTTTGTTTCATAACACACCTAAGTTACGGCCCTAAACAGTACTCTTGATTGTGTGATATTGTTTAATCATACTGTGATCCAATATTTGGTTCTACCGCTCATCCCCACATTACACAATGAGATATGAAACATTACAGCCGGATTAATGCACGTATGTCATTGTAAATGTGATGTGGTCTTTGTGTATTTTGATGGACTTGTGATCCATCGGGCCATTTAACCACTAGAAGCTGCCTCTGATATACTGCCTCTCTGTCTCTCCATCTCTCAGTCTCTAAAAGGTGAAGGATGCTGGGTAAATGCACATATTAGATACAAAATGCTCAAATGGAGAGAAACAAAGAGATAAATAAGGTGCAGGAAAAGGAAACAGACCCTAGAGCACACTTTATTTAATGTCTGTCTGAATAGTAAAAAAAAAAAAAAAAAGCTATGCTCAACCAAGGGTACTTAAAAGTGGGTACTGGAAAAGATTATTGGTTTTTTTTGGCTTTGTTAAAGAAGTATTTTTCAAATATGTTTATTAGCAGAATTTCTGGTGAAAAATTAAGCTACCTATTATCCTTAAGAGAATCGTGAAGAGCAAAGTGCACCAAAACAGCTCTGCAGCAACACACTACCATGAAGCACACTGTGAATGACACAATCAAGTTGGTCTCCCAACTCTTGTATATATCTGCATATTTTGCAATAAAATTCAAATATATAGTATATATAATATACTTCTAATCAGCCACTTTAAATAAAACAAATTTCCATCATTTTTCATTTGATTACATCATTCAAACATCATGAAATTGTAGTCTATTTCCTCATTAAAGATGTAAAGTACAGTCTTGTGCTTGTGTCTTTGTGTCTGATTTTCTGAAGTTTCAATACTTTTTGCTTCAAATCCATGTTTGCAATGCTGTGATTCACACTGAACCTGGATGGTTTGGTTCATGGCTTGGAATGCTTTTATGAAGTATTTTATGAAATATCTATATATTTGAAGTCAGAAGTTTACATACACTTAGGTTGAAGTCATTAAAACTTCTAACTTCTGTAAGACTACAGTTTGCAAGTGCACATGGGGACAAAGATCTTACTTTTTGGAGAAATGTCCTTTCGTCTGATGAAACAAACATTTATCTGTTTGGCCATAATGACCAACATTATTTTTGGAGGAAAAAGGGTGAGACTTGCAAGTTGAAGAACACTATTCCAACTGTGAAGCATGGGGGTGGCAGCATCATGTTGTGGGGGTGCTTTGCTGCAGGAGGGACTGGTGCACTTCACAAAATAGATGGCAACATGAGGAAGGAAAATTATGTGGATATAATGAAGCAACATCTCAAGACATCAGCCAGGAAGTTCAGTTAGTTAAAGCTCAGTCGAATGGGTCTTCCAAATGGTCAATTACTCCAAGCATACCTCCAAAGTTGTGGGAAAATGGCTTAAGGACAACAAAGTTAAGATATTGGAGAGGACATCGCAAAGCCCTGACCTCAATCTAATAGTTGTGGGCAGAACTGAAAAAGCGTGTGCGAGCAAGAACTGCAAACCTGACTCTGACCAGTTCTGTCTGGAGGAATGGGCCAAAATTCCAGCAACTTATTGTGAGACGCTTGTGGAAGACTACCCAAAACATTTGACCCAAGTTAAACAATTTAAAGGCAATGCTACCAAATACTAACATAGTGTTTAATAAACTTCTGACCCACTGGGAATGTGATGAAAGTAATAAAAGCTGAAATAAATCATTCTCTCTACTATTATTCTGACATTTCACATTATTTAAATAAAGTAGTGATCCTGACTGACCTAAGACAGAGAATGTTTTCTATGATTAAATGTCAGGAATTGTGAAAAACTGAGTTTAAATGTATTTTGCTAAGGTGTATGTAAACTTCTGACTTCAACTGTATATATAAACTGTATATATATATATGGATGAATGAATGAATGAATGAATGAATGAATGAATGGGAAAAAGTACAACTGGAACCAACACAGCTGAAAAGTGTATGTGCACTCCCAGAGTCGGGTTTGCTCTAGGGTGTGAGTTTGGGGTCAGACTGTTTGAAGACAGAGGGGTTTTTGGGAAACCTGTTTGTCATTATTTTTGCAATTCAGTGACACAGAAAGTACACACTTCAGCTTTAAGTGTCCAAAACGAAATTGATACAACATCATACACCATTACACAACAGAGCTGATCTTTGATTGCTTGTGTTTTAAAATTACAGAGCAAATCCTGAGTGGAATAAAAAGAGAGCAAAAGAAGATTGTTTTTCAGATAAAGAAAAAAAAAAAAGAGACATCAGTGCTAAGTGTGTAGTTATTCTGTCACCGGAGTATGTCTGTTTTGATTTATCTTTGATCCCCTCTCACTAGGGGACACAAGACATGCCACTTCCTTAAATATCCTACTCCTCCCCAGAAACACGTATAGACAGAAATAAACCACAGTGAGACAGTCCTGGCAAACATTCCTGGAAGATTCCAGTTACTCTACATTAATTATCCCATATCTCACCACGTCTGCAAATGTGACAAATATACAGTGAAATTCTCAGACATCAACTTCCTTCCGCTTCAGTGCATCAATATCAATGCAATCACCTGTATTTTGTGAAAATGACCAGCTGACTGTAGATTATCCTGGTGTGCAAGCATATACTTAATCAGTGCTGGGGAAGATACTTTGAAACTGTAGGTTGCCAATACATTTAAATTAACAACACACAAATGATTGTATTGTTCTTGTACATATTAAACACATCACTCAAACATTCACAGTGTAGGTTGGAGAATGTATGTGAACCCCTAGGCTAATGACATCAACAAAAGCTAATTAGAGTCAGGAGTTGGCAAACTAACTCCTGGCATCTAAGTAATGAAACGGCATTGGAGGTGTTGGTTAGAGCTACTTTTAATTTTAAAAAGCACTCAAAAATTATTAGTTTGCTATTCGCAAGCAGCATGCTGAAGGCCAACAATCAAGAATTGTTGTTTTGAACAAAGCTGAGGGATTCATAGCACATGCCAAGTTAAGTATTTCACTCAAATCAGAAAGAAAGCTTGATTGGCTTTTAGGAGGTTGATAAATTATCATATCAAGGAGAGGGGTGGGGCCCAAGATTTTTGTCCACAGTTAGACAAACTGTCTATAAATGGAGATGATTTAGTACAGTGGCTACTCAACATAGACATGGCCATCCAGCTATGATGACACAAAGGGCACACTGCAGAATGCTCAATGAGGTAAAAAAAAAAAACAGAGTGACAGCTAAAGACTTGAAGGAATCATTGGAACTGGTTAACATCTCTGTTTATGAGTCTACTATATGGAAAACCTTAAACAGGAATGGTGTCCTAGCTGCTGCTTTCCAACAACAACAAAAGAAAAGGTGCTGCGCACCTGAAGTTTGCCAAAGACCATCTTGGCACCCCACAACACTACTGGGAAAATGCTTTGTGAACTGATGAAACTAAGGTTGAATTGTTTGGGAAGAATAAGCAGCACTACATATAGCGTAAAAATGACACCGCGTAACAACACGAAAACATCATCCCAACGGTGAAATATGGTGGAAGGGCATCATTATTTGGGGCTGCTTTGAGGCTTGGACTGCTTGTCATCAGCAAGGGAAATATGAATTCCCAAGTTATCAAGATATCCTACAGGATAATATCAGGGTGGCTGACCACCAGCTGAAACTCAGAAGTTGGGTGACACAGCAGGACAATGAAGCTAAACATCAAAGTAAATCCATTACAGAATGGCTTAAAAAAATCCACCTTTTGGAGTGGCCCAGTCAGAGACCAGACCTTAACCCAATAGAGGTGCTGTGGAATGACCTCAGTAGATCTGTTCACCACAGGCATTTTAAGAATATGGATGAGCTGAAGCAGTTCTATAAGGAAAAATGGTCCAAACTTCCTTCTGAACTTGAAACACTTGGTTAAGGTTATTGGTGTCAAGAGGATCGACCAGTTATTGAATCCAGGGGTTCACTTACTTTTTCCACAGCACTGTGAATGTTTAATGTTTAATTGTAATTTTTTGTGTGTTGTTAACTTAAGCACATTGTGTTTGTCTATACTTGTGACTTTAATGAAAATTAGATCACATTTTATGACCAATTAATGCAGCAAACCTGCTAATTCCAAGGGGTTCACATATTTTTTCTTGCCACTATATAGACGTTTTTAACAAAACTTTTCTGTGGAAAGTGGATTAGAAAGTAACTTAAAAGTAAATAAATGAGTAATGTGATAACTTTTTCGATGAAGTAATCAGTAAGATAACCTGATAAAATAATTTGAGAAGTAATTAGTACTCTGTAGTGGATTACTTTGAGTAGCTTACCCAACACTGCTGATGCTGAATATATCATTTAATCAGATCTGTATTTTTCTGGCACAAAAACAATTTAATTAGTCTGACTGCATTAAACCTGAACAGATACATTTACACACACAAAAAAGAAAAACTAAGACACTTATCTATTTAACTTTTTGAGAAAGAGAGGAATTTTTAGAAATTGTTTTCTTTTCTTATATAAGCTGTCTCAACAGAAAAAATAAGCTAAAATTAAAACAGCAATGCTGTAATGAGTCACGAATAGTTCTACCTTATTATGAAAAAAACTGAACAACTGTCACAACACTAATAAATGTAGTTACTCCCCAACACATCTAATTGTTCCATCTTTCTGGAACATGCACACAGTGCATTCACTCGCATAGCTGTTATTGAACTAAAACAGTATTAGTTGTTCTGAAGTCATCCACCATTACTGTCAGTAACAGAAGCTATGAGGGCAGTTATTAAACTCTCATTAGTTCGGCCTGGTTTGACCTGATCTGATCAAACACATTTTAATAAGTCCATTTTAACATCAGTGGAATGCTTTATGTGAACTAATTAGCATCATGAGTGTTAGCACTATGATGTTTTAATGAGCTGTGCTTAAACAAGGGCAACCATCACATCATATTCCTCATTCCACTCTGTTAACATAACAAGATTCCTCCATGAGGTCACACAAGGCAGATAGTTACCATGGGAATGCTTTGATTATGATGACATAAGTGAATCAAACTGTTGCATCTTCAGGCCGGGGCATTTAAAGAGAGCACAGAATGTGACAGACTGACTCAACTCAAGCATGAAAAACATCCTTGCATGAGAAATCAACCAAAAACAAATCAAAGAACAAGTCATGAAATTACAGACACGGTCTCTAAATATTAACTTAATATTGAGATGTTTAAATTCTTCCATGCCAAGTCATGACATAATTACCTTGCAATTGCGGAGTAATAATCTGTTTTAACAATAAATCATAAAAAAATAAAAATACAAATATTGGTTGCAACAAAAGGCTATTGGCTTCATTATGTCCCAGCCCTAATTTCTTTTTCAAGAGGGAAAAAGGTCAAAACATCCAGGTAGTATGTGTTTGCGTGTGTATGTTCTATTCTTGCAAGAGCCAAACAAAATCTAATCAAACATCAGCTTGCTTTTGCCGGCCAATCCACCTTGAAGCTGAACACTATCGAACTGACCCTGATTAAGTGGGATACATTATTTGAATGCAAACACTCTTAGTGATTAGACACAGAGTATGTGTTTGTGAGAAAGCAACATTATGCTCACTGGCTGTTTTGCACTCTTCCAAAACACTGCCGCTGCCATAACTAAAATGTTTTCCAGTAAGTTTAAAACATTTTGAGATAGAGAGGGACAGAAAGCGAGGGAGAAAGATTGATAAAACTACACTCCTGGGCATAACAGTGTCTTCCTAATGAATGTGAGAATAGGAGAGAGAGAGAGAATGACAAGGAGGTCCAAAAAGTAAAAGATATGATGTGACAGAAAGAAAGTGCCTGTCATACAAAACCCCCAACATTTCTGGAAGCCAGAACTAACTCTTCATGTTTTGAGAACACAGTGTGTGTGTGTGTGTGTGTGTGTGTGTGTGTGTGTGTGTGTGTGTGTGTGTATGTTCATGTTCTAGCAAGAGAACAGCATATAAAAATCATAATAAAAATATATATACACATACCCCCTTTGAAGTACTTCTTCAGTCTATTCAAAGAGTGCATGATGTGTGTGGGGAGATGGCGTATACTAGTCATATATATTCAGTCTGAAAAAGGGGCAAAATGAGACAAACTCCCATTATGCACCAGTGAGTGACATAGTAGCTCAGAGCTCTTTATTAGATTGATCTCAAAATGTGTCAACATCCTTCTAAATATATACATACACATGCAAGTACCTGCCGTACAGATCCTCGGGACATTTTACTGAAGTCTATTCACATTGATAGCTTACTGTGACGAGGAGGAGTGTGTGGCCAGGCCGTGAAGGTGCATGGTCGGCACGGAGTAAACTAATCAGTGGGAGAGGGAGATAAAGGGGAGCCAGAGATGCCAGTTCAGGCTGTGCTGTGTGTGTGTTTATGTTTGTTTTATGTTGTTTTAAGTTAATTAATGTCATTAAAGTTATGTTTACTGTTCTGCCGGTTCCCGCCTCCTCCTTGCCCATCCTGAACCCGTTACACTTAATTTATCTACAATTCATCAACATAACCAAACCAAACAACAGCTAAAAATGAATTTGCATGGAAAGGTGGGGCATTTATTTGGTGGAAAGGGGGATGCAAAAGTAAAGGATGTAAGGGAAGAAGAAATAAAGGCAGAGGGAGATAGTGGAGAAGAGGTAGAGTATAACATTTATGACAAGTAATTGCAGAGGACTGTCCATGTCAGCACCTGATTTCATTCATTCTGCCAGTGCAACACTGTGTGATAAATCGATGGCAAATTGTGAAAACAGTAAAACACTACTCGCTCGAAACCAATGAGTTTATGAAAATCATAATTAATGATAATAATGTCCTCATTTACTGCCAGCCTGTAATATAAAGCAGCATAATTTAGTATTTTTGTATAGCTAACATAGCTGGAAGTGGCTTATACGGGAAGTGGTCCACATTCAAGGTTGATAATGGCGGTGAACTAGTTTAGCTGAAAAATGCTGAAAAAGCCGAAGTAGTTATAGCTAGCGTGAGCAGAGGAACACTTGAGGTAGTCAGAAACGGTAAAGTTAGACTATGACACACAGTGAAAGAGTCACAAAGATAATTTTTTAAAATTTCTTTCAGTCCAAATCAACAAAAGCTTGACAGGTGTTTAGAAGTGTATGGAACATCAGCACCAATTCTGAGTGAATGTTTTAAAATCTTTGCGTGGTAAGACCTCATCAATATCCGATCAATAACTGATCGATAGGAATGAGAAAGAAAGCTGACAGAACACTGAGGTCAATCCCATCTCCCTGACACAATCTGCTCAGCAGTCCTGACATTAATTCCCAGAAGAAACAGTGCGTCTATGAGGTTTTAAGGGCCTAATCCATATAACACTTGAAAATCTTGAACAGAACATATCGAACAAAAACAGATCCTATATGTATGTGCTGTAAACTCTTTCCTTTTGGACGTCATCTTTGTACATCGTTCTCTTGCACATAAATTATTTAGCAGGTCCAGTGAAGGATATTTATGTCTTTAGAGAATGCAGTTCTGTTTCTTTGCCAAGTGAAATACAGCCTCTTTATTCATCCATAGCATTTTACTCACTGTGCAATAATGCAGCTTTTTTTTTTTTTTTTTTCCTTGATTGTTAAGAAAGTACAGCAGTGTGATGAGGAGGAGTGTGTGGCCAGGCCATGCACGGCCGGCACTGAATCAGCTGATCAGCGGGAGAGCAAAATAAAGGGGATCCGGAGGCACCAGTTCGAGAGAGAGAGTGAGAGCGATACACAGCCACGTTTGCATGTGTGTCTGTGCTTGTTTATGTTTGTTTTAAGATAAGTTAGATGTTGAAACTTTATGTTTACTGTTCAGCCGATTCCCGCCGCCTCCTTGCCCAACCCTGAACTGTTGCAGTGGTGCCATAACCCGGGAGGGAGGAGGGATGCACTGCCGCGGAGTCCTCGCCGTTGCCATCCACCAGGGGAGCAGCCATGGCCCTCTACCTGGGGGTGGATGGGTCACTGCCAGCCACCTACAGCCTGAGAAACTGCTGCAGTCCACTGAAGAAGGGGATGAGCGGTTCCGTCCGCCAAGGGCTGGACGACTCGCAGCCATCCGCTGGGGGAAAAGCGAGCTGGAGTCTGCCAGAGGGCAGAGTTTTTCTCTCTCTCTCACTGTGTCTCTCTGCTCACCCTTTCACTCTCCCCCAGGTTCACAGGAGGCAGGGTGGGACACCGACTGACAGAACGACCGCAGAGATGGGGGGGGGGGGGGGGGATTAACTGGCCTGAATCGGGCGGGGGAATTGTGTGACGAGGAGCAGGGCCATCAGTGGGAGAGTGAGACAAAGGGGAGCCGGAGGTGTCAGTTCAAGAGAGAGAGACGCACGTGGCGTAACGTTTGTTTTAAGCTAAGTTTGAAACTTTGTTTACTGTTCAGCCGGCTCCCGCCTCCTCCCTGCCTGACCTTGAACTGATACAAGAAGTAAAATCTAAAAGCACAAAAGAAAAAGAGAGAGAAAGAGTGATCTAAGCAGACTTTTACAGCTCATGATCTCATATGCATTTGAGAATGTTCTGCTCTTAAAATGGCTTCAGTGCTAAATGATTAAAGCATGAAGAGCTTTTTTGGCCTTCAGTGAAAAAGCAATCAGTGTACACACTGCAATGTAAAAAAGAAGAGGAACAAATGTTTTAAAATAAACCTGAATCTACCCAACATGAGAGCTGAGGTGAGAAGAGACAACACAATGGAAGAGAAGAGAGAACGAAAATGGCAAATCCTGACCAAGAGAGACAAACCAAAACACGAGAAGACAATAGATTCGACAGATGAAAAAGTGAATGTGAGACATGACCCATGTGCAGACCATCAAGATGATAAAAGTTCAGGTGTCTTGATGGCCAGAGCACTGAAACAAACAAGTGAAATGAGGAAAACTATAATTCCTCTATGTCACGCGTGGACTACCATTCCCAAATAGAAGGTTTGCAGCGACAGATGAATGAAAATCTGTGCCTTTGTTCAAAAGAGGACATATAAATCAGAGGACGGTGTGCAGCATGTATGCATATGCTGATATATGAGACAAGCCTATATTGATCAGGAGCAGAGATAATTGCACTCTGAGATGGAAAGAAGAACAGATTAAACAACAACAATAACAACAAACAAGTGATTTCTATCAACGTGTATTTACTGGAGAGGAAAAGTGAGACAAGAGGAGAGACAAGGGGAGAGGAGAGAAGACACAGAAGAGAAATGAGAAAAGGAGTCAAAACCATAAATGAAAGGAGACAACAGAGGAGAGTGTGTGTTCTGATGGCAGTTGGCAGCAACACAATATCACCTCTAAGAAACTTAATGATCACAAAAAATGACATATAATCAATACAGCAAGCTAACTGCTAGCCAGGCTAACATTCCATGGCAGTTAAAACTGTTGATCACAGCTTGGGCCTACCTGAGCTGGAGCTGGAGACACGGAGATAATATATCCAGCAGAAGTTAAATCAAACAAAGATAATCCTGAGAAATAACCCAGAGATACTACTGTATGATTACAGTGGACCAGAACCCAACAGAGTCTGGTGTAACCTGCTATTCTTTGCTATCACCCATCAGCCTGGCACAGCACTCTCTGCACTGCCATGAACTGCAGCAGAAAAGTTGGCATCAGCAAAGGAAGACAAATCACACTAGAAGGTGAAAAAGAGATAAAACTGACTGTGAACTTGTATCACAATGGTACAGTCTTGATCCAGGGGTCAGAACCCAGCCTTGATGAATTCCAGAAGAATTTCATGAACTTTAAAATGGAGGTTCAGAAGATAAAGAAAGGTCCTGAGGTGAAGAAAAGTGCAGAGTCCTACAACTTAGCAGCCACAAACACTGACCTCAGCTCAAGCACCCCTGTAGCACACAGACACCCTGTTTCACCTACATTTCCAAAGATCAAGGCCTTGAGAGACAATTTCACTGAGCCGGAGCAGGACTATTTCCTGTTTAAAAAGGAAACTACCAACAGCCTTCGCCAGCTCCAAAACCAGACCAGCCACCTCAGCATACAACAACTTCAACATCTCTGGAGGAGAGACGACTGGAGGAGAACAACCAGGAGCTGCGAGGTGAGCTGAGGAGGGTGAGAGAGGAACTGATCGAGAGAGATCAACACAGCAATATGCTAGAGAAAAAACTGAGAACTGAGGAGATGAGACAACAGCTACACACAAGCACTGAACACATCACAACCACAGAACAACAGCAAAAGTGTACCAGCACAGAAAAGCTCAACACCTCTCCTCCTAAACACATCAGAAAAACAACACAACACCAGCAGTGCCAAAAAACAAAAACACATCAAACAATCCCCTGCAACCCCGCAGGTTTCTCAGGTCTATTAAGCTTCTCAGAACTCCAAGAGAAAATACATCAGCACCAGAAAGAGATATCCACAGACCACAACATCATCTATCAGCAAAAACAGAGAAGAGACAACACAACATTGTCATCCTCTGTGACTCTAACGGCATCCACCTCAACCAGAGGCAACTGTTTCAAGGGAGAAATGTGAGGAAATTCAGCTGCCCCACCTCTCACTCTGCTTTAAGAGAGCTGCTGAGAGAAGGTGAATTGGGCGCACACTCACACATCATACTGCAAACTGGGACAAACGACCTCAGCACCAGGGGAGTGGGCGTGGCCAAAGCTCTCATCAGTGTGGTGAAAACAGCTAGAGGAATCTACCCCAGTGCCAGAGTCATCACCTCTACACTGTAAGTATTTGGGTATTTTATTTCACAGCAAATTTGTGTGATTTAGTAAGAATTCATTTTGACCCCCTTAATAAAAAGTTTTTCGAGCGATGTGAGCAAGTGAGCTTCATTACATTTATCAATGATTGGGAAGGTTTAGGTTATTAAATTTAACTGTATTCCAAAATTCAACTACCTACTACAGTCACTCCCTATATATGTCCTCTTATTTCAAGCAATTTGATAGCATAGCGAAGTCCTTCATTTGGAATGGTAAACGTCTCAGATTACATTTCGGTAAGTTGTATAGGCCGATTGACAAAGGTGGGACAGGCCTACCCAAATTTCATTTTATTATTATGCAATCTGTCTCAGACATTTGGCTCATTGGTCGCCTCAACCTGAGAACGCCCCTCCCTGGTTTTGTATTGAACAGGAAGTTAGTGCCACTATTTTGCCACTGCAAAGCCTTTCTATCAACCGGAGAAGTTAAATCACACCCCGTTATCTCGCATTTGCACTCGGTATGGATCAAGTGTCCAGTGTGTTTAATTCAGACATTTATTTAAATGTTGCTTTGAGAAAATACCAAAAGCTGAACCCCAAATTATTGAACCCAAAAAGTTTTAATATGTCCCCTTTCTGCTGGTCAGAGTGGACTGTGAGGGAGGTTAATACACTCTGTGACCTATATGAGAGTGGAGTGTTGAGATCCTTTGAAAATTTGGTTCAACATTTTAGGATTCTCAGGTCTTTAGGTATTTACAGCTGTGCCACCAGTTTTGTACTATTTTTGGGAGTACCATACAGTACACACCCCTAAAGTAGCAGATACTCTGGGAGTGGTGATTACTGATTTTGGAAAAGGTCATGAGGCATCAGTGTATTACTCCCTGCACTGGGGGGGGGGGGGGGTTAATTTAAACTTGACACTGGTGGAGGGAGTGTGGGCTAGGATTCTAATAAACATTAGGTCTACATCTAGAGATGCAAGGGTGCCTTATGCAATTTAAGATTTTACACTGATTCTTTTGGACCCCTCTAGATTGTATTGGCTTGGACATAAAGGCACACACAACTGCTGGCAATGCCAATCAGACAATCAGAAGATGGAAACACAACCCATGTCTTTTGGTGGAGTGTAAAGATCCAAGAATTTTGGCTGAGTTATGTGTGTTATGTTTTGGGCACTCAAAATTAATTTTGCCCCAGACTCTGTATTTTAGGCAATCGGGCGGTCATTAATATAGGGGATAAGTACATTAAAAAAAAAAAAATTGTGTATTAGCCAGTGTTATGATGGACGTTGGCTTGAGTGACCTCATTTCAAGAGTGGCACACAGAGATGGGCAGGGTAGCGGTATTTGAGGAGATGTCATGTAGAAGGCTAGGCAGACTGGATTTCTTTAATAAAAAATGGGGCAGTTATTTGGCCTTTTTGGGGTCTCTCGGGGAGAGACAATGGAGAAGGATGTGTAATTTTGAATGTGTGCAAACTTTTTGTTTTGGAAGTGTGCTTTGTGTTTTGTGTGTGCGTGCGTGTGTGTGTGTTTTCTGTTGATTTGAGTGTCATTGGTCATTGTCAATTTAGGGTTTGACCACTGGAGTGCTTGTGGGGGGTGGGGGGTAGTTTCATATAATGTGATTCCACATTTTCTGTTATTTCTGTTTGGCTTGTTGTATGGAATCAATAAAAATGGTTAATAATAAAAGGAGAGGAGAGGAAAGATGGCGAGGGGGAGAGGAAATAAGAAGTGACGAGGAGAGGAGGAGAGAAAATAGAGGAGAGTGGAGGACAGTAGAGTAGAGAGAAGACATAGAGAGGGGAAACAAGAAGACACAAGAAGAAGAGAAACGAGGGGTCCCCCTGTTGATGTAGGGCCCTCGCAAAATGTAGCCAGGGCAAACTGGCAAACGTGTGAGATGTGTCCTGAGCAGTAGTTAGAGCGCATGGAATGTCAGCAAGAAATTAAAGATTCACCAAAAGAACTTGATGAGCATGTTGATATAATTCCTGATCTATCCATTCAAAATTAAAGGAGCAATCGATTTGAATCCAGTTTTAATGTCTTGTGTGGATCAGATGCTCTAAATCTACTTAGGTCTCTGAACTCTGTGACTGATCTGTGTATATATAAAATCAAGCTTTTGACACTTAGGACAATTGAGGGACTTGCACACAACTATTACAAAAGGTGCAAACACTCATTGAGGCTCAAGTAGACAACACACCAGTATATGTATTCTATACTTAATGTAGAGTGTGAAGAGCAGTACTAAACAAAAAAATATATTTATCGCTTATATTTGTATAAATTATGAAAGGGGTGTGAACATTTATGAGACAAAAGGGAATGCTAACTTATCTTCTCAATTTTATATCCTGTTTATTAAACCTTTGATTAATGGGTTATCAGCTGTCTATCTTGTTTCTGAACAGCAATCTAAATCGAGCAATACTGTGATATGGTGACTAAAAAAGCCATTTGTCTCCCAAGCCATATCTTTTAGTCTGGAGCCCTGCATGTACTTGCATTGTACACAAAGTGTAAGGTTTAACTGTCATAAGTCGTCATATAACTAAAAAAAGATTTTTGCAGCTGGACAGGAATGTTGCTTTAAGTCGAGTCAAGACTTTAAATAGGTTGATCATTCGAGATTTGCTGATACAGCAATTCAATCCAATTGAATCCAATCTGATAATTATAGCTGTAACAGAGACATGGCTGCCTGTAAACAAATCAACTGAATCCACTTGCATTGAAGGTTACCACATTCACAGTGCTCCACGTTGTTTTGCATACAGTACAGAAAACCCTCTGTTAAACTCAATTCGACACCAAAACATAGTGATGTTGGCATATACTGTAGAACTAATAATGATTAAAATATTTTGGACAATCCCAATGTTAACAGAGTGCATAATATGTCAACTCAACAAACTTGATATAATCATAGTTGTTATTTACAAGCCAGCACAATATTGCTTATCTTTGTTTAAAAAATATATTACCAAACTCCGCAATACATTAAACAGTATTTCAGATAATATTTTTTTAATTGGTGATTGGAACCATGATGAATTGAAAACACACACAATGTCTACATTGATGGCAAACCTAGGCTATGTTCAGTGTGTCAAAGAACCTACCACTGAAAATGGAACATTGATTGATCATGTGTACAAAAAAAATGACTAAACATAGTATATATCTAAATATACTACCATAAGTTATGCCAGTATATTTCAGTAGACATGAAGCATTTCATTGTACATTATTACAAACATAACCATGTTTCTATAACATATAAAATTGTGTAACTGAATACAGCGTCTGACTTGTAATTGCCATGTTGGTGTAACCAGGAACGGCCCATTGGTAACCATTCAAAATCTGAATCTGATCAGACCAAGCATGACCAAGTTATACCCACTTCCTGGCCGACTTACTTTTGGACAAAGCTTAAGACTGTCAGCGAGAATCAGTGTTGCCATGCCAACATTATAAAAGCCATAAATAAATCCTTACTAATTTCACATCACTGTTGTCCTGACATTATTGCAGCAATTCAGGTAAAAATGAGAGTGCTATTCCAAAGTCTATAAAAAGTGTTACACTTCCTGCTGCCAGTTGATGGCACTATGAACTGTGCCCAAAAATAGTCACTTCCATGTGATCAGCCTCAATACCAAATATAAATTTAAATTTTGATCTAAATCACACAAATGCATGCCGAAGAGATGGGCACGTTTCTCATTTTCAGCATAAATTTATCACCTCGCCATGGCAACACCGTTCAATATATTAAAAAAATCTGTTCGCAATTTAGCATCTTCAATGTCTTGGCATGATGTTTGCCACTTTTGGTCACATAAATCCCCTAGGAGGAGTGCTTCAAATTCCAGAGCATGCATTATACAAACAAACCAAAATGGCTGACTTCCTGTTAAGCGAAGATAATACATGGGACATATGTCTGTCATCAAAACTTGTGAATATCAGACAAACGTTCTCACCAAAACTTGTGAATATCAGACAAACACTGTGGCACCCACAGTGATAAACTCAATAAAAATGTTAGGGGGCGCTATGGAGTCCACTGGCCACACCCAAGACAAATGACAAACAATTATAAAATCTTGCCAATCTTTGATGGGTGTGCCAAGTTTCAATAGTTTTGTAAAATGTAAAAAGCATGTACGAACTAGGGGGTGCTAGGGAACCGATGAGGCACATCTATGCTGAATTGCAATATCAAATCAAAAGATGTCCAAAGACAAACGTATGTATAAACTTTCAGAAGTTTTCAACCATCGTAAGCCCCTCAAAACACAGCAGGAAAATGTGAAAATCCCACATTCCATCCAACATGGCTGACTTCCTGTTGGGCGGAGTCCAACACAACCAAGTGACCTTTGTCTAACATGATGAGAGCAGTGACCATACTAAGTCTAGTGAACATATGAGCAACGTCATCCCAACCATTGCCTGCATTTGGAGGTGCTGTAGAGCTCCTCGACCACACCCAAGCCTAAACACTACATAACCTTTTGATTTTATGCAGGTATGATGTGTGTTTAAGTATGATGAATGCCTTAGAAAAAGGGGAATGCGTTAAAAATTAATAATAATAATAATAATAATTGTGAAAAAAACATTCAAAAAAAAAATAGGGCTTTAGCACCTCCGGTGCTTGGGCCCTAACAAGGAGAAACAAGCAGAGGAGAGGAGAGCAGAAACAAGGCGATGAGGGGGAGGGGAAACAAGAAGTGTTGAGGAGAGAAAATAGGGGAAAGTACGGGAAATGGCAGAAAAGAGAAGACAGAGGAGAAACGTGCAAAGGAGAAACAAGAAGTGACAAAGGGAGGGGAGAAAATAGGGAAGGAGAGATGACACAGGAGGAGAGAAACAAGACACAAGGAGAAAAAGCAGAGGAGAGGATAGGCCTTATAAACCAGCCAATTCCCAGACATCTTTGTCCAAGGACAGATAATGTATCACCCAATATCAAAATAGATTCATGCACACACTCACACACGTCTTTCTTAAAATGTGGTAAATTTGGATGATCCAGCTCATAAATGCAGACTAATCTTGATCTCCTTTCACTCTGGCACACATCTGATTCGACAACCAAGCACAGACACACTAATGTAGCCCTTCCACTTAGCCTTTCAGTAATGGACATCAGTGCAAATGTGTTTTAAGTGAAGGGAGGAGCAGCCGTTACTCATGTGTTGGCTCGATGGAGAAAGAGAGGAGAAGTACCTCCAGTGTGTGTGTGTGTGTGTGTGTGTGTGTGTGTGTGTGTGTGTGTAAGAAGCAGAAACAAACTGGTGTGTTTGTCCACCTGAGGTTGTGCATGATATGACAGACTGCAAATGCAGCATTATTTCAAACCCTATGGAGCAACACAGACAGACTGGGCAAGTCATTGTGCCAGGGCACAGAGGTGAGCGGCCAGGGGTTCAGGACAGGATGGGTAGAATGCAGTATCACTACAGTACTTCAATTGTTTATAAAATGTCCAGGCTTTATTACTTATTTTTGAGTGATTTGGATTCACACATTCAGATTTTTATACTGCTTCTATAAAAAGGGTGTGAGCATAGGAATTCTTATGCTGTTGGCATCCAAACTGTCACCAAGCAACCCTCATAACTGCTGTGGATTAGTGCATAATAGAAATAATCAGTTATTTTCAACCTGATGTCTACGTTCAAACTATATGCTGGTATTTAATATAGTCAATAATTGTATTTGTTCTACAGTGTATATAAAAGAATGGGTGTTATAATAATTAATCTACCTAGAAAAGAAACTCACCTCAAAACTAAAATGTATGTTGGTTTATCCACCGAGAAAAGTAGTCCCACCTAAAAATTACCATTTGCACTGGTCATGCAAATTCATCCACTTAGAAAAGTAGTTCCACTACAAATGGATCAATTACATGGTGATATCGGTACATCTATCTAGAAAAGTTGTCCACCTATAAAAGTACCAATTGTACTGGTAACATTGATTCATCCGCCTAGAAAAGTAGTCACTTCAAAAGGACCAATTACGCTGGTCACACAAGCTCATCCACCTAGAAATGTTGTCCCACTTGAAAAGACAATTTACAATGGTTCATCCATCTACATGAGAACAGTAGTCCCATAAAGGACCATTAACACATTTAGTCATGCAAGTTCATCCACCTTCAAAAGTAATGACACTACAAAATAACCATTTCAACTCGTTACATCAAGTGTAGAGAGTAGTCCCACCACCAAAAGGAAGACTGGTGTCAGTTGTGCCAGGTAATCTCCCGAAAATGTAGCCCCATCACAAAAGAATGATTTACATCAGTTAATCATTGGTTCATCCAACTAGTAAAGTAGTCTCACCTTTAAAAAGACCTCTTTTATCTGAAGAACTCATGTAAGTGCTAAAATGCGAGGTTGACATTTCTGAATGCTTGCCTGCTAGACTTCTATTAGAAGTACATTACTGTAAATACTTTTCCTGTTAATTTATACACACTGAGGGATGAGTCAAAATTATTGTCTGTGGTAAGTGACAGCCTACATGCAGAACATAGGCATTAGGTTGAAAATAACCAGGAATATTCCACTAAGTTGGTTTAGTGTGAAATTGAATGACGTTAAGGGCTGCTCACCCTTGGGACCTGTCTGCAGTCCTACAACTGGATGCCACCTCAACTTCACAGGTAGAAGCAGGTATAAAATCTTGGATCAAATGACTAATTAAATTATCAGGGGCCAGCTGTGGAATTGCATTGGCAGACACACACACACACACACACACACACACACACACACACACACACACACACACACACACACACACAACTGCACCAAACCCACAAACACACAACACACACACTTGTGACAAATTTATCACTTTCATATGCAAGTGGTGTGGTGGAGCAAACCCAGGGAGGCTCAAATGATCTCCAAAAGATGGATTCCTCCCAGGGGAGTAATGAAGCGCAGAATGACTGATGCTCCCTCCCAAGGGTGCAGAGCTAGCAGTGCCGCCCAGGGATGCTTAAACGATCACTGCACCATCTCCATCTGGCCCAGGGCTACTTAATCGAGTGAGGAGTAACTTATGTTCCTCAGTGGGGAATTAGCCCAGGAGAGGTTAAACGCTTGGAGTGTTTGTGTCTCAAGGACTTCACATATGGGACAAATGAGCCAATCAGGCAAATACTGGAATACACATTAATACCCTCTCTTTCTTGGGGTCGTGTAGGTTAAAGATCAGAGTTAACCTCAGTAACATATCTGAACCGTCATAAAAAACTGAATTACTAGTGTCTTCATGCAAGAAACCTTGACTAATGTTTTAAGTGGACAAAAATTATAAGAGAAAAAACTAAATGCTTCAAAAGTGTTGAATATGAACCTTTAAAACACAAGAGGTGGTTACTCAGTAATCTTGCAAATACAGAGACACACACACACACACACACACACACACACACACACACACACACACACACCACAGCCACATGCTGCTCTCTTTATTATAAAAACACACAAAGATGAATTCACCATTGTTTGAGAAGCTCTCAGCGATTGTGACTAAGAGATGTGTGTGTGTGTGTGTGTGTGCGAATCCTTTAAGGATTTCAGCTAAACACTGAATATCAGAACAGCTGTTGCTTTCTTTAATCTCTCTCTCTCTCTCTCTCTCTCTCTCTCACACACATATACAAACACATAGACAATCACTCTATGGCTGATGACAGCTCAGACTGATGGCAGCTTAAACAGCATCACTCATAAACAGTATTAATCTTCTTTAATGGCTGTGAAACATTACATGAAATAACATCAAACGTTATTAAATCAATTTATTTGGAATGTTCCATCTGCCCTCATACGGTTTGTACAGGTTTCCTGGTTGTGTTTATCATAAACCACTAAAAACAACATCAACTATTCCAATAAATACTTGTGCGCTATTCTGAAACATTGCACCAATGTCCATCAAACATTTTTTCATTCATTTCTTTCAAACATCTATCCTGGTCTGATTTGCTTTGAATTTTCTAGATTGTCTTTCTAAAAAAAAAAATAAAACAACACAGCACAATATCACATATCACTGCAAACTATTGTGAAACATCACATCAAAATTCATTAAACATTATTAAATCATTTTTTTATTGCTTATACTACTCTGTTCTTTTAGGTTGTTTTTGGTAAAACTCATATGCTGTTCTTAACTACAACAATACAACCAAACCACGAAACCTGAAACAGTGTAAAGCAAGCAATTATGCAGGATTTTTCAGGGGGAAAAAAAATCAAATAAATAAAATAATCAACAAACATAAAAATTACAAATGCTTTACAATCCAAAGGAGATGTCCAAGGGTTTTTATTAGTTACCTGGTTGCCTTTCAGCATAAACAACAGAACACCGCAAATGACATCGAACTCATGCTTTTCTAAATGCACTAAAATAATACATGGTCAAAATTTAAAACGGCTAAAACAATAAATCAAAATGGATAAACAAATCACGAGCACCATGAAGAATTTGACAGGGAATAACCATAAATCCTGAGAAGTATCTAAAGAAACATGTGAATGAACCATCAACTGAAACTTCAACCACAACTTAAGAAAAACACACAATAAACCAAACTACACTACGGTCAAACTACCGTAAACTAACACCGAAGGGATGCAAGCATGCACACGCGGGACTGACCTTGCACAGTTTCTGGTATCGTGGTGAGGATATCGCCATTCTCTGGAGCCGGTGCAAGAAGACCACCACTTTCTGCAGAGACGTCCGAACTACAGCCATCATCTTAACTCTGCCTGCACACGACTGCCAGCGTCTGAGAGCACACATCGTCTCCGCCACACACACGCGCGCACTCACGCACACTCGCATATCCTCCACCACCAGCAGAACTGTGACGAGACCTGCCAAACATGTCCCACACACACACAAGCTCACACGCACGCTGAAGCACGTCAGGAGCGCGACGTAATGAGCGCTGTCCTCTCCAGCGGTAAACAAGAGTCACAGACAGAGAATTAATGCAAAATAGAGGAGAACGCTAATGAATCTAGGGAAGGAAGGAAAGACTGTTTGGGGGGTGGGGGTGGGGGGGCTCTCCAGTATGTATTTCTCTCTCTTTCACCACCAAAAGCAATGCAAAAGAAAGAGAGAGAGAGTATATATCCATCAAGGGAATGAGAGAGCGTGACACACTTACTGAAAGAGAGCGTGTCTCCTGAGATAGAGAGAGAGAAATAGAGCAGTGAAACAAATGACTCAAATGAGGAAGAAATGAAGATAACCTTAATAAAATTGAGTGGAAATAATTTACTCTCTCTTTCTCTCTCTGTCTGTCAGAAGGACCTATTAGCATCTCTTATTATCTCTCGGATGACCTGTCAATACAAACATTCACAATGAAGTCAATATGATATCAAAGAACTAAGAGGCCAGGGAAAACAAGATTTCTCTCGAAATCAAATTGTTAAACTATCTATTGCCGAAAAAAGTAAATGGTAATCTAAGGGGAAAGACTATAATTTTATGTTAATACAAATATTTTTATTTCTAAACATAAATATCCATCCGGCAGACGAAATATTAGCGATATTCCCATAGGCTTGTATTGAAAATGTCTCTATCTAGGGATCACAATGTCATAGACACTTGAAAATGGTCTATTTTTACATGGACCAGTAGGGAACCATCTAAAAACCATTTAGTAATGCCCAATTCTCCACCTAACAACACCATGGGATAAAACACTTAACATAAATCTTTTCATGTTGCGTTTATATTCTGGATCATCAGATAGCCTGTAGATAGTATTCATTGTTAATATGGTGCAAACTGAATTTGATCATCCAATGTCAATGTCATCCAATGTTGTAACACATTCATTCCTATTAAGTGGGAATGAATTCTCAAAACAATAAATATTATGCTAGTATTGGACACTGAAAGCTGGCTGTAAATTGCATTTTATCTCAAAGGGATTTTTGTGTATATTTTCTAGCAATCATAGCGGTTGTAATTAAATGAATTACGATTGAGGAAAGCGTTAAAATGGGAACACAAAGATGAGTCAAAACATTATGATCACCTGCCTAATATGCTGTTGATCCTCCGTGTGCCACCAAAATCGAGCCGACCCGTCAAGGCATGGACTCTACAAGACCCCTGAAGGTGTCCTGTGGTATCTGGCACTAAGACATTATCAGCAGATCCTTAAAGTCCTGTAAGTTGCAAGGTGGAGCTGCCATGGATCGGACTTTCTGGTAAAGCACATTCCACAGAAACTCAATCGGATTGAGATCTGGGGAATTTGGAGGCCAGGGCAACACCTTGAACTCTTCATCATGTTCCTCAAATCATTCTTGAACAATGTGTGCAGTGTGGCAGGGTACATTATCCTGCTGAAAGAGACTATTGCCATCAGGGAATACCATTATCATGAAGGGGTGTACCTGGTCTACAATGGTTTTTAGGTAGGTGGCACGTGTCAAATTGACGTCCACATTAATGGCTGGACCTAAAGTTCCCCAGCAGAACATTGCCCAGAGCATCACACTCCCTCCACCAGATTGTCGTCTTCCCACAGTGCATCCTGGTGCCATCACTTCCCCAGGTAAACGGTGCACAAGTACATATAAAAGATGTAAAAGAAACGGGACTCATCAGACCAGGCAACCTCGTTCCACTGCTCGTTCCGTTCCTATTGTAGGCACTTTCTACGGTGGACAGGGGTCATAATGAGCACTCTGACTGGTCTGCAGTGGCCCCATATGCAGCAAGGTGTGATGCACTGTATAGTGACATATTTCTCCCGCAACCATCATTAACATTTTCTGTGACTTGTGCCAGATTAGACCTTCTGTCGGTTCAGACCAGACAGGATAGCCTTAGTTGCCCTCATGCATCGATGAGCCTTGGGCACCCAACACCCTCTCGCTGTTTTGTGGTTTGTCCCTCCTCAGACCACTGTCGGTAGGTACTCACCACTGCTGAATGGGAGTGCCCCACAAGCCTTGCCGTTTCAGAGATGCTTTGACCCAGTCATCTGGCCATAAAATTTTGGCCCTTATCAAAGTTTTTACTCCTGCCCGTTTCTTCTGCATTAAACACACTGACCACAACAACTGATTGTTCGCTTACCATCTAATCTACCAGACCTTGACATGTGGCCTTGTTAGGAGATGATCAACATTATTCGCTTCACCTGTGAGTGCTCATATTTTTTGGCTCATCGGTGTATATCCAGATGCACTGTGTAGCATGAAGTGAATTTAAAGAGCCAATTGAGATGTCTGGATCACAGTGGAGCGATGCTGTACATCCTCAGAATTTGCATTCAGCACTAATTTTGCAGGCGTGTTTTTGCACCATTAACTAATTTGCATGATCCCTTCAGTAAAATGTGTGCTGAAAAAATATTATTAGTGCAATCAGCTCTGTCGCAGTCTTCCACAAGATTACATGAAGTCTACTTTCAGCTTTACCAAAAAAAACACACTCGCACTGTCTTTGAAATGCTCTGAGCAGTTTAACATCAAAGTGACAAATTGTTTTGACAAAGAAATAGAAGTTGAGAGGTTTATATTGAGAATGTGAAAAACATTTTGTGAAGTGATTGTGACATCATGAAGACATCAATAAAATGTCTCTCTCCTGGTATTGTAATTGACTTCAAACAAACACAGACATCAGGCGAGATAAAAGACAATTTCATGACATGCCTTTCGTCGCTTATCGACTGTGACAATTACGAACATGTTTGTGCGTAAATAAATAAATAAACCTGAACATGTCCTTGAAAAATAGGAGTGCTGAAAAATGGCATAATAGACCATAAAAACATAGTAAATAAATGCACTATGTGAAAGATTGTTGAAAAAGAAAATGACAGAAAATGAGCATGACAACAAATGATTATAATGGATTTTGCTAGGCTCGATTTTCGGCTGTGATAACGATGGCAATGCCTTGAAAATGGGCGTGTCCAATCAGAATCTAGAGTCGGAACGATACATTTTATAATGGCCATTTTACAATGATTTCAAATGTGGCTCATACATCTGTTTTATAAAAACAGACGCTGACACACATTTTACTTTAGTGTGCATAAGCATTGTGAGTATGTAGAGTCCTGATGTATCTTACAATAGACAGATGAGATGAAATATTCCAAGCACAGTCATGATTAGAGAAGACAGCAGATAAAGAGCTCTAACTACTGTGAGGTATGAATCTCACAGGACAAACACAGACTCAGCCAAGAAACAAAGATGTGATGAAGAGAGACTCATTCTCAGCTGAAGAGATCTACACCTTGATTGCACGTATGCTGTGGTGTGGCTGACGGGGGAAACTAATGAGCAATGACGGGGAGATAATTGAATAATGCTCACACACACTTCAGTGCTTTTTTGTCCCAGATTAGAGTCAACCCCAGATGGCAAGCCCAAAGTCCGTTCACTGACCGACTGCTGCCTTATGTACACAAAACTGAAAAGAGCAGGATAAAAAAATAAAAAATAAAAAAAAAAAAATAAAAAAAAAATCACAAACTCCAATCTGATTGGCTGTCTTTATTCATGTTCCGCACAGGTTTTAAATCTGTTCGTCTAGAAATAAATGTGTTGACAGTGTTTTCAGCTTATGCATTGAGCACTTAATAAGAATTTGACACTGGCTTTGCCAGAGTTTGCCAGATTAGTGGCATCTTTGAAAGATACTCAAGAGTATTGTTTGAGGCACTGAGTAGTAAATAAACAAGATATCCATTCATCATTTTCTTCCCAAGGCTAACTGATTATTTTTCTGATGGCTTATGAAGCTTTAAAGACAGACCTACCGTGAGCTCTGAGGTAAGTCGATGGTTTAAGCTTCTGCTGAATTCATCATTCCACGTTATTTCAACTTCATTTTGAAAAATATCTTTGGTATCACTTTATATCAGGTGTCTTTATCTACTATGTACTAAAATTAAAAATACATACAATAATGTTCTGCCAAATTATAAGTAAATAAGTACATAGTAGTTAAAGACACATAAAGTGGGTCCAAATTTTTTTTAATAGCAGAATTCCTGGTGAACATGTACACTACCCATGATCCTTGATCCACCAAACAAAGAATTGCTTATATTGCTCCTTATATGCATTTAACCAAGTGCGACCCTGTGTCCACATGTGTGGATGTTGTATTTTGTCTTAGACGCAACATTTTATTCCATTTCTCCTGATCTCTGTTCAGTAGACTCTGTGCTTTCAGTAAAGGGATAAAATTTTACATCTAATAAGAAAACTAAGCAAGTTTTACATTTAAACCTATTTGAGTCTCTAGTTTTATTCAACATTCCATTTTTTTCATTTTAGTGATTTATTGCAACATGGCACACTGTTAAACACAATGACCACACATGTGGGCTACAGGCTCAGTTCAGTTAAAAATACCACACTGAGAATCAATGGATACATCCAAAAAATGGAAAATGTTGCTTTCAAAGGCTTTATATGGAGTTAGGATAAGAATAAGGTGCATTTCAAACTGTTCTGAGACCAGTGCAGACAGACAGCACACTGCAGGTTAAGTCATTCACTAAATAGGGAGCATGTGAGCATTCTGTATCAATCCACACTTCCAATCAAAAGTTCAGTTTCAGGCTGCAGATGATGTTTGGACTACTCAACATGTTTTCCAGACATGGTAAAAGGATAATCAGTACATAGATTCAGAATTAACCATGTATAATTTTATTTTAACATGGTTGGCATGTTAGCCCCACAAAGCCCCCCACTGAACATCGAGTCATCTGAGATTACATAAAGAGACAGAAGCAACTGAGACAATTGAGAACCACTTATTGAGGCCCATTTCTATTGAGGCCCATTTCTACACAGTTCAATTGTGTTTTCTATGATGACCTTCACAAACAGACTCCATCATTATTTGTTTGCACTATTGTGGTATCAGTTATTTCAGATAAACCCGACCCTAAACGTCAATTAAAATATGAAACCAACTTTGGTTGGTCCTTTTATCAGACCATCAGACAATTACTTCCCATCTAAGTGGGCGGTACTTGGACAGAAGTTGTTGCATAGTGGACCAGACTTTATACTGACAGTCAAAAGTCTTGCAATATTAGTCCCAAATGGACTCCTCAACATCCACACATCTAAAAACTCACTGAATCACACCGACAATCCCTTATAAGAGTGCACATGTCAAAACACAAGCACAAACAGAGCGTAAACTCAGCTCTTACCCCCAGCTGGCCTTTCAGTTCCTTGATGTGGGCGGAGTCCTGGGTGAGCCCCTCCCTGTGGGCGGCGTCAGATAGCACATTGAGGGTTGTCTCTGCCTCTTGCAGCCACTTCAGGAACGACTCGAGTTCCCTGAGGGACACCTGCAGAGTCTTTAGGTCTGAATCCAAAGCCGTCTGGCGGTCCGACGCCCTAATAACCATGAACCAGTAAAAACAGAGCATTAAAGCTGTACAGTCAGTGTGTGCCAGTTCAGTTATTTATCCATTTATCCAAACAACAGCAACCAGTAATTCACATGTAAATATTACAACGCTGTGGTGTGTGACAGCTGGAGGTACTAAACATTGTTTTCATGATTGCGTGTGTCAGAAGAAAGGACATTTATCTTTGACGATGACATATACAAAGTTGCTGCAGATAGCATGCTGTTTTTGGGATGTGTGAGTGTGATTCATGGAAATAGGCATTTTCTCTTTTGGCCAAGCACCTGATTTCATGATTAGTTAAATAAACATGAGCACACAATGGGTCCAAAAGTTTTAGATTCAGAGATTTGAAAAACAATTTAAACCTAGATGAAAGAAAAGAAAAAATATAGTCATTGAAAAACATTTGAGGAGAAATATTTAAGGTTTTGCACTTTCTATGCACCTGTTATTGACACTGTTCCACAAAGTGTTGAGTTTGTCCATGACCTCTTTGACCTTGCGTGTGTCATCGGCTGCATATTCCTGCAGCAGCTGATTGGACAGTTCGTTAAAGGAGGTCACACTCTCCTGTCCTCGACTGAGTTCCTGCAGGAAGACCTGCCAAACAAACAAATCAATAAATAACCTATGACAATGCACATGGAGTCACTATAGAAACAAGGTTTATATGTGTCTGTGTTGCAGAATGTAACAAACCCCTAAAGAAGGTTTTTGAAGGTGTCAGGAACTCTGAATTGACTAGGGGAAGATCAACAACAACAAGAAGGCTAAAATCTTCCCTTAGTCTAACAATATGTAATCTGATCCTAGTGTTAAAACTGAAGTATTTGATCATTCATAACTTGTGTGCTTATGTATAAAACACCAGATCAATATATGTACAAACTGTGAGCCAGTGAAATTATGACTCTAGCATCACCTGCAGGTAAGTTTTAGCAGTGTATATCACCCAGTTAAACCCTTGGACTTGGAAAGGGGTCATTTAACAGACACTTTTATCTAAATGCTGATTCACAAACAAAAAGTGTTTATGTATCAGCAAAATATAGAAAGTATCAGTTATTCTAATAATCTGTACTATATAAATAGAATGAAGCCATCAATTCTGTATTTGTGTCAGAATCAAAACTAGAGCTTGGACTTCCTGAACATTCCTAAAAATAGACCCCTCCACATTACAACTTGTTTCTTGTATCTTATAGCAACAAAGGTCAAACTCAGGCCACTTCCTCACGAAACAGTGTTCATTTGAAAAACTGAAAGTGAAATCTGAGTTTTCAAACTCAAAAGGGATAAGTCTGGACGTGACCTGAGGTTTAATACAGGTTGATGGTCTCACCTTGTTGTCATTGATCTGTTTGGTCAGCGGCTCTCGGCTCAGCTGCAGCAGTTTATGCAACTGCATGTCGCTTTGATCAATCAGAGCCTTCACCTTACGTCTCTGCTCCTCCCACTGATCGCTGTGGCCAATCATGCGATCCAGCTGCTGAAGTCGAGCCTCCACACCATGCTGTGTGCTGTCCCATTGGCTGCGCACTTTCTCCTCTGCATACACAACATGAAACAAGGAATCTCTCAGAACAGATGTTGATTAATACAGTTCTTGTGCTCCATGAGCTGCTGTTTACAATGCAAGAGTGCATTCTCAGTGTTGCCTCAGCTGTCTTCTTAGGTCAGTTTGATCTCTTTCAGATCAACTACTGTCATAGTGGAGCAACAGTTTGAAGAGAATCATGCTGTGGAAGTTTAAGTTAGTTAAATTGTTCACATGTTTATTGCTACCTGAATAAGAACACATCAATAGTAAAGGTAACTATCACTCCTTGGGTTTTGAAATGTGTTACCACCAAAGTAACCCAAGACTGCACTTTAAGTACGCATGATTGCCGTTGGCCAAGCGGTCTTGTCTGTGTTTGCGTATTTGCATTGAGTATTCTTTTATCCACAAAAACTAAGATTAAAGCTAAGATTATGATTAATAATAAAAGCATGAGTAAGACAAAGAATAAGATTATGACCAAGACAAAAATTAAGACAATGTAAGAATGCAGCTGAAGTGGCAATTATCAGGGTCTAAGCAGTTTGGAAATGTGGAGAAAATTGCCAAATTTGAAAGAACAGATCAGCAAGGGGGAAAATAATTTCATAACTAGGTACTCTAGTTATTTTGTAGGTATACCATCTTCCATTTTGAGTTTTCAGGAAGACCTTTTTGTTTTGAAAATATAAGCCAATTCATTCATTGGCAGTGTCCCAATTCATTTTCCAATCTACACTGGCAGCCAAAAGTACAAGATTGTACAGATTTTTGGTTCCGGAAGGAAATTGGTCCTTTAATTCACCAAAGTCGTATTCAACTGATCACAATGTATAGTCAAGGACATTACTGATGTAATAAACAGCACCATCACTATTTGAAAAAAGTCATTTTTGATCAAATCAAGACAGCAGCATCACTCATGTGCAATCTGCAGCCGAAACCATTCACACATCTGCCAAAAATAACAGATATGCCCTTCATCATTCTTTTGTCTTTATTCTGTCCATTAACACTTTTATACACTGATCTTTGCAGTAGTATCAGTGTCATCATATATCAGGTCTGTGTATAGCGTGTTAGCGCATTAGCATCATGAATTCAGAAGGTAAACCAGTAAAAATGCACATTTTCAGCTGCATATGTATTACTTTAAATTATCATAGAGTGGTTAAGAAAGCATCTTTTACTAATCTAATGTGAATTCTACTCACAGAATGAGGCATAACGTCATTGATAACACATTTTAATGTCACATTAGTTAAGGTTTTAATGAGCCGCAGCGGTGTGGAGGGTGTCTGAATGTTCACAAACAATATACTGTTGCTCGGTTGTTTCAAACTTCTTTTTATCCCTAAATGAAGAATAACTTATCCATAAGTACATCAAGCCATGAAGTAGAAGAAGAACCTTCATTGATTAAAACCCTAATTAAGATGAAGTTGAAATTGAATATGTTTAACATGCTCACGTTTCTCTGAGATGGAGGTGCGCACATCTAGGTTGGAGGTTTTGTTCTTGATGTTCTGAGCTAGTGTGATGATGTCCTCCAGTTGAGGATGTCTCTGCTCTAGATCACCTTTAGTCACCTACACACAAAATTATAGTGATAGAATGAGCAGCAGAATAGCAATTAGTATGAAACAGAGTGAGAGAAGTTCAATACAGGATTTGGCTATCTGAACAATCAAGTGGCCCTGGAGGAAGAACAACTTCTCTCTGTGTTGTTATCCAATCACACAAACACATACATATCAAGTCAACTTTAACTAAAACATACTAAAGACAAACACACTCCCAGGTGGAAGCACATTCTCTCCTTTACTCCCACACACTCTTGTTCTGACCTGAAGGCGGCCGATGGTGGTGTGGATCTCATCTTTGTCTCCCACAGTGACAATATTGGACTTGAGCATCTGGTGAATAAGCAGGAGCCAGTCGGCCAGCTCTGTGGCTGTCTGGTTGAGATCGGTCGGGCCCACCATCTCTGAAGTGTGATGTCGCTCTTCACTCATCAGGCTGACCGTGTGAACTGCAGAGGGCGCACTCACTATGACACACAAAGCCATTAACTGAGGTGTGAATTTACAGCAGTTGAGTTACTTTCATATGCAATATTTCATTTATGGAAAATAGTTTTATAAACAGGTGTTATAATAATTCTTAGTGAACATAATGTGTCCCTTTCACCTGTCTATACTAAACTAACCTGTAAATTGCTGCTGGGTGACTTGTTGTGTCCATGGTGACAGAGACTGTTGTGGTGTCTCCTTCAATTTCATGTCCAGAACCTTCCAATCTACTGCAAGCTGTTCAATTTGACTCTATAAACAAACAAAAACACACAAATAAATAAGATTCTGATGTACTCTCTCTTCTCCTTATGTAAAGTACAAAAAAGTGACTTGACAAAACCACTTAAAGTGTTGAGTCATGTGTTCAGTAATCTGTAAAGTTTTTGACTGAAACCTTTTCCTGTGGTAACAGCAGCTGTTTCCTCTGGAGCTCGATGGAATAGGACAACAACTCCTCCAACTCTCGCTTCTGCTCTTGCATGGACATCTCCAGAACCTACACGCGCACACACACACACACACACAGGTCAGACATATCTCACTGGAGACAATTGCTGTGTCCAAATATCCATACATCCCTACAATATAGTAAACCAAAAACAGTATGCCAGTGGAGTAGTATGTCCGAATCCCCAGTATTCATATGCAGCAGTAAGCGAGAAGTATACGGATGACCCAATAATTCCGGTGAGATTCTGAAGTGCGAATCTACTGGAAAATGAATAAGTTAAGATCTTTGTCCCCATGTGCACTTGCAAACTGTAGTGTCTTTATTATAGCAGTTTTGGAGTAGTGGCTTCTTCCTTCCTGAGCAGCCTTTCGGATTATGTTAATATAGGACTTGTTTTACTGTGGATATAGATACTTGTCTACCTGTTTCCTCCAGCATCTTCACAAGGTGCTTTGCTGTTGTTCTGGGATTGATTTGCACTTTTTGCTCTAAACTACTTTAATCTCTGAGAGACAGAATGCGTCTCCTTCCTGAATGGTATGATGGCTATGTTTTCCCATGGTGTTTATAATTGCACACTATTGTTTGTACAGATGAACGTGGTACCTTTTTGCGTTTGGAAATTGCTTCCAAGGATTCTGGAGGTCCACAATTGTTATTTTATTTTAAATGGTATAAAAATGCCCCTGAAAATCAATTCAGTGGTGGAAAATAGTCAAGAAATGTATGCGTGTATAACACTTTTCATGTTTTAAAAGTCCTTAATGAACAGTTTCCTTTAAAACGTCATTGAAAATCATGCCTTAAAATTGTTTGTATTTAGGCCCCCGGTGAACAAGCCAAAGGTGGCTGTGTAAATATACTGTACTGTTCAACAGTTTCAGGCACTTGTGAAAAATGTTGCATAGTGAGGATGTCTTCAAAAATAATGTCATAAATAGTTTCATGTATCACTTAATGTCATACAAAGTCCAGTAAACATAAAAAGCTAAATAAATATTCAGTGTCACCTTATTTGCCTTTAAAACAGCACCAATTCTCGTAGGTACACCTGGACACAGTTTTTCTTGATTGTTTTAAGATAAGATGTTCAAGCTTCTTGGAGAATTAACACAGTTCCTCTGTCTATGTATGTGTATATATATATATATATATATATATATATATATATATATATATATATATATATATATATATATATATATATATATACACTCACCTAAAGGATTATTAGGAACACCATACTAATACTGTGTTTGACCCCCTTTCGCCTTCAGAACTGCCTTAATTCTACGTGGCATTGATTCAACAAGGTGCTGAAAGCATTCTTTAGAAATGTTGGCCCATATTGATAGGATAGCATCTTGCAGTTGATGGAGATTTGTGGGATGCACATCCAGGGCAGGAAGCTCCCGTTCCACCATATCCCAAAGATGCTCTATTGGGTTGAGATCTGGTGACTGTGGGGGCCATTTTAGTACAGTGAACTCATTGTCATGTTCAAGAAACCAATTTGAAATGATTCGAGCTTTGTGACATGGTGCATTATCCTGCTGGAAGTAGCCATCAGAGGATGGGTACATGGTGGCCATAAAGGGATGGACATGGTCAGAAACAATGCTCAGGTAGGCCGTGGCATTTAAACGATGCCCAATTGGCACTAAGGGGCCTACAGTGTGCCAAGAAAACATCCCCCACACCATTACACCACCACCACCAGCCAAATTGAACAGGTGTTCCTAATAATCCTTTAGGTGAGTGTATATATATATATATTACACACACACACACACACACACACAAACACACACACACACATTTCATTTTTTCTCTCTCTAATATTTCCTTTCATAATATCCTTTCTAATATTCTCTGTTTCACGACGACATGCAACAATCACTATTACTGCATGATAATCAAGTGGAACAACACAAGTAAACACAAAGAAAGAGCGGAAAAAACGGTGTGCTGTTTCTTCCAGGAGAGGTTGAATAATTTTTTTCTCCCCAATTTGGAATGCCCAATTTCCAGTGCAATCCGGTCCTTGTGGTGGCGTAGTAACTCGCCTCAATCTGGGTGGAGGACGAACCTCAGTTGCCTCTGCATCTGAGACAGGCAATCCGCACATCTTATCACGTGGCTTGTTGAGCACATAGACATAGCGTGTGTGGAGGCTTCACACTATTCTCTGCGGCATCCACGCACAACTCACAACGCACCCCACCGAGAGCGAACCACATTATAGTGACCATGAGCGGGTTACCTCATGTGACTCTACCCTCCCAAGCAACTGGGCCAATTTGGTTGCTTAGGAGACCTGGCTGGAGTCACTCAGCACACCCTGGATTCAAACTTTTTAATAAAATAAAAAGTTCATTTCAGACACTGTCCAGGGCTAGTTTCAGTCTCAATTTGACTGACCTGTGCCTCAGCTGGTGTGAGTTCACTCAGTGACTGGCTGGAGATATAAACCCAGTCACCCAGTCTGTTCATGCGATCCTGAAACTGCCCGTATGATGTCAGCCTGCTCTCGTCCTGGACTGGTGTGTGTGTCTGCAGACGCCCCTCCACCTCACGCACTTTATCCAGCAACTCACGGCTCATCTGCACACACACAATACAATTACAATTCATAACACTTTAACAAGTGTTCATTCTGATGGTCATTCACATAATGCAGTAATGGGACTGACAGACAATCAGACAGACAGAAGACATGTATAATATAGAGAGATATATAAGACGACATATAAATATAGTGGATGGAATGTGTGATATGGAGGTGGTTTCATACATTACTCCAGCCGATGTTTATCTGGCGTAGTTTATTCACATGAGTGTCTTTGTCTTTGGAACTTAGACTGGAGTTTGACAAGATCTGAAAGCCAGCCTTATTCAGCCATGATAACATCTCATTTTGACCATCCATTTCCTCTGTCAGAACCTGAGAGAGAGAGAGAGAGAGAGAGAGAGAGACTGAGCTGAAGCGTGTGGTAACTCAGTTTGGTGTTTAAAACATTCACCACTAAATGCACTTCACTACATAAAAAGTATTGAGTTTTTCTTTTCTTTTTTAGCAAAATAGTGTGGCTTTACCAAAGTGCTACATTCCTGTCTTTAATGAGCAGATGCAATAATATAACATACCCTTCTAGAATGTCTCTCTCAAGTAGCATTGAAAGGTTAGATGCATGAGAATTGGTTTATTTGGCTGATTTACTGATTCACTCGAGTCATCCTTCATAGTTATGCAGTCGTTCAATAGTGCTCCCAGAAGTCTCTATGTGGCATTCAACATCATCTTTGTTTTGTAGCCAATAAACGTACAATTTTAATACTGCTGCTTAACAAGGTTTTTAATTCAGTTACATGAATTAGGATGGTTTCTAGTTGTATTAGAGTAGATGTCTGATGCTTCTCATTAATTGAGATCCTTATTGTTTTGGTACCAGATAAATCCTGCTATTTTATTGTTTTGACAAATTATGTATTCAGTTACAGAATCAATATACTGTATATACAGTATATATATCGGCTCGGGTGGTGCAGCTGAAAGACCGGTTGATATGTAATCTGTTTGCCTATCATCTTGCGTAATCTTTTTGTCTAAATATTAAATTGCAAGAGTTTTCTCTCTGAAACCCTCCTCCTCTCCTGTACCAACGGTCTAGATCTTGTGTCTTATGACCTGCTCATAGCATGTCTTTTGCATTTCAAATTGTGCAGCAGATCTCAATCAATAATGATGATGAGGGCTCAATGCAAGTGAGTTTTAGGTCAGATGACAGAAATGTCACATGCCAAATCATGGCAGTGCTGAAAATACCGTCAGGGCGAGTTCAAATCCGAGCTTATGGCCTGGCCATCAGAAAAAGAGCACTGGGGTAGTTTGTAGCTTGTATGTAGTGTGACTGTGTGTCAGACCTTGAGCTCTCTGAGGTTACTGTCAGTAGCAGAGACCGGTAATGCTGCCACGGCAATCTCCGTCTGATCCACCCACTGAGCCAGATCAGCAGAACGCTGAATGACATCCATAACAGCTGGATCATCACCCATCAACCTACACAAAACACATAATGACCAAATCAAAAGTCTGGAATTCAAAATATAATTTAACCTGGTGGAAAACAAAAAGTATAAGTATTTTGAAAAAATAAACAAAACAAAGAAATGCTATGTTGTAAAACTGAGAAGATATATTTAAGATTCTGAACTATTTCTAAGTCAATCACTCATTAATGTAAGAAAGTCTGTGGCATTGCCAATGATTACTAGGATCCTTGCTTCCATTGAAGCACACAAGATGTTCTCTAAAGCAAAAAGAAATGCTAAAATGCATAACAGAACCATTTTCATAAATGGCATTAGAGTACATATGGATCAGTGAATTTGCTAGAAGGTCTGATGTGAGAGTTGTTGTCGTCATGGTAACCTGTGCTGGCGGTCAGACACTTGTCTCTGGACGTGTGTCCAGCGGTGTCTCAGTGTATCCAGTTTCTCCTGTAGTACAGCACCAACAGGAGACGAGAGCTGACTGATGATGTGTTCTTCAGACCGGCTCAAAGCCACCAAAACAGACTGATGAGACGCCAAACCCTCTTCCAGATCCTACACACACAAAAAAAAAATACAGCTTTCTGTAAGAGGACATATCAGAGACTTCTACTATTTGCATTTAAAGCTGATTATAATTACTAAACTTTAAACCGAACACTAAAACTAAGAGAGGTTTTGTCAGATTTAGCTCACTTTTGGTGACAATGTACCTAACCGTTAACTGGTGGGGACTTTCCACTGACTTCTATCCCACTGGCTTCACTTTTATCCTGTTAATTATATTTTGTCCTGTAAACCTAAAACTAACCCTCATACAAACCTTTCTGCATGTTGACATTTCTATAAAGACTTTATTTAGCATGTTAATGCAGCCATTTTCCAAATAGGAACCATTGGCTACTCCATATAATTAGGGCTGGATGATATGGCTACAGAAATGATTAATTATTATTTTTGTTTAGAGTATTATACTTGTTGTATACAATATATGGTCCCATTTTATATTAGGTGTATTTAACTACTTACATTACAATACATATAATACAATGCATTTATTGTGTAACTGCATGTTCTGCAAAATGTACATTTACTGCTACTAAGGTTGAGGTATGCATAGGTTATAGGGGGTTTAGATTAGGGTTAGGAGTAAGGCTTAGTGTATGGTTAGGTTTAGGAGTAGGGGTTAGGGTCTAGGGTAAGGTTAGGAGTAGAGGGGAGGGTTTAAGGTAAGGGTTGGGTTAGGTTTAGGGGTAAGGCTAACAGTGTTACTACAGATGTAATTAAATGCAGGTACTTTAAATTCAAGTACAATGCAACAACGCAAATATACATAATAAGTACATTGTATCAAATGCTTAAAGGTCCTGTAAGGGATTTCATACGTTCTAATTCCAGGAATCTGAGCCATTGAAAACTCAGAACTCTAAAGATACCAAAATTAACTTTATTGCGAGCAGAAACAGTTGTTAAAAAACAACAGCAGCAACATAGCACCCTCAACTGACAGCTGTTATGAACAGCATGGCATAAAAACACATTATGGCTCAATTCGCTGCAACTACAATACTATGAGATGCACCGTAGAAGAATCCTGCCACTAAGTGATTACAGGTTTTACAATCCTTGTCGGAACACTAGGGCCTCACAATGTAGGCAAAACTTGCAACACACAGACACACACAAACACATATATATATACACATACATACATACATACACACATATATATATATATATATATATATATATATATATATATATATATATATATATATATATATATATATACACATATATATATATACACGTATATACACACACACACACTTGTGTATATATGTGTGTGATTGTGTATTTTTCCCCCCTTTGATGCTTGCCGTAGAATGCGCATGTTCATATGTGTCTTTAAACATGTAAAGGATTTGTGTTCAATGAAAACAGACTGTTGAGCCTATGCTTTTTGATTTTATTGCTATTTATAATTTTAGTGTAGGAGAACCCCAGGAAAAACGCTTGGAGACAGAGTCACTATGGGTTACAATCAGTGTTTGTGATGATATGTAGCTGATCGCAAATTAAAATGTTCAGATCATCATCATGGCTGCATCCAAAACCAGGAAAATGCTGCCTTCGGAAGCTGTATACAAGGTAGGAAGGGGCCAAGGCACGTCCAGATACAATGTTCATGTAACATCCTGTCTACTGAAATACCTTCATCTGATCGATTTTTTCTGATCGAAAAGCAGTATAGATTAATCCTTTGCTGCCTATCAAATCCCACAATCCTGTTTGTGGAGATCCACAGCAGTTGAACTGAAGAAAGAAAATGGCGGCAAAAGAGGCAGTTGATAGCAATAAAGTAGTATTATATATTATTTTAAATATATGCTTGGTTATCGCCAAAACAATATTAATATTGTTCTAGATTAATAGTCCATTGTGCTTCAGTTGGACTGAGTGAATGCTGGTATCCTATCAACGATGTGACGTAGTGCTACCTCAGAAGCCTGTCCGAAGCCAGTTTCCAGAGGTACCTTTGTACGCAAACGCTGTCTGTTAAGTCATTGACCGATAGGTCAGCGAGGCAACAATTGCAGTCGATTGTCAGCACTTTAGTAAAAGTAGAAGCTCATTGGTCACTTGACGAGAACACAAGACCCTGCCCCGAGCAATGTTTTTGAACCATGTTGATGTGCTTTCCCAGGTCCTGGAACCATTAACTAAGCAGGAGTCCCGGTGGCCAAGGGACTAATGACATCCTGCTGGCAGATGTTAATGCATGCTCCGTCTCTCGGCTACTGACCAACAATTATGTAAACTAAGCTTATTCCTTGAAAATCACTGGCTTGAAACATGAAATTGATAAACAGAATGTTTCCACTTCTCTTCATATGTAAATGAAGGCAGGAAATTAGAATTACCTTAATTTGTATTCGAAAACAATTTGACATTCGACACACTCTCTTTAAGCACTTACAGAGAAAAAGAGACACTACACACATCACAGCTAAAAGCAATTAAACACAAACACAACCCCTCAAATGCTCTCATACACCCCATTGACCCAGACACGCATTTAATTGTTTGAATTTTTCAACAGTGAATTGATTGAGGTGAAAGAGGCCACTGTGTCTGTAAAAACACTAATTTCAAACATCAAACACAATGAGAGAATTAATGAAACATACATTTTTTCCAGGCAAGCTAATTTTGTTTATGTAAGGCATAAAAATGTGGTGGGAGGGAGGATGGATGGATGGATGGATGGATGGATGGATGGATGGATGGATGGATGGATGGATGGATGGATGGATGGATGGATGGATGGATGGATGGATGGATGGATGGATGGATGGATGGATGGATGGATGGATGGATGGATGGAGACACTACAGATGGATGGATGTGTGCTATATTCCATCACGTTCATTACGATCGCAAAATTCTGGCTTGTTAATAAATCCAAGAATATTAAAATCCACAAAAGGAGGTAGATCCTTTTCATACTTGGCTCATAAACTATGGAATAGTCTCCCTAGCACTGTTTGGAATGCAGACACACTCCCTCAGTTTAAGTCTAGACTAAAGACTCATCTATTTAGCCTGGCATACACCATGCTTATCATTCAACCCACAATTAGGTTGTTTTAGTAAGGTCTGCTGGAACCAGAAACATCCATCATGATCTATAATTCTGCATAAAATGTAATGGCATCTATGCTAACATTATTCTATTTGTTTCCATGTCTCAACCTCGGGAATCATATCCCAAGGTTACCAGAGCCAGCCAGATCCAGCTCCGTCCCTGCTTGGTGTCAGAATCAACTGCTACGTGCCGCTGAGATATGGCGACAAATTGCAGCCAGTGCTAGCAAGACATCACTTCAGTCTTTTCACTTCAGAGGATGAACTGATGCCAACTCCATCTGTAAGATATTGGATACTTTATATGCCATTGCCTGAACCTTGTATTTAGGATGGACCCCACTGAACCTCACCGATATGACCTGCCGCTTGATCTGCGATGCACCTCACTGATCTCTGCCTGCATCACCTGTCTATTGATGGACTACACACTTGAAATGGAATACATAGACAAACAATTGCCAACAAAAGCCTTCATCAGCCAATTAACAAGGACAATTGCATCAATGTAAACTTCTGCAGTTAATCCAGGATGGACTTCAAAAGAAAATCTTAGTTCATAAAAATATATATTTTATTTATAATTTTTAAAACACTGGACCTTAACACTTGCTTAATATACAAATTTAAAATCATGACTTGCACTGCACACAAATAAGTAATATTGGCATTATATTCATGATGTTAGTCAGAGGGGAACTGGCCCCTACAGTGAGTCTGGTTTCTCTCAAGGTTATTTTTCTCCATTAAACAACATCTTGTGGAGTTTTGTGTTCCTTGCCATAGTCAACTTCAGATTGCTCACAGGGGTTATAAATACAGTTATTATTTAATTATTTAATTTCTATACACATTTTACAATCATATTTAATCAAAATACACAATGATCACTTTAAGACTTTATAGATATTACAGTTTAATTTTTTGTTTTTGTTGATGCATGATTTCCTGTAAAGCTGCTTTGAAATTGTGTTGTGAAAAGTGCTATATAAATAAAAATTATGACTTAATCAGATCAACATAATTATCACCGATCTGACAGAATGCTCTCCATTAACATTCACGGTTATTGACTGTGATATTTTCACTAGTTATTATGCAATTCCTGCTCACAGTATGACATACTGACACAGTTCACATTGCACATAGGTTAGCATTCCTCATTACGGCATTTATACACCAATCAGCCACAGCATTATAACCACCTACCCATTATTGTGTAGGTCATCCTGAGATGCTATTCTTCTCAACACAATTGTACAGAGCAGTTATCCAAGTTACCGTCGACTTTGTCAGTTCAAACCAGTCTGGACATTCTCTGTTGACCTCTCTTATCAACAAGGAGTTTCCATTCGCAGAACTGCTGCTCACTGGATGTTTTTTTGTTTTTGGCACCATTCGGAGTAAATTCTAAAGACTGTTGTATGTGAAAACCCCAGGAGATCAGCAGTTACAGAAATACTCAAACCAGCCCATCTGGCACCAACAAACATCCATGCGATTATATAATCAGTGAATCATGTTGTAGCAGTGCATAAAATCATGCAGATACAGGTCAGGGGCTTCAATTAATGTTCACATCAACCATCAGAATTTAGGTAATAATTCTATTCAGAGATGTGGGTTGGCGCAGTTTTGGTGGCATGAGGGAGACCTACACAATATTAGGCAGGTGGTTTTAATGTTATGATTGATCGGTGTATGATGAAATTTAAATGTATTCATTCAACCAGTAGAAATTTGTTGACCACGACCATTTTCAAGTATTGTTTTTTTTTTTTTTTTTTGGTTTTGCATTGTAAAGAGTATACAAATCACTTTATATTAAGAGAAAAAAAACTAGCTTGTTAAAAAAAAAAAAAAAAAAAAAAAAAACCTGTTTATCCTTTAAGGTGTGGAACTGTCCCTCTGCTAAGCCCTGCCCCCATTAGTTACTGTTGCTAATGCTGTAAATCTTTCATACAAGCTTGTTACTGAATTGTTGCAATTGTTGTAGAGGTGACATGATTGAAGGGACGACCTCAGGAATTATTAAATAACATCTGTATTAACTGCATTTATATAATAATAATATCTAGCTTCCAAAAAGGTCTCTAGTATCTCATGCAAGGCTACATCAAAAAGCCACATTGGTAAAGAATTGCATGATGCAGGGATTTAAATAAGAATCAAAGCAAACACTTATGTTCTACTCCAAAGAGAGAAGTCAAATGTTTTGGTTTTGATATATCGTTATTGATCGGCATGTTATTTCATCTATATATCTTTGAGGCATCTATTAAAATTAGCCGAGATTTAAATTAGAAGCATAATGTGTGTGCTTTCCAATTCACTCAGTTGGCTTCTGTTTAACAGTCTGGCGTAATAGCACTGGGAGACCAGAAGAGGGTGATATACCATTTACTGAAGGCGGTCAAGAAAGGCACAGGTATAACACACAGGACAAGCTAATCTGGCACAGCAGATGGCAATTCAAAGTTACTTCTTCAAGAATGAACAAAGTGATGTTGATGTGTTTGCAGGTTAGTGGATGAAACTGGACGATTGGAAATGGTGACGTTTATTATGCAATTTATCTGTATGTGGCCATGAATAGGTATTTTATTCAAGCTGTCAAACCACAAAATGTCATACTGAAAATACATTGTGTTGCAGTCATGATCTCAGTGGGTCTGTCTGTTTTTTCCTTTCTGTCTGTGTTTTTGTCTCCTGCTTGTGTTTACCTCTGCCTCGTGGCTGGTGTGGTTATAGTTTCAATGGAAAAGCTAATTAGCACCAATCATGAGGTAATCACTCTCACCTGTGTGTTATAAATAAAACTCTGTTCACATTTCCCTCAGCATTTGAGACCTTCTCTATTAAACGGACCCTGACAGAACAATCTGGCCAAACATGGACTCAGCAGAGGGAGCCAGATTCCACACAGCCATCTCCCAACAAGGTGCCCTCCTCTGTCATCAGCCACAGATCTCTGCCTCGAATCAATCAATCAGGGACATGGCTGGGCAGATAGCCGAGTTAACCGTGCTGTCCAACAGCTTCAGCTCTCTCCCAACACTGGTCTCACTACCACCGAAGCCTCAGCAGCTCCAACACCGGTGAAATCTAGCATCCTACTCTATTGAGCATAATTCCAGTCGATCATTCCTGTCTCAATATTCCTTGGTGTTTGCTCTTCAACCGTCATCGTTTCCATCTGAGGAGTCAAAGGTGGCCTATGTCATCACCCTTCTTGTCGGAAGAGCTCGAGAGTGGGGAACCTCTCAGATCTCCATTAAGAAGACATATCAGTCTCCGATTTCTCTATTGAATTCCACACCCTTGCCGCTTCTTGTAGCTGGAACGAGAAAGCTCAGTGGGACCGGATTCTTCATGGGCTCTCTGATGAAATCTATGCTCTTGAGCTCCCTGCCAGTTTTGATGCTCTGGTCGACCCTAGCCATACGAGTGGATAATCACCTTGCCATGTGGAAATGTTGCCACACTGTCTTCCCTCTTCATGAGCGATCTCCAGTTATGGTTTAATTGCCCACTCCGGATGCATCGCCTGAACTCACATCAGGGGAGGAGCCCATGCAGATTGGGAGAGCTCGGCTATCACCCAAAGAACAATGTCACTGCCTGGTCAACGGCTTATGTCTCTACAGCAGACGACCGGGGAACACTGCCGCAACCTGTCTGGTAAAAGAGGCTGCTCGCAATTAGGAAGGGGGTTAATGGTGAGTGTTACTCCTATTGATAAATCCCATGGACTATGGACTCTCCTCCCACACAGGCTTAAGTGTGGTAATATCAGTCATCGTATCTCCGCTCTCACTGAATCTGGAGCTGAGGGAAATTTTACGCACAGCAACATCATCAACCAATGGGCCTTTCCCTGTTTTCCTTTAAAAGACCCCATCTCTGCCAGCACACTATGTGGATCCCCTTTCACCAAAGTCACTCACATCACTGCCCCTCTCATTCTCACTATCTCTGGGAACCACATTGAAGAGATAAATTTTTACATCATGCATTCTCCCTCTGGTCCAGTGGAGCTTGGACACCTGTGGCTGGTTCTGCATAATCCACATTTAAAACAGGTGTGAGTGTTCAGTACTGTCTTTGAGTAATTTTCGTCAGTCACAATGTCTTGGTTCCGCTCTCTCCCCTGTTTTATCTTGTTCTGTGTTGCAGGAGGAGCCAATGGATTTCACCAGGGTACCCAAGGTCTATCACAACCTGAGGGCAGTGTTTATAAAGCCTTGAGCTGCATCTCTGCCTCCGCATCACCTGTATGAATGTGCGATTGATCTCCTGCCCGGTACTTCTCTGTCTTGGGGACATCTTTATTTGCTCTCTGCACCAGAGAGGGAGGCCATGGAGAAGTATATCGGCGATTCTCTGGTAGCTGGTATTATCCTTCACACTTGGGGAAGACAGACGGTTCCTTGTGTCCCTTGTCGTCTTCAGCCTTCAAACTCTTGCAGGGAGCGTCTGTCTTTACGAAGATGGACCCTTCGCAATGCTTACCACCTTGTCCAGATCAGGGAGGGGACGAATGGAAAACAACATTTAACACCCCAACAGGGAAATTTGAGTATGTAGTCATGCCCTTCTGCCTTTCCAGAGCCCCGGTGGTCTTCCAGGCACTCGTTAATGATCAGAGACATGGTTTTGTTTTTGTTTATCTTGATGACATTCTGATCTTCTACTAGAATTGTCAGGACCATGTCCAGCACGTCAGGAGAGTGCTTCAGCAACTGTTAGAGAATCGCCTGTTTGTCAAGGCGAAGTGCGAGTTTCACGTCTGGTCAGTTCCATTCCTGGGGTTAATTATCTCATCTGGCGACATTCGGATGGACCTAGCCAAGTAAAAGTGGTTGCAGATTGGCCAACCCCAATCTTGTTAAGCGGTCCAAAGATTTCTGGGGTTTGCCAATGTTTTCCGGCGGTTCATCTGAAATTTTGCCAGATCACCACACATTTGACGAATTTAACCTCAACCAAGACACATTTCTTTTGGTCTCCGCGGGCTTCATTTCAAAAACTTAAGGGCTGCTTTGTTTCAGCTCCTATTCTCGTTAACCATGACCCATCTCGTCAGATCGTGGTGGAGGTAGACACATCGGAGGTGGGGGTAGGGGCCATTTTGTCCCAGAGATCTCAGTTGGATGAGAAAATGCACCTCTGCACATTCTTTTCTCACTGTCTGTCCCCAGCGGAATGGAATTCCAACATCGAGAATAGAGAGTTACTTGATGTCAGGTTGGAGTTGGGGGAATGGCGCCAATGGTTGGAGGGTTTGGGGGTCCCTTTTGTTGTTTGAACTGATCGCAAGAACCTTGAATACATCCATACCGTGAAATGTCGTAATTCCAGGCAGGCTCACTGGGCACTTTTCTTTGGCAGGTTTGATTTTAATATCTCGTATTGCCCCGGTTATAAGAACATTAAGCCAGAAGCCTTATCTCGCTCTTTTGAAACTGAGCAACTCAACCTCCCAGATACCTATACTCCACCTGACAGGGTGGTGGTGTAGGAGATTGAGTCCAGAGACCACTTGGCTTTGCGCAATGTCACTATTCCCGTGAAGTGCCCTAGGAGTGCTGTTTTGTCGGTTCACGTTACCCTCTGCATTTGAGTCCTCCTCAGTTAAACGCACCCTGAAAGTCGGCTGTATGAAAGATACATATAAAAATATATCATACAGCGATGGCTGGATTAAATAACCTTTGATAATGATTTGGGTCAAATTTAATGGACAACTTGGAACTCTGCGACTTCAGAATTTTGACACTGAGCTTTGGGCGGTGTGCGTACCTTCATAGAAAATATTTGTTTCTAAATTTAGAAAGCACAATGTGATCCTACAGATGCTGTGCGCAACCTGCTTTAACTAACCATGAGGCTCACACTTTACCGCATGAGGCTCACACTTTATTAATGCGTTAATTCAGTGCGAATAATTTGACTAAAAATAATGCATAAAAAAAAATTAACGCCATTAACTTCAGCTGTGTGGCAATGCGCAGTTTATACAGTGAAGAAAAACACCCTTGAGCAGCGTTCTTGCGTTCAAAACACTTGGAGCACAAATCCGAACTAAGGGATCTCAATATGTGATCCAAGTATTAAACTATATTTAAATTGACACAGTGACCTAAAAATTTTGTTTATGACGCAACGCATCCAAGACGCTGCACAAGCATGTCTGACGCAGGTGTACATTGACGGTCCTAAAACAAGTCCTCATAATAAATCTCCAACTGATTGACAAATTCACTTGTGAAATGGATTGCTGTGAACTGTACGCCAATGATTGACTTATGATCAATAATATTGCAGTAAATAATACATTGTATTCTAAAGCCACTTTTTTGTATTTTCTTATTAATAATCTTCTGCCACAAGAATGTAATGCATTTTAATTATCTAAATATATATATATATATATATATATATATATATATATATATATATATATATATATAATATTTTTAAATATTTAAAGATAACTATGTGTAATTATTTCATCATTATATACTGAATTATTGTTATATGATGGGCTTTCTCAGCAAATATTTGTATATGCGATTAAGCGGGACACCATGTAATTAATTACATTAATTTTTTTTTTATTGATTGACAGCCCAATATATATTTATATATATATTTTATATATATATATATATATATATATATATATATATATATATAAAAATCATCAAGAAAATATTATGATTATTAATGTGTGAAAAAGGCAAGCCTACAATTTGATAGTGATTCTTTTTTTATTCTTATTATGCACTTTTTATTTGTTTCACTGTAATCAATGTATTACAATGTATTAAATTTGTATTACTTATTCCATAGTTTGTTTTTTAATCACTTTCCCATAAAAATGTATATTGAGTGATTAATTTCAATATTAGTATATCATATATGTTGCAACAACCCTTATTTAGGGAACATTGTGACAGAGAACATTTCTATTGGGTTTGAACTTTTATGTTTGTCAGCCCTGATCTTTTCTCAATAGGCCACACCACCCATAGACTCACCCTACATATTCGCTGTGTCCGAATAGCCATACTTCTCTGCACAAAACCAGGAATTCTGGGCCCCCTGGCTGTATATTGGTCTAGGCCCTTTTCATATTTAAAAAAATACAGGTTAAACATTTTTGTGGGCCCTCCTGGACCTGTGGGCCGCAAGAATTGTTAACACCTTTCACCTTATTAGCTACAGCTCTGCCCAAAACAGTATGCCAATGGAGTATTATGTCAAATCCACAGTACAAATGAAGCAGTAGGCAAGAAATACCCAGATGACCAACTATTTTCAGCAAGATTCTGAAGTGTAGGTCGACTTAACAATCCCATAATCCCTTGAGAGCTGAGGTGACGTCATGTTCAAAAACTGGATTTAAAGAGCAGTAGTGAAACACAAATCGGACTGCTCTTCTCAACCTTAAGTGCTATATACGGTATACCAAGATAATTGTTCCTAATGCTTAACTGGTGCTTGTTTAACAAAACCAAAGCAGATAGTTTTCGCGGTTGGTTTTATTACGACATATCTTCATGTCACGGGTCAATACCCACGTACTCGGATAAAGTATGTCCAAAATCTATTCTTACTACTGCATGCATACCTAAAAGAACGTACTGTTTTGCCGGCATATAAGTGCATCCTTCATCAAATACAGTACACGCGTTGACAGTATGTGGTCTCAGATGCTAAATTTGTGTCATAGCAGCTCAACAGATTTTTCTGCTGCTGCCATCTATCTGAGAACCCTGACTCTGTCACTGACCTGTTGCTGTGCACGGGTCCGTTCCAGGTCCAGTTCTCCTTCCGGTCTGATTCCGTCCGCCAGGATCTGTTCCGTCTCACTCAGCCACTGTGAAAGACCGTTCATGTCACAGTGAAACTGCCTCCACTCATCCACAGCTCGATCAAAACACCTGCGCGCGCACACACACACACACACACACACACGTCAGAACAGAACACATAATCAAGATATCCTCTGACTAAGCAGAACAGATCTGAGTGTTAATTTCAAACCATTTATTTCCTTTCATCTCTTTCTGAAACAACATGTTTAGCATGTTGCCACAAGAGATGTGCTGATACTACTCGCTGGTAATTCTGTCAGACACTTAGCACCCTCAAGCACCATGTATCAGCATCAAAATTTCATTTCCTTCAGTACAAGCACAAAAGCCTGACTAAGCTCAACTAAATGCAAACTAAAGATCACTACTTTCTGATTCTACCACAGAGATTACAACTTTGGACTGGCCTGCCCTGTCCCAACAGATCACTATGTGAAACAGAGTACAGCTCACGGCCCATTCACACATGATGTGGTCTTGCGCTCAAAAACAGTTATACTCAGTGAAGTGGACTGGATAAAATACAGAGGTTTTGTGAGACACCATAGCTGTCAAAGACATCCATCTAGTGCATTTTTATGTATACAAATAATAAATTGCATGTCAAGAACCAACATAAACCAAGCAGGATATTCATGCTGGTGTTTCCAGAAGGGAACTCTGTCACCGAACAGCAGATATTCCACTCTTGAGCTAAATGGTATTTGGTATTTTCTATTAAAAATACTTTCTATTAAGTTTAAAAATAAATTAATTTATCCCTGCAAAAAATACAATTGTTTCTGTTCACTTGATTTCGATCCATCTTTAACTCACAAAATCCGAACTCTCTTTTCTTAACAGAGCTGCGTCTCACCGATCTCAGAATTGGGCGCTCCAAATTGGGGAGGAAAAAGGGGAATTTATTTATATATATATATATATATATATATATATATATATATATATATATATATATATATATATATATATATAAATAAAATAATAAAAATACAAAAATCAAGTGTCATTTAGATTAAAGATAGCTCGACAAGCACACATTAAAGCAAAAAATAAATAATATACTTTTTTTTTTTTTAAATATATCACTCATGATCTGTTCAAAATGAAGACAAAAAGAATCTGGACACTTTCTGGTTGTCAAACGTTAGTGAAACATGTCCATAGTTAATATGATTTAACTTAACTTTTTTTTTTTTTTTTGCCATTTTTAGTGTGCCTTTTTACAATTTTTGGAATTGTGGGAAAACATAGACTGTTGTGTAAATGTCTCACCCTTTTCTCTGGCTGTACATGCGGTTGACTCTATCCCACTCGGAGTTCAGTTGTGTCAGGGCATCAGATAGCTGGGCCATTTCTTGTCTGGAAGCTTCAGGAATCACGTCAGGTTGACGCTCATTAATCACCTCAACCTGCTCGCCCAGTCGCTCCAAACTCTCCTTTATACTCTAGAAATAAAGATACAGAAAAGTTCATACAAAACTTGCAATGCCCACTCAATGGCTGTCAATTGATTCAATTAAATAGCATTTAATAAAATGTAATCGAATTAATTACATGGTATGCCAATTAATTAATCAATTAAATTGCAATTAATCACACATCAATATTTTCCAAATTAGGCCCCAAAATAAAAATAATTCAATACATAATAAAGTAATTATACTCGATGGAATAAATATAATAATAAAAATAATTCAATACATAATAAAGTAATTATACTCGATGGAATAAATATAATAATAAAAATAATTCAATACATAATAAAGTAATTATGCTCGATGAATAAATATAATAATAAAGATAATTCAATACATAATAAAGTAATTATACTCGATGAATAAATATAATAATAAAAATAATTCAATACATAATAAAGTAATTATACTCGATGGAATAAATATAATAATAAAAATAATTCAATACATAATAAAGTAATTATGCTCGATGAATAAATATAATAATAAAGATAATTCAATACATAATAAAGTAATTATACTCGATGAATAAATATAATAATAAAGATAATTCAATACATAATAAAGTAATTATACTCGATGGAATAAATATAATAATAATGATAATTCAATACATAATAAAGTAATTATACTCGATGGAATAAATATAATAATAAAGATAATTCAATACATAATAAAGTAATTATACTCGATGAATAAATATAATAATAAAGATAATTCAATACATAAAAGTAATTATACTCGATGGAATAAATATAATAATAAAGATAATTCAATACATAATAAAGTAATTATACTCGATGAATAAATATAATAATAAAGATAATTCAATACATAATAAAGTAATTATGCTCGATTAATAAATATAATAATAAAGATAATTCAATACATAATAAAGTAATTATACTCGATGAATAAATATAATAATAAAGATAATTCAATACATAATAAAGTAATTATACTCGATGGAATAAATATAATAATAAAGATAATTCAATACATAATAAAGTAATTATACTCGATGAATAAATATAATAATAAAGATAATTCAATACATAATAAAGTAATTATGCTCGATTAATAAATATAATAATAAAGATAATTCAATACATAATAAAGTAATTATGCTCGATGAATAAATATAATAATAAAAATAATTCAATACATAATAAAGTAATTATACTCGATGAATAAATATAATAATAAAGATAATTCAATAAATAAAAGTAATTATACTCGATGGAATAAATATAATAATCAAAATAATTCAATACATAATAAAGTAATTATACTTGATGAATAAATATAATAATAAAGATAATTCAATACATAATAAAGTAATTATACTCGATGAATAAATATAATAATAAAGATAATTCAATACATAATAAAGTAATTATACTTGATGAATAAATATAATAATAAAAATAATTCAATACATAATAAAGTAATTATACTCGATGAATAAATATAATAATAAAGATAATTCAATACATAAAAGTAATTATACTCGATGGAATAAATATAATAATAAAAATAATTCAATACATAATAAAGTAATTATACTCGATGAATAAATATAATAATAAAGATAATTCAATACATAATAAAGTAATTATACTCGATGAATAAATATAATAATAAAGATAATTCAATACATAATAAAGTAATTATACTCAATGAATAAATATAATAATAAAGATAATTCAATACATAATAAAGTAATTATACTCGATGGAATAAAAATAATAATAAAGATAATTCAATACATAATAAAGTAATTATACTCGATGAATAAATATAATAATAAAGATAATTCAATACATAATAAAGTAATTATACTCGATGAATAAATATAATAATAAAGATAATTCAATACATAATAAAGTAATTATACTCGATGAATAAATATAATAATAAAGATAATTCAATACATAATAAAGTAATTATACTCGATGAATAAATATAATAATAAAGATAATTCAATACATAATAAAGTAATTATACTCGATGGAATAAATATAATAATAAAGATAATTCAATACATAATAAAGTAATTATACTCGATGAATAAATATAATAATAAAGATAATTCAATACATAATAAAGTAATTATACTCGATGAATAAATATAATAATAAAGATCATTCAAAGACATTATTGTGGCAGACGAGTAAAGTATTGAATAGACGATACATAAAGTGGCTTTAGAAGACAATATGTTTGGTTTATTTCTATATCAATGAACATACTGTAAGCCTATCACTGGTCAAGCTGCCACGTTTATATGACGTTGTGTCAAGTTGAAAGCAGTTTTAAACTACGTGTTTTGAGACCCTGCACTCTGCTACATCCATCTGTCGGTTTGTTGCTTGTACCGATGGAGTCTCAAGGTGATCTTTGAAGTGCAAAGCATTGTGGGTATTCCCCATAGCCTTGATTTTGTACTCAACAGTTTCAGTTATTAACACTTAAAATCTTAATTCTACCGGAAAATAGATATTTGAGTTATGAGCCCATGTTTAATTAGGACAACTTCATTTTTCCAGTAATGACAACATCAGGGTTAACAGAGCGAATCAGATTAGTCAACAAGAAAATGTTATCCATTGGGAATGAATTGTATCGTTACAAGTGGGTGTGCCATGCCCGAATGGAGCCAGACATGAATGTTTGTTTGCAGTTCATTGCTGAAAAGGACTCCTGAAACACCGCTAATATTCACTTATGAGAAGGTTTTTTGACTGGAACATGGAGGCTGAAGGACAAGTCCACTCCCCAGAGCATCTACACATATCCCCATAGTAACGTTTCTTTTCAAATCTATTGTTTACTCACCCTCATGTCACCCTCAAGCAAACAGTATGACTTTCTTCAGAAGAACACTAATGGAGTGATTTATCGTTGAAATTTCATATTTTGGTTTAAATATTTCTATGAAGTACTTTCCAAACCCTGCTACTAGTACACAGATATGCAAGCCTGTGGAATACTAATATGGTGTAAACAGCAAAGTCAAAATGTCTCTCTCTAACCTTCAGCATGTCCTCCTGACTGGAAAAGTCTTCAAACAGCCCTCCGCTCAGCTCTGAGGAGTTCAGAAGCAGCTCGTTGTCAGCCATGGCCAGTAAAACCTTATTAATGTCCAGAAGATAGTCAGACGGAGAGAGAGAAGCACTCATCTCATCCGGAGGAGAGAGGGATGAGTCTTCTCTCAGTGGAGAAGATGATGTTGAGTCAATGGCAACTTCATCAACTGGTTGAGTTCTTACAATATTCAGCTCCTGCAGAGAAAGAACAAAAAAATATAGTATGAGAGAGAAATTTCACTGAAAAATTAAAATTCATAATTTTCTCACCCTCACACCATTCCAGATGTGTATGACTTTCTCCTGCTGAACACAAAGATTTTTAGAAGAATATTTCAGCTCTGTAGGTCCATACAATGCAAGTGAATGGTGACCAGAACTTTGACGCTCCAAAAAGCACATAAAGGCAGCATAACAGCCATCCATAAGACACCAGTTGTTAAATATTTATAAATATCTTAAGTGATATTAGTGTGGGTGAGAACAGATTCATATTTAAGTCATTTTTTTTTGTTTGTTTGTTTTTTTTTCAAAAAATGTTAACTTTCACATTCTTATTTTGTTTTTGGTGATTCACATTATTAGTGCATATTGCCACCTACTGAGCAGGGAGTAGAATTTATAGTAAATATTGATCAGTTTCTCACCCACACCTATCATATCACTTCAGAAGACCTGGAATAAACCACTGGAGTCTTATGAATCACTTTTATTCTGCTTTTATGTGATTTTTGGAACTTCAAAGTTCTGGTCACCATTCACGTGCATTGTATGGCCCTACAGAGCTGAAATATTCTTATAAAAAATGTGTTTGTGTTCAGAAAAAGAAAAAAGTTATATACATCTGGGATGGCATGAGAGTGAATACATGAGAGAATTTTCCTTAATGGGTGAACTATCCTTTAAACAGACGCTTTCACACATATTCATTTCAGGTCATGTATAAACAGGATTCATTATAATGTCAGCATTTTAACTCCACACATTTAGCAGCTTAAGGGGTTGAATCATTGTCGGAAATGTTCCATATTACTGATGCTTCTACAAAGCCACAAGATGTTAAGAATGTAGAAAAAAAAATAACCTTGTAGCGTGTTTGGAGCAACATGAGTCTCCTGCGGAGGTCTTCTCTTCGTTTCTCATCAGGAACAGACATCAGCATCTCCTCTCCTCTCCTCAACACCTCCTCAACATGAGCTTTCTCCTCATCCAACTAAAACACACATACACAAATTCAGCCTTTAGCAAACATACAGTGGTCCCTAAAAGTATGTGTAACTAATGCACATTCATATATTTTTTATTATTTATTTTTAAGGTTGAATAGTATGTGCTTAAGTAAATATGTTTTTAATGTGTGTGTGTGTGTGTGTGTGTGTGTGTGTGTGTGTGTGTGTGTGTGTGTGTACCCTCTCATCAGGTATGTGTGTACGGCCCTGTTGCTCCAGTGCTTTGAGAGCAGTTTGTAGGTCAGATTCAAATAGCTGTAGCTGAGCGGAGACATGAGGAGCAGACCACTCATCTGACACTTCCTTCTGTTGATGTACCGCCTCCTGTTTGATTTCGAGACCGGCCGACACCTGTACATAACACACACACACAGCACTTGATACTGAATGTTTTTTCATTGAGGCAGCTGAAAATCTGAAGAATACCTAAACAGCTCCAGAGCTCAGCTGAGATATGAAAGGAGATCATTTTGCACTTGTAGATTACCTGAGCAGAGCTGATGTGCTGCGCCACCTTGTGGAAGTTGTGGTTGATGTCAGCCAGTTTGGGTTCCACTAGCTCTCTGCACGCAGACCCTCTACTGGTCATTAATATTACTGCCTGATCACGAGCGCTGTCCACGCGCACACTCATACCATCCAACTCACACAACACAGCCTATGAGAGAGAAAGGATTAAATGACATCATGAAATCAAAATGAACTATATACTATGTACTAAAATAGCATTTTATTTTAAATCTTTCATAAAAATGTAATAACTCCTATAAAAACTGTCTCTTTCTCTCTCATTTATAGATATGTAGATATCTATAACAGATATCATGTTAGGAATATGCACGACAGACTACTAATTGAGTACTTGTTCTGTACAAGCTAGTTGACTATTAAAAAAACACTCTTTCTTAAATGAGTCCCGGACAGCAGTGAAGCACCACCCTCCACCTGTCAATCAACCACTGCGCTAATAAAAGCGTTTCAATTTGTTTAGTTTGTGCTTAAATTACATTTTAACTGCATCTGGGAGAAACAGTGTGCCGGTTTTGTTCACACTTTCTTGCAGTTTATTATAATGAGGTAACAAAATGATGTAGAGATTGATGAATGTCATCATGAAATTAGAGACCCTCCCCTTGAAATCCCAACACAAGTTGTCACCAGAGACGCATCCGAGATCGTTTGTTGAAGCAAACTTATTTTGAATAAAACAAAATACAAATTTGACGTACGTGTCAAGATTGTCCTTTTTAACTTTTTTAAGGGTTCATGAAATAGAGAATCACATTTTCCTTGATATCTAGACATACTATAAGAGGTAAATGTATTAACAACATACTGTCAATTTCAGAACTCAAACTTCTAACAGACTAAAAAGAGCATTTATAGTTGCCACACTGCTGAAACACCTCGTTTTGAAATTTGTCTGTTCGTGATGTCGACACATTGCTCATTTGTATTTACACATCCCACAACATGCCTCATCGAACCTGTGGCCCCGCCCACTGGCGCGCAATTCAAGACAAGACAGCAGGCCTTGTGTGGCTAACTATTCCTAACATAACACCAAAAGGGGACCAACTAGACTATTTTGAATTATTTTGTACATAAACATGAACTACTCAGACTCTTTGACCGCAACCATGTATCTCGCCACTTTTAAATGACGCGGTATTAAGTTACAACTCTGAAAGGGAGAAAAAATTCTCTTTCATTCAGCTGCTGCCTCCTGTTGTTTTGAGCTCAAACGCATCATGGACGCGATCTTTCGCACATCTACGCCATTTTAATTGTTGATGTATGTAAACATAGGATGTCTTTGATGTTTTCAGTGTGTTTCCGGCATTGAGCACCTCCGTGCACCTACACTATATGTGTGCAAAGGAACTGTTTTTGAAGGATGGGGCAGTTAAAAACACTTAATAAATTGAAGTAAACTGTTTCATTCATGAATATTTCAGATGTCATGAATGTTTTATAGTTTATGGGGCTGAGTGTTAACAGTTGTTCTTGAGATGAACAGTTTTATATATTCAGATGCAATGTGTTGGATGCGTGTTATGTGAAACCCTGAAATGTTATTATTTTTTTAATGTTCTTCCAGCTGAGTTTGCTGAATTTGAGGGGCTGCATTATTTTAGCCAATCATAACAGTGGGCGTTTATGTTGAAGTTTTAAGGAGGTGCTTAGAACAAAACTGAGTGTTTCAGACAGAGGGCCAGAGACAGGGTGGAAATCAATCAGTCAATCAATCAATCAAATCAATCAGTCATCCATCTATCCATCTATCTATCTTATCCATCAACCATAAACCCAACCATCACTAGTTAACTAAATAATGAACTAACTATTTGGTTAGTTAATCTCTCTTTCTCTCCTATCTATAGATATATGTTGTGAACAGATGTGTGCGTTAACTTGTCAACAACTAACTGACTAACCAACTAGATGGTTGGATAAATATCTATCTGTCTGTCTTTCCACCCATCCAACCAACATGAAGTTTGTAAGTTAATCTCCCTTTCTCTCTCCTATTTATAGAAATATAGATGACTGTTGTTAACTGGTGTGTGTGTGTGTGTGTGTGTGTGTGTGTTAGTAACAATTTATTAACACATTACTAATTAACTAACTGCCATCCTTCTGACTGTCTGCCTGTCTGTCTATCATCCATTTCTACTATTCACCATCCATCCATCCATCAATCCTTCCAACTAACCATCTAACTAAATAGTTAATCTAACCATTCATCCATGTCTCATCCATGTGCAGTCTCACTATATAAAACAGTATATTGCATTAGATGCCAAAAGACAAATGACACAAGTGTGTGTGTGTGTGTGTGTGTGTGTGTGTGTGTGTGTGTGTGGTGTCACCTTCATCATTCTGTCTCTCTCGGCTGCAGGCATCTTCTCCATCTCATCCAATCGGATCTCAGTCTGATAGAGCCACGTGCTGATATGAGCCAAATTCTCATCAAACATCTCCACCTCCCGTCTGTGATTCTACAACACACACGCACAGTATAAGGTACAAGCTATTATCTGTATACACAACAAGTAGACACTGAATATTTTTTATTTTTTTTCATCATATGGAATATCACAATCTTAATATGCAATAATCATATATTTCCTGATTTCATCACTTTCACATGACATTGCAAGACTGCCTGTTTAAACCCTTGAGTTTTTATTTCATTTGACTGAAGCAAGACCTTGGCTTTTAGAAATGCTGTCATCTCATGTTACATAACCTTAAAGGTGCACTCAGTAATGTCGCTTTAGAGGCGTGGATGCAGCATCATTCAAACACAATTGTTTCAGTTAAAAATATTTTTGCAGAAAATCACTATTTAAAGGCAGCCATTATGAATTTAATCAATGAGTGAAAGTGTCTAATAACAGGACGGTTACTGACATTAAGCGAATAGTATTCGGCTGGACATGTGATCATAATATGGCAGCCCCAATAAGGGGACCCTCTCCATGTAGAATAAAACAGCTTTTAAAAGGTTACGGAGTCTTCATCTCATGTGAGTTATCATGAGTATATATTATGTATGTTTCAAAATTGCAATACATTTATTTAGAAGTACAACGTTTCTTAATGAGGAAAAAATGAGTGCGCCTTTAATATTTGAGATTATGCTAATGTGAATACAAAGTTAACCTGGAGCGAGGTGTATATCGTGAGCAAACCAGACCATGGACTAAAAGCAAATGTGTACATTTCCTGCGATTGTGGTTTCTGTTTAAATATATTTTATAATATATTTATGCCACTCTGTGCGTAATTTAAAGCCTATATCAGCACACCTAATCTGTGCTAAGTCAACAGTGTAAAAATGTATTCGGTTGTTCAACCAAATTTGCGGGTGAAGAATCACTGCTGGCCAAACAAACACACTCACCAGAACAGCACTGAGCCAGTCTTCTACCACAGTGTTCACACGCTCCCAATCCTCATTCAGTTCAAACAGCTGATCCTCCAGCTGAGCTTCACTGCCCTCCACTAACGCCTGCAGGGCGGCGCTGTTCTCCATGAGCGCAGACAGATCATTCTTCTTACGTTCAGACTCCTTCAACACACCCTACAGAGAAACACTCCTTTAACATATGCACTCTTATCTTATCTGTATAGACTCAATGTGTGTCTATCAAACACACTCACATTGGCCCATGTGATCTCTGCATCGACATCAGCGGGCATATCCCCTGTGTTGAGTTTCTCTTTGAGTTGAGTGTCAGTGTGGTTCATCCAGGCCTGCAGGGCGGCACTGTCCTTCTTCAGCCGCTGAGACAGAGACAGAGCCTTTTCCAAATCCTGCTTCCCCTCTGTCACCTAGCAAACACAATACATTTTTCACTTATTTTAATTTAACTTCCTGCATTAGACATTTTGAATCTACATGGCAACAATGGTTGTTTGGTTGGATTTTTCTTTCCTGATTAAAAAAAATAAACGACTTAAAATAAAAAATGTAAGCCATTTCAGAGCAAATACATAATGTCAAGATACTATACATGCAAATGTTATGTACCCGAGCTCCCAAGTCATTGTAGAGTAATTTGAGTGCGGTGAGCTGTTCATCCATTCCTTTAGGATTGTCCGTCTGCTGTTTCTGTACAATCTGTCTGCCTGTTTTAATCACCGTCTCCACCTCCAGTTTCACCTCGCTCAAGATCTTATACAGTTTCTGAAAGTACAAAAACAACACGCTCACATAAAGCACATACAGTGAAAGAGCCCATGGTGACGTTTGTGAGTGTATGCTTGTGTTGACTCACCATGCATCCATTGAGATGGGCTTGTATCTCCTCTGGTTGTGTGTCTCTCAGGTCCAGTATGTGAAGTTCAGCTTTGGCATTTTCCAGAATCCTCTTGCAGTCTAGCATCCGCTGCTCAAAGTTAGCAGGTTTCTGGAACAGCTGGAATTTCGTAATGATCTCACGGAGTTTACGCTAAGCAGGACAGAATTAACATACACAATGCACAGTTTACTGACCTTCCTATACTACATTCAAATATAAAACACCTTCCAGAGTAAAAATGACATTTAAAAATCATATTCATAAAGTATTTTTCAGAGTATAAATGTTTGGAGTACACCAGAGTGCAAGGGCATAGTTTTGGTTTGAAAGCTGGTAGGAACATTTTGCACAGATGCAGGAGAAAACCCAGAGATTATCTGTTATTTTAATATGTCTGGTAATATCAAAATAACATTATTCCTCACAGTGATGAACTGGGACTAAAAAGCTTTTGAAATATTAAATTATTTGAAATGTCAGCTTCTCATTCAAACAGATAAGGAGACTAAAATGCACTCTTACGTTCATCTACAAGGTATTACAAACTTTCAAGTAAACATGGTCATATTTCATCAACAGTTGATCATCAGCGATCATTTGTCATAAATATCCAATATTCATTGATTGTGAAACGCTCTGAAGCCGCTGGAATCACTGAATCTAGATTTCCCCACGTGTTTTTCACTTTGAAGCCCGCAGCACACGCATACCTTTAAATTGTATTCTTCTAAAGTTTGATAATCATATTAGAGACATATCGCAATTCTGGTCTTCACGTCCCTAAATGTAAGACCTCTTGATAATAAAGACTATTTTATACCATTTAAGACATTTGAGACTTTTTATGGCCTTACATTTTAGAGAACTGAATTCAAGACATTTTAATAACACACCCCCTTTTTGAGAACAAACCATGAAAATGACATACCTGAATTTAAATGGTTGTAATTACAGGACCCTTTGGAGTATGGACACAGTTGTAGTATCTTTGAAAGAAGACACTTTGGGCTTTATTTCCCAAGTTTCAGAATTAATATATGTTGTTATTTTTTAAAGTTGGAGAAGCTGAAGTTTATAGTAATGGAAATATTTTGTGCTGAACATATTTTATAATCTAAAAAAACAATAATAAAAGTGCCAAGACAACCCAGAAATACAATGTTCTCAAAGCCACAAGTCTAAAGAAGTTATGTTTCAAATTTGAAGATGACCTAACTGAAAATGAGGTTCCTGCCAGCTTTTTTCTCTGTAAAATCACTGGAAGCATACAGAGTCAAATTAAGACTCCGCCTTTCAAGACAACACTAAATCTGACTGCACTGCTTGGCTGTTATGAATAAAACTACGCTCCATTTTTAAAAATAGACTTTGGAGACAGGCTCGCTTTGTTTATGAGACTCTAATATATAAGATCATATACAGTTTTACAACATAAATGCTGCTCAGATTGCACAGTTTGTTGAAGAACGTCGATGAAGGGTAATTATTTCAGGCGAGATCTCAAGTAAACAATGAAGAATATGTCAATATTTCTCCGAGTTATCACTTTTATGGACAAAAAGTGCTATTGGATGTTATTCAATGAACGCTTGACATGGACAATTGACCCAAGTGTTAAACTGGATTCATCAGGCGATCGCGTTTTCATAACAAAGGTATGAGGTCCTGTTTTGATATTGCATGTTTTCATTTGTACTCCTGGCACAAAAAACGAAATTGCTGTTTCTGGAGCATTGCTATCATGAAACAGAGATCGGATATCAATGTTGCACCCATAGACCTTTGAAAAGATGTATCATTTGTTAACATTAATTACATTTATAGATGGTAAATAATATATTAAATGTAAGCAGAGTGACATCACTACCGCATGCGGGGGATTGAGTATCAACAGATTAAAGGATCCGTGGGAGCCCAGCTTCAGACCAAATGTGTTCTTGCACTAAAAAAGCAAGATACAGGCGAATGGTACACCTGAACTGAACGCAGGTGTAAGGATGCGTTTTAACAGTTAAAGGTCTTTTTAACTAGACACTAGCAAAACAATCCAAAAGCAGTGCAGGTGAACAACTGATTTCAGGACTGGTGATGTTCGTTCTCGGCAAAGGACTGAAATTATCGTTCACGACATTTAAAATTTCATTCATTTTCAAGGCGTTTTCCAGGACTGGAAAATTAGTCATAAATTTTCCAGGTTTTCCTGGATGTGTGGGAACATGTATAAAATATCCTAGATGGGCCGGTCTGATGATATATCCCTTTGAATCATTTGTATATAAACTTGGTTTAGACACTTGTCGGCCCACAAGTCAACCAGCACACCTATGTGCTCCCTATGGCCAGTCCATCCCTGATCCCTCATATCACAAGTCTAATTTCCTACACCTTTCTCTGTCCAACCATCTTCAATATAACACAAGGAGCTTCTCGGGAAACAGTTACCTGCTAGGACACAATTGGTTTTCAATGAGAGGGGCGATTGATTGCTGAAGTTAATCACGCAAAATGTGCAGAACTAGAGAAAATTTTCAAATGTAGTTTCAAGCATAAATTATTAAGGGGAACAAGCCAACATGTCCAAATGTTGGTCGAGATATTTCTGATTTTCGGAAAGTTCCCTACCTAAAACTACACATATGCCAGATTGTCTTACCTGTAGCTGGTCCAGCAGGGTGCCACCCCGCACTGGTTTGCCCTCTTGGGCTGCCGTAGGCACATTCCCCACATTCCTCCTCCTCAGGTCCTCCAGCGTGGCCTCATGGGCTGTGATCTCTGCCTGGATCACCTACAATCAATCATTGAAGGTTAAAGGTCAAATTTAAGATGAAATGAATAGGGAAAAGATATAAAGTTTGGGTAACACCAGGGGTTGTGTTAGCTGAAAATGATCCTTCATTAATTGATTTTTTTGAAAGACTGACAGATGATTACACATTTTGTGCATAACTTTGACAGATATTAAAGAAACAAGAAAATTATTTTGAGCCAGTGCATCAGATTTACTTCATGCACTCTCTTTATCTTTCTTACTCTCCCCGTGTGTGTGTGTGTGTGTGTGTGTGTGCGCGCCCTGTTTATTGCCCTGGTATTAAGATGCATTTAGGGAGTCTCTTCTGACCTCCTGTGTTGGGTTTTCAAGTGGAAGGTTTCTGATTTCATGACTGTGTACATCAGTCGTTACATTAGTGTGTTACTGCATGATAATAAAGCACAAAAAAGAAAATGAAATTGAATAAAAGTGGCGTATCATTTCTGCCAATTATATGTTTATATATATATTATGTTTAACGCATAATTCTCAGTTATTTTAGTGGAGTACCTGTGTTAACTGAGCTACATATGTGTGTTTCTCATCTGTGTCACTTTATGTTGATATCAGACACACTGAAGAAGTTCTGTGAACATGTGCATGTATGCGCTTTACATTTTTCCATTCAGACAGTTATTTCCTTTTAAAGCCACTCGTAACCAGCCAACTTGAAAAGTCTTGTTTTAGCGCAACAGACAGGTACTAACTTTTATCCAAGAACTCTTCAGTTTCGACACACTCGTTTTGAAAGTCAAAAATGTATTATATATCCACTGTCATGTATATACTGTTAATGAATGCCCCTGAATATAACACTAGTACTTATGAAATGAAAGTATGATGGATAAAAATAGATTATGACAGAAATTTTAAAAGTCAGTCGGTCAGAGTTACAGATAAAGATTATTTTGAAAGCAACATCTGGGAAATCTTTCCCATAAGGTTGTATTAACAAGTTTTTCCCAGAGTAATAATGTTGTTAACATTAATAAATGCATTAGGTATCTATGAAGAATATATTTTTTACAGCATTTATTAATATTGGTTAATGTCAATTTATAAAAATACAACTGTGACGCACTCCATCAAAATAAGTTGGATGACGCAATGAGCCGTTTTTGGAAAAACGTGACATTTTGTCAAAAAGTTGTTTTTCTATTGTTTTTGTTTTGAAATGTTCATTTTTGGTTCATAATGCATTAATTAACATTAACATACTGTACGTTCTGTTTAAATGTATACGTTTATGTGCAGAAGATAAAAGTGAGAAGTATATGGATCCTAAATCTATAATCTAAAATAAGGACATTTTCTGGATTTTTTTTAATATTTTTAGAAATATTTTCATAAATAGTACACAGAGTTAACTCTATTCTAATCTCTATTTTCTTAAATAACAAAAGGATTTCAAATAAATTATAGGTCCTTTTTTTTAGGTTATTGTATTCAGTCAGCTGGTCTTTACAGCAAAATAAAATCTTTGTCTGTCTGTTTCTCTAGGTGGTAGAAAAGGCTGATAACGGATTAATCGGCTGATTGTTTTTTTTATTGTAAATATAAAGAATGATAAAAAAAAAATCTTAGTCTTTCCTCACTATAAAGGGCACACATATTGAGGCTACAAGTGTCCAAAATAAATAAAATATCAAAAGGAGTTACGGGGGATTTTCAACTTTAAATAAGTCAGAAATACACCAGGCACTCTTATTTTGAAATGACAGAGACTTTGTTCATTTGCAATGCTCAATAAGCAAGTATTTATCAAATGATACATTTTACAACCTATATATTCATCAGATGATGAGTCCATAAGTATATGTTTCCCTAGATGAGGTTTATTGATGAGGGCTAAAAAAAAAATTAGGAAAAAAATATCAGAATAGATTTTTGCTGATGACGGAAAATCAACTATCAGCACCAATAAATCAGTACAACTACTGTTCTACCTCAACAGTTGAAGTCAGAAGTTTACATACACCTTAGCAAAATACATTTAAACTCAGGTTTTCACAATTCCTGACATTTAATCATAGAAAAAATTCCCTGTCTTAGGTCAGTCAGGATCACTACTTTATTTTAAGAATGTGAAATGTCAGAACAATAGTAGAGAGAATGATTTATTTCAGCTTTTATTACTTTCATCACATTCCCAGTGGGTCAGAAGTTTATTAAACACTATGTTAGTATTTGGTAGCATTGCCTTTAAATTGTTTAACTTGGGTCAAATGTTTTGGGTAGTCTTACACAAGCTTCTCACAATAAGTTGCTGGAATTTTGGCCCATTCCTCCAGACAGAACTGGTGTAACTGGGTCAGGTTTGTAGGCCTCCTTGCTCACACACACTTTTTCAGTTCTGCCCACAAATTTTGTTTTGAATTGAGGTCAGGACTTTGTGATGGACACTCAAATACCTTGACTTTGTTGTCCTTAAGCCATTTTCCCACAACTTTGGAGGTATGCTTGGGGTCATTGTACATTTGGAAGACCCATTTGACTGAGCTTTAACTTCCTGGCTGATGTCTTGAGATGTTGCTTCAATATATCCAAATCATTTACCTTACTCATGTTGCCATCTATTTTGTGAAGTGCACCAGTCCCTCCTGCAGTTTTGGAGTAGTAGCTTCTTCCTTGCTGAGCAGCCTTTCAGGTTATGTCAATAGAGGACTTGTTTTACTGTGGATATAGATACCGGTCTACCTGTTTCTTCCAGCATCTTCACAAGGTGCTTTGCTGTTGTTCTGGGATTGATTTGCACTTTTTGGACAAAACTACACTACCGTTCAAAAGTTTGGGGTCACTTACTCATTCTTTATTTATTTATTTATTTCACATTTTAGAATAATAGTAGTCAGCAAAACTATGGAATAATAGAAATGGAAATATGGGAATTACTTTGTGACCAAAAAATCCAAAATAAATCCAAAACTATGTAATATTTTAGCATCTTCAAAGTAGTCACCCTTTGCCTAGATTTTGCAGACATGTACTCGTGACATTTTCTCAACCAACTTCTTGAGGAATCACCCCGGGATGCTTTTTAAACAGTATTGAAGGAGTTCCCATCTATGTTGGGCACTTATTGGCTTCTTTTCTTCATATTTTGATCCAAGTCATCCATTTCAAAAACTTTTTTTTTTTTTTAGGAAATTTTAGATTTGTAATTAAATAAATGTATATGTTTTGGCAGAATAATATTTTGTCTACAAAGTTAATTTCAAACTTTTAAGCATACACCTTCAGATCAAAAGATTTTTAAGATCATGAGAAACATTACAGTCAAGTGACCCCAAACTTTTGAACGGTAGTGTACATTCATCTCAAGCAGACAGAATGCGTCTCCTTCCTGAGTGGTATAATAGCTGCATGGTCACATGGTGTTTATACTCGAATACTAATTGGCTAAAGGCTTGACATCATTTTCTGGACTTTTCCAAGCTGCTTACACAAAGTAGATGTCCTAAATGACATGCCAAAACTAAAGTTTTCTCATTTTAAATCTGTGAAGTGGTTAAAAAATGAGTTTTAATGACTTCAACCTAAGTGTATGTAAACTGACTTCAACTGTTTGTGTGTGTGTGTATATATATATATATATATATATATATACACAGACATACATATACACACACATTTATATGTGACCCTAACACAGTCTCTGGATAATATTATTGGTTTCTGAAAATACATTATTGGTCAACCACAATAAATGTGTGAGATAAAGAAAAAAAAGTGTAAATTTGTGGTTTGCTGGGGTTGTTTAGAGGCTGGTTGTGAGAAATGTGTGTGTAAGTGTATACCTGAGCTTCCTGTGGCAGCTGGAAGGCATCGATGCGGTCTGTGAGGTAAGAGGTAAGTGTCTGGTCCAGGTGTGTAAGAGCTGTCTGTAATGTGTGTAAGGCTGTCTCATTCTCTCTCAAAGACCCCAACTGTTGCACAAGACACATCTGACGAGCAGAGGCCTATACACACACATACAAACAAAACAAATTCATATATTGTATATTAGTACACAGTTTTGGGTAATAAGTAATTTCAAATATATTTTGTCCCTACTACTTAAAACACAAACATGCCTGGTGAGTCAGTTCATCGTAGCGGCAGTTAAAATTCTCCAGTTTCTCGCTGATGAGGTCATCCAGAATCCCTCCATCAATCAGAGTTTGAGCCAGCTCGCGGATCTGTGTCCTGTTATCACCTGGATGACGGAGAACTGACTCCAGAGACTGAGAGAGACAAACGAAGATGATTCTACAGTGACACAGTCAAAGATATGGAGGGCTGAAAAGGTGTAAATGAGATCTAGAGGGAAAGCCGTTACCTCTAAAGCTTCACTGATGGCTTCTGTGTTTTCTGGGATGTTCTCTGTGGCCTGAACTTTCTCCTCCAATGTGTTCAACCAGCCGGACTCCACATCTAGATACTGCAACAGCTCAATCCAGCATGACCACACCTCCTGTACATTAACATAACAAGATTACATTCCCAATATACTGATATATCAGTAAAACACACAAACCAGAGCAAATCAAACCACATGTAATGGATGGAGCAAGCATGAAACCATAGTCGCAGAGAACATGAAATAAAAACTGACTATGTACTCTCTTATTAAATGTTTCTCGTCTAATTATGAATGATTCATTGGTACACATTCTTATAAAGACAAAAACATGTTGTGCTCCTAATCTTTCATTAAAATTGAATTTAGCTTGCTCTGCCTCTGAAATGACTTATATATGTCAAAAAGCAATAGTTAAATGTTTATTGCTCAGTATCATTAACGAATATACTGTACATTATATTAACATGCATAACATTGCCCATGCCCAGTAAGATTACATTACCCTACATTATTTCCTCAAGAATAGTCTGTTTAATGCCAAAATACATCACATTATGAAATGTTGCTTTTATTTTTTAAACCAAAATGATAATATTGCAATATAGTTGGTGTATATGTTTATGTCAGTACCTCAAGTGTGTGGCACTTGCTCTTAAAGCGATCACACAGTTTATTGTAGTTCTTCAGGACTTCGGTGAGTTCGCCGCTCAGGTCTTGACCACCAGGGGGCAGCTTAGTCATAAACACATTAATGCTGTCCTTCAAAATCTTCACACGCACTTCCTTCTGTAATACATCCTCTTTGGCCCTCTGAGACACACAAATCACAAAATCCTCTTACATTTCTTTTACAGTTTTTAAATATGTTGGCATATGTTAACCTGTTACTCTGTTATGTGTACATACACGTCATTCTTTAATATTTATGTATTACATTGAACTAAATTATATAGAATTATTATATTACAATAAAATCATATAAAAATTTTTTTTAAAAAACAATAACAACATAGCATTTACTATTTAGGCTTGTTTGTGTGTTTCTATGCAAGCTCCTGTTATTTGTGATGTTTTAATTATATATATTATATATTAGGGCTGTCAATAGATTACAAATTTTAATCGAATTAATTACATGATATCCCGATTAATTAATCACAATTAATCGCATATACAAATATTTGCTGAGAAAGCCCTCATATAACAATTATTCAATTTATAATGATGCAATAATTATACATAGTTATCTTTAAATATAAAAATTATATATATATATATATATATATATATATATATATATATATATATATATATATATATATATATATTAATCTATGTTAAAGTAACAATTAGTAAACAATTACTATATAATACCATTTTATTTTTATACTATGCCATTTTATTAAATATATTATTAATATTACAACATTATTATTAGTAGTATTATTACTACATTTAACTTTATTTTTATATCATTTAAAACATAATATAACATTTACTATTTAGGATTTCTCTCTGTATTCATTATTATATTAATAACAAATATATATATATATATATATATTATTGCCATTATATTATAACATTATTACATTTAACTTAATTATTTTGAATTGTTATAGCACATAAAAACAGAACATTTACTATTCAGGCTTTCTGTCTGTTTTCAAATACAGTATGTTTGTGTATGTTTACATATAAACTGATATGTTACTTTTTATGTTTTATATTATTAACAGTGTTAGTCTATATATTTAAAAGTAATTATTAATGAACAATTAATACATTTAATATAATTATATTTAATAGTAAATTATAATATACTGTAATTGCTATGATAAAAAGATCACATATAAATATGGTATAAAAATAAACAATATATCATTTACTATTTGGGCTTTCTGTCTGTTTTCACATATGTTTGTGCATGTTCACATGTAAACTGCTATATTATTTTGTTATATTATTTAATAATAATAATAATAATAATAATAATGTATTTAAGTCAACATTTATTAACAATTAAATATTACATTTAAAATAATATACATTAATTGATATATTATAATATAATTGCTGCTATATTACATACATATAATAATGTGTTGTGATCCAATCACAAAAACCACATATGAATGTGCTCAAAAACATGTGACCACAAGGTGTAAATGGTAATCCATCCTGTATTCGTCCCAGTAGTAGAGAAGTGTCACCTGTCAATCAGCCAATGTGCTAAAACAAGAGTTTAAACTTTGACGTTTACAAACAGCTTAAAAAGCAAATTACCTTCTGATAGGAAAATGTAAATAATTGGACACATACACAATCACGAGAGCTTCGTGGATCTTCTTTAGTGTGTCTGATAATCACAAACACCTGAAGCTCCTTTGATACAGGCAATCCACGAAAACAACGGCTAATTCTGCTTAACATGTTGCGTTTGTGCTTAGATCAAATTTCAACCGAATCTGGGAGAAACAGTGCACCGTTTTTTGACGCTTACTTTTACTTTTCTGACTTTGTTGCACCTTATTATCATGCACTGACAAATTTATTGATGTACAGTATATGTCATCATGAAACAGACACCCTCCCCTGCAAATCTGAACACAAGTGGTCACAGGAGACACATTTTTATACCAGGAGCAAATGGGGTCTATTGTAAGAGTCTCTGTGTATAGATTTCATAACGTTTCATGGTGTGTTCACAGTTCATCACATGTGAAATTTATTTTCATTCTTTATACCTTCATCTCCTGCAAAGCTTCCTCCAGCTCCTCTGGACTCTTGTACTCAAAGTCTCTCATGAGGTGCTCCTCGTCCACTTGAATCATCCACTCTCTCATCTCCGCCAGATCTTTCTTCAGGTTCATCACTTTCTCCTTACCTTCATTCGCACGCTCCTCGCGAATCAACAACTGCAAACAAGAGTTGATGAGGTTTTCACATGTGCAGAGAGAACATTGTGGCTCTGTGGAGTCTGGAGTCCCCATTGCAAGATTATCTGCGTGCTGTTTAAGATCATAGAAGGATGGAGATTTCTGCTCCGCTAGATGTTTTCTTACGCACCTCTTTACTGAGAGTGTCCCAGCGTCTCTGACTTTCTTCTAAATTCTTTTGCCCCCAGCTGGTGAGTCCTGGTACTGCACTCTGCTGTACGGCCAACACATTTTCTCCCATCTGCTTCAGAGACAATTCCACAGTCTCCATCTCACCAACAAACTCCTGCACAGACAGAGTTGTCAACATTGCCATTGTTCCGATATCAGTGCATTTCTTTATAGCTTTGATGATTTAAACAGTTTACAACAGCAAATCCTTAACAAGATATTGACATTTGGGTTTAATTACTATTTGGAATGTTAATGTGACTCCCCTCACATTAATAAGTCTAAAATATATTTCATGACAATCATATTTTTGATAAACATAACCATTTTATAATTTATAAAGAAAATACTCCAGAAGCCACTGCAGCTCTGTTACGCATCAGAAACGCTGTCAGTGTGAAAGCTCAATGAGTTGACCTCTGACCTTGCACTGGTTGAGTTCTTCCTGAAGTTTGTTGCTGTGGCTGAGGCCACTGGTGTCTCGGGACAGAAGTTCCTCAACTGCATCTACCCAGCGGCGAACGTCCTCACTCTTCACCTGATTACCATCAACAGAGACAACAATATGTGTGTGAAACCATTCATAGCGGATGAAGGCAAGGGATATCAAAGGATTCGATTTAAATGTGTTTGATGGGATGGCTCTCACATTAGTGTCCTTCATGCTGCCCAAAATACACTGTAGCATGCCGAGCTGGTCGTTGGCAGCACTAGAGAGTTCAATCCAGCTCAGCTGATCTGATGGGTCTGAAACCTGCTTCTGTTGATCGATCTCTGCGCAAAGAGCCTACAAAACATTAACACAAAAGATTAACACTACGTTACATAATAGTACCCGATCTCTCCTTCCACTGACAAAAATAAATAATAATAACAAATAAATAATAATTGCATTAACAGCTATAATACATTTATTCTTCTATATTTTTCTACAAAGAATAACAGATGCAGTGACTTGACACCACGTGACATTTTTCAATACATTATTCATTTTAAAACACATATTCAAACATTTTAAATGTATATAAATTATGCATTTAATGCATTATATTATATGAATATAATGATTATTCTTAAAATATATATATATATTTTTTTATTTTTATTTTTTTTATTTGACCTGAATAAAATGTGCATTTTCATTACAAAAATGTAAGGCAGATGACAGATACCGATGGAGTCTTGTCTGTTTTAAGGTTGTATTGGATTTGTATTGTATTTATTTATTTATATTGACAAAAGTATGGCTACCAGCAAGTTTACACAAATTATTATTTATTTTTTTAAATATTTCAAATTTCTTCACTGCTTTTTTTAAATATATATATATATATATATATATATAATTTCAAACTTATGTCAACTTTGACTTTTATATATACATATATATATATATAAATTTTATTTATTTTTTTACTATCTCCAGGCGGTTACAATTTATTATTATTTTAAGCCCCCCAAAAAATTAGATCCAGAATAAAAAATGAATAATTAAATAAAAAAATTATGTCATGACATTGACTCGTGTACATAATAATTGACCAGTTTGAAACGACATTGAAAGTTGAAAATGTCTTTTGAAATGTTTTAACCACAACTTTAAACATCTTGCAAACATCAAAGTGAGTTCACAAGATTTGTATCACTATAAAGGAAGATCAGGTGATCAGAATAGATTTAAGCAGTTTCAAATACTAATAAACAAACACTAAATAAAAATGTATGCATAAATACTATGGCATATGGCATGATATACATGCTGGGCATAAAGTCTTTGATGGCATATGGCAAGAAAATTCTAATCTTTAAAATTCACATTTGCGAAATGTGAAAATTGAATGTGCAGCATGATATTCTGCATGTGTTGTGTGTCCGAGTGCAGTACTGAACTCACACCAGCAGGAGGAGACACAGTTTAACAAACACACAAGTGCTTGACAACTCTCCAAAGACCAGTTCACTCCCACAGGAAAAAAGTCCAAGCTCTAAAATTAGAAAGTTTCTGATTCTCACACAGTCCAGAATCAGTTCTTGCATATGTCAGGACATTATATAACAAGAATTAGAGCAGGTTTCTGACTGTTCATAATGTGTGTAGAGCAAAGCTGAGTGGACACCAGAGAAACACAGCTGGCATCCACAGCACATTTATGCCACGTGGGCACTGCCTGGCATCACGAGTGTCTTGGCTCCCACAGACAACCACAGGAGAGTATAAATATGTATATAACTTTAAATAAATACCAGCCTACATTCACTCTCTTTGGCTTATTTTGGCATCTCTTTTGTTGGCTTTCTTCCCATTATTCATACAGTTTAAGAAAGAAATATTTTCCAAGTACACTGGTGGCCAAAAGTTTGGAATAATGTACAGATTTTGCTGTTTTGGAAGGAAATTAATTCACCAAAGTGGCATTCAACTGATCAAAAGGTATTGTCAACATTACTGATGTAATAAACAGCACCATCATTATTTAAAAAAAACTGAAGATTAATTTCATACAAAAGTGTGCACTAAAGTCTTCAAAAATGAAGGACAACTGACTCTAACAAGGACAGAAAGAGATGTGGAAGGTCAGATGTACAACTAAACAAGAGGATAAATACATCAGAGTCTCTAGTTTGAGAAATAGACGCCTCACATGTCCTCCGCTGACAGCTTCATTGAATTCTACCCGCTCAACACCAGTTTCATGTACAACAGTAAAGAGAAGACTCAGGGGGGTCTTTTCATGACATGACAACAACCCGCCAAAAAAAATCCAATAATTCATTAAGAATAATTTATGTTTATAATCTTATGAAGAACATACTACACTTTCCTTCACAATATACAGACCTAAAATGAAGGTGACACTCTTAACACAGCTGAGCACTTGTCAAGCCCGTAGGCATTCAGGCTATTTTGTGATCCCAGCATCCCATGCTCATACATGGACCAGAAGCTTCATCTAGATGTCGTTGGAAAGCTAAGATTCTGAGATTCTCTGAGAAATAACATTGGATTTTTGTGCCCAAGCAAGCTCACAGACAAGTAGAAAATGGCTTACAGAAACAGTGATTGGATAACACATGTGGTCTTTATTGACTTACAGAGATCATATTTCACTTTGTGATTCTTTTGATAATCATTCGAATGGTAGTGTTAGGGCAACAAAGTAAAAGGCAAAGTGGCATTAAGGCCGTTTTTTAGATCATGTTTTTTATACCTGTATTTAGATCAGGTATAAAGATTAATAATCTTTAAAAAAAAAATTAGAAATAATTACATTTTTAGACCCTAGTGGTTAAATCCATATCTTCTGAAGGGATACGATAAGTGTTTAAATCCTTAAATTCTCCTCCCTGCCCAGTAGCTGTCGATATGCACAAAGAATGTGAATCGCCAAAAACAAAAGTGAAAGTGGAGATTTATTGTAAAAAATTACTTAAATATTGAACTGTTTCTCACCCATACTTATCATATCGCTTCTGAAGATATAGATTTAACCACTGGAGTCTTATGGATCACTTTTATGCTGCCTTTATGCAATTTTTGGGGATTCAAAGCTCTGGTCACCATTCACTTGCATAGACCTACAGAGCTGAAATATTCTTATAAAAATCTTTGTTTGTGTTTTGAAGAAGAAATACATTCACACACATCTGGGATGACATGAGGCTGAGTAAATGATGAGAGAATTAAACATTTTGGATAAACCACCCCTTTAGTAAAGCAAGAAACAGGTTTCATGACAGGTATGAAATATGTCAGACGAATATATTTTCTCAATTTACTCATCATCAGCAGGTGTTGTAGAGAGTTCATTTTGTATCCCGCGTATAGCATCCCTGCAAACACACACAAACCTGAGTTTTGATGACTGCCTGTTCAGCTGTGGTTATGTCTCTGACATCACCTCTAATAGCACACAGTCTGGACTCCACTTGCAGCAATGCTCTGGACCCCAACAGCCTGGTCAACACTACAGACAGAGAGACACAGAATCAGAACTGCATTATAGAAAGTCAAGAGGAAATTCTGATCCAAAGTGCATTAATAGAATATTCAGCTATTTTCAGTCTACAGTGCACTGAATTGGCCAAAGCTAGATTTTCATTGGTTGAAAGATTAGTGCAATAGTGTAAAAATGATTTATGATGAATAAATGCAGTATATATTATTTTGGGTATTTTGCTCATCTCCACTCACAGTCACAGATACATTGTTTTGCCACTGAGAAGACCAAAATAACTGACTGTGGCTCATTTGGGTTTGTCAGTATGTGTGCTCAAGTGGATCCCAGATGTTAGGTGAACAATTCAAATCATGGTAAATAAGGTTTCCTATTGTCCCACGAGAGACAAAATTCCCCAGGAAGGTAAAATCTTTCTTTTCTGGATTCTTGGATTGGCTTGTAGTCAATAATAAAATAAGTAGTCAATATATAATTAGCTTTATATAAAAACAATAGAACTCTATGTGATGTACTTATGTAACTTATGCTTTGAGACACTTCTAGCACTATGAAAACCATTAAACCACAATCTCAAGATTAAACATTTAAACACTCATACTTGAAGCTGTTTCTAATATAATACGAACCCACTACACACACACACACACACTCGAGGGTTTATCTGGGTATGAGTGTGTAAAAGCTTTCGCAGGAGCCACAGTGGACTCATACTGACGTTACTACCATAAATAGACTGCTTTCTCTCTGTTTACCTCTCTCTTTCTCTCTGCTGTCGTTTGCTCCACAAATGATTTACTTCTTATATAATTCACCATTTTAACTTGAAATAAGACCGATGAGAACACTGGAAAGGATAGAGAACGAGGTAGAGGTGTGTAACGCCCCCTTGGCACTGATTCAGGCTTGTAAAAACCTCTGTGGGCCTCAATCCTTCGCTCACACTCTGTAGCTCTTTTCCAAAACATACTGAGCTGCCTAGACAGAAAGTCTTTGAGGGTTTTTCTTCAACTTGAGGTACTTTCATGTAACAGGGGTTGTTTTTTTTATTAAACCGAACAGATTTCAACTCTTTTTAATATTTTTGCTATATGAAGGTCTCATTAAAACTGACTTGGAAACTTTTTACCAGGCCTTTCATTATTTATTTTTTGGTATTTTTAAAATGCCTTTATGTATACTGTAGATCTGACTATTTTAGCCTGGTCTCAAACCCACACTTAAAAAATGTAACAATGAAAATCTATTATAAATATAATAATAATGTAAAAATAACACGTTAAAAAAATGTACGCAATTAATCATGTCACCGGACCATAATAATATTCCTTCATCTGAGCAATTGAAACTTGAAGTACCACCTGTTTTCTCCAGAGGGCAGTACACAACACTTCAGCTGTATAGGCAACAAGCACCTTATACAGACAACAAACCAACCCTTCAGCAGACAGCACAGAAAGGAGACGCAAAAGTTAGTGTACTTGTAAACCAAATCGACAAAAGTGTCATTAAAGAGCAAATATGAGACCAGTGATGTTTGAAGATAAGAAAGAACATTCTCTAATCCAGCTATAATTTAGCTAATTATGCAAAAATTATTTGTGTGTAGTTATGAATCATAAAATGTTAGATATGAAATTTGAATTAGCAAGCCAAAAGAGTCACATGAGACAAGAGAGATGGAAAATTAATTCCCACCACAGAATAATATTAAACACAATACAGAATTTGACCATGTGGTGTGAATTTTCATTCATATCCTGTGATGCATGTACATACATTGTTGGACATTGCAAATGGCAATAGCATAAAGTAGTAGGGACATGTCCCACCTGTCGCACCTATAAATGACAACTATGGGAACAACAAAATGCTGCCTTCTAAAGCCTAGTGTACTACATGACTCAAGCTCGTCTCCTTTGATGTTTTGAGTCGGCAACTAGTCTGCGACGAGAAGTCTCGGATCTCAATCCTGCAGCATGTTGAGACGAGTCCCAGACACTGCGACAGTTATCAAACCAGCTTGATATCTAGACGTCTTATCGTCAGGTGTGTGTGTGTACAGTCCCGATGGGTGAAAGACTGACAATGAGTGCAAGAGGAGGGTATTAGGAAGCAGAAGAAAATATCTATAATTTGAAAATAAAAGAAAAAAATTATCCACATCTCCCTAACCGCTGTCTTTATAATTTTCTGCTATTTTTATCATTTTTGCCTTTGCAAATAAGCAATGGCCACAAGCTGTTTTTTCATGTTTGTTGAAAGAGGAGAGCAAGGTATTGGGTAGCAGGAGTAAAAATAATATGAAAATAAAATATGTTTTTATTATTTTTTCCTTTGCAAATGGCGCCAATAAAGCGTGAAAATGGGCGAGAGACACTCTTTCATGTTTTTTGACATGTTATCAAGTATAAACTACATGAGTTTGTAATGAATTTTGTTACCTAAATTTTAAGATGCAGTTTTTTTGTTTTTTTTTGCCAGTTCCATGTGGATTTAAAGGGAAATAAGCGTACGATTGGAACATTTACAAAAGCGGATGCATGAACGTATAATAGGGACACAGCTCAATTACAGGTACTGCACTAAAATAACTCTGAATTCTGCTCTAAACCTCATTTTTGTGAATAATGAACAGAAAGTGTGCGCTGGATTTCAGCACTTTCTTGTCCTTTACTTTTTTGCGGAATATTATAATTCAGTATAACACAGACGTAATGATTGATTTATGTCCTCATTAAATCAGAGACTCTCTTCTCGAAATCTGAACACAAGTGGTCAAAAGAGACGTCCTGCTTGTACATGTGTGATCGGATCACTCCGAACTCTTCTTAACACCAGGTGTACACATGGTCACAGTCGTATAGTTGATACACTACAGTCCTGACGTGTTCGCACCACAACAAGGACTGTGAGTCACAGGGCACTCACTTCATGTAGTGTAAAGTATGCTTGGCTTAAGATACCTTCTCGTGGCAGAAAATTATAAAGCAGCGTGGCATGTACCCTTTGCAGTGAAGGCAATTCCAGAATGCATTGCAACACGCTCATTAAAAAAATGTATCCAAGATGACAGAAGACAGACATGTCGACAATAAATACAATTACATTTCATGCAAATACTGTTTAAAATACAGTGAGAATTGAGAGCTACGGTGGTGGATTAGATTCTGTGAATAACTGCTTAATTTTTGGTCTGTTCTTTACACAAAACTTTTCAATGGCTTCAGAAGACATGGACTATAGAGTTGGACTACTTTAATGATGCTTGTTTGTCCTTTTTGTAACTTGATAGCCCTAGTTACTGTCCACATTTGTTGTGTGGAAGAGAGCAGCAAAAACATTCTGCTTAACTTCTTTTGTGTTACACAAAAGGGAAAATATTACAACGTGTTTGGAACAACAAGAAAGTGAGTAAATAATGGCAATATAATAATGATGCAAGTAGGATGAAACAAATGTTCTGTTCTTTTGCAGAAGGAACTGTTTTTCTCTGTATTTTCACAAAGAAAGGTTGAATGACCAATTCCAAAAATCCCAGTGCTCACTGAAATTGCAGGCAGGCTGACATTCTTCAAATGTTTTGAGAGTGTGGTGTAAGGGCTGTAATTAGGACCTGTACTGATGTCCTGCTGCCGTGTCTTGAGCTGTTGAATAGCTGTGATGTGGCGTGATGCCAGCGCTGTCAGACTGGGTTTGATGGTATCAGGAGCACCAGGTTCTGCAGTCAGACGCTCACCCTGGACACAGAGATCTTCCACCTGCGGCTGCAGCTTTACCAGCTCTGCTATCCGACACTGAAGCACACACACACACACACACACACACACACACATTAACAGATCTGTGCTGCACTGTACAAATGAGATAAATATCCATAAAACATCTAATACAATGAAAAGTGACTTCTAAAACTGAAAACATAATTATTCAAACAGAGGCTAAAACCCCCCAAAAAATATCAATAAAGTATTTTAAGGTTATACAGTACTTGATCCCAAAATCAAAAGAAATAAATGAGAAATTATATTTTGCATAAATAAAATGAAACTTATTTAAGGAACATTATGACACACAAACACCACAAATATTATTCACTGTAATGTGTCCAAATATTTGACATTTTTACAGTAAAAGTGTTTGAATACAATAATTAAATGATCATTAATGGTAGTACAACAAATACTACCATGATGGATAACTACTGTACACTTTATGTCAAATTATGTAATACATTTCAGTAATTATTTATTTTATTTTTTTACAGCATAATTATTAGGATAATCAGAATTTAGGGGGAAAAAGTACTTAGCTGTCATAAAAACTGTGTAATAGAATAATAGTTTTAATAGCAACAGTGATAATATCTTTAATCAAAATATAATGTCTTATTTCTTCTCTTTTTTTGATTTAGTGCTTTTTTTAGTATAAAGTTATGTTTTTTTTATTATTATTACTGCATTACATTCGTCCGATTTTTTTTTTAGAAAGGTCCAGGTCATAGTTCACCCAAAAATCTAAAGAAATTTAATAGAAATATGTTGCATAAAAAAGTCTATTTGTATAACATTTAAGAATTTATTTCTATCACAATTCATCACAATCACAAGCCTATGTTCTAAAAAAAACTTGAACATTATTTTGATTTAGAATTTATAAATAAATGAGAAATGTGCTTAATTGTTATAAAAAGTCACAATACAAAACAGTGTAAATGAATAATATCTGCAGGCTTTATTTTCTTTTATTATTATTAATAATTGATTGATTTTGATTGACTTTGGCCTACTTTCAGTTTAAATATATATATATATATAATATTTTACAAGTTTTTTTTTAAAATATTAACAAAGAAAAAACTGTGGCGGAATCTTCAATGCATGTCTACTTTAAACATTTCAATTAAAGTTGAATTCTCTAAACATTTGATTTGAGAACAGCATTGAAGTATTGTGATATTCGACTGACCTCGCACTCATTTTTGAGAGTCTGCAGGTCCCGCTGGTCATCTTTTTCTCTAAACCCTTCAGTGGAGATCAACCATTTCTCCTGCTCCTGAAGAACACCATCTACAGCCTTCTGTCCTGACAGAACCGCTGGCAGACGATCAAGAACTTGAGCTCGGTTCCTCAGATCCTGCATCAAGTTCTGACAGCCCTCCCATTCCTTATTCACTAAGTCCAGGCTGGAATGAGCTTCATCTGTGGACAGACCCTCTACACAACAGAGATGTGTACATGAAGTCAGTAGGAGAAGCATCATTCTACTCGATCTTGAGGAAATACAGTCCATAAATCCATACCTTTCTCCAGCTGTTCGATCATCTTTTCTCCTTTCTGCACCACCTCTTTCAGTGGCCCCTCCCTCTCAGCAAGCCCCGCCTCCATAGCCTACAAAAAATCATATATGAAAATATTCAGTCAAATCAAATATTGACGTAATAGTTCACCAAAAAAAATTTACTTTTACTTGCCCTCATCTTGTCCAAAACCCATCCGACTTCTCTTCTTCAGAGAAACACAAAGAGATGTTTTGCAGACTGTCCAACCAGTTCTTGTCCAAGATGCACTCTGTCAAAATGCACCATAAAAGTAGCCCATATGACTCATGTGGTATAGTCCTGGTCATTTGGACTACTTTTATGATACCTTCATGGTGCTTTTTTTGTTATTTTTGGAGCTCGACAGCCTGTCTCCATTAATTTTCCTTGGAAAATAGCTCCTTTTGTGGTCAATGGAAGAAGCTCACATAGGTTTAGAACGACATGAGGGCGAGTATAAATGATGTATGTATTTGTCACCTGTAGTTTGTATTTCAGATCAGATGAGTCTCTTGCAGCTAATGCAGATGATTTCCATTCAGTCAGTTGGGATAAAATCTCGGGAACATCTGTTTCAGCTCTAAAAACAAACATAAACATCTCATCACAGTTCACATGAGGGAAATATGTGTCTGTGTGTTTTAATGTACAGTGACCACAAAAAGGATACAGACACTAATGCCATGCTTAAAGGGGTCATGAAATGCTCTTTTCTCTGCTCTTCTGATTTTGTATAGTTGCATTATCTTCCCTTAGGTCCACTGATAATAGTGAAGGACTGTGATGAGGAGGAGGGTGTGGCAGGGCCGTGATGGAGCAGGGCCGGTGCTGAATCAGCTGATCAGTGGGGGAGCGAGATAAGGGGCAGCCAGAGACGCCAGTTCAAGAGAGAGATGCATGCGTCCGTGTTGTGTGTCTGGATGTGTTATGGTATATGTTTGTTTTATGTTGAGATTTGCATTAAAACTTTGTTTATGTTGACTATTAAGCTAGTTCCTGCCTCCTCCTTGCCCATCCTTATGCTGTTACAGTGGGCGGCAGTGCTCCATGACAGCCCAGTCTCCTCCAAAAAAAATTTGCCCCCAAATGACGCATGGAAGTTGCGCAAGTAGAGAACATGACATTTTAGCAGCATGGTTTGAATAAATGCTATTGTTGCTTTTTGTTGGGGGATTAAGTTTCGAGTTCTGAAATTTACAGTATGTTTTTATAGTAGAAAGACCTCTTATGTCAAAACATCAAGGAAAATTTGATTCCTCATGATATGACACCTATTAAAATGTCTGAATGTCATTACATTTGAAGACACAATTTGGCTTGAAAAATTTGTAAATCTTTCCTTACAAGAAAAGCACATTGACATTTCATTATCCAATACAATAACGGTGATCAATTTCTGTGTGTGGCTTAAGTGTTCAAATATTTTGGGACCCACTGTAAAGTGCATTTCATGCCATCAAGTTCAAAATATTTGTAGATTTTTTACAGGGAAGAAATGCTGTTGTGCACTTACAGTGTCCTGAGCTCGCCGTCAGTATCTAGATGTCGCCGTTTTGGTGGGGCTGGTGGCGGTAACTCTCGGTCGCTGCTAGTGAAAGTCTGCTCCATCTGCGTCGTTACTGTTGTAACCGTCTCCATGACAACTTTTTCCTGTACCTGGGACACCCTGGTAACAGACACCGCCTCAGTAACCTAGACAACGAAACAAAATTTTAAATTAATGTTCATCCTAGGGGCAGACCTATTTAACCGATTAATCGGTACCAATTTTGAAACAATCGCTTATCTGCAAAAATCTATGACGATATTAATTTATTTATTTGTATTCCTCTGTGTTTCTCTGTGGTCATTCCATAATAAGTAACAGCGGCCTCTTGAGGTGAAATAAAAACAATCACTGACAACTTGTGGGGATTTGTTGTCCCTTAAGCTTTCATCATTGTCAATATTAATTTACTGTAGACTAGTGCCTGACCGATATATTGGATATCAGAACATATAAAGCAGAAAACAATGCTTTAGAATTGGTGTTATAACAGTTTGTCCAGCAGAACGTGCTCCGACTACATTGTTAACAGAGCTGAATCTGAACTGACGGTGGCTCTGCAGGCATGGCGGAGTTAAGTGGTGTCTTCTCGGTAAGTTGCTAACTAGTTTGTAAAATACATACTGGAAAGTTAATAAACAATGACCCCATAATTTTCCCTTTTAAATATAACTAATATAACGTTAACCCTGTCCATGACAACCATGTCACTCATGTTTATCACATCTGTTTGTTATGTTAGCCAGCTATAGATTCCCAGTGCAGTAAGTAATGTAGCAGTCTGAAAGATAAACATCAGAAAATCTTTTTGCAGCTCAGCAGACAACGGTGCGGTGGTGGATTGTGTCTGTTGAGTGTTGATTTCATGCTATATTATATGGTGAGACACAATGCTGCCTTTTACTCTCTGTTACAACAAGTTTATAGCTAACTAGCTAACCATGTAGCTACATTCATTGTTTTTCAGCTGAGTGGAAGCTAATATAGTAAACATGTATTTGTTTAGGATTTACAGTTTGGTACCCCCTTCAACCGAACAATTCCAGTTGTTGCATTTACAAAATGCACTATTAAGAAGTCTGGTTTTCCAACGTTGAAAGTTTCCCCTGAACTTGTATAGCAGTTGTAACACTGCTATACAATGTTGTATACTGCTATACAATTGTATACTGCTATACAATGTTGTAACCGCTGCCGCTGTTTACCTCTTGTCTCGGCAGGTGTAAATGCTTCTTGTGTTACAACCTGCCCCTAATTGACTGGCAGTATTAAAATAGTCCGCATTTGACTGATACTAAACAGTACCAATGTTTATTTAGCTATTTATTGTATTTGTATTTATTCTTTATTAAAAATGTCAGCAATTAACTGATACTAAACAGTACTGATGTTTATTTAGCTATTTATTTAAATGTATTCTTTATATTAATGTTCAGCAACTGACAGATATTTAACATACAGTACTGATATTTTTTAAGCTATTTATTGTATTTTTATGTAGTTTTTATTTTTTCAGTGTTAATTTCTAGAATTTGTTGACAATTTATAATAATAATAATGTCAAAGATTCTTTGATAAAAATATTTAAGAAAGCAGCCTTCTGAGTACCTTTGCATAGTCATATTGGTGCAAAATCAGAGAACAATCCAGATAGAAAAGGTCTGTTTTTATTCCAGCTAAAAAATGAACTATTTGGGCCACCATATCGGTAATCTGTGAATTTCCCCCGCTCTAAAATCGCTATTGGTCTCAAAAATCCCATATCGGTCGGGCTCTACTGTATACTCACCTCACTTCAATGCATATTTTGATAGTTATATAGTTTATAGAACTTTATATAAGTACATATATAGTAACATATATAACTATAGGCAATAAAAAGCATAATCTAGTAAATATCTGCGTATAGAGCATTGAAATAGAGCCAAGTCTATGTCATTCCAAAATAAAAGTCCCTGGTGTATTCCAGGCTTGTTTATAGTTAAAAGTCCATACCAAATCTTAATTTTTTTTCTGGTCATTTTTGGGATTTTGGTTGCACTATAAACTGCATTTGGGATTTTATTCATTTTTAACTCTTGTAGACTATGTATTTGCCTGTCATAGCAATGAAAAACTAAGAATAGTTTTTTAACATTCTATAAATTGATTAAAAAAAATATCTCTTGGCTGATTAATTAGTTATTTGGCCTTTTCCACCATCTTAGTTGTCTGTACCGGCAAAACCCACTATTGATCGACCTCTTGTGTATAAAGAAAACTAGGGCGCTGCAATATAAAATTGGTATTTCAAGTCTTCTATATTCCAAGTCTTCTGTAGACATACAATAGCTTTGTGTGATGAACAGATGAAAGTCTTTATTCACTGAAAATCATGCTTCTGAATTTTCAAACGAGAACCCTTGACGTAAAAAACTGGCATGACATCTCATCACACATTTTTTAAATATATGTGATCACAATTGAGATTTGAGAGCAGCAGCAGAGGTGAGGATTCAGTGAATAACAACTTACATTTCGGTCTGTTCTTCCCACAAAGCTATCATATAGCTCCAGAACACTTGGAATATAGCACAAAAGTAATTTGGACTTTTTTTTCCTTTTGGAGCTTGACATCCCCTAGTCACTCAATGCTTTCATTGTAAGGACAGGAGCAATTAAAAAAAAAATCTACAAAATATCTTGCCGTGTGTTGCACGGAAGAAAAAAAAGTTAAGATCGAATCATGTCTTTGACCTGACTGGAGCAGTCCTCCAGTTTCTGGACCAGGTTGTCCCAACGTTGTGTCAGCCCGTCTGTTTCAGACTTGATCTTCTGAGCTGCGGCTGGACTGTTCAACAGATACATCACATCCTGTCCAGCATCTGACAGAGCACTCAGGGTCTTTCGCTTCTGTGCCATGTCCTCTTTAAGACTCTGCCATAGGGTCAAAGGTCAAAACTGTGACGCCCATACAATGTTAAAAATGAACAGAAAGGCTTTAGAGGTGAAGTGTGTAATCTTTGTGCCTCTAGAGGCACCAAAATGAATTGAAAACTAATAATTGTTCCCAAACACTCTCTGCGCTTAACATTGGTTGAAGACACTGATAGTCCCACACCAAACTCATGCCATTGGTTAAGCCAGATGTTGACATCAGTCAGTATGCTCAAACAAATGGTGCTATTGTATATTTTGATAGTGCCACAGAGTAACAGTGTTTACTGTTCAGGGGACTCAACCTATAAACTTCTTTATAACTTGACTATGCATATTAAAATTTGATAGGAGAAAGACAATTTTAACAACTAAAAGAAATTACACACATCACCTTTCAGGAAACAGTAGCAGTTGACTAAGAGATTATTTGTGAGATGGCCTAAATATGACCATAATGCTGTATGTTCTCTGTAATATAGTTCCTGGAACATACAGTAGACCCTAATCTAAAGGTTAGTAGCTTAAACTACCAAATGTTTTACTTTGAGCAATCACTGCGTGTTTGTCTACTCACGGCTAATCTGCGGACACTGGCGTTTATTTCACTGGGGTCTTTGAAATCACTGGTCTGAGCTTCACTTAAGGCCTTTTCCTTCTCTGCAAGCCATGATCCAAACAAACTCTGAATGGAAAGGAAGACAAAATACACACATTTAAAAAAAAAGATGCAATTAAAGTAAGGAAAGAAAGTCATACAGGTTCGGAACAACATGACAGAATTTTCATTTCAAGGTGATCCGTCCCTTTAAGTCTCTTCAATCTGCTTCAATTCTCATCACCAAACCCTCTGACATCAAGTGTACCAATTTGCTCAAATATCAGAGATAAAAGTGCATGATTAAGCCATGGATCAGTTTAGCAGTATGAGCACAGACTGATGGAAGTGGTGTAGACAGGGGACATGGGAGAACAAGGTCTTGTGCACTCGACACTAATGATGTTCTGGGTCAATGGTAATGGTGTCTGCAGGTCATAAACACCCATAATTCAATCTCTCAGTCTCACAAAATACAGTCTACTCTGTTAAAAGAGCAACCTGACCCTCAAATGCATTCTATGAACACACAGTCGAAGCCAGAAGTAGGAGCAAGTCACACATGTGCAAGTCTCCATCAGTTATCTGTCAAATGACGAACAGCATTCAGAATTATTGGTTAATATTTTAGTTCTTTTTTTTTTTTTTAAATCAGTAAATAACAGACAATGTTTGGTTAAAGCAACCCCTGAATGAGTTGTTCTGTGGTTTATATTTTTTGTATAAATTCATTGTTGTTGAAATAATATACTGTATACTTGTTAGATAGTATTTTATTATCTGTCACAAAAAGTCATTACCGAGTCATCCTTTTTCAGTCTCGAGTCATTTGTCCTTGAGTCAAAGTCAAGTCCAGCAATTTTCTGCATTAAATCAAGCAAGTCACAAGTCCTGAAATTTGCAAATTGAGTCAGACTCAAGTCGAGTCATGTCACTCAAGTCACACACCTCTGAGTGGCACAACACAAAAGGTCCTAATACCAAGCCTTGAGGCACATCCTTTTCTAGAACAGTGACTATTGTAGCTTCAGGATTATGAAATGAATGCAATTCAAGTAAGGATAGGTAAAAGTACCCAAGTAATTGAAAGAGACATCAATGGTCGATCATGAAAACACATTTTCAAACAATTGTGTGGCTTGGTTTTTTTCCCCAAATTCAAAACATCTCAAATCATTCAAAATCCAGTAATAACTATATGCAAACAGCCAAAATAGGCTCTCATTTCAAATTGTATTATTTGTTACAGTGTCATTTTGTCGTGGTAACTTTGTCATGGGGGGGGGGGGGGGGGGGGGTTATTTGCATTGATATTGTAAATGGTGACTTTCAGTCTGGGGCAACAATGCATTGCATAATGTGTAACACCAAGACAGAGCGCAAATGAACTGAACGAAACACAACACTTATGTTGCGAGAAGTTGAAAATAGGGATGCAAAGATATGCAATTTCTGGGCCAATATTGATAACCGATAATTATTTAGTTTGACATGTTTTCTTTTTTTCTTTTTTTATTTCTTTTTAACCCTTTAAACTGGAAATTTTTGTGAGTTACTTCACAAAACAGAATATGGAAAATGGCATATCGCTACTTACCACAGGTGATCCAGATTAAAAGAGCCCCAAAACAACATAACACTGTGCATACATGTTGAAATGATCCGTGACATTTCCTGTATACGCACACTGACCAATAATATATCGACCTCCAATATATCGCGCATCAAAATACGATGGCCAAAGATGCTTGTCTGATGCATTTCTACATAGGCTCAGGTGGTAGAGTGGGTTGTCCACTAATCACAGAGTTCGTGGTTTGATTCCCAGCCCACATGACTCCACATGCCGAAGTGTCCTTTTCAAGACACTGAACACCAAGGTGCTCCCAATGGCAGACTAGCACCTAGCATGGCAGCTCTGCCATCATTGGTGTGTAAATGTGTGTGTGAATGTATGGATGAGATGCAGTGTAAAGGTTAAAAAGGCGCTATATAAGTGCAGACCATTTACCATTTAACTCGCTTCATCTCTCGGAGTAACCATTTGAGATATCTTTTAAGCACTCAAGTAGTCAAAATGACCAAAATGCACATCTCTAATCTCAGATCTCACCTGGTCATCGAGTAGTCGCTGCCACACCAGCTGAATTTCCTCAAGTTTATTCCAGCGCTCTTCTGTCCAGCGACACACTGCCGCCCAGCGCTCTCCCAGTGACTGTGAGGAACAGCAGGAAAAAAGTTATTCACTTAATGACATTTCACACACTTTCTATGGCCATTCTCTCAGCACTGGGAGTATCAAATATCTGTCCAGTTCCAAGATTCTGACTGTACTTCATCCAGTGAATTCTCAGCCTTTCCACTGCATCCAACATTAATAGATTTCATTCCTAAGAGGAGAATTCAGTAAATCCATGGAAAAAGCTGGAATCCACTTGTTGAGGAGAGGTGTAACGATTCTTTTCTAAGTCATCACACATGGGCAAAAAAATACAAAAGACTTTACTTGAAGGTGGGATCTGAGTAAGACCAGAATATTATAGAGACTTGGGGATAGGATACCAAAACCCTTTAGCAACCGTAAAGCATAACCCTGGCACCTGCCCACAACACCCTCTCATTGTGGACACGACAGGCATAAAAAGGTCAAAAGGTCTCGATTCCAAACCAAGCATACGTGGACAATGATTCTCAATGTAAAATGATTAAACAGACATCTAATTAAGATTTCTAAGACCAGTGTATCCTAATTGATCATCATATAAATAGTCAAACTGATCCTAAAACAGACTCTAGCAGGTTATAAATTTGAGTTGTAATCTACCTGCAGTTGGTCTTCCAGCGCAGCGGTGGCACTCTCACCACTGTTCTCATCCACAACCACCACCATGTGTGTAAGAGAGTTCACCTTCACCTGTTCCACCTCCAGATCATTCTGCAACATCTGACGATGTAACGAACAGAACAAAGGTTAAAGGTTAAACGTAAAGGGTTTGTCCATGCACATTGTAGTTTTATTACATTGTTGTTTATTACATTATAATTGTTATGTTGCTTCATGTGCTCACAAATCTTTAATATTCATACTTTGTCATTTTTGTAATACAATGGTTTTTAAAGGAATATTTCGGGTGCAATAGAGGTTAAGCTCAATCGAAAGCATTTGTGTTGTAAGTGCCTCACTGTACCTTCAATTTTTGCTTTTTTTAAAGAAGAAAATTCATTTTTGTTGTTGTTGTGGTAATCAACATTATGCCACTAATTATGTAGATTGAGCTTTACTTGTATTGAACCTGGAATATTCCTTTATAAAATAAATTGGGGTGGGGGGGGGGGGGGGGGTTATACTATGTAGGGTCACGGGTAGTGCTGGAGCCTATCCCAGCTGTCTCAGGCCAAAGGCAGGGAAACACCCTAGACAGGTGGCCAGTCCATCACCGGGCTAACACACACACAAAATTAATCATGTCACAATGTTAAAAAAAAAAGTTATGGTCCTCATTCTTAATCAGTCTTCATTTCTTAATTTTATGAAACATGACCCTTAACAGGTTTCTTGAGGTTCCCTAAGGAATAAGCTGGATGGGTTTTGATTGAAGTAGATTTTAGGGAGGATCTGAAGTTTGAGATTCTGTACTAAGTATGAAAGTGTGCAAGTGCTTGTCTCCATAAATTGTGTGAAACAGCTTGGGTGCTCTGGTACCATCACTGTGAGACTGTGAGGCTCCTAAATGTGTGTGTGTTTTCCGCTAGCTGAACAAACACGCTGAGGTCGTGTTTGTCTCCTGTTCACTGGGGCGTGTGCTGATTTGCTCATTCAGTCATTTCTCACTCAACCACTCAATCTCTCTCTCTACTTTCAGTAGTAATGATAAATTCTCATTGGGATCAGAAAGTCATGCAAACACACACACACACACACACACACACACACACACACACACACACACAGATTAATGACTAAGTAATTCATTAACTTCTCAGTTCCACACTAGCATTCAATGAGAATGGTATCTTTGAACGGACCAATAAAATGTCTCCCATACTTTGTGCTGCTCTATCTGAGACACATATCCCTCCATGCCTCCTGCTATTGGCTCCGTTTCCATTTTTCGGATCCGCCCCTCCGTCTGTGTCAGCCAATCAGAGAGCTGCTGGAGCTGCTGTTGTTGAAGGTCCATGAGAACTTCATGAAGTCTGGAGATGGAGGAAGGACAACAGAAATGATACGATGAAGAAGTGTACACTAATGAAACGGGAGTTTGACAGGAATGTGTCTGCACCTGGATTGGCGATCCATGCTGGCCACCCGCAGGCTTTCCCAGCGTGCATTCAGCAGGGTCATCTGCTCTCGGATCTCCATCTCCTCTTCCTCACTGAGGTTGCCCTGAGTGATCAGCTGGTTTCCTGCCTGCAAGACGTTGCCCACACTGCTCTGGTGCGCCGTCAACTCCATCATGAAGGCCTGTGGGGCCAAAATGATATATTAATAACTTGGAAATCTACACAGACATAACTAGTTTTAAGGACCGTTCACACCAAATACATTTTAGTGTTCATCTCTGCTATTTTTTTATTGTATTTTTATGTCAACATCAACTAAATTAACAACTTTGATTTTTGTGCTGCATCCAGCTGTTTATTCAGTGTTTTACGCAGGATTGCTGAAATAAACAGAACTTTCAAACGGCTAACAAATGTTTAAAAGGAATGTTTCGAAAGATATAGCAGAGGAAAAGATTTAAAATCTAGTCTGTTCACCTCAAAACTCTGTTGGACATAAAAATTCCATATAAAATTTTGTTACGTTTTGGCCTTCCATTCACACTCAGATGGCAATGTTTGTCCAGTGAAAACAGAGCTTTTCGAAAATGCTCACACACGTGAATAAATCTGAAAACACCATCTTAAGAGTTGTAGTGTGTACACAGAAAATAAGGCTGGGCGATACATCGAATATTAGAGACATTATCGTGACAATTTTGCAGATGATATAAAATTAGGGAATGTCGCAAATATCGTGCTTGTGTTAAAAGATAAGCTTAGTTTTCTAAAATGTCGCAAGTAGGCCAAATTCACTCCCCTTTTTGTCTTATAAGTACCACAGCTTCAAGACAAGAGATGTACTGATGGGGGAGTGTCTGATACACAGCATTAGCAAAATAGTAACAGCAAGCGACACAGGTGTGGAAAGAGATGATGATGATTTAGTCCCCACAAAGAATGTACCATTTGTAATATAGGGATGGTTTGGTTTCAAGGAAAAAGATACTGAACAAAATACAGTCTTTTGCAAGCTGTGTAAGAAGATAGCCACAAAGTTTGGTAGCACAAATAATCTCTTTCACCACCTCAAGCAACATCCCGTGGTGTACGAGGAATGCATGAAACTCAGCGGGCCATCACTTGCCTCAGCCATTTCTTCTGCCGAAAAATCTGGTAGACCTTCCATCCCAAAGCAAACAAAGCTGGTTAAATCATTCTCCTGCGGGGTGCCATATGCAAAAAATAGTAAGAAGTGGGAAGAAATTACATCAGCGGTTATGTTTCACATGGCCAAAGATATGATACCGGTCAGTACTGTGGAAAAAAAAATCTGGTTCAAGTGGTCGCTAAAGACAATCTACCCCCGATATAATTGTCCGTGTCATAGATACTTTGCTCAGGAAGCACTCCCGAATCTGTATTATAAAGTTTTTGAACAGCTGTCACAAAACTTATCTTGGATAAAGCAATTCCTGACCATGTTGATGAGCAAAAACTATGAACCCTACCACAGTCCAACTATACATTTTATTGATGGCTGGGAGCTTAAATCCACTTGTCTGCAAACCAGTTACATTCCCGATGAACACATGGGATAAGTCATAGCAGATGGATTACGTGATGCACTTGCATCTTGGAATTTGAGAGGGGAGCAGAAAGCATGCATCACAACTGACAACGAGAGCAATATTGTCAAAGTGGTTGAGTTGAATAAGTGGAAAAGGCTGCAATCTTGCTGTTGGTAAGTGTTTAAAAATGAGTAATGCTATGTCAATCGAAACGGCAATTGAATAAATTTCCAAAGTGTGTGCGTGTGTCAGGGAAAGAGCAAGGAGTAGGCTTTGGTTTCACAATTTGTGGAATGGTTAGGACCATAACAAAGTTAGGCTAAAGGAAATACAGATTGTATCCTTTTCTCTTTTTTCCACAATATTTTCACAGAGAGAAGCATGAGGGATTCCCGGATTGAACACAGTATTAGTGTTTGCAAGAAAATTGTGGCCAGCCTCTCACACAGCTGGAGAAGGAGAGCTTTCCAATGTCCAGAAGGACCTCAAGCCTACCAAGTCACCATCTTATTACAGAGTCACCTGCCAGGTGGGGATCCAAGGAACAAATGATTGCTCGAATCCTGGAGCAAGAACCAGCCATAACCAAAGTCTTTGCCTCTGATAAAAAGGCTAGACATTTGGTTCCAACCTGGGATGACCTTGAAGTGCTGGAGTCTGTTCGCAAATCTCTACGGTCCCTTCTAGATTTCACTGATGCATTGTCCGGTGAGGACTATGTGACAGTTTCCTGTATCAAACCTGTTCTTTCTGTGTTCAACACCAACAACCTTGCACATCAAGAGGAAGATACGGACCTCACCAAATCAATCAAAAGCTCCATTTTGGAGTACCTCAATGGCAAAAACTCTGATCCTGAGACCAGCAGGCAGTTGAACATTTGCTCCCTCACTGATCCAAGGTTTAAAACCACTTATATTGAGGACCACAAAATTGAGGATGTGAAATCCCAAGCTGTTGACGAGTTAGATATTTTGAGCCTGAACAGCAAGTGCAGAAGTTCCACCTGAGCCACCAGCCCATAAAAATAAGTCAATGGGGAGCTTCTTTAAAGAGGAAGCATCATCATCTTCTTGCAGTGCTTTGTCCCAGAGGGAGGCCATTGAGAAGGAACTGGAAAGCTACTTGCAATCTGTAAATGCTGACATGACACAAATTCACTTCAGTGGTGGAGAATCCACGAGGAAAAGTACTAATGTGTTCCAGCACAAGTTCCCCATCTGAGAGTTTTTAGTGCCAGTGGAAACATAGTGTCATGCTACAGAGCATCTCTTAAACACGAAACAGTTGCTAGACTCGTGTTCTTAGTTAAAAACATGTCAAATGCTAACCCCAGTTGCACAGTGTAAAATGCGTTTGTGAATTACACTGCTCTAAAGAATCTGACAGAACACATTTTTTGTAACTGTTTTGCACTTTTCTTCATATGGTTACATTTAAAAATGACTGAACATCATTCCTTGTGTTCATTTACTTGAAACTTTAAAAACGTAGTACTTGAAGTACTATGCACTACAAGAAACTGCTAAATTGCACTTTTCTTTTCTTTGTTATTTTGGTTCATTTGAATATCAATCCTTGTGTTAATTTACATCAGTGTAAAATGCAGTACTGGTATTTAAAGTAATTTGCTCTAAAGAAGCTATTGTGCCTGATTTGTACCTTTTTCACATTGTTCTATTAGTACATTTAAACGTGATGGTATAGTATTCCTTGTGTTAATTTATGTCAGTGTAAAATATAGTACTTGAAATGCTGTCTACAAAAAAATAAAAAAGAAGAAAGCAATTTTTGTACCATTTTCTTCATTTTTTTTAATTGGTAAATGTAAATAAATATGATTTAAATGTAGTTCATTTAGTAAAAAGCAGTAAGTGGTCACTATGACTAGATTGTGTTGATTTTGCAGTAAATATTTTGTATGTACTTTGTAACATCCAAATCAAGTCTTTTAAATGGGGGGCAAAAGAAAACCACCTTTTTAAATTATTCCAGAGCAAATGCAAAAATAATGAAATATATATATATAGAATATTGTCAAAATTGTGAAAAATATCAAAATATATTTTTTTTAGCTATATCACCAATCCCTAATGGAAAACGGAGATATCCTAAAACGTTGACGTATTTCTTGTCATGTGACATAGTCATGCGGTCCATTTAACTCAAAACAATCAAGATGGCAGCCCATGTTGTAGTGGTGTTATTGTGCCTGTTATTCACTTTGATAGTGTTGTTAAAGATAAATGTTACTTTGTACAACCTTCACATTGCATTCCTTCTAAGATGACGGGAAGTTACCTCTGAATTGTTGTCCGGCAAACAAACAAGCGGACAATGTGCAGTAAGGGGATTTAAGCATTTTCAGATGTTTCAGTGTTGTGCAGTAAGGGGATTTAAGCATTTTCAGATGTTTCAGTGTGAACAAGCAACTTTTAAAAAAGTTTGAAATTTGGCAGTGTGGGCAGACATTTTGAAAATGAAAAGTGTTTTAAAATTTAGCCGGATTAATTTGAATGTAGTTAAAATCATATGGGCTACTTTTTTGGTTCTTTTTACGGTATAATATTTTTCAGCCTTGGTCACTATAAACTGTGGTTTTATAAAAAGAGCTGCATGAAGATTGTTCAGAATTTATCCTTTTGTGTTTCATTGAAGAAAGTCTACCAATACAATTCAGATGCTCATCAGTGCGGTTCTTTTTAAATCCTCCATTTTATTCATTGATTACGTTTACATTGACACCAGAAAGCCAGTTATTGCGAGAAAGCAGCATTCTTGTTTGCATGCACTGTATAATCGGCATTCACCCGTATACATGCGGCTTGGGCTGTAAGCAGCTTTTTCCACAGCAACATAATTGCCCCACGACACTTTTGGAAATAACAAACATGGTATCCGAGGAAAACTTCACTATTTTATTCTCTGTTGCTTCGCTTTATTTCCAGATATTCCAGAGCTATTGCTGTGTTTGTTTCTTTCTATCGTGACCTGTAGTGGATTTGCACTTTAATAGTGTTTCCCTTAACGTAAAACTCCAGCATTCCCTCAAAGTACAAACGTCAATATTTTACATAATGTTTCAACTTTCTGTACAAATCCTGGAATAACTTGCTTTCTTAAGTGCATGTAAACGTGGTCATTGCTTTAGATGTTTGCTGGTGTTAACTGAAGCTCCTGACCCGCATCTGAATGATTTTATGCACTGCACTGCTGCCACACGATTGGCTGATTAGATAATCGCTTGGATAATTGTTGGTGTCTGACGGGCTGGTTTGTGTATTTCTATTAACTGCTGATCTTAAATATAAATATATGGTCTTAAATTGAGCAAATGTTCCAAGATTAAAGGGTCGATACATACCCACTGACACATCTTACCCCACTCTCCCTTATGCGGATGTTTGTTCAACTTTGGGCAATTTCATGTCCCAGGTGTGGTTACAAAGATCAAATTTCAACTTTTATTTTTCCTTATTTGAAGGTCTCATTAAAATGGACCTGGAAACTTTTAACAGGCCATCATCATTTATTATTTGGTGATTTTCAAATGCCTTTTGCATAGACTTTACTGTTTTAACCTTATTCCAGACACTATTTTCCAAAATGTAGTGTACTTGATAATGTGTCAGTGGCAGTGCTTGTGAGCATGCTTGAGATGAAATATGAGACAAGTGATGTTTGAAGTTTTTTTTTTTTTTTTTTTGGAGGGGGGGGGGTAAAAAGTGTGAAAATGATTTAATTGGGTTTATATTAGATGGACTTAACTACTATTTTCTAACATTAAATACATTCAAGACTATGTATGTACTGTGTAACTACATGTTGTTCTGCAAAATGCCCACATTTGCTGCTACTGAGGTTGAGGTACGGGTAGGTTTAGGAGTAAGGGTAGGGTTAGGGTTAGGGGTTAGGGTTAGCATAAGGGGTTAGGGTTAGGATAAGGGGTTAGAGTTAGGTTTTGAGGTAAGGGTTTGGTTTGGGTTATGGTTAAAGACATTAACAGTGTAACTACAGATGTAATTAAATGCAGGTGCTTTAAATGTATTTACAATGCAACAACATGTAAGTTAAGACCACCTAATATAAAGTGGGTCCTCTAATTGTATGCATTTAGGATCCATCAAATTTAGCTATGAAATTAACATTAGCATGACAAAGTAATTTGCCACTATATTTCAAAAAATGAAAAATGTCCTTTCCATCAGCGGTATTTCCACCACAGAATTCTATTAAACACAAAACAGAATTTGAGATGAACTGGAAATGGCACTGTAGTTGGAATGTGCATGACTTTAAGAAGAAATGACACAAATGACATGAATCTCCTGTGGTGCATATTCATACAGTGCTGGACATTGTTATTACACAGATCTGAACAACTATTAACTTAAAAAAAAATCACAGTGCTAAAAGTGCCAGAAGATCAAAAATAGAGCCATATTACATACAAAGTACAGTACACTTGTACGCCAACCAGGTGTTCTGCTTTGTCTTCTAATCTATCTTTCCGGGCAGTTTTCTGGGTCACCATATTTCCAGGTGAAATCATTAAAATAACAGCCATGGCAACATGAGAACATCAGCATAGAGCCAAATCAAACTTCTTGCAACAGGTTAATCATAACAAATTACGACGTGAGAATATGGGTGGGTAAAAGCATAAATAGCACAATCTATTATTCCAAACAACAAGACCAGGCAAAGAACTTAAAGTACAAATGATGCAACACACAATTCTGCATATTATTTCAGTGTTTGATGATTACAGTGGAACCGCAGCTAGGGCTAAGAGGTAAATGCATATACCCAGCACGGCTTTGGTTTAATTGCCTCACTGTGTTTTCTGCCACAATGCCTCACGTTAGCGTTCACTTTCTGACAGGAATGTAAACCTCAACCTGATCTGCATACCAGCCCTCACGCCCTAAAACTCTCTCTCAGGATCCATCACTCATGCGTGAGTTTATGTGTGCGGGCCCTTGTGTCAGACAGAATTCCTCAAATTCCTGGCATGTTCTGAGCATTTTCTCCAAGAGGAGGAGCATCTGAAGACAGGGCACTCTTACATTTAAAGTGCTCTCAGGTGGAAGAGAAAAAGAATAGAAACGAATAAGCAAAGGTTTGTTTCACCTCTTTTGTATCTGATGATGCATCTATTATTATTTGTGTTAGGGGTGCACTATATATCAGCAGCATATTGGCACTCACTTGACACTTTATTAGTTACACTATGGTCCTAATAAAGTGTCTGAGATGGTCTTCTGCTGTTGTAGCAAGGCTCGACGTGTTGTGCATTCAAAGATGATTTTCTTCTCAAAAAAATTGTACAGAGCGGTTATCTGAGTTACTGTAGACTTTGTCAGTCTGGCCATTCTCTGTTGACCTCTCTCATCAAAAAGTCGTTTCCATCCGCAGAACTGCCACTCACTGGATGTTTTTGTTTTTTGGAACCATTCGGAGTAAATTCTAAAGACTGTTGTATGTGAAAATCCCAGGACATCAGCAGTTACAGAAATACTTCATAAACCATAAATCATGCCAACCATAAATCATGCCATGCTCCAAATCACTGAGATCACATTTTTTCCCCATTCTGATGTTTGATGTGACCAACAATTGAAGATCCTGACCCATATCTGCATGATTTTATGCATTGCACTGCCCAATAGTTGTCATTTATGCGTAACTGTGGACATTAATTTGTTCAATGTATTCATCTGTGTGACCATTTTTACAGCTTGGTTACAATAAATGCTGTTTTTGGATTAGGAAGGAAGTTTTGAGTTCTCAAAGTAACAATATGTTTTCATGGTGTATTTTTTGCCCTTTTTTCAAGCATGACAGAACAGTCACTATTCACTAAATAATGGCGAATAAACCCTGTGAAGACTTTTTTTTAATTCACCTTTTGTGTTCCACTGATTTGGAGCGACAGTAGGTTAAATAAATAACGCAATTATCATTTTGGGTGATCTGTTTCTGTACCTCTTCTGAGAGAGGCTGGAATTTGAATCTTTTGGCTGATCAGTGTTGAAAGTATAGATTTGGGCTACAGAGATATGGCCTGACACTGGGTAGAGAAGTATGAATGAACTTGAATGATGGAAATACAGGGTCACATGTGTACCTCATGCGTGTGGAACTGCTCTTTGACCTCCTCGACATCATCAGACACATCATCCTGCATGTGCATTGCGTCCTCAGCAGACAGCAGCCAAGTGAGAACCTCCTCCAGCGTGATCTGATACGTGTCCAGATTCACCTCCATTTCTCCCTCCATCTCCACCTCTGTCAGTGTGCTGGCTTTTGCCTGTGCACTGCCCGCCTCCTCTGGCTTTCCAGCCAATCCCTGCTCAAAAACAGACAGCAGTTCAGTTCACGGCCAGAATGACAATTGTAATGTTGAAGGTCAAAATTCAGAATGTTTTGACAATACCCAGTTTCGCATATTTCACCACATTACATTTTCCCAGGCATGATACTATGATTTTGTGTGCTTTTTTAAATGCGTCAAACAAGAATGAATACAAATGGTTGATGTTAATGAAGGTAGTAATACAACATATATATGCTTCAAGAAAATGTGAAGTTATTTTTGCATAATTTGTACTACATTTTTATAACATTTCCCCTCCAAATTGTAGAGAAATGTCTGAGATGTGTGGCCTGTGAAAAACTATTAAACTATTACAAGCTCTGATACCATGGATAGATGATATAAGAGCTGTTTTATTATTTTTCAAACACAAATATTGAGTTATTTAGAAAACCATTATGCCCGAGCATTGAGACACTCAAAACAATAACCCAACTGTCACTGAAATAACATTCGGCCAATCACAGGACCTTAAGGCTCACACAATACTGTTATTGTCACGTGTTCTCAGCTGACTAAATCATGTGATATTATTCACATTCTCCAACATTTAGAGCCCACGCCTTAAAAGCTGACAGCTTTTCTAAAAGCGGTGACCTACATCCCAACACACCCAGGGTGTAAATGTCACAGCTCAATGATAGATGTGAAACACTAAACGACCAGTAATTGTGTGCGGGCGACAGTAATAGAGGCAGGTTTATCTGCATGGTGTGAACACCATTGTGCTGCACAATAAAACAGACAGAACTGGCTAATGAATTTCCCTTGCATGTAACTGGGGAAGGATACAGAGCCACACCCATGAAAAGGAATTTAAAGAGATATACAAAATAGAAATAGCAAGATGTTGAGATTAATAACTCCATTCAGTGTCATCATATATGGGCGGCACCTCCTCAGGGAATTTGACACAGAAAGCTTTACAGCAGACAACCCTTACAAAAAGAACAATGGCAGTACCACAGTCCAGTGAAAGTAACAAATGGTCATACCGTGGTACTTTAATATAAATTGGTATTTAAAGGTCTACTGCAGTACTCAAGCTTCAAAATAATGGTTGTGCCACAGGAACCTTCAAATGGTAGTACCCTAATTACAGTAAGGACATGGTTCACAAATGTATAAGTTCAAAACATTGAAATATAACACACACACACACACACACACACACACACACACACACAGACACACAGACACACAGACACACACACACAAAACTACAGAAATCTTATTATCTCAGAAAGTTTATTTTCTGGACAGGTCAGTCCAGACTTTGCCTTTTGATACTGTGTATGCCAGTTCCTGTTTTTGTATTATTATTTTTATTGTGATGACATATTTGATATCTTTGCACTGATGCTGCTGAATGAGAATGCTATAAATATTTCGTACATTTGTAAATGTTCAATATTTTAATGTCAATGATATCCTCTGCTCAGAAGTTATTTTTCCATACTTATTCCTGGAGATGCACAAACATGCCAACATTACTGTATAAGAGGTGCTTTGAGAGCAAGTTGTGGCAAGCACCCAGCACTGCTTTGGTTTAATTGCCTCACTGTGTTTTCTGCCACAATGCTTCATGTTAGCGTTCACTTTCTGACAGGAATGTAAACCTCAACCCACCCTGGCCTGCACACCAGCCCTCAGCCTAAAACTCTCTCTCAGGATCATCACTATGTTCATTCTCTGTTGACCTCTCTCATCAACAAGGCGTTTCCTTCCGCAGAACTGCCACTCACTGGATATTTTTTGTTTTTGGAAGCATTCAGAGTAAAATCCCAGGAGATCAGCAGTTACAGAAATACTCAAACCAACACGTCTGGCATCAACAATATGCTCCAGCTAATCTCCATACCCTTAAAATGATCTGTCTGGTGTTGGATTATATATGCAGAAGAATTGCAGCGACATGATTTGAATCTAAGAAAACCCAACCTTTGCAATCCTGGAATTCTTCACCGTCATAAATTAAGCGACTCAAGCATCAAGCTTGGTCTGAAATGCCCCTCAGCATGACCTTCCACACAGAGTTAAATCAGACTTTGTAAGGCTTGCAAAAACCCATCAGATTTGCACGACTCGAATACGAAGACATTTCAGCTTAATCCAGGAACATTTTACACAAAGTCACAGTACTTTACCAATTTAACCTTATAAAATACAGAATGCATTTAAATACATGATTTATACAATACCTAGTCTTGCTAGGTAATTCTGACAATTGCTTTGAACTGTGGTGACATATATCTCATCAATTAAGGATTATAGCCCGATGCACCTATTTAAAATATGTGTAATGTTTATCCATGTTGTATAACCAAGGAACTAACCAGTATAATTTTGTAACAAGGGATTTTTAATGTTTTGTTACCTACATGTACAATTTTCATGAAACAATGTCATATTTAGTATGTAAACATTCACGGGCGTATGCAGAGAAAGCTGATGACAACGAATATCATGTCTCATGTACCATTCTCAAGAGTTCCTGATTAAGTATGCAATATTTTTGAGCGGGAGATTTGTAAGACTCCGAGAGACAAAGGGTCACAAATCAGCTGTCGGAAAGGACAGCCCAGTCGACCATGTGATTCTGAAAAGTCACTTCTGATTGGTGCAGGACACTCTTGGGGAATGCGGCCAATCTCAGTTCAAATAGTTCCAAACAGGAAGAAGTCTCTCTCTTGACTCTGCTCTCTGAACACTCTTCCTTCCATGTTTGCTCTTCCGACCACTGCACTGCATCTCGTCGGAATCAAACTCATGCCATATAAGATCCAACGGAGCTTGGGACTCAATGTCCCGAGGAGTGAGAATGCCTCGCTTCACAGCTAACATCATTCATACAGACAATAAATTCGATCACACTGAAGTCAAAACATCTAAGGAACGAACTTTCGACCAAGAAACGAGCAACATAAAGGACGACAGGACACGCAAGTAACACCTCCAATATTGTGCTCAAAGTGCTGGTGAATTGAATATTTTGGGTAATCCGATGTAGACTCAAAGAAGGATGAAATGGTTCTTAAGGCATTGTCGATAGACTCCATAGAGTTCATCTTCACTGTACTGATCAGTTATTTCACATTCTGTCACTTTTCACCAACCTGATTTATGTATATATGTGTTAGATTAGATTTATGTTTAGAATAGTAATAAAGTTTGTCTGTGTTCAAAGACGACTTGACTGTGGTGTATTTTGATAAATAATCTCATCCCTGTTTCTGAGAGATTTCGCTTCAAAGCTGTATCTAAATACATGTGATATTATTTTCAATAAACCATGAGAATATCACTCCAATAAGAGAATTAATCATTCACTTATTAAAGCTAATTCTTTACAGTAGATATTGTGAGCTGTAGAATTAGATGTTGTATTACGATTTCAGTGGTGGAGTTTATCTATTAAGACAAATAATCTAGTTATTTGTCATTTATCTAATTTATAATGGTTGTCGAACATGACTAATTCTGTTATACATTTCATTACCTAATAAGGACAGTTTAATTTAGTTCATAGCTCACATATTTTGAGACCCTAAATTCCCTCCTAAATTTAGCATGCGTGCAAATTACCCAGTGTTTCCCCTGCCATTATATTAGGGGGGCGCCCCGCCCCCCCAACAGCACCCTCCGCCCCCCCCCTTGAAGGTAAAGTTAATTATATTTTCTATATAGCGCCAGATCACAACAGAAGTAATTTAAGGTTACCTTTCCAATAGAACAGGTCTATACCTTGTTCTTTTATTAAACAAACTAAATAGCCCTTAAGTTATTTATCGACAATAGCCCTATAGCCCTATATTATTTACACGACGGCATGTCATTTCTGTCTCTACATGGTCGCACATTTACTATTCTCCTCAGCTCTCTGTATCGCGCACAGCGGAGTTCCGCCCCTATGCGCACACACACACACAGACACGTTCGCGCGCACACAGGTGAGCATAGGGGTGTTCGATTCCAGGTTTTCTGGTACGGAGGTATGCATAATTACAAACTAGAGTCACTATGACTGTTATCTATTTCTAAAGAGATAAGCTACAAGCTATGTGTAGGATAAATACAAAGTTTCTACGACAGCTCTCTGGCATGGTGTAATGCCGCGGACACACTAGACTTTGAGACTATGGTCGTGATATGACGTCACATTAATTCAACATATAACAAATAGTAATACACTCAAAATGTAAAAAATATACAATCTACTCGACTTTACTGCAAAAATATAATTTTTAAAGGGATTAGACACTCACAAGTGAGTGATTTCGGACACAGTAACAGAGTCGACACCAAGAGTCGATTCCTGTGATGGAGTCGACCCCGAGTCTGGGGCTATTCAGAGTCGAGGAATCGACTCTTTGGAGTCGACTCCCCATCACACACTCCCACCAGCGGACAGAAAGCGTGCGTTGGAAATATGTTGTGTCAATCACCTGAAAAGAAGACAAAAATATCTGTGTTTTTTAAACGCTCCCAGGGTGGTGAAGATGGCAACACTCGCTCTCCTGTAAGTAGCACCCGGAGTAGCGCTACTGCTCCGAGTCCAAGTACAGAAAAGAGCCCAAGTGCTGCACGCCCTTTCCCTGACAAGCAGCAAAAGTCCAGTCACTAGTGATGGGTCGTTCGCGAACGAAGCGCTCTAAAAGCCGACTCTTGTAGGTGGACGTTGGGAGCCGGCTCGCATATCAGAAGAGCCGGATCTATTAATAAAAATATTTAAAAAAATTAAGATATGAACAATCAAAAGATTGAAATTAATATAATTAACTAATTCAAAGAACGAAAAAATTAAATAATATAGGCCTTAATGCTCAATCAAACACATACATGTTCTGACTGTCTGCTCAGACTAACAGCCCGCTGGCTTCTATTGCTCTGACGGTCCCAGTCAGTAGTGTAAACTGTGAAAGGGACTTCTCAACCATGAACAGGGTAATACAAACTTTTCACAATAGGATTTGCTGCTTTTAGCTATATGTTAAGCTATCACATTTAACAGTTAATGCATTTGCAGGTCAAGACAAACAAACGCAATAGGCTGCAAGGAGACCATCTTGCAGCATGTATGCGGATCTCAATAAATGGGCCAGACGTTTCTGACTTCCCATATCAAGAGGCTCTGGAAATGTTCTTCCAGAAGCCCAGAAAGATACACTGCAGTGACAAAAGCTGCACACTTTGTGGATAAATTACATAAAAATAAATGTTCCAATGTTTCGTTTAATGACAGTTCAAATAATTGTTCAGTTAATATATTCACTGCTGCCATTAAAAGAAACAAATGAACACCATGACTCCTTTTTTTTAAGTGTTTGTGTCTGTCAATTCCCCCCCCCCCCCCCCCCCCCCCCATTTACATTGATAGAAGTTAAAGCTCCATCGCCCAGACTCTGAATTAGCAGACAATACTACACGGATGCTTTTCCAAAAGCAGTAATCAGCCCCCCCAGAGTGTTTGCCGATTTAGGGGGTTGTATGCTACTCCCAAAAATAGCACAGAGCAGGTGGCACAGCTGTAAATACCTACAGAACTGAGATCTGGGAATCCCAAAATGTTCAACCAAATTCTCAACACTCAACTCTCATATAGGTCACCAAGTTTAGCAACCCCCCCTCACAATCCACTCTGACAAGCAGGAAGGGGACTTATTAATACATATTCAGCCATATCTTCGAGGCAACATTTAAATAAATGCCCGAATTAAACACTATGGACACTTTTGTCCATATAGAGTGCAAATGCGAGATAGTGGGGTGTAACTTAACTTCTCCAGTTAGTTTGATAGAAAGGATTTGTAACGGAAAATAGGGGCAAGAACTTCCTGTTCAATACATAACCTGGGAGGGGCTCTCTCAGGTGGAAGTGACCAATGAGCAAAATGTCTGAGACCGAACGCAAAATAATAAATCTAAATATTGTGTAGGCCTAGCCCATCTTAGTCAATCGGCCTTGCAGCTTGCTGAAATTTAATATAGGACATTTACAATTCCAAATGAAGGACTTCGCTATGCTATCAAAGTAAGGAATTTCTTTAGAGAGAGACTGTACCAGGTAGTTCAATTTTGGAATACAATTAATTTTATTAAAATTAACCTTCCCATTCATCGATAAATGTAATGATGCCCACCTGCTCACATCGCTTGAAAACTTTTTTTTTTATTAAAGGGTCCATATTAACTTCAAAATTAAAGCACACAAATTTGCTGGGAATAAAATACCCAAATACTTAATGCCCTGTTGGGCCATTGAAAGGCGCCCAGCTGAAAAGCTGTTATCAGGCAGTACGCTGTCAGAGACAAAGCTTCGGAATTAGACCATTAACTCTGTATCCCTAGAACATAGAAAATGAATGAATAATTCTGTTGAGGCAAGGCATAGATCTAGTAGGGTTGGAGATGAATAATAAAATATTATCTGCGTAAAGCAAAAGCTTATGTGAAACACCTCCTACCATCACCCCTAGAAAATCATCCTCCTTTCTTATCATGGCTGCTAATGGATCCAGGGTAAGGCAGAACAATAATGGGGAAAGAGGGCAACCCTGCCAGGTGCCCCTATCCAGAGTAAAGTAATCTGCAATGAATACATTTGTTTGTACCACTCCTACCAAGTGTCTATAAAGTAAATTAATCCATCCAATAAAAGTGTTCGCAAACCCATACATTTCCAAAAAATATAATATTACATTTATAAAAAAAAAAAATATTAGCCAAAATCAGACTTTGCCCCTGAATTTCTGCTAAAACAACAACGACTCTTCCTAATTTATCTTGAATCTGTTTGAGACATTTGAATTGTAGAAGCTTATCAGTGTAATGACTCCCCTGCTCTTACTTGAGCCAGCACTAAAGAAAACATGTCTACCCCATATCATTCCAAATTTTTCAGCTTCCTGTAGGGAAAGATGGATTTCTTGAAGAAACACTATATCGTATTTCTTATGTTTAAGAAGATAAATAACTTTCCTTCTTTTTATGGGGTGCCACAACCCATTCACATTCCACATGGAGAGAGATAATCCACTCATACGTTTGACAAATAAAATTATAAAAGACCACATTCCACATTAGTGCAACAATCAAACTCCAAACTTCCCCCCGGACCAAAGAAAGCAAAAAAAATGTGTGCATTAACCCCGCGCACGACAGCGCCAACCGGCATCCATCCATCTATACTCAAATAATACTCCACAAAACAAACTCCAGTCGCTAGGTGGAACCAGCACAAAAAGAAACAAAAAAAGGTGCCCAGTTTTCTCAGACGATCACGTGGTTCAACTTGACTGCAACATGAGAACCACAAAATAACTTAGTCACTGATTTTATGAAGGACATTGCTTGCTTGGACTTTACGCACATCCTTAGTATATATATTCTCAATTTGGCTGGGAACATCAGTGCAAAAGTGACCTTCCCTTGATGTAAGAGATTCTTAAATTCCTTGAATCGATCACATTTCACTCTTGTCGAATTTGCAAAGTCTGGGAACAAGAAAGAACTGTGTTTTTTCCAAGAAAGCCTTCCTTTACTCCTTGCCTCATGTAACACAAGATCTTAATAGGATGATCTCAGAAATTTGGCCAGAATTGATCGGGGCCTGTCTCCCTCAGCGGATCACCAAGTCAGGACCCAGTAAGCTCGCTTGATTTCCATCTTATGGCCTGTTATGTCAAGCAGATTCGGAAAGAGCCCATCTAGGAATTCCAACAATTCGGACATTATTCCACTGGTTACGAGTCTCCATTTCCTCCAGCTTCAACCAGACATGCTCCAAATCCACCATGGTCACAAACAGATTAGCAGCTAATTCCCTTACTAATGACTCCAGATATTCTATCCTTTTCTCGACATTCCCCACTCTTGTAACCACCTCAGTGAATTTCATCTCGATGGTCGTGATCGATCGACGTATTGCAGAAAGATCCTCCAAGTCAGCATCGACCTTTGTCAGCAATGCAAATACATTCAGCAATTCTCGCCGAATTTCTTTTACCTTTCCGGCCAAATCGACTCCCTGGCTAGAGGCCTCCGGAGGGGTCTCAGCTTGAGCACGTAAATCTCCAGAGCCAGAGGATTTTGAATTCTTTGACATATTGTCTTCCAAGGACAGTTATGGATCAGGGTGCATCGAATCTCGCTGGTTTATGACACAAATAGACTAGCAAAGTGATTAATTCTACATGAGCATATATCTGTGATTATTTGAATAACACCGTCACATGGCGTCACGTGACTCCCAGCATCAAAAGCTTTCTAAGATCATTCGAAAATTTCAGTTGTAACATTTCAAGTGTGTCCACATGTATGACTGGTAGTGTATACTATGATACTAAACGACTGTCAAGGATATTTGCATGGTGCTCCAAAGTACTTCAAAGAATACTTTCATATGTCCATGGTACCATGTCCAAAAAACATTGCATAATAGTATTATTTGAAAGTGAATAGAAAGCATTTAACAGAGCACAAAATCCGCCCATCTCCTGCTGTGTGTGTGTGTGTGTGTGTGTGTGTGTGTGTGTGTGTGGAGAACAATTTATAGGCTGCTAAACTGTATGACTCATTCTTACCACAGAAAACAGTGAAAGAGAGAGAGAGAGAAATTTGGTTGATTTATTTTCCACCGACAGTGCCTTTTGTGATATTATTCAAACCTTATTTCAAGGTAGTCAAAAAAGGCACATGACCGCATCACATTTGTGGTGTAAACACTAATCCATTGCAATGCATTCCAGACAATGTTGAAGGACTGCCTACTCACCTGCCAATCAACCATTGCAGGTCAAAGTTTTTAAACTTTGTAGGTTATGTAGGCTTCAAAAGTAAATTACCATCCAATTGAAAAGGCTTTAATAACTTACATATGTAGCATACATATGTAATCAGATTACCAAGATGGATGTTAATACCAGCTGTGTGTGTGTGTGTGTGTGTGTGTGTGTGTGTGTGTGTGTGTGTGTGTGTGTGTGTGTGTATATTCCAAGTGCACTTACAGAATGTCCCTCTTCTGTCTCCACCTTATAGCGTCTAGGTAGCGTCTCAACCTCTCTGATGTCATCCATTGTGATGTCATTGGGAAACACAGCAAAAAATGATGTCACATACATAATTATGGACTTCTTATCAGGCAACTGCACCGCCACGTCTGAGAGAGAGAAAGAGAAAAAGAGAGAGAGAGTATTGGCGTGTGTGGGTGTGTGTGTTTGTTTATGGAAGGGCTATTTGGGCCCCTCTGATTAGTTTTGGTTAATGTGAACTTGTGTTCAGGAAAAGTCATGTCATCCAATCAAGTCCAGATGATTAGTCCTGGGATCTGGTCTCTGGAATGCTCTGGAACAAGTTTGTTGTCTGGCATTGCTTTAGTGGTTTAAATTGGACCATGGTCAATCATTTCATGTTCCTGTAGCTTAACTGCTTATAGTTAAAAGTTCTTCAGTTGCTGTTGTGATTGTGAGAGGTTCTGGTGTTGTGATGTTTCTTTACCTTCTGGGTCCAGCAGTCTCTCAATGTTGAGTTGATCTTTGGCGAATGTGAAGGCATGCTCCAGTCGCTCTACTGGTGTTAGATTAACTACTTCCTCCCAGCTGAACCCATGTGGCCTGGAAAAACAACAGAATTACACCTGGAATTAATATTAAGAGTCTATGAGGATTAACAAATGTATTTACAAGCAGGTGTTACTTTCAGATTATCCTGTTCATACAACAGTGCCAGGAGTGTATCAAATAATGTCTGTATGGACAGGTAACCAAAATTAGCAATACTCAGCAATACCAAGTAATGCCTATAGACATAATGACAGATAATGACAGTAAATACCAGTGCCAGCATTTTTATTTTATTTTTTTTACATTTATGAGGGCATATTTGTTCTCATCTGTTTATGAAACATCTATTTAATCGATTCATTAATACTAATTCTTAAGATTGAGAATTTATTACATCTTACCCTAAGGTTTACAAGAACATCAATGCGTATGATATGCCACAATATGTATAACTAGGACTATAATAGAACGCTGAAGGAATATTCCAGGCTCAAACAAGTTAAGCTCAATCAAATTTAAGCATTTGGACTCATCCCTCTTCTCTTTAAAAAAGGCACTAAAGGAGGCCTGGGTAGCTCAGTGAGTATTGACGCTGACTACCAACCCTGGAGTCACGAGTTCGAATCCAGGGTGTGCTGAGTGACTCCAGCCAGTTCTCCTAAGCAACCAAATTTGCTCGGTTGCTAGAGTCATATGGGATAACCTCCTTGTGGTCGAAATTAGTTGTTCTCGCTCTCAGTGGGGCACGTGGTAAGTTGTGTGTGGATCGCGGAGAGTAGCATGAGCCTCCACATTCTGTGAGTCTCTGCGATGTCATACAGAGTGAGCCACATGATAAGATGTGCGGATTGACTGTCTCAGAAACGGAGGCAACTGAGACTTGTCCTCCACTACCTGGATTGAGGTGAGTAACCGCGCCACCACAAGGACCTTCTAAGTAGTGGGAATTGGGCATTCCAAATAAGGAGAAATGTGGATCAAATTTATTTAAAAAAAAAAAGAAAAGAAATTGGATGGGGCCGATTCGTAAACGTTCAAATACTCACAATTTAAATATATAGCCACAAGATGTAAACAATATGCATGTTAACATGACTTTAGTGCAATAAAATCACTCATTACATTACATTTTACAACTTTGTAAACAAGCCTTAAACTCTATAATCCCTCAAAAACAATTTAAAGGTAGAGTTCCATTTTCCTCATTAAAAAAAGATTTACTCTAAAGAAATAAATCATATGAATAAAACCATGACAACTCACATGAGATGAAGACCCAAGTCATATCAGTAACCTTATAAAAGCTGTTTTATTCTACATGGAGAGGGTCCCCTTATGGGGCACCCATGTTAGAAACACATGCGCAGCCGAATACTACTGGCTTAAGCCCTATTTGGATGGGAATAGTTTTCTATGGGAATGTGAGGTTATGTAATAATTACCAGAGCTTCTCATTAATTTTAATTCCATGCAAATCGGTCATGCCAGTAATTTCTTCAAACGTTTTACTGCTCGTTCTTGTGCCGGTAAAAATGACAGCATGTTTTACTTACTATAAATATAACTCCTGGTAATTTTAATCCAGTGTGATTTGACATGTTAGTAAAATTCCCATAGATCTGCACTTTCCAGCCCATGAGCCCTTTAAATATCACTGTTTCCTAAGTTCTCCGAGAGCCTGAAGTGGATGTTGGTTAAGGGAAAATTCCGCGTTTCACAACTTAAGATAAAACTGGCTTGATTGGGACTTTTTCTCAAGCTTTTTATGCTGTCGAGTGTTTATTTACCCATGTAAAAGAGAAACAAGCAGTTTTTTGATAACGAATTGAGCAGAGTGAGTGCAAGAAGTTGTTGTGCACATTTTAATTCAAGACAAATATAAGATTACAGACTTGTTAATGTCACCAGTTCTGTTGTACTTCTGCCAAATATTCCAATCAATTTATTCAAATAATCACAGATATATGCTCATGTATAATATTTCCTGCAGAATTAATCAGCACTGTATACATTTTCTAATAGGTCAGTTATGCGTGACAGCAGCGTGTAAATGCAATAGACACACCCATGTCTGCGATTTTTACAGACGTCGCTTATCTCGTGCGATATTACAGATGTCCGCAGCAATAATTACTTTACGGACATATGTCCGTAAAACTAATAGGGCTTTAATCTCAGTAACTGTCCTGTTATTGGACACTTTCACTAACAAATTAAATTATTCATGGCTGAGTGTGAATCACTAATATATATATATATATATATATATATATATATATATATATATATATATATATATATATATATACACACACACACACAGAACTGGATCGCTGATGCAACGGTAAATTTCCAGCAGGAGGTGAAGCCATCGAGTGGCCATCTTGGTATGCCCAAACTGCCACTGAGCATCAATGACTGATAGCTGATAGCCGTTTCATTGTCTCCAACCTCTGGATAGGTCAATCGCATTTTACCCTCTAGTGAAAATCATGATTAATGTTTAATGAGTAATTTGCTCGTTATGGACAATATTCGTTACAAGGGAGACAAAATAAATGATTGCGATGTCAGAGCATTCATCTGTCTCAGAGTTCAGGCTATCAGTGCAGCACTCTCCACAAGTTGTAATGCAAGAAATAAAAGCTGTAATATCTGCTTGTTTTAGGGTGAAAGTCCTTTTCCCTTGGAGGGTTCATAAATAAGTCAGACCAGTATTTCTAAATCACCTAAAATGCCTGTGATTTGCCTGTTTTCAGAACTGAAGCGCTCGCTGTAGTCATACGTAGATACATATGTGTGCGTTTGCCATTTAAGCCTAGTGTATCAGTTGAATTAATCTTTTGCTTTGCTTGTCTCCCTCATTCTCTGTGTGCCCACAGTGTGTGTGATTGAGAGAGGGAGAGAGAGAATCTGGCCTCTCAAGCAAGTGACCGTGAGAAAAATGCACTTTTTAATACAAATATTTACTGTCTGTGACACAGGTAACTCTGAACGAGCACTTCAATGTTGTAAATAAATATCTCTGAAATGTCTGCTTGTATCTTTCCTCAGTTTCAGTGAACTAGTTTACATTCAGCTGATCTGTTCACCGATGAAGTTTGTAAGAGGTACAGTATACATTTGATATAGATGTACACAACTCGCTCTGGCTTTCAAGAAAGAATTCCTGAATTTAAATATATTAATTATTACATGTATAGGACATTTTCATCATAGGGATGTACAGGCAGATTTTAGAAATCTAAATCTGTGATTAAATGGCCTGTTTATTCACTAAAATTAGATGTTTTTCTATCAAGTCAATAGACACACTGGAATGTTGGTGCACTGAAATGATGTCATCAGCAATCCAGTTTTATATATTCAGTATATCACAAGTATATATAGTGAATAGTGAATTTATACAGTGGCAACTGTAACTACAATCTGTTGATTTTAAATGATGCTGCTTCCATTCTAGGTGTCACTGTAAGTCCAAAATGACAAAAACTTTACCGAGTGCACCTTTAAACAACATTCAATTAATACAGAAGTTTAACAGAAGAATTAAAGGAGTATTTCGGGTTCAATACAAGTTAAGCTAAATCCAACAGCATTGTGGCGGATTACCACAAAAAAAAACAACCGACTTGTCCCTCCTTTTTCATTTGAGATAACAGTGAGGCACTTACAATGAAAGTGAATGTGGCAAATATTTGGAGGGTTTAAAAGGCAGAAATGTGAAGCTAATAATTTTATAAAAACACTTACATTCATTTTTATTTGAGCTGTAAAGTTGTTTATTTCATCACTTTTAGTCCTATTAGGGCTTTAGGGTTGTTGGCATTACATCGTCATAGCAACACAGTTGTAAAATGGAGTATAACTTTACACAAAAAGTTAGTAAGTGATTTTATCACACTAAAATGACATCAACATGCATATTGTTTATGTTGTGTGGCTATACTTTTGAAAAAGTGAGCATTTTAACATGCACGGATGGTCCCCCATTCACTTCAATTGTAAGTGCTTCATTGTAACTTCAAATAAAATTTTGTGAAAATGTATATTATGCCCCAAATGCTGTTGACTGAGCTATGCTTGTGTTGAACCCGGAATATTCCTTTAATGTAAGTGCTTTTATAAAAGGATGAGCTTCACGTTTCTGCTTTTTAACCCTGAAAAATGTTCCGCATTCACTTCCTTTGTAAGTGCCTGACTGCAACCTTGATTTTTGCAAGGACGAGTCAATTATTCATTCATTCATTCATTCATATATATATATATATATATATATATATATATATATATATATATATATATATATATATATATATATATATATATTATTATCATCATTATATATTTTTTTTCAACATTATGCCACAAATTCTGATGATTGAGCTTTACTTGTATTGAACCCGGAATATTCTTTAAGAACTAAATCTGATTTTACTAATAAAGAACAGTAGCATTCATTAAAAGGGCACATTTGCCCTCATATTTTGATTATTGGGGGCATGTTTTTGTATTGTCTTTAAAGCAAAAGTTGTAATTTTTTCCAATAAAAAGTAAGAAGACCATTTGTAGGTTGATTTCTCAAAAGATCTGAACACTGTGGGTCCGTGACACCCAATGCAGCAAAAATTATTCAATCAATAGTGTGCGTTTGGGGCGGGACTTTATGTTTGACTGATCACTGGAAGACAAAGGAAGTGTTCAGGAAACGTGCATGTTATTTTTGCAATTGCACACTTTTACACAGCTCAAAGAATTACAATTTTATTGTTTAACATTTCAGACCGAAGAACTCATCGTCACTTCAACATTATAAAGCTTTTCCCACAAAATGCAGAAAATGAATCCAGTTCATCTGGTCTAGACACTTACATCTTCTGGAAAATATCACAAGCTCGCTCACAATAAATTCAGATTCACTGAGAGTTGAAAATGAGCTTACTTTCCCAGGATTCTCTCTTTCTGTCTTTTCATGTGATGTTATTTGAATAAAGAATGTTTATAAGACCACAAACACAATGAACAAATCTGGAATTAACAGACACACTGCTTTATGTGTGTGTGAGTTTGTGTTTCAGCTCCTGCGGGTTCAATGTGTGACATGATCAATCATAACAGCTTATGAACACAAACTCACCTGACCTCTGACCTCATCAATACACTCCATACCCTTTCCCAAGAGACCGCACTGACAGTAGTCTAAACATACTGTGTGTGCGTGTCTGTGTGTGTGTGTGTGTGTGCATGTGTGTGTGTGTGTGTCACCTGAAGTGATGTAACATGGCATTGAAGGCCAACCCATCAGCCCAGCTGGTGGTAAAGTTGAGCACGTTGATGTTGTCATATTTACGGGTGCAGTTTCTAACCCAGCTCAGCAGAATCTTCTCGCTGTTGGTCTGCTGAAGACTGGACATCACATCCTTCATAACATCCTTCACCTGAACACACAGACACACACACACACACACACACACACGTCAAGCAATAAAGCTTTAAGAAATATGTATGCACATAAAAAGCAGCAACAAGTGTTTGTGTTCTGACCTGCCAATGTAGTATGATACTCCAGATGAGTCCCAGAGTGAGTTTATGATTCCCATCAACAATATCAGTCCCTCCAATATTCACCAAATCCACCTGAAAGACAAGTTCAGAAAAGATACAGTAAATAAAAAATGTATTAGGAAAAAGGGACAATAAATTTTTTTCAATAAATGTTCTCTGTCTCCAAATCTCCTTTGTGCTGATGTAATCAAGGTCGGGTAGGTGGGGGATATGTATATTATCCAATCATATCATAGCCTAACAAAAAAGAACCAATTATATCCCAAGTCACGTCCCAGTGAATTTTGTTTCACTCTGAAATACATCACATTGTAGAAGTACAATGGATTTTGAAAACAGTTGCATCTCTTTACATGTCGCTCAAACGGAGACTATTGTATATAAACACATACTTGTATTTGTAGTGGCTAATTAACCTAGATCCTCCAAACCGGCTATTATTGTCCTTCAGGTAAACTGTGAGAAATGTCATAGCATTTAGAGAGGATTCTAAAATGATGATGTGTGATTCTGTGTAAACATGCCTGTCTGACAGACATCTAATCTCACTGGATTTTACAGGTGCAGATGATCCAAACCTGTACTTACCACTCAATGATCAGACTTAAACTGTCATGTCTGCTTACAGAGCAAACCACAAACCTCTATCACTGCTGCCGAGTTTACAGAGTGAACACAACCTGAACGTAATGTGTGTGTAATGTTCAAGAAAACAGACAAATCCATAGCAGTGTAATTGTGGGAGAAAACTAGCGAATCAACTGAACCAGGTTCAAAGAAATGAGAAGGACTTGATTTCCCTGTACAATCTGAGAATGGTTATTTCACAGCGATTAATCAGCTGATTTTTGGCCGTTAAACAGTTGTGTGTGTGTGTCAGTCCAAGATCTACAGACTACCCGTTCAAATTATTAATGCACATTTGTGGCTTAAAATAATGCTCATACTGTATTTGACAGTGTTGCTATGTATTTACTCGGGATTTTACAGTACTCGGAGAAATGAAAAAGAAAACAACCAGTCGGTTCGCCACACACAGTTCGTTAAACTTCTGTATCGCAGTTCTAATGTCTTATTGGAGCATGATGGTTTGGTAAAGAAAACACAGTGTCAACAATGAATATCTGACATCAAATAACCCTGGATTAGATATATATTCAGCTTTAGTGTTTCAATAGGATATATTTTAAATACATAAACATTTATTTTGCGTTTAGAATAGAAGAACAGGGAGCCCTGCAACAGACCCCACAAAACCCCCCACTGATCATCGAGTCATCTGAGATTACATGAAGAGACAGAAGCAATTGAGACAGCCGACATAGACAGAAAAACTGTGGTGAATTCTCCAAGAAGCTTGAAACATCCTATCTGCCAACAACCAAGAAAAACTGTGTCCAGATGTATCTAGGAGAATTGGGGCTGTTTGTCACACTAAATATATATATTTTAATGTTTACTTGGTGTGACGTTAATTGATAAATGAAAACTATTTATGGCATCTTTTTTACGGACATGCCCTCTTTTTCGGGCCTGACAAAATCCTGTCCGGGTATTATCGGGAAAAATGATTGCCCTAACGTGAAGATGTATTAACGAAATGAGGAAACTTAACAATAAGGTTCCATTTGTTAACATTAGTTAATGCATTAGATATCATGAACAAACAGCATTTATTAATCTATGTTAATGTTAGTTAATAAAAATACCCTGACCAATAATATATATATATAAGCTTTAGATCACATGTGAGAAACCGTTGCAGTTACCAGAACCAGAGAAACTGTGGCACTAAAGCACAGAAAGCTGTTTTGACCACCGACATTAAATGCTGAAGTTACTCGAGGAAGATATATCATAGCATCTTTGCCTTTGTATCACTTTTTTAAGAAACACCTTAATGGATAAGTGTTCAATAATATGAATTCTATTGCAGACACTTGCAGTGCACTCAGTGTGCCTTTGAATACCAAAAAGAAAATTATTATAATTAATTATTGCTGCTATTTCTAATAGTCGTTTACAGCCTCATCTGTCAAAAGCAGCATTAAAGTAATAATGGCTCGACTCAAGATGGGTTTTGTTGGGTGAGATCTTTTTTTTTTATTGCTTACACTCTTGGAGCATTAAAATGTAATCATGTTTAATAAGTAACCTGCAGGGTTTTTCACAAATATAACAAGTAGATGTGCATGGCAATAAGATTGATTTAACAGTCAATTTAAGTGTGTATTACGCATTGATTTTATACACACGTATACACAGTATGCGTAACAGTGGCTTATAATTAATATTGTTCAAAATGATAACATGTTTTAACTGTTAAATCCTTTTTTTTTTTTTTTCACTCGATTCTTTCTAATCACCTCTCAGACTGTGATATATGAGAATACTATCATTTAACTTGACCGGCAGGTGAACTGAAATAGTTTGTGAAATGTCTTGAAAGTTTTCTTTCTTGTTCAGGAAATCAACAACACACTCATCATCACTGCAGCAGCTTGTGGAGAAATCTGTTTTATTTTTTCGATCTGCACACTACAGAACAGTTTGCATTTCTTGTTTGTTTTGCAAACTTGTCAAGTGGTTGTCACATCATCAAGTTCGCCAATGACACGACCATGGTGGGTCTCATCAGCAAGAACAACGAGTCAGCATACAGAGAGGAGTTGCAGCGGCTAACGGACTGGTGTAGAGCCAACTTCCTGTCTCTGAATGTCAACAAAACAAAAGAGATGGTTGTTGACTTTAGGAGAGCACACAGTGACCAATCTCTGCTGAACATCAACATGTGGAGATCGTCAAGAGCACCAAATTCCTTGGTGTTCACCTGGTGGAGAACCTCACCTGGTCCCTCAACACCAGCTCTATTACCAAGAAAGCACAGCAGTGTCTCTACTTTCTGCGAAGGCTGAGGAAAGCACATCTCCCACCCCCCATCCTCACTACATTCTATAGAGGGACTATTGAGAGCATCCTGAGCAGCTGCATCACTGCCTGGTTTGGGACTTGCACCGTTTCAGAATGCAAAGCCTGCAGAGGATAGTGAGGACAGCTGAGAAGATCATCGGGGTCTCTCTTCCCTCCATCAAAGACATTTACAAAAAACACTGCATCCGCAAAGCAACCAGCATTGTGGATGACCCCACACACCCCTCACACAAACTCTTCACCCTCCTGCCGTCTGGCAAGAGGTACCGAATCTTAAGGGCCCTCACGGCCAGACTGTGAAACAGCTTCTTCCCCCAAGCCATCAGACTCCTCAATACTCAGAGACTGGACTGGACTGGACTGACTGACTGACTGGCAAGCACGCACACACACACTCAACTGAACACCATACAACTCATTTTGCAATTTTGCACATTTATGTATTTTCTACCCAAATGTTTTTACTGCTACTTTATTCATAAATATTGTACTTAATTTCTTGTCACTTCTACCTGTCTGCTACCCAATAACTGGTATGTCCAAATAGTAGAATCTTATCTGCTGAATACGGTCATAGTATGTTGTGTTCACCTTCACACTATTTTCTTTTAAATTGTAATATCTTTTTGCATTACCCATTTCACTTTCACACTAGAACTGTGTACTAGTCTCTTACTGTGCATATTGTCCTGTTTCAGACATTATTATACCGTCTTGTACTGTTTGCACTTGCACTTAATGTTGAAATGTGTCGGTCTTTTTGTTCTGTGTAGTCTCATGTGGTTCTGTGTTTGTCCTACACTACCGTTCAAAAGTTTGGGGTCACTTGTCTGAAATGTTTCTCATGATCTTAAAAATCTTTTGATCTGAAGGTGTATGCTTAAAAGTTTGAAATTAACTTTGTAGACAAAATATTATTCTGCCAAAACATATACATTTATTTAATTACAAATCTAAAATTTCCTAAAAAAAAAAAAAGTTTTTGAAATGGATGACTTGGATCAAAATATGAAGAAAAGAAGCCAATAAGTGCCCAACATAGATGGGAACTCCTTCAATACTGTTTAAAAAGCATCCCGGGGTGATTCCTCAAGAAGTTGGTTGAGAAAATGTCACGAGTACATGTCTGCAAAATCTAGGCAAAGGGTGACTACTTTGAAGATGCTAAAATATTACATAGTTTTGGATTTATTTTGGATTTTTTGGTCACAAAATAATTCCCATATTTCCATTTCTATTATTCCATAGTTTTGCTGACTACTATTATTCTAAAATGTGAAATAAATAAATAAATAAAGAATGAGTAAGTGACCCCAAACTTTTGAACGGTAGTGTATGTTGATTATGTAGCACCATGATCCTGGAGGAACGTTGTCTCGTTTCACTGTGTACTGTACTAACTGTGTATGGTTGAAATGACAATAAAAACCACTTGACTTGACTTGACTAGTTGTTTTCACCTGCTGATGGGCAGAGGGTGGACCAGCTCAAAGGTGCGTTAAGCTGCCTACCATACCTGGGTAAAACGGATTATCGATTAGCGCCACCGGTTGTAAATGCATGAATGTGCTAACGGCTAACATTTGCTTCTCTTTCTATGGGAAAGGGCCATTCGATGGCGATCGTGTTGCGATCGGTGTGAAAAGACATACAGTTTAGTGCATAAACTAATGTTAACATAAAACTTTTGATTTTAATAATGCATTACTATATGTTGAAATGAACATTAACTAAGATTAAAAAATGCCGTAAACTAATGTTAACAAATGGAATCATATTGTTAAGCGTTACCAATAAATGTATCATTTTTAGAGCTGCTTTAATTAAACATTAGTTATTACTATAGTAATGAATCATAGTGGAGTCATTTACATAAGGTTGTCCAAGGTGACAAAAATTAACAATCTTTCAAAAATCTAGTTTAAAAATAACTAAAGACATGTAATCTTTGCATCCAATTTGGTTTCATATATTTTTGAAAAACATTTATAGCATCACAGAATTTTTTTTAAAAACATTTTAATGTAACCATTAAGAAAAATTCAAAGCTAAACTATGTAACTTTTTCAGTGATAATACCTGCTATAGAAGAAAGTTCTTTAAGTGCATATTAATGCAGAGACAACTATAAGTAAGCCATTCATAGGGTCATTTTCTCAAAAACTGGAAGCACCGTGTTTCTGTGGGGCTAGAAAACTCCTGTGTTTGTTTTGAACGACCAGCTTAAGGTGGGTGCATGCTGTACGATTTTGGCCACGATTCTACCGTCGGAGGCAAATTTCGGGAATCCTAAAGTATTTCTCTCATCGAAATCAATATCGGCAATCTTCCAATGTTCAGTGTGACATGTTCACAGACGGCTGATTAATAGCCTTTGCGATGATCTTCAGCCTCTGACGAAGTTCTGGCTGTGTCTGAAATTTAGCATCGTAGCATATGGTGTGACTGCTATTACGACGGCCAGATGAGATATTCCGCTACTTGCACCCCAATTCACATGGAAAGAAACCTGCTCCTCGTTTGCACCACCATAGCAACATTTGTGCCCAGATATCACTCTGCTCAAGAACTTTCAATGTTCTTTCTTCTTTTCATTTTATATCAATTTTGAATAAACAAATAAGCAGAAAATACTTGGAGAAAATGTAACACATCAGCAATATGAAAGCATTATTCTCTGTACATAACATTGGTTTTACCATGGCATTTTGTATACATACATGATAAAACTATGTTTTTTGGATATGCATGGCATGTGATTCTGTTTCATCTGACCCTGAACTATCAAAGAGCAGAGACAGAGGACAAGTCAAATTAAAATGACACACTAACATCCCTAAAAGACACAGAACAGTAAAGCATTTTAATTAGACTGCCCTTGCTGTACGTTCCTTAGGCAGCGTCTGTCAGCGGATGCAAAAATAATTCCCCCTCACAGCTGAAGCTCAGAGCCACCCCATCAACCAGCAGCAAGGACACATGGAAAGGTAAATGCAGACCGAGACTTACGCTGTTCTGATGAAGCACTTGCAAGACTCTGTTGACGTTGTTGAGGGAGTGAACTCTGGTGGAGCCACGCTCTTTGGTCTGAGAGAAAGACAGAGAGAAATTCTTTACAGCAGAGGTCATCAACCTAACATCAAAATGCTGGTTTTTATTGGATTAACTGCTTGGTAACTTTCGCTAATCTAACATTAACGAACATTATTTCATTATGCTAGTGCTGATCATATGAAATATGGGCCACATTTTCACATTTATTGTCCCTTTTACCTGAATTAACACAATATCACACACACTCAAACGGCTGGGTTGATGTGATAAGGAAGCACTGCAATGAACATGAGCAATAATATTTAGAAGGATTTAATGTGATGAACGGGTGATAAGGATAAAGCCTACAGGCCCTGTCATCTCTCAGATGTCACTCAAACACTGTGTTAGTGTGTTTGGTTAATGCCATATATATATATATATAGTGTGTGTGTGTGTGTGTGTGTGTGTGTCCAGTTCAGACACGTTACAGTTAACCTCAATTCAAACCATCTAACACACACACACACACACACACACACACACACACACACATATATGCACTGTACAAACACACTCTGATAGTCTGCACACACACCAGTTTAGCTGCAGTCAGTCCCTCCAGCAGATCGAGCAGTTTTCGTCCGTCTCTCAGGTCAGAGAACATGTCTTTAATAGGGGTCTTTCCCGTCTGAAACACAAAAATAGCACAAGTTTAATTTGGACTTTAATACAATCCCCATATCAACAAAAATTACAGCCAACAAAGCACACCAAAATTGCTCTGCAGTGACCACAGACTCAATTGATGCTTTGAATGAACCGAGTCGGTCACACTACACTCTCAAACCTCTCTCACTCTTTATATATATGCATATATCTGAATATTTTGCAATATAACTCAAATATATTGTTTCTATTCTTAAAATCAACAACTTGAAAGAAAATGTATGTGAATCCTTTGGAATTAGCTCGTTTTCTGCATTAATTGGTCATAAAATGTGATCACAAGTATAGACAAACACAATGAACTCAAGCCAACAACACAGAAACAATTATAATCTATAATGTCTTTATTGGACACATCCCATTAAACACTCACAGTGCTGTAGAAAAAGTAAGAGAACCATAGATGGTAACCAGTTTCAATGATTCCTTCAAGTCTTTAGCTGTCACTCTAGAGCTTTTTATACCTCATTGGGCATTCTGAGGTGTGTCCTTTGAGTCATCTTGGCTGGACGGCCACTTCTAGGGAGAATAGTACTAAATCGTCTCCATTTATAGATAACTTTGTAACCCGTTCCAGCTTTATTCAAAGCAACAATGCTTGGTCGTAGGTCTTATTTTTTGCAAGGCATGTTCCACGTCAGCAGACGATTCTTGTGAATGGCAAACTCAAAAATGTTGAGTGCTTTTTATAAGTCAAAGTAACTTTAACCCATGCCTCCAATCTCGTTTAATTAATTGGATGCCAACGTTTGATGAACAGGATGTGTTCAATAAAGACATGAAAGATTGTAAATGTTTGTGTGTTGTTAGCTTAAGAACATTATGCTTTGTCTATTCTTGTTACTTCGATGATGATGTTCACATTTTATGAGCAATTCATGCAGAAAACCAGCTAATTCCAAAGGGATCACATACTTTTTCTTGCCACTGTACTTTTATGCTTCAAATCAAAGATTGTAATTTTGTGGAGCTGGTTGGTTAGGTTCATGGCTTAGAACTCTTTTATAAAGACTTTTAAGGAAAACATTTATGGGTAAAATATTTCTGGAACCAAGACGGCTTAAAAATTGGACGGGCACAGTTTGCACTTCATCTAGATTTTAAATGTCCCATCGTTCAATAACAGCCTCTTTGCAAAGTCTGACTTTGTGACACAAACCCTAAAGATCAGACTGATATAAGGGATTTTCTCAAAAATAAACTTCAGTCGTGCTTGCTTCTAATGTTGGGACTCTTCAGAAGGATCCTGCTGCTGTTACTGTACTAAAACAAGCTGCAGTTGATAAAAAAAATTACAATTGCCATATTCAAAATGTTTCAGCACACTTTAGGATTTCAGCCCTTTTGATTAGAGATTTCGGAAAAAGAAATGAGTGTCTCTAGAGAATTAAGGGCTCAAGCATGTTCTAGAACAAAGTGTCTAAGCATTCAGATCTGTACCAGAACTTGAGGAGTTCTTCGAGAGGGAAGCCATAAAATCAGAGGTTCAGCACGAGCTCTGCTGGGACTGTTTGGTTACCTTGGAGAACTGAGCGTTGATCCACTTCGTGAAGGTTTTCTTCTGAACGGCATCATGCTCATCTGGAAATATGACAGATGAGAGAGAGAGAGAGAGAGAGAGAGAGAGAGAGAGAGAGAGAGGGAGAGAGAGAGAGGGGGGGAAACAGTGAATGAGCTGATTTTATTGCACATAATAATGCAGTAAAAGTTTCTTACTGGATCTATGAAAACATTCCAGTTGCAGCTATTCCTATACCTGAAATAATGTCTTTAAAATTCAACTTTAATTCAAGTTGTTAATATTTAACAAACTGCTTTCATATGTAAACAAAACGGGCATTGTAACTGGAATATATCAAAATGAATCTTTATCAAATCAATTCAAATTAAATCGAGAGCTTGTGAACTGATATCTAATCAGGAAATCTGTATCAATACCCAGCCCTAATCAGTTCTACAGAATTCTACAGATTTTACACCATAAAATTAGTTCAGAAATGTTGAAAAATGTGCACAGATTCCATGACGACACAGCACAGCCCTTAAAACTCACTGACAGACATCTTTTAATTATGAGACACCCTGAGATGTTAATCAAATGTACAATAAGACGCTCTCTTGGAGCAGTCAATCAAAGCTGACCCGCAGCAGGGGGTGGGATTTGTCTAACACACGATCAAATCAAAGCATTACAGCATTAGTGTCATAATATGTTGTCTATCTATACACAGCCCGAGTGAGATTGTGTTACAGAGGAATAGGTGATTCCCACACACACAAGAGCATTCAAAAACCACTGGCTCTGTGTACACCAATGTGAACCCAAGAAAGATCAAAGGTTAAGACCACAAAGCCAGCCGGGTCCTCTGTCCCTTTGTACGTGTGTACCCTGCAGACAGTGTATATGAGGGACAGAAAGCCAGGAATGTGCCTCAGGCTACATAGATGGTGAAGGAGAGTATATACACGACAACACACACATCACTATTCCCCACAAAGCAGTGAGAAATCATTTCTTACACACAGGAAACCAAACATCACCATAGGTTACCTTAAGGCCCGAAACATGGTCCACACAAGTATTTGAAGACAGACGCTATTAGCTGCACAAGCTCAATTTCACTCATTATTATTGTATTCCAGAATGCAGTTCATAAGACAAAAGTAGACATTGCATTCTCAGCGTTGCCACAGGGGTTGCTGTAGCAAGCATTCATTTAAAATGTAATTCTTCTATGGTCAGTTTTTTTCAACCAGGTCAAATAATATCATGGAGAAGCAACAGCTTGAAGAAAATCTTGCTGAGCAAGTAAGAAAAAGTTAGTTAACACTGTCAACATGTTTACAGCTAGCTACCTGAATAATAACACATGCTGTTATTAGTACTGAGGTTTGTTACTGCCAGAGTAGCACAAGAATGCATGTTATGTATGTACAACGGAGACCATGTGCTAGTGTAGAGTATGTCTCTGGCATTAGAAGGGCTGAGAACTGATCCCTAGGCCATTGAGACCAAATGATGAAGAATTAAAACAAAAAAAATGTAATGATGAATACACACATTCTTAATTCTCCCAGTGTCACACACACAAGCAAACACTTGCCTTTTAAACCTTGACATTCCTAGAGTCCCTCTACAATGTGTGTGCATGTCTACACCAGATACACCACATTAAAAAAATGCCCAATACATTAAGGTGACCAGATTTCTGAAATGAAATACTAGGACATTTCTAGTTCAGTGGTAAATGTGTCAATTAAATTTTACATGTTATTACCCATGAATGAAAAAAGGAGAACAATTCAGATGTTATGTATTTTGACCAGAGTAAAGAGCTCTATTAACTCTGGGAACCATGGGTGGTTGAGCAATTCCGGCGCAACCAGCAGTACCACTTCCTCGTCCTCCTGAATTTTGCAAATTACTTGAAGTGGACGGGAGGGAATGCATACTTGCATCCCGCTGGCCATTTGTGGGATAGAGCCCAGCGAAGCATGAGTCAGGGAATACCAGAGACGAAAGTGTGTTGTCTCTGTTGATGCAAATAAAACTATTTCTGTTTCCCCGAATCAATCCCATATCATCAGAACTGTCTGTGGACGTAGTCTCCATTCTACTTTTATAACACTCTGTGTCGAGAGCAAATCTGAGCTGTGGTTCAGGTTACCTGGAACGTGTATCGCATGTATCGATAGGAGATGTTTATCACACCAGAGAAGCTGGTGTGCCAAATTCATCAATGACCAAGATCGAACTCCCCCATGGTGATATACTGTATGTAGGCCAAAACAGCCGTGTAGCCATTAATGCTAGAAATACAGTGAGTAATTCCAGACCATTTATGTTCCAGGTTGTTTGAGCACCTGTCCGGGTGCCAAAGGATGGGGGCCCGTAGACCATGTTTGACGTATCCGTCGCATCCACTTTGCGTCAGGACACTTGACTGATTGCAACACACGTCTGATAGAATGTAGGTGTTTTCCAAATCATGGACCGCTGATTTAACTGCTACGTGTCGCTGAATGATGATGACTAAATGCAGCCGGTGCCAGCCAAACATAACTTCAGTCTATTATGATGGACTTCAGAGGATGAACTGATGCCAACTCCAACTGTAAGACATTGGGATACTTCATATGCCATTGTCTGAACCTTGGATTTAGATGGACCACACCACACCTCACCTCACTGAAATTATGTTTCACCTCATTGATCTCTGCCTGCATCACCTTGGTCTATTGATGGACTACACACTTGAAATGGAATGCATAGACAAACAATTGCCAACAAAAGCCTTCATCAGCCAATTAACAAGGACAATTGCATCAATGTAAACTTCTGCAGTTAATCCAGGATGGACTTCAAAAGACATTGGTCATTAATATTACAGTTCAAACAAATGACTTGAACCATGACTTGCACTATACATAAGTAATATTGACATTATATTCATGATGTTAGTCAGACGGGAACTGGCCCCTACAGTGAGTCTGGTTTCTCTCAAGGTTATTTTTCTCCATTAAACAACATCTTGTGGAGTTTTGTGTTCCTTGCCACAGTCACCTTCAGATTGTTCACTGGGGTTATTAATACAATTATTTAATTACTTATTTTTAAACATGATTAAAAATGCTATTTTATCTAATTACACAATGATGACTCATCGACATTTTAGACATTATAGTTGTATCGTCCGTTAATGCCTGATCTTCAGTAAAGCTGCTTTGAAACAATGTGTGTTGTGAAAGGCGCTATACAAATAAAATTGACTTGGCCTGATAGACAGTGGTGTTATACCACAAGACATAAGCGACTGTGTCGCCATAAATGATGGGGCACATTCAGTCTGAGCCAAAGTGTCTGCTGTTACAGAGGCAATGAGAACCAGGGCCCATTGAAAAAGCTTTAATGGAAACCTTTTTCCCAACTTGAAAATGTTTTTAAAAAAAAACGGTCAATGGAATGAACGCGTTCTTCCATCAGGCACGCCAGCATAGAGACAGAGTCGAGATTTATGCCCAGGAATGAAATCTGATGGCTGGACGTTAACATACTCTTAGACCAGTTGACTTTCAGTCCCAAACACTCCAAATGTGCAAGTAAAAGATTGTTCCTCTGATTGTGCTAAGAGCAACCAGTTGTCGAGGTTTTTCACAACGTGAACGGCGCACAGCCTAAAGTCCAGCTGAAAGGCAGGACATTGAACTGGTAAGCAATCCACTCATATGTGAATCTTAAGAATGGCCTGTGATGAGGGGCTATATGCACGTGAAAGTAAGCGTCTTTCAGACTGATCGACATAAACAGTCCATTTTTTATTTAATTTTAAAAAAACTTTTGGCGAATCGAGTTAGCGGCTGTAAAATCTGCTGTAATCATCGTTCATCGATATCATCTCTATCACATCTTTCACAATATTTAATATCTCTGAACTGTTCCGCTCAAGCACGTAGCAGAACCTAATTTTCGGCTCGTGACAGTGTGGAAAAAAGAGGGAGCTATTAGATGATATTGAGGCACCTAAATTTCTGCAATGCGACACAGTGTCAACAACAGTACAAACAGGCATTGAAATTACCTTTGTCAAGGCACTAACTTGTTCCCGGCTCGCAGCGGCAGGGGAAGCAAGACAGCTATTGGGTGACGTAGAGGCACCTAAAATCTCTGTTGCAACATAGGCCATCTACTGGCATGTTGCCAACCATAGTAAAAACAGGGCGAACAATCCTGCGTTACAGAGGAAATGACACACTCTGTTCCTAGCTCACAAAAACTACCCCAAAAACACAAGTTATATGAATCTTAAAATTTTACATACACAGGCCAACCGCGCGTGCGCACTACGACTGCTATGAGACACTGGACAGTTTCTCTTCAGGAGTTTACACCCTTAAAGATGTCTATATATGCCTTCAGACTCAAGTTCAGACCTCTTCACACACACGCTCTCGAAATGTACACCCACTGTTGTTATTTCCATCTTCGTCTCCTGTTGTTTAGCTGGCAATTACATTTTCTTCTCTCACTTGTTCCTGACAGCAACAGCTCATTTGAGTTTTGCAACCTTGTGGACCCACTTATTAGTGCAAATTATTCTAAGCACTCATTGCAGGGTGCAATTATTCTATACTGCTCATTCAAAAAAATAGGGCTTCACGTGTTCAGTGCTCGAGCACTTTGTTAATGACAAAATTCATGTTACGCGTGCTGTACGTAGACACTTAGCGTTCACGTCTAACCAAAGTATACTTTGGGCTTTAGAGTTTGGGTTAGCATTAGTCTGTACTAATTATGTTGGCTTGACAAAGCAAGAAAACTGTCATTATTTTCAAATTCCTAACAAAAAAACCAAAATTTCTGACTGTAACATATTTTAGAGCTTTCAATCCACATCCGCCAATGTATCTATCATCCATGTTTCCATGAAACTATCTATTCATACATACTATCTATTCATACATCTGCAAATAGGGCCTATGCAACCTTCACCAAACTTTTCCCTTCAAATATCAAGCTCTTCAAACTATTTTAAATGTTCAGGCTAGGCTTTATCAAACTTGCATTTTCTAGTTATAATACTAGGCATGTCATAAGATACTGTTATATCGATATCAACATTATTGTATCAATATACTTTTGAGGCATTGATATATAAACATTAGCCAACATTTAAATTAGAAGCCTAATTTGCATGCTTTCCAATTCACTTAACTGGTTCTGTTGAATATCTAGTGTAATAGCATCAGAAAACCACGAGGAGGTGATATAACATTTACTGAGGCAGGTCGCAGGGCAAAGGTATCACAACATAGGATACGTATTTTAGAGCTCACTCAAAAGTAATGAAGGTTTTAGTACTTCAAGAATGAAAGTAACATCAATGAGTTTGCAGGTCAGTGTATGAAACTGAACAATTAGAAATGATTATGCAATTTCTCTGTATGTATTCTTTGAAGAGGTTTTATTCAAGCTGTCAAACCACAAAAAGACATAATTGAAAATACATTGTTTATGCTATATTAAAGATACATATACGCATTATATCATCAAGTGATGGCTAGAGTAAATCATTTGTGTCCTTTGATAACGATTTGGCTCAAATTTAATGGAAACTATGCGAGTTACGCTCTGTGGCAGATTTTTGAGCAGCCTCGAGAGACGGCAAGCCTGCACTGTTCATGTACTAGAAAATAACAGTTTCCAATTTTAGAACACACCATGTCATCCATCAGATGCATCTGGTGTGTGACCCCCATTAATTTACCCTGCCGTCACACTTAACCAAAGTTATGTTGAGAAATATGTTTGAAAAGACAGACTATTGTGCAATTGGTAGCCCTATTTATATCTCAAAAAATCCAAACAGACAGAAGGATAGATTAGATAGACAGATAGATAACATTATAAATCTTCTGATTATTGATGCGTGAAAAATGCATTGATTCCAAGCCTAATAATTACTTTTATATAAAACAGTATATGTCTAAGGTATGTCCTCATTTAAATGGGTCATAACAAAACACTGACGTAAACAACCAATGAAGTAGAAAAGTGAATATTGGTCAAATATATTGGTCCCACATGCCCAATAATTCATGTCTAGGTAGGCCGATGACTAGGTTAATACACAGCTGTAAGCTTTTCATTACTTTATCTGTAGGAACTATGTGTATGTGTGTGTGTGTTGGTCTGTACTGTTCAGTAAATACTGAGTTTGAGTATATTTTGACATGGGACATTCCATAATGCATAAAATTCCCATAATTGAGGAGGTGGTGGTTCCTCCTCCACTGTGGACTCCTGCCTGAGCTTGTCTGCTTGAAAACTTTGGGAGAAAGAGCGATAGACAGATAGACAAGATTTCAAAAACAAAAATGCAAACTAAAGACTAGTACAGTGTTAATTGGAGGGTCTATGGCATCTTGAAGCTTTCAAAAGACTTATGTCTCAACATGATGTGTTTTAAAGGGCTCATATCATAGCATCATTTTGAAGTACTATGTACAGAATGTACACAAACAGCAACAATCACTCCGCTCCTCTCCAGACAATTTATTGAAACAAAGCAGCAAACAACCATAAGCTCATCATTAACATATGATTGTTCACATTACATAACACACATTAAGTGTTCAGCAACTTGGTCAGTACTGATGAATGTGTGAACTGTGAACTATGCTTGCACAATGAGGTAAACCAATTATAATAAAGGAGATTATTAAATCTACACAAACTTAAAAGGTCTTAAAAGGTACAGTTAGCAAAAACAGCCCATTTAATTCTGAAGCCCTCTTCACACCGCCAGAGATTTAGTCAGCGAATTTGCTGGGTTTCACTAGTCTCTGTATTGGGAAGTCGCTAGTGGGCGTTCCTACTTTAACGTTATTGGTGGGCCGCACATCTGAACATTTCTTTAGATAATCCGAACACACAGATGAGATGTACTGCCGGCAAAACTAGGAAATCTATTTAATTTACATTTACATTTATGCATTTGGCAGATGCTTTTATCTAAAGCGACTTACAGTGCACTTATTACAGGGACAATCCCCCCGGAGCAACCTGGAGTTAATTGCCTTGCTCAAGGACACAATGGTGGTGGCTGTGGGGATCGAACCAGCGACCTTCTGATTAGCAGCCCTGTGCTCTAGCCACTACGCGCCAACCTGCATCTCACAATAGCATTCTGAGATGATATTCTTCTCAACACAATTGTACAGAGCGGTTTATACTTCTGTGTCAAACCTACTACTTAGGCTCTGCGGAGTGGCCAATGCAGTGGTTTACATTTATAGTTCTGCAGTGGTGTGTCTGTGTCGTTTTGTGAGTACAAAGCAAAATGCTAGAATATTGAGAGAAAATAACTTCATTTCGAAAATACATTTACAATTCAGAAATAAACAAAGGCAATGCAAAAAGCATTTAAAGGGGTCATGAAATGCTTTTTTTTTTTATAGTTTTATTATCTTCCCTGAGATCCACTAATAATGTTAAGGTTTTGTTTTTTTTTGCACCAAAACAGTCATAATTTAGTAATAAACCAAAAAATATGTCCTCTCACTTTCAACTGGTTTTATTTTCAGCAAACTTAACATGTGTAAATATTTGTATGAACATAAAAAGATTCAACAACTAAGACATAAACTGAACAAGTTTCACAGAATGGAATAACGTGTCCCTGAACAAATGAGTGGTCAAAATCAAAAGTAACACTCAGTATCTTGTGTGGCCACCAGCTGCATTAAGTACTGCTGTGCATCTGCTTCTCATGGACTGAACCAGATTTGCCCGTTCTTTCTGTGAGATGTTACCCCACTCTTCCACCAAGACACTTGCAAGTTCCCGGACATTTCTGGGGGGAATGGCCCTAGCCCTCACCTCTGATCCAACAGATCCCAGACGTGCTCAATGGGACTGAGTTCCGGGCTCTTCGCTGGCCATGGCAGAACACTGACATTCCTGTCTTGCAGGAAATCATGCACAGAGTGGGCAGTATGACTGGTGGCATTGTCATGCTGGAGGGTCATGTCAGGATGACATGCAAGAAGGGTACTACATGAGGGAGGAGGATGTCTTTCCTGTAATGCACATCAATGAGATTGCCTGCAATGACAACAAGCTCAGACCGATGATGCTGTGACACACCGCCCCAGACCATGACAGACCCTCCACCTCACAGGCCTCGGTGTAACACTCATTCCTCCGATGGTAAACGCAAGACCAACCATCACCCCTGGTGAGCCAAAACCACAACTCGTGTACCAATCCTGCATTGTTACACGTGGTCTGCTACTGTGAGGATGATCAGCTGTCCTTCCTGTCTCCCTGTAGCGCTCTCTTGGGCGTCTCACAGTACAGACACTGCAATTTATTGCCCCGGACACATCGGCAGCATGCCTAAAGCACGTTCACACAGATGAGCAGGGACCCTGGGCATCTTTCTTTTGGTGTTTTTCAGAGTCAGTAGAAAGATCTCTTTAGTGTCCTAAAGTTTTTATAACTGTGACATGAATTGCCTCCCGTCTGTAAGCTGTTAGTGTCTTAATGACCGTTCTAAAGGTGCATGTTCATTAATTGGTTATGGTTCATTGAACAAGCATGGAAAACATTGTTTAATCCCTTTACAATAAAGATCTGTAAAGATATTTGGATTTTTACAAAATGTATCTTTAAAATACAGTGTCCTGAAAAAGGGACGTTTCTTTTTTGCTGAGTTTATATGCAGGGCTATGAATTTTGGCTGATGGTTAATTGTCGTATAAATTGTCATATCTCTTTAAGGTGTGCTTTTTTCTGCATGTGTGCTTCATACACCTAAAGAAGTCATTTTTACATATTTAACTTCAAATATGTAAATCAAATAATAAAATAGGGATAAACTATGATTTCATTTTGAAGCTTTGAAAACCTATGAATTTAAAGTGAAACTGGAGTGCTTAGCGTTCAGTATCAAAGTTAATACTTGTTCATTTATACTTTCGCAGGAGTTTGGCATGAGCCATATATATATATATATATATACATACATACATACATACATACATACACACATATAAAATTGTGGCAGGGCGGAGGGCGGGTCGGGTTGTGATTACACACACCCGGTCCCTTATCAGGCTAATTAAGCCTCCGAGATGGATAAAGGCCAATGGCAGACGGTGGTGCGATGAGAGAGAGATTGTTTACGGACATGTCCATCGTGTGTGTGTGTGTGTGTGTGTGCGCGCGTGTGTGCGTGTTTTTGTCTTTTGTTTAAGTTTATAACTAAAGTATTATTTATATTGACAAGCCAGTTCTTGCCTCCTTTCCATTGAACTGTTACACTAATATGATATATATAAAGATTCTGCACCATTACTTGGTCAATAATCAAATTAGCAAATCTGACATTGAATATCTTAAATCCTTTGTACAAAAGTTCAGAGTTCATTGAAATACACAAGATGCTCTTTGGAACATTCTGGATAACACAATCAGAAGGTTTTGCTCAATTCGAGTGCATGCAGTCATTAAAGCAAATGGGGAAATCCATCTATATTTTATACTACATTTAACTTTTCAATCTGCAATGACCAAAAACTGTTAACTAATTGGAAACTTGCAAAGTTTTCATTTGTATAAGTGGACTCAGCTAACACAGCTAGCTAGATTTTGTCCCACATTTGAGCATACATTGCCCAAACAAGTAGTCAGCCTGCTAAGTTTTGAGACAAACCATGAGTCAACGTGTCAAAAACAATCACAACCACACAACGCATCTTCCTAAATATGTGAAATGGCACCCTTAATAACTCAACCACGACCCCGATCACAGGAACACACAACACGCTAGGGGTTGCACGACTGCTGATTTTTAACAATCCACTTGTCGAGCCCATTAGTCGATTTTAATCCGACATCCTCTCTTATTGACCAGACTATGCAACCCCCTACAATGCACAAACACACTTGTATACAGAGTAAAACAGTTCTATAGCCGCCTACCTCTGAATTTCATACTGTGTCCAGCCATAGTGTCAAAAACCAACAGATGATAAAAACAAGCAAAGAAACAAGGGAACAATAAGAGTTCTCCTGTCCTCAAGTTCACATTCCTATTTCCTCTACGCTCACGTTTACTGAAGAGAGAGAGAAAAATATGCAGGCAGAGAGAGAGAGAGTTGGGCATGTATATTGTGCTCCACTGGTAGAACACACACACGTCTCTGTGGAATGGCATCCCAGCATGAAGGGTGGAGAGAGCATGACCAGCTCCACAGGCCACCCTGTTGACCATCTGGCAGGTCACCGTGAAGACCAAATGGAATGTGATGGAATGGAATGTTGGACCTATACATTTCTTTGATGAATAAATTAAAAAGTTGATATATATTTAAAGTTGAAATGTGCAATTTCTATGCCACTAGTGTCGCCAAACGTAATTGCAAAAATATGTAAAAGTTATTTTTTTAAATAACCCTACCATTTTCTATTGGCTGGATAAACAGATTGTCCCACACAAGCTTAATCCATTGGTCAATCAAATGTTGCTTAATCGATGCATAAACCAAATACTCTTGGGTTATCTTTTTTGTGTTGTTTATTTTAAATCTAGAAATGCGATACGTTTCCTTTAAGGGGTATAGTTAGGGTGTGGGTTAGAGTTCATCTACAGTAAATATTCGCTTTGTATAAAATCAATAGGAGTCTATACCATGTCATCATTTAGACAGCTAAGTAGTGTGTGTGTGTGTGTGTGTGTGTGTGTGTGTGTGTGCTTTGACAGTAAACTGCATTGAAATGTACCTCAATAAACATCTGAAAATTGTGAAAGTGTCATGTGAATCAGGAAGTAAAAGAGCGAGTGCTTACCTAAAAGAGGAAAGGAAAACTTCTTCCTGTGCTTCTTAAAAAAGCTACCAGTACGCTTTCTCCACGGTAACCACTTACTCATGTTCACAATGTCCACTCCATAAACAAATAGAATGAGAGGATGCAGAAAGATACGGAGGAAAACTACATACAGGAAGTTCAAATGATGACTGGGGGGGGGAGATACTGCAGAAAGCATTGCATGCTGGGAGTGAACAGAAAGTGTGGTGGGTTACACTCGAAAACAGCACGCCTGTCAATGAAATGCAGCTTACATCCTGTCAGAGTGACAACGCATGTGACAGAAACATACAAACCCAAATAAACACTCATCATCATATTAGCACACACAAAATCATCTAAACGGACACACTGACAGGGCACAAAAGCCACCGTTCTAAAAATAGCATGTACTTCCCATTTGTTTAGTTTTTTCACTACTAATAGTTCCCTCACTCTGTTACCCACAAACACACACACTAGTATCTACAGATAAAGTGATGAGTCTACAGCTGTGTCAAAACATTGTAAACGGCCTACCTAGATAGCATTTTTTGGGCATCATAGATCAGTTTGACCAACATATTTTTTTTTTTATCAATATCCACATTTCTACCTTATTGGTTAGCAGTTCTTTAAAGCTGAAGTGTGTAACTGTTCATTTTCTCAAACTAACCACTGTCTCTGTTCCAGGCTGGACACTCAACAACACTGAGTTGGGGGCGGGAAATTACACACTTCAGCTTTAATATTGGATTCATCAATAAATGGTACTTTATATAAATATAATGGCATTTATAATAATAATAATAATAATAATAATAATAATATCATTATTATTATTAATATTTTATTATTGTTTTTTGTCATTGTAGTTAATAAAAATATTAATAAAAAATAATTTAATATTAAAATAATAAAATCCATAATGCATACTGTCTTTATTGTTGTAGTTTAATAATTTATTTATGGAGTCAAAATCAAAAATAAAACCATACTTGTTTTTTAACAAACTTTTATTATTAATAAATTTCTTTTTGAGCATCACAAGTGCAAAAGCATCTCAAAGCCTAGTGAGTTACCTACTTAGACAGCATGTTAGGGCATCAAAGACGAGAAACAAGAAGAGATGGACTATCAGTTTTACCAATGAATGTATTGCAATATTCACATATATTTACTTACAGTTAACGGTTCAATCATTTACTAAATGTTTTCATATCTCATAAATTAATAAACGTATGTAACCTCTATTTTATCTTAAGCACGATAGTAATGAACAACTCAAAACAAAGATTTACTTAAATATATACATTTTAAGATCACAAAACAACTTTAATAAATATCAGAAATTATCAATTGTTATTAAAATATTCATAATGCACATTGTTTTTATTGTTGTAGTCTAATGATTTTGTTATTATTGTCAAAAAGCAGAAATAAAACAGAAATTACTAACCGGTTGTGCACATTGGTTATCAGACACTTAAATCTGAAGTATGTCATTTCTGCGACTAGCGCCACCAAACAGAACTGCAAGAATGAACTTTGTTTTCCAAACAGATTTCTGGATATGCCCTCCGTCTGCCGTTGGTCAAACAAAGAGATAGTTCTGCCCCCAACTCATGCCATTGGTTGATAAACTTTGTTGGGGCGGGTCTAAGCGGGTCACTCAAACCAAACAGAGGAATTTTCATTGCCCCACAGAAACACAATGCTTACAGCTTTCTAGAAAATTAAGCTATGAATGGCTTACTTATTGTTGTCTCTGCATATTAAGCTGATACAGACCTGCCAACCTTGGAAATTCGTTTTGAGAACCATCAGTGTGACGGGGCACGGGGGTTTGATAACATACCATGTTTTGCTCATCAGGACATTGTTCTGTGCACACCGTGAGTGAAAGAGAGAAGCATGAAATCATCCTCCAGATAAACGCTTATTAAATAATTGTGTTAATAATAATTTTTTAAGAAATGATAAACACAATATAACGCAATGTGTAAATAACATTATGTGAATTCAATATTAACAGACTAGTCAACGATTATTTAACACAACTAGGCTAAGTTGTAACTCGCGCAAAGCTGGTGCAACCGGCCCCAGGTGAACAAGCAAGCTAGCTTGCAAATTACGTAGCGTTAAGATAACGTTACTAATGTTAAATATTTTCCAAAGGTTAGCAGGTCTGCACTCAGTCACACACACATTTGTGTGTGTACACACACTATGCCTGTAAAAAAAAACAAAAAAAAAAAAACACTTACTACAGTACAGTAAAACCGTGGTAAATTTTCGTAAGCGTTGATTTATAAACAACTCTCATTACAAATCAGGGGAAATGTTTGGGAAAAAGTTAACGTTAGAAGTGGCACAAACACACAGTTTGTGAGGTGCAGCAGTGAAATGAGCCGCTCTGAGACAGAAAAACAACACGTGTGTGAGCAGAGAACACGCGCCGGAACATTCTGGAACTCTTCACTCTGGAACACACAGCGCCTAAATATATATAAAATCACAGCACTTGTATAATCACTAAGCCATATAGCGATTTCCATTTTATTTAGATATGTTTCAGCATTACTTCAGCATTTTATCATTTGCATGGCTGAATTTTGTCCTCCTCTTATCTGAGTGACCATGAATGACGGAGTATTTTAAATGAATCCATGCGATCAATTCAATATTTCAACTTTCCACATCCACCACAACCCGTTTACCGTAAGGAGTTAGAAGTACAGTGACTACTATACTGTCCTCGCTTAAGAAATCAGTAAGATGGCAGGAGTATAAGGGGGATCGAGCAGGATTTTGTGTTGCTGTCGATTTGCAGTCTCTTATTAATGTTAGGCGCATTTGTCAATCATACCCGATTGATATTTGGGGAATGAACCCAGTGCTATGATTGGTCAAACTCTTCTTTTTCTGTTGCTTGGTTTGAGTACTACACATGCACACCAGGCGTCACCAGGTTTTTGCATAGTTTAGAGTGACAAATCGTACCAGCGTACTTTGAGGTCAAAATGCGTACAGGATGGCAGGTCTGCTGATACAAGAAAGTATTTTAATACTCAAAGTCAAATTTGCTTTAAAGATAAAAATAATCGTATCTTTAATGGTTGAAAAATATATACACACACACCGATATATAACCAAGGCCGATAACTCGACCGATATTCAGACTTTTTTAATTATCTGCAACAGCCGATACATTTCTGCAGTTGCCCATCGGGTTACTACAATAACAGGCCGGTGACCAGGGCTGTGACAGTAATATCAAATACTGATATATCACGATACTTTTCTTCACGATATTCAACTACGTGTATTCATATTATGTACCACAGTACAATAAAGACAAAGCAGGTCATGTAAATAATTGTAAACTCAAAGCGGTGTTTCTCAGTACAGTCAGAGACGCCTCTATGAGGCACAAGAGAGTCTGAAACTGAGCACGTTTCTCTCACGGACATGCCGGTCCTCTCTCACGCTTTTGGCACTGCCATGCAAAAATATACATTTTCCGACTAACCACAATCTTCATTTGATTATATCTATATGGATTCTTAAAATTCCAAAACTGCACTTTTACTCTGTGCAACCCTTTAAAATGACAGTATATCACTCGCATACGCGACATAAAATGTCTGTAATTAGCCAGATTTCACACACCAGTTCAGCATCCTTTCACTAGTTGTTGAGAGTAAAAGTTTGATTTGCCTGGTAACGTGTCCCCAAAGATGAGATCCACATAATCCATTTGTCATTGATAATGTCTCTTATAATTCCCTCTTTGGTCTTTACAGTTAGATGTTGATAAAAATGAAAACATCAAAAATAAACATTTAATTGTAATCGGACATGGCACTGACGCTGCAAACAAGCGATTCAACTCCATTCGCATTAAAATTCCTCTCTTTAAAGGGACAATATCGGGTTTAGTTATGTGGCACGTGTCAAATTGACGGCCACATGAATGGCTAGACCCCGGGTTACCCAGAGCATCACACTCTCTCCACCGGCTTGTCGTCTTGCTATCACTTCCCCAGGTAAACGGCACACACGTGCATGGCCATCCACGTGATGTAAAAGAAAAAGCGACTCATTGGACATGGCGACCTTCTTCAACTGCTCCAAGCTCCAGTTCAGACGCTCACATGCCCATTGTAGGCACTTTCTACGGTGGACAGGGGTCATAATGAGCACTCTGACTGGTCTGCAGTGGCCCCATATGCAGCAAGGTGTGATGCACTGTGTTGTGACATATTTCTCCCGTAACGTGCTTAATTGGCATGACTAATGTTACAATGTATTGCCAAAGCATTTGCAATGTTTACAATGAATCTGGAACAGATTAAGAACAAATTAAAGAATGACTTAAAAGATAAAAACATATAAATGTAGAATTCTGTCTCTCTCTCTCTCCTCAACAGTTCCCTGTAACTTTTAACTGTCTTGTCTTTTGATATAAATGCAATTATCAATAAAACTTCTATAATATTCCATCTACAAAAATGCAGATATCTTGCTTAAACAAATGTAATTTACGAACCTAACAAAACTTGAGCAAATCCAGCATTTCAGTTCAGTTGGCTGTTGTTATATCTTCCTCTGAAGAGCACATTCCATCAGTTAGGATCAAAATTCTATTCATGTGACTCATGAATGTTGAGAGCTCATATATATTCTTCTGAAGTGTGTATTTTCACTCACGAGTGTTGCATGACAGTCAGTCATTCACTCCAAGCAGGCAATCCGGGCTGTTAAACTGAAAGCTGTCAGGAGATTGCTGCACGCTTGATCTGCACGAGTGCTGTGACAGCAGCTCAATAATGTCATATTCACTGAGCATTATAAACAGTTGAAGTCAGAAGTTTACACGCATATTTGTTAATATTTGGTAGCATTGCCTTTATATTGTTTAACTTGGGTCAACTCTTTTGGGTAGTCTTACACAAGCGTCTCACAATAAGTTGCTGGAATTTTGGCCCATTCCTCCAGACAGAACTGGTGTAACTGGGTCAGGTTTGTAGGCCTCACACATGCTTTTTCAGCTCTGCTCACAAATTTTCTATTGGATTGAGGTCATGGCTTTGTGATGACCACTCCAATACCTTGACTTTGTTGTCCTTAAGCCATTTTGCCACAACTTTGGAGGTATGCTTGAGGTCATTGTCCATTTGGAAGACCCATTTGCAACTGAGCTTTAACTTGCGTCATACAGAGTTTGAAGGTATAAAATACATCCACAGGTATTCAGTACACCTCCTATCAGAAGCTAATTGGCTAATTGTCTAAAGGCTTGACATTTTCTGGAATTTTCCAAACTGCTTAAAGGCACAGTTAACTTAATGCATGTAAAATGCAGACCCACTGGAGTGAAACAATCTGTAAACAATTGTTGGAAAAATGACTCATGTAATGCACAAAGTAGATGTCCTAAACGATTTCCCAAAACTATAGTTTGCTAATATGATATCTGTGGAGGGGTTTTAATGACTTCAACATAAGTGTATGTAAACTTCTGACTGTATGAGTAATTAGTATAATTCAGCCTTCGTGAGAAAATGTGATTACTTTTGCACACATGCCACCCGTGGTTGCTGGACTACTGTGTGCACTGTAATTTATTTTTGTGCAAATATATTACTAAAATTGGACAACTTAACAGAATCCAGATGAAACTGCTATCTACCATTTAAAACACAATTTTTTTTAAAGATTATTGTTATACAACAGTAAGTTTTGAGTGGCATTTTAAGTAAATATAGTGCTAAATATTTTATTATTACTATATTATTATTATAGTTATTTACTATATTAAATTGTGTGATATATCTGCATTATATCGGCCACCCTGGTCACTAGGGATGGGACGAAATGATTCCCTCATGATTCTTTACAATATATGATATGAGGCTTTTGATTTGATATAAATCTCGATTTGATATTAAAAACATTTAATTACAAAATATGTAAAACTTTGAGCAAAATGCTAATTCAAAATTCTTATCAGAATAAAGTACTATAATACACCAAAAAAAAAATGATATGAAAAGTTTAATGACATTTTATCATCAAAAACAACAGTCTAATCAAATAAAGCCATACAACTTAAATCAAGTGAAAAAAAGACAATTACTTCAACATAGCATTGAATTATCTGTATCAAATAAAGTGCATGCAGTTCCTCAGAGTACAATCCAAAACACAACATTGGAGTTATTTTTCTGTCAAATACAAAACTGCATAGCTGTGCATCACAATATTACACACTTGTGAGATTGTTTAAATATAATGTGATTTTTATTCATATATTATTAGTAGTAGTAGTATTTAATAATACTACATTGCATATTACATTTTACTATACAGTAGTAGTATATTTCTGTCACAGTGTCTTCAAATCACTTGTCTAGATAGGCAGCTCACTAGGTTAAGAAACACAAAGCTTATGGTTTCTTCTCTTTTTTCGTACTAATATTTGCACTAATAACAGTCACAGGCATTCTGAGAATACACAGCCTGTGGTTTGTTGATTCTGCTTTCTTCTGAGGTGTTGTAATGGTTAGAACAACTGCAAAAAACACACAGAGGAAGAGGGCATCTGTGGAAAAGTTATTTTCTCTTTCATTTTCACTTTCCAGGTCTTGTGAATGAAGGACATGAGGATTAGTGTTCTCACGTTCACAAGAGTCCTTGACTGTGCCCGGAGTTTGAGAGTGCCAAGTTGGCATTATCCCAACCCGGGCTGGACCGGTAATCTGGCATACCGGGCATTTTCCCGGTGGGCCGACGCACTTTTGGGCCGATCAGGGGTGGAATGACCATCGGGAGAACCGAGCGTGCTGGTTGTTCGGCCGCGAAACGTGTCGAATGGGGCATGATAAGCAACAACGAGCCGCTGTGTTATGCAGAATGGACCACAATACAGCGCTGTGATATGCAGAAAAAAACAGCGAACCCACCCCGCCCACCCCCTGCTCAACAACATTTGCCATGTAAAATCCCGGGCCGATTCTCTTGCCAGTCCAGCCCTGGTCCCAACTGAGGACATCCCAAAAGGGTGACTTTGTTATATTAAGCTAATCTCTGAGGAAAACATTTCTCCAGAAACTTTAGTTACCCAGTTTATATATTAGCCAAAGCTTATCTGTTCACTCCAAATACACTCTACAGAGGTCACTGGCCTTCAGACTAAATGGTGTGTGTGTTGGAGTGTTTCCTCTATTGAATATGTCAGCATGGATTGAATGTGTCAATTAATTTGTTGCGGTGTTCCAGCAGCTGAGGTTAGGATGAGGATAGAATACACACTTCCTCTTTACAGACACATTGGGTCTTTTCCAAAAACTAGTGCGCTGACTCCTGAGGCAGCATTTTAAGGCATCATTGATGCACTTCTGATGCAAAGGCTATTGCAAAAGGCAAATACCTTAGTAATGCTGCCTACTGAGGTAACCTCTTTTTGCCAGATTGTAAGATACTTTCATATGTATCCTTCACAGAGAAGGTAATCTCACAAATCATTGTGATGAGCTCGCTGGAAAAATAAATCCAAGGTGGCAGACGAAGAGAGAAAATTGTTTGTTTTAGGGATGCACCGAAATGAAAATTCTGGGCCGAAACCGAAAATCCAGGATGCACTTGACCGAAAACTGAAACCGAAATTGACTTAATTTTTTACCTATTTAAAAAAAAAAAAATAGATATATATTTTGTGTATAGTTGTATTAATATTATACTTTTTCATGAATTTAATGAATCTGAATTGAAAAACTACAAACCGATAAAATAATCACACTTTTATTGAAAGTAACACACCAAAATTGGACAGAAAATACATTAAAACAATATTAAATATTATTCTTCATTCAGTTCTGTAACAATCAAATTTTACAGATTTTATTAATTATCCAAATAATGTAAAGTTTTAGAAATCTACTATATGCAAAACAACCGTCAAATAATGAACTTAGCTAGCATCTTTCAAAAAGTTTAAATAGGCAACAGTCATTTTAATTAAAACAACAGGCAAAACACAGAATGGCAGAGGGCCTCTATACTGTTTATGTAAACGTATGTCCACTTTAAGTGGACATACGGTGCAAGACAACAGTAACAGAACTAAATCCTACCTCAAACTGTAAATGACAGATGTAGCCTCAAGTGAAGAACAAGTGTTGCAGGGCTACACACATTTTTATGTAATTATATACATAGCAAATTGGACCGCTTTCTATTTAAGTAAAAGTGGCAAGTTTCTCTTCAAAAACAAAAGTTGCTCAGCTTTCTGACAGGAGAGACGGTTCCTCTTCTCATCAAGAACATGAGGTGCTGCACAGAACAGTCTCTCACTCTCTGTGCTGGTGCTTGGGCAGATAAATACCTGCATGCAATCTGCGCAAGCAACGGAAAGCGGCCTTTGTTCATGCGCCAGTAGTCAAGGGGATTTTCGCTTCTGGCAATGGGTAGTTCAGCTAGATACGTCTCAAGTTGTGGTGTAGCAACGCTAGTTGTGGCACTGCTGTGGATCGGGGCGCTTTCCTGTATAATCTCTTCAAACATGTCAGAAAACGAGGGAGTGTGCGCCTCATCACTGCTACGCGACCATCTGGCATACTTTGCTCTGTGTTGCGCGTCAAGTCTCCATCAGATGCTTCCATCTCCTCCAGCACTGCATGTATCATTTCTATTGCACGCTGCTTTTTCTCCACGTCAAAGTAATGACATGATCGGCCTTTGTTGGGTAGCGCCGTGATAAGGGCTAGATCGATCCAGAGTGAAATCTGAGCACTGAGGGGCGGGGCGAGGAGGTATATATTTTCGGCTCATATTTTCGGCCTTTCTTCTCTTTCGCCCAAAAACCGGAAGTGCCATTTTCGGGCGAAAATTTTCGGCGGCCGAAATTTCGGTGCATCCCTGGTTTGTTTTATGGATGCCTTCAAAACAGCAAGACACAATGCAGCTGAATGAAATAGAACTGAGTTTTCCTTTTTAGGATTATAAATTGACATTGCGTCTTTTAAAAGTGGTGCGAGAGGCATGATAACGGTCAAAGCCATGCATCTAGTGCAGGTTTATGTTGAAAAACATTTGAATCTCAATAAAATTATTTTATTCCCTTAAAAGTATAGATGAATCTCCCATGACAGGATGGATTTGGCCCTTGTGATGTCACAAGTTCCACAAATTCCAAACGAGGCGTTTTTGCAGCCCGGTTTAAATAAATGCTCTTCTATATTAAGGAGGAAGCTTTCCATTCTGAATTTATACTGCAATGACATCTCATATGTCAAAAGATCAATGAAAATTATATTTTTCATGTCATGACCTCTTTAAAAATGTTTAAATGACAGAAAAATTACTATTTTACCCAAAATACATGTGTGCTATGTATATTTATGATCATTAGAATATTGCAACATTTCACTCACAAAGTGAAGAGTGTTCAAATCGTTCAATTATGAGACTCCATTTCAGTTAGGATGCTGCCTTAAAACGCAGCTGCCATTGTAGGCAGTGAGGCAGCATACTAGGTTTTGAAACAGACCCACTGTCATTCTCTGTAGATATTCAGCTCACACACTCATCTCTGATTTTCCAGCAGTTAAGGCGCTCACACACACACACACACACACACACTTCCCATAATGACAGCTCTGAATTTAGACTTTCCCTTTCTTGGCTCACCACACCCTCCTCAGATATCCACACACACAAGGGTGGTGACATCAGTCGCACGATGAGGGAATGCTGGAACTGACTTTACTTATTAGTGGTGTTTTCCAAGACAAGCTAGAAAACACTGAATGACTAAATAGCAATCACTATTGCTAATGCTCATATAGGGTGGAGAATCTGAACAGACGATTAACCCAAAGACTTATATTCATTGAAGGAGGGACCAAAGCCATTTCTAGACACCACAATAGACCATATTAACAGCAGCGGCATCTTAGATTATTGACGGGAATTAAAACAACACTGTGAGGCATATACTTACCATCTCTTTATGGCATGCACTGTATAAAGCTCGTAGATCGCATCTCATTTTCCATACTCATGTTGTTTGGAGTTCTCTGTCAACTGAAGTTTCTTGGATGTATTAAAATCCAGCATAAGGATCATAGGTCTCAGTGCAGTTCAAAGCAATTATTATACAGACACACAACACAAAAGTGAATAAGAAATTGACTGCCATGCATGTCCAGCTATACACACACACACACAAACACACACACACACACACACGCACACACCCATTATAGCTGCTTTCCTCTCACAGTCAGATGAATAACACGATTCACTCCAAGAGCCCAGCCATGATCCAGGATAATAAACCTAAAGCAATGAACTGGCTATTAGGGCAAAACGATATATTTAATATTCACGATATTATAGCGATCATTTATCTGATGATAGAAAAATATCAGGATGATTTTAATGTGCTCTTTATTTGGCCATTAAGTGTAATAAAAAGCACATCAGTGGACTATCTTTCTGGGCAGCAGAAATATCAAAATAACACCAAAATGGCAATATGGTCACATGTGATTATAATATTACAATGGGCTGCAATAAAAGACATATAAACATGGTCTGTGTGCACTTCAGCGGGACTCATGCATGTTTTTACCACTTTTAGAGCAGATCATTTGACGAAAGGACATTTGACGAAAATGTCCTTTTTAATGCATTGTGAAAGAAATAAAGTCCTGAATGTCCAAACATTGGGGCAATTTCAAACAAAAATCACTAAAATTATTATACAAATCTACAAAGGTGGCACGGTATAACAGAAAAGGAGTTGACAACAGTGCTTCCCCAGATGCGGTGCATTGTAAACTACATTTTTCAGTGTCAAAATAAAAGCTCCAGATGAAGTGTTAATTTGTTCACAGTTTTTTGTTTTAGTCAGTTTATCTTTTGACGAAAATGTCCTTTTTAATTTCATATTCATTCTTTTGAGTCAGTTTTAGTCTGACGAAAATGACAATTTTAGTCAATAAAAATAAAATAATTTAGTTGATGATGATGTGCAAAATGGACAAAAAGTGTCAAACTTTAACAGACCAAACTAATCAAATATTCAAACATTTAGAGAAAAAAATGATCAAACATAACTATAACTATACATAGACTACTGTCCATGTTGTGAAAAAACTGAGCTCCAAAAATAAAAAAACTTCTAAAAAAGTAACTAATACTTCAGGGAAGTATTCATTTCCTGTGAAAGGATATTACATTGCGTGTAGCATGTTTCTTACGAAACAGTGTATTCACAATGCAAGTTATGCAACACAAATTATGATTATTCTTACTACTGTGTCATTTAGTGCTTACACTGTGCAGCTGTAAGTATATATTTCATATATGTTGTGGATAGTGATTGAAATCATGTATAAATATGATGCGTTTGAATGGGGTATTTACACCATTTTGAAGCTGTTCATTTGGCTGTTCAACTCATGCAGCTCAAGTGGAGAAATCCCCAATTAATAATGGGTCAGATTCATTTAAATCTAATACTTTCTTCTATATACAGATTCTATAGATGTTTCTGTTGATGTCTTGCAGTATCATTTTTATCTCGTCATATTTTCGTCAATAGTATGGTTGAATAAAATTTTAGAATTAACGTTATGATGCGCCTTTTTAGTCTCATCTTCGTTGTCATTGACAAAATAAAAAAAAAACCTTCAGCAATGAAAGTTAATGCCTTTAAAATATTTAATCTACTTGGCTACAATGCATGACATTATGGTTCCTCTGATTAAAACATAAATCACTTTTGAGCCATTTCAGAGCAAATACATAATTATCGAGATATACTATATATCGAATATCGTCAATAGGCTGAAAAAATTGTGATTTTTTTGAAAGCCACATAGTCCAGCCCCACTGGCTACACTGCACTTCCTGCTTCTACTTCTACTGTTTCCCTTTCAATGATATCCTAAATACATACTGATCTCACACACACACACACACACACACACACACACACACACACACACACACACACACACAGAGAGAGAGAGAAAAACACAAAACTACACTGATAATTATTAGATTAGTTTTGTCTTTAGTATATGAAGAATGATTTGTAACTTGCTGGTCAGATGCCAGGGAGGGACATTGTCATTCTAGAGAGTATTTCATTGGACAAAAATATGTCTGGTGCAAAATCAGTCATCAATATTTTTTTGCCTGTTTTCCTGGAAAAGAAAACTCTACATTTTAAATGTGTATCAAATATCATTTTGTCTACTTTTAGGAGTACAGTAGGTCTTTTAGATGGAAAACCCAACACAGACTGAGGGGTGTGTGTATGTGTGTGTATGTGTGTAGTGAGATCTCCTTAGGCGAATATCCTTTATTTGCTCACATGCTTTTCCATGGTTCAGGGTTTCAGGTGAGACACACAAACACATGGTCTCAATTTCACAAGAACAATCTCAGTGAATCAGGTCACTGAACTCTCGAGAGGGTGTTAAAACGCTATCTTGGAACAGCAGTGCCTTCACTGGGTGAATCATGCCATTTTCCCAGCATCATAGGAAATTACCTTCGGTCAAAAGGGTCACAGGTCAATGTCCTACTATAATTTTCCAAAACACTCTTTCATTCACTATACAACCAATGGGCACTTATTTTACGTCCTCATTTTAACTTTGTACAGAGTATTTTACAGGAGATTCCTGCTGTCTGTATGTGACACATGGTTAATGGTTAAAGCTGAAATATGACATGTTGTCAATGTTAAAATACTTCCTTGGTTCCTAGCTTAATATGCAATGACAAAGGAATAGTTCCCTTTATTTAAGCGTATGACAAAGCGTTGTTGTCTTGTTTTCCTCAAGTCGGGGTTGTCTAGCCGTTTGAGAGGTTTGAATTCTTCTACAGCTCTTTAAAGTAAAAAACTTCAGTAGAATTCAAATGGGTCAAGTAAGTTTTGCGGTATGTGCTGCGATATTGTGAAAAGCTTAAGTCACGCGAGTACCCACTCTACACTATCGTATCTCATTTCAGGGGATCATCAGTTCATGCGGTCCAGAGATTGGTGAAAATTAGTCTTTATCTGCATGCGCAGATCCACATTTCAGATGAGTAGTATTTTTAGCGCTTATCAAATTTCGCTAGCGCGGCTGCTGAAAATGATTCAGAGCATGAAAAGCCCTGCTTTTCTCCTTGACACGGCTGTCCAATTAAAATCTGAAATAGGAATATTTGAATTTAAGATAAAAAACTGTTAAAAAGTGCAATCGAACTTTAGATGCGTGCCAAACACTGACAATGACTGACAATCGGAGGTCTTTGGCCATTGTGTCTTGCCTTCTTATCAGTGTCTCGCACAATGAGCATAACGTATACATTTTGAAAAGTGCATATTTCCCTATGTTCAGTTCCCTTTCGTTGTGCCCAATGTAGGGTCCTGTTTGAACTGCCCCTATTTTTTTTTTCTGTTTACTGTGCCACTACAAAAATATTTTTGGAAAATTTCCAAAATGCCCCCCATCTGCTTTTGCTTTTGATGAGCGATGAGACCAATATATCGGTTTTACTGATTAATCTGTGCCGATAGTTAGTTTGTGGAACTATCGGTTATCGGCAAAAATCCATGATGATAGTTTCCAATGGTTCGTTTTTTTTATTCCTCAACAATACACCTCATATGGAGAAATCAAATCAATCAAATCAAATCACTTTATTGTCACACTACTGTGTACACAAGTGCAACAGCAGGTGAAATTCTTGTGTGCAGTTCCGAGCAACATTGCAGTAATGACAGTGACGAGACATAAACCACTTTACAATAAACAACATTTACACAACACAATTTACATAACAAATGTACACATACCTACACAACAATTTACATATCAAATATACACAATACACACAATGTAGAATACACATACACTAGATAAGGGTATATATATATATACACACACACACTAACTGAATTGGGAGCGAGAATATATTGACAGAATGAAGATTAATAAAGTGCAGTGCTGATTGTTGATCGTGAGAGATCATGTGTTCAAAAGTCTTATTGCTTGTGGGAAGAAGCTGTCATGTAGTCGGGTGGTGCGGGTCCTGATGCTGCGATACCGCCTGCCTGATGGAAGCAGTGAGAGCAGCCCATGACTCGGGTGGCTGGAGTCTCTGATAATCCTCCGAGCTTTATTCACACACCGTCTGTTATATATATCCTGGAGGGAGGGAAGCTCACCTCCGATGATGTTTCTGGCCGTTCGCACCACCCTTTTCAGGTCTTTGCGGTTGTGGGTGGTGCTATTGCCGTACCAGGCGGTGATGCAGCCAGTCAGGATGCTCTCAACAGTACTAGTGTAGAACCGTGTGAGGATGTGTTGGTTCATTCCAAACTTCCTCAGCCGTCTCAGGAAGAAGAGGCGCTGGTGAGCCTTCTTCACAACAGCCTCAGTGTGGACGGACCATGTGAGTTCCTCAGTAATGTGGACACCGAGGAACTTGAAGCTGCTGACTCTCTCCACCGGTGCTCCATTAATGGTGATGGGGCTGTGCTGTCTTTATTCCTGAAGTCCACCACAAGCTCCTTGGTTTTACTGACGTTGAGGGAGAGGTTGAGCTCCTGACACCAGCGCGTCAGAGTGTGCACCTCCTCTCTGTAGGCTGTTTCATCATTGTCAGTGATCAGACCTACAACCGTCGTATCGTCAGCAAACTTAATGATGGCATTGGAGCTATGTGTCGCCACACAGTCATGTGTGTAAAGGGAATACAGGAGTGGGCTGAGAACACAGCCCTGCGGGGCTCCAGTGTTGAGGGTCAGTGATGAGGAGATGTTGCTGCCCATTCTAACCACCTGACGTCTGCCTGACAGAAAATCCAGGATCCAGCTACACAGCGAGCTGTTTAAGCCCAGAGCCCGGAGTTTCACATCAAGCTTGGAGGGCACTATGGTGTTAAATGCTGAGCTGTAGTCTACAAACAGCATTCTCACATAGGTGTTCCTTTTTTCCAGGTGGGATAGAGCAGTGTGTATTGTAGATGCAATAGCATCATCAGTGGAGCGGTTGTTACGGTAGGCAAACTGCAATGGGTCCAAAGAGGTGGGCAGAACAGAGCAGATGTGATCTCTGATCAACCTCTCAAAACATTTGCTGATGATGGGGGTGAGGGCAACAGGACGCCAGTCATTTAAGCAAGTGATTTTGGCTTGCTTCGGTACAGGCACAATGGTTGATGTTTTGAAGCATGTGGGGACTACAGACAGGGAGAGGGACAGGTTGAAAATGTCCGTAAAAACACCAGCCAGTTGGTTCGCGCATGCTCTGATGACACGGCCCGGAATGCCATCTGGACCCGTGGCTTTGCGAATGTTCACCCGTCGAAAGGATCGGGTTACATCCGCAACAGAGACAGAGAGTGAACCATCATCTGTAGTATCGGCTGCGAGTGCTCTCTCCGCGAGGGCGGTGTTGTTGTTATCCTCGAAACGAGCATAAAAAGTATTAAGCTCGTCCGGGAGAGAGGCAGCAGTGTTCATGGCGGAGTTTTTATTCTGTTTATAGTCCGTGATGGTGTTAATTCCCTGCCACATACTTCTGGAGTCAGTGGTGTTGAACTGTCCTTCAATTTTGTGCCTGTACTGGCGTTTGGCTGTGCTGATGGAGTTATGGAGGGCATAACTGGCTTGTTTACGCTCCTCCGCGTTCCCGGAATTAAAAGCGGTGGTCCGCGCAGTAAGTGCCGCGCAAACATCGCCGTTAACCCATGGTTTCTGGTTGGGGTAGATCCGTATAGTTTTCGTCGGAACAACGTCCTCTACGCACTTCCTGATGAAACACGTTACGCTATCAGCGTAAACCTCGATGTCGTCATCGGAGGCAGACCGGAACATCTCCCAGTCCACGTGATCAAAACAGTCCTGTAGCGCAGAGTCTGATTGGTCCGACCAGCACTGGATCATTCTGAGGGCGGGTGCTTCCCGTTTCAGTTTCTGCCTGTAAGCGGGCAGAAGCAGAACGGAAGAGTGGTCGGATTTGCCAAATGGTGGGCGGGGGAGGGATTTGTAGCCATCCCGGAAAGGAGAATAGCAATGATCCAAAACCCGGTCCCCTCGTGTGTTGAAGCTGATATGTTGGTGGTATTTTGGTGCTATTGTTTTGAAGTTGGCTTTGTTGAAGTCCCCGGCAACAATGAACGCAGCCTCAGGGTGCGCGGTTTCCTGCTCACTTATACTGCCATACAGTTCCCTAAGTGCCCGGTCTGTGTCGGCTTGTGGGGGGGATGTACACAGCTGTGATAATGACCGCTGTGAATTCCCTCGGTAGCCAGAATGGTCGACACAGAAGCATGAGAAATTCCAAATCAGGAGAGCAGAAAGACCTGATAAAATGTACATTCCTCTGATCACACCATGATTTGTTGATCATAAAACATACACCTCCACCTCTGCTTTTACCTGAGAGGTCTTTCGCTCTGTCCGCTCGGTGCACGGAGAAACCCGTGGGTTCGATGGCCGAGTCTGGAATCTCCGCGGACATCCAGGTTTCCGTAAGACAGATAACGCAGCATTCTCTCGTCTCTCTTTGGAAGGAGATCCGCGCTCTCAGCTCGCAGAGCTTGTTGTCCAGTGACTGAACATTTGCCAGTAGTATACTGGGTAGCGGGGGGCGATTTGCGCGACGTCTTAATCTGTTGAGAACGCTGGCTCTTTTTCCTCTTTTCCTTCTGCGTTTCCGCGGCCGGGCAGCCCAAACAAAGGGCTCCGCTGGCGTGTTTGTAAACCGCGGGTCGGCATTGAGGAATGTGAAGTCCGGTTTTCGGTGTGTGATTGCCGAACCAATGTCCAAAAGCGTTTGTCTGTCGTACACAATAAGGCAGACAACATCCAAGACAAAAAAACACAGAACTGTAAACAAAACAAACAATAAACTGCAGTGTTTTGACGGAGCTCGCGACGCAGCAGCCATACTCGGCGCCATCTTGAGTATGTATATAAATAACGTAAATATAAATAACGTATGCTATTAGAGATGTCCCGATCAATCAAGCTTAGATTTAGGGCCGATCTTTTTTGCAGCATGCAGGCAATCACACATACACTGTTCCTCTAATGAATGAGTGTTTCTCAGCCCTTGAAGCATGACTGAATGGCCTATGGAGGGTGAGTTGTTGGCAATTCTTAGCAATCACGAATGTAAACTTTCAGACATAATTGAGATGAATATGCCAGTTTGTTTTTAAATATGTGTAAGAATTACACGTGTATGAATATTAATTTGCCCATTTTCTAGAGTCGTTACCGATAGTTATTCGGACTCGTTGCACAGTGAACAGGGAGGAGTATATAGAGGCTGCTAACTGGTTTAAAAACAAATTAAACACAATCAGTTGTTGAGTGATATTGAGCAATCATGAGCGCTTTTAGCTTTACTCTCTTTAACATGAGCACTCTCTGAAGTCAATCAAAGACATCAATATCTCATCATCAGTCACTCATCCCAATTTAAATCAGATTAATAATAAATATAACCGTTTAACCTTCAATAACGACACCGCGTCTTCATGCATTTGCTTAATAATTAGTGATTTGTGTTACAGCAAAACTCAGTCAGTAAATAGACCATAGATATTAATAATTTCTCACTGGAGCAGTTTTAGAGATTGTTATGAATATATTTGTCTTATTTTTGAATGTATCTCTGCATTGTGTGATGCTTTCATGGTTTTTACTGGTTGTCAGTTTGCCACAATGGCATTTTGATATTGACAACAGAACTATTAATAAGTGTTTCATTGTTGTTGAACTTGGGCCTGTTTAAGTGTAACCGTTTAAAAGTGGAATTGTGACATTTTTAATACGTTTATATAGAATAAATTGTTTGTTGTGACTATTCAAATCAAGCTGTTTACACCAATTGTAAGTGTAAGATTACCATTCATCATAAAATTCATAAAATTAATTTATAAAAATGCTAGCTGCACTAAGTTAAATGCATTAAGCTGAAGACATCTTTTATTTACTTTTTTTTTTGTAAACAAACAAAAAAACATTCTGCAGCTCTATAATCTAGGCAAATACAAGTATCGGATCGGGACCCGGTATCGGCAGATATTTAATATTTAACAAAATTCTTCATCTGGTGAATATATAGGCTAATAAAAGCTTGCTAAATACTTGCATATGGAGCATTGTAATGGAGCCAAGTCTGTAATTTTTATTTGATTGTATTTCAAGCTTGTTTATAGTAAAACATTTCCCCGTTATACACCAAATCTTAATTTTTCTGGTTATTATTGGAATTTTGGTTGCACAATAAACTGCTTTTGGGATTTAATTCATTTTGGACTCTTCTAGCCTCAAAGTATGTGTCTGTCATAGTAAGAAAAGCTAAAAGATCTTAGATCATTCTATAAATCCATTTAAAAAAGAAAACTATCAGCAGAGTAATCGGTTATCTGCCTTTTCCACCACCTTAGTTATCGTTATTGACAAAATCCACTATCGGTCGACCTCTAAAACAGATAGTCCTGTCCCTGATAACTGCCATTATTCAAGTCTATGTTGTTGTGTCGGGCTGGACAAGCCACTCCTACAAATTACCTACAAATTGCTTACTTGTTGTTTTTGCATATTAAGAGGAAATAGTAACACACTTCAACTTTTAAAACATTTTAAATGTTCTTTCTCAGACCTGTGGACAGCCCTAATGGTTAAAGTTCCTTTACTTAACCATGCTGAGAATCTGGACAGGGAAAGCTTTGTTATTATACAGTACCGAACCATACTCAAGTGGAAATGCTACTGGAAGCATTTGGCCTAATGGAAGAAAAGTAGCTCGACAGATAAAGCAACTCAAGTACATGGGGTGGGATGGGGGCAATAGTTCATGTACCACATTTTTTGAGATGCTAAGAGTTTTGTACACATTTTACATCATTGAAAACGATGGCAAACTAGCCTATTTATTAATTAGTTCATTTTTTATATTCTTCCGGTTTAAAAACAAAAGTTGAAGCAATATCACAAAATGTGTCTGAGATGTGATTGGTTAGAGAGTACTACCGTTAGATTATGAGCATTTCTCCACATTATTCATGAGAAGGAATGCTTCCATCCAATCACTGTGCTGCCTCATGAATGAGCTCACATTACAGCTGAGAATTCAAAATCATTCATTTACTAGGCTAGATATTCAAAAGCAAAAGTTTCACTTTGTTTTCATAATCTATACCTAATACTTTTGGATCATAATTTCTACACATATTTCCACAAATTTCCTCAGCATTTTCTATACAGCCCCTCAGGGATACTGCTGCACCATTATTTGAATGAGATTTTTCCATGTCTGTCTTTTACTGAGTTACCTATTAAAAGTAAACTCAACAAAATGAACGGTGGCTGGTCACTTTACATTTCAGTCAGACAGTCTCTTCCTGTGTAAGTGGGCAATACTTGTCAAGAATGAGGGGTAAGGTGTTGTAAAGGATGTCTATGCAAGACTATCATTGGTGCAAATAAAGACAGTAGAACGGATGGAGTGATCTGGCCTTGACCGCTGCTTATGTAACACTTGGTTGCAGTGAAGGAACTGGTCTCACCTCCTTTGACAATACACTGTTTTGAGTGTTTGAAGCAAGATTGTGTCACTTTGGTGTGTGTGTGTGTGTTTGTTTGTCTATAACTAAGGTTAAGATGGATGCCCCTGAGTGAGCTGCTAGAGCTGCCAACCACGCAAAGAACAAATTAGTCTTGACAAATTAGAGTAGAGAACAAGTCCTACACAAAAAGTGCATTGCCCAGCATGCTTCAGGAAAACATCACTCTCTATAGCGCCACAGACTATTTAGCACAGATGAGCCACTTCTTTTAAAATTAATGGGAAAAATTGGAACAACCAACTGTCAACGGATGTAGAAAGGAAGTCCCGCCTTACAGGTAAAAAGAGCCAATCACCTTTTAGATACAGATATCGCCTGCCAATCAACTCGAGAATGTGCACGTGCATTATCTATGCAAGCCGGGAAATTTTTTTTTTTTTTTTTTCGCAATCTGAGGTACAGAAGCACAATGAATAATTCCAGTGTTGGCTTTTTTTATTGCTGATTTGAAATATGTTCTTTGATCATAATCTTGACCAACCGTTTATGAGATTTCAGGGTATCTCCATTCAAGTAGATAGGAGCAGCACTCTAATGACTGGAAATAGGCTCCTGAGAGCATTCCAAAGATGGATGACAGCGGACTGACTGACTTGCTAGAAAGACTTTGATAGAGTGCAACAGTCTGGTTCTGAAAATAAAAACAAATTAATTGATTGTTAATTTATAATCTTTTAAAAGACAGATAAAATCCTGACAGATCAATCAGTCACAGTAAACAAAGTGCGCGAAAAGACCTCTGCAGCGACCGTCCACTCCCATAAAGCACTGTAAATTACACAATCGAGTGACATTAATATATACACTGGGGCCCAAAAGTTTGGAACAATGTACAGATTTTTCTCTTATGGAAAGAAACTGTTGTGGCATTCAACTGATCAAAATGTAAAGTCAGGACAATAATAACTTTTACCAAAATTACCATTCAAATTTGAAGAAAAAAAAAAAGAACTTCTTAAACTACTTCAACGAGTTCTCATCAAACAATACTCCACATACAGCAATGACTGCTTGGCAGATCCTTGACATTCTAGCTTTCAGTTTGTAGCACTTGCCATAGATGTCTTGTCGAGCACTTCTCACGCACCATACAGTCTAGCTTATCCCACAAAAAATCTCAATGGAGCTAAGATCTGTAACACTCTTTTCCAATTATCTGTTGTCCAATGTCTGTGTTTCTTTGCCCACTCTAACCTTTTCTTTTTGATTTGTTTCAAAAGTGGCTTTTTCTTTGCAATTCTTCCCATAAGTCCTGCACCCCTGAGTCTTCTCTTTACTGGTGTACATGAAACTGGTGTTGGGCGGGTAGAATTCAATGAAGCTGTCAGCGGAGGACATGTGAGGCGTCTATTTCTCAAACTACAAACTCTGATGTACTTATCCTCTTGTTAGTTGTACATCTGGTCTTCCACATCTCTTTCTGTCCTTGTTAGAGCCAGTTGTTATTGTCTTTGAAGACTGTAGTGCACACCTTTGTATGAAAACTTCAGTTTTTTGACAATTTCAAGCATTGTATAGCCTTCATTCCTCAAAACAATGATTGACTAACGAGTTTCTAGAGAAAGCGGTAACTTTTTTTGTGTGCCATTTTTTACCTAATATTGACCTTAAGTCATGCCAGTATATTGCGTACTGTGGCAACTCAAAAACAAAAACTCCAGCCGCTAGGCAGAACCAGCACAAAAACAAAAAAGGTGCACTCAAGTTTCCTCGAACAGTCAAAGGAATGCTTAATCTTACCTAATCACCTAATTACCTAATCACTCCAATGTCTAGCAAGAAATACTCCACAAAACAAACTCCAGCCGCTAGGCGGAACCAGCACAAAAAGAAACAAAAAAGAAGATCAGATTCCTTGAACAGTCAAGTGAATGTTCAGTGAGTCGGTCTACTCGGCTGCAATGAGATAACCACAAAATAACTTACTCCACTGACTTTATGAAGGACATTGCTTGATGTGGGCATGTTTTACGACCATCCTTAGCATCTATTCTCAATTTGGCCAGGAATATCAGTACAAAAGCGACCTTCCGTTGATGTAAGAGTTTCTCGCATTCCTTGAATCGATCATGTTTCTCTCGTCGAATTTGCAAAGTCTGGGAACAAGAAAATGCTGTGGTTCTTCCAAGAAATACTTCCTTTACTCCTCGCCTCAAGTAACACAAGATCTTTAGCAGATGATCTCATAAACTTGGCCAGAATTGATCAGGGCCTGTCTCCCTCAGCGGATCACCGAGACGGAACCCTGTGAGCTCGCTCAATCTTATGGCCTATTATGTCAAGCAGATTCAGAAAGATCCTTTTCGGCCTCAGGAATTCTGATGATTTGGGTGTTATTCCACCGGCTACGGTTCTCCAGGTCCTCAAACTCTCCCAGACATGCTCCAAATCCATCTTGGTCACTAGAGGATTAGCAGCTAATTCCCTCTCCAATGACTCCAGATAATTGACACGTTTCTCGACATCTTCACTCTTGTAATCACCTCAGGGAATTTCATCCCTATGGCAGTGATCGATCGACGTATTACAGCAAGATCCTTAAAGTCTGCAACGACCTTCGTCAACATTGCCGACATGATCAACATCTTCAACATTTCTCAGACCAAATTGACACCCTGGCTCAGGGCCTTCTCGGGAGTGTCAGCTTGAGCACATAAGTGTTTTTTAATGTTTAATTTTGAATTCTTTGACATACTGTCCTCCTAGAACAGTTATGGAACAGAGAGTTTCGAATCTCACCGGTTTATAGTCATTAATAGTGTTAAAACTAGCAAAGCGCACAGAGCTCGCCATTCACATCTCTGAACCTAGCATGGCGTCACATGTCTAGCCTCATATGGAATAATTTAATGGTGCTTTTATGGTTCTTTTATGTAATTTGTTGATCTTGACAGTAACTTCCATTGGATTTGGATCGGTCTTGTTCGACAGATTCCCAATCTGGTTAAAATGTCAGTAACGGACACCTGCCTAATTTCACAGCGTATTCTGACAAAGAACCGTCCACTTAAACAGGAAGGGACAATCTGAAAATGTAACGCTACCAACTACAATTAGGATTATTTTTATTTTATTTATTCTGAATAATGCTCATTGTAGCAACCTGGTAACTTATAATCATGACCTCAGACAGGTTGATAAAATCCTGTGTACTCTGACTCCCAGATGTAAAGCTAGCCAAATAGATTAGAATGTTGCAGATCAAAAAATTCTAGCCATTTTTTGTGTGCAATATGCATCAGGATGGTGTATGTGTGCGCCGTCTAAAGGCCGGTTTAGGCACACATTAGTAATACTAATTACATATTTCATAAAAAACAAGGCAATGTAATTTGTGGATTGTGGATGTAGAGTTAATCAAAGTATGTATTATTTAGAAGCATATTCTTTATTATAAATGTTCCTGTTCCCCATACTTTCAAACATAGTCAAAACATTGTACAGATTGCAAAGGTCTCTAAAAGAATACAACAAATACGGTTTCGATCATATACCAAATATACAGTATATTGAGAAAATGCCCTGAGACACTTAAGTTTATAAGTTGTAAAAAATTTGGCTTCTGTCATGATTTCGCTTGTAGCTTCATGAAACAAAAATATAAAATCAGCAGATGCTCCCAGAAAATGCCTACAGCATAGGTTCAACACAGAAGCAAGAAACAGCCTCAACTAAATGGTTAATAATTAAACTAAAAACATTCCTATTGAATGTAACCCAAAATCTACATTTAACAAGATTCAAAATACAAAATACCCATTGGAAAGCTCTTCTGTATCAGACGTGTGTGTTTATCTCACATATAATGTTAGGCTATTCAAGGTCATGGACTTGTGTTTCATAATAGAGGAAAAGGTTCATAAATTAAGTTGATGATTTCTTTGTTCCACACATATCAGCTTGATTAATGCTGATTTAGAAGATAAACATGCCATGTTTTGTTTTAGTTCGCTTTTGCATGAGCTGTGATTTGAGAGGATGTAGATTTATTAGCACTTATTTTCCTCTTATGCACGTAAAAGTATGAAAGGAAGGATAAGTGCGAGTGTGTACGTACTTAACTTTGGGGACCAGAAGTGAGATAAGTTTGTACAATTCGTAAACAAAAGTGATATAAATCTGTCACACTTTAGCTTTCAGTGTGGGTAAGTGTCTTCAAGACCAGGGGTTAAAAATATACAAGAACCCCCAACACCACCCCTTCCTTGAGTTTTTATTTTTTTCAGAATTACAAACATACTATACGGTTATGTAGGCCTTTATGATAGCAAAGTAAATAATAAATGACATAGCCTATGCTAAATGTGAAAAATATATATAAATATAAGACAGCAGGTACATTCTGGCCACAAGTTATTCCAGGTATTGCCCTCTAGTGTAATATTATCTAAATGTATCATATTTCAAGTGTTGAAGCAGTTAACCAATGATGATCAATAACTTTTAATTCAGTCTGACAGACTCATTTGGCAATGCTTTAAACACTGATGCATGATAAATGACTATAAATATTTCTGTTAATAATATGAAACCATATTTTGCATTCATTTAATTAAAAATATGGTTTGTCCTCATGACACTGGGATTACTTAATTATTTTAGCCTATATCAGTGATAAACTCACATCGCATGAGCCAGTCTCCGTCCAAATATGAAACTTTGTCTCTAACATGAAGATACGGCGACCCGATTTCACGTTGAACTCGTTATAATAGGCAAGTCCTGATTTTGTTTCGGATTTTCTGCAACCTAGACCTTACATAGTCCATTTACATTGTCAGCGAGCATCAGAATATTTTATCATTCTTACAATATGAATATAACCATGTATTATGCTGCATTTACAACAACAACAAAAAATTACCGGCCAAATGGCAGGTTGATTACTCTGGTCTCATTTCTCCCTTGATATATCACATCTACAGGGGCAGAATATTTGTATGAATGAAAAAGTCAGAGCTGTGTGGCTTTTAAATAGATTTGCGAGTGCAAATTACACGGATTTTAAATAATTAATTTGAATTACTTTTCCAGGCCTGAAAAACACAATTAAAAAATTCCCTGATATTTCCAGGTTTTCCATGACCATGGGAACCCTGAATCAGTAAAACAATCCAAATTTTACAGTATTAAAGTAACATTCTCTGACTACATTCAGTTTCCTCAAGGTTTCATATGCAAATAGAGAAAGAGAAAAGCAATATCGACGATGACTTCAACTTATGTTTTTTTGCATGCAAATTCCCCAACTAAACCATGATACCAGTAAAATGGCACTTTTTATCTTAAAGAAAAAAGTTTCACCGTAGTGACATTATTTTATTTTAATAGTGGCCATGCAAAGGCTGCAGTTTAAAACGTAGGCTGCTGACTTGCTGCCTGATCAGTTAATGGCTTAAACGACAGATTTTTGGATGGATGGAACTCTTAAAGAAACTGGTCTCAGTACAATTTGAAAAGCACCTTATTTTCATCCTACCTCCATATACACCCTCCATAAGCAGCATTTTCCAGCTTTCAGACATGGCAAAATGAGTTGCCAATGTGCCAATACAGTGCTTTGAGCACGTTTCACTCGAGAAAAGAGCGCGAGATGTGAATCTTTGCTCGTGTGAATCTCAGTGGCCATCCTGAGGAGATCAGACACGGGGTGCTCGAAAGCAGCTCCGAAAAAGTTTCAATGAGAGTTACAAATAGAACTGACAGAGGTATTTCCATGAAGGGCAACAGAAGAGTGCAACACACGCCTGTGATGAGAGAGCTATGAGGTCATTTCCTAGAGAATGCCGCCGCCCATGTCTCCATTAAAACACACTTGTAACTTATTAAATATTTACATATTTTAAAATATTGTGGTTTGTAGAATCGTGATTCATCCAATTTTTTGAATTTTCAATAGATTATTGACCTACACTAATGATTCTCATTTTAAAAAATTATATTTCAAGATTGATGCATATAGATCGGCAGCATAAGTAATAAATGAATCAAGAAAATGAGGGAATTGTTGCACCCCTACATGTACACATTGAATTTTAACAAGATTGGTGACACATTCTTGGAATTCAATTTTTACATAATGATCATCCTCAGTTACACTTCCACAAAATAACAATCCTACACTTTACTGACTGAACTACAGTTAATCATTAGGCCTTCAAAGAAAACATTAACAAGTAATGCAAACAAACACACACACACACAAACACAGTTCAAACTGACCGGCTATAAGTCTCACCACCAAACCAAGTCACGTGACTACATATTCCAAATCCAGGGTAAACTAAATCACTTGCAGTTATACGCTGGTCTACTTTATCTGGTGACTAAATACACATTACTATATCTCGCTCTCTACATTTGCTCTGGCAGCTCCATCACAAAAAAACATTACTTTTGCCAGTTACTAGGAGACCAGAATCCTTACAGAAAGAAAGGCATTGTGGTCTGGATAGATGAGTGCTGTAAATCCACAGTGGAATTCCAACATTCCCAGGAGAGAGAGAGAGAGAGAGAGAGAGAGAGAGAGAGAGAGAGAGAGAGAGAGAGAATACCTGACCACAGTCTGTAACCGCTAACACTTACCCAACTGAGAAAACACCCAAAACACAAATGTTCTGGAGTCTTCTATTCATTCTAGTCTTTTATTGGTATTTAAGTGCTATATGATCAGGACTGAGGGAATAAGTATTTATATTTATTCTTATATTAATGACTAAAGGAATTTATGTAAATTAAAGCCACAGTACATTTCTCAGGACCACAAGTGGCACCAAAATCAGTTGCAAGAATATTGACAGGAATTAAAGCTGCATTTCAAAATACTGATGGAAATAAAAGTCGCGGTGCCTTATTTCAGAGCCACAATTGGAATTGCAAAACTAATGATGAAAATTGAAAAACAAGTGGCACCAAATGGAACAGCAAAAACACAGATGGAAATTAAAGATGCGATGCATTATTTCAGAGCCACAAATGACACCGAAAGGAATTGCAAACATTTTGACTGTTGCCAAATCGGTTTACCAAAGTTTTTCCTCCAAAGTTACATAGGAATGAAATGAAAAGTGGTAGGCACAACATAGAACCTTTCAGCTTGGCTTCCCAAAATGTAGGATGGTAGAGGAAGTGTAATTTATATGCATGTCAAAAGTAAAACCTGATTGGTCAGAAAAATTAGAACTCAACCCTAAACCTAACCCTAACAAATCAGGTAGCAATTAAATCATGACTCTTACCCTGACATCTTATGTTTCGGAAATCCGCCGGCAACAAAACTATAATTAAAATATAATTATTACCTCCAAACTTAGAAACGATGTCTTCCCTTCCCCCATGTTTTACTTAATCATGCCCTCTCTAAACACAGATCTTAAATAAGGTCAAAGTTCATGTAGATAGCCTATAACACTGCCTGTTACTACCACCCGGCTAAACTGAGGTGCAATGCCGCTTTTTGATACACTTTTGTTGAACACCTTGACTTTGTCATCTTATCTTACAAGTGTTATGTCTAGTGCCATTCCACACCGTATTCATAATCATATCATAGATAAAACCAGAACATTGCTCTTAATGAATGAAGGCCTTATATAGTTTCTCCAAAAGACTGTGTGTACTGTAACTAGACACTGAACAATGAATCAATATTAGCCAGAAATGATGTTTTGGAGGTATAATTGTATCAGCCTTTGAGAACTTGTATGCAAAAAAAATTCTTTGGCACACTTTTGTTTTTTTGATATAGGCAATCACTGATAAACTTTTTATTGATAAACTCAATCTGTCAGGGCATGTGCACTATCCACTCATCGAGACTATTGGAAAAATACATTTGAACTGTAGTTAACCTTGAGATAGCAAAAGGGAAGCTCATATTAGCAGACTATAGTTCACCAGACTGTCAACATTTTTCCTTTAAAAAACTTGCCGTGCAGGTCATCTCAAGCTTACCTGATCTCCATCTGATGATATCAGTGAATTCGTTGTTGTCTCCGCCCTCAGAGGCCTCTGACAGCGTGCCCACTGTCGCCATCTTCTCAGGAGTCACGGGTACGTCTGACAAGTATAGAAATCCAGCCACAGGGTATTGGCAGGGCTCAGCTTTACATATACAATACCACTGTAAATCCCTGCAACAGATGAGATACTATTAGCCTCATCTCACAGCAATGGAATACTGGTGTAATGCATATTGCACAGTACATCAGGGTTTTCAACCCTGTCTTTCAGCAGCGGTGCTCCGCTGAGAAGTTTGACTTTGATTTCCCACAGTACCTTGAAGTAAAAAAATGTCAAAATGTTCTATGCTTAGATGATGAAAGATAACTTTTATATCCAATGTAATCATAATATGCATCCACATAATTATGTTAAGTATTAATTAGCTGCAATCATGTAATAAACCAATTTTGTGGGTGCGGCTACTTCAGCCACCACGAAGACCATTTGTGATCTAGGAAAAACCCTGGTATTACCTGAAGCATTTTATTTTTTCTTAAACTCATTGCAATAACACGCAGTTGTGAATTACTGAATTAATGTAGCACTTCATGATTTTTCTGTATTCAACAACAAAGCTGCACATGGATGTTTGAATCTGTTGGGGTGTGATAAGGCCCCGATATAAGAATTTCCCATATATGCATTTTGCAGCGGCGCTGCACTACAGATAAATTATGAGCGCCGCTGTTGTGATTTCACATGGTTCATATAATATTTGTAACACGTGCCAGCCCCAGTCAGCTGTGTGCTTTCTACACTGCGAAAGAGATCCTACCACACACACAAACACACAAATTACACGCACTTACTCACAAAACACGTGTCAAACAAACTTAATTTCAAATGGCCAGAGGGCTCAATTCTGAAAAGTAGGATGGCAGTGGATCGCAACGATTCACTGAACAATCAGTTAGCGCTTTCCTCTTGTATATTAATGAGCCTTCCCCTGTCATCTGTATGTTTGGAGCGCATATTGCTTGCTTCAAAAGAGGAATGAAACCGCGCTACATGGGCCAATTATCAATACGGCTTCATAGCAGCACGAGGGCAGAGCAGGTGCAGTAATTCACGAACTGGTCTCAACTGCACAGACCATGCACCTGTGAACCAGTGAGATGAGCAGCTGGGTCACAAAACCCATTTGAATGTGGTACAGAATTGTCTGTTGCAAAACTCTTGACTCGGTGAAGAAACAAGTTTAAAACAAACATTCTAAATGGCACTGACAAAGAAAACAGGAGAAAGCATCAAATTAAAAGTTTTTTTTAAATCTCAGATCATAACACTTAAACTACCATTATACTATGACTGAACAATGGTAGTTGTGGCAGAAAAAGATTCTAAATGTATTTAGACTGCTATTTTTTCATTACAAAAATACCATAGTTATTTATATAGTAACCACAGAAACTAACCATGGTAGATAAGATCCATGCATGGTTTTACATGGTTCCATGAACTTATACAATTATAAATACCATTGTTAAAACTATGGATACAATGGAAGAACTATGGTGCATTTTCACAATTGTGGATCAGTCTAAAATCTGTACTCTTGTAATGCTCTCTGTCTGTAGGAAAATGTAAGTTGTTTTATTTGCCTTCAGAAATTCCAAGAGGTGACTGTGGTTTAATTAGTAAGAGCCTGATGAAAGGCATCTCTAAAGAAGACCCAACTTAGTTACACTGTCAGAATATTTCAATTTAGCCATGTAAAAATTAGGTGTTCAAGATGTAACTGTTGTTAATATCATAATTTAGGGCTCAAAAATCTCAAAATCAATGCTGTTCTGTCAAATATGCATTTCATTACACATAATATGTAATATAATTGGTAATTGCATGGGTGCTACCAAAGCATGTGCTAGTGCCACATTTTCAACGGGCCCTTTGAGGGCACAAATAAACCCTGATATGGCCCAGGCTAAAATTGAGTTTGACACACGTTTTAAGCTATTCTTCAACCAACATGCTTTACAGGTGCAGCGTTGCAGGTTTGTTGACGTGTGCACAACAGCACCGCTGCTGAAAAAAATCCTAAGGGAAACATTGCGATATACAGTACTTCCGGAGAAGTTCTTCTTCGTTCAAGGGTGAAAAGGAATTCTAAACAGCTGAACAATGGTATACTGTTTGCAAACTTCCGGCCACACAGTGGCGGGAGGCATTTAGAGGAGCATTTAAATACGAGGACACTACATATAAAAACTTAAAATGTTTAATCAATTACTTTATGCCTCATTCTGTGAGTAGGATTCACATTCTGCACATTATCACTACACCAATCTTTGCAGTCGTATCAGTGTCAGCATAATGTAAATGACATTAATAATTTAATAGGCACATATTATAGCCACGTATACTGAAAGCATGTCCTTGCTCAGCTGTTTCGAACTTATTTTTACCCCTGAACAAGAAACGAAGAACTTCTCCGGAAGAATGTTGGGGACTAAATACTTAAAGAAAATATTAAATGATTAAAAGTACCTAAACGCACAGGACTATGAAATCAGATGATCTGGATTTTCTAGTTGTTACAGTAAGGTGGAAGCAGAGAGTTAGCAATGTGTAACTGTGAGCTAGATCAGGGAAAACCTTTAGTGAGATCGACAGGTCAGGTGAAAACATCGGCTTTACAGCGCCAACAAACAGATGCAGAGACAAGAGTGAGATTTTATCACTGCTTTAAGTGCCCCTACAGAAGAATACCCATCACAATGCAGACTGAGACCGAATACTGCACGAGAAAAGTCAAGTCCTGTGTGTGTGTGGGGGACAAGTTGTAACAGGAGCTGTCACCCAGCCAAACAGGTCACCATGCATTCATTGCGAAGCTCCCCCCACATTCTTTCCTTCAAAATTGGGTCACTGATAAGGGGTTCAGCAACACCAGACCTCTTAAAGCAGCACTGACAGACAGAGGTAAACAGAAATGTGGCCAGTGTGATGTCATTGATTAATACTGAGGTTAATGGTCAGGAATGCTGAAAGTCATTGAAGAGAATCAAAACACAATCCTTGCAGACAATTTACAGCCTGTCTTGTCTGAGAAATGATTTGTGTGAGCTTTATAAGTAAACATGTTGGCATGCATTAGCAATGCAGCATGAAAAAAAAAGTCTAACTTTTGACTCCTGTAAAGAAAAGGTGATTTTCTTAGTTCCCCATACTGAGCTGCTCTCCTCAACAAAAAGAACGCTTATCTGAAATAAAACACGGGTATGAATGTACAAGTTTGCTTGTGGAAGCTACATGAAGGAGTCCAGACCAAGACTGTTGTGTTCTGGACAAATGCTACAAAGACCAACACCTAGAGAATAATTACATTGAAGAAGCAACTCATCTGTGACAGGTTGATGCCTGCATGAAATGAGATGAGTAACCCTAGGAGTAACCCTAACCTCTAACTAACCCAACCTCTATCAAACACAACCAACCTTAACTCTAATTAACCCAACCAACCCTATCTCTATTAAACACAACCAAACATAACTTTAACTCACTCTTACCCAACTTCACCCAAAAATGAACACTCTCACCATTCACTCACCCACATGCCATCCCAGATGTGTATGTATATTTCTTCTGCAGAACACAAACCAAGATTTTTAGTAGAATTTCTCGTCTCTGTAGGTCCATACAATGCAAGTGAATGGTGACCAAAATAAAAGTCCTTTTATACTGTACTTCTTGGCATTGCAGTCTCAAGGCACAATTAAGATTTCAAGCTTGATTAAACTTCCTGGTGCTTGACACATGCACAGAGTGCTAGATGATGCTAAGAAGTGTAATCAAGCTTGAAATCACGATCACCAAGGAGACTGCAGATGTCAAGATTTTATGTGAAAAAGTATATTTTGATCTATTCTAGAGGTTGACCGATAGTGGATTTTGCTGATATAGATTACAAAGGTGGTGGCTGATAAATGATGATGATGTTTTTTAAAATCAATTGATAGAATGTCAAAAAACATTATTACACTTTCTATACTATGGGTGGCAAAGACAGAGAGTCCAAAATGAATTAAATCCCAGATGCAATTTTTTTGTTCAAACAAAATCCCTAAAATAATCAGAAATAATTTGATTTGGTGCATAACGAGGGGCATTTAAGTGTAAACAAGCCTGAAACACACCAGGGACTCTTATTTTGAAATTAATATCAAATCTATTTGCAACTATCAGCAGAAAATTTTGCTGACAACCAATTGTTACACAAAGCATCTATTGGCATTGCTAAATCAGTTTAACCAATATATCAGTCTACCTCGAGTCTCTTCCCACCCAAAAACAAATCGCTTCAGAAGACGTGGATTAAGACACTGGAGTCATATGGATTCATTTTATTTGCCTTTATTTGATTTTTGGAGCTTAAAATTCACCATTCACTTGCATTGTTTGGACCAGAACTGAGATATAAAAATCTTCATTTGTGTTCAGCAGAAGAAGAAGAAAAAAAACAAACAAACAAACAAACAAAAAAAAAAAAAAAAAAAAAAAAAATCACATTTTACACATTTTCTGTTACTTTCTCCTATCTGGCTTAAAGGGGACCTATTATGCAAAATGCACTTTTCCGTGGTGTTTGTAAATGTGAGTTGGCAGTGTGTGTACACAACCACCCTACAATGATAAAAGTCCACGCACTCCTCTTTCTTATGTTTCTATTAATCAAAAACAGTGTGTCAGAATTAACGTTTTTCGTTTCTGCTCTAAAGTGACGTCATGTTACAGGCCTCGCCCACGACTGCTGATGGACTCCACCCTATTACCATAGATACTTCCCTGAGTGATCTACACACAGTCCACCATTTTTTCCCAAGCTGGAGCAGATACAGTGAGAAGAATAATGTCTCAGCTTCATAAGAGTCATAAGTGTTCTGTTGTTGGCTGTAAAAGTGAACATAAGAGTCTTCATGAACTCCCGGCATCAGAGCCACTAAAGTTTTGTTTTTGAAGGTAATGTGCCCCAAAACATACAAAAATGTGTGTATGTTTATGCAAATCATTTTACACTGGACTGCTTCGTGAATGAGTGTCAATATAAAGCAGGATTTTCACAAAATGTGATTCTCAAGCATGGATCAGTACCAACTGTTCATGTTCCAGCTTTATATCCTGAAGTAAGTATCATACTTTATATTATGGGAATGTTTGCAAATCACCTTTCCGAATGTGCTTGTTAGCTGATTCCACAGCTAATGTAGCTAAAGTTACCATTGTCTATGTTTGTATTCATGGAAACCAGAGCTATGTCGTTATTTAGAATTTTTAACCCGAAAACACTTACTGTCAGTTACCATTGTCTCTGTTTGTATTCACGGAGACCAGATATACATTTATATATATCATACATGTATGGCTGAACTCCGGTATTTACGCTGTCAGTCATATAGGTTCTGATTTGTTGTTGCTGTAGTATCTGAAACACCAGCTGTAAAGGCACAGACCTCTTCCGGAAAGGGGGCGGGGAGCAGCAGTTCATTTGCATTTAAAGAGACACAAAATCAGTGCGTTTTTGATTCCACCCAAAAAGAGGCAGTTATAACATGGTAAAATAAATGATCTGTGGGGTATTTTGAGCTGAAACTTCACAGACACATTCTGGAGACACCTGAGACTTATGTTACATCTTGTAAAAAGGGGCATAATAGGTCTCCTTTAATATGCAGGGACAATTCATATAATGAATTCATTTAATGCAAGCCATTCATATAATTTCTCAAAAACTGTCAAAATTGTGGTGCTAAAAGAATTCCCGTTGTTTGAAGCGGCACGTCCAGACTGACACAACACCATTGACTCAACCAATGGCGTAAGTTGGAGGTGGGACTATCTGTTTGTTTAATCAACCATAGACGGGGGTGGTGTTTGGAAAGCTGTTTGAAAACATTGTATATTATTGCAATTCTGTTAGGTGGCGCAGATATTACTCACCGTAGCTTTAACTCTATCTAACCCAACCAACCCTACCTCCATTAAACACAACCAAACTTAACTATATAAAACACAACTAACTTTATCTCTAACTAACCCTAATCCTAGCAATTTAGTATCAGTTTGTTTATTAATTTCTCACATTCATCAAACTTATACTAGAACTTGCAGATGGTCGGATGCTGGACATTTTAGTCTGAGGCGCCGCCATGTTGTTTAAACATGCTATGAGATACAGGCGAGGGAAGCGAGCAAGCACACTGGTCAACCTCCGCCTGCGCGGCTTTCGAACTGCGCTGTATAGAATTCATGTGGTGAATCTCCGCTCAAAACGAACAAACTATATCTCCTCACCCGTACAAACAAGGACTTTTCAAACTCTGCTGCTTTGTGCTTCACTGAAACCTGGCTTAGTGAAGCCATTCCGGACAGCACATTACATCTGCTGGGCTTTCAGCTGTTCAGATCGGATTCCATTGTGTTAACAGGGAAAACGACATTTTGCATCAAAGGAAGTTGGTGTAAAGATGAAACAACGTTAAAGAAGTTGTGCTATCCTAATTTGGATGAACTCTTTATCAACTGTATGCCTTTCTATAGGAGTTTTCCTAGTTTATTCAGGTGAGTGTTTATAGTCCTCCACACATGTGTGTGAACACAGCGCTGCAAAAGCTGGCTGATCAGATCACGGACAAGGGACAACAATACCCGGACTCAGTTATTATTATTCTCAGCAATTTGAACAGAGCCAATCTCACTCGTGAACTGCCCAAATACAGACAGCACATTACATGCCCCAACAGGGATAGAAATATACTGGACCACTGCTACACAACATTAATGGATGCATATTGCTCTGTCCCTAGAGCAGATTTGGGACACTCTGATCACTGTCAGGTTCATCTTCTTCCAATCTACAGGCAGTAACTTAAATCAGCTAAACCAGTAGTAAATAATGTTAAAAAAAAAATGGACCAATGAAGCAGAGCTGGAACTACAAGCCTGCTTTGACTGCACTGATTGGAGTGTTTTTGAAGCTGCAGACACCAATCTGGATGCACTCACAGCATCTGTGACATAATATATAAGTTTCTGCAAGGATATGTGCATACCTACTTGGACTTATTTAATGTTGAACAATGACAAACCATGGTTTACAGGAAAACTCAGATAGCTTCGTCATACCAAAGAGGATGCTTACAGAAGTGGGGATAATATCTTGTACAATCAGGCCAAAAAGCACACTGACTAAGAAAATTAAAGTGGCTAAAAGAATGTCTCTGTGGACATCACTGGAACCTTTCTAGATCCCATTCAATTTGCTTATAGAACAAACAGGTCTGTGGATGATGCGGTCAACGCCATCATCCCAGGTCCCCTATGGAATAAATTAACCCAGCTTTCTGTTCCCACATCTATCTGTCAGGACAGGCAGCAGCTAGTGAGACTGGGAAAATTCATCTCCAGCACATGTACCATCAGCACTGGGTCCCCCAAGGGATGTCTGCTCTCCCCACTACTCTTCTCCTTGTATACCAACGTCTGCACCGCCAAGGTCCCCTCTGTAAATTTCTTGAAGTTTGCAGATGGCACTACTGTCATCGGCCTCGTCCAAGATGGCAATGAGACTGCATACAGAAGGGACATTGAACGGCTGGCTCACTGGTGCAGTCATAAAAACCTGGAGCTGAACATGCTCAAAACGGTGGAGATGGTTGTGGACTTTAGGAGGAACACCAACATTGACCCCCCTCACCATTCTAAACAACACTGTGGCAGCAGTGGAGTCATTCCGGTTCCAGGGCACTACCATCTCACAGGACCTGAAGTGGGAGACCCAAATTGACCCAGCAGAGGTTGCATTTCCTTCGCCAGATTAGGAAGTTCAACCTGCCACAGGCGCTGCTGAAACAGTCCTACTCAGCAGTCATTGAGTCTGTCCTCTGCACTTCAATATCTGTCTGGTTTGGTGCAGCTACAAATTCGGACATCAGAAGACTACAGAGGACAGTTCAGACTGCTGAGAAGATTATTGGTTGCCCCCTGCCCCCCCTTCAAGAACTATACACCTCCAGAGTGAGGAAAAGGGCTGGTAAAATCACTCTAGACCCCACTCACCCAGCCCACTACCTTATTGAACTGTTGCCTTCTGGCCGATGCAACAGAGCGCTAAGAACCAGAACCACCAGACACAAGAACAGTTTTTTACCTCAGGCTTTCCATCTCATGAACAGTTAAAACTATACTATAGTTACGTGTAATACACAGCCCAGTCACTTATATTATTTAACAGATCCTACCTCTTCTGCGTTACAATCCCTTGCACTGTAAATAACAGATTTGGATTTGTACTGTACATACTACATGTGTACATCTATAAATACTTATATTTCTATTCGCTCTTTATTTTTATTTTATCGCGGTTGTATTGTTTGTGCACTGGGAGTTTCTATCACCAAGACAAATTCCTTGTAATAAAGCTCATTCTGATTCAAAGGTCATATACATCATATGAATTCTTGAAAGAGTCAAAGTCTCAAGGAACTGAAACAAAACCATTTAAAACCGTGCATATGTTTATTTGAATAGTTTGACATATTTCGTTTTTAATGTATTTAGTCACGTTTAGACCCCCATAATTCAACAAAACTTGTCAAACTTGTAGTAAGACTTTGAAACAAGCTTGATTTGATTAAAAAAGCAAAATGCTGCAGTAAAGAGAAAGCTCTCACCTTTGCGTGATGAATCTCCCAGTGCAGTACAGTGACTCTCATCAATTATTGAATCATTGACTCATTTTTAGGGCATGTTCAGCGCTCGAGACTTCACAAGTAGCTGCCAGCGCGTCTATTCCTCCAGATCTCTGCTCAGTGCTGTAAGCGATCCAAACTCCTTTAGAAAAACTTCAGAGTTGTCCAGTTCGATTGTTTTAGCGCTTCTGTTGTATTTTACTTTAGTTCGATGTTTCTATAAAGTTTACTTGACTCATGAATAACAAAATGAGTGCTACGCGTCCACACCGCGCGTCCAGGACTCTGCCAACAGCTCCGCCCACTCAAAACAGCAGGAATGATGGACACGTGACGTCACGAGCAGCGCTCGCGCCTTTCATGTTGCGATTACAGGACGAGCGCGTCCCCGTGTGGAATTAAAGGAAACCTGTAGCTTGACTATATCTGTATGAAACCAAACAGGCACAAAATTCACTTTTATGCTTAGTTCAATCTTTGTTTTGAAGATCATTTCTACAAAAGATAGTCTACTCTAAAATTGGATAGAAGTTGTCAAATAAAAATTTACATTAACACTTAAATGCATGGAAATTTCAGCAAACACTCTTTAGAGACCCGACATGTATATCTATCAAATTATCAACTAGAAAATAATAAAATATATTTTGATGTTTTGATGTCTTATTTTGCATATATATAAAAAAGATAATACAACATACCAGGACAAGGATCTGGCTGTCAAACACATATTGAGCTACACATAACATATAAGATACACACAAGTAGACACATATTGAGTCAAAATAGACAAACAACTTACATGTCAATAGTACACCCAAATGTTAATAGCCATATCCAGGGATGTGAGGGTTACTTTTGAATTGTATTCCACTACAGATTACAGAATACATGCTGTAAAATGTCATTTGTAACATTTTCCGTTAGATTACTCAAGTTCAGTAATGTATTCTAAATACTTTGGATTACTTCTTCAGTACTGGTAGATTGTTTCACTTGTTTTGACTATAAAAGCTCTGTCAGTACAGTAAGACAAAATACACATGTTAAATGTAACTTTATTCTAAATGCCAATGATTTAAATTGTAACTGTAGTGGAATCAGTTACTTATATTTTGTATTTTAAATACGTAATCCACGTGTATTCCGCTCCACCCCAACCCTGACTATAAGGTCTCACAGCTGAAAATGCATATTAGAGCAAAAGCTAAGCAATGAAGTCAAATGAATTGCCTGCAGTGCTCAGAGACGGGATTGCGTCGAGGCACAGATCTGGGGAAGGCTACAAAAAAAAATTCAGCTTGAAGGTTCCCAAGAGCACAGTGGCCTCCACAACTCCTAAATGGAAGAGGTTTGAAACAACCAAGACTCTTCTTAGAGCTGGCCGCCCGGCCAAACTGAGTAATCTGGGGAGAGGGGCCTTGATAAGATCATGAGTGGAGATGGCAGAAACTTGCAGAAGGACAACCATCACTGCAACACTCCACCGACATGGGCTTTATGTCAGAGTGGCCAGACGGAAGCTTCTCCTCAGTGCAAGACACATAAAAGCACCTAAAGGACTCTCAGACTGTGAGAAACAAGAATCTCTGGTTTGATGAAATGAAGATTGAACTGTTTGGTCTCAATTCCAAGCGTCATGTCTGGAGGAAACCAGGCACCACTCATCACCTGCACAATACCATCCCAATGGTGAAGCATGGTGGTGGTAGCTTCATGCTGTGGGGATGTTTTTCAGCAGCAGGGACTGGGGGACTGGTCAGGTTTGAAGGAAAGCTGAACACAGCAAAATACAGAGATATCCTCAATGAAAACCTGATCCAGAGCGCTCATGACCTCAGACTGGGCCGAAGGTTCACCTTCCAACAGGACAATGACCCCAAGCACACAGCCAAGACACTGTAAGACAACTCTCTGAATGTCCTTGAGTGGTCCAGCCAGACTTGAACTCAATCGAACATCTCTGGAGAGACCTGTAAATTGCTGTCCATGGATGGTCCCCCTCCAACCACAATACTTTGAGCTTGCAGATCTGCTGAGAAGAATGGCAGAAAATCCTCAAATTCAGGTGTGAACAGATTGTTGCTTCATACCCCAAAAAAAGACTTGAAGCTGTAAATATATTTTATTATTATTTTTTTATGATTAAATTTTTTAGCAATTTTGTATTTTTTTTTTTTTTTTTACATATTGACAAGAGATAGATTGAGGAATACTACAGAGGTGTAGGCACATCTCCAAAAAATGGACGAGGTACTGGGGGAATAATGAGGTCCTGGATCTCTAAAGACCCCAGGTATGAGTTTAAAAGTTAAAGTCTTCCAATGACTATCTCATGGTTTTTGATCAAATTATTATTTAATCTAAATAGTATATTTACTGTATATATATTATTAATTAAATCAATATTGTGAATACATTATTTGAAAAACTACATTATAATTAATACAATTACAAAATAACAATTCATAATTTGTAAAATAGATAACATTTTTTAAATAATTCTATATTTACAGGTTTTTTTCAATTGTTTAAGCACAATTTTGAAAACAGGGCCCGGTTTGTCAGAACACTACACACAATTAGCACAACCCTACACCAAAGTAGCACAACACTTCAGATCATTTGCAAAATGGAACACTTGTCAAAACTATACATGACTTCTTAAAAGAATATTTTGTTACCATACGAAACACACACATTTCATATGACTTCAATCGTTTTGAACCAGTTCCACACTGCTGTTGCTAACCTAAAGCACTTTTAGCAAGTCTAATCGTCAGTGATTAGAGTACTGTAAATGAAGTACACAGAGAAAGTGCAACTATACAAACACTACACAAGACCAATGCTGCAGACATGTCCCAGTTTTCATGCTACTACAGTAGTGTGCATAACCCTGTTAGCTCAGCAAACAACAGACAAACGTAAAACACTGTATCCAGTACAGGTTACAATTACAGTAAATAACAACAAACAAAAAATAATCTGAAAAAAAACTGACAATATTGTACAGAAAATACTACAGTAAACATACTATACATCATCTCTTCGCCTAGCTGGATCTGGCCAGAGAATTTCATCAACATCACAAGCAATATCATCATTAGCAAGACAACGCGGGAAGAACCCGTCTTGAATGTCGAATCCATCCTTGCACAGCTGTGGCGTCGACTTGGTCACAGGCGTCCTCCATGGCCTGAATGAGGGGTACCTGAGCCTGGAGATCGTAAACCTTCCACCGCCATGCAGAGAAAATCTCTTCGATAGGGTTTAGAAAAGGAGTATGGTGGAAGTTGTGATGTTACCCCCACGTTGCCCTGGGACATTGATTATAGCCCTGTGGCCAATGATATTTCTGCCTCTCCTTCTTGCTTTTGTGAGGTTGAACCCTGCCTCATCAATATATAAGAATTCATGCAGGATTTTCCTCAGCATCCATCTGCAAAACTCCCTGAAATACAGTGAAAGACAAGATTGTGTAGTTCAGGATAGGTCTAGTATACAGTCAATGTAAAAAAGTCATGTGTGCAGTATGCAACATCACAGTGCTAAAGTGAACAATACAAACCTCCACATACTCATGCCGCAGCCGTTTGACCCTCTCTGAATTCCGCTCAAAAGGCACTCGATAAAGTTGTTTCATTTGAACCTGATGTCTTTTCAGGATGCGTGCCAGTGTTGACAGAGATCTGATGGACATTATTGAAAATGGCATGGTCACAGATAATGTTGGCTTGTAGTTCTCTGAGCCTGATAGCATTATTGGCCAAAACCATGTTTATTATATCTCTCTTGTTCTTGCGTGAATATGGGCCCCCTTCCTCCTTGTCATTCCCGACCCTCAATCCTATGTAGAGAATACTACATGTAACTTACTGTACGATGTCACAGGAAGGGGTATCACAAGTGCTGATATGGTGCATACAATAAGCGGCTGATTACTGTAACTGTAGACAGATCTTCTTTTACCTGTTTTCCTGTCGAAAAGTCCTTATGACAGATGCCACTGTATATCTGCTAAGATTTGGCTGAACTCTCAGTCCAGCCTCCCTCAGCGTCAATCCGTGGTTCACAACATGGTCCACTAGTGTTGCACGAATGTCATTTGATAAGTTTGGTCCTCTTCTTCTTTGTGTACGTTCTCCTACTGCTTCAGGTCTTCCTCGACCTCTGGCTCCTCCTCCTCTCACCCTCACTCTTCTTTTGACTCCTTCCATTTTGGTTGAAGGCAGGTGAATCTACCTGCTGCATTTTTATAGTGCTTAAACCTGATTGGTGTGTCTACAATTTAGCAATCATGTGTTTGTGCACCTGATGCTGTGTTTAACAGATTGGCTCATAGGTGAGGTAATTTGACAGTCAGTGCTTTGGAATTGCAAGGAAGTGACATCATGACATACTTCTGTGTCTGATGTATACAAGTGTGTTTAGTGTTTTGCAAATCACTGTGTGTAATGTTTTGCAAATAGTGTGAAGCTGACAACGTGCTTACAGATGTGCAAATCTAGGCTTGTGTTTTGCTCCTTGAGTGTAGGTTTTAGCTAAAGGTTTTGCTAATTGTGGGAAAAGTTACATTTTAGTGTGTAAGCAATCGTAAAAAACTGTAAATAAATACGTGTGTGTGTGTGTGTGTGTGTGTATGTGTGTGTGTGTGTGTGTGTGTGTGTATATGTGTGTGTATGTGTGTGTATAAATATATTCAATATTTAAAATATAGTATTCATTTTCATTTTATAAAAATAAAATAAAAACTTTCAACACTTACAGGATCAAAATAATAAATTATTATTATTTCTAATTAACAGATCAGACAAATCTGGAAATAGAAATGCATGCATTGTGATATAAAAATATGTATGTAATCATGGACAAAATACATTGATCAAATGATGCATTATTTTGGTTTTACCAGTGCACCAAAGAAAATGATATATGTAACTGTGGCACGGTGGAGGGCGGGACCGGGGCGTGATTACGCACGCCTGGTCCTGTATTAGGCTGATCAAGCCGTCAAGAGGGATAAGGCCACTCGCGGACGACGTGTGGGAGAGAGAGAGATCGTTCACGGACATGTCCGTCATCTTATGTGTTTGTATTTTGAGTTTTACATTAAACCTTTAAGTTATATGTCAAGCCGGTTTCTCGCCTCTTCCTTGCCCGCGGACATGAACTGTTTTACATTGGTGCCGAAACCCGGGAAGGAAGAGGGATACGCCGTAGCGGAGTTCTCGCCACTACCCCAAAGAAGCAGCCGCGGCCATCTGCTGGGGGATGAAGAGCCCAGCCGCCTGGACGTGGAGGAATGGCCGCTAACCGTGAGGGGAGAAGGGGCTCCTATAGCCGACCGCCTGGAGCGGTCAGGGCCGCTGCCAGGGGCGGAGGTGCCCCTACCAGCCACTAAAACGCGGAGGGGTCGAGGGAAGACCGCCTGGAGCGGGAGAACCGCTGCCAGGGGCGGGGGAGTCCCCTTCGGCTCCCCGAGAACGCGGTGGGGTGTTCCGTCCGCCAGGGGCTGAGGACTGCCTCGGATCCGCCTGGAGAGGCGCGGCTGCCGTTCGGTAGAGTGTGGAGGAGTGGCTGAGGAACAAGCTACAGCGTATCGGAGAACCGGCGAGTAAGTGTTTTTTTTTTTTTAAAATCTCTCTCTCCTCTCTCTCTCACTGCCGCTCTGCATTGTCCTTTTCCCTCTTTTTTAAATTATGGTGTTTGTGGGAGGGAAGGTACTGCCCAGTGCAGGAAGGACCCCAACCCCCCCCCATTTTTAATTGTTGTTGTTTCCCTCCCCTTGCCCCCTCCCTCGTCCAGGTTGATGGGGATGACCCGCCGGCAGACCGCACGGGAGGCGCCCCCCCCCCAAGGGATGTACGGGGAAAGAACGGGGGAGGAATGTGGCACGGTGGCGGGCGGGACCAGGGCGTGATTACGCACGCCTGGTCCCGCCCTCCACCGTGCCACAGTAACAAAGTGTGTTTCAGTTCAAATTTGAATGATCTGATATATATATATATATATATAGTGAAAATGCATTTATTTCCTTTTTTAGTAAAGAAAACTAAAAATACGCAACAATATACAATAACTTTATTAACATTTTCCAAACAAAGCAGTCCTTCAACCATATAAAGATAGAAATGCACTAAAATATCACCAATTGAAGTAACATTAAACATTTCCCAAAGTCTCAGTGGGAGTTTGACTAACTGAAAGAACTTTCAATTGCATATTCATTGCAATGGGCATTAAATCTCTTAAACTCTCATCCTCCACAATCTGTTGGTAGACTTTGGCTATGCGCTTTCCTCCAGATATCTTGAAGCCGCATTCATGATTTGCGTCAAGGTGTCAGCACCAGTGTCAAGTGCCGCTTTAAACTCCACATGAAAATCACTGCAGAAAAACATCTCATTCTTCGATATTCAGGAAAAATGTGAATCAACAAAAGAACAACTCTTAGGAGAGTAGAGAGTGAAAGTGAAACATGTACAGTAAAAAAATACTTAAAGATTGATCTGTTTCTATTGCTTCAGAAGACATGAGAATGGATTACTTTTATGATGCCTTTATGTGCTTTCAGGACCTACAAAATTCTGGTCACCATTCACTTGCATAGTATGGACCTACAGAGCTGAAATATTCTTCTAAAAATCTTTGTTTGTGTTCTGAAGAATAAAGAAAGTCATATACATCTGGGGTGATGGTGAGTAAATGATGATAGAATTTTCATTTTTGGGTGAACCGTTCCTTTAACAGCGACAGTGTACTTCAGAAGTGAAACAATCTCAAAAGCCAAAGAAAATACACAATTTAATACTTTAACTACCACATAACTACCAATAGGAGGCAGTATAAGATCAATTTATCAATATGTTGAGGATTTAATTTGTATATGTATTATTGCACTTATTACAAGGTACTGCTGTGTGGGATTAATGTGCATATTACATACATGTTGGACTGCACTCATCCACCGGTTTCATCTTTGTTTATCTCTCGATTCATCCACAGCAGCTCAACATCGAGCACTACAGTACAGCATTCGTCGATTCGCACGCCATGTTTGTTTTTCCTTTCCTTTCGCCATAAAACCATACCTTCTCTTATTTGCGTACTCTATATGACAGCCCTGCGTGTACATTATGCATTAGCTCCATGCATAAATACTATTTTAAAAATTTTACCAGGAGTGGGGTTCGAACCCACGCGGACATATGTCCATTGGATCTTAAGTCCAACGCCTTAACCACTCGGCCATCCTGGTAATCATAGAAACTCTGTTATCAAAAAATGTATTTTAGCTGCACTTTCATTTTATATTTACTCGTGCTGCTGACTTGCACTTACCGTTGTAGTTGATTCTACTAACAGTGTACTGATCTACTCTACAACCACTAATAACTACTATGTGCTTCGATTAACTAGCTAAAATGAAGAATACAACGATATTTAACTTGTATCTTTAAATACATGTTAAAGCTCGTAATGCGTAAACAACTGATATTGACTCGAAGGTCAAAGCATTTTAGTTTATTACAGAGCTGACTGACTGGTGGAATGCTAGCTAACTCCACGCCCACTAAAAGTTCCTCTCTAGTTCATATTACCGCGCTTTAAAGATAAAGAAAAATATTAATAATTATAAAAATGTAAAGCTTGCAATAGGCAAACACGATTTTAACCATCGCTTTGTCGTTGTACTGTCATTACGTTGTACGAGTATTAGACGTGCTACATTAAGCTAAAATGTTAACGGAAGCCTAGTTAAAAAACACGGTAAATATTCTGGATTTATGATCTAGACTATTTATAATTCATTTCTGTAAATATTGATTATATTATGTAGAATGGAGGTGTTTAAAACGCCATAATTTGCTGACCTGGTTTGGTTTCTGTCTCTTTACATCTAAATGTTATATAATTCAATTATAATTTATATAATCCTCTACGTCCCTTTAAAATACTAAAGGCTCTGAATACAACTCTGAATCATTTTTTTTTTTTATAAATTTTTCCCATTTTTGGCTTTAAACATATACATATTTTTATTTTACGTTCACACAGTGCAAGACAAACACCGTGTCTGCATTGTTAGCGATCTGTTTAAGTCATCTTTTCTTTCTTTTTGTGCTGTCTCAAAGAAAAGACCAATGTTGAGTAAGTTACTCTGAAAAAGTAATTAATTACTAACATCTACAGTGTAATTAGATTATTGTACTAATTACTCTGTCAGAAAAGTAATTGCATTACTCAAGGGTGTAACTTTGGTTTGAGAAGTGGGGGGGACACAAAACGGGGGAAAATGTTTTCGATTTGAATCCCATTTACATACATTTAGGGACTATGGTGATACAAAATCCAGGAAATAATTAAGTTGTTTATAATGATAAATTCTGCCAAAAAGAATAATAGGCTACTAAACTATGTATAAGAAAAATGTCTTACTTTATTTATTGTTTAATAGCCAAGTCTTGAGAGAATCATTTTATAAAGTCAAACATTTTCACAAACATTTTTCACATTTTGTGTGTGAATACAATTTAAATAATGTGAGACACAATTTCCACTGTTAAACAAACTTTTATTTCAAACAAACCGTTAAATCTGACATTAGTCAGAGACACATCCACCAAACCGCAGGTACACAAGATTATTTGTTACACAAGATGCAAAATTGAAACACAATCTCACAAACATAAAAACAAACATTTAACTTTAATATAAAGAGATTTTTTTTATTGTCCTCCATCTATCAATTCAATCCCATCTCTCCATATACTATCCACCCTTCTATACTGTCCTTTCTCCTCTTCTCACATGAAAAAACCAAACACATGCTTCCTGTACTCATTCGCCATGATAAACTCCTGGCAAATGTTTTCCTTGCTGACTTTATCCAGCATTTCTTTGTGAATGTGACAGACTGCTACATTGTTAATGCGAATCTGCAACATTGTGCTTCTCAGCCAGGTCTTCAACCTCCTCAGAGCACTGAAGCTCCTCTCTGCTTCCGCAGAGGCAGTAGGAACAACCATAAGTAGTCGAACAAGTGCTTCAACTTGGTTGAAAAGTCCACGGACTTCAGGCAACTGATTCCTCAGAATATTAGCGGCCTCTGAAGTGGTTGTGTATGAGTATTGGAGCTTAAACATATTCAGCTGCACTTTCAGTGACCTTTCGTTTAATTCAGGATACTGGTCCACAACAGCAGTGTCTACATCCCCAGTTAGGAGGGCTTCCTCCAGCTTCGTCAGTGTTTTCAGACTACCCTGATCAAACCTCTCCTTCAGCTGGATGTCCACAGTATCCAGCACCTTGAAGAAATCAGCTCTGTAGTGTTCTTCTGGTGTTGTAGGTGTGAGTGCAGTAGTGACATTACCAATGAAGCGTTTAGGTGGACGGCGGATGTGGGGCATGGTTATGGGCTCAATATTTAGCTTGGTAATCATCTCTGTTGCGTGGCTGTATATCTCCTGGAACTTCTCCTCAGTTCTCTTTGCCCTCAGGGTGGTCCTTACACAATCTGCTGCAGAGAGCATACCAGACACTGTTTCTGTTCGCTTCTGCAGTGTGCAATTAAGGCACTCCAACTCTTGGATTACTTCAGTGGCCATCATGAGCCCTAAAACTGTGGTACCGTTTCCAAACCTCTCCAGCAGCCCTCTTGCTGTCACACCAGTGTTTGAGGCATCTGTTTGGGCCATGTCCTCTAAGCTGAGAAGCACAGACTCGTACTGACGTAGCACAGACCAGATTGCTGGAGTCCTGGTCGTCCATCATGTTTGACACAAGGGTTGCAGGTTGCTAACTGTACCAGAGGCTGCAGCTGCAATATTCACAAATTTTGTTTTGTATTTGCCTGACATTTTGTACAGACAACCAAGCTTGTGGACCCAATCCAGGGCATCAGATGTCAGTGATGATGCTGTACAAGCAGCCTGGGTGACCAGATTTGCACAGTGGGCGCCACAGTGTACATACAAAGCCAGTGGCTGCATCTCCCTTATCCTGGCCTGTGCTCCCTTTCTGTTGCCTGACATGTTCGCTGCTCCATCATATGTTTGTCCATGCAGACCAGACAGCGGAAGATTCAAGCGCAACAACACATCTGTGGCAACTTTTGCTAGGTTTTCCCCAGTAGTGCATGAGACTTCGTAAAACCCCAAGAAGACCTCGTGAGGGACCAAATCATGATCTACATACCTGACACATATGGCTTCCTGCTCAGTTCCTTCAATGTCCTGTGTTCCATCAATAATAATGGAATATTGGAGGAGAGGCAGCATGTGAATTGAGCTAATGATTTCCCTAATTATGCTGTTTGCAAATAGATTTAAAAATTCATTCTGGATTTTGGGGGATGTGTAATCATGTTTTCTTGTTGACAGCCATTTCTCTAAGCCAGGGTCATCTTCACATCTTACTTTCAGTAACTGGTTTAAGTTACCCTCTTCAGCTTCATGGCCCCTAAGAGCAGCTCCCTGGCGTGCCAAGAGCTGGACAGAGCCCGCAATTTTCATGAGACACCGTCTTGATTCCTGTTGCTGTGCAGCTTTGGCTGAAGATAACTGGACATCTACTGGTTTTGTTTTTTGGCAGTGGGTAGTGATAGCAACTTTGTGTGCATTGCTTTGGACATGTTCTGCAAATTTTTGAGTTGCCTTTTTCCAGTTTCGGAAACCAGTTTTGACAAATGTTGGATCTGCATTCTTGGCCAAATTTGATTTTTCATGCCCAAAAGCTTGAGCACAGAAAAAACATAGGATTCCATTGACTCCTTGACTGTAGTGGAGCCAAGGAAATTCACGGTACCACTTTTCTTGGAACTGTAGCGTTTTGTTGGTGAGCTGCTGCACTGCAATGAGCTTCGGGTTAGCGTGGTTGGGTTCAGCATCCTGCTTGCCTACCTGCACTTCTGCACCTGTTCCCTGTCTCTCCTATGAAATATGAAAATGTGCTAGCCTGTTTCTGACATGACATAATTAAAATTAATTATCTGACCCTTTACACAGCACATACCTGCAACTCTGAGCTACTTCTCCCTGTCTCACCCTCCTTGTCTTTAAGCAGCTTCACCTCATCTGTTCTCTGATATGAAAGCATGGCACAAATAAAAATAAACAAAAGTTCATCACAACTGAAACTATATTATAACAGTCAACAGAAAAATATCAGGGCCTGACTCTGTTTCTCTCCCACCACACAAGTGAGCAGGTAAATAATATGAAACCACACACATGTGATGATGTGACCATGTTAAAAAAATATTCTAAACAAATAAAAACACGCACTTTGGCTCCTACAAGAAGAACATTTAATTTGATAATATTCAAACTGTATTCACTACTTATCATGTACACTTTTTCCCTTTTATCACCAACAAATCAAAATCACCTGGCCTTTCATACAGCACATTACCTACCTGTAATGTTGTGCTGCTACTACTTCTCCCTGTCTCACACTCTCTGTTCTGAAGCAGCTCCACCTCATCTGTGCTCTGATATGAAAACGACTGAGTGATGATCATATTGAGTCAACTAGCGTAGCCAGAAAAGAGTCTCTGGATGTACATCAGAAAACCTGGGTGGGCCACATTTATATTCAGAATGTGTAATGTGTAAAAAAACCCTGACTCTGCGTATCAATAACTACAGAATAGACTGGGCTAATGTGTAAAACTATACTCTGGCTCACCACATAGCCATAATACTATATAGGCTAACTCAGGGCTCAACATTAAGCCTTTTCTTAGAAAGTAAATCGGTCATTCACTGTCCAGGCAAAAAATAGGATTTTCTTTTGTTTTAAATATAATTTATTCTCTCATCGGTGTTCAGTCAGCTTTGACATATTTAAAAATGCATATTTATGATATTTTAACCTTTATAAAGGGCATTTTTCCCTAATCGTTTTAAATATATTATTCAGCTTTCATTTTAAATTCTTAAATTTGATCAATATATTCAATTAGAATAATAAGACACTATATGGCTGTTACCAATCAAATTTAATCATTTACACTGAAAAATGACAACTGCATTAAATAATGTTATGAGATCGTTTTAAATATTTTTTGAATACGCAAATATGAAATATTGGAAGAATGATACTTTTAAACAAGAAACTAAATCACCAGTAGGAGGCGGCAGGCGACCGTCTTAATTAGTGAGTCATTGAGTCATTTATTCAAACGATTCATTCAAACTTCTGATTTGTTCAGGAATTAGGCATTTATTTATTAATGAGTCATCGAATCTTTGACTCAACCGATTCGCTCAAAACGCTGAATCATTCAGTAATGAAAACACTTTACGTGTTCCTGTGAGAGGTGTTTTCTGCTGTGATCTTTGTTATGAACTATTTTCGATGCCGAAATAAAGAAAAACAGTCAATATAGCGTATAAAATGTAAGTGACTTAATATTAATTTCTTGTTTATTTAACTGTCATATGAAATTGGTGTCACATTTTCAATTGTGATGGTATTCACAGTTTCTGTGTGTGAGCTGCGCTCATTTGTTTTCATTTCTCCTCATGAGGCGAGATCCTAAACAGCACAACCTGGTTACCTATGCTTGTTACCGTCAGACAGTCAGCGGTTGTTTGCGGATTGGTTGGCAGTCCGAATGTCGGCAGATATATTTTAAAAATTAACTTACATTTTAAATGAACAAATATTGTAAGTGAACAACAATAGCTCAAGTTTAGAAAAAACATTTATTGTTAAGACTTTTTCATGGTACACAGAATGTTCTAGGCAACATTAAATGTTTAGCAAAACAGTCTGAAGTTACCTAGCAACAGTGTACGTTAACGTTAGCTCAGTCAATGTATCAACAGGTGTAGACAAAAAAATGTGATTACCCTGAGCTAATTTACTGAATCAACCAACTCACATCTCCTTTCTTTTTTTTCATCCATGAAGATATTAAAGTCACCTGTTGCTGGCGTTTCATGACTGACTGCGATACCGGATGCTCAGTAGAACTTTCAGTGTGCTTACACTATTAAGAGTGTGCATGAGACGTTCCTGCCTGTATGCGGACACGCGCATTGAAAGAGACAGGCAGGATGTCTGTGTTCTGCTCGGTCCTGCTCCTCCGTGGCGATGACGGCGCGCGGTTAAAAAATCATAACAAACGAATTTGAAAGTGGGGGGGACACGAACGGGATTTTGAAAAGTGGGGGGGACATGTCCCTCCTGTCCCCATAGGAAATTACGCCCGTGGCATTACTTATTACCAATTACTTTCTAAAACCCTTACCAACCTCAACCAGATGAAAAATACAAGGATAGACATGAAACTGTACTTTTAATTCTTTCAAATAAATCATGTAAAATCTAATACATTATTCATGAACTGGCCAATGAATTTAAGGGGGCAGCGCTACATTAGAAAACATATTTTAACATTAGACGTTAAATTTAGATTTTAAATTCACTATTGTGTTATATAGAATTGTTCTATTGGCTATACAGTAGGCCTATTGAATTATTTAGTTCCTGCTCAACTTCTTAAACTTGACTGGCTCTCAAATGAAATTGAAAAGTTGATCTCAAATGACATTGATGAGCTGTGTTAACTATTGTTTATGCTAAAAATGAAAGTTTTCTTAAATGACAATTAGGCATTGGTGCATAGTGAACTGCAGCAGAACAGCAACAATGATATAAATTATTTGGGGGGACAATATAGCCATATCTGATTGTTTGGGGGGACTTGTCCCCTCAATGTATATTGTGGTTATGGCCCTGCCCTGAAGTCTAAAGTTTAGACCGCCTTAAATTTGAGTTGAGCCTGAACTGGTTTTAGATGAGCAACTGTCACTAGCACAAGCTGGTTAAACTGGTTACTGTCACAGGTAGACCTGTTTGAGTGTAGCCATGCTAACCATCCAAAACCAGCATGAATGTGCCCAAAATATACCTTTCAGCTGGTCATCAGCTGAACCAATTCAGACTGGGTTTTTCGAGCAAGAAAGATCACATGCATACGGTATCTAAAAAAAAACAAATGTTATATATTCAAATGTAAAAGATGGATTAGGCTTAGCCATTTTAAAACTTGTGCTTTCCCATATTATTTTTATGCATGCATTGTTAAATGTTATGATCTCCTTTTGGCTTGGGAACGTAGCATATCCTTTTAACATGGAAATTAATCATACATATTGTTACGTCTCGTGATGTAATATTTAGTGTGTATGTTGTGCTGGTGATATTTTCTCCCCCCCTGTGTTTTTCTCTTTTTCTCACCGCTGATACTAGTTAGCAGGAGCATGGCTTTTCTGTTGGCAGAGATAAAAGCAGCAAGGAAACGATGTTCAGGAGGAATCCCTCTTCAGCTATCCCAGACACATTGTTATGTGAACTATAGTTGTAAAACTTCTCTGTGAAATCTGTTGTCTGAGTACAACGAGCATTTAAACTCTGTGAGTTTAAAGTGTTAATCCGTGTAGGGAGACGGGCGCTAATTTGTTTGGAGTATCCACTCCTGAACTTTTCTCCTGTTTATCTATCGTTAGTCAGCGAGAGAGTTAAGATAACTGTCTTTAATTTTGACTTCTTTTTTTGTTAGGGAATGGGTTTAAACTTTAGGAAGCCTCTGTTTTGTTTGTTATTTTGGCCGGCCCTCTCCTGACGATATGGTTCATTTTCAAACTTATTTCTGTTAAAACTAATTAAGAATCCTCTTTCAGTTTCCTTATGTGATTTGGTGTGAATCAAAGGGTGTTGTGTAGATCTTTTGAATATAAATGTGAAAGACTGGTAGAGCTGGGATAGAGGAAAAGGAGATTTCTCACGTTTAATTATTTATCTTTTGTTACTCCCTCTTTAAAACCCCTAGACTGGAGAGGGAACATAATATTCATGTGAAAGTGCAAGTAAATTTAAGCTCTCAAGATCAAAGTGAAACTGATAATGAATTAGTTGAACATTATGATTCTTATGTGCTTGGTTATAGTGTTCTGACCTGTAATACATTTTAGATCTTTTAAATAGATTACCACTAGACTGATTTACTCACCAAACTCAGCATGCATAATCCGATTACCTGAACAGATGCATTCCTCTGAAGGATGCTTCTAGAACCTGCTGTTTCTAGAAATCTAATAACGTTTAGTTTCAACCTGGCACTGGCAAGATGATACTATAAATCATAGCCATCTGGATTAACAACATGAAAACACCTCATGTAAATTTGTCTTTTGATCTACTGAATTTTTATGCCATTCATCTATATATTTACCTTTTCATATTGTACCAGCAGGTCCACTTCAGTTGGTGCCCTGAGCCCACAAAAGATGAATGAATCCCATGTTACCACAATTGAGAATTTTGCGCAGTCGTTTTGAAAAGTATATATGGACTGGCCTGACCTTCCAGCTTTCTGACTTTTTCCATTTTCACAGTAGTTCCCATGATTACGTCTCTGTGTATTGCTCCCTCCCTCAAGTGTTTACTCGTGTGCTAGCACTGCCAAGAGTTGTTAATGCAGAATAGCAACAGGTGAGGTGGGGCTCTTCAGTGGCTCTTCAGTGTGTATTCCCACAGACAGTCTTCACTGTAAAAAGTGGTATAAGGAGCTATTTCTACCTGATCCAACCTTCAAAACTTGGTTTTGTCAACACGGTCTCATGACAAGTCATAGGCCACATCCACACAAATAAGTTTTAGTTTAAAAACGCATCTTTTCCTCTGTTTTTGGCCTTCTGTCCACACTGAGTCTGTGTTTTTGACAGGGAAAATGGAGCGTTTCGAAAACACTCTCACAAGTGAATGAATTTGAAAACGCTGTCTTTATGTTGTATTGTAGCTTAGAAACTGAAATATTTGAAAACAATTACATATTTGTTGTAATGTGACGCAGTCATGTGATCCATTCAAATCAATTAAGTTTGCGGGCCATGTTGTAGCGGCGTTTTTGTGCCTACTAATCAATTTGATAGTGTTGTTAAAGATAAATGTTACTTTGTACAACCTTAACATTGCATTCCTTCAAAGGTGATGGGAAGTTTTTTTTGTAGATCATTCAGCTCTGTCTTAAGAGGTGCCATCATTGCCACAGGACCCCTTCTCTTTGACTGGTGCAACTGTGGGGTCTGTTTTAATCCTGTATGTGCCCTCAAGGCATCCATCTCCCTGGAACACGTTTGCATAGTCGGTTATCCTCCATGGCCAACAGTTTGTATGGTCCAGCCTGCTCAGCCACAATACTGTCTAAAGCCATAATATTTTCATACTGTACACTCATTAGATTCATGGCTTGTTCTGGTCTGCTGCCCAGTAATGGCACTGTGGATCTCATTTACAACATGAATTCTAGCTGTACAGTTTTTTTGTTTCTGGGGTTTTGCAGTTTAATCTTATATTTAGTGGTTGAAGAGTGCTCTTATTGTACATCACCAGCACTTGATCTGTTTTTTTAATTTGTAAAGGATGTTCTGCTCTTACCAGGATTAATCTTAAATTTATATGAAATCAAGTTTATCTGATAATTCTGTTGCTGAAACTTCAACCTTATCTCCAGAAGTTAGTTTTTTTTTTGGCTCGTTAATCATTAATGATTAATTAATGCTTGATCCAAAAGTTTCTGTCCTTTTCTACATATCGCAGCGGCGTTTTGTGGTCTGTTCTGCATAACGTGGTTGCTCATTTTAGCTTATCGTGGCCCATTCGGCACGTTTCGCGGCCGACCCACTCGGTTCTCCTGATGGCCAGTCTGCCCCTGATCAGCCCCAAAGTGTGTCTGGAAAATGCCCGGTATGCCAGATTACCAGTCCAGCCCTGCACTTGGACACTAGTGGTGTTTTAGCACATTTTGTGGACATTTCAGATAGTCTCTTGTGCACTACCTATTTACACTGTTTTAAAGACTCACAGTAATTCACTAAAATACTCTTTGAAACAACAATAGCAAAGGTTTATTATTAGTTTACTTACTTTTATGAACATCAAACTTCCACAAGAAAAACTATTCAATAAATTAAATAATTCCATACGTCTGAAAAATTTAAGTTTTGAAACAGTTCTACACATCAGATTTAAAAGCGACAGTATATACACGATAAGCAAGTGATCCGCCATTGACAATCAGTAAAAAAATATGATTAAAATACATTTTTTAATCCCCGATTGAACATCGCCTCGTCCGCCATGTTTTTTCCTCCAGCAGGGAAAGGATCAGTAGCGGTGAGTGCTGGGTAATAGTCCGCTGTGGATCCCACACTGATGCGGGCTCAGCCGAATGGTGCATTGAGGGTGCAAAGGAGGCAATCGTGCGGATCCCTCAGAGCTCTAAAATGTAAAATGGGACACCCTACGATCTCGTGGACTTCACGGGAATGCGCAAATGAAGGCCATGAAACCGCAAGTCTACATAAAGTGTGCCATTTAGGACAAGGTCGAAGTGGCGTACATTGGTTTACACTGACACCAAGTGGTGTGGGTACTGCATCATTCAAACACAATAGTTTCCACTTTCCAATGCCATTGTAGAAACTCACTATGCACAGTAAACCTGGATTTATTTAATTCATCCATGAAAGTGTCCAATAACAGGGCGGTTACTGAGATTAAGCAAGCAGTATTCAAATGGTCATGTGATACTTACACGGCTACGCACATGAGGTGCCCCTTCTCCATGCAGAATAAAACTGCTTTAATTTGGTTACTGATATGACTGAACTCTTCATCTCACATGAGTAGTCATGATTTTATACTTATGTCTTTACGGGGCTACAGTAACCTGATTTACATCAACTGTTGTAAAATAGTAATTAAAGGAATAGATCACCCAAAAATAAACATTTGTCATCATATACTATGAAATTTTGAATAATGTTAAGCAGAATGACCAAATGGTAATGAAAGTGAATGGGGGGGGGGCAATTGAGCTCCAGAAATACCTAAAAACACTTAAGTGCATGCTGCATGCAAAAAAATAAACAATGTAGGTTTGGAAACGACATAAGGGTTTTTATTTTTTGGGGGAACTATACCTTTAATAAATCACACCTTTGTATTCCCAGTTTAAAAGAGTATTAATGCTTTCTCTTATCCCACTTTAATTTGCAGAGCCAACTATAAGTAAATCCTTTGATTGCTGATTTGCTGTGCTGTCAAAAGTTTGCTTAATATTTTTTGTGTCCCGACCAGCCTGACACAGCAACACCAACTCAACCAATAATGTTAGTTTGGGGCAGGACTCTCTGTTTGTTCAACCAATTGAAGATGGGGAGAGTATTTGGGAAACCTGTATAAAAACAGTCAATATTTTTCATTTTCAATTTTCATTTTAGGTGGTGCTAGTTAAATTACAAACTTCAGTTTAACAATTGCTCTCTTTTTTTACTCTATCTCTCCCTCTCCTTTTCTCTGTAATACTCCTCTTTCAAGTCCTCCCTCTCTCTGCACCTCCATCCTTTGGCAGTAACTTGGTAGAGATCCACGTTATTGCCGGAGTATGCATCTCAGTGTGTGGAATGGTACAAAGCCTCCCTGGCAACTGAAGTGGCATCCTCTACACTCATTCCCCAGTAAACGCTGCTGTCCAGGATTGAGTATGTGTAGGGCGACCCCACAGAGAACAGCTCCCCCTGCAGGCGTAGCCCATCACTGCACACATAAATAACCCAAGGACCAGACACTCTGGAATGGGGAGCGACTACGCCTGGGTGTGAAGACCGCTGAGATTTTTTACACCAAGCTGTAATTTCTGGAGACATACCAATTGTGGTTTCCTCATCCCCATCCCATCTACACAGAGTGGCTGTGACGCACAGCTCTGTACCTTTAAACGGGTGCAGCATGTGGGACAGCAGTTTGGCGGCACTTTCTGTAGACAGCCTATGGTGATGTTGAAGCTGGTATAACCTGAGCTCTTTTGCCAGGATAAGCTTCCATAGGGCACAGTCAGCCGAGGTTCCTGAGATGGTGCCCACCAAATGAGAGTGGATAGGTAAGATCTTTGGGGACGCGGGGGACGCCTCCAGACCCGAGCAGCTGGAACGCGTATCGGCTGCAGCTATCACGCCTCCCTGGAATGCAAAGCCCAGAGTTGAGGTACCATGAGAGAGAGTGAATGGCAAAGGGACGGATGGAGAGATCAGTGGTAATTAGGTCAACAGTTAACAGGCTTGTTGATGACAAAGTGTGACTGGTTTGACCAAATTTTATTAGATTTTCTGTAAGGTACTCTGCTATTGACATGTAAACCTCCAAAAGATTTAAGCTGCCCCTCGCAAGCAACCATGTACAAATAGTCTCTCAGCGAACTCCCCCTCCGAAGAGATGAGTGGAATCTTCCAGCATGAAGGACTGTGAGAGTGGAGCACTCCATTGAGGGAATAGGGGGGGGGTTGTGCAAGTTGCATACATCTTGTAAAGCCATAAATCAGTATTGTGTAGATATGCAATAAATTATAACTCTGTCAATTATTACACTATATGACATTAACTGAAAAAACATTTCATGACTTCTAAAGATCTTCAGGCATGCTACTGGGAAAGTCTTTTTGTTATTTTTTTTATGTTGTTGCTGCTGAATTGTATTGTAATATTCCCATTCCGAAGTCATTTTCAATCCATATTTGCTAATAAAACAACATGAAGTCGATGTTTATGTCAGAACTGATGCAACAAGAGGTTGCTGAAACAAAAGTGGTCAAAGATCCCATGAGTTAAAAATGTTCAAAGTTTCCTTAAACAAAGTGTCTCTTCTTTTCTTTGTGTGCTCTGTTCATATCCAGTGACTATTTTCCATAAAAATGCAGAATAAGAAAAGCAATAAAAGCCTCAGTACCTAAGGTGAAACATAAAATGTCCTGTTCTCAGTCCACTTGCTGTCCGTTTCCAAATTTCAGTCCGTAATATGTGCCATTAGTACCATTTGCTCAGTAAAGTTGTATATGTGTTTTCTGAAGAAAAGGGCTTCTTATATATTATATCACAATAGCCTGTGATTCACTAAACCAAAGACGCATGAAAATGCCAAAGTAAGCATTTTAACCCAAGCTTGATGAAACAAGCCATGAAATAGCATTTTCTATTGAACAAAAATGTGGAGCTCTTGTGTTATTAAGTGTTGTTGTTACACACCATCTAAACTCCCTTGTGCTGAATGATCACTATATTCATGTACCATTGTTTTTTAATGGTACTTCAAGGTCAATCAAAGAATACCATGCATCATAATCAATTTACCTGCACTATAATTGAATGTGAATTGCATTATAACCAAATTAACTTAATTGAATAAACTGCACTATAATTGAATATATATTGCATTATATCTGTATCAAGAGCATTATAAACAAATCAACTGCATTATAATTGAATCATCTGCAATAGTTTAAATAAACTCTATGTAGACAAATGAACTGCACTATAATCAAATGAGAATGGCATTATATCCAAATTAACTGCATTATAAAAGAATCAAGAGCATTTCAACCGAATTTACCGCATTATAAATGATATAAACTTATCAAATAAACTCTCGACTGCATAATAATAATAAAAAATTAAATATAATAGAATGAACTGACGTATAATCCAATAAGAACGACATTACATCGATAGAAACTCAAACATGTCCAGTTTACAAGCGGGTGCAGAAACACCATTCCTCAGAAATTTCTGACTGAGGGAGTGCATCGCTTGTACCTCAAAAAACTCTGAGTCTGTAGTCTGGCCAGCTTACGCAATGTCTCGTTCCCTTCATCTCAGGGAACCGAGGTTACATACGTAACCGAGATGTTCCCTTACGATTCAGTTGACTCGACATTGCGTCATGCTGACGCATATGGGAAACAGACTCCCATCACGCTGCACTACATGACATAACCCTCTCAGAGAGGGATACCGAAGCATAATCCTCGAAAGAATATGATGCCGCAATCCTGCGGGAGGGCGACCGGCATGAGTATGCCACAAGTGAATAACCCTCATGGTGAGCAAGGAGAGGAGCACTTTGAATGGATATATGAACTAACCCAGTCCGCGAGGAAGTTTTATTTATAATGAAAGTGTTTGTGACTTAAGGAAATTATAATTGATACTACATAGTCTGAACACAGGCGGTTGTGTAAAATAATGGGGGATCCCATACTCAAAAAGGGGGGAATAAGTTTATGTTTGGCCAACGAAATAGCAAGCGTCTAGACTGAGAGGACTTGCGAAGAGAGAGACATTATGTCTAGGTTGTAAAACCTTGCGAAAGTGTTTGGAGAAGACCAGCCTTCTGCAAAGCATATGTCTTGGACACACCATTCATCCATGCCCACAAAGAGGCCATGCCTCTAATTGAGTGTGTTTTAACACCAACTGGGCAATTTGCCCCCTGTGACTCATAAGCCAGGGTGATCGCATCAACGATCCAGTGGGAAAGTCTTTGTTTGGAGATGGACTTTCCTTTTGTATGTCCTCCATAGCACATAAACAGCAGGTCAAGGCAGTCTGAACTGGCGTGTATGCACTCACAACAAATGCAAGGACTGATCCTCATCCAAATTAATGGAGGCGGGAACAAGCCTGAAGGTGAAATACCTGAGCTCTGAAAGGTATGTATAAAACTTTAGGCACATAGACTTTCCAGGGTTTAATGGTAGCTTTTGAAAGACCCAGACTGAACTCCAGACATTAATTGTCAACTGACAGTGCTTTCAAATCACCAACCCATTTTTAATGAGGTCTTAAGAGACAGCACAATCAATTCAAAATAGCCAGAGGCTTGAAGGAGGGCCCAATGAGTGCTTTTAGGACCAGTGTTATGTTCAAAATCGGGACTGTAGCTGAGCAACGGGGATTTAGTTTATCCACCTTTATCCCCTAAGGAATTTTATGATTAAATCTTGTTTAGAGGGGCAGGCTTCAGGTGCTTGATATGCAGAGATAGTCGCTACATAGACTTTGATCATGACGGAGTGAACCCTGCATCCAATCGCTCTTTTTTTTTTCTTTTTTTTTTTTTTAGTAAATCTTTTTATTGATTCTATACAACAAATTAAATAGACATAGCAGAAATAATTGTGGAATCAAATTATATCAAATTAAACCCTTCCCTCCGAGCATTCCCCCTTCCCCCACCCGACATAAACGCACACCCCAGTGGTCATAAATGTGTATAAACATAAAAAAAACACATAAAGGTATACTTTCAAAAAACAATAAGATTGCACAAACACATTTAAAACTACAAATCTCTCTCCACTGCCCCTCCCCAAGAGCCTCCTAAAGAGGCTAAATAGCTGCCCCATTCCCCTAGAAGTAGAGAGGGGCCCTTCCATAACCAAGGCTGCCACATTCCTTCCCGACAAACCGAAGTGGGGAAGAGGGGAACAGCATTGTGAGTCTCTAATCAAGCCTTCTTCGGGACAGGTTGCGGAAGGAGCGGCGAGCTCTGCATTCCGCTTCATAGGGCTGTGTTTGTCAGGAGCACTTTTGCTGCGCAGGGGGAGGGGCTTTTCCCATCGGCACAGGGCTCGCGTTGAGGTGACTGCCTACATTCGCGTGGCTTGCGCAGCTTTACTGGTGGCTCAGCTGCGAAATTTGGCAGCACTGAGGCAGCAGGCGTGGGGTTTTAAGCCAGGCGCTGGCCTGAAACAGCACAGGAGTGAGCCGGTTATCTCAATTTTCAGGTAAAGCAACCAATAGCGTGGGGGGTGCTAGATAGGCTGGATGGCCCCCCGGCCTGAGACGGGCAGTTGGGATATGTGACAGTGGGGGCGTGGTTGAGCATCCGTCTGGAGAGAGAGCGGTAAGAGCACTTACAACTGAGCTAGATTATGTCTAACACCTGTCTCTAATTCCAGTGGACATGGGGAGAGCGGCATATAAACAGCCACGCCACCGGCAGAGAGGGAGAGTCTGGGAACAAGAGTCCTGCCGTGAAGCTGAAGTATAGTTGTGAAACTGAAGTCTAAGCCTGAATCTGATGAGTAATTGTTAAGTTGATTTATTGTGAAGCTGTAAGCCCAGAAAGCTGCCAATTAAAAGCCTTACCTGTGTATGGAGAAGTCTTTTACAATCACCAAATCTTGTATGCCTAATTATATAAGTATTGGGGAGCAACAATATACCAACTTTGTTCATTGTTCTGTTATTTCAGTTGAACAGCTGTTGAAATTTGATTGTGTGCTTCGCATTGGTATATCTACCAATAATTGCTTTTAGGTGATTTTGTCAATCGTCTACACATTTTTATTATTTCATTCTTGATATAAAAAATACAGTTCCACATGTGTAATGACAGGGGGTGTTTGCTTTGCAAAGATGTTAGCCAATCATAATAGTCTTAAAGCTGAAGTACACAAAAACTGAGTGTTTCAGACAGAGGGCCAAACACAGGGTAGAAAAATGTCATGTAATACTTACATTATGACTTTTTATGCAAAATACTTTACCAACAATATAAGTGAACTTTAAAAGATAAAAGATGCATTCCTGTTGACTTTTAAACATCATTAACAACTAAAAATACAACTTGCTTTTGGCACCACTCATTTTGGACATTTCACATCAACAACACTTTCAGCTGTAGCCACTGGGGACAGTGCTTTCAAATTTAATGTAGCACAGAGACAGACTAATTTCAGCAGAAGAACTTCAACCTGTCACAAAATTCACAGTGTGATCAGTCTGTAAAATGAAGGGGAATTTATTAATTACAGATACCACTTACTTTAATATTTAGTTATTTATGCAAAGATAATTATGCATTTTTAAGTATGACTTGTGTCCAAAGTGTCCAAAGACATTTTGTGGCCATGCACACAGCTTATGACAGCTTAGAAGGAACACTGATATCACACCAATTAAATCAAGTCCCTTTTTGTAAGAAAATGCACTAGAAAATATCTAATACAAAATGATGGCACCTTATGCAACAGCTTTCTAAGTGTAACCCATAAATGGCTGGAAAGTGAATGATGGCTGGTGTATGTGTCATCACTTATCCTGAAAGTATGATAGCATATCATTTTCAGAACATATTCTGAGATGTAAACTACCGGTCAAAAGTTTTGAAACACTTACTCATTCTTTATTATAATTATAATTATAATTTTTTTTTCACATTTTAGAATAATAGTAAAGTCATCAAAACTATGGAACATAACATAACATAAATGGAAATATGGGAATTTTGTTGTGACTAAACAAAATCCAAAATAAATAAAAACTGTGTTATATTTTAGCATCTTCTAAGTAGTCACCCTTTGTCTAGAATTTGCAGACATGTACTCGTGACATTTTCTCTTCTTGAGATTTCACCCTGGGATGCTTTTAAACAGTATTGAAGGAGTTCCCATCTATGTTGGGCACTTACTGGCTGCTTTTATTTATTATTCGGTCCAAGTCATCCATTTAAAAAAATAAATACACATTTTAGTTTTAGAATGAAATAAATTAATATGGTGGCACAATTATATTTTTGTTTACAAAAATAATTTCAAACATTTAAGCGTACACCTTCAGATCAAAAGACTTTTAATATCATGAGAAACATTTCAGTCAAGTGTTTCACAACTTTTGACCAGTAGTGTATGTGTGATAAAATTAAAACAAACTGAAAACTAGAGCATTTTTACAATCATTTATTTACAATGCAACACTATAAATGGATGATAGTTAGTTCAGCAACTTGAAGAAAACGGAAGGTTTTAAATTGAAAATATTTTTTATAAACAGTTGTAGAGCCTATAAATTTGTATGTATGTGTGTCTGAGTATATATATATATATATATATATATATATATATATATATATATATATATATAACTATATAAAAGTAAATACAACAATAGAACTACTCTGAGTAGAGATATTTTGAATGTCTGTTATTTACATATAAAAACAAAAGATGTCCTCTATTAAAAATCGATATATATTTAAATGAAATTAAATATATTTCTTCATGGAAATCTGCATTAAAAAGCTACATTAAAATTCTCCAATTTTATGTTCACAGAAATCTAAAAACATATACATCTTTAAATAGTCCCACATGACACAACATTTTTGCAAAATTACTGTAAAGAGTGTGTAAAACAGTCACCCTGTTGAAATTATGATTATTTTTTTAAACAACCTAAAGTGGTTTGGTGGTCTCCCAGCCTGGCCAAAATAGTATATACTGTAAGTCATGAAACTCTACAAAGCTCAAGCTGATTTTTGAACATTAACCTTTTAGCCAGTCAACTTGCATATTTCATGGCCCAATCTGATAGGTCCTTTGACATTAAATCTATTTGCCAATCAACTAGGTTACTCCCTCTTTGTCTAGTATTTAAATTGCCTCAGTTGTATGCTGATAGAAGTTTTCATTGAGTTTTCTCTCTAAAATCCTCCTCCTCCCCTGCACCAATTGTCTAAATCTTCATAAAGGAGATTGTGCAACAGCAGCATGTCTGTGTATGTTCTAGCAGTAGCAATACTTTCACTAAAACAGTACTTAAACGATCCAGCCCATCTAGTTCCACAATACTAATTCTCATATCTTGCATGACTCACTGCAATACTTCTTACTGTGAAGCGCTGTTCTGTGTTATCACTTGTAGCATGTTATCAAAAACGCAATTAATTACATTAATAAAAACAGTCTGTTGCTTGTTATAAATGTGTTGCTTTAGCCTGGTAATTTTAATCTTCTATAGTGAGTGCTGGATTGTCGTACATCTCTAAACTTCTATCCTTCTTATTCGATTCCTCTTCATCTTCTTCTTTATTGCAACACTTGCAGCAGCAACAGCAGCGTGTTCTGCAGAAGGTCATCGCCACAGTAACATGTTTGTCCCATGGTTTGAGGGAGTGCAGCGGTTTAGGCAGGAAGTCCCAGCTGCGGAGGACTAAGGGCAAGAATCGAGGGCAGTGCTTCTGCATGATGTTCACCACCACAACAAAGACTAGCACGATCACTATGGGCACCCCGACGCCCACCAATACTTGCCAGCCCGCGATGGACAGACCCAGGACCATGAGCGGCAGGAGGAAGAAGCACAGGAAGAGGTACAGTGCCGCAAACCAGCGGTACTTGGCTGTGCGGTTACCCAGTGCTTTGGCCAATCGGATGGGGATGCGGGTTAAGGGGATGGGGTACCACAGTAAAATACCACTGATGTTGAAGAAGAAATGACAGAGAGCCACCTGGAAAAACAGACACAAATATTATTATTAATAACCATCAAAAACTGCAAAAAAGATTTCATTTGTAGCTCTCAAGTCTCATTCAATTAAAATATGGTACATCATGACATCAATGACAAAAAACAAAACAAAACAGAGAAACAATGGCATCTGACCTCAAACATAGTGCGATCCATATCTGAATTAAATGCAAGTGTGAATATATTTTGAGCACTACGGCGAAGATTTCCAACAAATAACAACTTCGATTACTGGCGACCTGTCCAGGGTGTACCCCACCTTTCGCCCAATGTTAGCTGGGATAGGCTCCAGCCCCCCGCGACCCTGTACAGGATAAGCGGTTGACGATGGATGGATGGATGGAACAACTTCGATTTTGGACTGCTTTTATTTCAAATGAAAGTTATGATGCTTTTTGTCATTTTTGAAACATTACAGCCTCAGTCCACACTATGAATGATGACAGAATTATATTTTAAGTGAACTATTACTCAAGTTGGAAACTGGAAACATATCCATTCCATTTCTTAAAAAAATACAGTAACCGAATGATTTTCCATTAAACCGCTTGGTTCCGTTAATGGTTTTAGAACATGCATTCTTCCGCCGTTGTGGATGCAACACCAAACAAAAATACTCTGAAAGTGTTTCCTGCAATACCATTCGGAGGCACTGCAACAACGCTATTGAATCTACAGCATGAAACATACAGCGAGACCAGTTTAGTCAGACACTTTTGAGCCACTTCTACACTGCAAAAAATGTTGTCATGTTCAATTTGAAATAAGCCAAGAATTGTTACTGTAGTATATGAAATTAAGGCTTGTGAGACTTAAATATCTTTATGGTTGTTCATATGACAATATGTAGTTGAACATATACTCGTGTTGTTATAATAAGTGGTATTTTATAAAATTTAATGAACGAATCAAATATCTTAATTAAAAAGTCTGTGTAAACACACCTTTTGCAAGAATCTGTTCTGTAAAAATCTGAAATTATCTCTCAATTGCCAAAGGCTAGACCCAATTTACATCAGGTGTCTTGAACTATTAGGTACTTAAACATTTACTACAATGTACTTATGTATTACATGTTGTTGCATTGTACTTCTATTTAAAGTACCTTCATTTAATTACAGCTGTATTTACACTGTTAATCTTACCTCTAACCCTAAACCCAACCCTTACCCTAAAACCTAATCTAAACCCTAACCCAAAACCTACCTGTACCTCAACCTCAGGAGAGGTAAGTGTAAATCTAGTTATGATTTTTCAGAACACAATGAACTTACACAATAAGCACATTGTATTCTATGTATTTTAATGTTAGTACATAGTACTTAAAGACACCTAATATAATGTTGGACCATAAATACAGTAAGAATTGCATTTCTTATTTCCAAATATTTATTTTTAAAAATACTAAAAGAATCATTAAGAGAACTGTTAAGGTACCAGAATCATTAAGAGTAATCGGATTGGGACCTGGAATCGTTACATTTCTTACCATTCCCATCGCTAGCTATTAATTTAGGATTGCTTCAGCACAGTAACAAACCTGTAATGAGTTAGCCAGCGTCTCTCCTGGACTGGCCAAAGCAGCTAGAATCGCAGTGGTTGTTGTTCCAATGTTGGAGCCCAGTGTAAGTGGATAAGCCCTCTCAATGCTAATAACACCAATACCTGAACAGGAAAAGACCACAAACAACAGTGTTAAGTCAGATTAACATAATTAAACTAAATTACATCACATTAACCCCACTAAATGAGTCAGGTAATCAATGAAACTGAACTTGCCTATATAAAATATGAAAAAGATGCCTAACTAGCCAAGGAGTTCCAGCTGGTCAACCCATCAATTCAAGCTCTGATTTTGAATATGGTGAACACGCTCAACTAAGCCCCCAACACTGTAGTCGAGGGGGGTCTACCAGCACTAATCAGATTGGTTTGAGCCCACTGGCTGGTAGTCCAGCAGATCAACTACATAAACCAGATTGGACCAGTTATAATTAACTAGAATCCATGGAAATCCAACTACCATCAAAAGCTGGTTTTAGCTGGATTTTTGCAGCAGGGTTTAAACTTAAAATTAAACACATAACTTTGTGGTAACACTTTAGAAAAGGTTGTATTTGCTAAATTAGTTAAATACATTAGTTAACATTAATTAACAATGAAAAACATATTTACAGCATTTATTCATGTTAATTTCACATTATACTAGTACATTTGTAACATTATAAGATGTTAGTTCATAAACCTAATTCACATAGTATTGTTAACCAATTCAACCTTATTTACAAAGCTCATTACACCTGGAAAAGGGATTTTACTTATTTTCTGGTTTACCTATAACTGGGACTTTACCTACTGGTCACCAATCTAAACCTTATGGTTAATTCATCCCATGCCAAAAAACAGCGTGACCAGCCTAACGTGGTTGACTGGTCTAAACTAGCCACCAAACTGTTCAGCTCTAGTTTTCCAGCAGGGCCTTCATTTAATGGAGGTCAAAAGGTTTCTGTACTGACCAACGAGCGGGGTGATGGCCGAGGTGAAGACAGAGCTGCTCTGAACAATGAAGGTCATTCCAGCTCCAACAAGCATGGCAAGGTATCCCGTTACCCAGGCAAAGGGGAAGGGGAAATCTGTCCACAAATACAGCCATATTAGAAAGATCATGTACAATACCAATGTACTTGAACATTTACAGTAAAATACATAAACAATAGTAATCAACGCACATAAACAATAATAACCATAAAAATAATAAAATCCAATGGTTCTCAACTGGTGGATATTGACACAATAATGTTCTGAAAGGGTCAGGACATCAACCCCCAAAACAATCAAACAAAAAAGACTTCCTTTGAAAAGACACAAAAGTACTTTGAATGCATACCTTTAACCTCTGGGTGCAAGTTTTGGCATAAGTATACACAGAAAAAAATATAACTGCAGAACTCAAAATGCAAGATTATAAGGGGTTCAAGCACAAAGTAATTGCTAAGATTTGTATTATGCTCTAAAACTGATTGTGCAGATCAAACCATAAGGTCTAGAGACATGAAACTTTGGGGAATGGTAGTACTTCAGCTTGCTATGCATGCGCATGTTCTCGCCGTGATTGGCCTATAGGTGGCACCTTATGTCGTACACCCAAGTGCCTTATAACATCGGAATTGATGGCTCAAGCCGAAATGGCTTTAATTTCCGCCATGAAATTTTTTTCCGCAATTTGCGATTGCGAAAACCTACTTTTCCGAAGGCCATTCAACTGATCGAAACCAAACCAGTGCAGAAAGATTCTAGAGTACCAACATCAATAATTATCAAAAAAAGTGTGAACTTTTGATTCATCGTCGCAAGGGTACACATAAAACGTACGAAGTATGAGTGGCCAGTGACACAAATGCCTTTAACTCTTGAGCAGTATGAGATATTTTTACAAAACTCAAGAAACTTATGTATGGGGTCATTCTAAGGACACATGAAAAAATAAATTGCACACCTCGGCCATTTAGTGGCTCTATACAAATGAAAAACATAACATAAAAAATTAAAAAAATAATATAAAGAAAAAAACATAAAAATGTCTAACTATGGAGCCATTGGTCCGATCGACCTGTAATTTTGCATGCAGAGTCTTTGTCCAAGGTTCAATCAAGGTCTACTAGGAAAGTTGCATATATTGAAAAACATGGCCGCCATCAACCAATCAACTTTCAGTAGCTTTTAGACAATGTCAGAAAAGGGTGATCGGAATGAAACGCGGAGGGCATTTTTGACTTGGTCCTAGAGGTCTGTGCAAAATGTAAAAGAAATGGCCACTTGGAAGCGCTATCACATTTTAAATGCGTGGGAATCTCTGAATATTAGGTGGTGTGTCACCTGATAGATCTCCACTTTCTGAACAACTTTGCCTCAAGGAACTTTGGTATCAAACATGTCGTTCATTAAATATTTGAGATTATTAAAAAAAATACCTCTGTGAACTAGTCTTAGGTTTTTTTAAGCAACATAAACAAAACATATACAGGAAGAACCTTTGGACACTAAATAATTGTTAAAAATAATAATTATTGATTAGATCAATAATAATAATAATAATAATAATAATAAAACTTTTTATTTGGCATGGTTATATTACAGGGTAATTTAAACATTTGGGTGCGGCCTAGATTATACAAAAGTCAATAACTCCTAAACGAAAAGTCCTATTTTCATAAAATTTTGTACGCCAATGTGAGAAATAATTTTGAAGAAACATGCAAAATTCGGTGGAGATTGGACAATAGGTGGTGCTATAACAGTAATGAATGTTTATGCTATCACGTTTTACATACGTGTGAATGGTTGTATATTCTGCACTGTTTCACACAGACACACGTTATTCAAATCATATGAAGAACTCATCATTCTGAACAACTTTGCCTTAAGAACCATAGGTGTCAATCACTTGCCTGACTCCTGAGCTTAGTGTTGATGGCTACACTGAGTGCGATCTGCAGGTTTTTTCTTTTTTTTTTTTTATACTTAACCATTTCACTCATATGCCTTAATAAAATTGTATAAAACTTTATGCCACACATACTGCACATACTGGGCCAGTGGTGGCTCAGCAGATAAGGCTCTGGGTTACGGGTTCAAGCCCCAGCACTGCCAAGATACCACTGTTGGGCAATTGAGCAAGGTCCTTGACAATATCTGCTCCAGAGGCACTGTTTCATGGCTGACCCTGCGCTCTGACCCCAGCTTAGTTGGGATATGCGAAAACAACTGCATTTCATTGGCTCTGTACCTGCACTATGCATAATTATAATATAATAATTTATTCATGCCAGTGTTTTGAGGCAGAATTGTGAGAGAGCCCACTCCCTTGGATGAAAAACAACCCCACACATTGATGGTCTCTGGATGCTTCGCTGTTGGCACAACACAGGACAAAATAGTGTTCAACTTTTCTTCTCCAGACTATCAATTTTACAGATGTCCCAAACATTCGGATGGGGGCTTCATCAGAGAAAATAACTTTGAACTAGTCTTCTGCTGTCCAATCCTTGTACTTACTGCAGAATTTCAGTCTGTCCTTGATGTTTTTCTTGGAGAGAAGTGGCTTCTTTGCTGCCCTTCTTGACACCAGGCTATTGTCCAAAAGTCTTCGCCTCACTGTGCGTGCAGATGCACTCACACTAACCTGCTGCCAATATTGAGCAAGATCTGCACTGGTGGTGACACGATTCCCTAACTGACACATCCGGAGGAGACGGTCCTGGTGCCTGCTGGACACTCTGGGACATCCTGAAGCCTTCTTCACTGCAGCTGAACCTCTCTCCTTGAAGTTCTTGATGATCCAGTAAATGGTTCTTTCAGGTGCAATATTCTTTGCAGCAATTTCCTTGCATGTGAGGCCATTTTGATGCAAAGCCATGATAGCTGCACATCTTTCTTTAGATGTATAGTCTTGTCGGCAGTTAAGGTCACATTACCTTAAATTGAACTAAAAATACAAAACCTTCCTGAAGAGTCAATATCTCGCAACACATACTCTTCCTGCATTCATATTTACATTTACACTTTCAAACTTATCTTTAGTACTCCTAGCACCCACCATTTCTTGCTCCCAACTCCCCTACTGATGTTAGTCTTGATAGGGGTTCTTGCAATAACTATTTCCTAAATCCATACTGCCTTTTGGGGTGATACTTTTTAACCTATCTTGCATTGACATTTTCTGAAATGTCTTTAACTTACTCAAGCAGAGTTTTATGGTGATGTCAAATATGCTAACGTTTTCCACAAAAATTTTCTCAACCTCTGTGCAACACATGAAACAACCTAATAATTATTTACCATACATCTGTTGTAAATACCTTGTGCTATCAATAAGCATGTCTTATCTTCTGTTAGAAGTATGCATGCCTCCACACAACATTGAAAGTGATGACATTAATTTTACAAAGAACAGCACCAAGCAATTGTGTGCTGACAATATCTCTTTATTTCAAAATCCAGGATGGTCAACTAACTCTCTGTATAAAAAACATAGAAGAAATCTGGACAAATTAAAATCATTGGCCCCCAGAAAACGCTATCATATTTCACATGCATGGTTGTATTTTCTATAGTCTTTCACAAACACAACTTTTCCATATCAAATAAATTCTGGGGTAGTCAAATAAAGTCAATATTTCAGCCACAATGCGGAACATACACAGATATAAAAGAAGGGGTGAACACATGTTACATGTTTCACAATTACGCTTTTTTTTGGTCAAAGTTGACCAAGTGCACAAGGGTTAATAAATGTCATTTATAATTTCATGACAGTTTTGTTTACTTTCATACTAAAAACTATTTTAGTACAGCGTTGGGTTGATGTCTGTTACAAAAATGGGGTCATTATACTAAAAAAAGTGCTAACCTGTTATTGTTGCCTTGATTTAATGATTTATTTCTAGTTGACTTTACCCATAAATATTACTTAGGTTGTTTTAACGTAATATTTTTTGATTGATTTAGCTTAATTTTGTGATGATTTAGAAAATTAACGTTTATTATAATTTTTTTAATCCCCTTATCTACTCAATTTGGCATGCCCAATTACCCCTGCACTCTTATTGCTCATGATGGTGCAGCGACTTGCCTAATTCCAGGTGGCAGAGGAAGAATATCAGTTGCCTCTGCTTCTGAGACAGTCAGACTGTGCATCTTGTCACGTGGTTTGCTGAGCGCATTATCGTGGAGACTTGGCGTGTGTGGAGGCTCACGCTATTCACCGCAGCATCAATGCACAATTCACCACACGCCCCATCATGAGCCACCTTATAGTGACCATGAGGAAGGTAACACACGTGACTCTATCCACCCTAGAAACTGGGTCAATTGGTTAATTTGGGAGCATGGCTAGAGTCACTCAGCACTCCCTGGATTCAAACTTGCAACTCCAGGGGTGGTAGTCAGCGTCTATGCTGGCTGAGCTATTCAGGCCCCCAGCATTTTTAAGTTGACTTAAACCACTTAATTTAGATTAATAACTACCACATGAAGCGCCTGGCAAAACAACAAAATTTTAACCTAAAATGTGCTTTATGGGTAAAATCTACATTAACTGGTATGAGTCAAGTCAAATATTCATCACTATAACATCACTGAATCAACTTGAATGTAATATGTTACACCAACAAAACCAATTCAAAGGGTTAGATAAAGTAGGTTAGATCAAATAGAAATAGATCCTTAAGGTAACAATTGCGGGTTACCACTCTGCCCAAAAAAGCAAAATGCAGTTACTATGCCAACCCTGAAGTGTTATTTGATTGTCCAGCCAAATGTGTTGTACACACATATGGTAATGGCCAATTTCAGAATTCCAGTGGCCAAACCTGTCTGTAAAAGAACAGATCATAGTCTTAGAGATCTTAATTAACTCATAGGTTAACCAAATTTTGAAAAAACAAACAAATGTGTAATTACTGCATTTTGCCTTTACACAGCATCACTCACATAAACTTGTATGAAAATTCCCTGCAACCCATGAGCGAGTATTTGAGATGTGAGATTTGAGATGTGAGAATCTATTAGTATATACCTGAGCATACTGTGAAACCAACAGAACGTGCACATACACACCTGTGGCCCTCAGACACACTCAGACTCACATAATGTTCCTGTTCAGCTCATCAGACAACAGGACTGGATCACCTGCGTTGACTATCATATAACAGGATACACGCTAATATGCTTCCAGTCAGGAAGCATGACTTCTACAGGAATGTGATAAGGTAGATTTCTGGGTCGGGTCGGTATTGCCATGTTTATAGTGAGAGATCAAATATTTGCTACGTATGTCTTTGTCTTCGTTTCCTTGAAAAAAGACGACTTTGAAAAGCATTGGTGTTGACACACCTTGTGTTCAGATACTGAGCACATATCAGAATTTTATATTAGCGTTTAGCTCTTATCTCCTATCTCTTATCTTATCTCCTGATGATTATAAAACATGTCTCTGGTGTTGACTCACCTGTGTTGAGCACCTTTTTGATGACGATCGCCACCTGACCCTTTAGCATGGAGTTTAGCAACTTGACGATCAGAATGAGACAGGTACAGAGGGCCAGCAATGACAGAGCCAACAAAATCAAACCCACCGCTAGGTCAGGTAGATTAGCGTTCACAAACATATGAGTACCTGAGGAGAAAGATGAGGATAACTCCATGTCAAACCTTAGTTTAATACAAGACAAGCTTCATAAAAGAAATGGGATTAGGTAATTTGGGAATTTTAGTGACCAGTGGACCAGCTGAAACAGCTTTATCCGGCACACTGTGGTTTGCTGGTCTTAGCTGGCCACCAGGCTAGTTTCCACTGGTCAGGCTAATGAGGTTTGATGGTTTTAGAGAGGTTTTGGGCATTTGTCAATCGACCAATAGAGGAAGCCAGCTAAAAGCCAGCTTGACCAGTCTGGAAGACCATCTAAAACCTGCTAAAACCATCTTAATTTAAAATGGTACTTTCAGCAGGGGCATAGTTCAACTAAAGTTCATGCTAGTTTTGACTATAGGTAGACAACATATCGGTTTTACCAATTAATTTGTGCCGATAGTTGCTTTTGTAACTATCGGTAATTGGCAAAATTCTTTGCCTATAATTGCAGATTTTTTCCTCTGTGGCCAGAGCTGGAGGGTTCTACAGTTAGACCGCTTAGTCCTACAGTATAACAGTGGCCTCTAGAGGTGAAATAAAAACAATCACGTAAGGATATGTTGGATCTAAATCTTTCATCATTGTCAATATTCATCCATATTTACAATAATCAATAAACATTTAGTTATTTTGAGTACATAATCAAGTGTTCTAAATTGAAGCAAGAGCATACAAAAACATTTGAAAATATAGAAATGCATCCCGCCAGCACATGTGTCTCCAACTTTATTTCTTGTGAGGAACAGTACATCTTATTCCTCAATAAACCCAATCTGGTGAATTATACAAAGCTATTCATCTGGTGAATATATAGGCTATAAAAGTCTTAATTTTGTAAATACTTAAATATTGAGCATTTTAGTCTCTATCATTGCAAAATACTGTAAGTCCATGGTGTGTAAAGGGCTTGTTTATAATTAAAAGGCCCATGTTATGCAACAAATCGTCATTTTTTTCTGGTTATTATTGGGATTTTGGTTGACTTATAAACTGCATCTGGGTTTTTAATTTTATTTTGGACTCTTGTAGCGTACAGTATACAGTGTCATCAAACCATGTCAAAATCCTTATCATTTGTCACATTACACCCTGGAAAAATAAATACATTTAATCTAAACTTTTAAAGGCATAAAAGGGATACAATTGTGGAAAGGCACGGGTTAGAAGGATACAAAAATATTTAAAAGGTTTCTATCCCTCTGAGTACCATTCAGAGCAGCCTAGATTGGGCCATCCCTCCAAACTGGAGTACCGTGCCAGGAGGATATTGGGCATAATACACTATCGGTCGATCTCTAGTTTCAACAGAATGCCCACAAACTTCTCATGGACAATGTGATGCATACTGTCCACTAAAATATCAAGAGCTGAGGAAATCCACCAGTTCTAATCTGATTGGCTGGTCACTACACAACTTCTGTCATGTCTAGAATGGAATTGACAGCTGGAAAAGTTTTGCGAGAGTCGCATTTGCTGTTACTAAAGTTAATGTTAGCGTTAGGTTTAGGGGGTATGGTCAAAGTTAGGATTAGGGTTAGATTTAGGCATAGGTGTAAGGTTTCTGAGGGACTCCAAATAAACACAATTAACAATTATTTTTTATCAGTTTACTGGGAAAAAATTTATCAAAGTTCATAAGTAAGGAGGCTGCTTAAATAAGTGCTTGAAACTAACCAGTGGGCACTTGATTTACAGTTTGGGAAGTTTATGGTTTCAAGTTTTTAAGGCAGTTTATGGGAAGCAAACAAGATATTATCCACGACAACTGTATAGTCAATATAGCACAGACAAACATTCTAACCATGTCTATACTTTTCCATTAATTTATTATGGTGTTAGCTGTACAAAAGTTGTGAAAACTGCTATGTCATTATTAAAGTAATAAACCACTAGTCCTGTTGCCATTATTATATACTATTCTGGTAACCGAGATTATTGTGCACATCACATTCTACCATCTAAATATGGACATTTTAGGTGAATGCAGAAATGCCATGAACATTTTCCGATGTTATAGCATTATGTGAGCACTCCGAATGAATTCCAACCATCTCAGTGAACCGCACCACAGACCACACTCATAGCAGCTCCTGAAAAGCTTGTGAGGATTACATTTTGAAGTGGTGTAATGCACGCACCATCTGCAGAGGTTGGCGCCAAACTCACGCAAAACTATAAGCAAGGGTTTTGATGGTGAATGCACAGCACTCTAGTTTCACTTTAATCTACCACTTGTCAGATGGCAAGTGTTCTTGGTCATTGCAGGTTCATACATACAGTGTAAATAACATGCAGTAGCAAAGAGGGGGAGGGGCCTGCTTACTCTGTTATATATGAAATATAGAAGTGGTTTGTCATTTTTATATAGTTTACCAAAAATATTCTGTAACTTCCCAGTCCAGGAATTCACGAGTGGTGCTATTTGAAGATCAGAGTATCAGAACCCTCTTTCACAGTAGAAGTACTACAGAATGATCAAATACTCTTCAGTGTTTCCCCTGCTATTATATTAGGGGGGCGCCCCGCCCCCCCAACGGCACCCTCCGCCCCCCCTTGAAGGTAAAGTTAATTATATTTTCTATATAGCGCCAGATCACAACAGAAGTAATTTAAGGTTACCTTTCCAATATAACAGGTCTATACCTTGTTCTTTTATTAAACAAACTAAACAGCCCTTAAGTTATTTATCTTATTTACACGACGGCATGTCATTTCTGTCTCTACATGGTCGCACGTTTACTATTCTCTTCAGCTCTCTGTATCGCGCACGGTGGAGTTCCGCCCCAATGCGCGCGCGCACACACACACACACACACACACACACACACACACACACACACGTTCGCGCGCACACAGGTGAGCATAGGGGTGTTAGATTCCAGGTTTTCTGGTACGGAGGTATGCATAATTACAAACTAGAGTCACTATGACTGTTATCTATTTCTAAAGAGATAAGCTACAAGCTACATGTAGGATAAATACAGTTTAGCTCTCTGGCATGGTGTAATGCCGCGGACACACTAGACTTTGAGACTATGGTCGTGATATGACGTCACATTAATTCAACATATAACAAATAGTAATACACTCAAAATGTAAAAAATATACAATCTACTCGACTTTACTGCAAAAATATAATTTTTATAGGGATTAGACACTCACAAGTGAGTGATTTCGGACACAGTAACAGAGTCGACACCAAGAGTCGATTCCTGTGATGGAGTCGACCCCGAGTCTGGGGCTATTCAGAGTCGAGGAATCGACTCTTTGGAGTCGACTCCCCATCACACACTCCCACCAGCGGACAGAAAGCGTGCGTCGGAAATATGTTGCGTCAATCACCTGAAAAGAAGACAAAAATATCTGTGTTTTTTAAACGCTCCCAGGGTGGTGAAGATGGCAACACTCGCTCTCCTGTAAGTAGCACCCGGAGTAGCGCTACTGCTCCGAGTCCAAGTACAGAAAAGAGCCCAAGTGCTGCACGCCCTTTCCCTGACAAGCAGCAAAAGTCCAGTCACTAGTGATGGGTCGTTCGCGAACGAGGCGCTCTAAGAGCCGACTCTTGTAGGTGGACGTTGGGAGCCGGCTCGCATATCAGAAGAGCCGGATCTATTAATAAAAATATTTTAAAAAATTAAGATATGAACAATCAAAAGATTTAAATTAATTTATAATTAACTAATTCAAAGGACGAAAAAATTTAATAATATAGGCCTTAATGCTCAATCACACACATACATGTTCTGACTGTCTGCTCAGACTAACAGCCCGCTGGCTTCTATTGCTCTGACGGTCCCAGTCAGTAGTGTAAACTGTGAAAGGGACTTCTCAACCATGAACAGGGTAATACAAACTTTTCACAATAGGATTTGCTGCTTTTAGCTATATGTTAAGCTATCACATTTAACAGTTAATGCATTTGCAGGTCAAGACAAACAAACGCAATAGGCTGCAAGGAGACCATCTTGCAGCATGTATGCAGATCTCAATAAATGGGCCAGACGTTTCTGACTTCCCATATCAAGAGGCTCTGGAAATGTTCTTCCAGAAGCCCAGAAAGATACACTGCAGTGACAAAAGCTGCACACTTTGTGGATAAATTACATAAAAATAAATGTTCCAATGTTTAGTTTAATGTACAGTTCAAATAATTGTTCAGTTAATATATTCACTGCTGCCATTAAAAGAAACAAATGAACACCAAGCTGTACACCTAGGTGAAACACTGCTCTTGAACCAAGACCAAGGAATTTCAACATTGTATCTTAGCACTCAAAAGTTGAAATCCACATTGATTTTAATCAACCAAATTCAAACCGAGAGCTAAAGCCCTCCTCCCAGATTGGCTGGGCCTCATTGTTCAGGTGCAATGGCCCCAGGTGCCCGAGGCTGTCATGAAGAAAAGCCCCATTGAAAGGGTAGAGTCGATGGAGGAGGTGTGGGGGAAAGGTGGAGCTAAGATCTCTCTCAGCACTTAAGAGAAGCCATTGTCCTGTTGGTAGTTGAAGGGAATCATGGTCTATGGCTCAGAGCTGGAACAAGTGAACTATGTAAAGAACGAAGAAAGGCTTCAGCTTCTGTTGATCCAGGTAATGTGCAGGTTCCCGCAAGAGCCAAGTCAAACAAAGTGCAAGAACTCACATTTTTTCAAGTTGATAGTTTCTGTCTGGTTCTGCTGAGTCCAGGTCACATTGTCCTCCATCCAGCAGAGGGCGTCAGGGGTGCAGTTTGCGATTCCAGGCACTGTGATATTCACAAGGTTCTGAAACGAAAAATAAACATACTTCTTTAGACACAAAAAAATCCATCTTAAGCTGGCTTGCTAGTCTTAGCTGGTCAGGCTAGTCTCCTTTGCTGTTTCTATAGGGGTTTTAAGGACTTCTCAGGCTGGGACACTAGCTTACACCAGCAAAACAGCTATGGCTGATTCCAACAGTTTTTTTTTCTTCAGCAGAGCAAGAGAGAGAGAATTATGAAGTTTTAGTCTTGGCTGTTATTGAATACTGTAAATACATTAGATAAATAATGCATTATGCTGTATATAGACTTTATTATATATTAAACTAATATTTGATACATAAAAAAACAAGAAGCAGGTCATTTAGATGTTAAGGCTTTTCCTAAGATAATTTTTTTCCTCCTAACATTTGCTAGATTACTAGATTTTACTCTATTGAAAGTAGACAGCAAGGTAGCTCACTAGGTTTTGTTAGAACAGATCTTTCAAAAATTAGCAGGGATTTAGATAAAAGTCTTAATCTGTATCTGTATATAGAACCTAAGTTTATCTTTTGAAATTCCCATCAGTTTGATAAATCATACTGTATGCACTCAGATTTATCAACCTCATCAGGTGACTCTTGGGAATTATTACGTGGGTTTCCGAACTCATTAACCCATTTTCACATTACTCACCGTCAGTTTTTCCGTTTTGCACCAGATCTTAATCAGACTTTTGTTACGGGCAGCGGGGTCACCAGTCGCAATGCCACTGATAACAGAGCTGTCCAGCTGTAAAAAAAAAAGACAGTAAAAAACATTGTTTCAATAACATTATCAGGATCTTATGACTTGAAGTTGAGGTCATGTAACATGCGTTACTATAAATTTAAATTGATGCACGAGAACACTGTCACAGTATTACTATTTTTAAGTACTTTGAACAGAATTTTTTTTATCAACAACTGACTGAAAAAAACCAGAAAGGGTATTAACCTCGTGGAACCACGCGTCCACATGCGTGGACATTGTATTTAGGTTTTTGCTATAGGCAACTTATAATTTTATTAATTTAAACCGACTGATCTCAGTTCAGGAGATTCTGTGCTGTCAGTAAAGGGTTAAACTTTCGACAGACCGAGTCATGTGACAAAACAACATGAGTCCGATCACAGCGGAGTTTGTCTTTGTGAGAAACACCGACAAAACTAGATCTGGTAAGAAAACAAATAAAGTTTTTACATTGAAACCTGTTTGAGTCAAACTATTAGAGTCTCTAGATTTCTAGATTAGATCTAGAAAATTCCATCGCCTTATCATGAAACGACACGCTGTTAAACACAATGACCACAGGCTCATATAGGCTCAGTTTCAGTTAAAATATCCTATACTCACTGTGTATTATTACATTGTGAATCAATGTATGCATGCAGAAGCTGGAAAATTTTGTTTTCAAAGGCTTTATATGCAGTAGGATGAAAATAAGTTGGATTTCAAACTGTTCTGAGACCAGTGCAGACAAACATCACACTGGGAGTTAAGTCATTCACTAAATAGGGAGCAAGGGAGCATCCTGTAGCTCTCTATGCAGATAAGTGCATTAAATTCAAACATCCTTTTTAAATTTCAGTTTCAGGCTGTAGATGATGTTTGGATCACTCAACATATTTGTCAGGCATGGGACAATGATAATCAGTATATTAATTCAGAATTTATAATGTTTATTTTAATTTTAACATGGTTGGCAGTGATTGGATGATGCTGGACATTAATTTAAATCAGAATTATTTATGCTAATTTCTGATTCAAAAACATGAATAACCAACACTGCTGGAAACATTATAATCAATTTGATAAAAAAAAATAACTTTCTATAATGTTTCTTAGGGGCTACTAGTTAAAATTAAAAAAGGAGTATGTAAAATGCAAACAGCAGTCACGTCGGGTCTCAGACATTATACAGTGGGATATGGATCCGTGGATCTTGTCTTTAGATGCACAGAACAAGTTAAACCAAACTTTTACTATCAACACACAGTGCTAAAAACTTCTCCAGTATACTACTCAATCACTGGTGAGTGAAATCTGAAAATGTACAAGCTAGCCAGTGGCCTTTTTAGTCGAATAGCATGAGATTTGGTTGCACATGCAATGATTTACTTGCATTATAGGGGGTTGCCACATAAAGTGAAAGATCATTCTTGGGATTTAAGAATCGATTTTGAGATCGTTCAAACAAAGATTGCAATGCATTGGAAAATCAATATTTTTACCCAGCCCTATTTTGTTCTGATGCCACATTTACTGTTGAATAATGAATAATAATCTTGGCTTTTGGTTTGCACCATCAAATCAAAATAAACTAATAAAAGAAAATAATCAAATGAAACGAAGTACCTTTGAATTAAAAAGTGTTAAATTATCTGGAATTTCCAAAAATGTCATTACTACTTGGTTATGTAATATACAAAACACTATGGGTTGAATTTCCTGCAAAAATCACTATGTGTGATATACTGTGTATGCGGTTAGATTTTGGTCATACTTCTTATCCCCCTAGTGCCAGGTTAAGATCTGTGGTTGATAAGACAAACTGGCCAACAGCCTCACATGTATATAATTCAAGACCACTGACACTGAGCTCACCTGAATGATGTTCTTGGTGAGGGGTACAGTGATGACCTTCAGCAGATCTGGAGCGTCTGCTCCAGTCTGAATGTTAAAAGAATCAATGATGAGTTCTGTGAGCTTGTATAGGTACCCTGATGCCACCTCGAGAGGCAACAACACCAGCACTGACAGCCAGTTAAAGAAGTCATGGACCGTAGCACCAGCAAATGCCCTGAGGTAGACAAGAACAATTCCATTTTAATATTCCATTGCATTATTTTGTATTACATGAAGAGCATGATTGATTCAAATGTTATTTTATTTAGGACTTTTTATTTTATTTTAATTTTGCAGAATTTTTTTCTGCTTCCGAATGTTCATGTACCCACAGTCTTTAGACAGATTCTGGTCCCATGGCACCCAGTAATCAATCGTATTTAAATAAACAAAGATGCGTGTGATACGAATATTGCTTTTTCACTTTAAAATTACATTTCTACTCTACTAATAATTCCTGTTGACTGTTTTACATCTTGCTTTTGGCACCACCCTGTGGACACTGACACCTAGCGCCGTGATCCAGCATCCTTTAAATGCAATAGTTTTCAGTTACTGATGCCATTGTAAAAAATAACTATTCAAAGTCAGTAATGATTAATTTAATCAATGAGTGAAAGTGTCAAATAACAGGGCGGTTACTGAAATTAAGCAAGTAGTATTCGGCTGGTCGAGTGATTCTAACATGGCCGCCCCCATGTGTGGACCCTCTCCATGTAGAATAAAACAGCTTTAATAAGGTTACTGATATAACTAGAGTCTTCATTTTAATGAGGACATGTTTAAAAATTACAATTAATTTAGCAGGGGTACGACTTTTTTTAATGAGGAAAAAAATTACCTTTAATTTGTGTTTAGTGTACATGAAAATAATTTGCTTTGTTGGGTTTACCTGCGAAACTCATTGCGGTCTCCTGCCTGCATCACAGCAACAATGGTGTTTGTCACAGAAGTGCCGATATTGGCACCCATTATGATTGGCACCGCAGACTTCACCTCCAACACTACAAATCATGACAAAAAATATCCATCTTACACCTACCTTTTCATTGTATATGTTTTGTCATGTTACAGTATGGTTATCTATTTCTTTTTTGGTACTTTATTGCAATTTGTGCTACTGTTCAGCCTTTTTACATTTTTATTGAATGTTGCAATGCTTATCATGTGGGGGAGATATCTACAGTATATAGAGAGACAGAGATAGAGAGACTCACGTCCAGATGACACCATGCTGACCACAATAGAGGAGGAAGTGCTGGAGCTTTGAACCAGAACAGTGACCAGGACTCCAATGACCAGTCCAGCCACTGGGTTGGACAGTACTTTATTGTCCTGGAAGATATCTCCAGCTGCCTTTCCTGAGCAAAATGACAAAACACCAAAGCTATTCTGCTCACCGTGTCCAGAATATCTATTTTTGTCCACAGATATGAAATGTCTATTACATATTAACCCTGTAAAACTGGTGTAAAGTTATATAGGCCATCATTTGCTTAAGTATCTGTTTATCCATCTTTAACTTACTTTTCCATCTTTACTCAGTCTGTTTGATATAGGTTCTATATTGTATTACAGTATTGTATGGTATAATTCATGTTTTGATAGTTATATAATATATTATTCAAATTCTGCACTCACATAGTTACATTATGGTCCTAATAAAGTGCCCGACGGGGTCTTGTGCTATTGTAGCCCATCCGCCTCAAGATTTGATGTGTTGTGAATTCTGAGATGCTATTCTCCTCACTACAATTGTACAGAGAGTTTATCTGAGTTTCCATAACTTTTCTGTCAGTACGAACCAGTCTGGACGTTCTCTGTTGACCTCTCTCTTCAACAAGGTGTTTCTGTCCATAGAACTGCTGCTCACGGGATGTTTTTTGTTTTCAAAATCGAATCACTTTATTGTCACTCAACCATATACACAAGTGCAACAGTGGGTGAAAGTCTTGGGTGCATTTCCGAGCAACATAGCAGTCATGACATTGATGACACCATTTTGGCACCATTCTGAGTAAATTCTAGAGACTGTTGTTTGCGTGAAAATCCCAGGAGATCAGCAGTTACAGAAATACTCAAACCAGCCCCTATGACACCAATAATCATGCCACAGTCGAAATTACTGAGATCACATTTTTTTCCCCATTCTGATGGTTGACGTGAAAATTACCTGAAGCTCCTGACCCATATCTGCATGATTTTATGCACTGCAGCCACATGATTGGCTGATTAGATCACATTAATAAGTAGGTGTACAGTACAGGTGTACCTAATAAATTGCTCAGTGAGTGTACAGCCGTGGCCAAAAGTATTGGCAGTGACATAAATTTTGTGTTTTGCAAAGTTTGCTGCTTCAGTATTTGTAGATAACTTTTTCACATGTTTTTATTGCATACTGGAAAACAATGATAAGCATTTCATAAGTTTTAAAGGCTTTTATTGGCAAAAACATTCAATATATGCAGAGAGTCAATATTTACAGTGTTGACCCTTGCTCTTCATAACCTCTGTAATTCACTCTGCCATGCTGGAAATCAGCTTCTGGGCCAAATCCTGACTGATGGCGATCCATTCTTGCCTTATTAGTGCTCGGAGTTGATCACAATTTGTGGGCTTCTGTTTGTCCACTCGCCTTTTGAGGATTGACCACAGGTTCTCAATGGGATTAAGATCCGGGGAGTTGCCTTGCCACAGATCCAAAATTTCAATGTAATGATCTCCGAGCCACTTCATTATCACAATTGCCTTGTGACATGGTGCTCCATCATGCTGGAAAATGCACAATCATCACCAAATTGCTACTGGGTCGTTGGGAGAAGTTGCTCTTGCAGGACGTTTTGATACCATTCTTTATTCATGCCAGTGTTTTTTGAGGCAGAATTGTGAGAGAGCCCACTCCCTTGGATGAAAAGCAACCCCACACATTGATGGTCTCTGGATGCTTTGCTGTTGGCACAACACAGGACTCATGGTAGCGTTTACCTTTTCTTCTCCAGACTATCGATTTTCCAGATGTCCCAAACAGTCGTAAGGGGGCTTCATCAGAGAAAATAACTTTGCACCAGTCTTCTGCTGTCCAATCCTTGTACTTACTGCAGAATTTTAGTCTGTCCTTGAAGTTTTTCTTGGAGAGAAGTGGCTTCTTTTCTGCCCTTCTTGACACTAGGCCATTTTCCAAAAGTCTTCACCTCACTGTGCGTGCAGATGCACTCACACCAACCTGCTTGCTTGGCCATTCCATCACCTTCACCCTCAGCTTCTTTAGCAAGGCAGTGGTCGTCTTGGAGGTGTGTTTGGGGTCGTTATCATGCTGGAATACTGCCCTGCAGCCCAGTCTATCTAGCAGTATGTCACAGTACAAGTTGGCATTCATGGTTCTCTCAATGAACTGTAGCTCCCCAGTGCCAGCAGCACTCATGCAGCCCCAGACCATGACACTTCCACCACCATGCTTGACTGTAGGCAAGACAAACTTGTCTTTGTACTCCTCACCTGGTTGTCGCGACACACGCTTGACACCATCTGAACCAAATAAGTTTATCTTGGTCTCATCAGACCACAGGACATGGTTCCAGTAATCCATGTCCTTAGTCTGCTTGTCTTCAGCAAACTGTTTGCGGGCTTTCTTTTGCATCATCTTTAGACAAGGCTTCCATCTGGGATGACAGCCATGCAGACCAATTTGATGCAGTGTGAGCACTGACAGGCTGATTCCCCACCCCTTCAACCTCTGCAGCAATGCTGGCAGCACTCATACGTCTATTTCCCAAAGACAACCTCTTGATATGATGCTGAGCACGTGCACTCAACTTCTTTGGTCGACCATGGCGAGGCCTGTTCTGCGTGGAACCTGTCCGGTTAAACCACTGTATGGTCTTGGCCACCGTGCTGCAGCTCAGTGTTAGGGTCTTGGCAATCTTCTTATAGCCTAGGCCATCTTTATGTAGAGCAACAATTATTTTTTTCAGATCCTCAATGACCAGTTTGAGGGAGTGTGAGAGAGAGTGATGACACCAAATTTAACACACCTGCTACCCATTCACACCTGAGACCTTGTAACACTAACGAGTCACATGACACCGGGGAGGGAAAATGGCTAATTGGGCCTAATTTGGACATTTTCACTTAGGGGTGTACTCACTTTTGTTGCCAGCGGTTTAGACATTAATGGCTGTGTGTTGAGTTATTTTGAGCAAATTTACACTGTTATACAAGCTGTACACTCACTACTTTACATTGCAGCAATGTGTCATTTCTTCAGTGTTGTCAAATATTTACTAAAATGTTAGCGGTGTACTCACTTTTGTGAGACTTTTGTGAGATACTGTGTGTGTATATATATATATATATATATATATATATATATATATATATATATATATATATATATAGTATATTGAGGTTAATTGATCAAATATTTTGACATAAGGATCAGTGACAGTATATGTGTGATCAGTGTGTATTTGTTAATGAGGGATTTGTGGGCACATTAATGTGGTCAGATTTGAAGATTGAAAAATATTGTTTTTATTTTTAAGTGAAAAGATAAAGTTAGACCCTTGAGGGTTACCTCCTACCAGCTGAAACGCGGAGCTCAGGACGTCCAGAGAGCAGACGAACAAGTAGAGCAGTCCCAGCAGAAGAACTAGCCGCACGATGGACGTCACAACCCGAAGAACTTTCCCCTTCGTGTCCAAATCTGCAGGAGAACATCAGCGACAAACAGACTGAGGCGCGTGTTTGAGCTGAGCTCAGCTTGTGTCCTCTAATGTATTTCGCTCTTCTCTTACCTGACCATTTCACCCCGGTGTCCAGGAGCTCGGGCAGATCCCACGGGTCCACCTCCTCCGGTTCTGCTGGCTCTTCTTCAGGCGGAGCGATGCTGGAATAACAAGGCGGTTCGGGTTCGGCATCATCTTTGGCACCTGTGTGAGTAACGGAATGAGTCTGAGAGAGAGAAAGAAAGGTGGGAAGAAAGGAGTTCGCATCAGCGTGGACGTGGATTTATATGCGACACGTACCGAGTTCTGGCGTCCGCGTGGCGGGAAGAATTTCATTCTCAGTCAGCAGGGCCATTACCTTAAACACAAACAAACAACACAACATGTTACAATGTAGCAATTTCAAATCTAAAACTCTGAAAAGTTAACACTTTAATAATAATAATAAAAAAATAATAATAGAAAAAACGTTCGAAAATACAAAGTTAGGCCGTTAAAAACCAAACTAAAGCAAAACAAAACAAAACAGTAAGTCTATGAAGTGCAAATACATTTCTTTCTTTTTAAACGGGAGTGATTGAAAGCAAATGGAAAACAGTCAAAGGTGGGTATAAATCATGAACTTTTAACTTCTTTATTTATTCCGTATTTAAGTGATTCTAATATATTTTTTCATGCAGTTACTCACAAATACACAGACAGTTTAAAAGAACTAAAGCAACACAGTGAGTAGCCCTATATAAAGTGAAAAACAATCTGTATTACACCAAACATACATCCATCTATCTTGTTTAAACAGCAGTGATTGAAACAAAAGTGAGGATAAAAGTTAAAAAGAAAAGTCTTTCTTTCTTTCTTTCCCTCTCTCATTTAAGTGTTTATAATATGCTTTTTTTCTCACACAGATATACTCAAAAAATACTTGCAGATTCTTTGTTAAAAGAGTGTTTATTAAAAAACTATTGACCAGTGATGAATCTGTCAGCAGACCCTTTATAAGACAATATTCTGCTATTTCCTCCACAATATTGTGCAATAGTTTAATCGTAGACACCCGACACTCATTATTTTATAGTCATCAACAATGAACACATCATATAACTGCCACAGCAAGGACCATAATATTAAGCCATAATATGACCATAATATATCTAAATGAAGTTGAATTTAATAACTTATAAAAAATATATTTAGAATGACTGAATCTATGTAAGGTTACAACATACAACAAAAAAAAAAATGGAAAAAAGTTTTGAGCTACATTTGAAGGAAATTAAAAACAGCTCAAGAGATCATATAAATATCTGAGTTAAAATGCTTATAAATGGTCAGTTAATATCAATTATTCTTTACTAAATTAGGCACAGATTCTTGGAATAAGATGTTCCTACCTGTTTGTGAGTGTCCAGTGTGTCTCTACCTGTGGAGGAGGGACAGGTGTTTATATACACCTGTAGCAGCAGAACCCTGCTCTAAAGTCCGCAGCGGGTGGTGCTACAGTTCACCTCATTCTCAGGGGCCACAGGGCAAAAGGAGGACAATTATCAGCTCAAACAAACTGATATAACTTTGATATTTTACTTGTTAATGGTCTGTTTTGCACACCAATAAATGTGGCAAAATAAAAATTTGTAGCAAACTGTTATATACATCCTGAATTTCCTCATATCTTCAATAAAATATTGAATGCATTCTATTCTCTCTGTTTTATGCTTTCTCTTAGTTTTTGCACTATCAAAGACTGCCCTCTACTGGACAAATAGCACATTACAGTTATTTCTTATATGGGCTTTAATTCAGCATTTCAGTAAATAGAAATAGATAACTGTTATACTACTCAATCTTTAGGGATGAGACATAGTCTAGGCGTGCTAAAATTATATAAAATGATTTACAGATATCTTAAACTATATGGAATGACCAGAAGTCCCTCCCATCCTGTAATACTGTGTTGATATCAAAGGTGAGGATCAGGTATTTCATGCACGTAGCTCTCTAACCCATGCACGGTTTCATATCACAACAGTACTTTGGACAAACTGGCACCTGTGCATGACATCAAAAGTATTTTTTTATTTTTTTTATTGTGTCCCAGAAAAGAATCAACCAACAATTGAGGGCTTGTTATTGTTAGTTTTATTATTTATTTTCTAGTGTTGAAACTAAATCATATAGGACACAACAGTGCTCAATTAAACAAACAAACAAAAGAATTGTGAAAAAAAAAGTTTAGACTGTAAATGTATTTAAATCTGCATAAAATTTATACAAAGTATAGTTGTTAGATTGAATTGAGTAATATTAAAGAAAAAATATATTGTAAGTTTTATTTTAAATAAAATTTGTATCTAAATTAAAATGCATAAATCTTTAAATACTTTTGTGTGTGTGTGTGAAAATAAAAAAAGTAGAAAACATGGATGTAAAAAAATCACAAATCTATTTCAAATCGAATTTGTTTGTTTAAATGTTTTATAGGGTAGGCATTCATTAAGATATACGAGATATATATATATATGTTAAACAAAAGTAAAACCACAACAAAATGAAAAATAGATTTAAAGGGAAAAAAAACTATCAATATATGTAAAATAAGGTACACTGATTTTCATTTAATGTAATGTAAACATAAGACAAAAAGTGAAAAAGAACTCAAATTAAATAAAAATGTAACTTAATTAAAATACATTTAATAATCTCTATTATCTGCAGTGATTTTTAGATAATCATATGCATGCAATAAAAATACGAGACTGACGCATATTTGAAATGTGGTTGATTAAAAAATAATAGACATTACAATGGTTATGATTTTCTTATGCCTAAACAATGGTATAACCATTAAACATTAATATTATTCAATTATGAAAATGAATAATTAAAATATGCCAATAACCAATTCTGATATACTGTATAATACACATCTGAACTGCTTTAACATAAATATAAAATGTATGTTTGTTAGAAACAAAATACATTAAATATTTGTCATGCAAACTAAAGGGATATTCAATTCAATCAATAAGAGAATGTCAAAGAGTTTCCAACCAATTATAAAAACAGAAAACATTAAAGAATTTACCTTGAGAAAAAAAGAGAAAAGATTATTCCATACAACTTTGTTTTTGTCACATTTGTAGGTTTATTATAAAGTATGCACACAGACTCACTCACTCACACACACACATGCGCACACACACTCTCACTCTCTCTTTCTCTCTGCCCTGTATTGCTTATTTTATCTTTATTATATTATATAAGATCATGATATGAAAGTCTTATATTATAAAGTATTATATTATACTGTCTAGTTAAAGTTTAAACATAATCATGATTGTTTGTTGTTTTCACCTCCATAGTAAACGTATTCTGATAAAAGTTTAATTAGCATACCTATTGGGTTCACTGAGTTTGTGCGGTGAGTCAGCTGTACTATTTAAAAAGTATATGAGATCTGCAACAATGCAAAGTGCTGAAACATTATAGCAACTTGAAATGTCCCACACCCATTTAAGAACTTTTTGCAACTCATATTTTAGGCCTGAGCATCACATGGACTCTAAATGAAACATGACCAGTAGCTATAACTATTCTCCGTTTTATAATGCTGCCGAATTGAAAGTTGAATTATTCGCTATAATGTTTATAATACACACATAACCTCGTCCTGTACGTGTTTATGAATGTTTTGAATTTATACTACATACAAGAGAGACCTGGGCTTGTTTTTTCACTTTTTTCTCCAGTGAATATTTCTCAGGGTAGGTTTATTTTTGAAAGTCATCATCAGTATAGGCACATGCCTGAAAATCTTGAATACTAAAATGTATTGAACATTTCCATCATTATTTCCCAGGAAAAAAAGATTCTTTGAACACACTTGAACTTTGACACTCTATATGAGGTAAGTTCTCACAGTCCCACTTTGTATTAAGTCACGGACTATTTATTTATAGAGCACATTTAAAGACAACACGTGTATACCAAAGTGCTGTACATGGGCTAATAAAACAATGAATTAAGGGGAAATAAAAAACAAGATTGACATTATAAACAACAAACAATACAATATACATTCATACAAAATCCAAAGAATATAGATACGTCTTCACACTTGATTTAAAAATGTGAAGCGTTGGAGCAGATCTAATGTCCAGAGGTATGTTATTCCGTAGTCTAGGGCCAACTACGGAGAAGGTACGATCCCCTTTAAACTTCAAGCATGAGCGTGGTGCATGGAGAAGTTTATCAGAGGATCTGAGAGTCCTGGAAAGTTGTTGATGACTAAGGAGTTCTGAGAGATAAGATGGGGCTAAACCATTAATAGCTTTAAAAACAAATAACAAAATCTTTAAATGAAACCTGTATTGGATTGGTAACCAGTGAAGAGATGCTAGAACAGGTGAAATACTTTCCCTTTTCCTTGTTCCAGTCAGCAACCTAGCAGATGCATTTTGGACTAACTGCAAGCGTTACAGAGATGAATGACTTAAGACCCATGTACAGTGCATTACAATAGTCAAGTCTGAGTGAGATGAAGTCATGAATAACTATCTCCAAATACTTAAATGAGAGCAATGGTTTTAGTTTAGTAATCAAGAGTTGGAAAAAGCTACCCTTCACCACATGACTTATTTGTTTTTCAAAATTTAGAGCCATTTCAAAGATCACTCCTAAGTTTTTAGCAAAGGAGTGAACATTTAATGACAGTCTCATTAAATTGCTATTGCTAGTGATCTCAGAGACAGCGCTAGGGAGGCCAAACACAACAATTCCAATCTTGTTCTCATTTAGCTAGAGAAAGTTTCTTGCTGTCCAGCATTTAATATCCTCAAAGCATTTAAAAATGTGGGAATATGAATCATCAGAACTAAGTGGGACATATTGCTGTGTATCATCGGCATAGCAATGATATGAAATGTTATATTTCTTAAAAATTGAACCCAGGGGAAGCATATATAAAGAAAAGAAAATAGGGCCTAAAATGGAACCTTGAGGTACCCCACAAGTGAAAGGTGCAGAAGGAGAAGAAGAATTCCCAATCCTAACACTCTATCTGAAAGGTAAACTGTAAACCAATCTAAGGCTGTGCCTTTAATACCAACTGTACACCTAAGACGGTCTAGGAGGATAGTATGATCAACTGTTTCGAAAGCAGCACTAAGATCAAGCAACATTAAATTGCAGGTCCATTTGAATCCAAAGTGAGCAGTAAATCATTCATCACCTTGTGTAGTGCAGACTCTGTGCTGTGACGAGCTCTATAACCAGGCTGAAATGTATCTAAAATTTTGTTTTCAAAACTATTTTCTCCAGGATTTTTGATAAAAATGGCAGTTTATAAATGGGTCTGAAAATGAATGAGGGTGAAGGATCCAAATTTGGCTTCTTAAGAAGTGGCTGGATCACTGCTTGCTTAAAGCAGGATGGAACAATGTCATTATATAAGGAGCTATTCATAATACACAACACACTAGGTCCAATAGTGTCCAGCATCTCTGAGCCGCCGAGCAGGAATAACATCAACAGAAGAGGTGGTAGGCTTTATCTGTTGGACTATAGGGGTCGGCAACCTATGACATGCGTGCCAGCATTGACACGCGGAGGGTTAATCACTGGCATGCCAGCAATGGCAAGAGAGGATAGACTATTTTATTTATATCAATTCGCACCTGCATTCCAATCTACATCTTGATGTAATCCTTCCTAATCTCGCACAGCATATTTTCATAAGTGGAATGGGAGACTAAACAAAAAATGTAAACGTGACAAGTCTGCAGTAAACCCAACAGACTTATGTACCACTTGCAAGCCATTCGCACATCAAGAGCCGGCAGAGTTTCACTTCTGGTTAATCACGTTATCTGAGCAAATGTGCCCGCTTTGCTTCGGTCAGAATGACGGTCTACATTTCATGTTTCATTTGTTTCTTTTTGCTTTCAGAACAACATGTGATGTAATAATGAAAACACCACTATTAATCCTCGAGATTTCCAACCCAGCATACAGGTACACCCTACTTAAACCAGTCACACTCAAAATTACATTAAACGATTAAAAGAGAAAACATCTCATCTCTCAGTCTTTTCAAAATATAAATTAAACCTGGAAATAGATTATGATTTTTGCAGGTGGGATTAACTGAAAAGGGCTAAATAGTTGATTGCTTGTGATGCATGAATGGCTTGCACATGCAGTGTGAGTCTCATCACACTTTAAAATGCTGAGTCTTGTTTCAAAGGCTGTAGGCTTGGTAGGATGCATCCTTTGAAGGCTGCAGTATACAGAGTGTCCTCCTTTAAACAAGTGTTGTTTAAACGAGACGGCTTTCATAGGACAAATGGAAACAGAATGTAACATGGTTGCTATGACAGCACACCACTCTTTAACAAACACAACAGTAGCAACTTACTGCCCTATGAAACACCTCCCCTGGTGTTGTAGAGAAAATCTGGTGTGTACCTAGTATGCCTTTCACAGCAGGGAGCACAGGAGGGAGAGTTTGTCAAATTCTTCTATGTCCTTTTCCTTTATCCCTCTTGACGGCTTAATTAGCCTAATACGGGACTGGGCGTGCGTAATCACGCCCCAGTCCTGCCCTCCACCATGCCACAGTATGGTTACTTGGTTTCTATTTCCAACAAAATGGAAAGATTGAATTTCTGTGTTCAGTTTGCATCCATAATTTTCAGAGAAATCAACGTGCAACACCAAATCAGCTTTAGCTTTCTTTTCTTGATATCTGTTGATGGAACAGAGACAGCTGTTACATGCTTTCTATACAAGTGTACGTCTTAGAGAATGTTTGTTTAGCCCGTGATAATGACACAATGCTAAAATTATTACTATTATTTTATCAATAGGCCAATGTAGAAAACCAGTAGGCTATAGGCCAAGTAGCCTATTACATTAAAATTGAAAGACTAAAAGAAACATAAGGCATGATACAAGGATAGGGACTGAACAGAAGTATTACTTTGTATATATCAATCATTTTAATGTCTTATACACACACTCAACAATACATCCTAAATTATAAAAACAATGTTATTATAATTGTAGCCTATATTTTTATATATACATAGATAGGCAACCTTTCAGGTTCACAATGAATTTTTTTGTGAAAACATTTTTATCATTTATTTACATTTGCATGGTTTCATCAATCATGATAAATGTACAGCATAAACTTGTAAAGTGATTTACATACTTAATTTGTATTTTTTAAGAACAACTGACTAAAACTTTAGTTTTTACAATATTTGCACGTCAAATTAACAAAATTGTTTTGTTATGAGTATTACAGTATTTATCTGTTTTTGATACCAATATTTGTAGTTTTAACAAATAAATTTGATAATAATCACATATTGTTGTTGTAAATATAACAAAAACATTCTGTTTAATAGTTTACAAAAGTTCACTGTGATTTTAACAAAAAAATATATGTTTTTGGGTTTACAATACTTTTCTGTAGGGATTTTACATAGTTTTTCTGTAAATTTCATGGTCATTTTTTACAGTGCATGCAAAAATATTAAACCAATATTTTGTTTAACAGATGTTGTTGTTAAATGGATAGTTCTCCCCAAAATTAAATCATTTACTCACCTGCATGCCATTCCAGATGCGTATTAAAAAAGAAAAAAAAAAATACTTAACCTTAGGTTACTTTAAAGATTTTGTATACATATAATTAGTCACATTGGGCAAAAATTCACCAGACAATTTGTTGGTTTAGTGTATCTAGCATAGTGGTTAAAGTTGCTTTGTATAACATTGCTGGAAACAGGCAGAGACGATGAAGTTGAACCCAAGTGCAGTTATATTTTTCAAATGTGGTAACCAGTATTCCTAACTATAAATGTGAATGAAACAAAAACATGGACCTAACTAAACTTGACAAAAACTAGACTTGACATGCCTTGAACAAAACAACAATGTTACATACACAATACCTGACACAAGACAATGGCAAACATGAGGGCTTAAATACAAGTACATGGGTAACAGTTAAACAAGTCAACCAATCACAAGACTAAACTATAAACAAGACTAAATGAACTATAACCAATGAAAAGACAAGACTAATAACCAAGTAATCAAAAATTGAACCAATGAAAACAAGACACATGAACAGGGGAAACACATGACAAGAGCACATGAGGGAACAGGAAATCACATGACATGATAGGAACTAAACTTGAAAATAAAAGACATCAAAAAACATGAACCAACAGAATAAACATGACATCCAGGGGCGGCTGCTGATGGCCCAAAACATAATAAAGTGAATTAGGGAGTTGGGGAGATGGAGGGGTACTTGAGACGTGGACTGGCGAGATAGGGTATGGGGCATGGCCTGGTGAGACAGAGCGTGTAGCATGGGAACAGGGCAAATCCAATGGAAAGTTTGGGCCCTGAGAGGCTCGAGGGGAGCGGAGCTGATGGGGTTGAGGACCAAAGGCAGAGCCAAAGGGATGGAGGTCCCCAGTTGAGCGGAGGTGGCCCTGGACCGTGGCACAGCAGAGGCCTGCTTGTGACATGGCATGGAGCAGACTGAAGCTTGGCTTTGATGTCGTGGAACTCTGGTTCGGCGGCCATGTCGTGGAAGGATTGGCAGTTAACCCAGATGCTGTTACTATTATGGGAGCAAAAGAATGTTTCTCCTTTATCTGCAGTACTTTGGGGAATAAAATTTAATGACTGACCTAAATTGACATTTTCTTTTGAGACTAAATTAAGATAGAAACAAAGTTACTTTGAAACAACATGCTATTAGTTAAAAGGAACTGATACATTTGTGTATCTAACAAAGATTTTCTAGTTGTTCAACATAAAATTACCATAAAATATATTTGTAGCATTTTTGCAGCATTCTTTTTAAGTAAATTCACCTTTAAGTAAATCCAACAATTATGTTGTGTCAACTTGAAAAAGTTGTTAAATACAACATAAAGTTGACAGTCTTTTTAAGAAACTAGATTTTTTTTCATAAACTTAATTCTAGTAATGTTTTGTTCATGAACGAATCAGTCTTTTTGAACAAATCTTTTAAGTGCATGAATCGTTCTAGTTTACCACAATACACCGTCTCACATTTCTGATTCATTGATGTCTCTCCCTTTCGAAGACAATGAGCTCTACTGCTTTTAATGCATGTAAAGACTGTGAAGGAGAATATCATTGGCTTGACCCACTGAATGAATACGCCCCTTTACTGAACCAGCTGAGTTGGTCATTTGAGCAGAGGTGACTTCTGAGGGCCAGCAAATCCTTCTCTGCTGGCCTAACATGTCTAACAAATATTTTTTCATCCTTTCATTCTCATTTACCTTTTGCTTATGTATTTTCAATTGCTTTCCACTCCTAATTCATCTACAAACAAATAGGTAAAAAATTATTTATCCAATCAGAATTTAATCCTTGATGCTTACAAGAGAAGCATGACAGCTGTTCCACATTCAAGCCCGCAGCTATTTTGAATGAATGGAACTCTTAAGGAAACTGGTCTCTGAACAGTTTGAAAAGCATCTTATTTTCATCACACCTGCATAAACAGCCACCAGAGGCAGCATTCTCCTGGTTTCGGACGCAGCCTTGAATTTGCACACATGTGCTCCGTTTAAATAACCTGGATCTCCTACCTGGATTGTCACAGACAGACCATCATGACTTCTGAATGAGAGATACTTTTGATCCTTATCCTGAAGATTTTGAATCTGGCAGATAGAACATGTGCTTCAGAGGAATGCTGAATTTTCATGAGGTTCGTTAATTACATCTTTTTAAACCAGATATCTGCAAATTTGCAAATGGTATATAATAGAAATTGTACTGATATTTGCCTTTTATCATTAGAAAAGTTACAGGGAACTGTTGAGGAGAGACAGTTAGACTATGTGCTTCAGAGGAAGATTTCTGAGCATTCCACAGGATGCTGGATCTGTTGAAATTGCGTGAGGTTGGTTTATTACATCTGTTTAAACGAGATATGTATATAGTTGCAGATGGTATATGATATTAGTTTTATTGATATTTGCCTCTATATCGTTAGAAAAGTTACAGGGAAATGTTGAGGAGAGACAGTTAGAATACGTGCTTCAGAGGAAGATTTATGAACGCTTCACATGATACTGGATCTGCTGAAGTTGTGTGAGGTTGGTTTATTACTTCTATTTAAATGAGATGTGCATCTATTTGCAGACGGTATATGATATTAGTTTTATGGATATTTGCCTTTTTATCATTAGACAAGACAGTTAAAAGTTACAGGGAACTGTTGAGGAGAGAGAGGGAGAATGAAACAGGCGAGCATTTCAATATTATGAACTCAAACACGTCTGTAGCAGCTCTGATATGTGGACATTTTAAATGACACTGTGTTGCACACTGTTATTGTAGTAACATGATGGCATATAAAAAGACACAAACCATGTTTTTTACATGCCTCAGATGCTCACGTGCAAGCAGGAGATTTTTGCTGCCCTCAAGAAAAAAAATCGGCAAAACTGCAATATTTATTGTCCGATGCGATAATTAAATAAGACAGAATATCGGCCAATTTATCACCTCTGCAATATATCAGTCGGCCTTGAATAAATTTATTTATTTCAGCTGAATCGAAAAGTTCAATAACTTTTCACAAGTTTAGCAAAATAAAAACTTTTCTATCGGGAAGACACGCAGGCTTGAGTGAGGTTTAAGATGCCATTTATTTGATGAATGTAGAACAGAAAAGTAATGTCTCTCTTTGGCGTAGGCCCCGTCTGGCGGCCCGAGGGAGTTGTACTCGGAACCATCATATCCTGCCGGAGATAGGAGGCAGGGGCGAGGAGCCTACCCCCGTGCGGGACGGGGCTCAACTGGTGGTGGTGGAGGTTGCCGTGTTAGCGCACTGAAACAGCAATGTGACAGATTGTGAACAGACTTATAAAGCAATGGCTTACCTGCGATTGGCTAGGAATTACCCAGCTAATAGTGTGATGATGTACAGCTGCTAGTCTTCCCGCTAGAACTACGCTTCGCTCACATTTCTATCGGGAAGACATGCAGGCTTGAGTGAGGTTTAAGATGCCATTTATTTGATGAATGTAGAACAGAAAATGAATGTCTCTCTTTGGTGTAGGCCCCGTCTGGCGGTCCGAGGGAGTTGTACTTGGAACCATCATATCCTGCCGGAGATAGGAGGCAGGGGTAAGGAGCCTACCCCCAAAAGAGAGTAGAATACTACCCCCAAAAGAGGTGATCCAGTTTGGTACGAACCGGGTCTTGTGTTAGGCATTCATTCTGGAGGAGAAAGTTAAAGATGTGAGCATCTGAATTTGACATGAAATTTGTGGTATCTCTGGCATGGTTGTGGGAAGCCTTTGCAATAGTAAGCCTTTTTTGAGTGTGATTTTGGGCCTCCGTCGAGGCCCCTGGTGATGCATAATCTTTATAAGGCGAACGTCGTGTTATGCCCCTACGTTAGGCCGGCGTTGCTGTGCAGTATCTTTGTTGAAAGGTAAACGCCATTTGATTATGAAAACCCTCCGACGAGGGAAGAGTTGTTTGGGTATCTTTGCTGAAAGGTGGACGTGTGTAAAGCCATACGATAATGGCGACGTTGCATGCAATCCCTATGCTGAAGGACAGCATTTGATATGAAAACCCTCCTTCGAGGGAGATGTTTGTGTATCTTAGCTGAAAGGAGGGCGACGTGCATAGAGCCATACGATAATGGCGACGTTGCGTGCAATCCCTTTGCTGCAAGACAACTTCTGATGTGAAAACCCTCCGACAAGGGAAAAGTTGTTTGGGTATCTTTGCTGAAAGGTGAGCGACGTGCATAGAGCCATACGATAATGGCGACGTTGCGTGCAATCCATTTGTTGAACGAAAACATTGATATGAAAACCCTCCGACGAGGGAAAAGTTGTTTGGGTATCTTTGCCAAAAGGTGAGCAACGTGCATAAAGCCATACGATAATGGCGACGTTAAGTGCAATCCCTTTGTTGAAAGCAAACATTTGATGTGAAAACCCTTCCCTACACAACGAGGGAAAAGTTGTTTGGGTATCTTTGCCAAAGGTGAGCAACGTGCGTAAAGCCATACGATAATGACGACGATGCATGCAATACGTTTCGTGGAAAGATATTCCATGGGGCTCCAGCCCTCGAGCGATGGCGGCCGTTGTTTAATGGTCATCTTTGCCAAGGTGAGCAGCATGCATAACGCCATGTGATAATGGCGATGTTGTCGTGCGATACCTAGTTGACAGATATCCCGTTTTGGTGTGAGCTTTCCATCGAGGGCGGCTGGCTTGTGCAATACCTATGCAAAGGGACCGTGCTTGAGATTATGGAAGCCCTGGCAAGGGGTGTGCTTGAATTGAATCGTTGTGTAGGGAAGGATGTGCTGGGGGAGAGCCACCAACCACCACCAGATATGCATGAGAACTTATGGCTGATGGGGAGTTGAGCTTGTTTGATGATTTGGGTTAGGTTGACCATTTCAGGTTCGGCTGGGGAGACCAGCGGCCGAGCATCTTCATTGTGGATCCCATTATACCTCGAAGGTTGCCGGTAGAAGCTGGTCTGTGGAACTGTGGAAGGAATGTGTCTGGCTGGGATAATGAAGTTAGTTGAAATGCTCTGCCATGTAGGACGTCTCGAGGAGGACCAGCCTTTATGATTATGGTGACGACTGCAGAATTGTCGCATAGCTACGATGCGTTTGCGTGTCTGAAGAGGACCCATATGACGCTGGCCGTGATGGGTGTGGAATGAATAAGGCCTCTTTTTAAACATCTGTTGTTGATGTAGCTTGCTGTGCAATCACGAAACGCGGCTGTGGTGGTTCTGGGAATGCATTTCTTTATTTCTGTACTCACCGTATATTTTACCCCATATGGGGTAAAGAGCTATTTCATGGAGGGTAAAGGGGAATTCAGTTTTACTGGACCATATAATTAAGTGCTGCGCGACCAGCATGGAAGGATATAATGCTTGGGTCTCTGTGTAATTCCTTCTTCCCTCACTGGGCCACATCGAGACGGGGATTGCAGATCGAGGAACCTTTATTAAATGACGAAATATCTAACAAAGAGCGGATGGAGCATAAGAAGCTATATTGAAAAAAAAAAAAAAGAGAGATATTTATTTCTGGCCATTTCCCTGTGGGTCATGATCCTAGACAGAACCCCTGAATCCTATGGAGGGAGCCGCGTCCGAGAATGGAGACCTGTCGTCCGGAGATTCGTGGCAGCCATGGTCGATTGCTAGGTGCGTGTTTAGAGAATAGAGCATGATCCCCTCTCTCCCTTTCCTTTCCTTTCCTCTCTTATTTCCTTCTTCCCTCCTCTCTTTCCTTCCTCGAGCTGGAGCCAATACGATGAGAAGATAGTGTTGCAGCTTCATACGGGTTTTGTTCTTGGCTGTAAAAGTGAACATGAGTCTTCCTGTGCTCCCGGCATAGAACCGCTGAAGATGCGGTGGACAGTTTGTTTTAGAAGGGAATGTGCCCCAAAACATACAATAATGTGTGTATGTTTGTGCAATCATCTTACACCGGACTGCTTTGTGCATGTCAATATAAATCAGGATCTTCAAAATGTGATTCTCGTGCTTGGATCGGTACCAACTGTTCATGTCCAAGCTTTACGTCCTGAAGATGAAAGTATTGCAGTTTACATTTGTGAATGTTTGCAAGTCTCCTTTCCGAATGTGCTTGAAGTTGATTCCGCAGCTAATGCGCTAAATTTACCATTGTCTCTGACTGCATTCATGGGGACCGGATATACATGAATATTACAATTTTTCTCAATTGCTAAAACACAATTTCTGAAACCTTGCTCCATTTTCTGAAAACATTAAACACAAAACCTCATCTTCAAGCACTATTTACAAAACCTCTGACTCCTCTTGCAAAATGAAACTTTCGCCTCAAAACAGTTTTACCTGTGTTCAAAATCAAACACTGCTCTCAAATCATAAACAAAGTGATCAAAATGCTATACACTATCAAGCAGTCAGTAAACAATACACCAAAAAATTTAAAACACATTGTTCAAAACATATAGTTCTCAGGGAGAACTACATTTTTAATCTCAAAACAAATTTCATATTTTTTCATTGTACAGTCTACAGCAGTGCACTGTACTACAGTATACGATACTCAAAGGGACACAAATGAAAGGAGTAAACATGTGATCAATGTGCTTCTTGTCTTTGGCCTGGGTCAGGCCAGAGCACTTCGTCGACATCACAAGCAATATTGTCCCTCCTGAGGCAACGGGGGAAGAAGCCTCTTGTGTGTCGTATCCAGCCCTGACATGATTCCTCACCAATATCACCACAGGCTAAATCCATGGCTTGCAGCAGATTTACTCTGGTGTAGGGTTGTCTATCATAAACTTTCCATCTCCAAGAGGAGAAAAACTCCTCAATCGGATTCAGGAAAGGCGAGTATGGAGGGAGGTACAAGTTCATAAACTGCCCATTGATGTTAAACCATTCCCTTACCTGAGCAGCTCGGTGGAAACTGACATTGTCCCACACTATCACATATGTGGGAATGGGATTCTCATTTAGCTCTTGACCCTGCTGCTCTTCAACCTGCTGCTGAAATAAAATATCTCTTAGATTGGCCATAAATCTTAGAAGGTGCTGGGTGTTATATGGCCCGAGTGTAACATGGTGATGTAGAACACCATGGTTGCTAATAGCAGCACAGATTGTGACATTGCCACCTCGTTGACCAGGGACTTCAACAATGGCCCGCTGTCCAATCATGTTTCGGCCTCTCCTTCTCCTCTTTGTTAGATTGAAGCCAGCTTCATCAACAAAGATGAACTCATGGGGTCTGTCCAAGGATTCCAAGTCAAATATTGTCTGTGTAGAAATACAATATACTGTATTTAGAATTGTGTAAGTCGTACAGAGACAGTGATATACTGTAGAGTACAATTAGGCCTACTGTATGCACTTCTAATTCACATACATTGTATATACTGAAGAGTAATGTCATTCACATAGTATGTGTTAGTACTGTAGACAATCTGGATTACAGTAAATGTTTCTGAATGTCCACTTACTTGCACATACTGAGCTCGCAGTTCTTTCACCCTTGGTGAGTTGCGCTCAAAAGGTACTCTGTATACTTGTTTCATTCGCATCCTGTTATGATGGAGGACACGGTCAATTGTGGAAATGCTCACACTGTCGATTCCCTGGAAGTGTGTGTTGTCTTGTATCACTCATTCCTGGATTTCTCTAATTAAATTATCTTGAAGGACCATGCCCACTATAACGGCCTCTTGCTCAGGAGTGAATATAGCTGTCCTTCCACCTGCATGTGGCAGCCTTGCAATTCTAAAAAAAAGTAGATGTGCAGTTACAAAAAAATGCATGCAGTACTATACATACAGTAATGTAGTTTGCAAATGTCTATTGAAACAGTTGCATATAGTGTAGTACAGTAAATTTGCTATTACAAAAATACAGTAGTATACTGTACCTGTTCTCTTCTCTGAATGTCCTTACTATGGTGGACACAGAAAATCGGCTCAAATTGGGTTGCACTCTAAGTCCTGCTTCCCTCATTGTCAGTCCATGGACAAGAACATGGTCTATGACTGTTGCTCGAATTTCATCAGATATTTCCACTCTTTGTCTTCCTCTTCCTCCTCCTTCTCCTCTTCTTCTTCCTCTTTCTTGCCCTCCTCCTCCTCGTCGCCCACCTCGCATACGCACTCGTCCTCGTCCTCTCACATTGTTTCTTCTATCCATTCTCAGACTTTCTCCTTCCCACCTTCAACAACCTGTTTGCTCTCTGAACTGGCTTATATTGGTTGTGTCACATCATTTGAAACAGGTTGAATCAGTTTTGAGTGGTTGTGTTCAATCAAATGACATGTGTTCTCTATTTGTATTTGATTGTTGCCACTTGTGTTTACCAGTATGGATGACATGTGCATTAGAGTGCAGAATGTGTTTTGAGAATGAGAATGTGTTCAGAGTTTTGCTGAAAAGTCTAAGTGAGATCTGCAAATTGTGTTTTACCATGTGAAATTGTTTACGGTATTGACAACAGACTCCACAATTAGCTAAATGAGTTCAGGCAACTGAGAACTTTGTTCAGCCAATGGATTTTAGTGTTTTAGCAATTGAGAAAAACTGTAATAAAATATGGCTGGACTCCGGTATTTGCGCTGTCAATCATATTGGTTCTGATTTGTTGTTGCTGTAGTGTCTGGAGCGGGAGCTGAAACGGCACAGCCCTCTTCCGGAAAGGGGGTGGGATTGGTAGCTCATTGTATTTAGAGAAGCATGCACAAAATCAGCGTGTTTTTGATTCCACCCAAAAGAGACATAACGTGGTATAGTAAATGATCCGTGGGGTATTTTGAGCTGAAACTTCACAGACGTATGCTGGCGACACCTGGGACTTTTTACACCTGCTACTATAACGTCCCTGACCATGCACATTAAAAGGGAACGGCTCATAAAAGTGATGTAGTTGGGCTGATAAGACTGTTAGACTGAGCTTGAAGTTTGGAACATGGATAAGGCCCCGAGTGCTTGAAGATCCCCGCGGATTGAAACATGGTCTGAGCAACGTTGAGTGAATGATAAATGAAGACGTGCCATACGTATTTCTGCACTTTAATGATGCCTGAAATGCAATGTAAATATGCCATGATAGCAACGGTCGTGCTTGCGCTGAGAACGTGGAAGTACGTATTAGTGTAAGAAAACGCAGCGTTTTATGGTTCGGCATTTTAACCCTTGGAGTCGCACGGGGAACATCTCTCGAAATGTTGTACCGAACGAAATAAGTTATCTATTTTCACCAAGGACCCTTTCACGAGGCTTTGGTGAAGGCTATATTAACCTGTTGATACGCATTTGTTCGCACACGGGAGTGCAGTCACTCGGTTTACATTTAATATTTAATTTACCGTCTATATATGTAATTAATGTTTACAGATTAAACATCTTTCCGGGAAGTCTAAGGATTCAACCTTGATATCCGATCTCTGCTGCATGATAACGATCCTCCAGAAACGGCACTTTGTTTATTTGTGCCGGGAGTATGAATGAAAACATTAAATGTCAAAACGGGACTTCATACATTTGTTATGAAATCGTGATCGCAAGATGAATCCAGTTCGCAGCGTTTGGGTCAATTGTCCATGACGGGGGTTCGTTCTATACGTCCAGATGCTCTTTAGTCCATAAAATGATACGTCTTGATATGTTCTCCAGATCTCGCCTGATAAGAATTACTTCAGCAAACTATGCAATCAGAGCAGCATTCATGTTGTAAAACTGTATATGATTTTATATTAGATTAATATGAACGAAGCGAGCCCATACCAAAATCTATTTTTTCTTAAATTGGGGCGTGGTTTTCTAACTTTAAAAATAGCATGTATTAATTCTGAAACTTGGGAAATAAAGCCCAAAGTGTCTTCTTTCAACAGACACTACAACGGTGTCCATACTCCAAAGGGTCCAGTAAATACGACCATTTAAGTTCAGGTGTGTCATTTTCATGGTTTGTGCTCGAAAAAGGGGGGCACACATCAACGGGTTAAACTGTGATGCCAAGCTCCCTAGGAATGCCCGCATCATGGGCTCGGTCTTTCCTAGTGAGTAGGGCATAGGGATGATAAATGGTATGGAAAGCGCCCATTACGTGATTTGGGCGAAGGCGACCAGCAGAACGGGGATATCTTACTGAATGGAGTAATGGGACCCCATACAATAGCACTGACTGTGCGTGATGATATGACTGAAATTATCTCGGGCATGCGTGCTGGGTGAATGACAGGTGAATTCAATTTGATCAAGTTGCCCTCATGCGTTACTATGAGAGTGAATGCGCTGTTGATATGAAATACTGGCTTTGATATTGATGCGTCATGATGAACAGACAGCATTGCAACTTTATAATGAACAGGCAGCATGGCAACGGAAGGCCTAGACCCATGACTAAATCTGATTGCATTTGATGGATATGAAAATGACTTAGCTTATTTCTGACGGAAACCAGCTGCTGCCTGAGCCGATGATTTTGACTGACTTGGCGTGGAGCGCGCTCCTTCCGCGCCGGGTCGTGCAATTCGATTGAGAGAGATCTCCGAAATGAGTGAGATATGGGTGAAGATCCGGGTTTGCTGGTTGTTGATTGTTTACTCCCCATGGGTTTGATGTTGGCAGAAATTGAGGTGAAGTGATGACGTCGTTGGAAATGGAAGGCGTTTCCAGAGATGTTCTGTGCGCTGGTTCTCCTGTGGCCTGAGGGGTTGAAACGTGTCTATTTGCCGTGTTAGCGCACTGAAACAGCAATGTGATAGATTGTGAGCAGACTTATAAAGCAATGGCTTACCTGCGATTGGCTAGGAATTACCCAGCTAATAGTGTGATGATGTACAGCTGCTAGTCTTCCCACTAGAACTACGCTGCGCTCACATGGATAATTGAGTTATCCCAACAAGATCAATCCAGGGCAGTTAATCTAACTATACATTTTAGGTTATGATAAAAACCACAATAATTTGCAGTGTACATATCGTGGCAGTTTCATAGTGAAATTAACACTAGAGATGCTAAATAAACAGTTAATTGTATTCACTTTCAAACAAATCACGAGTAAAATGTCAATAAAAGTGATTAGTTCAAAAACTTCTTCATCTAGAACTGAGTTTCCTTGAGTAAAGATGGCAGCAGTCAGCAGGCAACTTGCATACATTCGGGGGCTGGAATGCGCCAGCTGAGCAAATGCCATTGAGATGAGTGGGAATGTTAATGGATAGTTTTTTCTCCAGGTCTTCTCAAATCCCAAACCCTGAGTCTAAGCAATAGTAATGGTGATGTTTGTCTTAGCAAGCACAACTAATTAGAGTTTATTTACTACATATAAAGTTTAAATTAACTTCATGTATTCATACTGTAAGTGATTAAATATAATTAAATTTTTTTAGAAAAGTGTGAGTAGTGTCAGTATCAGAACATCTAATCATATAATTGGAACAGTAACTGTTGATGTTGAGCCGATTTTACTAGCTACTACTAGTGATAGCCATTCTGATATGAGGTTAACAACCATAATAGGCAGATTATGGTGAACCTGCTTTGTGATCTGCATGGTGTTGCACAATACGGCATTGGCATCAACATAGGTAAAAGCAGATAACTTCTTAGGTGTTACTGTTTAAGGTTGCCATTTTATAAGCTGCTTCATGTTACTTGGCTACATTTTGATGACTTTTAGGTAAATCAGAGCATTCTGGTCAATTAAGTGTTCTTCACCCATGATACATAAAATGAGAAATAAATATATATTAAAAACACATTTTTATAGGTGGCATTTCGAACCTTTATTAATTATAATTTAATGTTTCTGGAAACACCCCATTTGTTGTATGACAACATATTTATGTGTAATTAATACTGATTTTTTTTAAACAAATTACCCGCAAATCAGATATATGAATTGATTTTTATGCCAATTTTATTCCATTTACATTTTCTTCCTTAAGTTTACATTCTGTATTCTGTTGGTAACCTAATTTCAAATTATATTCAAATTTTGGCAGTTCATTTATTAGACATTCTCAATTCAGTTCTGAATGGCACACAACCCTGTTTTCCACTGTTATATTTTACACATGATTACATTTGCACCCATGATTATGATATTTTGTGTTATCTTCACAAAGAAAATTTCTGAATTAATACATTGGTAATTCATGATTTGGGAGAATTATTTCAAGGATATTGAAGGGGTTCATTAGAAAATGTAATTGCTGAAATGTATTTGTTTCTGCAAACACAAGACACAATAAACACAACCAATAATAATATAATTTTTTTAATTTTTACATTGCAGGATCAAATTAGCATTGAGGAAAACCATCAAAGGGGTTTCTCTGATACAGTATATCTGATATTACAAAAATATAGTTTTATATTTGCAGCGATTTCCAGCACTACCAACTCACTGTACTGGAATAAATCTGTTAAGAACACGCAAATCTTTAGTTTTGGCAGTGTTGCAAAATAAATACTAGAAATAATACTGGTATGAAATCAGAATGCAAGTAGAATTATAATATCAGGAACATTTTATATGCAAAAACCCAGTCTATATAGTACGTATACATACTTTTACAATACTTAAATATGAGTTTTCATAAAAGTGTTGGAAAATTCTTTACATCATATGATGCTTTTTACAGCTCAAATTAAGATATCTAGTTTAGTTACCAATTAACTGATAAGCAAATGTGCTTTAATCTTGCCGTTTTTTTCCCCATGGAGTCAAGCACATAAGCACTGTCTGCAGGCATGTGACCTATGGCCTTTGAAACCAGTGTGACATCAGCATTTGTTCTCAGTGTGTGCTCAACACCTGCAGACATTCCACTCTGACTGCACATGCTGATCACAATAAAATAGAGTAGATGGATTCATTTATATACATATATTAATATTTGTTTAGAAATAAGATATATTTAATTTCATAAAACTTGATCATGATTAGTCAAAGCATTTTGTGGTCCAGTAGCAGAACTTGAAAAGTATTTATGGGGTGGCATGTGAACTAAGAGGGCTACCAAAGTAAGCACCCATGCATAGTTATCACACTCACACTCATACACCAATGATGGCTGAGCTGCCATGGAAGGCGCTAGCCTGCCATTGGGAGCAACTTGGGCTTCAGTGTCAAACATGCGATTGACATCATTTACACTATGAGACAAGATCATTCACAGTGGCACACATGTTCACACGAAAATGTGTGTCATATAGTGTCAGGATCCTGTCACCTCGATTAGTCGTGATTACAGATTTTGTGTCAGGATCCTGTAACTCTTGTTTTGTATTTATTTGCTGTGTGTGAGCATATGGCTTCTGTTTTTGATCTCTTGCCTAAATTCTGTAAATTTTGTGTCTTAACCCTGCCCCCTTGTTAGCCTTTGTGGCAGCGGGAGCATGGTCAAGTACCCGTCCAGAGAGAGAGAAGCAGTAAGGGCACTTACACCTGAGCTAAAATATAACTAACACCTGTCTCTAATTACAGTGAGCACAGGGAGAGCGGCATAAAAAGAGCCACACCGCCAGCAGGGAAGGGAGAGTCTGGAAGCCTAATGTGAAGCTGAAGTGTATTATAAAGTAAAAGTTACGGGCAGCTGTCCCGTATATACACCTGTGTGTGTTTGTCTTTTTGGTTCAGTTTTGTATTAAACTATTATTTATATTATTAAGACGGTTCACGCCGCCTCCATTCCATTGAACTTTGTTACACTGGTGTCGAAAACCGAGGAAGGAGGAGGGATGCGCCGTCGAAAAGAGTCCTCGCCATTACCATCCACCCTAGCGGAGCAGCCGCGGCCATCTGCTGTGGGATGGAGGAGCCCGGCCGCCTGAGAGCGTAGAAATAGCCACCGACTGCGAGGGTCAGGACCACTGCCATGGGCGGGGGAGACCCCTTCCATCCAATGGAACGCGGCGGGCGTTCCGACACCTGTATGTGTTTGTCTTATTGGTACAGTTTCGTATGAAACTAATATTTATATTATCAAGCCTGTTCTCGCGTCTTCCTTTCCATTGAACTTTGTTACACATCCATTCTAGCCCTGTTTGGTCTTTTGATCCTTTTCTATCGGTTGGTTTGTTACCTGCTTGTTGTGTTTTGTCTCTGTCTTTTAAGACTGGATCCACCAGAGTTACCTCGCACTTCTCCTCTCTGAAAAGTCGAACCACAATATTAATTAAAACTTAATTCATGAAATCTTCTTTTGTGTTCAGCAGAAGAAAGTCGTATGGTTTGGAATGGCATGTGACGGTGAGCAAATGATGGCAAATGCCCCGATTTACTAAGATCTCAAATAACTGATTCAATTGAGCTAATTTGCTTGTGTAGTCTACAAAATTGCATTTGCGCATCGTGGGCGTTTTGCGGGTGGTTTACTAATACAAATTGCACAAATAACTACATGTGCAAATATGTTGGACACACCCTCCAAAAGGAGGCTTTTGCATGTGGTACCTGCACCAAATGCAATTGCAGCACTGTAACTCCCTATATAGCGGCCTACCCACCAAAGCTATACATCGCCTTCAAATGGTACAAAACTCTGCTGCTCAAGCCCTTACATTTAACAATAAATCTGCACATATCACTCCTATCCTTTCCCAACTTCACTGGCTTCCTGTGGTCAATCGCATCCAGTTTAAACTGTTAGTCTTCGTTTATAAAGCCTGTCATGGCCCCGCACCTAAATACCTCGCTGAGTTAGTGCAACCATATGTTCTCCTGCTCGGACGCTCAGATCTAGCAATTATAATTTGCTTGTCGTACCCAGGTATAATCTCTCTACTGTGGGTGGTAGGGCATTTAGTGTCGTCGGCCCTAAGCTGTGGAATAAGCTACCTTCAAATCTCAACTTAAAACTCATTTATTCACCTTGCTCAGTAAATAATTATTTTCCATTCTATTTCTCTGTCCTCCACTTTTTCATTATTTTATGTTACATGTTTTCTTTATCAAAATGTATGTCTTCTTTTTCCTCATGTTAATTATTCATAGTTATTGTTGTCTCCATCTGCTTTTCTGCTTGTTTAATTGTTATAACTAGCAGATTACTTGTCTCTTTGTCTGTCAACTGTTTGTATTATTTTGTAAAGCGACCTTGGGTTCTTGAAAGGCGCTATAAAAAATAAACATATTATTATTATTATTAGTACAACTCTCACTAAACACCATTTTATTTTTATTCAGTATGGCATTTATATGTCACTTGAAATATTATGTACACATTAAGCCATTGCACCACTGATGAATTTCAAACAGCTGTTATCTTGACCATGGCAAAGTTAGCTGTGCACGAAAGAGACATGGGAAGCTGCAAAGTACAGAACTTACACTCCCTGTTCGTTTCACGGGATCAAGACGAAACCTGTTCGGCATAGAGGTGCGTATTTGCTTGTTAATATAATATCAACAAATTTTATAATTTACGAAGACATAAATGCATCCATGTGTGATAGAGAGCATGCATGACAGCATAATAAGTGCATTATAGTAATAGTTGTGTTGTAATGTGGGTTAGATGACAGTGTTTAATAATAAACCTCAACTGCTGGCCTTGATCTGACCTCTATAATTGATGTCACCAAGGACAATACTCCTTTTTGGCTTCAGGAAGATCATAATGTCACAGCAAAAAGAATCTGCACATTATGCAAGAAGAGATAGAAATGTACTGGACAGTTGCATACACAGTTACTGAAGAAATAAATGTTTTTGTTAATGTTAAATAATTCCTCGTAACCCAGCTTTACATGCAGAGACAGGGACTATCGGTTTGTCCGACCAAGGCAAAAGTGGAGAATGTTTGGGAAGCCTGTTTGAAAACAATGACTGTGTCTGAATCCTCGTGCTCTCAGGGTATGTAATGAATTTGAGGAAGAAATTATTATAATCTTCACCACTGAATTTTGTTCTGTAGGTATGCATCTGTGTAATATAAATTAGGGTGACAATACGTCCTCTATTACCAGATGAAAATAGACCATGATCGAAATTATATGTTGAAATTAAATAGTATTGTATGTAATCCAAACTAAATTGTATGTGACAAGCACAAAACTTCAGCCAAAGGAGAGTTGGTCATAAAATCATTATCTTCAGGGAAGTAAACTTTGGCATAGCAGGAGGACTGTAAATTGTAATGTAGTGCAACAATGATTTTTTATGACATCTGATCTTTTATGTTGATTTGTATGCATGTTATAATGTATATTATTACATAGCCAGTTTTAAATAATTATTCTATTCATTAAATGACTCTGATTGGCATGAAAAGCTGATTCATGATCTGTCATCTTTTAGCCAGTTAGCACGCTCACATTTAATATGTCAAGCCAATCGGCTCACATGGCATAAGCTGATAGGACTTTGATGTGTAATCGAGTATCCAATCAAATTGTGTGCCCTGTGTTTTTGCATAACCTTTAAATTAGCATGTAAGCTGGATTCACTGCAGCGTGCTACGAAAGTGTTTTTTTAAACCCTCCTCCTCCCCAGAATCACTTGTCGAGATCTGCCACATGGGGATTATATTCATATCTAATTGTGCAGCAGCACATCCACATGCTTAAATCAGTATGTCTGTGTATGTTCAAGCAGTAGCAAATCTCCATACTTGAATCTGGAAATACAGCCATGTGCATGAGCAACTGTACTGAAATCAAAACTGTTCTCTTTCGCTTACTTCTTTGCAGGTATGAGACATGAAAGGCACAACATGTCCAATTTTCATTAACATGTGAGTAGTAATTTCCCCACTCCATACCCCAAAATTTAACCATAAAGGCACTAACACACTGTACTTCTAGTGAAAGGGCATAAAGAATGAGTGTATCATAATTTCGAACAGATCTGACCGATAAGAATGTGTTTTTGAGTGCATTTGCTGTTAAAAACCTTCATACTACCATTGATCATATCATCGGTGGGTGTGACTTTGACGGCAACATCTTATGCCGGTTGATTTCTTTACTCAGTCGAGATCAGTCAACAATACAGAGTTGCTGAGCTGCTACAAACTTACCAACACCTACTGTATTATGGCTATGTATAGCGGATTAGCATTACAATGAGTGCCATGATTGCAGAATGTAAACATAACAAATTACACATGATCTACTGTATATTAATTTACAGTATATTAATTTAAATCATAATTGAGTGGTTAAAACAGCTACTTTTACTGATCTCACAAGGATTATTTTCATAGAATGAGGCATGCATTGACAGATAACACATTTTAATGTCACATTTGTTAATGTTTTACATGTAGTTTGTTGACAGGACATCATGTGCCACATTTTTAAATGCTCCTCTAAATGCCAGCCCCAGAAGCATGGGTGGTGTCTGAATGTTTGCAAACAGTATATCATTTTTTACTTGTTTAAAACTTCTTTCTAGCACTGAGCAAAGAATGAAAAAGAACTGTGAGTGTATCAGAATATGCCAGCCTTAACTCAAACAGTACAAAGACCACAAGAGCATTCTTTCACTGTCTTCTGTGCAAATGTAGTTTCTCACTAGCCAGATAAAAAATGGATGTGACATTAAAAGAGAAATGTAGGTGATTTGAGAAGGGTCTGACTCCATCCTGTAAAACTATTACAAGGCACATCCACTTCAAGCTAAGCCCCCTTTAATTAATCGGTGAAATGCTGAGGTCTTGCAGCATTTGGATGTCACATTCATACACTGTGTTTGTTATGTTTATTTGGAGTCCCGCAGAAACCCTTCAACTACATCTATCCTTACCCCCTAAACCTAACCATATCTTCATGGATAGGATTAAATATAGTGGTATGTGGCAGTGGGGGCGTGGTCAAGCGCCCGTCCGGAGAGGGAAAGCGGTAAGGGTGCTAGCACCTGAGCTAAATTATGTCTAACACCTGTCTCTGATTTCAGTGAGCACGGGGAGACCGGCATAAAAGAGCTTCACGACCTCCAAGAGAGCTAGCCAGTCCAGTGTTGGCAATACCGAGAGAGAGACCGCAAATTGTTATATGTAAAAGTCTGTATGTTAGTGGAGTCTACGTTTATCGTCTACCCCTTTGTGTGTTCAAAATTTGGAATTAAAACCCTTACCTCTGAGTCGATCCCCATTCCCGTGTCCTCCTTCCCGTCCTGTGAACCCAAACTGTGTTACACTGGTGCCGAAACCCGGGAAAATTCCGAGCATGGAAAAAGGTCGTCCCGTAGAGTCCTCCCAGCTGGCCGAAGTCCTCCTGTCCCTCGCCACGTTACATCAGAGCCACCACCAGTCCCTGCTTGAGCTCCGGCAAGACCAAGATCGGCGGTTCTGTGAGATCGTGTGGGCCCAAGCAGAGGATCGACAGGTCATCCGGAGCCTCCTCAGCCAGGAGGTCGCTCCAGCCACAGCCGCGACCCCGGACACCCGTGCCACGTTACCCCTGCCCACGTTACAGAAGATGGGGGCGGCGGATGATGCAGAAGCCTTTTTAGATTTGTTCCAGCGAACCGCTGAAATTTGGGGCTAGCCGCAGGATCAGTGGGCAGCTCGCCTTGTTCCTCTTCTGTCCGGGGAAGCCCAACTCGCGGCTCAACAACTGCCGGCAACGAACCTCCTGGCCTACGCTGATCTGAGAAAAGCCATTCTGCAGCGGGTTGGTCGGAGCCCCGAGGAAAACCGTCAGCTCTTCCGGGGCATGAAGCTGGAAAAATCCGACCGCCCGTTCGCCTTCGCCCAGCGGCTCCGTGATGCCTGCCGGAGGTGGCTGCTATTGGGGGACCGCGACGTCGAGGGACTCGTCGATCAGGTGGTACTGGAGCAGTTTGTTCAACGCTTGCCCAGGAGAACGGCGGAGTGGGTCCAGTGCCACCGCCCGGCGTCGCTGGAGGCAGCTGTCCAGCTTACAGAGGACCACATGGCGGCGATCTCAAGGGCGGACGAGCCCTCTCTCTCTTTATCTCTCTCTCTCTCTCTCTCCCTCTCTTCCCCCTCCTGTGTTTACTTCCGCTCTTCCCCACTCCCCCCAACCCTCTCGCTCTGTCCTCTCTCCAGGTCCCGTTGCTGCCCCACGCAGGCGAGGAGCCTGGTTAAGACCATCACATCCATCATCAGCCCATCCCTCCAACACCTACAGCCGTTCTCCCCCTTCATGTGGGTGCATCCGTCGAAGCAGGTATGGGTGTGATGTCTGGGCCGGCCTGTCGGAGGTCCGGGGACCCGAGCCACTTCCGTGAGTGGTGTCCATTGATGAAGGTGGGGGCGGTGGTCCGGGTCGCCGATCTCCCACACGCTGCCCCCGATCGGGCTGGAGCGTACCGGGTTCCAGTAAGAATCCAGGGGGGTACACACCAAGCTTTGCTGGATACCGGTTGTAATCAGACCACCATCCATCAACGCTTGGTTCAACCCGAGGCTTTGGGCACAGCTAAGCGGGTAAGGGTGAGGTGTGTGCACGGGGATGTTCACAGCTATCCGATGGTGACTTTGCTGCTTAAATTTCGGGGAAAAAAACATAAAGTGGAGGCAGCGGTTAGTTCCCGCCTCACCCATCCTCTGATTTTGGGGACCGATTGGCCTGCATTTAAGCATGTATTGGGGGGAACTGGGGAGGATGGGTCCTGCATTAGACTGGGGAAATGTGCGATGTGCGATGCTTTGGCAGGGGAGGCGGAGCCGGGGCCATCCTCGGCTAGTCCAAATCGGGATGACGAGGGAAAGGGAGGGCCTTCCGCCCCTCCCCTCCGCAGGGAATTCCCTGACGTAGATTTCCCTTTGGAGCAGTCGCGGGATGAGACCCTTAAGCACGCGTTTGATCAAGTGAAGACAATTGATGGTCAGTGTCTCCAGCCAGACATCGCTCTCACATACCCCTATTTCGCAATTATAAATAAGCGGTTGTATAGAGTGACGCAGGACACTCAGACAAAGGAAAATGTAACTCAGTTATTAATTCCACGGAGCCGTCGGGAAATGCTTTTCCAGGCGGCTCATTATAATCCCATGGCGGGTCATCTAGGGGAAAGGAAAACACTGCTCCGTCTAATAGCCCGTTTTTATTGGCCGGGCATTAACAGCGACGTTCGCAGGTGGTGCGCGGCGTACCGCGAATGTCAGCTGGTAAATCCACCGGCCACCCCAAAAGCGCCATTGCGCCCCCTTCCATTAATCGAGGTTCCCTTCGAAAGAATTGGAATGGACCTCGTCGGGCCATTAGATCGGACAGCACGCGGACATCGTTTTGTATTAGTCCTGGTGGATTACGCAACACGATATCCGGAAGCAGTGCCTCTAAGCAATATCTCTGCACGTAGTGTTGCGGGGGCGCTCTTCAAAATAATCTCCCGGGTGGGGATTCCGAAAGAAATCCTCACCGACCAAGGCACATCATTTATGTCACGCACACTTTGCGAACTTTACGATCTGTTGGGCATTAAATCAATTCACACTAGCGTATACCATCCGCAGACAGATGGCCTAGTGGAACGATTTAATAAAACGCTCAAGAATATGATTCGTAAATTCGTACACGAAGATGCTAGGAATTGGGATAAATGGCTTGACCCCCTGTTATTTGCAGTACGAGAGGTCCCGCAATCCTCCACGGGATTTTCCCCGTTTGAGGTACTGTATGGGCGGCGCCCGCGCGGTGTGCTGGACGTCATCCGTGAAGCCTGGGAGGAAGGACCTTCGAATAGTAAAAATGAAATTCAGTACGTTCTTGATCTTCGAGCAAAACTCCACACATTGGGGAAACTAACACAGGAGAATTTGCTCCAGGCTCAAGCACGCCAACGCCGGCTGTATGACAGGGGTACTCAGCTAAGGGAATTTGCACCGGGAGACAAAGTTCTTGTATTGCTCCCCACATCGAGCTCCAAATTACTCGCCAAGTGGCAAGGGCCCTTTGAGGTCACACGACGAGTGGGGGATCTCGATTATGAGGTTAAACGAACCGATAGGGGGGACGCGCGTCAGATTTACCACCTCAATCTCCTTAAATTATGGAGGGAGGTGGTCCCTGTGTCATTGGCTACGGTGGTTCCAGAGAGGGCGGAGCTCGGACCGGAGGTGAGTCCAAAACCCGATTACAATGCCCCGGTCATTTGCGGAGACCACCTCTCCCCGTGCCAACGCTCAGAGGTTGCCAAGTTGCAAAAAGAGTTTGCAGATGTGTTTTCTCCTCTACCGGGTCGTACGAACATCATCGAACACCACATCGAGACCGAGCCGGGGGTGGTGGTTCGTAGCCGCCCTTATCGCCTCCCCGAGCATAAAAAGAAAATTGTTCGGGACGAATTGGATGCGATGCTCGATATGGGGGTAATAGAAGAGTCCCACAGCGACTGGTCTAGCCCGGTCGTTCTTGTTCCCAAGAGTGACGGATCGGTCCGGTTCTGTGTGGACTATCGAAAAGTCAACGCGGTGTCTAAATTTGATGCGTACCCAATGCCTCGTGTTGATGAACTGCTCGATCGGTTAGGTACTGCTCGCTTTTATTCGACATTGGATTTAACAAAGGGTTATTGGCAGATCCCCTTGACACCAATTTCCCGTAAGAAAACCGCCTTCACCACGCCGTTCGGATTACACCAATTTGTGACACTTCCGTTCGGTTTGTTTGGGGCTCCAGCCACGTTTCAGCGTCTGATGGACCGTATCCTCCGTCCGCACTCCGCTTACGCCGCTGCCTATTTAGATGATATCATTATCTATAGTAATGACTGGCAGTGGCATATACAACACCTGAGGGCGGTCTTGAAGTCGCTGCGGCGGGCGGGGCTCACAGCAAACCCCAAGAAGTGCGCGATTGGGCGTGTGGAGGTACGGTATCTGGGGTTCCACTTGGGTCATGGCCAGGTGCGGCCCCAAATTGACAAGACCGCGGCGATTGCGACTTGCACTAGACCTAAGACCAAAAAGGGGGTGAGGCAGTTCCTGGGGCTGGCTGGCTATTATAGAAGATTCGTGCCTAATTATTCGGATGTCACCAGCCTGCTGACTGACCTCACTAAAAAGGGGGCTCCAGATCCGGTCCAATGGTCGGAGCAGTGCCAACAGGCATTTACACAAATCAAAGCCGCACTCTGTGGAGGGCCGCTCTTATATTCTCCTAACTTCTCTCTCCCTTTCTTATTGCAGACGGACGCTTCAGACAGAGGGCTGGGGGCCGTACTCTCGCAGGTGGTGGAGGGGGAGGAGCGCCCTGTGCTGTACATCAGCAGGAAGCTCTCCTTGAGGGAAACGAAGTACAGCACTGTGGAAAAGGAGTGTCTGGCCATCAAGTGGGCAGTCCTCACGCTCCGCTACTACCTGCTGGGGCGGGCCTTCACTCTCTGCTCGGATCATGCCCCACTGCAGTGGCTCCACCGCATGAAGGATACTAACGCCCGGATCACCCGTTGGTATCTGGCTCTCCAGCCTTTTAAGTTCGAGGTGGTCCACAGACCAGGGGTGCAGATGGCTGTCGCCGACTTCCTTTCCAGAAATGGGGGGGGAGTGGTAGACAGGCCGGATGGCGCCCCGGCCTGAGTCGGGCGGTGGGGGTATGTGGCAGTGGGGGCGTGGTCAAGCGCCCGTCCGGAGAGGGAAAGTGGTAAGGGCGCTTGCACCTGAGCTAAATTATGTCTAACACCTGTCGCTGATTTCAGTGAGCACGGGGAGACCGGCATAAAAGAGCTTCACGACCTCCAAGAGAGCTAGCCAGTCCAGTGTTGGCAATACCGAGAGAGAGACCGCAAATTGTTATATGTAAAAGTCTGTATGTTAGTGGAGTCTACATTTATCGTCTACCCCTTTGTGTGTTCAAAATTTGGAATTAAAACCCTTACCTCTGAGTCGATCCCCGTTCCCGTGTCCTCCTTCCCGTCCTGTGAACCCAAACTGTGTTACATGGTACTATACCTAATCCTAAACACAACAGTTTGTAAAATTATTAAATACACCACACCCCAAAAGTTCTATAGAATACAATACAATCAGTAGGTGGCGACATTGAATAGAAACATGATGAACATAAAGAGAAGAAACTTTGCTAAGCTAAAAGGGTAACCAATCAGTTTGTGAGCTAACTGGAGAAAACAGAACTGAGAATTGTTTTATTTTAAACATTTATATCTTTGGATTAATAATATGATGTTTACATCAAATCATTAAGCAATTGCATAGGAGATTAAAAGTTCTTTCAGCCAAAAGCATCGCGTTACTTGGAGTGGGTATGTCATGTAGTGAGTGTTCCTTGTCTTGTGGGATGCAGATGGATATTCTTGGGTTATTTTCATGAATGAACATTCACCATATTGTGGCTCTTGTCCGATACTTGGCACACTGGGTCCAAGGTTAGGGGGAAAAACATGCTAATTTCCTATGTGATCATGTTGAATACAGAGGAGGGAATTCACTAAGAATTACTTGTGCCCGGTAAAAGCACCGATTATTTTCACATGTTGTCTGCACTGGTTTAGCACCCGATTCCATAACGGAATTATGCAAATATGGCAAACGAACCAACAAAGTGCTGCTAAAAGCAATCTGGATGTACAATTCCAATCTTGTGGGCTGATTCTGTGCACTATATAGTAGAAGATGCTGCAGATCACCAATATCTCACACACTTCTCACAGCAGGATGGAACAGCATCAGTGACTACCATGATACAGACACAAGAATCAACCCTTTAACATGCCAGAAGTGCACTTGAGTACACTGCGCATTTGGATATATGGATCTTCACCATCATTTGATTATTATTTGATGAATTACTGCTAATATGATCAATAGAATATGTACTCAAACATCTCTTTCAAATAAAATTAATTTAGGGTGTTATGGAGCGTGAAACAGAGTAGACATGTTGGGCAGTGGCTCAGCGTGATAATATTTTGATAATAACCTTTTTTTATAGAGTATAAAGCATAGTTAGTCAGGAGATATGACGAAGCCAAAACCCACAAAGAAAGCCGATAAGATGGAGAAACCCACTGGGACACAAGAAGGGCAGCAAAGCGATCAAGCCTCAGTTAGCAATCAGTTAATGCTAACAGGCTTTGGAAAAGAGGGGGCCAAAGCTGAGCAGTCAGCTAACCCTTCCACAGCTGATATCATGGCTGCCACATCTTCCCTCAAAGAAAATGTTGACACATGGCTACCTCCATGCAGGCCATGCATAACTCCCTAGAGACAATCATCGGGAAATACGTGAAATATTGGAGGCGGTAAATGGGCATGAGGAAAAGATGGCAGCCTTGGAAAACAGGTTTGCACTCCTGCAAGCTAGTATGGATAACCAACAAAAGAATATGGAAGATTTGGAATCGCGCAGCAAAACATCAGAATACTCGGGATCCCAGCGGGCTCAGAAAAAGGGAGACCTACTGAATTTGTGGTGGAACTGATCCCAGCTCTGCTAAGAGCGGAAGATTTTGAGTTACTTGTGGTGGTTGATCGTGTCCATCGAACTCTGGCACCTACACCTGCAGAGGGAAAGTATCCAAGGCTTTTAGTGTTTTAAGATGCATCATCAAATTGGTATCGCAGAAATTCCCTTTAATCTACATGGGCTCGGAAGATAACCATCTTTCCTGACCTTATTGAGGTAGTGAGAAAGCAATGGAAAGTTTTTGATGAGGTCTGACAGAGATGTAAGACAGCCAAGTTCAAGTACGGATTTCTCTTCACAGGCATGCTTTTGTAACACGGTGGATGGAGTGTTGCAGATCTTTGAAGACTTGGGGAAAGCACAATAATTTCTTGATGGACAGCTGACTTAAACTGTGGTTTGGACAATCCCTTAATCTAATTGAAACTGGAACATATTTATATATACTTGACAAGTTTCATTACCTTGCCATAACTTTTACCATTTAGTTAATTTTGATTAGGACAATATTTTCATCATCACAGGTAAGCTGATTTTAAGAGGTGGCAAGGTAATACTGGTTCAAATTGATTATGCTAAAATTGTGTCTTAGTTGCCAGATGGTTTATTTTGGCTAGAATACAAGCGTTCCATATAAATGTTCTCTAGTGCAAATTGAATGGGATCGTTGATAGTTCAACATTTGTTCATAATATATGTCAAGATAGATAATTTTAGTTGGTCTAGAGGCCTGGTAGAAGTCATGGTTATATAGCTAATTAGTCATTAAGGTGATAATGTGGAGCCTCAGGGTATTAGCTATGGGAAACGACACATGTGAACCCTGTATTTGTTGGGGAGTTAGAGATGGACTTCAGAAGATGGAGTGATGGGGGGATTAATGGGAAAATTAATTAATGGGAGTTCTATGTACTGTGGTTGTGCTTTCAATAGACAGTTTAGGTATATATATATATATATATATATATATATATATATATATATATATATATTGTTTTTTTTGATTTTTTTGATTTTTTTTTTTATACTATGACAACACCTAAGAATGTAGTTCATACGCAGCATCGTGATAGACTCAGATTAGCTGGTTGTAATGTGAAGGGCCTGGGCTGTCCAGTTAAAAGGGCGAAAACTTTATCTTAAATCTCTAAAACGTGATACAATGTTCCTTCAGGAAACTCATGGCTTGGACAGTCATATCAAGCTAATTTTGGAGGTAAAGCAAGATTTTTTAGGAAAAATATCCTGTTTTCTCTTTCATCATTGGTTATAGATCCTAATGGTAGATATATCGTATTGACTGGTATATTACGCTCAACCCGGTAACACTAGTTAATGTTTATGGGCCAAACTTGGATTGCCCCAATTTTTTTGTAAAATGTTTACTGCAATTCCAGATCTTCAAGATACAAATTTGATTATGGCTGGTGATATGAATTGTGTTTTGGATGCATATTTATCATATACAACAGTCCTCCGCTAGTTTATGCTTTAAATACAATCTTAAAAAGCTCAAACATGGTGGATATATAGAGATTATTTAATCCGACTGGTAGAGAATAATCTTTTTTTTTCTCCAGTGCATAAATTGTATTCTCGAATTGACCATTTTTGTTAGATTTTGTTAGATCTGCGGTAGATGCAGCTTATCACCTAATTCATCTTAATTTCTGATAATGTCCTGTTATCTTTATGATTGCAGCACAAGAGAGCACCCAGGTTGGCGACTATATGCCCTGTTGTTTCAGGACAGGGATTTTTGTGCTTGAATTATATCTATTTTTTCAATTAACAGTTTTTATAGATTCCATTCACAAGACAGACAAACACAACATAAAATACGGAATCAATTATATACATTAAATACCTCCCCCAAATATTCAGACACAAACATGCACTACAGTGCTCACATAAAATTAAAGCATAACAAATAAAAATACACTTTAAAAAACAAGAATGCACATTCACATCAAACTAAAAATCCCTCTCCACTTCACCTCCCCAAGAACCCTCCAAAAAAGCCAAATATCCACCCCACTTCCTATTAAACAAATCCCATTTTCCCAGCCTTCTAAAAATCACCTCCTCAAATGCTGCCACCCTGCACCACTCCGAAACGATGGTGCCCCAGCATGATAATTTGTCTGCCAACTATAACTCTGGGTAGGACCCAACTTTTCAAGGGACTATCCCCAATATTAATGACCTCCCCATTGCCTAAGATGCAGAGACTGGGGCAAAATGAAAATTGAGTGTCCAATACATCACACATAAAAAGTTCTAAACCCTAAACCAAAATTCTTGGATCTTAACACATCCCAAAAAAACATGGGCTTTGCCCCCGTCTTCTGATTGGTATCACCAGCAGGTGGGGTCAGCATGCTAATTACATGCTAATTTTATTATGCTACTCTCAAAAATAGAACTGAGCAGGTGGCGCAGCTATAAATACCTATAGAACTGAGATCTGGGAATCCAGAAATGTTGAACCCTATTTTCAAAAGATCTCAACACTCTACTCTGATATAGGTCACAGAGCATATTAACCTCCCTCACAATCCACTCTGACCAGCAGAAAGGGTCATTTAATTAAATCTAAAGGGTGAAAATTAATACATAATTTTGGGTTCAGCCATATGCTCGAGGCAACATTTAAATAAATGCCCGAATTAAACAGTCTGGACACTTTTGTCCACACCGCATGCAAATGTGAGATAATGGGTGACTTTACTTCTATGGTTAGTTTATAGAAAGTCTTTGCAATGACAAAATAGGGGCAATAGCTTCCTGTTCAATACAAAACCAGGGAGGGGCTCTCTCAGGTGGAAGCGACCAATTAGCCAAATGTCTGTGACTGAATGCATAATAATAAAAAAAAATCTTGGATAGGCCAATTAGACCAATTAACTCTTTATCCTGAGAATTTAGAAAAGGAACTAATAATTCTGTGGCGGCAAGACAAAGATCTAGTGGGGTCGGTGGCGAAATATAAAATATAATTTGCATAAAGCAAAAGCTTAGGCGCCATACCTCCCACCACCACGCCTAGAATATCATCTCTCTTTCTTATCGTGGCTGATAATGGTTCTAGGGCAAGACAGAACAATAATGGGGAAAGAGTGCAACCCTGCCAGGTGCAACAGGTAGACAAAGACGTGGAACTATAGAGATCAAGATAGAATTCTTTAAAATCTTTTTTAATATAAATGGTGAAATTGAAATATTTCACCACCAGCAGATTTTACTGTGGGAATGGTAGAAAAAGACTCTCTCTGCTTATATAGTATCTAGCCAAAATCTTTCCTGCCTTTTCCCCCTACACAAAGTATGACTGTCTTTTCCTGAATAGCCAAAACTCCACCTTCCGCGACAAAATAGTGTTATATCTGTATTTCAATCGGGTCAATTCTCTGAGGCCATCAAACGACATTCGGCGCTTCAGCTCTGCCATGGCACCTTTAATATTCCCTTCAAGTTCCTCGAGCCCTCGTTCTTTGGATTTTTTGGTGAATGAGGCTGTGACACTTTCGTGGTCAGCAGCACAAGAACGGACTGTGGACAGAGGTCTCAGAACTTAAGTAAGCCTTTTAATTTAGCACCTCCAAACATACAGCACTTTTAACAGATAATAACTCGATGTTTTCCGCTGGCTCTCTTGTCGGGATCTCTCTCTCGACTGGAGGTACTGTGGCTCTCTTATGCCGCTCTCCCCGTACTCACTGAAATTAGAGACAGGTGTTAGACATAATTTAGCTCAGGTGCAAGCGCTCTTACCGCCCTCGGACGGGCGCTTGACCACGCCCCCGCTGCCACAGAGGCATACTGTATGATCCGACCCCTAAGAACTGCCTTATGATTTCTTTTTCTATGTATGTGGCAACACCTCTAAACTCACCAGGGCATGATCTGAGACTAAGATGTTTTCAATTGAGGAATTAACAACAGATGGGACAAATTATTCTAGAATAAATCTTATGGACTGTTGAAAAACATATATAGTTCCTAACAAATGGGTTCAAAAGTCGCCAAATATATGTATGACCCAAGATTTTTAAACATCCTGTGAAGCATCAAATGTTGCTCTAGGGTGCTTACACACTTTTGCTTCACTATGATCAAGGACTGAGTCCATCAAAAAATGTAAGTCTCCTCCCAATATTATATAATGAGGGGTGACAGCGGCTTGCAACATACCTTCAAGATCTATTAAAAAAAAGCCCTGATCATCAGCATTTGGTGTGTAAATATTAGCCAAAATCAAACTTTGCCCCTGAATTTCTGCTAAAACAATAATGACTCTTCCTAATTTATCATTAATCTGTTTGAGACATTTGAATTTTAGTTGCATACTTATCAGTGTAATGACTCCCCTGCTCTTACTTGACTCAGCGCTAAAGAAAACATGTCCACCCCATATCTTCCCAAAATTTTCAGCTTCCTGAAAGATGTGTTGAAAGGGATTTCGACATGCAAGGCGGAGGCGATAACCGGCTTGACAATATAAATAATAGTTTAATGAAAAACTTAACCAAAAGACACAAACACACACATGGTGGTCAGTTGACCATAAACAATCTCTCTCTCATCGCACCACCTTCCGCAGTTGGCCTTTATCCCTCTCGGAGGCTTAATTAGCCTGATAATGGGCCGGGTGTGTATAATCACGACCTGGCCCCGCCCTCCACCCTGTCACATTCCTCCCTTGTTCTCTCAGGCTGGGCATCCCCTGGCATGACGTACACCCCCCCCCCCCCCCTCCCTTTTTCCCTGGGGAGGGGCGTGCCTTCGCCCCGTCTGCCAGCAGGTCAGCCCTGTCTACCTGGATGAGGGAGGGGACAAGGGGAGGGAAACAGAAATAATTAAAATGGGCAGGTGGGGGGGGGGGGGGTACTTCCTGTAACAGTGTAGTTGTCACACAACTTGTCACACCACCTTCCGCAGTTGGCCTTTATCCCTATATCATATTTATATTTACATTTAAGAAAATAAATATCCTTCCTTCTTTTTATGGGGTGCTCCAATCCATTTACATTCCACATGGAGAGAGACAATCCACTCATATTAACATTTTGACATTTTGATATATTACAAAAAATTGATTGTGTGTCAAAAATCGAATTATAACGACCACATTCCAACATTAGTGTAACAATGAAATCTTGAAATCCCCCTGCCCCCCAAACAAAAAAACACAGAAAAAAGAAAAATGTGCGTATTAACCCCACTCTTGACAACGCTAACCATCCCTCCAAGCTCAAACAGTCCATACCGTCAGATTGCTCAAGTCTGGTGCTTTTATACAAATTTTTTGAGACAGAATTACCCAACAGAAAATAATCTATAAAACAAAATCCGCGTGTTCCTCCACAAAACAAACTCCAGCCGCTAGGTGGAACCAGCACAAAAAGAAAGAAAAAAGGCAGCTAGATTCCTCAGACAGTCAAGTGAATGTTCAGTGAGTCCGGCCCACTCAGCTGTTATCTAAGTGCAACAAATACCCTAATCACTCCAAAGATTTGCTAGAAATATTCCATAGAACAAACTCCAGCTGTTAGGCGGAACCAGCACAAAAAGAAACAGAGAAGATGCTCAGTTTCCTCGGACAGTCAAGTGAATGTTCAGTGAGTCAGGCCCACTCGGCTGCATATCACACTCACTCCATAGACTTTATGAAGGACATTGCTTGCTGTAGGCCTGTAAACATTTTGCGGCCATCCTTAGTATCTATTCTCAATTTGGCTTGTATCATCAGTGCAAAAAAAAACCTTCCGTTTATGTAAGAGTTTCTTGCATTCCTTGAATTTATCATGTTTCTCTCTTGCCGAATTCGCAAATTCTGGGAAAAAGAAAATGTTGTGGTTCTTCCAAGAAGACTTCCTTTACTCCTCACCTCGCCGGAACACCGTGAGCTCACTCGATTTCCAGTTAATGGCCTGTTATGTTGAGCAGACTCGGGCAGAGCCCGTCTAGGAATTTCACCATATCTTCACCATATCTCCCATCTAGGAATTCCAACAATTCAAATGTTGTTTCGCATGTTATGTTTCTCGAGATCTTCCAACTTTTCTCAGACGCACTCCAAGTCTGTCTTGGTCATTAGCGGATTAGCAGCTAATTCCATCACCAATGACACTAGATAATCTGTTTCTCAACATCCGCCATTCTTGTAACCATCTCATGGAATTTAGTGTACATGGCAGTGATCGATTGATGTATTACAGCAAGATCCTCCAAGTCAGCAATGACCTTCGATGTGTTCAACAGTTTACCGCTTTCTAATCTCTTTTACTGCACTGGCCAAATTGAGTCCTTGGCTCAGAAATATGTTTTTTAATAGAATCTAATGACAGAAGTGATGCGAATGCTCTAGTACTTCGGGAAAGTCTGAAGGCTGTTATTAGAGGTCACACAATTTCATATGTAACAAATGCAAAAGGACACAGAGGGCTCAGTTGGAATGTCTCGAGGAAGAGAACAACAATACCGGTCCTCTCCAACTTCAGACACCTTATCTAAAATCACAAAACTTAAGTATAATTACAATATTATTTTGACCAAGCAAGTGAGTTCCCTTCTTGCAAAAAACAACAGCATCTATTTTAGATTGGGGACAAGCCAGATAATTTGCTCGCAAGACAGTGAAGGCAGCGACAAGTATCACAAGCCATTTTCAAAGTTAAAGATGGGAGAGGGAACATAGTTACAGATCCTACTGAAGTAAATAGATTTTTTGCAGAATTTTATTGTAATCACTATATGTCAAACTGCAATACCAGTCAGACCAATATGAATGTTTTTCTTGAAGAATCTGAACTGCCGCAGCAGTTTTACAGTGTAGCTGTAGGGGAGCTGGATGCTGATATCCCTCTTGTAGAGTTAAAAGCAGTCATATCCCAATCACCAAACAATAAGGCACCCATCCCAGATGGGTTCATTGCTGAACTTTACACGGTATAAAATATAGTATATTGGCACTATATTGGCATATAATGATGTTCTGGCACCCCTGCTGCTTCACATGTTCTAATATATTAAAGTGAATGCTTAATTTTCTCAAACATTACATCAAGCTAACATAGCTTTGGGACCCCAACAACATTTCTTCATATAGGCCTGTGACTTTACTTCCATTTGAATCTAAATTGTTAAGTAAAATCCTAGCAAATCGCCTTCGGACCCATATAGCCAAAATTGTTCACCCTGATCAGAATGGATTCATCCTGAATCGATGCATATATTTCAATTTGCAGCAAGTTTTTTATATTCCATATGTCCCACCTTGCTCTAAAGAAAATGCTGTGGTTATATCTCTAGACACCAATAAGTCTTTTATCAAATTGAGTGGAAATACATGTTTTTGGATTTGGAAAAATGTGGGTGTAATGAATGTTGAATCTCGGAGATGGGAGGAGACGGAGAGCAGTGATGCAGTCAAGTAAGGCTCTTTATTTCCATGCCTTCAACACTCTGCATGCACTCTTCTCAGTGCTTTTCTCATTTCAATCAAATCAGTGTAACACAAACTTTGTCAACAAACTTCTCTGAGTCTTCAGCTTCATAACAAAATACAACACTCAGTAAGACACGCCAGTCGCTGGTCACTCGTGCCGTTCTCTCTCTCCTGTCTGGAGGCGGCATGGCCGTTTATATGCTGCTCTCCCCATGCTCACTGTAATTAGAGACAGGTGTTAGACATAATTTAGCTCAGGTGCAAGCGCCCTTACACATTTCTCTCTCTCTCCGGACGGGTGCTCGACAACGCTGCCACATATCCCCACTGGGTGCCATCCCAGCATGTTGTACCGGAGAGTGAGGACCACCCACTTGATGGCCAGACACTCCTTTTCTATAGTGCTGTACTTTGTCTCCCTCAAGGAGAGCTTACAACTGATGTACAGCACCGTGAGCTCCTCCCCCTCCACCACCTGCGAGACTATGGCCCCTAATCCTCTGTCTGAAGCATCCGTCTGTAATAGGAAAGGGAGAGAGAAATTAGGTGATTGCAAAAGCGGCCCCCTGCAAAGAGCGGCTTTAATCTGTGTGATCTCCTGTTGGCACTCCTCCGTTCACTGGATGGGGTCTGGAGCCCCCTTTTTAGTGATATCAGTCAGCGGGTTGGTGACGTCCGAATAATTAGGCACAAATCTCCTGTAATAGCCAGCCAGTCTCACCCCCTTTTTGGTCTTGGGACTCGGGCAGGTTGCAATCTCCCCAGTTTTGTAAATTTGAGGACGCACCTGCCCATGACTCAAGTGGAACCCCATATACCGTACCACCCGCCCAATCGCGCACTTCTTGGGGTTTGCTGTGAGTCCCGCCTGCCGCTGTGCTGGCCGGTGCCAATCATTACTGTAAATGATGATATCATCTAAATAGGCAGTGACACAAGCTGTATGCAGTCTGAGGATTCAGTCCATGAGATGCTGAAACATATCCGGGGCCCCAATCAAACCGAATTGAAGTGTCACAAATTGGTGCAGTCCAAACGGTGTGGAGAAGGTTTTTTTGCATGAAATTGGTGTCAGGGGGATCTGCCAATAACTCTTTAATAAAATCAAGCAGTACCTAACCGATCGAGCAACTCATCAACGTGGGGCATTGGGTACGCATAAAATGTAGACACACAGAACCGTACAGACCCATCGCTCTTAGAAACTAAAACAACCGGGCTGGTCCAATCGCTGTGGGATTCTGCTATTACCCCCATATCAAGCATCGCATCCAATTCTTCCTGAACTAATTTATTTTTGTGTTCAGGCAAGCGATAGGGATGGCTAAGTACCACCACTCCTGGTTCATTCTCGATGTGATGCTGGATGAGGTTCGTATGGCCCGGTTGAGAGGAGAACACGTCTGCACATTCTTGTCTTCAGGTCCCAGACCAACCACAAATTACAACAACACGTGATTTAGCAAAAAAATATCAAATTTATTAAAGAATTCAGTGGGTTAAACAGATAAACTTCAGGAGTGGAATTGGCCAAAATAACAAACAAAAGGCATTATTCCCAAATGGTTTAGAGAGTAACTTACTTCTCAAAAAGAAATAGAAAAGAAAACACAAGTCACTTCCCTAACTCCCTCTCTATAAATAACCAAGAGAAAACAGAATCTTTCAAAGCAAATGGCATCCACCTCCCTACTAAGGACTCACACAACATAAACAAGAACTTAAATGTGCAATTTCAACTATTGAGTATTACCACAGGAGTATAAGCAGCAAGTGACAATATTATTACACTAGTCACTTTAAGACTACAGACAAGATTGTTATCCTACTCACTCTAACACAACAAAATGTAAGGCTGGGACCAATATGTAGAATAATTTGTGCAGGAGAAAATAATATCTGTGTGTCTCTCTCACTGGTGAAGAGAGTTGTGGGCCTCTTGTACTCTTCCTTTCTGGGCTGAGCCAATCATAGCTGATGAACAGCAAGTGGGTCTCATTATCTTGCTTACTGGAGAGCGAAAGTGACAAGAAAAGCACAGGGAGACACAACACACAATAAACCACGTTTGAATATCACCATCACAATGATATAATATATGTCCCTCAGGCCGTAACTCTTGGCTACCCCTGTGAGCTGATACAGTGAGAGGTGTTCTCCGCAAGTCACTGGAGTGTAATGATTTGGTTTTGTATTCACCTCTGGCCCGAGCTCCGCCCTCTCAGGAACTACCGTAGCCAACTTCACTGGGACCGCCTCCCTCCATAATTTCAGGAGGTTGAGGTGATATATTTGACTTGTCCCCCCTCTGTCGGTTCGCTTAACAACATAATCGAGATTCCCCCCCACTCGTCCTATGACCTCAAAGGGTCCTTGCCACTTGATGAGTAATTTGAAGCTCGATGTGGGGAGTAATACAAGAACCTTATCTCCCGTTGAAAATTCCAGCAGCTGAGCTCTGTAGTTCTTGAGCTTGGAGCAAATTCTCATGTGTTAGTCAGTTCAAACATACATCCCATATCTTGTCAAGGTACCTATCATAAGATTTCAGCTTATGCAGATGATGTTTTGCTTTTCATCTCAAACCTTGAAATTTCTGTTGCTCTGTTATTACACTTAATACATTTATTCGGATCCTTCTCAGGATATAAGATAAACTGGGAGAAGAGTGAATGGATGTCTCTATTCCAACAAAGTAAATAAAGAGTTTTTTGATTCTAGTCCCTTCTAAATAGTTTCAGAAAGTTTTGATAGTCTATGTATTACATTAACAAGAAAGTTGGATAAGTTACTATAGTCTAATTGGGATAGGAGAATAGGGCAGCTGAAGAAGAATATTGAATTCTGGAATGTATTACCAATGGGGGGGGGGGGGGGGGGGGGAAATAAATGCTTATTTATGCTTACATGAAAATTTATAGATAATATAATTTAAACCAGGTAAGACTGTACCCTCTTTCATTTTTGGCTTTACTGAGATGTTTCCTGGTCATACGAGGTTGCTTACACACACACAGCCAATGAAAGTAGAAATAATTGAACCTAATTTATTAAAGTATCTTAGGGGAATAAACACTGGAATGACCTGTAAAAGGTAGAGGAACCTGGGAAGCACAACCATTTTTACAGCATTTATTTTCCCCCCATTGGTAATACATTCCAGAATTCAGTATTCTAAATTGATTACATGTTTCAATTAATTCCATGCCCAAGGAGCATAAAAAGAAAAAACAGTTTTACCAAATTCAGAATGTACCCTTGGGACTTTCAGCTGAATTTGAGTTGTAGATCTCGTGCAGTAATTATTTGTACGATAGGTTAAAAGATCAGAAACATACAAGGTTATTTTACCTAAAAGAATAAATAAAAACATATGTAATATGAAAATATGCAATTTTCTCCTGTGATACAAGGATGACCAAGCTAACAATTCATACAAAATACAATGATGAGTATGTGACGCTGCACCACAAACAATCTGTAATGCTGCATGAATCCAGTTTCTTAAGTAAGGATGCAGCTGAATGTGTATAATAGATCAGCATAGTCCATTACAGATAGAAAGGTACTCTACTATTTTCTTTCCAGCCCCATAAGGGAAAACATTTCTTAAATAATAAAAGAATCCCAATTTTGGCTTAAGCTTTTTCAACAAGTTATTAATATGTACATCAAAAGCTAATCTTTCGTCAAGCCATATACCTAAACATTTATAAGAACTAACTCTTTCTTTAGATATACCTTCTTAATTCAAGATCACCAAATCCGCTATTTTAGAGCAAACAAATCTAAAAATCATAAAATTTGTCTTTTTTTTAAAAAAAAAAAAAAAAATTTAACCAACAAATTTAAAACCAGTTACAAATATAGTAATAAATGCTGCATTTATTAAAACACACTCTGCAATCATTGTAAGGCTTGATTTAAGGAGGGAGCAAATGTATAGATAATTGTATCATCAGTATAAAAATGTATTTTAGCTAGATTTATTCCAAGACCTATATCGTTAATAAAGATGGAGAATAAAAGAGGTGCTAAAACAGATCCTTGTGGAACACCTTTGTTAACTTTAAGAATATATAAGCTATAATTTTCCACTGAGAAACATTGGGTTAGTTCAGAAAGATAGTTTTCAAACCATTTTAGAGTCTATGTAATAATAAATAATGATCTACAGAATCAAATGCTTTTGAAAGATCAACAAATAAAGCAGCACAAGAAGACTATCTAAAGAATTCATAATATTATTTGTGACTAACCTGACTGCTGTAATGGTACTATGGCCTGATCTAAAGCCTGACTTATAGTCATTAAGGATATCATTATCAGATAATAATTGTTTTAATTGATCATTTACCAAAGATTCAAATTCTTTAGCTAAGACAGGCAGTTTGGAGATAATGGACGATAATTATTTGGATCAGCTGGATCTCCACTCTTTAATAAAGGGATAACCATTACCGATTTCCACATTCTAGGTATACAGTTAGAAGTTAAACTTAAATTAAATATAGAGGCAATATGCTCTGCCATGATATTTGCTGCAATTCTTAAAAAATAAGGCTCAATCTTATCAATTCCAGCTGATTTTTTTACTGTCTAATTTCATTAGAGCTTCATAAACTTGTGTGGTGTAATAGGAGAAAAAGTGAACAACTGTAAAGGACAATGTTGGATAGGCTCAGGAGTTCCAGTGGGAGTATGATCATCTAAATGACTAGAATCAGAAATTGAACAAGCAGAAACAAAATAATTACTAAAAATATCTGCAATATTTGCTCTGCCCTTAATTACATTTTGATTAACATGTAAAAAAATCAGGAAAGCTTGTTGACAAACTACACCGAAGTAGATTTAACTTGATTCCAAAACTTTGTGGGATTATTTAGATTTTCATTTATAATAGAAAGATAACATGGGAATATGAGTATGGGAATTATGTGTTGGTAATATACATGATAGCTCAGTGAATGCTTGACTGGGTCTGATACAATTTAAAGTTGTTCATAGACTTAATTTTTTTCCACGTTAAATTGTCTAAATTTTACCCGGAGATCTCGCCCTTATGTCCAAAATGTTTTATGAAACATAAACACCTTCTGGAACCTGCTATTTGGTCATCTTTCAAGGATATACAATAGGGTCATAAAGGCTGAACCCTTTGGTGTTGCAGCGCCAGAGGTGGGGATGAACAAGTATGAGGTACAAGCTGTGTCTCAGTACATTACTTTTGATATGTGGATTATGGAGCTGGGAAACACTTTGCAATTCTTTGGAAAGAATTCGCTTTGCAATGTTAAAGAAAGCATATTTTTCTAAGTGTATGGGAGCCATTCCTTAATCTGAATGCATCATTTTGTTGCTTGTTTTCGTGCATCACCGCGCTTAAGTGCCCACTGTGTCAGATCATGTATAGTGCTGTTGTCATAGATATTTTGTTGTCTAAATGTTCATTTGTAACCATCAAAAGGATGTAAAGTTGTGATTATATTTTAAGAAAACAATAAAAATAAATACATAAATAAATAAAATACATTTTACCGCCTGCTTTCATTTTTCTTTTATGGCTAATGTAAATTGCCACAGGCAATGTTTTGTGAATAAATCACAATCTATAGTAAGCCTACTTTACATAGAATGAGCCGTCATGTAAGTCATGACAGTGACTTAATTTAAATACTCAAGATAAAGTGCAATTTCAGCACTCATTGCATCTGCTCAGATTAGATTGCGGGTGGTTGGTGAATAAAACGCAGGTTTTTGCATTGACATACCACATGCTACAGTGGTGCAACTACTAAATGAATTCGCACCTGAGTATTCAGACATCCTACTTGTTTGACCTACTGCTTTTCACACATACTGCTTTTACGTACATTTGGACATGGGGCTTGTTTGTCTAGCTCAACCAATGGCATAAGTTTGTCCAACCAGTGGATGGTAGAGTGTTTGGGAAAACTGTTTGAAAACAGGCTGTCATTAGGAACACACTTCACTTCACCTTTAAATTCAACCGTTGCCAAGGTTAATGAAACTAAATCAGAGTGAGTCACAATAAGCAACCTTTTAAATGAAAAGTGTGACACCTCCCTCCTGTTTCTGATTCCACTTGTAGCATGTTAGACTCTTTCAATCAATGGTCTTTTGTCTTTTAAAGAATCATTGTACACATACAAAGATGTACAGTGGTGGTTCAATGGAATAACGATGGTATCAGATGGTCATACCATGATACTAATGCAATATCACACAAGCAAGAGTGATGTTTGGTAGAGGTACCTAACCTGAGATCTGACCTGGGACACGTACGGGTTCGGATCCATGTTTTATATGATCAGCAGTGTCCGGTTCTGGTCCCATTCTATTGCTGCGGGTCTGTTTAACATTATGTGTAATACAGAGTCGATCTGAGAAGACCCGGCCATGATAAGACAGCGCTGATGACGATGGACGTCAGAGACAGAGTGGAGTTAAGGCACACAAAGCAAATAAGCAATGCTAATGTTAGCAGCTCTGGCAATGAATTTGCAATTGTTATTATAGTTCAAAATGGCAAACAGTTGATGTTACATTATGAGAGATACAAAAAAACTGCTTTCAAATAATAAACAGGTTCAGGTTTGAGTCTGGAATTTCTCGGTTCTGCATGGGTAGGGGTCCAAGCTTTAAAATAATAGACAGGTCCAGTCTTTCTCAGTTCTGTGTGGGTACGAGTCCAAGCTTTCAAATAATAGCATGTCCGGTTCGGGTCCGGGTAGTACATTTCCAGGTCTCTTTGCGTTCGGGCATGAATTTTTGGACCCATGAAGACCTCTACTGTATGGCCCTACATCAGCACTAATTTAGGGCCAAACAGCACGATTGTGAGTGTGATATTGCTTTTTTCTAGTGTTAATTTTGTCACCTATTTTTAATTTAGTCTTAGTCTTAGTCTTGTGCGAAATGTCCTTGTTAGTTTTAGTCATATTTAGTCATTCACATATCTTTTTTTGTTAGTCAAGTTTTAGTCGACTAAAAGTCTTGTCATTTTAGTCTAGTTTTAGTCAAAAGAGAATTTAAGGTATCTTAGTCAAGTTTTAGTCAACTAAAAGTCTCGTCATTTTAGTCTAGTTTTAGTCAAAAGAAAACTCAATATATCTTAGTCAAGTTTCAAAACATTTTAGTCTTTTTTTAAATAAATTATTTCTGAGATTAATTCTGAGATAACCATTTCAGTCAAATAATGTTTCACACATCTCAAATATTGGTTAAATGTCATAATTACCTGACAAAATACACTTGTTGAATGATATGTTGAATTCACTTTGTTAAACGTGTCTGGTTTTCTGATTTAAGAGACACATTCACAAATGATGAACTTGTTCTGAAGAGTATTTTATTAAGCAAATAAGTTACATAAAATATATATAACCTGCATAATGTATGTGCCACAACACCATAGCTAACTGGTTAATTTACAGCGTAGATGCCTAAAATCAGCATTAGCTTATGAGACGTATATTTAAGTTAACTTCCCTGAATGTGCGGGTGGTTAGCCTTTAGATGTCGCTTAAGGTTGGTGGTGTTTTTCCCCGATATTTTTTGTCCGCAGTGCTTCCTGTCAGTTATAATGACACATTCTGACTTTTTGTCAATATCATTGTACCTAAAATGCAACCAAATATCGAGCCTCTTCCTTCTACCTAGCATGTCGTCGGCGCTCGTCGCGTGTTCGCCACTGTCTATGATTGTTGTGTTCTTGCTCCGTGTAGTTTCGTGTTGCAGCCACAGGAGTATGAGACCTGTTGTAACCGTTACTTGAGCAACAGCGCGAACTCATTCAGAATATTTTGAAGGCATAACAGCTGAATATTCTATCTCATGATGAAAAAGTAGAGACGATTGTATACGAAAATGAAGAGAGATTTTATCTTAGTTTTTATTTTATGCAAAACATTTTAGTCTCGTCTTTTTTCGTCAACAATAATGCATGTTAATTTAGTCTTAGTCAGCGTTTTTGGACATTGGTGCAGTCTCGTTATCGTATCGTCTTAGTCATGGAAAAAAAGGTCGTTGACGAACATATTTAGTCTCGTCTCGTCTGACGAAATTAACACTGCTTTTTTCTTTGATTTACAGTTCAAAGAACAAGTAAATAAAAAAATTTGGAAAACTAAGTACTGGGGAAAAAAAGGCATTTGTGCATGGAACTACTTTCTTAAGCTGCAGATCAGGATCTGCGTATACTAGTTCAAAAGATTTTGAACCAAGCCTTTTTACTAATTTGAAAATGTCACTTTAGAACTATCAACAACAGCACTAACACTAACTCTAACAAGTTATTGGAGAAACAAGGATGCATTTGTGTTTGTGTTTGAGAGAGAGAGAGAGAGAGAGAGAGAGACTCCGATTGAGCTTGTGCGATTACCTTCATCTGTCGTGACTTCCAAGCAGTATAGTGTAGTGTTAGTCAGCATGCTGAAGATAAAAGAATTCTCGTCAAATACATCCTATTTTCTCTGTATAAAAATAGCCATCCGAGCGAGGGTACCCCATATGTATTTTGCGGAAACCGGTGCACAAGTGTCATTCAATATATGGTGTGTTCCCACTTGGCAGGTTTGGTTTGATTAAAACGAACTCTGGTGCGATTGCTCTGTTAGTGCGGTTCATTTGAACAAGTGTGAACGCTGCCATCCGAACCTAACAAGCGAACCGAGACTAGTGGGTCTCAGTCCACTTCCAAACGAACTGTGTGGTTCGATTGATATATGAATGCAACATGGACCAAAGACATCTAAACAGACCAAAAACAGGAAGTAATTTGTTTGTGTGTGCAACGGAGGAATTCCTGGCGCTGTTTTGAATTCTTTACACATTTTATTAGCTCTTCTTTGTTTTCAGATGGTAAAAATACCACCATATATACATATATAAATCTAATGAGCGCATTTCACCCATTAGCCAGCATTCTTTTTGATGTTCAGCAAGTTCTGTCAAAAAATATATGTCATAAAAGCTGTCCAATCAGATTGTGACTTTTTCCTGATGCCTTTGGTTTTGTATCATTAGGTTCGGTGTTAAAAATGCCAGTGTGAACGCTGCCAAACCAGGACTAAATGTATCATTTCCTTTTTTGGTCCAGAGCAAGAGGTCCAGGAGAACCGAACTACAAGTGTGAACACACCCATAGAAACCGTTCTCTCCTCCGCCATGTTAAATATTTATATCTCCTTCCAACACAGAAACACCAGTGAAAAGTAAGCACCTTGAGTATGTCTTTGATTACTCTGTCTGTTGTGTCTCTCAGCTGCGATAAGACATAATGCTGAAGCTATTAGTTTAACTGTATTTCCAAGCGGTGGTGTAGTAGTAATCCGATCAATTATGGAGTGAGAGACAATGCCAGTGACTTCAGAGAAATTGTTTGCTGGCTGTCCTGCACTGAATAAATGCATGTCAAACACATAAAAATTGTCTTTATCGCTATCTGCTGGCTAAAATCTTTAATATCCCTGAGAAAAATGAAAATACACACATCTAGCACTTGTACACATCTGCACTGCTATTACACTTTAGCCAGCACCTTATATGTCCATTTTGGCAACCGCCTATGTTGGCCTATGCCTAGAACCGGCTCTGACGTTAGCGTAGAAAGGCACGAACACAAGCGGAGAGATACAAGCAGTAAAGTGTCCGATTTCTGTTGTTCTAAGACATCAGTACTCATGGAACATCTCTCGTCCAATCAGAAATGAAGACTAGAAATAATTGCTGTATAATTTGATATAAACCATGTACGTATATGATTATTATATATATGTTTGTAGCATGAAATGCAGATGGTACTGCAAGGTATCTCCCTTAAAATAATACCATGATTTCGACATAGAAGGTTGGCTGTTTTTTTAGATGGTCTCCCAGCCTGGTCAGTTGGCTGGTTTTAGAGGGGTTTTGGGCACTTTTCAAATGGTCAGGCTGAATTTTCAAGGTTCAATAGTCAGTTAAGATCAATCAACAGCATTTGTGGCATTATGTTGATAACCACAAAAAAATTATTTAGTCTCTCCTTTAAAATGTTTTTAATAAAATTGAGGTAACAGTGAGGCACATACAATGGAAGTTAATTATTAAGACTTTATTGTTAATTAAGACTTTTTTTTGAAGGGGTTAAAGGCAAAAATGTGAAGCTTCTCATTTTATAAAAGCACTTATATTAAACCTTCAGTTAAAACTTGTGTATTATTTGAGCTGTAAAGTTGTAAAAATCATTATTTTTACAGTTGTTTTAGGGTTTATGGCATTATACTGAATATTTCTTAAATCCAGCTAAGCATCTGTCTTCTGTGGGACATGAATACACATTGAAGGACAAGAACAGAAAGTGATACTATAAGTCACAATCACAGTGAAATGATAATGATGGAGCATTATTAATATCACTATACATAAAATAAGCACTTTATCTTGGGTGTGTTCACTATCTCCTCCCTAGATAGCAGTATACACTCGCCAGTGTGCCTCACCAAGTACATGGGAAGTACGTGTGCTGCAGCATCCCCTGGTGTAGAGATGATGGTTGCTCTTTTATTTTTGACAGTCTTCTTTGTTTTTTTCAATAAAACACATTAAAACATTTTGGATATGTTTTCCTAAAATATGTATAAATGAGGAATCTTGAGAATTAATTTACAACACTGAATAGTGTTATATTAATGTATACATCATGAGCACTTTCATCTTAACCTGTGAATGCTAAACCAAGTTTGGTTTAGCAAGAAATGCTTTTGGTTTATTATAAGCTGCTGCTGAGCAATTTAATTTGAACAGTTGTCAGTCCCTTTTAACATCACACTGATAGGCTATAATCTTGCTGCAAACATTTAATCGGCTATGTTCTTGTAGTTTGGGCTTTGGACCTAAATTGCGGATATGTTCTTGTCTGCTGTGCGCAAAGGGAGCTGGTAGTTACAAAACTGGCATACATTTGATTGATATTGTAGTGTTATGAATGCACTGATAATATCCGAATCAGAATGAGATTTATTGCGGCGTGTTCTCACGTACATTAGGATTTACATTTTTTGGATGATAGGAGAAACAAGTGCACACAGAACACAACAGTGAGACACAGAATATAAAACATTAATATAATGCAATAAGTTTGATTGTGCTTTCGTGTTGGATGATAATGGGAAAGCCACCCTTCCGGAAGGTTCGGTGTGTGTGTGGGTTTGTTTGTGTGTGTGTTGAAAATATTTTGAGAAAGAATTGTTTGTTAACTTGTTGTGTTGCTTCTTCCTGTTGTACGGCCAAGAATAAATCTTAGAAAAGTAGAACAGCTGCACTCGTTCATTAACAGTGATTGTTACAGTAATAAAGGGGTTTTCATACTGGGGTATGGGGACCTAATATACAAACTCTGACATACCATCAGTAAAATCGCAACTCTGTATTAACAACCAACGTGATGTCATAAACCACTATACAGACAGCATTCATTTTATGTGGGGATATCAGTATTTTTTCCAGGCTTTTTCCGGGAACGTGTGCGCCAATAAGATTACAGATTTTTATCTTCTATAAAATGCCCTAAAAAAACCCGGGTAACAGTGGCCCACTGTAAATTGACATGCTGGTAAAGCCAGTGAATCTGTGCTGTCTATGAGCACTTTTATTGTTGTTTCTGAAGTACTCTGTGTCTAAAGTCAGGATCCTTTCTATATTCACACCTATAGAATTAGCTTAATCCCATGCGAATTGACAACAAGAGACATCTGCTGTAAAATGTCATAAAAACTAATCTAAACTAATCATTTTAGTCATAGTTTAATATTATTTAATTGTGCATTTTTTAATTAATTTATTTCTAATTTAATTTTGTAATTAACAGTTTTTTTTTTTATAAAAAAATGTGTATACGTAGATGCAAAAATGCATCTTCCACTACAGCACCCCCAACATAAATCATCTTCCCATGGCCTTGTGCCTCAATCCTCTCCCTAGTGCAGTAGTAAGTGCACTGCCCAGCAGGTTGGCCATTTTTAGTGCCGTCCAATGGTCAAAAAGAAATTCCCAAAATGCATCGCCTCCTCACTGTAATCACTTACCAGGAATATTAGTCTTATCCTCCGATGTATCTTAAGTCATAAGGGAATGAGTGCAAGTCAAAATCATGGAAGACTATTGTGTACGAAAGGGAAACAATCCTGCAAAGTAGTCATCATTGAACCGTCCAACCTGCTGGTGTCATCAGTATCCCAATATTAAGTGGATCAACACCCTTGCTTGTACTGATTCATGAGCTGGGGTGATATATGTTTGAAAAAAGAATGTGCACTCTTTATTGCAAATATTCTGGCATGTGTAAAATCATAACCAAAATTTTGTTTATTTATATTATTTGTTTACATGTGTATATCTTTTGGTGTACAGTGCCAGTAATACGTTTCAATACATTTACAGAAAAGGTGTTTTATTACTTTATCTTTCAGGACATTTGATCTCAAGGCTAATGCTTAGAATGATGGTTTTGACCGGATAGTGAAGGTGTTGACCGGATAGTGAAGGTGTTGACCGGATAGTGAAGGTGAAGCAGTTAATAAGTGCCCAGCATATTTGGGAACGCTTTTTTTATGTCTACAAGACTTCGATAAGGTTCAAATGTAGTATTGTTTTGATTTCTTAAACAGTTTTTGGTGACTATATATAATTCCAGTATTTCCGTTTGTGTTATTTCAAAATGTTTGACTGATACTAAACGTCATTTTAGATAAGTCTCTTAAGTTATATAGCATGTGCACATTTCTGTTTGACCACTAGAGGTCACTATATGATTAAAAGTACTGTAACCCTTCCCTCAGCTTTGCAGAAAATCTGAAAAGGATAGTTCATCCAAAAATGAAAATTCTGTCATCATTTATCCAACATTGTGTTGTTCCAAACATATGACTTTCTTTCTCCCATGAAACGCAAAAGGAAATGCAAGGTAGAATGACTCAGTCAACATTCACTTTCATTACATCTTTGTCCATATTTTCCCCCCGAAGACTTCCCAGTTGAACTTATAAATCCCAAACATTGAACATTTTGTGGATTTAAATGCAGTGTAAATGTGCCTATGACTTTACAATGCGATGCAATACAACAATAAAACTAAACTTGTTTTTCACCCACAGTACTGATGGTTTAAAAGTGAATAATTGTAACTTTAATCAAATGTATGACAATCCCAAAGGGCGGCAAGGATGCATCTACAGTATGCTGCCTTAAACTGACCAGATGAAGGCCTCTCAGACAGGATGTGATGCAAAAATGTAATTTTTTCTACATGCATATATCTTGGGAAGGCAGCATTTTTCTGCTTTTGGACACAGACAGCAGTTGTCTGTCCTCTGGTTCAAAGGAGGATTTCAAGGTTCTCTTGTCTCCACGAACACGGTCCAAGGTTCAGCTGTGGTGGAAAAATGCTCTGACTGTAATCACACACACACACACACACACACACACACACACACACACACACACACACACACACACACACACAAACACACAAACACACACACACACACAGTTCACACTTGTCATCTCAAGGCAGCGCAAAAACCAAATAAATGTAGAGAGAGTGGGGGGCGGTGGGAATTCATATTTCTCCATGTCAGGGCTTAATTTAAATCTCGCCTTGGTGTTGAGTTAGCGGTAGCAATTTCCAGTCAAGGTTACCCATCAACGTTAATTTATCAGCTTGTTCTGATTTACTCGAGTGCTCTCTCTTTCTATTTCTCTTGTAGACACACACACAAACACACACACACATGCATGCACGCACACACACGCACGTACACACACAGATCCAGGCTTTGGAGGTTCCAGTTCTCATTGTGATTAATCTGAGATAGCTCATTTTCTGATATCTCTAACACTTGTGGACTGTACTCTCTGCACTTTTACCTCCCCAACACAAACATACATACTGTCTGAGCACACTCTCCATATATATACTTTTTTTTTTTTACTCTGCTCACTGGAGTTCATTTTGCCTGTTTGAATTTAGACATAGCATTTTTTTTTCACTTCTACTCAAATTTTGGCTCTAGAGATGATCTTCAGACTAAGCCACATAAACATTATTAGATAGACTTAGATAAAATGTGCACCCTGATTTGGGCATACCAATTTGTTAATAGTTGTAAATTAAGGTTTGATCTTTTTAATCATGTCCTTTATTTATTTTAATCATGTTTAATGCAGTGCATGTTGTGTGATTTTTGGAGTGATCAGCCTCATTATGGTTGCTTGCAGCTATATTTGAATTGCTTTGTTCTATTTTCTGACATTTTAGTGCTGCATTAAAATAAATACAACAATTAGATCTCGAGGATGAAGTCATAACATCAATTGTAATGTGTTGAGAATAATATCATAATAAGCCATTTACAATAATATTCATAAAGTTTTGAGAATCAAGTACTGATACTGTATTTTTAAAGATTAAAGTTGCAGTATTACAAGTTAAATCACTGTAATTATTTGGACAATTATAAAGTGGCCAAAATATAGAAGTTGTCAAAGTGGTAAATTAAGTCACACATTAATTTACAGTGTCTGTGTTATTGTTTGTACAATTGTTATTGTACAAAGTAATATTAATTAACTACACATACCTACTATGTTATCTCACATTTTATCTCTCAGTACTTACATTCAAACAGTTAATCAAAATGCATTTACAGACATATTAAAGTTTATATATTATAATATTATTATAATATATTAAAATATAAAGTTACAACACATCTATCTGTTTCTGATGCCTAAAAACGTATTTATGCGTTCATGACCTCAAGACTAGATTATAGTTTAGTAAATACATTTAGATATACAGTAGGGGTATTAAATAAGCTTTGGTTGGTTCAAAATGCAGCAGCTAGAGTGCTGATTATATCAGCCCCATTTTATCGTTGCTACATTGGCTACATATTAAGTTTCATTTTAATTTTAAAACTCTTTTAATTACTTAGACATCTTTGAATGGCCTACTTTCTCATTGCTAAGCAAACTTTTATCATGCTATAATCCATCACATTCACTACAATTGCAAAATTCTGGCCTGTTAATAATACATAGAATATTAAAATTCACAAAAAGAAGGTAATTAATTTTCCTACTTAGCTCATGAACTATGAAACTGTCTTCCTACCATTGTTCAGGACTCAGACACACTCTCTCAGTTTAAGTCTAGACTAAAGATTCATCTCTTCAGCCAAACATACACCTAATTTATCCACCAACTCAAATCAAATCAAATCCCTTTATTGTCACACTACTATGTACACAAGTGCAACAGTAGGTGAAAGTTTTGTGTGCAGTTCTGAGCAACATTGCAGTCATGACAGTGATGAGACATATACCAATTACAATAAACATCAGATTTACACAACACAATTTACATATCAAATATACACATAAATACACAAAACACAATATACAAATAATAATAATATCAATGAACAGTACACAATACACACAATATAGAATAAATATAAACACAATATAGAATAGCCAGTATACAATATAAATAGTAAATACAAAATATACAGAAGGTTGTATTGTGCTGTATTGACATTCAGGCTGTCGGTTGATAGTAAGGTGCGACTGTGTTGTTAAGATAGAATATATTTTATGACAGTCCAGTGTAAGATTAATAAAGTGCAGTGTGTATATTGCATAAATAAAGTGATATATATTGATTGCTTGGGGGAAGAAGCTGTCATGAAGTCGACTGGAGTTCGCACCACCCTTTGCAGGGCTTTGCGTTTAAGGGCATTGCTGTTGCCGTACGAGGCAGTGATACAGCCAGTCAGGATGCTCTCTACATTACTGGTGTAGAACCATGTGAGGATGTGGTGGTTCATTCCAAACTTCCTCAGCCATCTCAGGAAGAAGAGGCACTGGTGAGCCTTCTTCACAATGGCCTCAGTGTGGATGGACGATGTGAGTTCCTCTGTGATGTGGTGTTTAAGACCAGAGCCCGGAGTTTCTCATCAAGCTTGGAGGGCACTATGGTGTTGAATGCTGAGCTGTAGTCTACAAACAGCATTCTCACCTATGTGTTCTGTTTTTCCAGGTGGGAGAGATCAGTGTGTATTGTAGATTAATTGGCATCATCAGTGGAGCGGTTGTTGTAGTAAGCAAACTAAAGTGATTCCAGTGAAGCAGGCAGCATAGAGCAGATGTAATCTCTGATTGGTCTCTCAAAGCATTTGTTGATGATGGGGGTCAAAGCAACAGGACACCATTTAAGCAGGAAATTTTGGATTGCTTTGGTACAGGCACAATGGTGGGCGTTTTAAAGCTTGTGGGGACTACAGACAAGGAGAAAAAAAGGTTGAAAATGTCCATAAAAACACCAGCCTGTTGGTTTGCGCACACTCTGATGATGCAACCTGGACAAGCGGCTTTACGGATTTTCACCTGTCGGAAGGATCAGGTTTCATCCATTACAGAGACGGAGATTGAACTAACCTCTGTAGCTTCGGCTGCAGGACCTCTCTCAGGAGTGTTATTCCCCTTGAAATGAGTATACAAATTATTAAGCTCATCTGGGAGAGAGGCAGCAGTGTTTCCTGCTGAGTTTTTATTACCTTTAAAGTCTGTGATGATATTAATTCCCTGCCATATGCTTCTAGAGTGGATGGTGTTGAACTGTCCTTCAGTCTTGTCCCTGTACTGGCTTTTGGCTGATCTGATAGTTTCAACTCATAGTTATGCTATTAATCAGGTTTGCTGGAAACACTTCTCATACTCTATAATCCTGTTTTAAAGTAAAAGGCATCTATGCTAATATAATTCTAGTTGTTTCCCTGTCTCATCGTCAGGATAAATATCGTAAGGTTACTAGAGCCTGCCAGATCCAACTTTGGTCCTGTCTGGTGTCCCACTTCCATTGTTAAGTGTTGCTGAATGATGACATCTAACTGCAACTTGTGCCAGACAGACAGCAAGGGATGCTTCAATGTTCACGGTTTGCATAACTTCAGTCTACTACGATGGATTTCACAGAAGATGAACAACTGCCAAGCCCAACCGTAAGACATACGACATTCCCTGGCCACTGCCTGAACCTCAGACCAGGATGGACTTTACAGAAATGATCTTCACAAGCATCTTGGGTCATAGGATGGACTACACTCTCTTTAAAAGGTATACATAGATGATACAATAATGCCTTCATCAGCCATATAACATAGGGCAATGTATCTATGTGAACTTCCACAGTTCCACAGTGAACACCCTGCCTCCTGGGAACCTGTGGAGAGACGAGGAGAGGGAATGTGCAAACAGGAGGGATGGAGAGAGAGGGAGAGAGCGAGAGAGAGAGAGAGGAGAGAGAAAAACTTGCTCACCGGTCCCCAGGCACACCGTCGCTTGGTCCTCAGCCACTCCTCCAATCCCTGGCGAATGGAACGGTTCCTTCCCTTCCTGGCGGATGGCAGCGGTTCCTCCAACTCCCGGTGGCCAGCAGTGACTCCTCCATCCCTCGGCAGCGACTCCTCCATTCCTGGGCAGACGGCCACGGCTCCTCCCCAGGCAGACATCAGCTGTGAGGACTCCATGACAGCGCATCCTTCCTCCTTCTAGGGTTTCGGCACCAATGTAATGGGTGAGGGATGGACAAGGAGGATGCGGGAACCGGCAGAACAGTCAACATAAACTTCAATTACATAAACTCAACTTAAAACACATTGATGCACACACAGCGGCCGTGTGTCTCTCCCTCTCACACTCGAACTGCCGTCTCCGGCTCCCCTTTATCTCTCTCTCCCGCTGATTAGGTGACTCAGCAGTGGCCGTGCACCCTCACGGTGCCAATGAGGACTTTAAGACATTACAGCTTAATTTTCCTTTAGACCATGATTTTCAGTAAAGCTGCTTTTAAATGATGTGTGTAAGCGATTTCTTATAAAACTGACATTTAAAACAAGATAACCAAACACAATGACTTCTTTATACAGTATTGTCAGTTTATTTCCCAATTAATTACCATTCCTAATACCCTCTCTCCCTGTGCTCTTTTGTCCAGTAATCCAGTAAAAATTCCATGAAATCAAACAGAAAGCTATATTCACATAAGCAACAGGTGAAGAATAATAATAAAAAAAACTTGCCTCACTACTGCCATCTAATCCACCGTGTGAGATTCAGCACATCCAATTGGAGCTCAAGTGTTCATACACCATAACAACACGCTTCCTTTGGTTAAATCTCATGTTGTGTCAGGACTTTATTGTGGAATTTATGACACATGTTGTGTGAGTTTAAAGCTATTTTCATCTCTTTAAACCTCTTTAGATGATTCTTAATAGATAAGCATGACCAGAGGAGCACAGGCACACAGCTGCTACAAAAAGGGTTGCCACCGTTCACTTATAAAATTGTAAGATAAAAAACTGCGGCCCTTATTGAATCAATACAGGCCGTGATTTGTTATCTTTATCAGCAGTCAGGCCACGAACTACCCATTTTTATAAAAACTAACAATGACTTTAGACTAGTGAAATCAAGTCTGGTCCAATTTGCAGCTTATTCTGGCCAAACTTCACCTACTTAGACAAAAAGAGACTGTCTAACTGACATCTAAAGCGACCAACCACCTTTCATTTTGTTTTTACTGTGAAATTGATTTATATTACAAAGATCTGATGTCTTGAACCTTACAAAAGTTGAGCCAAATCCAGTTTAGGGTTCATTGTAGCAACCTGTTAATTTGTAAACAAGACATTGTTTCAAGGTGGACTGATGACAACCTGGAGAAAACCTGTGCACCTGGACTCCCAGAAGCTTTGTAAAGTAATCCAATCAGATTTGTACTGGTGACTTGCAGTTACACATCACCAGGACTGTACACAGATACAGGACTGCAATTCCTAGCTGATAAAAATAAATACCAGTGTGTTACTAAACTTCATGAGTATTAAAGAGAGAATGTCATTGCAGTAGGTTTATCAGTTAGGTGAGATTACCCATGATGATTATTATAATGAAGGTGGTCATAATCTGTCAGTTTTAACTGTGAAGTTTGGTATGTGAGTTTTGGTCTCCCCTGCTGGCAGATGCTGTAACTGCAACATTCTGGCACCAATCAGTGTCATCTTGATGCCATGTTCCTGCTGCTCCAGAGTGATTGGTCACATGGCATTTATGACTCAGGTGATTGGCCCAAATAAAAAATAAAAAAATCTAATTAGAACTGAGTGCCCATGAGCAAAGATGGCAAAGTATGTAGGTTGTGAAATTCCAGAGGGCCATTTGCCAGACGAGCAACTGCTATTGCGATGATTGGGAATACTAATGGATAGCTTCTAGGGCTGGGCACACACATATGCACTTGCACTTACTTTAAATCCCAGAACACAAGATGCACATTACAAAACACACAAGTCATTTTTGTCAAGATATTTCATAATTACATTCTGTGATGAAGTTTCATAAAGTATTTTTCTCTATGCTGCTAATATGGCAGGTAGTTTGGTCAGCATGCTTGTGTGTACATTATGTGTGTTGGGTGGATATACAGTTGGGAGAGGTGTGTGTCTGACTCTTGAATAAAATGTTTTCAAGTACAACCGAAAAAGGTTGTAGAGTTTGATGTCCTAGTAGAATTGATGTGTTACAGGGAGAACTTTTAAGTCTCTCGTTCTTGAGATTGAGCCTTCTTTAAAAAACGAAACCCTTTTATAGAGGTCTTCATGGTCCAAAAAGTTGTGCTCAAATCCAAAGAGACCCGGAAATGTACTACCCGGACCCCATACCAGACCCATCTATTATTTGAAAGCTTAGACCCATACCCATACCCATACAGAACCGAGAAATCCAGAACTGGACCCGTCTATCTGAAGACAGTTGTGAAAACAAAACTTTCTGTCTTACCTAATGTAAAGTTAGTAGCCTTCTCCCATGTGACTGGCTGTATGCATATAATTCATCCTCCTTGCCAAGAAAGTTGGTAAAATACATCCAGGTTTTCTGTGATTCCTCTCTTGCTAATCCACTCATTATTTCAGCTTCAAAAGTCCACTTGCTGTCACGGTGACGGATGGCAAATGCGACTTGTTTAGAATCAGCTTTGCAGTTTTATTTATCTCACATAAGATAACTTCAACTGTTTGCCATTTTGAACTACAATAATGATTGCTCGTTCATTGCCACGGCTGCTAACGTTAGCATTGCTAATTTGCTTTCGTATGCCTTAACTTTGCTCTGCTTGAGACAACATTCAGCTCATTGTGACACCACTCTGTTTTTCATCTTATTTCCTGCCTGCACTTTTTCATCCTAATTTTACAATGTTGCAACTTAGTTACAACACACACACACAGCACCATCATCATCAGCGCTGTCTGATCATGGCCGATCGACTCAGTATTTCACATAATGTTAAACAGACCCGGGACACACAGCAATAGAATGGGTTTGTAGTGTGGGGTTTTTGGAATGAGGGGGCGTGGCTAATTCAACAGCTCAGTAACGTGAAAGCTTCAGATTGCTAAAAGTGCTTACAGCTCCATTAATCTGTCTTTAATATTATTATTTATTATGATCGTTTCTTCACTAGGAAGTGCCACTGAAAGGTGGTCCACCCCTTAAATGCATTAAATTTCACCCCCTTTAACTCATCAATTTTTTGGACTTATGCCATCACCTTTTAAGTATTCCTCAATCTTTCTATTATGAATAGTGTAACAATAATAATAATAATAATAAAATGCAAATAATAAATAAATTAAATAAAATACAATTCAAATTTCTTAATTACAAAATGTGTATAGGGTTGTGAATGACCCAAGATATGTATGAGTGCCACAATTTATATTTGCACTTCCATAAATAATGATTATGACATATCTTTATGAGTTTACTAACACAGGATATCTATTTCTTTGTTAATTACAAACAAAATTATTACAATATTCATACAAATTAATACTTTATCATCTTGATTTTCTGCACAACAATGGTGAATTCTCAGTATCCCATATGTATGTACACATACATATTATACATGCTTTTTGTTCCTCAAGGTGGCGCTGTTGTTTCATTGATTGACTTGATTAACATTTGACATTGCTATTTGACAAAGAAATAAAGTGGAAGTTAACTATAACACTTACAGTACAACAACATGAACAGCATGCTAGTAGTGTGTGCTACTGAAATTATGTAAGCTTAGAAAATACATTTGTGTATCTTAAGTATAGATTATGTGTTACGTGTAGCTCAATATGTGCTTGACAGCCAGTTGCGTCTCATAAACTTTCACCATGGAGTAATGACTCCCGTTCTACCATTTGTTGGGGGTACTCCAGTACTAAGATTCAGAAACACTGGTCTAGCACACAGAAAAAAAAAAAGAATGGATAAGAAGTGTGTTTTAATAACAGGACAGACTGTTCCTTATGAAACAGAATGAAAGACAGAGAGAGAAAGAGAGAAAGACAGACTGATGCAGTTGTCGGGATCTATTTAGTCTAGCACACCAAGCTGTTTTTTTAGCAGTATGACCACATCTCTAAAACTGTCTGGCTCTCATTCAACAGCAACAATCCTGTAGCAACATCTCTACATTACTTCTTCCAAACCTAAAGAAGATTTTTTATGCCTCACCCTTCCACCTCCCCTCCTCCTCTATCAAATATTCTCGTCCCCTCCAAGGCCGAATCACGATCCTCCCCATAAAACAGCATGCTCTCATAAATCGTTTAGCTAAAGAGCCAAGGCGAATCGCTGTTTGGCTGAGTGGCTATACGGCTCTGTTTGTTTTTCTACTGTGTTAGAGTTGTTCTCCATAGTAATGGTTTCCTTATCAGTTACTGTAAGATCTATCCCACCAGGTGGCCTCACTTTCCAAGGGCCACAATTCCCAATGGATTACTTCAAATAGTTGAGCTTGCAAGAGTGTGTATACTGAATGTGTACGTTTGAGTTTGTTAAAGCAACATGATCACACAGGAATTGCATGTACCCTAGGATCGGCCACATTATGCAGGCTCACCAACAAGCACCATCTCCTATCATATATTTTTGCATCAGTTCAAGCACATTCACCATACTCTGTGACTGGAAGCGTGTTGTCTCGGCAGTATGGGGGACCCCGGGTATGATCCCACTTTGAAACCAGGAAGTAATCTCATACGATTAATCAGTGATGACCGTGATTGTAAAATATTTCCTCTAACATAGTGGATCTGGTTTACTTGGTTTGTGATATCCGACATGGCGCCCCCCTTAACACCCTGTTGATAACTTTTTTTTACAGAACTATGCATTAACACAGAAAATAAATTAAAGGGATTTTACCCAAAACGCACTATTCTCTCATCATTTTCTCACCCACAAGCCATCCCAGATGTGAATGAATTTCTTCTTTCTGCAAAATCTTTCAAGAATATTTCAGCTTTGCAGTTCCACTTCAATGTTCTGGCCACCATTCATTTGCATTTTATGAACATACAGAGCAGAGCTATTCTTCTAAAACTCTTAATTTTTGTTCTGCAACAGAAAGAAGATATGTTTTTTAATGTCAAATTATATTAACATTTACATTAACTATACTGTATATACACATCTTAAACTGCACAATTAAATTATAGTTATAGATTATAGAGTCAATAAAGAAAGAAAATGGCCGAGTACTTACAGACTGCTGCTTATCTCTCCCCTCCTAGTTTCCATTGATGCCAAATCACCAATGACTTTGTCATATCTGCCCAGCAATTACATGGCGGATACTAATTTTCACAAGACCACTGAGGTGATCCCGTCATGGTGTAACTATACTGCTGATCATGGTTATCTTGTTAGTTCAGAATGTAAAGAATGCATTATGAACATCCATAATCCTAACTATATAGAGCCTTTAATGTAGAGTAGCCTCTCAGGAACAACTGGGGGCACCTTTCTCCCATCGTGCTCTTGCAAGCTCGGGGCTAGGGCGGGGTGACAAGATTTGGGGCACATTCGTCCCACCGTGACGAACTTGCAAGCCAGGGGCAAGGCGGCTCAATTTGGGGCACTTTTCTCCCATCTTAAGAGATCTGTACGGGGGTAACCGCGGCCGAGCAAGTACCCTGTCAGGACGCCCCAGAGAGTGTTGGGGCCCTAGGCAGCTGCCTTGATCGCCTATGCTAGGATCTACCACTGCTCTAACATAACATTTTTACTCCACTTATGATTAGGTTTAGGTTTGGGGGGTAATGTTTATAAAATATGCATTCCTCCTCACAGTATTGCATCCTGTAAAGCTAAAAACAACTCTCTTCACAACTCGCTTTTGGCATACCTCCTTGAGGCGTGGACATTATGCCCATTTCACTCATGATCCATTTGCAGTACGTTTGTGGCGCGTACACAGTGCGGAAGCATCATATGGTGACTGTGAAACACAGTGGACTTTAATTATATGCATTTATGGTAAAACTGCTACATTTTCATGTCAATCCATGTTCATTTTGACCACGAACAATGCGCTATCACTTTAATTCAGCACGTGCATCACAGCAAAAGTAGACTCGGTGCGGAAACAATTGCTGCACTGCTGCTTCTGCACCGCACTTGCAACGCATTGCGTGCTGTATCCACGTGCGGTCTGAATGCTCTAACGTGTTAACATGGGCACTGAATAAAGATGTACTGCATACGCACTTGTGATAGTGTTAAGTTTGTGGGCAACGGAGGAGTCAGGAGACAGCGAAGAGTTGAGTGTTTATTCACATAAACTTTAGGTTCACACACACACAAAAAAAAACAGCTCTTAGTGGCCAACTCAAAATAGCGCTTTCAATGTCAGTCTTTGGCTTTAGTTGTGGGTCATTCCTCCGCCATTGCTCTGGGCCACTCTCTCTCTTTGTTCCTCTGATGCTCTGATGAGACTTATCAGGTCTCCCTCCGCCATCACTATAATGAGAGACAGGTGTTAGAGTAAAATCAAGCCCAGGTTAAGAGCCTTACCACTTTCCCTCTTCCGCAGAATGTCACATGAAACTTGAAGACAAAACATTTTTTGTCTGATTGAGTTAATTTTGACCCTTTAATAAAATGTTTTTGGAGCGATGTCAGCAGGTGGACTTCATTACATTTATCGATGATTGGGAAGGTTAATGTTATTAACATGAATTGTACTCCAAAAGTTAAACTCCTGTTACAATCTCTCCCTGTAGCCTATCGATCAAACTAACTGGAGAATTTAAGTTACACCCCATTATTTTGCATTTACATTCGATATGGACAAAAGTGTCCAGAGTGTTTAATTCAGATATTTATTTACTTTTATGCATTTGGCAGACACTTTTATCCAAAGCGACTTACAGAGCCCTTATTATCCCCCCCGGAGCAACCTGGAGTTAAGTGCCTTGCTCAAGGGCACAATGGTGGTGGTGGCCATGGGGTTTGAACCAGCGACCTTCTGATGAGCAGCCCTGTGCTCTAGCCACTACGCCACCACCACGCCATATTTAAATGTAGACTCGAGTATATGGCTGAACCCTAAACTTTGTATTAATAACTCTCCTTCCTGTTGGTCAGATTGGATTGTGAGGGGGGTTAATACACTCGGTGACCTATATGAGGGTGGAGTATTTAGACATTTAGAAAATTTGGTTCAACAAATTTGGTGCAATTTGGCATTCCCAGATCTCAATTTTACAAAGTATTTACAGCTGCTCTGCTACTCTGCACTGTTTTTGGGAGTAGCACGCACCCCCCTGGTGTGGCAGATACTCTGGGAGTGGTGATTGCTGCTTTTGGGGAGGGTTATGAGGCATCAGTGTATTACTTCATGCTAATCCAGAGTCTGGGGGATGGAACTCTGAACTCTCTCAAAAGATTATGGGAGAAAGATCTAAACTTGACATTGGTGGAGGGAGTGTGGGCTAGGATCCTAAAAATCATAAAGTCTGCATCTAGAGATGCAAGTGTTTACCTTATGGAATTTAAGATTTTACACTGATTTTATTGGACACCCTTTAGAATGTATAGGCTTGGTCTTAAAGACACGCCCACCTGCTGGTGATGTCAATTAGAGGATGGAGACTTCCTGGATCTTAAGACTCCTGGATCTTAAGATCCAGGAGTTCTGGTTGAGAGTTTAGAGTCTTATTTGTGGTCTTATAATACAGACTCTGTATTTTGGATGATGGGGTGGTCACTGATGTTGAGAATCAACACATAAATAGTTGGGTCATAATGAGCATCATGATCACCAGACAGGTTACCATAAGGGGTTGGAGGTCGGATGGAGCACCCTCATTTCATGAGTAGTGCTCGGAGTTTGGGAGGGTGGCGGCCTTTGAGGAAGGGATGTATAGAAGGCTGGAAAATCTGGGGTTATTTGATAGGAAATGGGGCAGATATTTGGCTTTTTTGGAAGGCTTCAGAGAGGCTAGTGGAGAGAGATCTTTAGTTTTAAATGTGTGTGTGCAATTTGATTGTTTTTTGAAAGTATGGTTTTTATTTATTCATTTTGTGCGTTTTTTTTTTTTTTGTGTGTGCTTCCAAATATTTTTGACCACTGGGGTGAGTGTTGTGTTGGGTGGGGGTGTTCAGGGGGAAGGGTTAAATTGTAAAGAATTTGATTCTGCATTTTCTGTGATGTTTGTTTAATTTGTTGAATGGAATCAATGAAAGTTGTTAATAACCAAAAACTAAAATAAAAAAAATCAATAGATATGCAAGAGTAAATTCCACAACAATTAATAATGCTAATAATGAATATGCACTGCTAAAGGATAATAAACTAATAGCCAAAAAGGAAAGTACTGAATTAAACAATAAAACAAATTAATGATTTGAATACAGAATGGATAAATGCAATGCTGTTGAACTGAATGTAGAAATGGGAGATAATTGTATGGGAATGGTACTTATGGGAAACCATCAAATGACTGTGGCAGCGGGGGCGCGGTCAAGCGCCCGTCCGGAGAGGGAAAGCGGTAAGGGCGCTTGCACCTGAGCTAAATTATGTCTAACACCTGTCTCTAATTTCAGTGAGCACGGGGAGAGCGGCATAAAAGAGCCACAGCACCGCCAGTTAAGGAGAGAAATGCCAGTCCAGTGTTGGCCTTGAGAGAGAGCGCTTTGTATAGATTGTTTCACTGTCCTCTAAATATTAATTAAAAGATTACCTTTTTGAGTTACACCCCCGCCTCTGTGTCCACCCTCCTCGTCAGTCTTCTGAACCCCGTTACACTGGTGCCGAAACCCGGGAACACTTCCAACGATGGAGAAGGGTCACCCCGTAGAGTCCTCCCAGCTGGCCGAAGTCCTCCAGTCCCTCGCTACCCTCCATCAGAGCCACCAACAGTCCCTGCTTGAGCTCAGGCAGGACCAAGATCGGCGGTTCTTCGAGATCATGCGGGCTCAAGCAGAGGATCGCCGCGTCATCCGGAGCCTGCTCAGCCAGGAGGCTTCACCAGTCACAGTCGCGCTGCCGCCGCCCACGTTACAGAAGATGGGGGTGGCCGACGATGTAGAAGCCTTTATAGATTTGTACGAGAGAACGGCGGAAATCTGGGGCTGGCCGCAAGACCAATGGGCAGCCCGCCTCATTCCTCTCTTGTCCGGGGAAGCCCAACTTGCGGCGCAACAACTGCCGACAACAAGCCTCCTGGCCTACGCCGATTTAAAGAAAGCCATCTTGCAGCGGGTAGGTCGGAGCCCCGAGGAAAACCGACAACGCTTCCGGGGCATGAAGATAGAGAAGTCCGACCGCCCGTTTGCTTTTGCCCAGCGGCTCTGTGATGCCTGCCGGAGGTGGCTGTTAGTGGGGGACCGCGACGTCGAGGGTCTTGTCGATCAGGTGGTGCTGGAGCAGTTCATCCAACGCTTGCCCCAGAAAACGGCGGAGTGGGTCCAGTGCCACCGCCCGGCGTCGCTGGAAGCTGCCGTCCAGTTGGCGGAGGACCATATCGCAGTGATCCCGAGGGCGGACGAGCTCACTTTCTCTCTCTCTCTCTCTCCCTCTCTTCCCCCTTCCCCTGTGTTTACTTCCGCTCTTCCCCACTCCCCCCAACCCTCTTCCTCTGTCCTCTCTCCAGGTCCCGTTGCTGCCCCACGCAGGCGAGGAGCCTGGCAGAGTTCAACAGCCCAGAGGACAGCCTCATCACATTCCCTCTCCATAACCTACAGCGCTCTCCCCCACAGGTGGGGGCGTCCATCCGGTGTGATGTCTGGGCCGGCCTGTCGGAGGTCCGGGGACCCGAGCCACTTCCGCGAGCGGTGTCCGTTGATGAAGGTGGGGGCGGTGGTCCGGGTCGCCGATCTCCCACATGCTGCCCCCGATCGGGCTGGAGCATACCGGGTTCCGGTAAGAATCCAGGGGGGTACACACCAAGCTTTGCTGGATACCGGTTGTAATCAGACCACCATCCATCAACGCTTGGTTCAACCCGAGGCTTTGGGCACGGCTAAGCGGGTAAGGGTGAGGTGCGTGCACGGGGATGTTCACAGCTATCCGATGGTGACCTTGCTGCTTAAATTTCGAGGGGAAAAACATAAAGTGGAGGCAGTGGTTAGTTCCCGCCTCACCCATCCTCTGATTTTGGGGACCGATTGGCCTGCATTTAAGGATGTTTTGGGGGGAACTGGGAAGGATGGGTCCTGCATTAAAATGGGGAGATGTGCGATGTGCGATGCTTTTGCAGGGGAGGCGGAGCCGGGGCCATCCTCGGCTGCTCCGAATGGGGATGACGAGGGAAGGGGCGGGCCTTCCGCCCCTCCCCTTCGCAGGGAATTCCCTGACGTAGATTTCCCTTTGGAGCAGTCGCGGGATGAAACCCTTAAGCACGCGTTTGATCAGGTGAAAACAATTGATGGTCAGCGTCTCCAGCCGGACATCGCTCTCGCATACCCCTATTTTGCGATTATAAATGAGCGGTTGTATAGAGTGATGCAGGACACTCAAACAAAAGAAAATATAACTCAGTTGTTAATTCCACGGAGCCGTCGGGAAATGTTGTTCCAGGCGGCTCATTATAATCCCATGGCGGGTCACCTAGGTGAAAGGAAAACACTGCTCCGTCTAATAGCCCGTTTTTATTGGCCGGGCATTAGCGGCGACGTCCGCAGGTGGTGTGCGGCATGCCGCGAATGTCAGCTGGTAAATCCGCCGGTCACCCCAAAAGCGCCATTGCTCCCCCTTCCATTAATCGAGGTTCCCTTTGAAAGAATTGGAATGGACCTCGTCGGGCCATTAGATCGGACAGCACGCGGACATCGTTTTGTATTAGTCCTGGTGGATTACGCAACACGATATCCGGAAGCAGTGCCTCTAAGCAATATCTCTGCACGTAGTGTTGCAGGGGCACTCTTCAAAATAATCTCCCGGGTGGGGATTCCGAAAGAAATCCTCACCGATCAAGGCACGACCTTTATGTCACGAACACTCCGCGAACTTTATGAACTATTGGGCATTAAGTCGATTCGCACTAGTGTGTACCATCCGCAGACAGATGGCCTAGTGGAACGATTTAATAAAACGCTCAAGAATATGATTCGTAAGTTCGTACACGAAGACGCTAGGAATTGGGATAAATGGCTTGACCCCCTGTTATTTGCAGTACGAGAGGTCCCGCAAGCCTCCATGGGGTTTTCCCCGTTTGAGCTGCTGTATGGGCGCCGCCCGCGCGGAGTGCTGGACGTCATCCGTGAAGCCTGGGAGGAAGGACCTTCGAATAGTAAAAATGAAATTCAGTACGTTCTTGATCTTCGAGCAAAACTCCACACACTGAGGAAACTAACACAGGAGAACTTGCTCCAGGCTCAAGCACGCCAACGCCGGCTGTATGACAGGGGTACTCAGCTAAGGGAATTTGCACCGGGAGACAAAGTTCTTGTATTGCTCCCCACATCGAGCTCCAAATTACTCGCCAAGTGGCAAGGGCCCTTTGAGGTCACACGACGAGTGGGGGATCTCGATTATGAGGTTAAGCGAACCGATAGGGGGGACGCGCGTCAAATATACCACCTCAATCTCCTTAAATTATGGAGGGAGGCGGTCCCTGTGTCATTGGCTACAGTGGTCCCTGAGAGGGCGGAGCTCGGACCGGAGGTGAACCCAAAGCCCGATCACAATGCCCCGGTCATTTGTGGAGACCACCTCTCCCCGTGCCAACGTTCAGAGGTTGCCAAGATGCAAAAAGAGTTTGCAGACGTGTTTTCTCCTCTACCGGGTCGCACGAACATCATCGAACACCACATCGAGACCGAGCCGGGGGTAGTGGTTCGTAGCCGCCCTTATCGCCTCCCCGAGCATAAAAAGAAAATTGTTTGGGACGAATTGGATGCAATGCTCGATATGGGAGTAATAGAGGAGTCCCACAGCGACTGGTCTAGCCCAGTCGTTCTTGTTCCCAAGAGTGACGGGTCTGTCCGGTTCTGTGTGGACTATCGAAAAGTCAACGCGGTGTCTAAATTTGACGCGTACCCAATGCCTCGGGTTGATGAACTGCTCGATCGGTTAGGTACTGCTCGCTTTTATTCGACCCTGGATTTAACAAAGGGTTATTGGCAGATCCCCTTGACACCAATTTCCCGAGAAAAAACAGCCTTCACCACGCCGTTCGGATTGCACCAATTTGTGACACTTCCGTTTGGTTTGTTCGGGGCCCCAGCCACGTTCCAGCGTCTAATGGACCGTGTCCTCCGCCCGCACTCTACCTACGCCGCTGCCTATTTAGATGATATTATTATCTATAGTAATGAATGGCAGCGGCATATTCAACATTTGAGGGCGGTCCTGAAGTCGCTGCGGCGGGCAGGGCTCACGGCAAACCCCAAGAAGTGCGCGATTGGGCGTGTGGAGGTACGGTATCTGGGGTTCCACTTGGGTCATGGCCAGGTGTGTCCCCAAATTGATAAGACCGCGGCGATTGCGATTTGCCCTAGACCTAAGACCAAAAAGGGGGTGAGGCAGTTCCTGGGGCTGGCTGGCTATTATAGAAGATTTGTCCCTAATTATTCGGATGTCACCAGCCCGCTGACTGACCTCACTAAAAAGGGGGCTCCAGATCCGGTCCAATTGTCGGAGCAGTGCCAACAGGCATTTACACAAATTAAAGCCGCACTCTGTGGAGGGCCGCTCTTATATTCACCCAACTTCTCTCTCCCTTTCTTATTGCAGACGGACGGTTCAGACAGAGGGCTGGGGGCCGTACTCTCGCAGGTGGTGGAGGGGGAGGAGCGTCCCGTGCTGTACATCAGCAGAAAGCTCTCCTTGAGGGAAACTAAGTACAGCACTGTAGAGAAGGAGTGTTTGGCCATCAAGTGGGCGGTCCTCACACTCCGCTACTACCTGCTGGGGCGGGCCTTCACTCTCTGCTCGGATCATGCCCCACTGCAGTGGCTCCACCGCATGAAGGATACTAACGCCCGGATCACCCGTTGGTATCTGGCTCTCCAGCCTTTTAAGTTCGAGGTGGTCCACAGACCGGGGGTGCAGATGGCTGTCGCCGACTTCCTTTCCAGAAATGGGGGGGGAGTGGTAGGCAGGCCGGATGACGCCCCGGCCTGAGTCGGGCGGTGGGGGTATGTGGCAGTGGGGGCGCGGTCAAGCGCCCGTCCGGAGAGGGAAAGCGGTAAGGGCGCTTGCACCTGAGCTAAAGTATGTCTAACACCTGTCTCTAATTTCACTGAGCACGGGGAGAGCGGCATAAAAGAGCCACAGCACCGCCAGTTAAGGAGAGAAATGCCAGTCCAGTGTTGGCCTTGAGAGAGAGCGCTTTGTATAGATTGTTTCACTGTCCTCTAAATATTAATTAAAAGATTACCTTTTTGAGTTACACCCCCGCCTCTGTGTCCACCCTCCTCGTCAGTCTTCTGAACCCCGTTACAATGACAATTTGAAAAATAATGCTATTATTAATAATAATAATATTAATAATTTATCATTAAACAAATAATATACCTATTATTCTATATAGGTTTATTCTATAGCTGACCCCAGGTAACTGTTATCTAAGCAAGTTAGAAAAACATATGCTGCAGGTATAAGCTTATGCCAAGGTCTCCAGAAAGATGTTTGGTAAGGTTAGATTCACGTTCCACACAGTCGGGTGATCAATCAGGCAGTAGAGATGTCTTCCACTGGCGATGCAGGTAGCGTGCAATGGGAAGGGCGCAGAGTTGTGATCCAGTAGTCGCTGCCACACTGGGCTGGAGGATGCTGAACTTTGGTTGCGCCAAGAGGGTCCTTGAAGAGTGGACTGGGCAGCTGGGTCAGTTGAATCTTCACATGGTCCTTTGCAGGCTGGCTGCATCACTGAGGAGCTGTGTTGGACAGGCAATGTCTGCCGATGCACAGGTCCTTTGTAGACTGGGCTGAGCTGCTGGAGGGGCCCTTTTTCAGCAAGAGTGCAGCAATATAGCAATAAAGCAATATAAAAGGTTTTGCTCGCAAATGCTTAAACTCAGCTATATTGTAGCCTCTTTCCTCGTCAGTTCAGAAACTCAGGACGTGGTGTGTCTGCTAATGTCTCATTTCCCATCGAGTTGGAAACGCATCACAAGGCTGTGTCTACCCGGGGTATGCAACTCATTTGCATTGCATAAAGTACAGTGTTAAAACAGTGTCTTTAAAGTATTACCCATGCATTGTTTCTTTACTAAACCTCTTTCAAATGATTAAAGACATTGTATGGAACAGATAGAGACCAAACATGATAAGAAATGGTTAAGTCATCATCCATGCATTCTTTATCTGTTACTAGGTCTGTCCCGTGAACTGTTTTGTTAACAGTCAATAACCATTGTCCAAAACTGTGCTTTGCATGAAGATGGAGTGGATGTGTTGCAGTTTATATTAATTTAAGGCCATCTCTGTGTCCCTTCACTGCTGCTGCAGTATTTTTTAGCGCTTTAATTGTGTACCAAAATAAATTGACTGCATTTTAATTATATATAAGTAATAATACAGATAATTCACTTATGCTAGTCTGCATTTTTTCGTTATTTTATGTAAAAAGACAGTTCTACGTTTGATTGCCATTGTTTTCTTATGTGGGTTAATATTGTCAGAAATTCACAGATTTTAGCAGATAGAAAGGTTCTTCCTCTGTTTTCATAAACAGTAACCCTACATTGTATGTTTTTATTTTCAAAGTAAAGTTAATTGAACCCTATTGGTTATTTGAGAGTTTTGGGTCAATTTTGTTCTTTAGCCAGATATTAAAACAGAATATATGTCCAGACCTTAATTAAAAAATATTAAATAAATACCCATTTATTTGAATGTAAACAAACACACATTATTAACAGTGTTTTATTTTTCATGTTAATATTTTAGTTACAATGATACATATATGAAAAATATGGAAAGATATTTGGCCCTCATCAAGTTTTCATCTGGATAATCTGGATAGGGTTGTACCAGCTGTGCGTAAAGTCCACACTAAGCTCTTAGTAACTACTAGTTAGTTTGTAACAAAGTCACTGCTTAATTTAGTTGCACCACCTGTTCTTAAGGCAAGACTTAACTAGTAGGTCGCAAGCTCTCCATAATGCGTAGTTGCATAATATGATGTTTACATTAATTGATCCAATAAACAGCCTTCAGATTTGCACACAGAAGTGTTAAAAAACCGTGAACTTCAATTTGATCTTGTGGTTGATGTTCAAACCTTGTTTGTTCACGTAACTGTGAGCTGTAATAAATTATATCCCCATTGAAATGCGATATGTAATAAAAGTAGATTTAATAAATAGTATATTTGCCTTGTGTAAATAACAATATATTTCAACTGTATCTAAAATAAATAAGGGGTGATAAATAAATACTAATACAACAGGCTGGAAGAATAGACATTTATTAATTTTAATATGTTGAAATTTGACACAGGGCAACGCATCCTACAAACTGCACATTTAGATCAGATTCATGTCGCTTAAAAGTACTTTTTATTTTCTCTCTGTCTTGTGAACATATGATTTTTTTTTTTTTGTATATTTAATTGCAACGAATTAACACAATAAATCGACAGTCCTAATTTTTTACTAAATATAAGATTAGGATCAGTTTTTAACCCTTTAACGGGTCAAAAATGAATCAAACCCGAATCAGAATTGAGAGCAAGGAAGATTTTCAACAAATAATAATTTAAATTCATGAACAAATTGTGAATCTTTATCAGAATGTAAACCTGATGCAGTGTGACTTCATGTGGCATAAATCCATTTGAACGCATGTGATATCTGAGAACTCAAACAATGACACAAGCAATGTAAATTTCAGCCTGTTCTCACACAAAACATGGATTCATATGGCTCTCTAAGACATGGAATATTGTGTACAAGTCTATAGACTAATTGTACCATACTAGCCCCAATCCTAATTTACTTTCATTGTATGGAAAAGAGTGGCCATGAAAGATAAAGTAATTTGGCTTTGGAGCAACATGAGGGTGAATAAATGATGACAGAATTTAAATTTTCCTGTGGACTTTTCCTTTAATGTGTTTTTAATGTTTTGTACTTCTTCCTTACAAAAAGGAACAAACTGGTTATGGTCTATACATCAACCACATGCTTCTTTAAAGAAAAAAATAGCTAAATATTAAAAATCAGAGGGGCTGGGTAGCTCAGCGAGTACAGACTCTATCACCCCTGGAGTCACAAGTTTGAATCCAGGGTGTGCTGAGTGACTCCAGCCAGGTCTCCTAAGCAACCTACTAAGCAAAATGGATTTTGCATATGTGTATTTAGTTTTATGCAGGCTTCAACAGAAGTTTTGGTGTCTAACATCACATCATTATTCGCATTTACATATTTGCCTTTTGATCTGCATCTTATGGCATTTGCAGGTAAGGGCATAGCACCAAATTTTGGGCCCCGGGCACAAAACAAATTTAGGGCCCAATTTGAATTTGGATTTGAATTCCTACTAGCAAATGAATGGCTTATAATAATGGTTTAATAATTTGACTAATATTGAATACTCTTGAAGAAAATGTAATTAATAAAACTTGCATTTTGTAAGATTTGTATATTTTATTTGTACAATCTTTTGTTAAAGATTAGGCAATTCAATTAGATGGACATTTGTTATTCAATTGAAATGGATACATCTTAAAAATAGGCTAAAATATTTTTTTGAGTGTATACAGTCAGTTAAAATAGGTACAACAATCTCTCAGAATATACCTTGTACATTCGGAGTTCCACAAGGCATGATGCTCGGGCCACTTTTTCTTCTATATATAACTGATTTACCTTTAGCTTGTCCAAATTCAAAATGTAATGCTGATGACACAGTCATCTTTATATCACATAATAACTTGGAACAAATAACAATTACACTGAATGAAGACATGAATTATTTGCATACATGGTTAAAATCACAAGTCTTTGTTTGTCATACTTCTCGTAAACATATTTCAGTTCAAAATCCTGTTACTGTAGCCAATCAACCACTTACTATTACAGAACATTATAAATACTTACTTTTAGTTTTTTTTTAGTCTTACTCTTGATACACACACATTTGAATTGAAACAATTAAATACAAAATTATTTGTAATGCAAAGAATATGTCCTTATTGTCACAGTTTGTCTCTGTGTTCAAGGACTCTTATTTTGAAGTTATCTCCTATGCCGTTCCCTCATTAAGTTTCCATGTATATATATACCCTCTAGTTTTGTTCATAGTTTGTCAGTCCTTGGAATGGTTACGTTTGTAAATGCATTTGTTTCCACTCCTGAGAATGTTCTACTCCAGTGTTTATAATTAAAAAATTCCTTGGCTCCGCCCTCGGACTCTTCCTCTGCTCCTCCCTCAGACTATTCCTCGGCTCCGCCCCCTGTGTCTTAAGGGGCTCCGCCCACTTCTCCAGAGTCTCCTCCTTTAGCAGTTCCATTTCCTGACCTAGTCCTTTCACTGTGGCCAACTCCGAGGCCTCCAGACCCAGTCCTTGCCCAATGGCTGCCTCCCAGGCCTCCTCACTCATCTTAGCAGATGCTTCCACAGATCTTTTTTGCTCTTATCTTGATAAATTGGCCACAGACATAGCAAAATGTGTCTGCCGGATGCTTGCAGCCACTTGATGCCATCTCAGAAAAAGATATCCACTTAGACAACTGGAACTAAACTGAACTGGTGGGCTTAAGGCTCCTGTATTTATACTACTATTTATATTACTAGAAAATTCTAGAAGTTTACTCAGCACTGAATCTATATGGAATGTTCTGGAAAATAGTTACATTTCAAAATATCACTGTCCTGTCACAAAAGCAAAGTTTGTGGGGATTAATATTCATTTTCTATACTTTGAGGCACAAGCTACCCAGGAACCAAAATAAGAAATAAAATAAAATAAAATAGATAAAATACACGGTGTAATAAATCATGTACTCATTCATTTTCTTTTCTTTTCCCCCCCTTCTTTTGTCTTGCTTTGTTTCCTTATTCTGCCACTAAATTTGTAGTCTTTTACTCCCTGCCAATTGTTGTTGTCGATCCTTATTCTTGCTACTTTTTCTTTTTTCCCCCACTTTTCACAAGCTCTTTATGTGATTCTGATTTTGATTTTATTCTGTATGGATTCATATAGATAGGCTATATTTTGGTTACAATGTCCATTTAACTTAAGTATAAAAGACATTCTTTCTCTGCTCATGCTGTTATTATGAAGGGACCTTGTAACCTTCTAGGTAAAATTTGAAAGTATTCATTTTACAAAATACATTTTGTCAGTTTCTCATCATATTGGTTGCATTTTAGCTTTTGAAAATTTTTCAAATTCACTATTTTCCAATGAATAAATATCTTGAAACAGCATTTATTATTTTGCCTATATATATTTGTTAAATGTTTATATATTTAAATGTTTATATATTTGTTAAATGTTTATAGTTCACATGCATAAATTGGTCTATTTACAATTATGTACATTGATACTCAGAACACATGCTAAATTTGTACTGTCTCTTTAAATAGACAAGGACATCTGAACGCAGGTGATTTTGGTTTCTCATATATTCTTCTGGTGGCTTAATATGAGGAAAATTTCACATGTATTTCATGAGAAAATTTCTCCGCTGCTTTTTATTTTGAATACCTGATTTTGGATTCATTTCTGTAGATACATTAACGGCTAAGAAATTTAGATCATGATGTGTACTTGGTTTGGACCGCATGCTGGTTTATGGACCAGACCACATTCGCTTTTGTTAAGGGTGGATAGGGGTTGAAACATGGGAAGATAAAACATTATAGGGGAATCAAGCGGCTCAAATGGGGGTCTCTGAAGGCCCGAGAGGACCACTGAGAGATCCCAAGATGGAAACAGGTTAGGCTGGGGAGGCTTCAGTCTCCGGGCGCCTTTCAGGAACCTGATAATCAAGTCGTGCTTACCAAGGGACTTGCCATCTACTGCGTCTTGGTTGGCTGCGATAGCAGCTACATACACCTTCAAGGTGGAGGGGAACAGCCTCCCCTCCAGTCTCTCCTGCAGGAATAGAAGCACTGACCGAACTGCGCATCTCTGTGGGTCTTCGGCTCGGGAAGAACACCAGTTCGCGAACAAACACCACTTTATTGCGTAAAGTTGCCTGGTTGAGGGACAGGTAATAATGCGTCGGGAGGCAAAAGAGTGTCCCGACGCTGGGGTGCTGAGAAGAGACTCAAAGCACTTACCTTGCTCCACACACCCGGCAGGGGGTGGGTTAGAGACTGAGGAAGAGGTCCTGAGAAGGCATCTTCGGAACTCGTCAGCGCTGGCCTGCCGGGGTTGGACAGTCGCGGGGCCGGAGGCGAGAAAGCTGCGTCCGGGGAACCGGGACTGGAGAGTTGTAGGGCCGGGGTGCTGTGATAATGGCGCGCACCGGCCGAATGACCCAGGGAGTGAGGGGATCGCTCTGTGGGTACCGCAGCCCGAAGGTGGTGTGGCAGGTGAAATAACGAAAACAAGGATTCTCTTCCCGGCCCTCCACCGGGGGACGGAGTGGTCTTGAAACCATCTCCGGAGCGAACATCCGACTGCCTGGTCTTGGAGACGGGGGGGCGTACGCCGCCTGCGGGGTGCTCGACGCTGCGGCTGAGAGCTGGGCCCGGATTGCGGAGCTGCCTGTTGCTGCTTTCTGGTCACAGGGAGACGCCCTCGGCGAGCAAGCGGGGCGCGAGGTGCACTGGATGGGTGGCGCCGGCGGCTTGATGTGAGAAACTGTCTCCGTCTGCTTACTCACCACCGAGAACTGCTGGGCAAAAGTCGTCGATGGTGTCGCCGAAGAGGCCGAGCTGGGAGGCGGGGGCGTTGAGAAATCGTGACTTGTCAACGCCATGCATCTCGACCGTGTTCAGCCATAGGTGGCGCTCCTGGACCACAAGGGTGGCCATCACCCGACCGAGTGCCTGCGCATGACCTTCGTAGCACTGAGAGCAGCACGTCGGGGTCGGAACTACCCAGGTGCAGATCTTTGAGTGCCTTGGATTAGTGAATTTGCATGGAAAGCCGTGGGATGCAGGATGGAGGCGGCCTGTCCTGTCCGAGCCCTGACGGAAGCAAGCAAGTGTGCCAGGGGAGCGGGTGGTTCGTGGGGATTTACCCGGCGAAACCAAGCCCGTCATTATCCCCACATCACCTTAGTTCTACCAGAAAGACTCGGGAGAATAATACTGAACAATTAACCATTTATTTACAGCTCAGCAAACAATATAAAGATAAAAGTTCTTTGGCGTAGGCCCCATCCGTAGCTCGCAATCCGGGGGTACGGACTCTGCATTTCCTGCCAGGCGATGAAGGCAGGGGCGCAGCCGACCCCCAGTGAGGTATGGGAAGGGACCATCCTGGTGGTGGTGTGTAGGAAGGAAGGAATCATCTTTGTGGTGGGGAGGGTGGAGGAGAACGAAAGTACCCATCTTTTATACTGCAAGTGTTAGAACGCGATTGGATAGATGAGAAGGTAATGAGTGACGTAACAATTGAGTCTTCCTGGCAGAACTTATGCTAAAGCTTCCATGAGCGACGCGGGGGACGGCTGAAGTGGCTTTCTCTCATGACAAAAGAAAGCCGCGACCGCAATGCTGCAATCTCGCACTGAGAACATGACCCATTCATAAAATGCTGCCTGCCATGTGATCACAGCCCAGGCACGCGAGGCAGCTTTTTATGACCGTCAGAAGTGGAGAGAAATCAACCGCATCCAGGAACTACACAGAGGTGGAAAGACATCTTTAAAAAGACGCGTCCTGAAAAGGACGTTCAACACCTGCTGTGTATTGCTCTTTTATGAGTGGGAACTCAAACTCTTTCAGAAAATAGATTATTTTAGGAGGAGAACACTCTTTTAAACAGGAAGAACCGCTGTCGAATTGCCCAGGGGCATGAGCTGCACAGTGTGCAGAGAGAGAACGGCAGCTGGAAATGCGCCGTGCGGATCCAACAGCCACGCTTCTCACTGATAAAGGTGAGTGAAACAGGTGTGTGTTTCAGCTGCTTGTGGTACAACCATTCGGCTCCGAAGAAAAATTCTGACTGGTATTCGCTGCCCCGCTTCCCTTTATACCCGTATGTCCGGGGCGGGGCATGCAAATTCTGTCTGCCAACTTGACATTGGCCTTTTCTCAGGTTCAGAGGTATGATTTGGTGTCCGAGAAGACCCCTTGTGTCACTTCCTTCGACACAACGTCGAGAGAGTGACAGAAGGGGAATCATAGTTAATTGCCTGGAACTTATTTTTCCCTTCTTCTGGAACACCACTCTATGATATCATTTTTCATGTTTGTCTGGTAAGTGCATCCATGCTCGCCCTTTTCACAAGGGCCATATGCAACACAAATCACAAAGCCTTTTGTCTATGCTGCACCACAACCGTGGTGCTCCTGTTATTGGCTAAATCCATCTACTAAGCAGCACACTACAGCAATATTTCTAATGCTCCTCCAGAAACAACTTTAACATTGGCTCAACTACTCTACTGTTACACATAAATAATTTCTATTGTTTCAACTAATCCACTGCCACAGCAGTACTTTTATTCTGCTCCCACAGCAACACCTTTAATATCAGTTCAACTAATCCTCAACTGCCACAGCAGTGCTTTCACTCCTAGGTCTACCAGAACAGTTGCCACAACAGCTCAAATTGAGTACTTTTATAAAAAAACCTCACAGCACAATACAAAATAGAGCATTGGAGTTATTTTTTATCAACAAAAACAAATGCTGCATAACAGAGCATCACAGATGTGAGATATTGCTTAAATATAATACAATTACAATTGATTTATTGTTATTATTATTATTATTATTATTAGTGGTAGTAGTATTACAGTGAATATTACATAAATATACAGTAGTGATATTTTTCAGTCATACTTTTTTTCATTTAAATTGAGCTTTTACTTTGACAGAGCTTTTATTTTTAAGTGTTTATTTGTTATAGTGGCAGCTTTTCAGTTCGGAAAAGCAGGTCGATATGTGACCTAATGGCTGCTATTTAATAAATATATGTTCTCTATTTGTGCCTCGTACTACACTGTGAATTTGCAATTTGTTCATTGACATCTGCTACAAACATGCTCATGATGGTGTTTTCCGTGTATGAGCCAAGGAGGAGCTTTAAATGGTATGACATGTTCAGAGAGGAAGGGTTTTAGTTACCTGATATTTTAGAGTGCAAATCTACATGATCATGCTGCCTTTGAGATGTGGTTTGTGAATTTGAGTTGGTTATCGATGGTTACCCCTAGATTTTTTCTCCCCAATTTGGAATGGCCAATTCCCAATGCCCTCTTAAGTCATCATGATGGTGTAGTAACTTGCCTCAATCCGGGTGGCGGAGGACGAATCTCAGTTGCCTCTGCGTCTGAGACCGTCAACCCGTGTATCTTATCATGTGGCTTGATAAGCGCATTACCACAGAGACATAGCGCATGTTGAGGCTTCAAGCCATCCACCGCAGCATCCACGTACAACTCACTACATGCCCCACAGAGAGCGAACCACATTATAGCAACCACAAGGAGTTTACTCCATGTGACACTACTCTCCCTAGCAGGCCAATTTAGCTTATGAGACCTGACTGGAGTCACTCAGCACGCCCTGGATTCAAACTCATGAACTCCAGGGGTGTTTTTGTAGTTGAACCCAGCTGAATGATGATGTTGTGTTCAACAACAGGGTTGATGGAATGACAAGTGGCTCAGTCTTCGCTGGGTTAAGTTGCAGATGGTGTTCCTACATCCAGGACGAGATGTCTGCCAAGATTCAAGCAGTCACGTGGCCTCGCTGGGCTAGAAAAACAAGTAGAGCTGTGTGTCATTGGCGTAGAAGTGGTAAGAGAACCTCTACAGGCTACCTTGATGGACCTACTTGAGAGATAGAAATTACACCAGTCAAGCACAGTCCCTGTGATGCCTCTAGCTATGGCTCTAGAAGAGTCCCTGCTTCAAATAAGTTTTTTTATTTTTTTGGATCCTTTATTTTCTGAAGGCAAACATGTGAATTTTAGGTCCTGTAACTGGTCACCATTTCCTTTAAGATTTTTACCATTTTTATTCACCTTTTGCCTTCACTAGTTAATTTTAAATTGTTCTGTGGTGTTATAAAATATTCCATTTAGTCCCATTCTATTAATATGAAAAGTTGCATACAAACTAATTATGTCACAACACAAGACAACTTCCCAAATGTATTGCATGTCACGTACCTATATATCACAGAGTCATGGTATAACATGTTATAACTTTACCACTACAGTACTTGAACTACTTTCATTTTGTGGCAAAAGGATAAAATAGGTAGACATATAACACGGCCTCAACCCCAACTCTGTCATGTCTTTTTCTCTTTCAATCTCACCTTTGTCTGAGTATTTGTCTCCACATGGGGTAACTTAATTCTCTTGATCATGAGTATAATTATATTTAGTTGATGAGGTCTGGCAGCTGAGATACAGCAGAAATAGAAGAGAAAGAGACATTTTGACAGCGCTACTCAGTGTGTGTTATGTCTCATTTTGGTGTTCCGTGAATCAAACACGCTTGGGTGTTGCCAGCAGCCGTCTCTCAGAGTTTGGACTCTCAGCTTCACTCTTAGGGTGGGAAAGTCATGATCAGTCCACACAGCTAAACATCTTGAGACAGGCATAGTTTCTCATCCACTCGTCTGGAGTCTGTAAGTTATTACCCATAATTACTGTCCCAGATGTCAGGCACATATGTCAATAAGTTAATCAAAAGGATCTTGAGGAAATCCCTGCAGAATGGCAAGCCAGTAAATGGAGATGTTAAGAACCGGTTAGTTGATGACCTGTAAGTGAGTGAATGAGAGCAAAAACCAGTCTAAGAAACCAGTGCAAAGAGAAATGGAAATCAATAATAGAAATTCTAGCCATCCATCCATCCATCCATTTCATCATCTCTCCATTTAGTCATCTATCTTCATCAAAACTCTGATCCATCGATCCATCCATTTAGGCATTCATCCGTCCATCCATCTATTCATTTAGTCATCAATCCATCCATGAATCCATCCATCTGTTAATCTATCTTCATCAAAACACTGATGCATCCATCCGTCCATCTATCCATCTGTTCATCTATCTTCATCTAAACACCAAACTATCCATCATCCATCCATTTAGACATCCATCTGTTCATATTCATCTAAACACAGATCCATCCATCCATCCATCATCTATCTTCATTAAAACACTGATCCATCCATCCACATGCATCCATCCATCCATCCATCCATCCATCTGTTCATCTATTTTCATCAAAACACTGATCCATCAATCCAACCATCCATTTAGTCATCCATACATCCATCTGTTCATCTTCATCAAAACATAGATCCATCCATCCATCCATCCATCCATCCATCCATCCATCCATCCATCCATCCATCCATCCATCACATGCTCTTGAAACCATTATGATTCTGTATTTGAGATATTAAAACAGTGTTTTAATGAAGTCAATTTAATTCTTAATAGGTAGGTTGGTCTTTTGTGATTAAAGAAACAGGGGATGAAAGGTGAAAGAGAGACCAGGTGAAGGCAACCCAGATGAACATGTAATTGAAGCATTACTTTATCTGGTCTTCAAACCCCCCAAAACCAAACAGACTAGTCAGAATCATGTCAGAGGTCACTGTGACCAAACCTGGTGAGCCACAGGGACTGGTGCTAACACAAATACTGCTCTAATCACTTTATCTAGCCTGCTCATATATTCCTCTGCAATGTAATTGGAGCAGAGTGTGTTTTGCTATTGAGTGTCTCTTTCTGATTGGATGCCTGTGGTGGGGTCACTGCCATTGATCCTTCTGTACAAACAAACCTGGGAAGCATGCGAGACAGAGAAATTGAAAATCCACAGAGCTGTCCAACACGGCCATTTGAGTACAGGAAATGGGGAAAAAGAAGAAAAGAGAAGAAAATACGGGGGAATTCATAACATGGGCATCAACTCTGAGGATAATTGGTGGTGCTACATAAAGGAGATTTAAATTCAAATAAACATGGTGTCCCCAAGGCCTTTTAAAGAGAACTTAACCTACAGAAATTCCCTTAAAGTGTGCTATTCCTCTCATTTTACCTCCTCTGAGCCTTTTCATTTGTGATTTGGTTGAGTTTTTGAAAAAGTTTTTAAAGATCCCATGAAATCAAAATGAGTGCCAGGGCACTCCGAAATAGAAAAAAAATATTGATGACTCATCTCAGATTCAGATCCAATGCTCGCTAAAATAAGAATGTCCCCTCCTCCTAATTTTACCTGCCTCTATTCTCAATCAAAAAATGTTTTTCTGTCTTTGATGCTTTTTTCCATATCTCCCTCATTTACACTGTCTTCTACTCTACATCTGTTTCAGCCTTTCTCTCTGTCTTATTCACTTCTTTGTATTTTAAGGCCTGTCTTTGGCACTCATTCAGCCGATTTGTGGGGTAATTGGTGCCATTTGGTCACCTTGAAACTCCTGTGGTGTCACATTGAAGCTTAATTCACAACTACCCCTCTCCACCCCCTTCTTTTCTTTTCTCTTGTGCCTTTTCTTCAAAGACCCCCCCCCCCCCCCCCCCCCCACTCCATCCCATTCTACTGGTTTGCTACCTTTTATGTCCCGCAATTCCTTGAACAGAGACCTAACCGAAACCGTTTTGGACAAATTAAGACGTTTTACTTCTCTGGCTTACATCAGGAAACTATAAACATTAAGTGCTTTAGTCACTTAAAACTGAATCCTTGCTAACCCACTGCCTGATTATCTCTGCTCTTTAAACTCGTACATCAGATTTCTATTTGGCCCCCAAGGACCGCAACAATTCTAAAATATCAGATTTGTGTGTGTGTCGTGTCTGGGGAGAAAATGCAGTTTATCCTAGATATCCCTCCTTTTGAACAAAGAGCCATCATACAGAATATATATTTAAACCTTTCAAAAGAAGAGACAGTGTTCTCCCACCCCTTGGATGTATTTTTTAATCTCTGTCTTTGCATTTTTCTTTTTTTTTCTTTTTTTTTTTTAAAGATGTACAAAAAAAGTTTAAAACCATTGTTTTGCTGCAATAATTATGTGTAAGATGAGAAAGGTGTCCTTCGCTTTTTTCCATAGTGGTGTAGATTTTTATTCATCCCAGTGCTCAGGGTTCCCACACTTTTTGACCAATGAAATTCCATGACTTTTTCATGACCTTTCCAGGCATTTGTGATTACTTTAAACAGAATTACAAAAATTATTTTGATTCCGACTACTTCACTTCATTCAGATTAATTTGTGAGCCGGTTTAACCCAAAATACTGATTCTTTCACAAATCGGACATTCCTATGGCTTGTGAGATTTGTGAGTTTTAGGGGCTGTTCAAAACGAACACATTGTTCCATCCATCTGCGCTGTTTTTTCCTATTGTTTTTCTATGTAAACGTGCCCTACATGGACGTCTTTGACCATTGTGCCACGTGCCATGTTTTTCCAGCTCTTTACAAGAGCTTCTTGGTTGGGCGTTACAATTTCTCCCATTCATTTAAATAGAAGTGACTCATCTCTGCTAAATAGTATCTGGCATCAAACTCTATGGAACTATAATGTCCATCATGCACTACGTCTCCTCCCCGAAGTTTGCACACATTTAATACCGATTCCTCGCTATACAGGAAAAGTAGAGGTGTACAAAAGCAACGCGTTACTTTAATTAAAAAGCAACTCTGATAAAAAAATAGTCTAAAAAAATAAAAAAATTGCATTAGTTTACTTGTTACTTGAAAAAGTACTCTGATTGTGTAACTTGTTTTACTTGTAACACGTTTCCTCCAGCCAGGGTTGGGGAGTAACGGAATACATGCAACAGGCTTACGTATTTAAAATACTAAATTTAAGTAACGGTATTCCACTACAATTTCAATTAAAATAATTTGTAATTAGAATAGTTACATTCAAAAAGTATTTTGATTACTGAAGAGATTACTTTGCATTTTATTGTCATTTGTTTCATTTAATATTTAGTCCTTTCCGATGAAAAATATTTATAAGTATAAATGATGCGATCCAAAGTGCATTTGAACAGCGGTGAAACACTTTCACTTTTTTGTGTTACATTCATATGAGAAGACAAAGAAGTAAGTTTGAAGTAAGTTTGGAGCAGAAGAAATAGAAATAAACCTTGTGTAAATTGTCAGCTTTACGTTAAGCTAAAATGCTATTTCTAGCCATTTTACATGCACATGATACCAGACACGATCATATTTATTTATCAAGAAAATTCACGTTGGATCATAATTTCATTTGTATCCCTTTACACTGGTGCCAAAACCCGGGAAGGAGGAGGGATGCCCGTCGCGGAGTCCTCGACACTGCTGTCCACCCAGGGGAGCACCGCTGCCATCCGATGGGGGATGCTGCCCGTCCGCGGTGAACGGCCGCCGTCCGCGAGGTGAGTGGGGACTGGAGTCCCCGACCACCTGGAGCGATGGAGCCACTGCCAGTGGCGGAGGAGAGCCCTGCCATCCCCCAGAAATACGGAGCGGTCGAAAGAAGACCGCCATCTGTGAGGGGAGGAGGGAAGTGACTCCCTGACCGCCTGGAGCAGTAGGGCCACTGCCAGGGGCGGAGTAGTGTCCCCACGAGTCGCCAGGAACGCGGAGGGGCGTTCTGTCCACCGGAGGTTGTGGGTCTGACTCCGGTCTGCCCGGGGAGGAGCGTCTGTCGTCCGTCTGAGAGGGTGGAGGAGTGATCGAGGACTATGCGACGGTGTATCAGAGAACTGGCGAGTACATTTTCTTTTTTTTCTCTCTCTCCTCTCTCTCACTGCCGCTCCCGTTGGCCTTTTCCCTCTCTTTTAAATTTTAGAGTGTTTTTTGGGGGGTACTACACTGTTACAGGAAGTACCCCCCCCATTTGAATTATTTCTGTTTCCCTCCCATTGTCCCCTCCCTCGTCCAGGTAGACAGGGCAGACGGGGCGGAAGACACGGCCCTCCCCAGGGAAAGAGGGGGGAGGGGGGGTGTACGTCATGCCGGGAGCTCCCCAGCCTGAGAGAACGAGGGAGGAATGTGGCAGGGCGGAGGGCGGGTCGTGAGTCTACACACCCGGTCCCTTATCAGGCTAATCAAGCCTCCGAGAGGGATAAAGGCCGACTGCGGAAGATGGTGCGGGAGAGAGAGATCGTTTACGGGTATGTCCATCATGTGTGTGTTTGTGTCGTTTGTTACTATTATTTATATTGTCAAGCCGGTACAAACATGTGTATTTTGTCTTACTGTACTGGTGTTTTTATAGTCAAAACAAGTGAAAAAAATCTACCAGTGCTAAAGAAGTAATCCAAAGTATTTAGAATATGCTACTGACCTTGAGTAATCTAACGGAATACGTTACACATTATATTTTATATACATCAGATGTAACCCTCACAACCCTGTGTCTTTATGTCTTTTATATTGCTGGTTGGTTATATTTTTGTTATGTTAGTGGTTATGTTTAGGGATGGGTATGGGTTTGGGGATCTAAAATATAAATATGATTGTATATTGTAACTAAACTTCAGAAGATTACAGAGCCTGTGAGAGAATCTTTCAAACTGAGGTGAGAACATTACGTTTTGGTCATAAGAACAAGATATCATAAGAACATCTTGTCTGATTCATTCAGTGGGTCAAACCAATGATATGCTCCTTCACAGCCCGCATTAAAATGCTATTGGCTCCTTTACAGCAAGAAAATGCCACCAAAATAGCCATGTGGTCCAAGCTAGAGCTCATTGGCTTTAAAGGGGTGCGATTTCAATTAACAAAATGTAACGAGTCAGTGCAAGGAAGTTAACAAGAACATTTCATCCACTTAAAACTAAAAACTACATTGGAAGCACACAATTCAGTGATCACATTGCATCCCACCTTCAGTTTACTTTTGTTGCTGTTTAATATAAAATATCTGTGATTTCGTTCATCATAATATCAAAGTTTCTTTTAACTGTTGTGGGATTTATTGTCATGAAATTGGCTGTAATGGTCACATCTAGTGCGCTTTGTATTTGCACCGAGCTGCATAGAAATCTGATGTGATTTAAGCTAAATAAAAACACCAGAGCCCCAATTTCTTGCATATGGCAATTACAGTGTCATTGTACATGTACAGTGTTTGGAATCTCACTTAAGTCACTTAAGGTGGCTGAATACCCTATTAATTCCACTTCATAGGGAACTATCAGCCGATTGGAACACACCCTGCTGTTTTAATGTGGCAGCTTTGTAAATATATGTTTTATGTGTGCAAAATAAGTATTGCTACACAACAGCACAGTATAGAGTCTGAACAGCAGAGTTTGATGTGACTCTGGACTGTTGTGAATTTAACATAGACCTGTATGCAACTGCACAGGGCACCTGGCTCATGTAAAGTTAAATTGAATCAAACAGGCCTATCATATGGTGGCTCCGACTTCAAAACCACGACCTTGTAATAAGCCCTAAGTGCTAAATTGCTAATAGCTAATTTGTAACCAATCAGCTGTCAGGGTTAAGCTCTGAGGTTTGCAACTAAATGGATAGGCTAGCATTTCAATTGACCCGAGGAGCATGGAGTTTCTCTGGGAGTAGGTGGGTGGAAAACAGTGCCTGGACAAAATTAAAGAAAAGGGAAGCAGAAAATAGTTGCGAGGACATATAGACATATGCTGTATATATATATATATATATATATATATATATATATATATATATATTGGTGAGAGCATAATGATTTGGGGCTGTTTTGCTGCTTCGCTGGAACAATTTATACTAAGAACGAACAGAAATGTGAGGGGAAAAAAACAGGGAGGCAATAATATAATTCTTCTGAGTGTTTCTGAGGTAAACCATGCCTAAAATATGGTCCGGCTTTCAAATGGATTGCATCATGAATTAACCTGTAACCATGAGTTTTGCCGCAAGATGTTCCAGTCATGATGTACTACTGTAGCTCTGCTCATCAAGGCCACTGCAATTGTCCTCCATCCATCTATCCTTCATATAATCCATTTTTATCTCTCCTTCTTTCCATTTATCTCTACAAACGAGAGCACAGTATATGGCTTAATGGTTGGTTTAATTTCTAACTGCACGGCTGCATAAAAGCTAGTTTGTTTCTGTCATTTGCTGTCATTCAAATCATGTTTCTGTCTTTCAAATAGTTGTATATATACTGGTTCAATATACTGGTCAATAGATTATCTTTTTAAGATTTTGGAAATATTCTGGTTCGGGAATACTTTTAGTGGATGGATTAAGTTACTTTATAGACACCCGGTAGCAGCAGTACAAACAAATGGATTCATTTCAAAACAGATGATTTTACTCTGGATAGGTGCATCCGGCAGAGTTGCCCTCTTTCCCCATTATTGTTCTTGTATTGCCCTGGAACAATTAGCAGCAGCGATAAGAAAAGAAAATGATTTTCCAGGGGTGGTGGTGCGTAAGCTTTTGCTTTATGCAGATGATATTTTATTATTTGTCTCTGACCCCACTAGATCTATGCCTTGCCTCCACAGAATTATTCATTCATTACTGAGTCAATTGGTGTAAATCCAAAGCTTTGGCTCTGACAGCATACTGCCCTGTAACGGCTTATAAGCCGGGCGCCTTCCAGTGGAACAAACAGGGCATTAAGTATTTGGGCATTTTATTTCCAGCATATTTGTGTGGTTTATGATAAATGATCTGCACTTATATAGTGCCTTTTTGAACCTTTGAGGTTACCAAAGTGCTTAACAATGTGTCCCATTCACCCATTCACACACATATTCACACTCATACACATACATGCAAGGTGCAAGCCTGCCATTGGGAGCAACTTGGGGTTCGGTGTCTTGACTAAGGACACTTCGGCATGTGGAGTCATGTGGGCCAGGAATCGAACCGCCGGCCCGTCACAGCCGCCCCAATAGATTTAGTTAGAATTAATTTTGACCCCTTAACCTGTTAAACTCTTAGGGTTTTTTGGGGGAATTCCACCTGAAACTTACATACCCAAATCTGAAGGCTCCTCTTACCCGAAACCGAAGGGAGGCAAAGTGGCCATTTAGTTTCTCCAAGGTTCAGATTATTCAAAATGTAAAAACAAGCTATTACAAAGAATATTACACCAAAAATCAGACTTCCACTATTTGGTATACATGACAACAGCACTTACAAGGATTCCCAAACAGATTTCTTATCTTCTTTTCAAAGACACAAAATATTACTAGTGGGATAGACGAAAATGAGACCTGAGACATTAATATATATTTATAATATCAAAACAAATGTATAAACTAATATAAAATGTAAAGCAGTAACATACTGTAACAATAATACACAATGCAAAAGTAAAAAAAAAACAATAAACTATAAAAATAAAGTGTGCGTCTGCAAGAGCTTCGGCAATACGAAGTGTGTAGAATGTGAGTGCACGTTCCAGGCCTCATGCAGACGCTCAATTGCGAACAGACTCACATAATAATAATGATGATTATCTCAGGCTCTGAGATAACTCAGAGAAATGTTGACATGTCTTTGGATAGCTTAGATCATCAGATTTCCAATGATATGTGTCTCGTCATTATCCATGGACGATAACATATTTTGCAGATTTTATGAATATAACAACCTATGTTCTGCACTACGGTGATTACAATATAAAATATCTTCTTTGCGATTCATATGGCGATCGTTTGATCTGTTATTTTATTCCAACAATATAAACTAAATGTACAAAATCTGGAGAATGAGAGCTTTTGTTTGATACATGGCTTGTCTATGTTCATCAAATCTGAGTGATATGAAAAATATTCAAATTCTTACTTGATTTTTATCTGTTATTTTGCCACTGCAAAGCCTTTCTATCAACTGGAGAAGTTACACCCTGTTATCTCGCATTTGCACTTGGTATATACAAAGTGTCCAGAGTGTTTAATTCAGACATTTATTTAAATGTTGCCTTGAGCAGATAGCTGAACCAAAAATTATGTATTAATAAGTCCCCTTTCTGCTGGTCAGAGTGGACTGTGAGGGAGGTTAATACACTCTGTGACCTATATGAGAGTGGAGAGTTGAGATCCTTTGAAAATATAGTTCAACATTTTGGGATTCTGAGGTCTCAATTATTTAGGTATTTACAGGTATTGCCACCTGCTCTGTACTGTTTTTGGGAGCAGCATACACCCCCCTCAAGCGGCAGATACTCTTGGAGAGGTGATTACTGCTTTTGGAAAAGGTCATGAGGCATCAGTGTATTACTCCCTATTAATTCAGAGTCTGGGGAATGGAGTTTCAGCTTCTCTTAATAGATTATGGGAGAAAGATTTAAACTTGGTATTGGAGGAGGGAGTATGGGCTTGGATTAAAAAAAGAGATACAATTTAAGATTTTACATTGAGTCTAGTGGACCCCTTCTAGATTAAAGACACACTCACCTGCTGAAGATGGCAATCAGAAGATGGGGACACAACTCATGTTTTTTGGGGATGTGTTTAGATCCAAGAATTTTGGTTGAGGGTTCAGAGCTTTATCTGTGACATATTGGACAATTTTCATTTTGCCCAAGACTCTGTATTTTAGGTGATGGGGGTCATTAATATTGGGGAAAGTCATTTAAAAATGTGGGTCCTAGCCAGAGTTATGATCGGCAGACAACTCATCCTCATGGGGTGGAAGTTGGCTGGGGCACCCTCATTTTGCGAGTGGTGTGGGGGAGATGGGCTGGCTGGCAGCATTTTTAATTTAATTAAATTATTATGTTCTAATTGTTGGTGACCACTGTAGTACATGTTTGTGTCGGTTGGGGGGGGGGGGGGGGGGGGGGGGGTGTGTTTGGGGGGAGGGGTTTAATGTATATAATTGATTCCGTATTTTATGTTGTGTTTGTTTGTCTTATGAATGGAATCAATAAAAGTTGTTAATAACAAAAGAAGACATCAGTTTCACTTTGTTATTGAATATTTATCTCTGGATTTACCACCAAAATTTTACATGCACAAAACGACAGTTATGTTTGACTAACACAGATGCAATGAATGTGCGCTAATGTGAAGAATATTAGGATTTGTCAGATGCATTGCAAGAGTGAAGACTGAGAGCTGCTCTATGAGGTTGATTTATTTGGACACAAGTTGGTATTAGAAATTCATTAAACCGTAATAATTGCGATTGGGAGCCTGCAAAGACGTGAATCGTACATCATCAATAATGGTTAACTTCTTAATGCATTGGACTTTATGTGGACATGTCTAAAAGTTTTTTATTCAGAATTCACAGAGGTCTTACCTCTATTTTGTGTTGTTGTTTTGTGATAATTGTTTGTTTGAAGTCACTGTTATGGTGATTATTGTTCCCTTAAATGGCTTGGTGATGAGAGAGGTCAAAGGAGAATGGCCAGACTGGTACAGCAGGCTATGGTAACTCAGATAACACCTCTGTACAATTGTATTGTGCAGAATAGCATCTCACCTCGTCAAACCCTGAGGTTGATGGGCTAAAACAGCAGAAGCAACGGGCACTTTATTACCACCATAGTGTTCCAAGAGAGTTTATGTTGAAGTGTGAGTAGGCTAAAGGATGGCAGAACTATCTCTTTAAAAGCATGCACATATCCAAAGCACCTTTTAATTTTAGTAGGCTGTGCAAACATGTTTAAGTGTAAATAGATATGGTGCAAAAAATAATTTGTGAAATGTGTTTACGATTTGTTTACTTTAGTCTTATCTGACCTGGCATGAACAGGACTTACAAAGCAGACAGATTCGAATTAGTTGCTGGTTTAACCATTATAATTCAACTCATATCTAACACGGCAAGTGTATTGGCATTACTGCTATTGTAAATGTAATTAAATTATTTCTTAGTGCTTATATCCTTAACTACCTGCTTGGCTGGAAATCACTATGGTGACAAATGTGTGAGCCAAGAACATTAATATACATTTGCGGCTGTGTGTTTTAGGAATGACTAACTACAAACCAATACAGCTTTTCCACCAATATGAGTTTCATTACCATAAACATACATCATTACAGTCACATGTTTATTACATCATAGAGCCATTTTACACCCAAGCTGAGCTGGCCAAAACTTACAGTAAATATTTTGGAAAGCAAATGAAGCTGTTATTAATGTGTGCTGAGAGCGTTAAGGCATCAGGCTGTATACAGTAAATCAGCACCTGACAAAACATGACCTCAATGTCAGTTGCCTGTGGAATAGTAGGTAATAATGTGGGTTTGTGGGCATAGCGCCGTATTTGTTTCCGTGCATGAGTGAAATACAAAAACGTGTGAAAACTTCAAGATTTTTGAAAAACCTCTTCATTTACATCTGTCAGACAACATGATCCTAATTACTACCATGTTTCTACATTGTTATTGTGAATGTGAGTGTGTTTGAAATAGTTTGTTTAAAACTTTTTCATTAGTTCTCATATGTCAGAGTGTGAAATATTATACTTTTTCAGTGCGACTGTGTGTGTCAGAGATGTTTGTCCCATCGGCTGCACATGTTCACTTCATAATGGTCCTATTTAGTTTTTCCATCTCACCTCACACTTTTCCTCTGAAACACGCTGTAAATTGGCAGGAGGGACGGATTTAATAAACTGCACCAGGAGGACAGTGTAAATCACTCCCTCACTGCACTAATACCAGCACATTACACCCTAAGAGAGCAGAGGGCAGCTTGCTTCCCCTCGCAGCCATAAGTCATATAATCACTTAACCAGAGACACACACACTTGCTACCAATGTTTTTTACTGTATGTTAGACACTGAGAAACTCTGAAAACCCACATAGAGTGGCAAAAAAAATAAATATTTGGACACTTAAACCAAACTTAAAAATGTATATCAAACCAAGTGTTATTTTAGTGTCATAATTTAAAGAAAGATAGCACAAGCACATTTTCTAGCAAAATATTTTAATAAAAGAGCTTTGTTAGGTCTGTATATAAAGAAATAGAAATACTCTTCAAACTGAAGACAAAAAGTATTTGAACAGTTTGGTGAATTCATATGATGAATAGATGCTTGACCAATAGAAAATATAATCTCCTGAAACCAGTGTGTGACTGCTCCGTGCATTTTCAATTTCCCTTTTTGATTTGTAACTAGTAGCATCTAAAAAACATGCACTACGGCAAATCATTTTCCTAAAAATTGATGGCAACATATGCGGACAGTGGGACTACGTTGTGTACCAAGCTATAAAACGTCAGATTTTTAATCAAATTGTTTATTATGTTTCCAGGAGTGTTGGTTATTCATGTTTTTGAGACAATACAGACATTCTGAATCTATGTACTGGTTACCAATGTCCCATGTCTGCCATGTCCCATATCCCATGTTTGGAGTGGTCCAAACATCATCTGCTACCTGAAACTGAACTTTTGATAGGAAGTTTGGATTGAATGCCCTTAGGGTAGTATTAGGTCCAATATGACACCCAATAAAGTGACTGAAGCTACGTTTGCATTAATCTGGATACATTTGAAAACGATCTCCGTCCACACTAATGTTTTCAAAATTTTTCCAAAAGTTGCTCATGCACACTGAAGTGTATGAAAACGCTTAAATCATGTTAGTGCACATGCGGAAAATCTCTGTTGTACGTACATTCTGAAACGCAATTGTCCTCGTGTTCCGTCGCCGGACACCAATTCCGAGTTAACTTCCCTTTGAAGGAACGCAATGTGATAGTTGTACAAAGTAACATTTATTTTTTAACAACGCTATCAAAGTGAGTATCAAGTACAACAGTGCCACTATAACATGGGACGCCATCTTGATTGTTTTGGTTGGATAGATCACATGACTGCGTCACATGACAACAAATACATCATCATTTTCAGATCTGTTTATCACAGTCCACACTACAAAGCTAAAACGATGTTTTCAAATTTATCCACTTCAAAAAGTTCTGTTTTCGCGGACAAAAACGCCATCTCAGTGTGGATAAAAGGCCGAAATGGAGAGAAAAAGATGCGTTTTCAAACGAAAATGTAATAGTGTGGACTTTAATATTTTCCATCTGAAAGGATTAAATATTAAATGAAACAAATGACAATAAAATGTAAAGTAATCTCTTCAGTAATCAAAATACTTTTTGAATGTAACTGTATTCTAACTACCAATTATTTAAATTGTAACTGTAGTGGAATACAGTTACTTATATTTCACATTTTAAATACGTATTCCCGACACATGTAGTCCTTTCAGATGGAAAATATTTATACATATAAATGATGTGATCCAAAGTGCATTTGAACAGCGGTGAAACAATTTCTTATGATGTGTTATGATTCATACATGAGTAGACAGAGAATAAGTTTGGAGCAGAAGAAATAGAAATAAACCTTGTGTAAATTGTCAGCGTTACGTTTAGCCATTTTACATGCACATGATACCAGACACAATCATATTTATTTATCAAGAAAATTCACATTGGATAATAATTTCTTTTATTCTAGTAAGATCTTTGATATTTGGGCAAAAATCGTATTCTTGATAATAATTTTTGTATTGTTTTCTTGTAAAAATATCTAAAAATCCTTAAAACAAGATCAGTTTGATTAATCTTGTTTTAGAAACAACACTGCATAAGATATTTGGGTTTTTCTGAGAATGTATTTTTAACATGTGTATTTTGTCTTACTATACTGTGTAACAGTCACTGCATGTCACATGTTTATTTGTTTTCATTTTCAGTGCTATGTTCATCCCATCCACTAGGGGGCACCAGTAGCACCTCTACCTTATAGATTAAAGAGGAAGTAGGAGAGTAAGAGGTAGATTCAGTTTGAGTAACTACATGGTATCTGCTGTTCTCAATGGTAATCCTGGTCTGAGAAACGTTAAGTTTGCTGCTCAACCGTGAGTTTGTAGTTCTTATTTCATCTTGTGTATGCTTTGGTAAAAGAACTTGTAAAGATGTTAATGAGTTGTTTTCTGTTATAGAGGATTTTTGTATTACCCGTGACTTACATAGCCCTTGAGTGCTGGATTGGGAGTTTGCTTGGGTGCATGAGGGCAACTGCCCAAGGACTTTATTCAAAGAATCCCGGGCTGCAACCAGAAGGACAAATACTTCATTTCATCAGTTACTACCATTTCCAGATAAGACTGTTAATTCTAAAGATTGCTCACTTCAGCAACCTCATTATCCGTCAACATCTTTTATGGGACATTTCACATTCATTCATCCACTCCCACCAGGACTTTTCTTCTGTGATATTTTGTTTGTTTGGGTGTATGAGGTATTGCACTCGCTCTATCGCACCGTTGTCACGAAGAGAGAGCTGAGCCGGAAGGCAAAGCTCTCGATCTACCGGTCAGTTTTTGTTCCTACCCTCACCTATGGTCATGAAGGCTGGGTCATGACCGAAAGAACTAGGTCGCGAGTACAATCGGCCGAAATGGACTTCCTCAGAAGGGTGGCGGGCTTCTCCCTTAGAGATAGGGTGAGGAGCTCAGTCATCAGTGAGGTGCTCGGAGTAGAGCCGCTGCTTCTTTGCGTGGAAAGGAGTCAGTTGAGGTGGTTTGGGCATCTGGTAAGGATGCCCCCTGGGCACCTCCCTAGGGAGGTGTTTCAGGCACGTCCAGCTGGGAGGAGGCCTCAGGGAAGACACAGGACTAGGTGGAGAGATTACATCTCCACACTGGCCTGGGAACGCCTCGGGGTTCCCCAGTCAGAGCTGGTTAATGTGGCTCGGGATAGGGAAGTTTGGGGCCCCCTGCTGGAACTGCTTCCCCCGCGACCCGACTTCGGATAAGCGGTTGAAGATGGATGGATGGATGGGTGTATGAGGAAGTGTTTTGTGTAAAATTCAATATATTCTAAGAGAGAAGATTTTCATTTAGTTGTCTTTTGTTGATTTATGAATACCCTGAACACAGTATTTGGTGCAAGACTGATTTCCCCCTCATTGTACTGTAGCAGGCCCGGTTTAAAATAGCCGGGACAGTTATAACTGACAGAGTTTTTATAGTCAAAACAAGTGAAAACAATCTACCAGTGCTGAAGAAGTAATCCAAAGTATTTAGAATACATTAATGAATTTGAGTAATCTAATGGAATATATTACAAATTACATTTTACAGCATGTATTCTGTAATCTGTAGTGGAATACAATTCAAAAGTAACCCTCCCAACCCTGCATAAATCACATTTGTGATGTGTTCAGCTGGTGTGATGTCTATCAAACTCTCAGATAAATACACCTGTAGAGCTGTAGGTAAAGGTCAGCCTACATCAACATGGTCATTTATTCAGTGATGTTCACTGTATGTAGAGTGCTGAGTTTGCAGCAGCTGGGTTTCTGGGCCAATGCACAAAACCCTCACAAAGACCTCACTGTGAATCTACAGACCTGCATGTACTTTTATACACTTAGTAGTTTATATAAGCTAATGCTCTCACAGAAAGAAACAGTGAAGTGAGTCAGAAGGGGCTCCGTGGACTTACAGTACAGATTCATGAATGTATATTTTATATAAAGCGGGTGCCTGTAAAAAGGGGTTTAAAGTAAATCTGTCAGATTTTGATAACAATTTACTTGAATGTTTCATTTGTGAAGGATTTATAAAGGGGTTGATTAATGACAAATACATCATTTACAGATGAATTATAAATCATTAATATGCAGTTATAACAACATGAATAAACAGTGGGACTTTCATATAATACTTATTTTCACTTACACATATTTATACTTATATTAATTTAAAAACAAAATGCCCCCAATTCATTATTTATGTCATAATGCAGCAAATATACAATTATAGTGAGATTAAAAGGAGGGATTATGTTGTTTTGCTACAGTCCAATGTATGTTTATATTAATGACTGTAATGTCTTGACTCACATATCATGTTGATGTCAAAAGAATAGTTTGAACTAGTCCTAGTTACCTAAAGTTTGGAAAAATAATTTTCAGGTCTTAAAGCTCATTCATGTCATGGCTTATATCAATAAAGCCTGATTGCCATTAAACCACAATTAACTTTATGTAAATATGTTTCTAATGTTGACAACTCCTTAATAAATGCTTCACACGTGTCCACTTTACATTATAGTATATTTTCATATGTTATAACCTATAATGTTATATAAATATTATAAAGCATTTATAACATGAGGTAAGATGGCTCACTATTTGGCAGGTATTGGCGGAAAATCGCCCTTTGTATGCATGTTGTCATAACTGCATATACATGATTTATAATGCATTTGCAAATTACTTTATTAGTCAATAATGAAGCCATTCATGAGCACTTAACAAAGGGAACATTGATGTAAAGTGTTACCAAGCTCTCATAAGCTATTTATTGTTAAAGTAATTTTGTATGTGAGGGACATTTATGGCAGACATTTTGTAGAATGACCCATGTGCATTTATTTTTGTACCAATGAGATCAAAGTTGGTCTCAGGTTTCGGATTATTTATTTATATACTACTTATTTGAGTGCCTCAATGTCAAATAGGTCACAAGTGTGTGGTGCTCTTTATTTTCTAAATACTGAAGACCCTGTGATTGTTTCTTTGAAGCATGTGCTAGTGATTTGAGTATGTATTCAACACTGCAGGAGGATCAAATGTTTCGGTTGTCTGATTCCCGGGAACACTTGTGTCAAACAGAGCCCTGTGAGGTGATTGGTTATTATGTAAATCCATGTTGATGAAAAGGAGGAATGCTTGCCTCTGGTTGGCTGATCAGCATCCGCTGGCCTCACCCTGAACCGCCAGTTTGATTCTCATCGGCTTCGGAAGAGGTTATCCAGCGAACAGTCCCACAAGGGCGGATACTTGGCCCTCTCTCATTTCATAATAGGATCTGGACCATCTGCAAAATCTTATTTCGAAACTTTTCTTGGGTGAGAAGTTTATGTGGGACATTTGCCGGCTGAAAGAGGTGCAAGGTTGTTGGATTTCAGATTGCCCGGAGCAGGTGCAGAATTCCGTGTCATCCATGTAATTCTGCAGTGTTTGTGCAGAGGATTCCTCATGGGAATCAGCTGCATATCTCTCTGTTTGCAACAGTTCTCCCAAAGGCCTATGACAGAATCTATGAGGAATGCTATGGCTAAGGTCTTTAATTTGTGGGAATGATGATTGATAGATTGACATTTTGATATTTTTCATAATTTTATGCCTTTTTTGTATTTGTTTAGTTAAGCTTGAATCAAACATATCCAGCTGAGAATGCGTGTACGGTGCTCAAAAAAAGAGATATTGACTCTAAATCCCTGTGCGGTGCCTCGCTGTCTACTGCCTACATAGGCAGCAAGCTTCTAAGGCACCATCCAAATGGAAATTGAACCTCATAAGTGACTGATTTGGAATGCTCTACTGCAGTGTTTCTCAACAAGTGGGTCACAGGTTAGTTTGGACTGGGTCGCATAATGCAGGGAAAGAGCAGGGAATGAACAATGGCTGGGTTCTTCCTTCATTCAAAATTTTCCACAGCTCCACCTGAATTTCAGGGTTGCCGAGGCAAATTTAATGATATTCATCTTGTGTTTGGTACTTTATATGCAATAAATTAGCTTCTCATCTGAAAATGCGATGTGATAGAAACCAGGTTCTTGAGTGAGTGTGTGGCGCGAGCCATCACATAACCACTCGCACTGATTATCTGCTCTGTTTTAACCTACTGTATCACTGTTGCGTGTGCGCGTCAACCGTGCTACCCTCGATATCGCAGCACAGACCACGATACTGATGTGACAAATTTTCATTCTTGTAAGAATTACATCTTATATAGAATCTTGGAATTTTCTAGTTTAAAGTGCTTTGTAGGAAGTCAAACTTCTCAAACAGTTAGAAAGCCCTGACATTACAAACAGCACTAAAGATGAAAAGAGACCATTTTTAAAATCTTCACCCTTGCTAAAATTAATCATGATTTTACAATAGTAAAAGTAACTGTGTTATTTGAAAAAAATAAATAAAATAAAATAATAATTAGTTAATAATCTATTAGGTGAATCTATTGGACCAAATGTTTATTAAAACTGTGGCAGTTGTAGTTAAAGTTTCTAACTGTGTTTAGGCTACTGTTTTTTCATAACAATATATTTTATATATATTTTTAATACTAACTACATTGACCTAACCACATCTGTTACTGTATATCAAAATTATCCTACTTTACACTTCTGAAGTCATAATTACATGATGTCATGTTCAATTGCTTTGATGTCATAAACATGAATGAAGCCAGGTTCAGATTTGCATATTTTTTGAGGAACTCTTATTTTGACAACATAATAACATGTTAGTTTACGGATGACAATAATGGAATTTTGGTCAGATACATGCTATTTTCTCAGTGTAAAAATATTTGAATATGCATCAAATGGTTACTATTTTACAAAAATGTATATGACTGAAATGTCAAGTGATAACACGGTAGCTGCATTTAGAAAAATGAATAAACCCTATCCTCTGCCATGCTGAAATGTTATGCCTCATAATTACAACTTGAGAGGGCATTCATGTGCAACTTCCAAGTAGTCAGTTTGTATTTACAATAATTCAGATAGCAAGTCAAGGCAGCACACATTCTCATTTTATTTCAATAAAGTATGATGTTAGCATGTTGCTAAGCTAACAACTTGATGCTCTACCCTACTGAAAAAACAAACACTTTCAACCAGCCTAACTTAATGCTACCTGCATCAGAATGATCATACATACCACCTCAAGTTGTAATTACAACTGAAAAAGTAAGCACACGACTTTCCAAGCCGATATAAACTTGAAAAATTATAGGCTTTATTCATTTCTAAATGCAGATACCTTGTTAACATATTAATTATCCATATGCATATAACAGTAACCAATTGATACATATTGTAATTTTTTTACACAAAGAAAATAACATGAATGAGGTGGGGGTGTGGTGAAGCGCTGATTTGTGAATGAAGAGCGAGTCCGGGAGACGAAAGCAGTAAGGAGTTACACCTGTGGGCAATTTTACTAACAGCTGTTCTGTATTGCAGTGAGAGGTGACAGAGAGATAAAGGGGAGATGAGAGCCACACAGGAGGTAGAATGGCACATGCTATTCTGTGTGTGTACAGAAAAGTGTAAGAAAACTGTAAGAAAACTGAATAAACCCCCTGTACATAAAAACGTAATCTGGTTCGCCGCTTACTCATTAAGTGATAAACCAGGAACATGTTACAATGTCCTTGACCAAAATTCAATTAATGTCATCAGCAAGCCAACATGTATTACGGTTTCAAAATAAGTTCCCAAAAATATGCTATATGAGTGTAACGCATGGTGAACTAATGCCTATGTAAAGCATTTCAATTTAGTTAGGATGCTGCCTACATAGGTAGTGAACAGCAAGGAAATTCACTGGCTATTCCAGTGTTTCTATGTTATGTGTTTGTTTTGCTGGTCTTGGCTGCAGTCAGGCCTCCTTGTCCTATATGACCAGCCATTGTAGGAAAATTCCCAAGAGCCTACTCACTTTGAAAATGATACTTGCCGACTTTTAATGGCCCAGCGAAAGGGTTCGCATTCGCTTAGCGTGATTGGTTATTAACCGGCATGACGCGTCAGCGATGAAACGCCAGAGTCGTGTTTTCCAGGAGTAGAACAGAAACCAAAGTTTTTATATTCCACTTTATGGCCCTTGGAATCAAAGGACGACACATTGTTAACATTGGTCTGGTTGTGCTAGCTGTTGTAAAAAAAAAAAAACAGTTTATTTTTTGTGTTTATCAAGTGTGCATAAATCTTCCATTCCAGCAGTAACTTAAGTGATTTAAACTCTCCTCTCATGTCCTGTTGTAGGCTGCCTTTGGGTTTGGTCATCTGGGTTGGGTTGTATTGTTTACAAAACAAATGACATACTGCAGCTCTGCTACTTGGATTGTGTTTTTATGATGTTGCATGACCAGTTCTGTTGCAAGTAGGGTTCCATATGAGACAACGTTTGTTCTGTGTTTTAGCATCTCACACAAACTGCTGAGAATGTTTCACAAACTCAGAGAAATAGACTTGAAACACTGTACACCTTTTGCAAGAGTTATGTGAGATATCAGATGTTGCTACATTACATGGATGACACACTTAACAGAAATGGCCTGGGGAAAGATCAATGACAGTGATGTTTTCTGATGTGTTTTTTTTAGTCAGAAGCAGGAGAATTTTGTAAAACAAATCGCATTCAATAATTATGTCTCATCTTTGTGATTCCAAAACACCAGTAAATGCACCTAACTACACAAACTGATCGATTAGAAATGGAGATGTTTATTATGCAATTTCTCTGTTTGTAGGTGTAGGTCTATCATTCATGCTGTCAATCCTCAAAACGACATACTTGTAACTGAAAATACATTGTGTAGGATATATGAAAGATAAATATAAACTATAGATCATCCAGTGATGGCTAGAGTAAACAATCTTTGTCATTTGATAATGATTTGGGTTGAATTTAATGGAAAACTATGCAAGACGAGTTTCCGTGGCACTTTAGAATATTGCAGCTGAGAGTTGGTGGTGTGTGTGTACCTATTGTAGAAAATAAATAACTGTTTTTAATTTTAGTATGTGCCGTGTCATCCGTCAGACACATCCGGTGTGCGACCCCCTTTAATTTACCCTACTGCTAACACTTTATTGAAGTTGTGTTGAGAAATATGTCTGAAGAGACAAAGACGGTTGTGCATTGAGCAGCCCTATATATATCAAAAACCATTCCCAATATATATCGACAATCATTGGGAAAATCTTCCAATTAACAATGTGTGAAAAAGGCATCGATCCGAAGCCTAATTGTGACTGAACATAACTACATTGTTGACAGTGGGAAGAAACACACTTGATGTGTCATGTAATGGTACCTCGTCACTGCTGTCTTAAAAAGCGGAGCGCGGCTTTAGTGGTCCAGAAAATTGGTAACCGAGTCGCTGCCATTACCCTCACATTCAGCAGGCCCTTGAAATGCTGAGCCGCTAGAACAAGCCACCAATCCAGCATTCCAGACCAGGAAAGGTGTGCGTGCATGTGACCGTTCATCCCCTTTCTCTGCACTGACCAATGTTTAGTGAGCACCCTGATCACGAAGAGAACATCATGTTCACTTTAGGGATATCACACTCCGCTTAAGACACTTTATTTACACCTTATATTTTCATTTCTATTTAAAATAAATGACTTTCCGATGGCATGTACAGCCACTGTCTGTCTTCACTTACATGGATTGATGAGGGGAGAATAGTGATATTGGCAAAAGGTGGACTTGATCCTGGATTGCACACACAACTAACCAACAGTCTTACCAATGTCACCACATTTAATATTAGGCATCAACCTGATAGGTTGTTGGCATGCTTAGAGCAGGGCTGTGTGCCCAGTGCTATTTACACTTTTTGCAAATAATTATTTGGCTATACTGAACCCGTGGTAAATGGGACCCCTGGTGGCCATGTGGGCCCTATGCAGTGGCATATGTTGATTAATAGGCACTGTTCCTGGTCATTGTAGTACAGCAGTTTTTCATTTCATTATTTTAGGGGCTGTTCACACCAAATGCGTTTTTACATCCATCCTCACTGTTTTTCAATTGTTTTCCAATGTAAACAAGTGTTGACCTCTTTAACCATAGATCGCAACAGTGCCTGCCCACTTTTTCAGTTGTCTGGGTTCCAGAAGTATTTTTTCAATTCCTTTTTTGCATAGGCTTTTCATTAAATCCTCCAAAAAGAAATGTAAACCATGAACCAAATTTGATTTTAGGTTGCTAATTATAAGCATAGAAACAATATACTCTATGTTAATTCCAAAATATTCCAATAAGTAAAAAAATATAAGTAGATTAATGGTGAGAGGAGACCAACTTGGTTACGTCTTCCTCAGTGCATTATTGAAGTGGGCGGTCGCTCCTGGTGGACTCTCTGCTGGACCATGGGTAAAGTTGTTTACCAGGAATTCCGCTATCAGACACGATTATTTGAGTTGAAATAATGCAGACTAATGGCTTCAACGGAAGCATACACCATTGATAAACAATCTCGGAGCTCCAGGAAGGTCTGTCTGTCTTTAAAGGTTTACAAGTTATCATTGAAAATCAGTTTCTGCACAGCTAAAATGAATGAGATTTTTACTTCCGGAACCAGACTGTTGTGCTCTTTTGTGCAGTGTTTAGCTTTGGCCATGTTGAATTCTTTCCCCTTGGTATTTAGAGCTTGAATGTTCCGTATTTGGCTGGTTGACAACTCTAGCAAGCTATGTCCAGTGTGTTTTAAAGAACTGTAATAATTCATTCAAGCAATCATTCTATTGCATGGACCTTTCTTTGTTGTATTTATGATTAGTTCAAATCAGTAATTAACTTTCTTAATCAATGAGGAGCCTCCTGGAGTTCAGTTAGTAACCATTGGATGGCAGTAGCAGGTCAGTATAGGGCAGATATGTTAAATGCACATTTAAGGGTCAGTTCACCCAAAAAATTGTATTCTGTCACCATTTATTCAGCCTACCAATCTTGTATAACTTTCTTCTGTGAACACAAAAGGAGAAATTAGGCAGAATGATGTCCTCAGTCACCATTCAATTTGTATAGAAAAAATGCCAATAATGTGAATGGTTATTGAGACAAACATACTCAACGTCTCCTTTTGTGAAAAGAAAAACATTATAGTTTTAGAACAACATTATGGTGAGTTGAGTAAACTGTTCCTTTAGTTCTGAATAGTTACTATGCACCGAGCACAGGGCATACACTATATATGCTTACTATTTTTTATATTATGTGAAATAGTAGACATTAATCCACATTAAACATATTAAAAAGTAGTATGCTACATTGTTGTGAAATAATCTTATGACATTCATGTGAGGCATCCAGTTATTAATTTGGTGTTGATCAAGAATACTACACATTTCAGTAAATGTAGTATGTCCATGTATTCTTTGCATCAAAAAGCTTGCACAGATAATATACAAAACTATATACTGCAGAAATACTGAGAGTAGTATGTTGAATACTCATACTCTAACTCTTAGTGCCACTGGAATATTGGTGGTCTGTTTCTTTCCCAAATCCAATATAAAACAGAATGAGCTCCATATCAGATTCAGAACTGTAGGCTAAACAAGAAAAAACCTAAGCGCGTTTGATCCCGGTTTCTCCTGTAAATGCGTGAAATCCATGCAACCTGCAGGAAGGTTGAAATCAGACCTGGTTTGTTTGGGTTCATTTGTAAAAAGTCTGAAGGAAGGAAATTGGTTTCTCAAGGCAAGTGTTTGTCCCCTCTCTTCACCGTGTCAAACTTCATATGGGCCGCAAACGTCACACGACTTAATTCGTCTTCAAATACGCTCTCCAACCCCATCAATGTGTTCGGTAAGTAAGTCCAGAAGTTGACGGTCTGATGTCATCTAATGCACTAATGAATTTGTCTTGGACAGAATCTGGTAAATGTTTGACACAGACAAACAAAGCCCTTAAACCAGTGACATGGTAGAAGAAACACATGGACTTCAAAAGTTGAATCAGTCATAATATCAGCCAGGATCTTGTCTTTAGGTTACATATTATGTCACACTGGATTGAACGTTGTCCAGAGCAGTACGCTTTCATTAAAAATGTCCTTTCTTTGAGAGAAGAAAACAAAAAAACAATCTTACTTTGTAGAAATGTATGTGCCCTGGTATCCTGACTTCTTATTCTTATAAAGTTGAATTGAATCTACTGAACTGTGGTTTATATAACCACCTGATGTAAATCACTACTCAAATTTTCCTCCGAAAAATCGAGTTTTATTGTGTAAGACATAATTTCTTGATGTATAATATCTTATACACCCATCCAAATGTTTATAATTATAATTATAATGTTTCTAGGATTGTTGTTTTTCGTGTTTTTGAGATCATAATTTAGCATAATTAATTCTGATTCAAAGTTATGGCTAGCATCATCCAGTCCCTGCCAACCATGTTCCAATAAATTATACATTATACATTCTGAATCTATGTACTGATTAACATTGTCCCGTGCCTGACAAACATGTTGAGTGGTCCAAACATCATATGCAGACTGAAGCTGAACTTTTGGTTGGATTTTTGGAGTGAATGCACTGCATAGGAAAGATGTAGGATGTTCCCTTGCTCCCTATTTAGGGAATGACTTAACCTTTAGTGTGCGGTCTGTCTGTACTGGTCTCAGAACAGTTCGAAATGCACCTTATTTTCATCTTAACTCTAACTTATGGAGTTACTAACTTAACATAGAAAGCCTCTTTTTTTCAGCTTTTGTAAAAACCAATTGACCCACAATGTGATAATGCACAGTAATTTCTGTCATTTAAAAAATTTGCTAAAGTATACATTAGTGTACATTGTGTTTAGCAGTGAGGCGTTTCGTGATAAATCCATATGAGATGAAACTAGAGAATCTAATCTTTTGACTCAAATCAGGTTTCAATGTAAAAACTAAATTATACTGAGGTGAGCAGGGTGGTTTCGCGTTCCAGCGAGAGGGCGGCGTGAGTACTTATTGAGACAGCGGCAGATGGGAGTGAGAGATGCTTGAAGCTGTTTGTGTGTATCTGTGTGTCAGTGTGGTGCTGCTGAAAAGCAAACCTTTTGTGTACTGCTGAAAAGCAGCCTTATTGTGCACAGCTTAAAACTGCAACAATAAATGTCTAGGTGTTTTTTCAAGCCGGTCCCAGCTTCCTCCTTTCACAACTGTTACATAGGCTTCTTACCAGATGTATTTTCTTTTGCAGTTTCTCCCAAAGACAAACTCCGCTGTGGTCGGTGCCATGTCGTTTTGTAACATGACTCTGTGCATCAAAAGTTGAACCCTTTTTATTGACACCACAGTCTCCTGAATTGAGATCAGTCAGTTTTAATGAATTTAAATTATGCATTGCATATAGCAAAGCCAAAAAACTACATCCACACATGTGGACTCATGTTCTCCACTCAATATAAAATAATGTTTTAAATTGTGTCAAAGTCAAGTTGCATTGTCCAGGTTCAATTGTCTATTATTCTCTCATGAATCACATTGACTGACCTTGAGTTAACAATCACTGTTACAATTTTAAACTACCATAATTGTGACAGATAGACACTTAAAAATGCCAGTCAGTAGAGAATAAAGCTATAACATAAAATTTGGCTGTTTAGTCATTTTTTTTTTCTTCTAGACTGAAGGCCATGTTTTTGTAAAGTCAGTCAGGTGCAACATATTTGTGCCAGAGTTATGCTTTATCCATTCTCTAAACTTGTATTCCAAGGCACTCAAAGTAGGGTGTACATTTTAAAAAGCCTTTACTTAATAATGACTGTTCCAAAAACATGACACGTTGTGTTTTAGAAAGCCTTCATCGGGGTGTGTAAAATTATTTAATTGAAGGTGTGACAACCCTGTTTGTTGTAGCCGTATTCTCTATGCCTTCCAGATTGACTGGCCAATTTTCTTTCATTGCTTACACTTATAATGGGAACTTATGGCTATTTAAAAGGAGTCAGGGGAGGAGTGGAAAAGAGAGCTGTCAAGAGGTACACTTTGCACTTCCGGTTATGTGCTGACATTATTAAAATTAGCAACCATATCAAAGCATGCGCCCTAAACTTCTGTCTTTTCAAACAGCTTTGCAAAGAAACTGAAGCAGTGCACAAACATATTTTGTTACACACTGGTCAGGTGAAGTCAGGTGGCTTTCATGGGGTTGATTCTTAGCCAGGGTTTACCAGTTAAAAGAGCCAATATAGAGATTTCTTTCAGAAAAAAGTCACCACTAGCAGCACACTTCACTGACAAGGAATGGATAGCTAAACTCATGGATCTGTGTGACATCTTCATCCTGCTGAATGAACTCAATTTGTCACTTCAGGGGAGAATGACAACTGTCTTAAGGTTGGCAGACAAAGTGTCTGCATTCAAAGCCAAACTTGAACTGTGGGGACAGCAAGTGGTGAGCAGAACGTTTGACATTTACCCAACATTGTGTGGACATTTGGGAGAGAATAAACCTGGGCTGCTTCTCTCCCAGCTTCTGTGTGATTACATAGCTTTGCTGCCAACAGTGTTTGATCGTTACTTCACAAAAGCAAGTGATCCAAGAAGTGCAACGGAATGGGTCCGTGAAAAATTGTGCCCTACGAATTGTCCATGTCATAGAGGTGTTGTTATAATAATCTGTTGACATAGAGGCATTATTTAATAATTTTCTTTTCCTTGTTCTTATCACAGCAATGTAAAAATAAGTGGGCATTTCTCCTTGAAACTACAGAAATGCTTGTAAAGAACCACGTAATTTAACCATTCTGTTGTCTTAAGAAACTGTTCCCTCTTTTCGTCCTCTGGGTCATATTTGACCCGTATTGAAAACCATTAAAAATGCATTAATTCTTTATTATTGTACAATAATAAGACAATAATTATTGTCCCCCCCCCCCCCCCCAAAAAAAAAAAAAAAAAAATCTGTTTTATTGTGGTCCCAAAGTGTATAATGATTGGGTTAATAGAGGTACATACCAAATATTAATGGAGTAGCATCATTTTTAAAGAATTAAAAAAAAAGTATTGAAAAGTTTTAAAACTTGTAAAACAAGTATGTCTCAATTTACCTTTATGTACCTCCACACTGAGGCCGTTGTGAAGAAGGCTCACCAGCGCCTCTTCTTCCTGAGACGGCTGAGGAAGTTTGGAATGAACCAACACATCCTCACACGGTTCTACACCAGTACTGTAGAGAGAATCCTGACTGGCTGCATCACCGCCTGGTACGGCAATAGCACCGCCCACAACCGCAAAGACCTGCAAAGGGTGGTGCGAACGGCCAGAAACATCATCGGAGGTGAGCTTCCCTCCCTCCAGGATATATATAACAGACGGTGTGTGAATAAAGCTCGGAGGATCATCAGAGACTCCAGTCACCCGAGTCATGGGCTGCTTTCACTGCTTCCATCAGGCAGGCGGTATCGCAGCATCAGGACCCGCACCAGCCGACTACATGACAGCTTCTTCCCACAAGCAATAAGACTTTTGAACACATGATCTCTCACGATCAACAATCAGCACTGCACTTTATTAATCATCACTCTGTCAATATATTCTCCAATTCAATTAGTGTTTATATATATTTATACCCGTATCTAGTGTATGTGTATTCTACATTGTGTGTATTGTGTACATTTGTTATGTAAATTGTTGTGTAGGTATGTGTACATTTGTTATGTAAATTGTTTTGTGTAATATGTTGTTATTGTAAAGTTGTCTCGTCACTGTCATTACTGCAATGTTGCTCGGAACTGCACACAAGAATTTCACCTGCTGTTGCACTCGTGTACACAGTAGTGTGACAATAAAGTGATTTGATTGATTTGATTTGATTTGTAATTTATATGGAAGTCCTGAACAACACTGTGAATTTTTTTTTAGGTGTCTTAGAATCAGAATAAGAAAGAGCTTTACTGCCAAGTATACTTACCCATACAAGGAATTTAACTTGGTGACAGAAGCTTCCAGTACAAAAAGAAAACAACAACAAGACAGAAACTAGACAGAAAGTAAAGTTTGTTAGGACAAACATTAGTTTGACTTAAAAAGGCTAGTCTGAAAGTTTATTGATAGAAAGAATTCTTTGCTAGGCATGGCTAACATGTTTTAGCATGTTGCTAGCATGATTTAGCACTTAGCTAGACATTGCTAGCATGTTTTAGCATGTTGCTAGCATGCTGCCTTGCTAGGCTATGCTTTTGTATTTGGATGCTAGGCAGTTACCAGGGTGATACTGAGTCAACTGACCCAACCCGAAAATCTCTATGATGTTCCGGTGCAGAAATATGTTTTTGCTACTTGGTTGCTTGGATAACCCCATCTGGTTGCTAGGTAGTTACCAAGGTGATACTCAAAAGGATCTTTGCTATGCTGAGTCAAATGACCTAACCCAGAAATTTCTACAATGTTCTGCTGCAGAGATATGTGATTTGCTACTTGGTTGTTAATGTGCACTAAATGGTTGCTAGGGTGTGTGTGTGTGTGTATATATATATATATATATATATATATATATATATATATATATATATATATATATATATATATAGACCCATTAAGGCAATGTAAGGAATAATTTGTTTTAAGTAGTTATTTTCTTAAACCGTTATTTACATAATTACATGTTCTTTTTATTGTGTTCATTTTGATGGTCTTGAAATCAAAGTAACAAAAACATTGCAGTATTTATAACTTATTCTTTACCTGTTTAGGCTCAGAAATTACCCTAAGACAATAGGAGGGTTAATTTGGCAAAAAAGTCAAATAGTAAATTTTTTTAACACTCATCTCATAGTCACATTATAACAAAAGTAAACCTTCTCATTGAGCAAAAACCTCAAAGAACACACACTGTTGTATTATTGTGCTAAATTGTTACATTGTTGCAAGCCCTGAACCCTTTAGAACTGCATTTGAACACATTGTCATTCCTCACTGTTGTTCTCACATTTGTCACTATCTGTGACCTGAAGGTCATCTCTTGTTTATGACCCAATGCTTGGACCAGGTTTTTCACCTTGTGAAAGCCACTAGTTCACAACCCCAAATTGTCCCTGGCTCTGCCTAGCTGTTAACCTCTTAAATATTGCATGTTAGTAACCCACGGTGATCCCTGCTCTATGACCTCACAGATATACTGCACATAGTGATGTGAATGTCAATGTAGTTTGTGAAACCCACAAGCTGCTCATAATTTTAAGTAGTTCAACTACAGCCAAGTAGGTAATTAGCTACATTACAAACTACTAATAAAAAAAGAAGAATAGCTTTATTGAAGATATTTAGGCAGGGGCAATACTGAAGCTTTTTAAGGGGCACTATTTGAACCTAGATGATTCTATCTGTTACATTGCATTCAGAGCAGCATTTATCTTGCACAAAAACAATGAGGATCTCAGTAGCTATGTTTCCATCTAAGTTATGAATTTAATTTATGCACAAACATTTGAATACATCAAAAACAATATGCAAATAAAGCAGCGTTTCCATCCCATGTGTTCAAGAGAACAAAATTATTAACTTCTGGAGAAATTGGCTTAACATAGAAATGAAAATGGAAGTTTAAGCCAATGTGGCTCTTTTAATAAATATAATAAATTACTTGATATTTAAAGACAAAACGCTCTGATGAACTTCATGTTTGCTAGCATTCAGCGGCAGATGCCTTATGTCTTGGAGCGATAGCTTGTCGCACAGTTCTTGAAGGGAATAGTGGACAATCATTTTAATGACACACTTCACACCGGCATTTCAGAGTAAGCAGAACAACATTTGAGATGCTATGTGTTGATAGTGATGATATTCTCTGAGTGAATTATGCATTCACATGGCTTACTGAGGTAAAGTCACCTGACTTTTTTGATACATTCCTTTAATTTTAGGTTGCAGATTATTACCTCTTTTGACAAAATTTGATAAAAAACGATGTAGCGTTTTGTTCACCGCCACTCATTGGAAAAAGCACCATGTAAATGGAAAAACTACTTTAAAACAGCTGAACTACCAGTCAGTTACTCCCCAATACTGGTTTATTGTTTAACAAAACTCTGGATCTCTGAATAACACAAACCACATACCATTCTCCCACGAACAGCATTGTGAAATTGTTGTGTATCCAACACAACTGTTTTCATACAATTGGTAATTTAAACATCACACAGTCCTGAGGCCCAACATCGAAAAACAAGCAAGAACTTTCAGTTTTCTCTATCATCTTCATTCTTCTCCCTTCTATTGAGACTCTTGGCTCTTTGACACGAGAGATGTTCTCAGCACTTACAGAGGGCTGAGATGAGACACAGCATCTCAGATGCTAGGCCTGGTTTTCATGTTCTTGTAAGCTACACCTAAATTATCTAGGATTGCTTCCAGAAGCAGCTCTTTAGCCTGTCTATGAGAAAGAACATGTTACATATCCAGCACTGTGGATTGAATCCAGAAATAAGCGCTTTTCGCTGCCTTTTTTTCTGAGAAATATCTCCATAAATTTGCCGGTACTTAACTTTTTGTATATATCTGCGTTTTTATGTGTGCGCTTGTTTGCAGATGTGAGTAACCCATCCTAAAATTGCTGCGTGGATCTCTTCCAATGCCTATGCAATGAAACTGAATATTTCATCACTCTGTAAACTAATAAACAGGGACAACATGGCAGCTCGCTTTTGGAATCAAACTTGATGACAAGTGACAGGAGGCTTTTAGCTGCCCATTCACCAAATGAACATCCTGCCCTGTGCAAGGCCAACCGGCATGCCAGTATGGCTTCCGAGATGCTTCATGGAAGCCATTAGACGCCCTGCCTGACACCTGGCTATGCCCTGACAAGGAGAGAGGGGTCATAGGTCAACTCGACCATTAGCAGCCTATTTCAAGGCTTCAATTCATATATTCATGACTCCTAGAAAGGGGAGGTGTAAGAAAAGGACACCTAAAGATGCACAGCATGAACAGAGTTTGGTAAGCTGCCATTTTGAAATATTTCTACAAGTTACTAATATAAAGTTGCTAAGTATACCGAAGCTTTTTAAGGGAGTAGGATATTAGTAAATACTGATCATGCGAACGTGATTACTTTCTGGTTTCCACAGGATCAGAACCCAAGGTTGCTCAGGCAAATCACAGGAAAAGATAAACACATTTGAATTTATGTAAAAATGTCTGATGGGAAATGCCTCTTGTCAGTAACTTGGCAGAATGGGGTAAATTTCGGAGTACTGGAACATTCGGTAGAAACATGTTGACTTTCCACAGGATCATGTTGACCTATTATTCCCCATAGAAACATACAGAAACGCAGTATAAGAAACTAATGTCAGATATAAACATGGGTAAATTAAAAAGGCCCCTTGGTGAAAATGTCACCAGTTGCTCAGCAAAACAATCTTAAAACTAGCATCTCTGATCTAACACATATCCTTACAATTATCTGATTATTACCATGTATTAGATATATAAACACAGGTGTATTACGTGTCTTAGGGAACATTTGGCTGGATTATATTATGACAGTTATACAAGCCTGTTTCTGAAAACAAACTGGCTGATCTCTGTTATCTATATCTCTCATTTGTGGATTTAAAATCTCTTCAGAACTGATCTGAGATCAGTCGCAGGGGCCCAAGGAGGATTAAAGCGGCAAAAGGAAAAATTTGAGAGGAATGAGATACAGACAAAACACGATGAGGTACTGAACATGAGCTTAAAGGTGAAAAGTGAAGCTTCAGTCCCAGCTGTTGGGTTAAATATAGTGCTGGGCTTTGGGCATCTCTGAGAGAGCTGTGAAAAACAGGCCTGGATGTTTTCATGTTCGCTGTTTTTATAGGAAGTTGAGACCCTCACTCAGTATTCATGGCTTTGGAGAGTGACTGACTAGGAATGACTGGACCTGGAATGCCGATGGGATCAGAAAGGTTGATTCGGATCGTAGAGACTCGTGGATGTGGGGACTGACATCTCAGACATGTAAATACATGTTTATAGTGGCAGTTATTGACGCAAGTGTGCTTTTACTGTGGGAATCTGTCTATATCCTCTGAACACATACTAATACACATACAGACATATTTACGAGATTTACATTTTACAATACAAAACAAACATAAACCCTGTAGAAAAGCTTACAGTCTTAAGATTTTGTTTCACATACAATTATACACACTTTTTTTATCTGGGTTATTCATACCTATAATCTTTTCACAAATGATGGGGTTTACTGACTCAGAATTTTGTGTGTGTGTATACCTCCCCCTTTGCTCCTTAATTATGTGGGTCATAATCTCCATGCCTAAAGTGTCACAGTGTATGAAAGGTTTATTATGGTTGACGTGGGTTTCGAAAGAGGGGTGTGTGAGGGGGAGGGTACTTTCTCTCACACAAATTCTTTTATAACTTTCTTTTTCACACACACGGTTTCTCTATGTTCACTCTCTCTTTCTTTTGCTCTCTTTGAAACCCCCTTCTCACACACACTATAGCAATGTGCTTAGTGTGTGTTTGTTTGTGTGTTTGGTGTCTACAAGGGCGTTTGTTTGTCTGTATACCCATGCCTGTATAGTGTGAGAGAGCATGTGATGAACACTTATCATATAGAAATTACTGGAATTTGTGTTCTGTGTTTGGGCAGGTATGTACTAATGTTTGACTTTAAACCTATTGACTTAAAGCTGATTTATACTATGCGTGTAACCTACACAGAAGACTGACATGCTCCTCTCTAAAAATGAAAATACACGTTGCGTCTTTGCAGACAACAAAAGCTGTGATTAGTCTGGTTTGTAATCAGAAATACTCCATCAGGATGATTAAAAATTTATTTGAGGTAGTGTCACATAGCGACATCATTTTAAGGTCTATGCATCATATCAAATTGTATTTGGGCTAATTTTAATCTGGAGCATCTGCTGTTTTTTATATTCTGTTTGTGTTTCACAAAAATTCTACAAAAAGCAACATCTGTTTTCAACTTATAAACTGTGCTGTCATGGCTTTTACTCAATTTATATTTGGTCTGCTGTGAGGGAAGCAATATGCTTGTTAAATTATATTGGAGATCTTTACAGGTCAGTGTATATATTTCATAAGTTAAAAAATTGAACACTTCTAATTTGTCAGTAAATTAAAAAGCACATGTTCCGAGTTGGTTGTATTGCCTATATGTATTGCAAATTCCAGCTTCTGAGTTTAAAATTATATATGTTGGTTAAGTGATTATTCATGAACAAATTAGATTATTGTGCTCGGGTGCTGAGAAAAGACTCAAAGCACTTACCTTGCTCCGCGCACCCGGCAGGGGGCGGGTTAGAGACTGAGGAAGATGTCCTAAGGAGGCGTCTTCGGGAACCCATCAGCTGAGCAGTCGCGGGGCCGGAGGCGAGAGAGCTGCGTCTGGGGAACCGGGACAGGAGAATTGTAAGGCCGGGGTGCCGTGAGAATGGCGCACACTGGCTGGATGACCCAGGGAGTGGGGAAATTGCTCTTTTATTGAACATTTGGGTACTGCAACCCAAAGAGGGTGCGACAAATGAACATAAGGAAAACAAGGATACTCCTCCCGGCCCTCCACCGGGGGATGGAGTGGTCTTGGTACCATCTCTGGAGCGAACAGCCGACTGCCTGGGTTGCCCGTCTCAGGAGCGCTTCAGAGCTTTTCTCATCCGGGAAGGTGTCCTGGAGATGGGGGGCGTACGGTACCTGGGAGGTGCTCAACACTGGGGCTGAGAGCTGGGCCCAGGTTGCGGAGCTGCCTGCCGTTGTTTGGTCACAGGGGGACACCCTCGGCGAGCAGGCGGGGCGCACTGGATGGGTGGTGCCGCGGCATGATGTGCGATATTGCCTCTGTCTGCTTCTTCACCACCGAAAACTGCTGGCCGAAGTCTTCAACGTTGTCACCAAAGAGGCCAAGCTTGGAGACGGGGGCGTTGAGAAATTTAGCCTTGACAATGTTGTGCCAGTCGTCAAGCCGCGAAGGCTGTGGGGAGGAGGGAGGGTTCCAGTCCAAGCCCACGCTCTCGGCAGCCCGGGAAAGCATGTCGGCCATCTGTGCGTCTGCCTCAGACTGGGCCGGCTGGCCCGAAGGCGGCAGCCCAGTCAAGTCTTCCGCGTCAGACGCCTGGATGCTCTCCAATGCAGCGGTGATGTCATCATCCAAGCCCGGGGGTTCGAGGGAGAATGCCGGCTGGCCATGTGGCGAGTCGCACTCATCCCGAACCTGGACGGAAGCACTCGAGCGTGTTGGGGGGCGGGTGATTCGTGGGGATTTACCCGGCGAAACCGAGCCCATCGTTATCCCCATATAGCCTTCATTGCCAGCCGGGTCGTACTCAACCCCGTGGGAAGAAGGAACGATGTAGGGGGCGGCTGAAGTGGCATTCACCTTCAGGAAGGAGAGCCGCGACCGCAACGTTGCCATGGTCATGTTCTCGCAATGAGAACATGAACCATCCACGAACGCCGCCTCAGTGTGATCGCTACCCAGGCACACGAGGCAGCGTCTGTGGCCGTCATTCTTTGAAAGAAATCGCCCGCATCCAGGAACAACACAGGGGCGGGAAGGCATCTTGAAAAAGCCGCATCCTGAAAAGGACATTCAACACCGCTGTGTATTGCTCTTTTTGTGAGTGGAAAACTCAGACTCTTTTAGAGAAAATATAGCTCTTTTAGGAAGAGAACACTCTTTTAAACAGGAAGAAGCGCTGTTGAAGTGCCCAGGGGCGTGAACTGCACAGCGTGCAGAGAGAAAAACGCCAGTTGGAAATGCGTCGTGCGGATCCAACAGCCACGGCTCCAAAGAAAAATTCTGACTGGCATTCGCTGCCCCGCTTCCCTTTATACCCGTATGTCCGGGGCAGGGCATGCAAATTCTGTCTGCCAACTTGACGTTGGCCTTTTCTCAGGTTCAGAGTTACGATTCGGCGTCCAAGAAGACCCCTTGTGTTTCTTCCTTCGACACAACGTCGAGAGAGTGACAGAAGGGGAACTATCTATTAGTATAGTGAAAAGGCAGTTATGCATGGGATGTGGTAATCGTGAATACCCTTTTCATTTTGGGATTAGTAGAGAGGCAGCAATGGGGATAAATGGAGACGCCTCTGCTTGTCAAGCTCGTTCACAAGTAATTAATCGCATTTTCATGCAGGACTGTTTGTGCGTGTCATTGACCAATCAAAGGTGACTGTAATCATAATGTTATTTCCCTTCAGAACAGCCTGAAATCTCTCCATAGTCACTGTAGCATTCACTATAAAGAGAATGAATGAACTACTGAGTGTGTGTTTTTGTTCACAGCCACATGTCTGCCCACCAATCATATTTATTTAAGCTGAGTTCTATTCTTGTAGAAATAATTCATTACATTTGATAATTCATTACATTTATATAGTGCTTTTCTAGACCCTCAAAGCGCTCTCCATGGTATAGGGGGAATCTACTCAACCACCACCAGTATGGAGCATCCTCCAAGATGATGTGATGGCAGCCATAGTGTGCCAGAAAGCCCACCACACACCAGTGATTGGTGGAGAAGAGAGTACAGTGAAGTAGCCAATAGATAGGGGATTATTAAGAAGCCATGTTGGATAGGGGCCAATGGGGAAATTTAGCCAGGACACCGGGGTTACACCCTTACTCTTTTACAAGAAGTGCCCTGGGATTTTAAATTACCATAGAGAGTCAGGACCTCGGTTTAATGTCTCATCAGAAATACTTTTTTACAGTATAGTGTAAAATCTGTTTCAGATTTCTCTCACCTAATAATAGACATAACATTATACCTCACCCTGATTACACCCCCCCCAAAACAGCACTCATCAAAGAAAGCACATAGAGAGACTTTCCTTTATAAGCCTCTTTAGAGCCCATGTACAGTTCCTCCTCTTTCTGTATGCCAGAAGTTACATAATATTGTAATGCATAATCCCACCACTGGGATTTCACAATTAATATCTTTATATGAAAGCTGTGTAAAATCTAGTTGATACATATCTGATGAATGAGAAAGACTCCCTTTGACAAATCCCCTCACCAGATGCACAATAAGTCACATGGTCCTGGAAAGAGTAGCTTGGATTCGAGACAGCTAACAGATGAAAACATAATGCTGGTGGAGGCTTGGATGCCATTCTACATAAAGAAACCACATATGAGCCAGAACCATCTGGAGCACTGTTCTTGGCCTAAACTGTTCCATCAAATGCCAGGGACGTGTTTCCCTCATCTTGAAAAATGCCTCTCGGCTCCCGCCGGCACTGGTGGAAGTGACTGTGTTTAAAAAAGTGTTTGTCATGGCACAGTGGGGAGAGTTGCCTTTGGAATGAGGTGGTTTTCTGAAGTTCAAGAGTGTTTGGATTGGGAATGTTTCACTGAAAGGATTTTAGCAGGCCTGTGGAAATGGAAGACGTCCTCTTCAGGATGAGTCCTGCTGAAAAAAGCAGCTTAAACCAGCCTAAAGTGGTTTGCTGGTCACCCAGTCTGGCCAAGCTAGTTGAGCTGGTTTGTTTTCTGGTTTTAGAGGCGTTTTGAGCACTTGTTAGCTTGGCAAGGCCTGGAGACCAGCTGCGTGACCACCTAAACCAGTGAAACACTGTCTTGGCCAGACTGGAAGATCAGCTAAATCAACGAAGACCAGAAAACCACCTTAGGCTGGTTTAAGCTTTTTTCAGCATGGTTGAATGACCTGCTGGGCCAGGAAGACATTTGAGTGGTGTCTGTCTTGTCAAGCCAGCTGTTCAATTTCCAACTCTTGACAACTTGATAATGGCAGGAGATGTCACATTTATCAATTCACATGTATGTCTGTACCAAGAAATGGATGAGGTGTGATCAATAAAAAGGCTCCCTTTGAATCCCAAAACGTCCCAAAGAATGAGCACTGCACTAATGTAAGAATTCACCCTGTTGGAGTAGAAATGTGCTTTTGTGTTTGCTGAGGAAGAAATGTTATACCAGCTCACATTAGTTGGGAAGCTGACATTATGAATTGTCAGTTATTCACCATAAATTAGAAGTTATAAGGAGGTCATGGTCCAAGGAAATAAGAGCCTGCCCCTCTGACTTCCTCTAATAAATTCCAAACTGTTGGTTATTCTCAGATGTCGCAAAGAGAGTTGGTAGGGCATTCAACTCCCTACCAAGTTTGGAATAATGTACAGATTTTGCTCTTATGGAAAGAAACTGGTACTTTTATTCACCAGTGTGGCATTCAACTGATCACAATGTATAGTTAGGACATTGTGGCAGGGCCGAGGGCGGGGCCAGGTCATGATGATACACACCCGGTCCCATCGTGATGATACACACCCGGTCCCGTATCAGGCTAATCAAGCCTCCAAGATGGATAAAGGCGATGGCGGTGCGATGAGAGAGAGAGGAGAGAGAGAAAATTACGGGTGGCTGCCCTGTATGTGTTTAATGTTTGAGTGTTGGTTTAAGTTTTCATTAAATTATTATTTATGTTGACAAGCCGGTTCTCGCCTCCTCCATTCCCTTGAATCCCCTTTACAGACATTTATAACATGAAACATTACTATTTCAATTTGAATAAAATATTCAGAACTACTTCAAAGAGTCCTCCATGGGCAGCAATGACAACTTTGCAGATCCTTGGCATTCTAGCTGTCAGTTTGTCCAGATACTCAGGTGGCATTTCACCCCACACTTTCTTGTCGGGCACTTCTCACCTTTGGCATTCAACAGGGAGTTAAGTTGACAGGGTTGATAATGTTCATACTTATCAAATTGTGACTTTCACAACAGTAGGTCGAAAGTTCTGCTGCTAAAAAAGGGCTGTGCTGACCAAAATTCGCCAGTGACCAAATCTGGTACTGTTGTTGAACAAAATCTGATATATCCACTGAGGGGCACCAAAAGAGTGTTGCATTTTAGATATAAATGATGTAATACAGTCAATAGGAATGCATATTTAAGGAATGAATAGCATAACTTTAGAGTGAAAAGGCTCAAAGTATCACACTTACCATTGTTTATGTAAGTGTGATTACTTCCTGGTTCCCACAGGACCTGAACCCAAGTCTCATCAGTAGCTCTAAAGGAATTTTTAAAAGTAACCCTCCCAACCCTGCCTATGACAACCGAGAAAAGTTCCAGCAATTGCTTAAAACGACTTAAATATGTGTCCCGCTTGTTCACTATTCTGATTATTTGCCTAAAAGATCATCAAAGCCTGATACAAACTTTAAAACAAACCATAGAGAAGAGATGTCAATTCTTACTTGATTTGGAAAGGCTTCGTTTTATAACAGGCAGAGACATGATTCATTTGACCTGAGAAATGGCTGCAGCAATTATAACTTATTGGCTAGATCAATTAAACTTGTGAAAGGGGAGAACTTCCCATCTGTCAAACATCACTAACCTGTCACTTTCTTATAAGCTCAATCAGGCCAAGTTGGAGGTTTTGGAGAGGGGGTTGACCTTTATCCCGACCCCAATACAAATGAACCGCATGGAGCTTTGTAAGGATCTATCCAGTTATCATAGAATTCAATTGTTAGACTTTTTCAAAAATCACAATGACATACCAAATGCATTTATGCCTTTTTCTAAATCATCCACATTGGAGCAATTTATTTTTAAGAGAAATAAAGGTAAGGTAAGGCATATGTTTTATGAGCAAATGTCAATAAAAGAGACCACCAAAAACACAGATAATCATTCATTGGTGGCCACTTTTGCTTCATCTTTAGGGGGCATTATCAGACAATTAAAACTCCTTTTCAACAAACATAGGAACACAATGAAACTCTGAGGGAGTTAGGGTCATCTAACCCTTCAAAAGAAACAAAAATCTCAAAGATTTATTAGTACACAGCAGCCTTACTAAGGGAAAAAATATATATGCCCAAATGTTAGAATTTTTTACAGGAATTAGATTTCTTATCAACAAGTTTACTGATCTAGGTGTCACAATATGGTACAGATTCAAACCTACTACTACAAATGCAATTTATGCCATAAAGTTTAAAGCCTGCCATAGTATGTATATTGGTGTAACAAAAATACCTTAGTGAGTAGGATTAAACTTCACTTATTCTGCAGTATGCAGGTAAGGGAAACAAACATTAAATGTTGTATTATCATTTTAAAGACCACACAATCAAAAATGTTCAAATGATGGGGCTAGACATTAATGGAAATTGCTCCAAAATTCAAAAATTTAGAGCAAAAAGAAAGTGAATCAGAGCACTTGCCCAATAGATACCTTATGTTTAAATTAAAAGTACTAACTTGCCTGTGATGTCTCAGACACTTGGGGAATAATCCTCTGAATACCTAAATTCAACAATGATAATTTGGGGTTTTCACAATTTTATTTCACATTTGCATTTACCAGAGATTATGATTTTCTTGTATTAGCACTCTTGTAAAGTTAGTAATTTAGAACTCATTTGTATCTGTTTGTGTGTCTGTATATATTTATAGGACTTTACTTTTGTCCAAAATTATGCATATGCATATACAACACAGATTTTTATGATTACCTAGCCTAACCCTCTATCTAACCCTAACCTCAGTCGATTTATTCACAGACCCCTGATCTCTGCTCTAAACCTCCCCATAATAACCCTTAGGTTTTTATCCTTTATTTGTAACCCTAATTAAATGAATCCTAGGAGCCACAATTTTAATATTCTTAAAGGTGCTGTAAGCGATTTTTTTCATGGAACGGTACACAAAAAATATTCCTACTCCCAGAGAGATATTACTAAAATAAGTGTTGTAAGATATCTTGCCTGTCTCTATGACAGCTCTAGACTCTGTAAACAGCAAACAAAAATGTTTCCGCAGACTGCGGGACAATGATGCTTTCGACATATCAATAACTTTCCAAATTTGTATAGTGCTGTAGTTGCAGTGAATTATTGACACTTACTGCCATTTTTAAGCCATCTTGTTAATAACAGTTAAGGGCACTATTTTGCTACTGTTGTTTTTAATAAAGCTTTCTAAATAAAGCTCATTTGGTATCTTTGGAGTACGGGGCTTTGGAAAGATGGGCTGTGGCTAATCCAAAAGCTCTGGCTCATGGAAGTCGCTTACAGCACCTTTAACTCTTTTAATTTTTACACTTAATCTATTGTTTTGTATTCTACTGTGTATACCAATCAATTTTAAATTTACAATATTAATATAATAATTTTATTTAATTTTTAAACTTATTTAAATGTTCTTTAAATTTTTTTTGTTGTTTTTTAAATCTATTTTCCTTTACATTTTATTAGTCAGGAAATTAGGAAAAAAAACCTCGGAATCAAACTCACTCATACATCCACATGTCGTGAGTTGATCAGATGTACATTGTCACACTTGAATTGATGCAAAAATGTCTGATGGGGATGGCGCTTGTCATTAATTCAGCAGAATGGGGTGGATTTCAGGGAACATAAACTTTCGAAAGCAACATGTCGATTTCTCAGTGATAATGTTTCAATGTTTACCTGCTATCAGACACCATCGCATTTAGCTGCCACATCAATGGAATACTCTGGATATCCTCTCTGTACCTTTTAAAGGAGTGTCAAATATTCTATATATGTACTCTCGGTACTTTAGATATGTCAAGTGCCTCAAAACATTTCCCTTATGATGGTATCTGAAGGAACCCCTTAGAGTTCTTTAGAGTTCTTGCAAGAACAAAGAGTTAATCTTTCAAAGAACTGAAAGGGTGTCAGGAGGATCTACAGAGGGTTCTGCCAGTGTAGCAGCTGAGGAACTATAAAATGTGCCTTCAGTATCTTTTAATTTTTACAGTGTAGTGGGCTGCTATCTTTAGCTTCCCTGATGCTAAAGGATGATGATGGCGCTTCAGGGGTAATAGCAATTGCCCCCACCTGGTGCACCTGTACTATTATTTTACCAAGTCTCATGGAAATGCTTAGTTCTCAACAAAATAGGTCTTCTAGTGAAGCCTAAACTGTGAAACAATTTAGCAATTTAAGACAATATCAACTGTAGTCTCACTAAAGGATTTGTCCACTGGGCCTTCAGATTTTTCAGAATGTCTCCTGGTGCACCTACACTGTTATTTAATCAAATCTCATGGAGATCCCAAATGCCCAACACAATGGTTTCCTGGTGAAACCAAATCTATGAAACAATGTAGCAATCTAAGACAATATTAACTGTAAGCTTGCTAGTGGAGTTATCCAGAGGGCCTTCAAATGCAACTCAAAGTTTTTGTAAATAACTCCTGGTGGAGCTAGACTTCAACGATCACAAAAGAACCTCAGTTTTAGGCCTCCCAGTTGAGAAGACAAACAGCAGCTAGCTCAGCCAATTACTGCTGGGCATGAAAACTAGGAAACTGGGAGATATATCCAGAGTACTGTGCTCTTTTTATCACTCTCTCTCAGGATTGTCTTAATGCAGCTCTAGCCACATTGTTCATCTAGCCATTTACAGGAGGCTGAGACAAAGTTCCCAGCACCTCGACTCAAGAGTCATATTTCATCATGAAATCCTCTTGCGGTGTTTTAAACACTTTATTGTAAGTCTCTCTTTTTCTCATTCACCATTCTCTCTTAGCTTCCTCTGTTTTTCTGTGGTGGGTCACAGTTAATTGGTCCAGATTTTTTCAATCACCCTAGAGACGGTCTGACTTGGGCCTTTAATAGGGCCTCTAAAGACATCATGTAGGGGTTCAAAGACAAGTGTATACGACTAAAATGGAACAGTGAAATTAGTCCTTGCTTCTGGAAAGGCTTTTAAAAGAACAATGGGCTGCACTTACAGATGAAATAAGACCCATACGTGAATAGTTAGGGACTCTAATCAGGGAGAACAGACAAGCTCCCGGAGGAATCGGTCAAGGTTCCTAACAAGGACCTGTAAGCTAAGAAGAAAGATTAGGAGTCTCAGCAGATCTGTTCCATAGTCCGGTTCTCTCTGAATCCCATTAATTGACTTTACGTTGAATGGGCATGGATGATAAACTATTAATTTGAGGCATTAATTGAGACTTATTTCTACAAAAACTGCATTTTTATGTTTGCATGACTGGAGTGCTCTTGTTTTCTTAGGATGTACAAGGTTATGATGGTTGCATTGCCATGGTTTCCATGTAATGGAATGCAGGGAAGAAAGCAAATTCAACACTGGGTCCTTTTTTCCAGTTGGATGGAGAGACTCACAAAGGGAGGGGGCCAGGCCTGCAGTCTCTAAGGGCTGTTTTATTGGGGCTCACTCACTAAAGCATGTAATTCTGCTGTTGATTTTAGGCCGAGTTGCAGTTGGCATAGTCAATGGTCCTGTTTAGGCCTCTCTCCATCAGGTCTGTCTCTGGGGGGCAGTGAATGCCTCGTTAAAATGCATGTAAACGACCACAGACAGAGCCAGCCATGCCCCCTGATGCACACAGTCACTTAAAGCCATTTTCTGCCATGCATAAGTACTTATGCCATCTATTACCGACTTCAGAGGCAGAGGCAGCAGCCAGGTGCTTTTACTATGCTGTATGTGTAATGGAACCGATTCTCATATGACAACACTGGTGTTCTGATGAATAATTAATAAGAAAACACACTTTAAAAGCACATTTAAACAGAATTGCAGCATTTTAGAATGACGTGATTTAAACGTGCTATAAAAATATACAGTAAGATACTTTTCTGTGTACTAACATAAATAAAAGATGTGTTTGTATTATCTGCAGGATTGTAGTCTGGGAAATATGGCTGCATTTATGTATACAGTGTGGTCCAACTTGAAAATCTGGGATTCTAAATTTAAATTAAACATGGAAATCAACAGAAAGTTTTAGCATTTTGGGAAAAATAAAAATAATAATGTTATGACAAAATTATTAGTAAATATTGGATTAATGGCCTAGGAAAAAGTGCATAATCTTAAATAAGTGTTTTTGTGTTAATGACCTTGTTAACTCCTTTTTGAAAAAGGTCAGATTTCCTTACTTTCATTGAGTCTCAAATCATGCTGGGATCACATGATCATCAGGTTTTGCACAAACTTGTGGAGTTAATGCCAGTACCAAGTACTAAGAAACACTCCTGTTTGTATAAAATAATAATAATGAAAAAGCAAAATAGAACCTATTTTCACTAGTGGTCTCAGACTTGTACCAAAACAGTAATATAGATTTATAGATTTTGGTTGATTAAAAATATCTGCCTCTCCATTTCAGCATTATCCTAAAAGAACAGCCAAGACCAAGCTGGCACCCCTGCAAGAACTGTTACAAAGTGCACAAGCAGTCACTATTTATTGAGCTGAATTCCCACGGCTTCCCATTCACCTCTGCTGGATTCTGACGCCGCATTACAGAGGCTTCTCCCCCCACTGCGCTGGTGCACTGCCGAGATCACCCCTGGGTGCATCGGCAGAACAAATTTAAAGAGTATCATCTAAAAGCAAAAAAAATCCTAAAAGATTATATTCTAAAAGTGCAGCACACGGGAACGGCCTCCTACGGAAGGGTGCAATAGAGCCTGCCCCTCCAGTCAAGATGAAGAAAGGGATTTACAGCCCCTACTTCATTGTACTAAAGAAAGGCTGTGGCTTGCGGCCAATCTTGAACCTGCGAGTACTGAACCGGGCCTTACACAGACTCCTGTTCACGATGATGATTCAAAAACACATTCTAGTGCGTATCCGACATCAAGATTGGTTCGTGGTGGTAGACCTGAAAGAAGCGCATTTCTACGTCTCCATTCCACCTCGACGCAGATCCTTCCTGCCGTTTGCGCTCAAGGGTCATGCATACCAGTACAAGGTCCTCCCTTTCGGCCTTTCCCTGTCCACTTGCGTCTTCACGAAGGCCGCAGAGGCAGCTCTTGCCCCCGTTAAGGGAAGTGGCCATCATGCCAGTTTGTCTTCACCTTTTCAGCTCTTGGACCAACCTCACACTTCTATGGGCAGGTGTTCCCCTAGAGCAGGTCTCCAGGAGCATTGTGGTTCCGACGGACACCTCCAAAAAGGGCTGGATGCAACCCCCTGGGGCTGGGGTGCTGTATGCAATGGGCACGCAGCCGCCGGCTCCTGGACAGGCCAGCGGCCACGTTGGCACATCAGCTGACTTGAGTTGTTGACAATACTGCTCGCCCTGTGGAGGTTACGGCCGATGATCTAGGGCAAGCACATGCTGGTTCGGACAGACAACAAGGCAACGGTGACGTATAATGATCGTCAAGATGGCTTACGCTCCCGTTGTATGTCACAACTCGCCCGCCGTCTCCTCCTCTGGAGTCAGCAACACCTCAAGTTGCTGTGAGCAACTCACATCTCGGACAACCTCAACACCGCAGTGGAAGTGCTGCCACGGTAGGTTACCCACAGGGGAGAGTGGAGACTCCACCCTCTGGTGGTCCAGCTGATTTGTACCTGTTCGTTTACCCAAAATCCTTCCACTGCCCACTTTGGTATGCCCTGACCGAGGCACCCCTCGGTATAGACGTGCTGGCACACAGCTGGCCCCCTGCACTATGCAATTATTCATTTTCCCCAGTGAGCCTAGGTTAAGTAGGATGAGGAGCAGGTCATCCTAGCAGCACCCTACTGGCCCACCCAGACTTGGTTCTCGGACCTCACGCTCCTCACGACAATCTCCATGTCTGACCGCAGAAGACTTAAGTGGCTGTCGCAGCGGGGGCATGGTCAAGCTTCCATCCGGGGGAGAAAGTGGTAAGGGCGCTTGCACCTGAGCCAAATTATGTCTAACACCTGTCTCTGATTTCAGTGAGCATGGGGAGAGCGGCATAAAAATGGCCACAGAACCACCAGACAGGAGAGAGAGACTGACACACGCCAATCTAGTGTTGGCTGATGTAAAGACACGAGATTGAGAAAGTTTTTGTTCAGTTCATGTTACGATTTTTGTTATAAACATTACTGTGGCCATTAAAGAACCTTTCCTGTGTAGAGCTCAGCTTTTCCGTTCCCTCATTGGAAACAGACTTTGTGACACTGGTGCAGAAAACCCGGCTTGAATCAGCTGAAGTACGCCCCATGGAGCCCTCCAAGTTGGCCGAGATCCTCCAGTCCCTTGCCAGCATGCATCAGACCCACCAGCAATCCCTGGTTGAGCTTCGCCAAGACCAGGACCGGCGGTTCTTTGAAATCCTGCAGGCTCAATCAGAGGACCGGCACACGATCCGCAGCCTCCTTGCCCAGGAAAGAGCCCCGGCTGCGACCCCCTTCACCGGCTCCCAGCCCCCCCCCCCCCCCCCCCCGGAAGATGAGGCTGAAGCCTTTATCCTTTATCGACCTTTATCGATCTTTTTGAGAAGACGGCGGAGATCTGGGGCTGGCTGCGAGAACAATGGGTGGTGAGGCTCCTTCCTCTGCTCTCCGAGGAAGCACAACTTGCGGCTCAACAGTTGCCGGCGGCTATGCTTCTGTCTTTTGCGGACCTAAAGAAAGCGATCCTACAGCGGGTGGGTCGCAGTCCAGAGCAACATCGTCAGCTGTTCCGCTTCTTGAGACTGGGGAAAGACGATCGCCCGTTCGCTCTCTCTCAGCGGCTCCGAGACACGTGCCGGAAATGGCTGCTGGCAGGGAGTTCCGACGTCGAGTAAGTGATCGATCAGGTGGTACAGGAGCTAATCTGTGCAATGCCGAAGGGGACAGCGGAATTGGTCCAGTGCCACCGCACGTCGTTGCTGGAGGAAGCTGTCCAGCTCGCGGAGGACCACTTGGCGGCGTACCCGAGGGCGGAAGAGCCCTGCTCTCTCTCTCTCTCTCTCTCTCTCTCTCTTCCCCCTCCCCCTGTGTGTTCCCCCTCTTCCCCTCAATCTGTTCTCTCCCCAGAGTTCGTTCCTGCCCCGGGGAGGCAAGGATCTCCACCAACACGACCAGTTCCCCATGCCAGGCAGTGGACGACCCCCACCCCTGTAGCATTTCACCGCCCTCCCCCTCAGGTGGAAGTACCCGTCAACACAGGTGCGGGCGTGGCATCTGGGCCGGCCTGCTGGCGCTGCGGGGACCCGGGGCACTTCCAGGATCAATGCCCGGTGATGGAGTTGGCAACGGTGGTCTGGGTCCCCAAGACTCCACTGGCTGCCCCCGATTGAGCCGGAGCATACCGGATTCCAGTAAGAATCAAGGGGGGTACTTACCAAGCATTGGTGGACACTGGTTGTAATCAAACCACTATACACCAACGCTTGGTTCAACGTAGGGCATTGGATACGCACAAAATGGTGAGGGTGAAATGTGTGTATGGGGATATTCACAAATAACTCTGACAATTAAATTTCGCGGTACAAAGCATAGAGTGGAGGCTGCGGTTAGTTCCCGCCTCACCCATCCGCTGATTTTGGGAACTAATTGGCCTGGGTTCCAAAAAATATTAAGGGGAATATGCACGGATGGGTCCTGCATGAAAGCAAAGGGATGTGTTATGTGCGATTCTCTCACGCGGGAGGCGGAGCCAGGGCCATCTTCCTGTGCTCCATCTCAGGATGACGTGAGGGGGAGGGAGGTGACAGCCCCTCCCATCCTCAGGGGATTTCCCTCTGGAGCAGTCATGAGGCGATACCCTCAAGCACGGCGTAGACCAAGTGAGAGTAATTGATGGTCAACAACTCAGCCCGGGAGTCGCACTTTCATATCCCTACTTTGTGATTATAAATGAGCGGTTGTATAGAGTGATGCAGGACACTCATACAAAAGAGGAAGCAACCCAGCTTTTGATTCCACGGAGCCGCCAGGAAATACTATTCCAGGCGGCTCATTATAATCCCATGGCAGGTCACCTAGGGGAAAGAAAGACACTGCTCCATCTGATAGCCCATTTCTATTGGCCGGGCATTGGCGGCAACGTCCGCAGGTGGTGTGCAGCGTGTCCCGGGAATGTCAGCTGGTAAACCCACCGGCCACCCCAAAAGCGCCATTTTGCCCCCTTCCACTAATCAAGGTCCCTTTGAGAGGATTGGAATGGACCTCGTCGGGCCATTAGAACGGACAGCACGCGGACATCGCTTTGTATTAGTCCTGGTGGATTATGCAACGCGATATCCGGAAGCTGTGCCACTGAGCAACATCTCAGCACGTAGTGTTGCAGGGGCACCCTTCAAAGTAATCTCCCGGGTGGGGATTCCGAAAGAAATTCCGAGAGGTTCCACAAGCCAACACTAGCTTCTCTCCTTTTGAGCTGCTATATGGGCGGTGCCCGCGCAGTGTACTTGATGTTATACGTGAAGCCTGGGAGGAGGGGCCTTCAGACAGTAAAAACGAAATTCAATACGTCCTTGATCTCAGAGCAAAACTCCACACTTTGGGAAAACTAACACAGGAGAATTTGCTCCGAGCTCAAGAACGTCAATGCCGGCTGTATGACAGGGGTACTCAGCTCAGGGAATTTGCACCGGCAGATAAGGTACTTGTATTACTCCCAACATTGAGTTCTAAATTACTCACCAGATTTACCATCTCAATCCCTGAAATTGTGGAGGGAGGTGGCCCCTGTAATGTTGGCTACGGTAGTCCCGGAGAGGGCGGAGCTCGGACTGGAGGTAAATAAAAACTACGATTACAACACCCCGGTCATTTGCCCCGATACACTTTTTATATAAACATCAATTTTAATCAAAACAGGATCTTTCACATGTTGCTGCAAGCTTTTCAAAGTTTCTTTTATTGAAAGATGCAGCAGTGCCAACTGTATTGCTCCCTGCATTAATGTAAACCATTTATATCTAATCTTTCATTTACTGTATCAGTGTGTTTGTAATAAATAGAAACCCACAGTTTATTGCTAAGTAACCTCCGATTAGGACACCAACTACAAGCATATCATTATTACACTGCTGCTTATCAAATCAATACTTAAATCGAGAAAGTATATTTGTTTGAGTTGAATGATTGTATTATGTGTGAAGCAGAGTGAAATTAAATATATTACGGTGTAGTAATATACTAATATACAGTACATGGTGTTGGTTGTGGATACTATTTTTACAATGCAATTAGCTAATCAGAACAGTGGGAATTGACTTTCAAGTATTATAGGAGAAGCAGCCTAAAACCAAGCGTTTCTGACTGTGGGTCAGAATGACAATGGAAATTATCATGTTTTATAAATATTTGATTGTTTATTTGTGAAAAAAACTTTGATACCATAATAAGCTAACCTCGAGGAGAAAAACACAACAATTTAAAAAAGAATTTCATGAACCCTTTGACACGATGCAAGTTGTTAGCATGTGCATTTTTGTTTGATAGAATGTTTAAAATCTTAAAGAAATTAAGAAAAAAAAATCACTCTTTCCAAAATGGAAAAGGCACTTGTGTTATATCATGACTTATTAATGTAATGCACTAATGGTCATATCAATACTGATAACTAACACTGGTAGCCACCAAGTATGCATTTGTATGAACTGAGAGTGGTTTAATTCCCAAGTCATTAAGTACAAATTGGTTTCACCACAGATGCTGACCTCCATCAGATGGGCAGTGACTCGTTTCTGCTTTTCTCCCTAACAAGTTTAATTGTTACAATCTGAGCGGAGGGTCTGATTGGAGTGAGTCTGACATATATTAAACCAAGAGCGCTAGAGCTGGGATTCCTATTGGAATACAGCCACCAGAGTGAGTGGGTGTAGCATTCCCACCAGAGAAAGGAGGACAAGAAAATGCTGACTGAAAACGAAGCGACTAATGTGACACCCCGACGCCCTTTTCTTACTCTTGGTCCCGCTGGTCAATTAAATCAAGAAAAAAACAACAGAGAATAAAGAGAAAAGCCCCTAATCAAATGGGTTTGGTAGTCCCGGTTAGACAAAAGAGGTCAGAGGTTTTGTGTGGAGCTGTGAATACTGCTGGAGTTTCGCAGACAGAGCAGCATTTAAACGCCTCACAAAGACCCAACATGGCTGTTTCCTCATCCTTTAGGGATGTACTGAAACCTCATCAAAAGCGCATGTTAATTTCTCCAAATGAATAGACGTGAGAGTTCCCAAACTTCTTTACAGCATGTGAATGAAGGAAGCCTTCAGAGAAATGGACAGAATCTGAAAATGGACTTACAGACAGATGTAAATGATGGGCCAGATCTTCACTTCCATGGAATACAGCCTGCTATGTTTACTAATCTTGGTATATTTACAGCCTGGCTGTAGTTAGTAGATTGGTATTGATATTGGAGTTGTTTGTTAATTAAATGTTGCTGTGTCCTACAGCAACATGACAGAGAAGAGTTAGAATTAAAGATGAATGTATACCTGTGGTTCTCAACTGGTGGGTCGCTACCTAAAAATGGGCCACAGGTTTGTTCTGGTAGGATCACATATATCAGGGACGAAACAATGCTAAATAAATATTATAAACCGCTGTCAACGGCTGTTAATATGGCTGGGCGAGCAATCAAATTTTATTTCCAATTTTGACTTCCGAAAATCATGAAAACAAGATAATTGAGATAAAACGATTATGGTAAATGGTCTGCACTTACATAGCACCTTTTTAACTTTAACAGTATTCAAAGCACTTTACACTGTGACTCTTTCACCCATTCACACACACATATATACACCAATGGCGGCAGAGCTGCCATGCAAGGCGCTAGCCTGCCATTGGGAGGAACTTGGTTCAGTGACTTGCCCAAGGACACTTTGGCATGTGGAGTCATGTGGGCTAACAATATCTAAAACTAATTTGAAACAACATACAGTAAATTTACTTTAGGAACTATACTGAATACAATATTGTTATCTGAGAATGTTGAATACAATATTTAATCAGGGCTCGGCATAAGCCCTTATCAGGAATTTTAGGAAGGGGCAAGTGAAAGAGAATTTTACTTAACTGACAAGCAGACTGATTACAATGTCAATAACAAAACAATAACTCGATATATTTGTGATAGTCTAAGTGAATGGTCAAATATGTGAACATTCGAATATATAATTGAACAAGAACACTTAAAAAAACATGGTCACAATGGAGAGAGAGAGAGAGTTGCTGTGTTAGAACCCAAGTGCAGATTTTAATGAAGACACAAAATGATAAACAAGTAACAATGTTAACAACGAAGATGAAGATGATAATCTAAACACAGGCATGGCAAGTTAGGTGACTGGTTACTTCAGACTAAGACTAGTTAAAGGAGGACAGGACATAAGGGTTTAAGTACATACAGGGATGATGACTAAACAGAGAACACCTGGGAACTAAGATGGTGAACAGATGGATGTTATGAGGACAGTGAATCATGGGAATTGTAGTATGGGGGCAAACTACAACAGAAGACAGTGTCAACATAAAAGACCTTATACACAGAAAGGTGACAAACTGTGACAGTGTAATTATAATAATCAAACAACCAGAACAAGAACACTCACTGCTCTTGACTGTAACGTTACTGGCAATGACAGGCAGACAAAGACGAGATGTGTAGCAGGCTGAGGCGTGGCTGTGACATGGCATGGATTAGACACAGGTGTGGCTGTAACATAGCATGGAGCAGGCTTGAGGCGTGGCTGTGACATGGCATGGAGCAGGCTTGAGGCATGGCTGTGACATGACATGGAGCAGGCTGAGGCGTGGCTGTGACATGACATGGAGCAGGCTGAGGCGTGGCTGTGACATGACATGGAGCAGGCTGAGGCGTGGCTGTGACATGGCATGGAGCAGGCTGAGGCGTGGCTGTGACATGGCATGGAGCAGGCTGAGGCGTGGCTGTGACATGGCATGGAGTAGGCCGATGCGTGACTATGACATGACATGGAGACAATGAGACATGAACCAATAACAAGATAAGACCAATTGACAAGGAACCAATAAGAACAAAACACATGAATCATGGCGGCAACAGGATAATTACATGACTAGACAAGGAAGTGAACAAATGTCTAAATAAAAGACCCCAAGGCATGACCAAACACATTTAAATGTGACATTGACTGGGTAACTTTAGTAGCTTTAAAAAGTATTAATGTATCATAATCATACAGTAAAGACTAGTAGAAGTTGTATGTTGCATTTCATTCTGAATGTTTCCTTGAATGCCTGATAGCCTACTGCTGTTAAAAACATTTAAAGCTGTTAAAAATGCACAGAGTTTTCTTAATTATTCCATTATTTTTAAGCTATTTCTATTAATTTCGGTTATGTTATAACTGACTGTTTACTATTCTTGAATAATTACTTAAAGCTACACTATGTAACAAAATGTTATTAATGAGAGAGTGCAACAAACATCAATCTTCCAAGTCAAATACAGTTTGATAAAGCTATGATAATGATAGATAGATTTATATTTTAGGGGTGATTTACATTTTAGGGATGGATTTAACGTGAAATTGCATATATATGCCATTCGTCCGTGTGTGTTTATGTGTTGACGTCAAATCAGTACACAGAGAAAATAAACTCCTGCTGTAGCGCATCTATGGTATGGGAGTGGCATGAAGCTGAAAGTTTGTTGTCACAGCGAACGAGAAAAATTTACAATGGATCATTCAAAACGACAAACCTCCGGGGAATCAAAGGTTATAAAAACAAAGAAACCCCGAACAGACTAGGGGCCTCATTTATAAACGTTGCGTACGCACAAAAGAAGGCGTACGCCGCTCTCTACGCAATAATTGGTATTTATAAAAAGCAAACTTGACGGTAAAATGTGCGGTCCTTCACGCAAGCTCTGACCCAGGCGTACGCACAAAAACGGGTGAAATGAGAAATGGCGACACCGTCGGCAGATGGAAGAAACACGTGAAAGTGTGTGAAACTGTAGACCGTTGTGTAAAATAAATGGCAATACTGCCTCTCATAAATAACACGAAGACTTCACAAAGCAAGTCTTACAATTAACAGCCTACACGAACAGCTGTTTGATCGATCTGCAACAGAAATGCAAATTAACACATATTTGCAAAAAGAAAAGTGAAATATGTTCTGCAATAATATTGGCATGTTATACAATTCATCCTCATAAATAAGATGGTAAACAGAACGAAATAATGTACAAAACTGATATTCTCGCCAATGTGTCCGTCTGGCGGAGCAGATATAGATGCAATTAGATAGTCAGTCAGATAGATAGATAATTAGGGAGAGATAGATAGATAGATAGATAGATAGATAGATAGATAGATAGATAGATAGATAGATAGATAGATAGATGTATTATTTGTCCACTGGGGAAAGTTGTTTTCATAGTAAAAATGTCTTCATCAGCTACGGAATCATGGTATTCATGCATATGCCTTTAGTTTGTTTTATTTTTGATAAAATAACATATGACGTATGTCTCAACCATTCAGAAAGCTGCAAGAAATTACATTTGTGCTGAACTATTTCCCATTTCCAAGTAGATTATAACCGACATCTGTAGCTTGTCAGATGCAATTAAATGGATGGAAATAAAATGCCCCATCACAATGCGTAATGACGCACAATGGCTGATCTTGCGCTCTTAGAAGATGTGGAAAATGGAAGGATTCGGAGTGAACGCATCATCAGACAGCAAGAAGACTTGCTGGCAAATGAGGACGAGTGGCTTATGAGCCGGTTCCGACTTCCTCGAGCCGTCCTGTTGGACCTCTGCGGTCTTTTGGGCCCAGCGTTACAGAGGAGCACTCGGAGGAACCACGCCGTGCCAGTCCCACTTCAAGTCCTAACAACACTAGGATTCCTGGCGACTGGCACTTTTCAGAGGGAATTGGCTGACAGGTCAGGTATATCTCAGCCGACCCTTAGCCGGGTAATGCCAGACGTGTTAAAAGGCATAATAGCTTTGTCCCATGATTCCATAAAGTTTCCATACACGGCGGGTGAACAGGCAAACAAGAAAGCTCAATTTACAGCTATGTACGGTTTCCCAAATGTAATCGGTGCTATTGACTGCACTCATGTTGCCATAAGGGCACCGAATGTTAATGAAAATGCTTTCATTAATCGAAAGCATTTCCATTCAATCAATGCCCAAATTATTTGTGATGCAGACATGTTGCTCACCAATGTAGTAGCTCGGTGGCCTGGGTCAACCCATGACTCATTCATTTTAAGACACAGCAGTGTTGGACGCAGACTCGAGGCTGGTGCTGTGCGTGATGGCTGGCTTCTAGGTACGTTTGATTAATAGACATTTCACATTTTACTGTACTTCAATGTCTTAACCCTTTCACTATCCTTGCAGGGGACAGTGGATATCCCCTCAAACAGTGGCTGCTTACACCTTTCCTCAACCCACATAGTGCAGAGGAAAGGCACTACAACATGTGCCACAGCCGAGCTCGCGCTATAGTGGAGCGCACCATCGGCCTGTTTAAGGGCAGATGGCGCTGCCTCGACTGCACTGGAGGGAGGTTATTGTACACTCCTGAAAAGGTGTGCCAAATCGTGCTGGCATGTGCTGTGCTACACAATGTGGCACAGCTTAAAAACGTGCCTCTACCCCCTGACGCCGATTGCTGTGTTGGCCCCGACCCTGACCCCCATCCCCAGGCATTTGAGCCAAATGCTGCTGCTGTGCGCCAGCGTTTGGAAGTGATGCGTCGCTTGTAAAGAACAACAAAAGGCGTGGAAAAAATATATTATTTATTCAAGAATTCCCTCATTGTGCAGTTTATTTCAGTTAGGACAGTCTTGATTTCGCCCAACTCCTTGGCCACCTCTCTGATTGAATTAATGACTTCCCTCTGCATTTCGAGGACTGCATCGGTGAGGACACGTCCGCTGCTGGAGGGTTGAGAGCCGCGTGCCGTGGAGACGCTGGGTCCAGATGGCTGCTCAGCTGCAGCATCGTAACCACTGGCCCTGCTGGAACACCCAGCGACTGAAATAAAGATTGTTCTATATGAATAAACTGTAATCGTGTAGCCTACATACATGTGACTTGACTGCATTCATTTTACTTATTTCACTTACCTGTGTCATCCGGTGCATCTGGCGCGTCAGTGTCACCCTCCGCCTCAGTCACCACTCCACTTAATAGGGATTCCCCAATAATTGCCGCCAGTCTCTCATCAAGAGGGGTCAGCTCCGGTGTCCCCTTTCCCCCACCCGTGGCAGACACACTCTGGCGATGGAGCGCTAGACGCTTTTTTGCCTCGACTTTGATGTCCGACCATTTCTTTTTTATTTCGGCCACAGTCCGAGGTTGTGAGGCTACAGCATTTACGGCGTCTGCAACCTTTTGCCACTCAAGTGCCTTTTTGGCATTAGTAATGCCCACAATGTGCCCTCCAAACAACATTTTTCTCCTCTTTTCCACCTTGCCAACGATAACTTCTACTTCACATTGAGTGAAGTTACGTTTTTTTGATTTCCTCTCTGTGTTTGCCATGATTTCGCAATCAATGAATATTAACTTGTGGGCGTTTCACGGACTATTTATGGGCAACTATGGGCGTGACATGAAGCCGCAAAAGCTGCGCTACATTTAGAATTGATTGTGATTTATTAAGGGAAAAATGCGGATGATGTGCGTGCGCACGGTTTTATAAATCCGAATATTTCTGTGCGTACGCACGTCCTATGTTTCATCCGTACGCCACTTCTGACGCAAATCCTGCGCAAAGTTTTATAAATGAGACCCTAGAGCCTTTAAACAAAAAGGGAAAGTGACCAGAGTCCATAACAAAACCTGGCTTTGCTTTTTAGCTTGGCTTGGCTTTTTTGAGGTGGCGACAACTCAGCGATCTGATAGGATTTAAAAGCAACTCAGAGATGGCTTTTTTCTTAATCAACAGGTAAGATATTTTATTGATATAGTTTATGTATAGTTGTGTAATCACACAAACACATCTGTGTGTGTGTGAAGTGAAATACAATAATTATACTGTGATCAGTGCAGAACATTTCACTTGATAGCACACATGTGTATTTGTCTTTATAACAACAATAATTTAAATAAATCCTTTAGACCTAGGCTTGCCAAGGGCATGTTAGTCTTGAAATGATGTTGACCACTGGTTGAATATGAATATTAATATCCTGCAGTTCTAAAAACTTTACAATGTTTGACCTTATCATACAAGCAATCATTGTGTCTAAGGTTAACAAACATTGCCAATCTTTTGTAATGTCGTTGTAACACGTTCAAGCTCAGAGATGGAAGGGAGGAGACGGAGAGCAGTGAAGCAGTCAAGTAAGGCTCTTTATTTCTCTGCCTTCAACACTCTGCGTGCAATCTTCTCTGTGCTTTTCTCAGTTTAATCAGATCAGTGTAACACAAACTTTGTCAACATAAACTTCTCTGAATCTTCAGCTTCACAATAACATAAAAACACTCAATAAGACTCGCCAGTCACTCATTCTCTCTCTCTCGTCTGGTGGTGGCGTAAAGCATGTACCAGCCATTTATATGCCGCTCTCCTCATGCTCACTGGTATTAGAAACAGGTATTAGACATAATTTAGCTCAGGTGCAAGCGCCCTTACCGCTTTCTCTCTCCAGGCGGGCGCTTGACCACGCCCCCGCTACCACATATCCCAACCGCCCGACTCAGGCCGGAAAATCGGAAAATCCAGCTTAAGATGGTAATTGAAACAGTAGATGGTTTCTAACTGGTCCAAGCTGGTCATAAGCAGGCAGACTATCTTGGACCAGCAAAAATACCAGCTGGTCATACCTGTTTAAGGTGGTCCAACTGGTTTTTGAAAAATGTCATCTGGTCGACCAGCTGATGACAAGATTGTGCCAGCTGAGCTTCGACCAATTACAAACCAGAGCTACCAGCTCGGATTTTCTAGTGGGGTTGGAACTTGTCTTATCAACTTTAAAATAGGGAGGAGAAAACACTTCCCATATGTTTTGTTGTTGACATCAATGACTGTGCATCCAATCAAACATTAACCAAATGGTATTTTGCAGCAAAATTATCTGCCAAAATAGGGTGCTTGACATGTCCTCATCCTCCAAAACCACCAACAAAACTATGCCATACAAAAGAAAATACATCCCAGACTATTTCTAATATGGGGTTCCTTGCTAAAAATTACAAATATGGTTTGTGTCAGCAAAAATGTGTTTATTGCAGTGAACAAATAGCAGCTGATAGCATTAAACCATTGAAATTCAGGAGACATTTAGAAGCCAAAGACTGAAACTATATGTTAGCAATTTTCAGGATTGTTAGGTCTATGCAGTTTGTGTTAACAATGATGAATTACAATGACTGATTGTAAGGACATTTTGTATACCTTTGTATGATAAACAATTTTGGTACTGCATTGGGTAGCCACTTGATGTACTATGTAAAATCTGGGTTGTGAAGCAAAACCAGATGAGAGCACTGCTGTAGAATGGACGTAAATGTGTGCCAGCTGAAAAATGGATTTAAGAAATAAACAAATGCTACAGACATGTAAAATATGACCTATTTAGGGGAAACGTGAGTTCAGAGGTTAATATTCATAAACAATGAACGTTTGAAGCTGTGAGTTTGGAAACGTGGAAAAAAATAGCTTTGAAGACAGCACATCAAATCCAAACAGAAAGCATATATGGTGTGAAACATGAAGGAAAATATTGCAAGGAATAGGGAATACTAGGGCTCGTTGTCACACTTTGTCTCAGAAGAATGGAAGTCATACAGTTCTGGGATGTCATGAGGGGGAATAAATTATTAGAAAATGTTCATATTTGGGTGAACTATCCCTTTAAGGTTTATGGCAAATTGAATTAAGATTTATTCTGCAGTTGCTAGCCTAGCCTAGCATATGCAGCTCTCAATAGATACATTACCCATAATGCTAATTTGAAAACCTAATTGCTGAAAAAGTAATCAGCTAAATACATACTGTGATTGATCTCTTTGGATTTAAGGGTAAAATTGAACCCTCAATTAGCCCTTAAAATAATTTACCATGGTAACCATAGTTTACACCAATATACCATATTATTAGTTATTCTTACTTCTGTAAAGTATTAATACATTAATATGGGACCTCCTTCAAACAGAATATTTTGCCATCCTGCCTTGCAATGAGGAGTGTTGTCAGAACTAGATTATGTATGGCGCACAGGCAGCTTCAACATGACAACAACGTGTTAATGACACACTCCCAACTCGCAAATTTCCCATGCATTATTTTTACATGCAAATGAGCTTGTGATTTGCTGCAAATGTTTGCCAGAAGTTTGCAGCTCTTCACCGGTAGTGGTGAACTATTTTGTTTTGCCGCAAAACTCATTTGCATGTGAAAATGATCAGTGGGGAATTTGTGGGAAATTTGCCATGAACTCTTGATTTTTTGTAAAGGCTAGGCTGTACAAAATGATCTTAAATGGGGTCAGAGGATAAACAAGACTTCAAGAAATCTACTCAGATAAAAAAAAAAAAAAAAATCATTAAAGTCCCTTGGAATTGGCTTAATAAGAACAGTTTTCTTTCCTGTGTTGATGTATTTCCTATTGAAACAGAATGTTGGGGCAAGATATTCTGAGAGGCTCATCCTTTTTTAAAATAGCCAATAGTCTTTAGTTTACATCACAGACCTGAATATAATTTCCCTTACGAAAGTTAAAGGCACATTTTTGGCAAATTGTCCATTGTTGCCAAAGGTTTGCTGGAGGTTCACCACTAAAGGTGAAGAGCTACAAACTTCTGGCAAACATTTGTGGCAAATCAAAAGCTCATTTGCATGTGAAAATAACGAGTGGCAAATTTGCTGCAAATCTGTGGCAAGTTTGTGGCTATTATATATTTTTGTAAGGGTTGCTAACGCAGAGGAGCTTTCTTGTTCTAGAAAGCATTTAATAGGTTTGAGTGAGTGCAGTGTGAGTCATCAATATTTTTTGACTGTATTCCCTAAAATGTGTCAATTTTAAATTCATATATCTTCTAAAAGTACATTTTTGTCAGCATTTAGGAGTACAGTAGCATATCTATTAATTTTCATGCTGGTCTGAGCCTATACAAAAATGGAGAGTTCTGGCAAACTTGCCGCACTTTCGTCACTCATTGTTTTTACATGAAAATAAGCTTTGCTGCAAACTGTCCAAAGGTTTGCTGCAGGTTCACGGTGAAGAGCTGCAAAATTCTGGCAAACATTTGCAGGAATCACAAGCTCATTTGAGTGGGAAATTTTTGGAAGGTTTACTGCAAGTTTGAGGCAGGTTTGTCAGAACTCTAGATTTTTTTTTGTAAGGGAGCTGGTTAAGCTGGTAAGCTGGTAGCATAGTTATGCTTTTCACCAGCAAATCCTAGCATGGTCTTTCTGGTAAAGCAGTTTAAGCTAGTTAAGAAGCCTCGGGGGACACCAGCATCCCATGCTGGGGGACCAGCACCCAAAACACAACATGCTGGTCTTGTCTTTTCAGCAGGGAAGGCTTCAAACTAAAAAATTATAAAATGGTTTATTTTGATTTCATGGGGTATTTGCAGAGCAACAGTGTTATGATGGTAGAGTGACGTTTCATTGCAACAGCATGTTGATACATTTAGAAATATATAAAGCCAATGCACACATTTTTCATAATGGAAATTACATTGCTTTTATTAAATGTTCACTATCAAAAACAAACTTTAGTGTACTAATTTTAACAAGCTTCTCTTCCATGAGGCTTCTGCATATGAATGCAGTGTGGTAAGTTATCAGATCTCTCTGGATGAGTACGCCCAGTTCTGCATCTCCATGCAACCTGAGATGAGCAGCTTTCCCCAGCCTGGAAGGATCTTTACTGGCTTGGCCCAGGCCACCCACACTCATCTATATTAGTCTGGCCTCAGCGTGGAGAGACCCTCAGCTACCACTAACCCACTCAATTAGCAGACGTGCAGCGTTGAGGAGAGATCTGGCACACAAAACTGGCTTCCCATTACTGCAGATCCAGAGATGTGGTGAGTCTTGGGCAGTGAGACGACTCTGAATTTTTTTTTTACAGAGGAAGCTAATGGAGATGTTGGTTTGGAAGAAAAAAACATTGTCCTTCACATACCTGCCGCACAACTACACACACACACACACACACACACTCACACAAAACTACTTATTACATTGTGGGCACTCTCCATAGACTTCCATGCATTATATGTATTTTAGAAAGATCTAACGTTAATTTCTATACCCTAAACCTACCTCTTAATCTAACCCTCATAGAAACTTTTTTTGCATTTTTCAAAATAACATAGTTTAGTATGTTTAATAAGTAACTTCCCTAGGTAGCATGCACCCCACGCAAACACACAAGCGCTCACCCCCCCAACACACACACATATATATATATATATATATGTATGTGTGTGCAATTAATACAAAGTTGCATTTAATGTGGACAGACAAATTGCTTGTCAGTGAATACTATTCACAACATTTCACATTCAATTCTCACCATCATTTTCTCTCCAAAGACCCTGCTGAAAAATCTTAAACCAACCTTATACCGTATGTTTTGCTGGTCTTAGCTAGCTTAAACCGATGAAGCTAGCCCACCAGCCTGGCCCAAGCTGGTTTAAGCCAGTCTAGCTAGTCTACCAGCTGGCCCAGTTGTAGAAAAAAAATAAATAAAACCTCCAATACATACCAGCTTAACCAGGCTGGGAGAACAGCTAAACAGCTAAAATGTCTAAAAGACAAAGTGAGGGGGAAATTAAGGGTCTATCGTCTATCATCTGATAAATAAGAGAGGATTGCCTGGTTGAATTACTCTCATTTTCATTGTACTTTTTGTTTCAAGGTCTTATTTTCCTTTCTCTTGCTTTGTCTCTTTTGTTCTCTGGCAAACACTCACATTAGTGGATGTGACCTCTCACTTCCTCCATATAAATGATTAAGGATGTCATTAATGTTAACTGATACCACTGCAGCGCAGTGACTGGAAGACCTCTCATCCTGAGATGCTCAGCAATCACTGTTTATACTGCTGATGTCATCACTCCTTCACTCGGCTCCTGTTTTCCCCTGAAACATTATATTTGCGCTAAGAGGCACTTTTAAAAATGTAAACAGCACACCAATAAGGCTCGAGTGACCCCCTGCGCCAATAAGCCTGGTCATTACTGAAACAATGACAATTATATTAAAATTGTAGGTAATAATAGTCAATAGAGAACCTTCATAAACTCCTTTTGCTTTGAGCATGTGTTTGTGGGTAATATTACACTGTAACGTGATAGTGGCACAATTTTTGCAAAGCAATATTACGTGCTTCATTACACATTTTTCTGCAGTTTCCCAGTGAAATGTCCAGCAAGGGGCGCCAAAAGTGAGTGAAATGGTGTCACAATTAGAGAAGGTTTTTGAGGGTGAATGTTAGATGTAGGTAAAACCTACAATTAACCAAAAACTTTAACTTAAATCTAATCAATAGTGTCTTAAAAGCAAATAAGTGTATGTTGTAAGTGCACATAGCTGTGTTTGATTCTTCATCGTCATGCACCAAATGCCGTTGTGTTTGGGAGCATGATATTATCCGGAGGCACATACAGCTCGGTGAACTTCACTGCCTTCTCCAGGAACTGCATCTGGATGACTGCCACTTCCAGCACTACCTGAGGGTGACCAGTGCCCAGTTTGATGACCTGTTTGCTAAAAGTCTGAATTCATGCTCGAACTTTTAAAATGTTTGTTTTTCTGAATGTAGTTCAGGTTGATCAGGGCTAGGCTATGCTATCTTTGTAGTTGCTCGATCAACACTCAAAATAACCTCATCTAAATTTGATACATAGATATCTAACTTACAAAGTGGATGAGATCATGGCTGTGCCCACCACAAAGGAGTGGAGGTCAATAGAGTTTTGAGGAGCGGTGGAATTTTCCTATTTGCTGTGGATCGCAGGATGGCAAACATGTTGTTCTCAAAGCCCCTGCTAACTCAGGATCCCAGTTCTTTAACTACAAGGGAACATTCTCATTAGTTCTCCTTGCAGTTGTGGATGCCCACTATTGTTTCCGGGTGATTGATGTCGGTGGCTATGGAAGAATGAGCGATGGTGGGATTCTGGCCAACTCAGCGTTTGGTTGAGTGCTACAATCTGACAACCTCCAACTGCCTGCTGACCTGACACTACCAGGAGATGACCACCGAGGACCCCAGCCACACTTCTTTTTTGCTGATGAGGCCTTTCCTCACCGGAAAAAACCTCATGAGGCCATTCCATGGGCGCATGATTTTTTAACTACCATCTGTTCTGAGCTCGGCTGGTTGTGGAGAATGCCTTTGGGATCCTTTCTTCTCAGTGGAGGATGTACAGGCATGCCATTGAGGTCCATACAGAATTTGCAGAGAAGTGTGTGAAGGCTACTTGTGTTCTCCATAACTTCTTGCGGAGGACAACCCAGACAGCTGCTGTGAGGGCGAGCATCCCTGTTGGTGAGGTGGAGCCACTACCAGGTCTGGGAAGACTTGCTGCCAACAACTCAGCAAGAGAGGCCATCAGGGTTAGGGAGGCCTTCACATCCTACTTCTCTGCACAGGGAACTGTCCCATGGCAAGACAACAAGTAGTGCACAAGCAAACCCAAAACGGCTCTTTTAAGAGCCACCCACACATTACTAATGACCGAACTTCCTGCGATATTACTATATTGTATATCACTGTTTAAAAATGAATAGGTCATCAATTTAGATTCATGACAGAGAATATTGTCTGTTTTTATTTTTATCTACTGTATGCTTTATTATTATAAGGTAATACAGCTTTAATGTATTATTGTAAATAAATAATATGAAGTAAATCACATTTTAGTCACCATGGAAATAAAGTGATTTTATTTTAGAAACATTTACATAAAAATAACTTTTTACAAAGCATATGTGAAATAAAATAAATGAACAAAAAATATTCCCTGCAAATTTTAGTGGCCTATTCCAAGGGTTCCAAATAGAGTTTTCACAAATTTCGCAATCTCGCCAGAGAAGGAACCAGGCTTTGGAAAAAAAAGCCCATCCTCTGAAAAAGGAGATGGGACAGGTGCAGCAGGTGCCTTCAGGGCTTGGAGAAGAAGCCTCTCAATCTCTGCCTCATTCCCCCTTGTCCTGTTTTGGGACATCCTTCTCACTGTATGAAATGAGAACACCATATTTTGTGAAAGTACTGCATTCCCTCTATTTATCAGTTGAAGCCAGACAAAAAAAAAAAAAACATGAATCAAACATGAAAAGGTATTGAACACAGTACTTGTCAAGGTGAAAAACATAATTCATGCAGAAATATTACCATAAAAACAACTGATGTACATACCTGTGTGGTGCGGTCTCAGGTGTTGCAGAGGAAGCAGCAGCACTTTGAGACTCACTCCCTTCTGATGACTGATCTGGCTGGTCTGTAATGACAATATAACAAAAGATGCCTTTGGTTGCTTGTTTGGTAGACGTATGAATTGTCTAATAGAAATGGTCATTCTAGCATTCATTGTTAATTACAGCATCAGTGTCAATTACAGCAAATCAAGCACAAATGCAAATTTACAAATGCACCCATTTTAATACATCGTACATTTATGATAATAGCTAGCCTTTGATTTTCCCACAAACTTTTAATACAGTGAGCCCAAGCTTTTTTTGAAGAAATTATCCTAGACTTGCTTAAACTTCCCTAATTTGTATTGTTCATTCTAGCTATTGACTCAAGTCAGCACTTCCAGTCATATATTTAACCTATTCAGTGAGTTCTGGTATTTTTTATGTTCTTCTAGTTTTGCAGTATTCCTGCAATAATGAAACCTGTCTTTGACACCCTGTGGTTCAAGTGTTTTATCACCAAGACACAACTGAGAGATGTTTTATCCAACCTTTTTGGAACAATAGGTTTGGTACATGTGAGAATAAAAAATTAGTTATCCATCTATAAAAAATGTTTCCGTATGATTTTCCCTTGCTGTGTGTGTGTGTCTCCAACCTCTTATGTCAATCTCTGTTGGCCCTGAACAAATGGGTTGAGGAAAGACAGCACCGCAGAGAACTTCCACCTTTTTACTGTCCCTGCCGCTGACCCACTTCTCTTCTCCGTCTCCTTCTTTCTTTCCTTTAAGTATGTGCCTTGCAGGCCCTTCATATCTGCATATCTCCTCTGACAAGAAACACACATTAAACATGAAATGCTGTTCACTTTTTGAACTGCGGAACTTGGGCTAATGCTGGTAACTTGGCTCATAGTAAAGTACAACCAGTAGCTGGAATCAAGTACATTTACATTTATGCATTTGGCAGATGCTTTTATCCAAAGCGACTTACAAAGCCCTTATTACAGGGACAATCCCCCCGGAGCAACCTGGAGTTAAGTGCCTTGCTCAAGGACACAATGGTGGTGGCACCACTCAAGTAGATGCGCATACTTCCTCGGTCACTTTCCTCCAAGTGATCTCTTTTTTTGTCCGGTCTCTGTACATGTATGACTTTGTGACATACAATATCGTGCGCCCACACAACGCTACAATAACTTTTTCCTCCATTATCCAGATTTCTTCTGCTACTATGTCAGTACGCCAGTGACATCCAGACAATCTCAATGCTGACAGGCTTTCGCGACAACACGCCATTCGGATATTTCGCTTAAATTAACTTGTGCGAACATGCAAATAAAGTGATTTCACGTTTTCGCTTCACACCATTCGCGCCGCCTGCCACAAATTTGCATCTATTCGTGTCTTTGCATTGACTTTGTATGTAATCGCACCGTGCGAAAAGCTCGATTCACGTTATATGTGAACGCACCATAAGTCCAACACTTTATCAAGTGCAAGCCATGCAAGCTAACAATATTGGAATAAATGTATAAATATAGGTGGGTCTGTAATGCAAGTAAAATGTATTGTTTTTGAAATGATGCATTATTGTAAAGGTATTTAGAAAAATACATTTTGTTATGAAGTCACAATCAGCCATTGTACTCGTGATTTGTGTGAAAGTGAAATGCTCAGTTGTTGTAGTGCCTCTGCTGTTAATCTCAGCAGGAAACTGCTGTGAAACATAGAACATTTCTATGTAAAACTCTATGAGATTAGGTTGCAAAAAAGCAAACCAAATGGTCAAACCTTTTTTGGAAATCCACTGGTAGTGTATACTATCCATAAACCTCAGCTTGGTATTTACAATGTAGCCTATGATTTTGGATGCATTAATTTAGCTTTTTATTTAGGACAGCTAGTATGCGAATTGAGACGTAGCTACAGACATGTTAAACTTTCTTTAAAAAAAATGTGTCTGTAGTGTATACTGCTCTGATAAAACGTCCAGGTGAGACAAATGTAAGCCAATAGCTTCATTAATAATTAACTCTGAGCCAATGAGCTTATTATCAGCGACCCTGAACCTATTCTGGCAAAGACATACCTGAGCACTGATTGCTTTCAACAACTGTGTTTGCACTTAATGTTGCGTGCACACACACCTGCAGTTTGTTCAATAGTGCTTTCACTGGGAAAGATTAGATAGTACTAGCATTATTCCTAACAGTCAGCTTCACACACCATCAACCTTTAGCATCATCTCCGTCTTAAAGCTGTTACATGGAAACATGTAATACAGAGTAGGAATCTGAATTTAGTTTTCAAATGAGCAAATCTTAAAACAAAGAAAGGGATCTTGATGTTCTCTGCCTGCAAGATTAGATGTTATAATAATGACAGTTCACCAGACTAGCATATTAATGGATCAGAGATTAACTGTTATCAGAAGTTTTAATGATAGATCCGTTTATCAGAGGTAAGCATGACATGGTAAACATTATTTTGACATGAGTAAAACTAAACTTTACTGGCTATTCCTTTCTCACTAGTGTTGGGAAGCAATGAACTAAAAGTAGCAACGCTACAAGCGTAAAGGGATAGTTCTCCCAAAAATAAAAACTTCCTCATCAAATGTGTATGACTTTCTTCTGCAGATCACAAACAATGATTTTTAGAAGAATATTTCAGCTCTGTGGGTCCATACAATATAAGTAAATGGTGAAAAGCTCAAAAAAGGAAATAAAGTCAGCCTAAAAGTATCCATAAGCCTTTTCTTTTTTTTTCACTGTACATCTTGACAGCAGTTTAATTGGCGATCATGATTTCAAGTGTGATTACTCTTCATATAGCACCATCTAGCTCTCTTCGTATGCGTCAAGCAATAGGAAGTATAATCATGATTGTGCCTAGAGACTGCAATGGCAAGATTACAGTTAAAAGAGAGTTACATTAGGTCTTTTCTCACCCCAAACCAACTAGATCACTTCAGAAGACACTCATTCATTAGACCACTGGAGTTTCATGAATTACTTTTATGCTGACTGTACCTCCTTTTTGGATTACCATTCACTTGCATTGTATGGACCTACAGAGCTGAGATATTCTTTTAAAAATCTTTGTTTGTGTACAGCAGAAAATAGAGAATCATTCACATCTGAGATGGCATGAGGGTGAGTATAGTTCATGTAAATGCACAGGCTGAAATAAACGATTTACCTATATTTAACACTGGGAACTTTGATACATTTTGGTATATTTTCCAATGGTTTATGTAAATGAACTAGTTTACATAAATTATTAACTGATTCACTTTTTTTAAGCAAAATATTTACACTGTGTCACAATATCCATACTTCCCTACTATGTAGTACGCCAAAAACAGTAAGCAAATGGAGTAGTATATCCAAATCCTCCGTATTCATAAAGCAGTAAGCGAGAAATAACAAGATAACTACTATTTTCAAGCGAGTTTCTGAAGTACAGATCGACTGGACAGTTCGGTTTGCCAACTTTCTACCAGCCAAATACTGGACATTCCAGGTTTAAATATGGAGTCCTTTTTACAGCATGAGATGCTGCGGAAAGGTTAAAGAGGTCCACTGAAATATGCGATGTAATGTCAAAAATTACTATTGTTTTTTAAATCACAACGGGGAAAAACAATCATCATCCACTCAAATGCTGTATGTTTGACAAAATTATCCTGCTTCAGACTGAAAACACAACAGAAGAACACTTCTGTCAAGAGTTCTGTCTGATTTGTGAAACATTTTTGTTACATTTAGTATACATTTATTTGTTTAACCCTTACGAATAATAATCATGGTATTACTATAGTAATTCTGTAGTAACCATGGTTAATATTGTGGTTACTATGGTTTTACTAAAAAAAAAACATGGTTAAACTATGGGTACTGTTGTAAAACCATGGTTAATTTTCATTAGGGAATGTCACCCTAATTAATTATTTATAACTATCACGTGATATTGTTGAATTCTTCAGTCATAATTGATTACAGAATTAAATAATATCATCAGATTATTATATATCTAAAAATATTTTCGTTTTTAAATAGCTTCAATGTAGTTAGCTGCTTTTTATTAATAGCTTGTAGTCAGGGTTACTTTTAAAATAAAATCCATTAAAATACTGATTGCTTTTATAAAATGTAATCCATAACCTGTTACAATTACAGCAGTAAGAAAGTAATGTAATCTGATTACATTTAATTGCTTTTGGGTTACCTCAAGTTCACATATGCGAATAAAGCAATATGACTGGGAATACGGGTTATTCACCGGGGGAGTGGTCGTTTCTCTGCTTTCGCTTTTCTCCTTTGAAGAGACAATGAGGTAAAATTTTCATGCAAAACATGAAAAACTTTGACCTTGTTAGCCTTAAGAGCACAGTGGTGATGTGAGACAAATGTTACTTGCGTATGCAAGAGTAAGCGGTGCTCCTGACTAGGGCTGGGCGATATGGCCAAAAGCACTATGGATCATGACATTTTTAACTAAATAGTATATAAATAAACAGCAATGATGTTGATGTCAGAGTTGTTGTTGTGATAGCTGTATTGCATTGTCATTGCTGTCTTGTTCGGTACACAATGTTGTCATATTAGCCAGATAGCTAGCTGCTAGCTAGCGGCTACCGAGCCTCATCTGGCCTCATTACTGGTTTCCATTACAGCAGGGCTGCTTGGTAACAGGTGTTATACTTCCTAACCAGTTGATTTCATGACTGTGATTCATTTAGATATTTGTGTATATTATTTTGCAGAGCTGCTTGCGTCTTTATCGACACATACCTGATTTGATCGTCAAGATAAATAACATAGGCTAAATATCGAAAATTAAACAAAAGTTTATCATCGATATCGAAAATGTATTTTTTCTGATAAATATTGATATTGTTGTATGGCCCAGCCCTCGTGAGTCATGAGAGAGAACCAGAAGAGATGTCGAGCGTGCATCTGAGCATATGTACCACTCTTTATATCAGGAGGATCTTTTGTTTCTTTTGTTATAAATAAAAAATTGTAATCATGAAAGTAATCCCACATTTTACTAAATGTAACTGTATTCTGATTGTCATTTTTATGTAACTTTAATGGATTACAGTTATTCTATTTTGAATCCAAATTATGTAACACAATTTCAAGTATTCCGTTACTCCGCAAGCCTGCTTGTAGTATAGCAAACTCCTTTTTTTTAGAGTAGCTTGACTGTTGTTCAGCTACTGTGAGTATTGAGAAGTTTGTAGACTGGGAAGTTACAGTTTCAAAGAAGCTTCCCCAACACTCCTCTGCTTTCATATCCTCTCCTCTCACTCCTCTCTCTTTTTCTTTCCCCTTCTCTGGTTTCATCTTGTCTCCTTTCATCTCCTCTCATTCTCTGCTTTCATCTCATTGCCTCATCTTCTCTGTCTTTATTAGTGAAAATTTGTGTCCTTGTCAACCTTGTAGTTGTAGTATGTGCTGTTTATGGCTTTAGGAGGGACATTCATCAGCAGAGCTTTAATCAGCTGCCTTTAAGTCATCCTCTGGCTCTCCTTCACGTCCTCTGTCTGTGCCCAGTCGTAGATGAATTCAAAATAAATCTGTTGATTATAATTAGTGATGGCAATTCCTGAGTTCTCACAGAGTGATAAATGAGATGTGACGCTAATGACCCGGCAGCACCGCTGAAGTCCAAACCAGTGATGGGACCAGCCCACGGTGGTTTCTATAACCCTAACCTTCACATCACAGAACAGAAGATGTTTTCATACAACATAGGTTTTCTGATGATTTGTTTAACAGTGTTCTTCATAGTTTGGCAGAAGATTTTCCTAGGGCTTGCGTTCGTGACAGGTTGTGATTATTTATAGGCACTGAGTGGTTTAACGTATTATTAACGAATGCTGGTGGTTTACCGTGTCTCTGCCTGAGGGAGCCATACATTCCAGATAGTTGAGGAATTAAAGAATGTTCTGAATAAAGCTTTTATGCATTGGTTTAAGACATAGCCCGTCTGCGGGGTAATGGTTTGGTGTGTGTGTGTGTGCATCTGTAGAATTTGAAAGTGACAGGGAATACGTTCATGAGAAAATACTGGATGGGCACCTCCATTCTATTGGATTTTGACAAAGAAACTAATTAACCCCAGAATCTGGAAATAGGACTTTCCATTTAACTTGAGTTAACATTCCAAGGAATAAATCTGTACATTTTAATGGATTATTTTATTCATTGAATGACTGGAATATATTGGACCATTATGATGTTTGCTGTCCATCTCATTTGGTCCTACAATGAAGACAATGAGAGACAATTTCTGTACCAGAAACATCATAATTGTCCAATTTCTTGCAGTGGTAAAGCACATGAGCTTTGTTCATTTGAGATCCACCAGTTTTGATGTGGAAATGTGGGTTTATGATGGTCTGGTTTGAGATCATTGAGCCGTTCATTCAGAATTATTGAAAATATTCTCTCTCAGGCTTGACAATTCAAATGTTACCACATTTTGTTGTACAATATTAAATAGAAAAGCCATACAAAAAGCTTGTCAGTATAACTATAAAATAGTTTGTATATTTTAATATGATAAAACCAGTAGGTATCTAAAAAATTATTTGTACAAAAATTAATTGATTTCAATGTTACTGCAGCACTGTATCTTGTTTGGACAAACAAATAAAAAACATTTTAAAAATATTAAAAAATGTATGTGTTATGTTAAAAGCTGAAATATAGCTATTTTATTTAGTCTGTGTAGTCTCATGTGGTTCTGTGTTTGTCCTATGTTGTTTTATGTAGCACCATGGTCCTGGAGGAACGTTGTCTCGTTTCACTGTGTACTGTACTAACTGTATATGGTTGAAACGACAATAAAAACCACTTGACTTGACATGACTTGAAATACACACATGTGCTATCACACATTATATTAATACCCCAATGAAGTTGTTTGGTAACCAAAAACAGCCTACAATTACAGCTAATAAACTATTACATGGTGGAATCATTGTTTATTAGTAAATATGTTTACATGGACACCACAAAGCGGGTTATTATGAGAAAGCAGCGTTCCAGTTTATATGCACTGTATAATGCAGTGTATACATGCAGTATACTCTTTACTCATGTATTGACCTGTTTCATGTGAAATCATCGTATGACTGTGCCACCATGTTTGTGACCAAAATGTTATATACCGTCAATGTGCTGCGTGCTGCGCTGTGGGATTCAGCAAAATGTTTGTGTCTATTTATAAATCATAAAAAATAGTTACTGCTGTTTACATACCAGAGCCCAGATATTATTTTTATTTCAATAAACTTCCAGTTTTAGTGTGTCAATAGGAAATATAAATATTAGACATGCAAACATTACTTTTGCAAATAGAAAAGATTAGAATAGAAGAACAGAGAACCCTGCAACAGATGTCATGGCCCCCACAAAACTCACCACTGAACATCATGTCTGTCTGAGATCACATAAAGAGACAGAAGCAATTGAGACACCTTAAATAGATAAAATAACTGTGGCAAATTCTCCAAGAAGCTTGAACATCCTATCTGCCAACAACCAAGAAAAACTGTGTCCAGGTGTACCTAGGAGAATTGGTGCTGTTTTAAAGGCAAATGTGGTAACACAGGATATTGATTTAGCTTTTTTATGTAAACTGGACTTTGTATGACATCAAGTGATAAATGAAATATATTTTTTTATTTTTGAAGATATCCTCACTAAGTGCCTAAACCTTTTGCACAGTACTGTATGTCATAATTGTAACATTGTAATAAATAAAAAAACACTAAAATATATATAGAGTACTTAATGTTAGTGTGGCACGGTGGAGGGCGGGACCGGTGCGTGATTACGCACGCCCGGTCCCGTATTAGGCTAATTACGCCGTCAAGAGGGATAAAGGCCACTCGCGGACGGTGATCGGAAGAGAGAGCTCAATTACGGACGTCCGTCTTATTATGTGTTTGTCTTTTGAGTTCTTCATTAAACCTTTAAGTTTATATGTTAAGCCGGTTTCTCGCCTCTTCCTTGCCCGTAATGTGAACTGTTTTACATTGTGCCGAAACCCGGGAAGGAAGAGGGATACGCCGTAGCGGAGTTCTCGCCACTTCTCAATGGAGCAGCCGCGGCCATCTGCCGGGGGACGGAGGAGCCCAGCCGCCTGGACGCGGAGGAACGGCCGCCGACAGCGAGGGGAGGAGGGGCTCCTGGCCGACCGCCTGGAGCGGTTAGGGCCGCTGCCAGGGGCGGGGGAGTTCCCTACTGGCCGCTGGAACGCGGCGGGGTTGGAGACTGCCGACCGCGTGCGGGGAGGGGCTCGCCGCCGACCGCCTGGAGCGGGAGAACCGCTGCCAAGGGCGGGGGGAGGCCCCTTCGACACCCTGGGAACGCGGCGGGGCGTTCCGTCCGCCAGGGGCTGAGGACTGCCTCCGATCTGCCCTGAGAGGCGCGGCTGTTGTCCTGTAGAGGGTGGAGAAGTGGCTGAGGAACGAGCTACGGCGTATCAGAGAACCGGCGAGTACGTTTTTTTTCTTTCTTTCCTTTAATCTATCTCTCCTCTCTCTCTCGATACCGCTCTGCGTTGGCCTTTTCCCTCCTTTTTTTTTTTTAAATTATGGTGTTTGTGGGTGGGGAGGTACCGCCCAGTGCAGGAACCTCCCCCCCCATTTTTAATTGTTGCCCCTTTTTTTTAAATTATGGTGTTTGTGGGAGGGGAGGTACCGCCCAGTGCAGGAACCCTCCCCCCCATTTTTAATTGTTGTTTTTTTGTTTCCCTCCCCTTGCCCCCTCCCTCATCCAGGTTAATGGGGATGACCTGCCGGCAGACTGCGCGGGAGGCGCTCCCCCCCCCAGGGGATGTACGTCAGGCCGGGGGTCCCCAGCCTGAAAGAACGGGGGAGGAATGTGGCACGGTGGAGGGCGGGACCGGTGCGTGATTACGCACGCCCGGTCCCGTATTAGGCTAATTACGCCGTCAAGAGGGATAAAGGCCACTCGCGGACGGTGATCGGAAGAGAGAGCTCAATTACGGACGTCCGTCTTATTATGTGTTTGTCTTTTGAGTTCTTCATTAAACCTTTAAGTTTATATGTTAAGCCGGTTTCTCGCCTCTTCCTTGCCCGTAACGTGAACTGTTTTACAGTTAGTCAATGAACAACACATTATTAGACTAGAGAAGTAAAGTTCATCAGGACAAACTTTAGGTTGGTTTGAAAACGCCTAGTGTGAAAGTTTATTGATAAATAGATTGCTTAGCTAGGCATTGCTAACATGTTTAGCATGTTGCTAGCATATTTTAACACTGAGCTAGACATTGCTAGCATGTTGCTTTGCTAGGCTAGGCTTTTGCATTTGGTTGCTAGGCAGTTACCAGGGTGAAACTAACAATGCTCCTTGCTAGCCTGAGTCAAATGACCCAACCCGGAAGTCTCTACAATGATCTGGTGCAGAGATTTTTTTATTTGTTACATGGTTGCTAGGGTAACCCCTTGTGGTTGCTCGGCAGTTACTAAGGTGATACTCAAAAGGCTCCCTGCTACCCTGAGTCAAATGAATGAAACCGGAATTCTCTATGATGTTCTGGTGCAGAAATAGATGTTTTGTTACTTGGTTGCTAGGGCAACCCCATCTAGTTACTAGGCAGTTACAAAGTTGAAGTCTCTATGATGTTCTGGTGCAGAGATTTGTGATTTGTTACAAAGTTGAAGTCTCTATGATGTTCTGGTGCAGAGATTTGTGATTTGTTGCTTGGCTGCTTGGGTAACCCCATCTGGTTGCTGTGCAGTTACCAAGGTGATACTAAAAAGGCTCCTTGCTACCCCAAGTCAAATGAATGAAACCAGAAGTCTCTACGATATTCTGGTGCAGAGATATGTGTTTTGCTACTTGGTTGCTAGGGTAAGTCAATCTGGTTGCTAGGCAGTTTCCAGGCTAATACTAAAAAGGCTGGTAGCTGGACTGAGGGTAATGTGTCAAACCTGAAAACTCTATGACATTCTGATCAGGATATATCCATCTAAGCCATTTTGAAAGGAACTCAATGTGTTTTGGTTGCTAGGGTGCACAAAATGGTTGCTAGGTTTTATGCAGTTGCTAGGGTGTTAAAGTGATGCAGTGAATGAAAGAATAAAAAAAGTGGCATGATGGATAGATAGAAAAGAAAGTGATGGAGTGATAGATAGAAAGTTTGAGTGGAGAAGTGATAGGAAGTAGATTTATTTATTTATAGATTTAAAGGAGTTATTACAGGGAAAAGTTTTCACACCTTGAATGGGTGTCAATTAAAAATCAGTCCTGTTCGGAAGTCCGATATGGAAATACTGTAATTCCGATCAGTTAGAAAAGATACAGCTTAAAACTTCAGTACAGCCAAGAAGGTCTGTCGTGAATTTGGTGGTTGTAGCTTAAAAGCTGCAGGAGTTGTAACTCTTGATAATTTTGTCTAAGAAGAATAATAATAAGCAAGAATAATAATAATTAATGTAAGTCTTTCACTAGTGGCAAGTATGGGTCTCTAGTAGTTTTGTCACTTAGTTTGATATTCTTTTTCTTGTTCTGTCTCCCTTTGCAGTTCCCCCCCGATAGTTATCGAGCAGTGTCTTGTTCCCCAATGAGTCTATGTATATATACTCCAGTGTTCCCCGTCTGTCGCTCACTTCGACGTTGTGTCAAAGAATCGACACTAGGGGTCTCTCTTGAGCGCCGAATATGCCTCTGATCTATGAAAAATGGCCAATGAGAAGTTGGCAGACAGTATTTGCATACCCCGCCCCCGGACATATGGGTATAAAAGCGGGGAAATACGTTGAGTTCATTCAGAAATTTTCTTCAGAGCCGATGGTCGTGTATGCAGTCAGCTGCGAGTCACACACATGTTCCTGCTTCTGTTCCTCTGACTGCTGTTGTCTGCCTGCTGTTGGATCTACGGCGCACTTCAGCGGCTTTTGCAGCTTGCCCCTGGGTGCTTCGACAGCGCAGAAATCTTAAAAGAGTTTATTTAAAAGAGTAATTTTCTCTATAAAAGAGTATTTTCCTCTAAAAGAGCTTTTACACCGTGGCATTGAACGTCCTTTTCAGGTCACGTATTTATAAAGATGCCTTTCCGCCCCTGTGTAGTTCCTGGATGCGGTAGAGTGCTCTCCGCTTCAGACGGCCAAAGGCGTTGTCTTGTGTGTCTGGGCAGCGATCACAGCGAGGCAATGTTTGTGCATGGTTCATGCTGTCTACCCTCGACGGCGGAGTGGCCCATGGATATATGGCAATTCCCCAGGTGGATAGGGCTGTTGCGCTCCATCTATGCCCAGGAAACCCTACCACCTGGTGGGGTCACCCTGTGCTCTCCTCTAAGGCCTGTAGGACAACATCGTCATTCACCGCCAAAGCCTACAGTGCCGCTGGACATGCCACTTCTTCCCTGCACACCCTGGCCCTCCTGCAGGTCCACCAGGCCAAGGCACTTAAAGATCTCCACGGGGGTAGCCCTAATCCCGATGTGTTACAGGAACTGCGCTCAGCGACCGACCTTGCCCTCAGAGCCACAAAGGTCACAGCGCAGTCATTCGGGCAGGCGATGTCCACGCTCGTGGTCCAGGAATGTCATCTGTGGCTGAACTTGGTCGAGATGTGTGAGACTGACAAAGCTCGCTTTCTCAATGCCCCTGTCTCCCAGTTTGGCGACACCGTCGAGGACTGCGCTGAGCAGTTCTCCATGGTGAAGATGCAGATTGAGGCCATCTCGCACATCCTGCCCCGCCGCAAGCCTGCCGCCATGGGCCATGCCCCGCCTGCCCGTTGAGGGCGTCCTCCTGCGGCTAAGAAACACCCTGCTCCACCTCAACCCGGGCCCAGCTCTCAGCCCCAGCATTGAGCATACCGCAGGAAGCAGACACCCCCCATCTCACAGTCCCCCTCGAGGACCCGCAAGGCTCCCAGGCGCTCCTGAGACATTCGACCCAGAGACAAAGACGTTAGCTCCGGAGCTGGTAAGCAGACCATGCCATCCCCCGGTGGAGGGCCAGGAGGAGAATCTTTTGCTGAATTTATTTCATTTGCCGGTACCCACATTCTCAGTAAAAGAGCTATTTCCTTTGTCTCTGGGTCACCTGGCCCGCAAATGCCGTTCTCATGGCACTCTGCCGCCAGATCTCAACAGTCTCAGCATGCTGGACGTGGACCCCCCGCCTTCAGCCCCAAGACTGTTCCCCGGCCGGCTGGTCCTGACGAGTCTAGAGGACGCCTCCACTGGATGTCCTCCTCAGTCACTAACCCGCCCCCTGCCGGGTGTGTGGAGCAAGGTAAGTGCTTCGAGTCTTTTCTCAGCACCAGAGCCTCGGGACGCATCTTCGCCTTCCGACACCGTATTACCTGCTCCGCTCCGCTGGGTATGTCAAAAATAATCGTCCCCTTGGTGCCCCTAGCACGGAGTTTAGATACGTGGCTTTCACTTCCCAACCCGTCTCGCTGGCTGGCCCGTCCATCCGACTCAGTTCCGCAATTCAGTTTGCCAGGCCTCCACCCCCCTTCGTGGGCGTCTGCTTTTCCGCAGTACACGGCAAGCATGCCAAATCCCTGAGCGCGAAAATCACTACTCTCTTACTCAAAGAGCCCTTACTTCATTTTACCCAAGAAAGGTGGCGGCTTATGACCAATCTTGGACTTGCGAGTTTTCAACCAAGCTTTGCACAAACTACCGATCAAAATGCTCATGCAAAAACACATCTTAACTTGCGTCCGGCACCTAGATTGGTTCGCAACGGTAGACCTGAAGGACGCGTACTTCCACGTCTCAATTCTGCCTCGACACCGACCATTCCTACGGTTCGACGGCCAGGCGTATCAGTACAAAGTCCTCCCATTCGGCATGTCTCTGTCCCCTCGCGTCTTCACGAAAGTCACAGAGGCAGCCCTTGCCCCGCTCCGAGAAGCCGGCATTCGCATACTCAATTACCTTGATGACTGGCTTATCTTGGCCCAATCCTGAGAGTTACTATGCGCTCACAGAGACCAGGTGCTCAGGCACCTCAGCCGTTTGGGACTTCTGGTCAACTGGGAAAAGAGTAAGCTCACCCCGGTTCAGAGCAACTCTTTTCTCGGCATGGAGTTAGACTCAGTCTCAATGTCAGCACGTCTCAAAAACGAGCATGTACAGTCGGTGCTGGAATGCCTCGCCACCTTCAGGACGGGCACAGCAGTCCCCATAAAACTTTTTCAGAGGCTCCTGGGACATATGGCATCCTCCGCGGTGGTCGCGCCGCTGGGGTTGATGCATAAGAGACTGCTTCAGCACTGACTTCAGACTCGAGTCCTGAGACAGGCATGGCACCACGGCACGAACCCTGAAGTGGTGCTTGTTCACGAATTGGTGTTCGTCCCGGGCTGAAGACCCACAGAGGTGCGCAGTTAGGTCAGTGCTCTTATTTCTGCAAGAGAGGCTGGAGGGGAGGCTGTCCCCTTCCACCCTGAAGGTGTATGTCGCCGCTATCGTGGCCCACCCACGACTCAGTAGGCGTAAAGTCTTTGGGTAAGCACGACTTAATCATCAGGTTCCTAAGAGGCGCCCGGAGGTTGAACCCCTCCCGGCCAAGCCTGTTCCCCTCCTGGGATCTCTCAGTGGTCCTCATGGGCCTCCGGAGACCCCCTTCGAGCCACTAGAATCAGTTGGACTCAGGGCCCTCTCTTTAAAGACGGCCCTGCTGATCGCGTTTGCCTCCATCAAGAGGGTCGGGGACCTGCAAGCGTTCTCTGTTAGCGACACCTGCCTGGAGTTCGGTCCGGAAGACACATATGTGGTCCTAAGACCATGACCGGGCTACGTGTCCAAGGTTCCTACCACGCCCTTCAGAGACCAGGTAGTGAACCTGAAAGCACTGTCCCTGCTCTTGCATAAGCAGTACACGTCAGCCCATGGCGTGATTTAAATTGGACCCCTTGTGTCGCTTCTTTGACACAACGTTGAAGTGAGTGACAGATGGGGAACGTCTAGGTTATGTATGTAACCTCTGTTCCCTGATGGAGGGAACGAGACGTTGTGTCCTCCCGGCCACGTCGCCAATGTTGTGGATGGACCATTTCCGGCTTCTCAGAAAAATCCTGAATGGATTCGACATATTTCCCCGCTTTTATACCCGTATGTCCGGGGGCGGGGTATGCAAATAGTATCTGCCAACTTCTCATTGGCATTTTTTCATAGATCAGAGGCATATTCGGCGCCCAAGAGAGACCCCTAATGTCTCGTTCCCTCCATGTGTACATATGTAGCCTAGACGTTTTCTCATGTTTCTTTGTCAAGCTCAAATAGTGTAACATTTTTAATTACTGTGTACTTTGTAAGTTTCTTGTCTTTGACTAGTCATGTTCTTCATTAAACTCTGTACCTGGGTTCCAAAACTCATTGAACAACATTACAATGCTTAACAACACCCTTGGTAACCATGGGAAAATAACTGTAATGGACTGCCTCTTGTGGCTGCCATGATGTTGGGTGAGACCCAGTAATGTGCTCATTATAGACTCTGGTTGGCTGAAGGTTGACACACACAGGATGACTTTTTAAACCTGAGATATTTTTATCTGTCTCTGGAGACAAGGCATGTGAAACCGTTAGCACCCAGATACAAATCAATGGCAAGCACTCACCATTAATCTGAGTAATTTATTATCTGTGAGACATCTGTGCTGAAGGTCTGCTGTCACACCAATCTAGTTTGAAAGAGAGTGGACTTGGGCACACACACACATAAACACACCCTACTACTCCAATATGTCACACATACACACTTGTGGCTAAATAAAAAAAAATGTCACCCTCACACTGTGTGTTTGTGTGTGTGTGTGTGTGTTTGTGTTATGTTTTCATTTTCAGTATCACATTATAACACATATTTGTGTGTTTACTTTTGCCCATGTATTTGGTTGCATTTGTGAATGTGTAGCCACTTTATTTTCAATATAACACATGCACACACATAATAGATGGAAGCAATGCATACAGTATTATCTTTTGTATACTGGATGTTACACTTAGCATGTTTTAGTGTATTTTATTGGATATGTCTGTGTTTCTATGTAAAGGATTTATTTTAGTGTTTTTACTCAATTTGTTTTTACATAATCTTTGTGTTTGTCTACCATTAAGTGTGTACTGTGTTGGATGCTCAAAAACGTTCAAAACGATCTCCGTCCACACGGGCATTTTCAAGCATTTTCCAAAAGTTGCTTGTCCACACCGAAGCGTATGAAAACGCTTAAATCATGTTACTGCACATGCGGAAAATCTCTGTTGTATGTACAGTCTGAAACGCAATTGTCCTCGTGTTCCATCGCCGGACACCAATTCCGAGTTAACTTCCCTTCGCCTTTGAATGAACGCAATGTGATGGTTGTACAAAGTAACATTTATTTTTTAACAACGTTATCAAATTGAGTATCAAGTACAACAGTGCCACTATAACATGGGACGCCATCTTGATTGTTTTGGTTGGATAGATCACATGACTGCGTCACATGACAACAAATACATCATCATTTTCAGATCTGTTTATCACAGTCCACACACGCGAAAAAGGCGTATTCAAATGTATCCACTTTGGAGTGCGTTTTCAAAAAGCACAGAATTCGGGGATAAAAACATCATCTCAGTGTGGATGGAAGGTCAAAATGGAGAAAAAAACATGAGTTTTCAAACGAAAACATATAGTGTGGACAAGGCATAAATATACATTAAATTTAACTGCTCTGTTAACTCTAATGCATTGCCTTCGAGCTTGTTGTAAATGCATGTGTCAATTAAAGAATTGTATTAACTTAATGATTAAGGATCTGGGATGCTACTACAAAGAAACTTACAAGTAGAACTTAACAAAAGGTAGGTACACACCTGAACATGTTTGTCTATTAATCTAAGGATCTTATTTTACAAAGAGTCCAAGTGAGTATTTGTAGGGATTGCGTAACATAAACAAGCAAGTGTTCAAGTACAAAGAGTGCACTAACTCCAGACATACTGAGTAATATTCCAGACATATACATTTACAAGCTATTTACAGTTGTTTAAGTATATGCAGTTTATTTTTGTATAGACGTTTTTGAAAATGTACAGAAAAATGCATTGCACTTCCTGTCTGAAACACAGGAAAAGGATAACACTCGGTTGCCTCAGCAACAGTCTTTGTGTTGTTTTATTGGTGGTATTCTTTACTGTTCAATAACACAGTGGTTACTAGGCAGCAGTACTTGCAATGTTTATGTGTTGAGATGTATTTTAGGTGGTTGGTCTGTTAGGTGTTACATTCTTTAATATGTTCTTTATATAGTTAAACTCAATGTAGACTTCAACAATTAAGAGTAAAACATTGCCTTTTTTATTAAGAAAATAAAAATGAGTACAATAGTATAATTTAACAAGAAATTTCAAAAGAAAAACTAACAAAAATAATAAACACAATTAAGCCATTATTTACTGAGAAAGGCCCCCAAATAAAGATAATTAATATACAATAATTTAAATAATTACAACTATAATAATACATAATAATATTTTAATGTAATATTTAAAATACATTACATCACATACATATACTCAGTAAGGACTTTATTAAGAAGACCTGTACACATACATATCCATGCAATTATCTGATCAATGTGGCAGCAGTGCGATGCATAAAATCATGCAGATATGGGTCAGGAGCTTAATTTAATGTTCACATCAACCATCAGAATGATGAAAAATGTGATCTCAGTGATTTTGAGTGTGACATGATTGATGGTGCCAGATGGGCTGGTTTGAGTATTTCTGTAACTGCTGATCTCCTGGGATTTTCACACACAACAGTCTCAAGAATTTACTCTGAATGGTGCCAAAAAAAAAAAAAAACATCCAGTGAGCAGCAGTTCTGAGGACAGAAACGCTTTGTTGATGAGAGAGGTAAACGGAGAATGATCAGACTGATTTGAACTGACAGAAAAGTCATGGTAACTCAGATAACCGCTCTGTACAATTGTAGTGAGAACCTAAAGTTGGATGGGCTACAACCACAGAAGTCCACGTCGGACCATAGTGTTCCTAATAAAGTGTTCAGTAAGTGTTTATTGTGGTAGCAATTAAAACATTTATACATCAGGCGAATGGTTTTGGAGCATCTCTCTTTTGTTGCGTAACGTCTCCATCATTGTTGCTCTTGTTAATTTGAAGAGGGATGTTACCTGTATTGCTGGAGTTGTGATGACTGCCGCCTACTGCTACATATTTTTAAAAACATCAATGTGGTACATCAAACCTGAATTTCTCAGATGGTAGGAATGTGTGGGTTGGGGCATGATTACGTGTTTCATTTTTTAACATGTTATTTTTCATATAATGAATTGACCAAATGAATGCATTACATCATCAGCCCTAATTGTAATATGTGTAGATGATTGTAAGAGTGTTTGTTTTGTTTCCCTTTCCTGTTTGTATGAGCCTCTGTGAGCACAGGCATTTCAAAATGATAGTCCCTGAAGTATTTTCTGTTTGTTTACAGATAAAAGTTCCACTCTTGCCATTACTTTTTTCAGTTTTTTTATTGGAATTTTGGTTGCACAATAAACTGCAAATAGGTTTCTATATATTTTGGACTCGTGTTGCATCTATGTCTGCACCCATTATAGTAAGAAAGAGGGTCTGGATAAGATAGATCATTGTTATCTCCTAGGCAAATTTAAGTTCTGGTTTTACCAATTTAAACTACCATCGCCTGATTGTTGGAAGAACCCTGTCAGAAAGATCCAGCCTTGGAAGTGGTGTGACTCCAAAACTGTGGTCAAAAAGCAGAGGAAAGCAATGGTAGTTACAGACGTATCTAGGATGAAAGAGGAAGCATATATGATTAGAGAAGGGTGCCATCGGCAGCAAGGGTGCTGGACAGTATGGAAGGGTACATCTGATAGCGAAGGTACCCCAGGCCAGGCTAAGTTTTCTAATACGATACTCCCATGACACACTTTAAAGCCTTGAAAATTTGTCTCAGTGGTATGGCACAGAAAAGAGTGTGAGGACCCAAGAGTAAATCTGCAGCACTTGTTGGATGGTTGCAAGACTTACTTTATGCAAGGACGGTGCAGGTGTCTGCATGATCATGCCCTGCACAAGCAAAGGCTACCATGCTCCTCAGAGGCAGTTTATTGATTTTGTTAAAAAAGGGAGGGGCTAGGAAGTGTGTGGAGGGAAGCCAAATCAATCCTGGCACCTAGAAAACATTGGACAATGGACCTTGGCCAGCAGCTGAAATTTCCTTCTGAGATTGCCATTACCTCCTTGTGGCTGGACGTAGTGTTATGGTCGACAATACAAGTTTCAAGGATTTATGGGAACATAAATGCAACGCCTATTACATGATGTTGGTACAGTATCTCTGGATTGGCATTGAATAAATCTCTAAAGGAAATGGCAAAGGAAGCTGAGAAAGGGAGCTTCTGGCTATGGTTAAGAAGGAAGGGCAAAAAGTAACCACCAATAACTGAGGGCCTACTACAAATCTGATAAGTCAACATTAGATCACCTATACACATAGAGATATACCTTTATAATAATAGACACACAACTTTCGCAAACTCAAGCCAACAAGTGCTGCCATGACCCACATTTTTGACTCAGAAGGAACTATTCAGGACATGGTGCTCTGAACTGCTGCATTCTAAAATAAATATTGTTTCCCTTTTATATCAACATAGAAATGAGCTCAATCAGTCTGAGGTAAACTGATGCTTCAAGCACTCAGACAGAGTTTAAAACCCAGCATGCTCCACTGGAAACTCCATTTAAAATTTCACAACACTGATGCCTCCTCCAACAGAAGAGGGGCTTGGACAGTGAGAGAGATGTTGTTTTTGATGTCTCTCATAGGTTGCTGACAGCGCAGCTTTTTGGACTGTTACCTCTTTGCGGTCTCCTGCTGCTCTCGCAGTGTTTGGAGTAGAGGTGAAAGCACTATGGCTCGCTTTTCCAAAGCTCTATCCAAATCTCCTCTCATTCATCACTGCGCAGCGGAGCAACACATAGCCAACACCCCACTGAGACACAGCACCGGCAGAACCAGGCACCGCACAAACCAGATGTGTGTGTGTGTGTGTGTGTTAAAAATGTACAGCCATCACAAAAGTAAGTGAACTGATGTAGTATGGTTATAACACAAGAAACAAATGCATATTGCAAGTGTAAATGCATTTGAATTGGAGTAAAATAGATGTAGCGTCATTCCTACCAGGATTTCGCGGCACACTTTCTTGGTTATTGTGGCCCAAAAAGCATGATTTGCAGTGGCTTTCCTCAAAAATGTTGATATCAATTGCAGTGATTTTTTGCTGGTCAAAAGTTGCAACCCTATTAACAAATTACAGGATGTTCCGGCTAATACAGAACAAATGGCAACCCTACGTGGAGATGATAGAATGGCGGCTGTGTGGTTGGATAGGTCTCGACTGCAACAAGCTTATAGAGCATTTGTTTTGGTGCTGTCAAACATGGAGAAAGGCAATTAGATTACCTCAGATTCACAATTTATGTGGAAAATTGCAGAAATTATACAAAATTGCATGAGCGGGGATCATGATTACTTTTTGGATAATTTTATGGTGCTTTTCTCATTGCTTGAGACATATTGGACATTCTGAAAGCTCCTTTTGTGTCCCTTTGCAAGCAAAATAAAGCATAGCGAAGAGTAAATTATGGCAGAATTTTCCATTAATTTTACTTTACAATGTAGTATTGGGTAAAGTATTTAAATCCTCCAGAGTGACATTTAAAATATGAGCCAAGGGTGACATATTGGTAGTGCAGAAAAAAAAAAAATGGCTATAATGATGTATAGTTACGAGAGTGTGTTGCTTTGATATACTACTTCCTTGAAAAGGCTTGGGTCCTTCCTTCAATGTAAGTCTGTTATTTTTAACCCGTTTTATATTCTGCCATTTAACAGTCGCAAGTCAGATCACTTAGAAATGTAATACCTATTGCCTTTCTACAGCATTGCTTTATTCTTTAAGGATACATGCGATGTTTCCTCAGATTTTCACTAGACTTTAAGACATAGCCCATAGTCTATTTTTCTTGCTGTCTCTCCACATTACATTTACATTTACATTTATGCATTTGGCAGATGCTTTTATCCAAAGCGACTTACAGTGCACTTATTACAGGGACAATCCCCCCGGAGCAACCTGGAGTTAATTGCCTTGCTCAAGGACACAATGGTGGTGGCTGTGGGGATTGAACCAGCGACCTTCTGATTACCAGTTTACCAGTGGGGGGAGTGATTTAGACCACTACACCATCACCACTCATTCTGCTAACATAGAGCAGCATTGCTCTATTATAGCATACAATGCATGCTGCAACCTGCTTACACCTCTGAAACAGTCACACAGTTTCATGCAGGTTCAATGTACCTATAGTCACACAATAAACATGCACCTTTAATATAAACCACTAAAGTACACAAACAAAACTGAAAGAGATAGTGAGCTGGGAAGTCACGCAAACCATCTTCATATCATTAACTTGACATAGTCATGTCATAGTTTTTTTATCAGTTTACTGGTGTCTTTTTATAGATTGGCCATTGTTCGGATGCCCTCACCCATGGGAAACCTGTTAAACCTCTGTCTGGTAAGGTCATGTGACCTCATTGTGTTGCGTTAACAGTTCCTGCAGACGTCAGTGGATAAGTGACTCCTTTCTTTCACCCTTCCTTATTTTATTCCCTCCATCCGCAAGGAAGGCCACCCTTGTGAGCCAAATGGCACAGAGGGTGATTTATTTACAGCAGGTTAAAGGAAGGTCAGAACCAAAATCAATGAGGAAACAGCGATGCTATTTCTGTAGAAAGACAGTGGAAGAGAGAGAGGATGGATAGTGGATAGATTGCAGATAAATAATATAAATTGGTGGAAAAATGACATAAGTAAGGCCTATGATGCACAAGCAGTGTTGGGGAGTAATAAAGTACAAGTCGCAACCCTACAAACTAACAAAATTTTTCCTCATTTTCAATGAAACAAATATTCAAATATTCATTATTTTTTATTTTACAAGCACTTACCAATTTACTTGAAGTGAAAATCAGTTCTTCTTTCCTGTTTAATAAATTAAGCAATCACACGGTCATGCAGAACATCTCGTGTTTTTAAATCCGTAAGGATCTCTTTCTCAGTGGTGATAGTGGCAGTTATGACTATCTCACTCTCTTAACTTTCAAATTACATCACTTAAAGCGTGATTGCATCACTCAAGGCCAGCTGGAAGGCCTCGACTAAAAGACACATCCTAAAGATCACACCCACCAAGAACAAATAAATCATTCGGATTGGCTGAATCTGACAATATGACTTTTATATGACTTTAGTTGCTCATTCATTTGCACTGTTGAGGAATTCTGTAGAAATTCTGCAGACCTGTATAAATACTAAATACTGCTAATTGTTTTTGATTGAGTTACATAATGTTTTTTTAAGTTTTATTATATGTTTTTAGTAAATGCACATTAATATATTGATATATTATAATTATAGACATTATATATATTTTATAATTAATATATTGACACCAATATCCTGGCTTTAAAGCAATATAAATTGTTTGTTACTTTTTGTTAGTGAATTGTAGTGTAGCTAAATATTTTTTTTCAAAGGGTAGCTTGACTTTAATTTAACTGCTTTCATTTATGAGTAGCTTGTAGTTTGGCAAGCTACATTTTCAAAGTAGCTTCACCAACACAGTGCCCAAGATATGGGTCCTAAACAATATTTTAGAAAATTATACATTGGGAAAACATTGTAATGTGGAGAGATAGATAAAGATACAGAAAGAAAGATACAACAGAGGGAAAAAAGTAAATAATAATAATAATAATAATAATAATAATATATAAAACATCTGACAGCACTGTACAGGCCCAGAACTACAGATCAAATGAAAGTACAGATTTTATGAAAAACATTTGTTGTGCTAAGCAGAATTTCACCCATTTTCAGTTGCTTCCTGTGCCATCCAACATGTTAAATTCTACATTAACAACACAGAGAGAATGAGAGCAAACTGAAGAAATGTGTCGCTAATATCTAATATCATCCCACAGATGCTATTTATGAATTATGATTCATTCTCCTTCCTTCAATGCCAGACGTGGGTATTGATTCCTGGAAAACTGACCTTGGCTTTATTCATCATCTAAATGATCCTGCTTAGAGCAGCACTCCACACTGATGTATAAGAATATATTGAATTGTTCATAAAATGAGAAACAGAAAGCCACAGTTTCCAAGAGTGTTTGGATTCCTCAGCCATTTGTATCACTAAAACAGCAATCTCTGCCACACACTGTCCATTGTTTGCAAACTGAGAAGTGCTTTCAGTTGTTTTTGACCATTGGAATACAGTATGACATTTTAGTCTTTTTTTAACTGTTATTTATATGTATGTATTAAAGGTATTAAGGATAGTTCACACAACAATATAAATTATGTCATCACTTACTCAAACTCGTGTTGTTCCAAACCCATATTTCTTTCTTCTGTGGAACACAAGAGGAGACATGTTGAAGAATGTACTAGCAGCTCTATTCCATTCAATGAAAGTGAATGGGGCAGATGCTGTTGAGCTCCAAATAGCACTATAAAAATAGTCCATATGACTCATGCATTATATTCCAAGTTTTCTTAAGCCATACATTTTGATCTGTTTCTCACACAAAGCTATTGCAAGTTATTATTCACCAATCATCTTCTCTTCCGCCGCAGCTATATGATATGATGATATATCATGCTGCATTGACGTCAAACCCACGGGTATAAAGTAATGAATTACAAATACTCACGTTACTGTAATTAACTAATTTATCCCAAGAATTGTTCTTTTCAATTAGTTTAAGTAGTTTAAAAATGGTATACTTTTACTTCAGTTCATTTTAAGTGCTGTAACTGTACTTTTAATGTGCTATTTTCCCACAGGCTGTGTTCACTACTTCCCTGTCCTTTTTTTTATCTATCAACATGATTGGCTAGGGAGAGTCTCGTGACTCCCGTGAAATCAATTCCTATGAAACAAACTTGAACGGCAGCTGCAGATCTGGCGCCAACTGTAATGGATGAGGAGAATACCTCAAGCACAGTTTAACACCTGAACATCTCGGCCACACCTAAAAGGACTTTTTGAAGTGAAAAAGGCCAATTACTCTACTGTGTCATGTGAGTTTAACTTGCTCAAGCCAGATTTGAAGAAACATATCAAGTAAATTTCATATTTCTGCTTACTAGATTCTGTTTGTCTATAACGTAGCCTGTAAAATCTGTCACTGAGATTATTGGGTTTGATGTGAGAGATTAATGCAATGTTATCAATAGGGCTGGGTGATAAACAAATCTTGATGTTTATCTGAAAGAAAATAAAGAGAGATGTCTGCGAAATTGATGATAAATATTTGAGTAGTTTTCTATATTTAGCCTATGATCTACATCTAGAACAGGGGTGTTCATTACATTGATCGTGATAGCAAGATCACCACTGGTTGGTTGATCTAGATAAAATATAAAAGATTGACTTTTTATTTCCTGACGTCTGTCGCTGCGTGCTGTTTCATTGACAGGCGTTTGAGCGCTAACCAAACCAATTTGAGCCAATTGACCCTGCATTTGTATTTTTATTTTTTGCATTCTTTGCATTCTTTTGAACATGTTTTATGCGGAACAATAACTCTCTCAGACGGCATTAAGGAAAATGTAGTCCCTACACATAAACTGATTTTAATGTAATTGTTTCATACATTATGATATTGAAAATAACTTTTAATTTCTGTAATTCTGTACTCAATACTCACTACTCATGAGTACTTTAAAATGAGCTACTCTTTTACTCTTACTTGAGTAGTTTTTAGGACAGGCACTTTTACTCTCCTCAAACTACATTTTGTAAGAAGTAACAGTACTTTTACTTGATTGTTATTTTTCACTAATCTTTCCACCCCTGGTCAAACCTTAAACATGTTGCATTTATAAGTGGCAATTAGACAATAGATGCGGACAGTGTAGGGACAGATTTTCTCTGGATACAATTTCATTTTTGGTCTGTTCCTCACAAAGCTATCTTGTTGGTTTCTGTATGGACTCATTTTAGACTATTTAATGGTGCTTATCTGTCATATTGGAGCCCTACAGTCATCCCCATTGACTTTCATTACGTAAAGATTTACTGTGAAAAATTTGTTATATTTTGGTCTGTTCTCACCAAAATCACTTCAAAAGACATTTTGGATTACTTTTATGCTGCCTTTGTGCTTTTTTGAGCTTCAAAGTTTCGGTCACCATTCACTTGCATTGTATGGACCTACAGAACTGAAATATTCTTTTAAAAATCTTGTTTTGTGTTCTGCAGAAGAAAGTCATATGGGTTTGGTACAACATGAGCGTGAGTAAATAATGTCAGGATTTCTATTTTTGGGTGAACTATTACTTAAATGGATATTGGTTGCACTCTGTTGGATGTCTTTAAAGACGGTCCATTATTCTTGTGTTTCAGCATGGAAATGAGCTGCGACGCCATGAATGAGATCACAAGGTCAAATGAGCAATATTTACTGTCCAATAATCACAACTCACCCTTCCTTTTAAAATTCATCACATCATCCATCATTAATATAAGATTACAAACAGAAAAAATAACAATCTGGACCTGTAACAACATTCAGGTTATAAGCTAAAGAATAAAATTATTCGCTCCATCTTTCTGTCTTAATATCTGACCGTTTCATAGCGAGGAACCTTCAGGGGATTTCTTTAATGTTTCCCTTCACACTCCTCATGCACGACCGGATATTACAGATTTGGCACATGGGGTTTCGTTTATGAATTCTCTCGTTGAAGTATTTGTGCCGTTAGCTGCTAGCAGCTGAGTGATAAAAACAGTTGTTGGATTGACGGGTTGTTTTTTCTTTCAACCTCTCAGCGTGATGGTGGCTCCAGGGCACTTCCTGTACTTTTTTTGTTTACCGACACTGGCGACTACATCGTGCCAGAGCTTAAAGGCTAATGTCATAGTTGCCAGAAGTACAGTAAGTTGATCATGCAACCATTTTGTTTATTTAATGTACAACAGGGCTAAAGGCACTTATTTAAGAAAAATGTTCGCAAAGTGAATCAACATTGAAAAAAAAGTATTTGCATGAAAAAGAACTGAAGATTATTTTGATTAAAATTCATGTTTTTTAAAAAAAAAAGTTGATGAGGTGGGTGAAAGGTAGGGATGTGCACGGTTACTGTTTTTAACAATCGGGTAACCACGAGGTTTCACGAATGGTTAATCGGTTTTTCAAAGTGGGAATAAAGAACATTTATTGCAATGGAATTTCCTCATACACTACTAAAAAAACAGCAAATAAAGTGCACAGTGAGCTATGAGCCTAGATAGTACAATACACAGATCTTCAAATGATAAAGTCAAACAAAAACAATCAAACTGTCATTGCCTCTGTACTTTGCCCAGTGAAAAACAACCTGGAATCATGTTTAATGGTGTAACAGTCCTCTATGCAACCTTAACTTCTTCAGAACGTAGCACAATGAATGAAACACAACGCAGGTGTTTCGAGATGCGTTAATACAAAATTCAAGTTCTTTTTAACTTACTTGGTGTCTAAAAATGCAGAGATCCTTCGCGAGACACTGAACCAAAACACAGTGAGATTCAGTGCAACAGTTAAAGATGTCCGTTCAGTGCACATTAACAGTATATAGAAAAACAGTGCATACACACACAAAAGCGTGTTTGAACAGCCCCTAACTCACCCTACTGAACAAAACCTGCCTGGAAAACCTGATGGTTTGTCAGAACTCGACTCAGAATTCGGGGTCAGGTTGAAGACCTCTATTACACATGGAGAATAACCGGATAGTGATTTTGGTATTCGAATAGTGGAGCAGCAAATGGTTAACTGAATGTCAACTAAACGTGCACATCCCTAGTAAAAGGCCCCCAGGCCAGTTATAGTGATAGTGTAGATACAGGGGCAACACAGTAGTTATAGGGCAAACATTGTCAGTGGATGCAAATATGTTTGAGACAGCAAGATGCTTTTATAAGTAACAAATTTATTTTAAATTACCACTTTAAAAAAATGTGCACCATTTCCTGTTAATTTCAGTCACATTTGGCATTTCTCAAATATTCTATAAACAAGTGAATCTCTGTGATTGGATCATCAGTGTGAGCCCACTTTGAACATTCTAAATACCATATCTCATTTGCCCCACTTAAGAAAAACTACTTTTACAATCGGAGACAAAAACACCTTGCATACACGCAGAGCAGTGCAGGACAACTCTCCCCCAACAATCAAACAGAATACATATATGCGTAAACAGGTATTTTCATCACACTACATTGTATATGTTCTGTTATCTACCCATAACAATAGACGCTGTGCATGTAAACATAGTCACTAAGTGTATTTCCTTCTTTTCTGGAGAATCAAATCAGTCTGGTACATGTCAAAATTTACGTTCATTGCAAAGCTTGAGATGAATGTTGTGGTGGCATTGGCATATGTTGTAACTGTTGGCTTTTGTTTCTGTTGGCCTCTTTATTTCTCTCTTATTAGAGAGATAGAGTAGAGAGGTGACAGAAAAACAATGGGGGGGAGAGCGGCAGAATATAATGAGTACATTCTGTTGGCCAGACTCAAACCATCTTACGAAATGGAAACTTAAGACAGAATGTCCCATATTGCTCACAGACTATATGTTTCTTCAATGCTGTCCAGACAGTATACCAAGTACATGTGCACTGAGGCATCTCCCCTGCCCCTGCTGTTTAGGACAATGCGATCCATTTCAAACTCTTGGCCTTCACCTTTACTCCACAGCATTAAGAGTCTGTTTTTATTCCCGTGTTGACTATCTCTGTTCCCATAAATGTCCCTCATACAACAATGGGCCTCCAAACAGTCATGCTGTATTTCCTAAAATCTACAAGTGGTTCTTAGAGAGGAAAACCATCTTTGCGTATTATTTTAGGTTGATCACGGAAAACCAGCTCCGACATGGGCAAAAAAAGTAGGTAAGACTGACCAAAGCATTTTACAGGAATTAGCAACCATTATAACTTTTAGAAATTTCTTAGATTGTCCCTCTCACTTGGAAAAGGTCAACATGAAACACTGTTCTCAACTCATTTTACTTCCATATGCAGGATATTCAATGACAAAAAAATGTAGGCGAACATGATTTTATCTACAGGAATTGATTGGATCATGAAAAGTGTGTTCCCTGTCTGTCGCTCACTTCGACGTCGTGTCGAAGAAGCGACACTAGGGGAAAGATGCCTCTGATCTATGAAAAAAGGCCAATGAGAGTTGGCGAACAGTATTTGCATACCCCGCCTCCGGATACGGATATAAAGGCGAGGGAAATACGCTCGTTCATTCAATAATTTTCTTCGGAGCTGATGGTCGTGTGTATGCAGTCAGCTGCGAATGACACAACTGATCCTGCTTCTGATCCTCTGACACTCTGCTTTGCTGTTGTATTTACGGCGCACTACAGCAGCTTTTCTCTTCACTGCCGGCGTGCAGTTTGCCCCTGGGCGCTTCGACAGCACAGAGTTAAAAGAGTTGAAAGAGTGATTTTCTCTGTAAAAGAGTTTATTTCTCTGAAAGAGCATTACACAGCGGCGTTGAACGTCCTTTTCAGGACGCGTCTTTATAAAGATGTCATTTCCGCCCTTGTGTAGTTTCTGGATGCGGTGATTTTTCCCCACCTCTCTCGGTCATAAAAAGCTGTCTGGCATGCCTGGGCTGCGATCACACGCAGGCAACATTTTATGAATGGTTCATGTTCTCAGTGCGAGAACATAGCCATGGCAACATTGCGGTCATGTGGCTTTCTTTTGTAATGAGAGAAAGCCGCTTCAGCCGCCCCCCCGAGCCTCGCCTCCTTCCTACGGGATTGACGCAGGCGCTGCGGGCGATGAACACGATCTGGGGACAATGACGGGCTCTGTTCGCCGGGTAAACCCCTCGAACCTCCCGCCTCCCCGGCACGCTTGTTTGCTTCCGTCTGAGCCCGGGATGAGCATTCCCTCCAATGGTTCATCTTCTCAGTGTGAGAACATGGCCGTTATAGCATTGCGGTCGCACGGCTTTCTTTTGTAATGAGAGAAAGCCACTTCAGCCGCCCCCCGTGCTCCGCCTTCTTCCTACGGGATCAGCGCAGGCGCTGCGAGCGATGAAGGCGATTTGGGGAATATGACGGGCTCTGTTCGCCGGGTAAACCCCCTCGAACTGCCCGCCTCCCCGGCATGCTTGCTTGCTTCAGAATTGGATGACATCACCGCTGCATCGGAGAGCGTTACAGCGGCATCGGATGCTGATCACTCGCCTGGGCCGCCACCTTCGGGTCTGCCGCCCAGCCTGAGCCTGACGCACGGAGATCCGCTATGCTTTCCCGGGCTACTTGATCGGCCCCGTGGGCAGGTGCGCCGCTCACAGCCACGCCCCCAACCCCCCCCCCCGGTTCCTTTCTTCCCGGACGTGCACGACGAGTTGAGCAAAGCCAAGGCTTCTTCGCTCCTCCGCTCTCACTACCCTCGTGGTGGAACGGCCCCAGACCGCTTCCACTCTGCACGCCACGGCCCTTCCTGCAACCAACGCCAGGCCAAGGCACTTCAAAACTTGCACCTTGGGTAGTCCTGTTCTTGATGTGCTGCAGGAACTGCGCTGGATGACCAACCGCGCCCCCGGGCCACGGAGGTCAGAAGCGCCGGCACTTGAACAAGCGATGGCCACCCCTTGTGGTCCAGAAACGCACCTGTTGACTGGACCTGGTCGAAATGCGGGAGGTAGACAAGGCACACCTACTCCCACACCCCCGTCTCCCAGCTCCGTCCATTCGGCGCCACCGTTGACGACTCTGCCCAGCAGTCCTCAGCGGTGAGGCAGACGGAGGCCACTGCACATCCTGCCCCGCCGCAAGCCTACCACCATGGGCCATGCCCCGTCTGCTCGCCGAGGGCGTCCTCCTGCGGCTATGAAACACCCTGCTCCACCTCAACCCAGGCCCAGCTCTCAGCCCCAGCGTCGAGCACTCCACAGGAAGCAGAACGCCCCCGTCTCACGGACCCCCTCGAGGACCCGGAAGGCTCCCAGGCTGTCCGTAGATGCTCAACCCAGGGACCAAGATGTTAGCTCCGGAGGTGGTAAGACCGCTCCGTCCCCGGTGGAGGGCCGGGAGGAGAATTTTTTGTTGAATTAGTTTTCACATTCTCATATTCTCTGTAACGAGCTATTTCCTTTTGTCTCTGGGTCACCTGGCCCGCAAATGCCATTCTCACGACACTCTGCCACCAGATCTCAGCAGTCCTGGCTTCCTGGACACGGACCACCCGTCTCCAGCCCCACGATTGCCCCCCCGGCCGGCCGGTTCCGACGAGTCTAGAGGACGCCTACCCGAGACCTCCTCCTCAGTCGCTAACCCGCCCCCTGCCGGGTGTGCGGAGCAAGGTAAGTGCTTTGAGTCTTTTCTCAGCACCCCAGCTGCGGGTCGCCCTGTCGCTGCCCAACGCTGCCCTACCTGCTCCGCCCCGCTGCGAAGCCCTGCCGGGTACGTCAAAATTAATCAAATTGGTGCCCCTAGCACAGAGGTTGGACGCGTAGCTTTCACTTCCCAACCCGTCTCGCTGGCTGGCCCGGACCATCCGACTCGGTTACGCAATTCAGTTTGGCAGGCCCCCCCCCTTCATGGGCGTCCGCTTTTCCGCAGTATACGGCGAACATGCCCAGTCCCTGTGCGCGGAAATCGCGACTCTTCTGGCCAAAGACGCGATAGGGCCTGTCCCTCCAACCGAGATGAAGGAGGGTTTCTACAGCCCTTACCTCATCGTACCCAAGAAAGGCGGCGGCTTACAACCAATCTTGGACTTGCGAGTTTTCAACCAAGCGTTGTACAAACTCCCGTTCAAAATGCTCACGCTTGACCTGCATCCGGCATCTAGATTGGTTCGCAGCGATTGACCTCTTGCCCCGCTCCGAGAAGCCGGCAGCCGCATACTCAACTACCTCGACGACTGGCTCATTCTGGCCCACTCGCGAGAGTTACTATGTGCCCACAGAGACCAGGTGCTCAGGCACCTCAGCCGTCTGGGGCTTCAGGTCAACTGGGAATAGAGCAAGCTTACTCCAGTTCAGAGCATCTCTTTTCTCGGGATGGAGTTAGACTCGGTCTCAATGTCGGCATGTCTCACCGAGCATGCCCAGTCAGTGTTGAACTACCTCGCCGTCTGCAGGCCAGGCACAGCGGTCCCTCTGTTTCTTACGGACTGGAGTACCCCTACAGCAGGTGTCCAGACGAGTCCTGGTCACGACCGACGCATCCAGATTGGGTTGGTGCGCCGTCGGGCACGCAGCCTCAGGCCGTTGGAAAGGGGCCCAGCTGCGTTGGCACATCAACTGCCTCGAGTTGTTGACCGTCCTTTTGGCCCTGCAGAAGTTTCTCCCGTTAATTCAGGACGAACATATCCTAATCAGGTCGGACAGCACCACTGCGGTCACGTACATAAATCGCCAAGGCGGCGTACGCTCCCGCCACATGTCACAACTCACCCGTCGTCTCCTCCTTTGGAGCCAGCACCGACTCAAGTCGCTGCGTGCCACTCACATCCCCGGCAACCTCAATGTGACAATGGACGCGCTGTCACGATAACGCTTGCCTGGCGGAGAGTGGAGGCTTCACCCCCACTCGGTTCAGCTGATTTGGGAATGGTTCGGCAAGGCCCAGGTAGACCCCTTTGCCTCCCGAGAGACCTCCCACTGCCCACTCTGGTACGCCCGCTCAGGGGCTCCCCTCGGGGCAGATGCACTGGCACACAGCTGACCAGTGGGGCTGCGCAAGTACGCATCCCCCCCCAGTGAGCCTTCTTGCACTGCTGTGCAAGGTCAGGGAGGACGAGGAGCGAGTCACTCTCGTGGCTCCTTATTGGCCCACCCGGGCCCGGTTCTCGGACCTCATACTCCTCGCGACAGCCCCTCCCTGGCGAATTCCCCTGAGGAAGGACCTTCTTTCTCAGGGACGGGGCACACTCTGGCATCCGCACCCAGACCTTTAGAACCTCCACATCTGGCCCCTGGACGGGATGCGGAAGATCTAGCTGGTCTACCACCACGGTCGCAGCCACAATCAACCAAGCCAGAGCCCCTTCTACCAGGCAACTGTATGCCCTGAAATGGTGTCTGTTCGTGAATTGGTGTTCTTCCCGGGCAGAAGACCCAGAGGTGCGCAGTTAGGTCTGTGCTCCTGTTCCTACAGGAGAGGTTGGAGGGGAGGCTGTCCCCATCCACCTTGAAGGTGTATGTTGCCACTATTGCAGCTCACCACGACCCAGTAGACAGCAAGTCTCTGGGTAAGCACGACTTAATTGTCAGGTTCCCAAGAGGTGCCCGGAGGTTAAACCCCTCCAGGCCAAACCTGTTCCCCTCCTGGGATCTCTCGGTGGTCCTCGCCGGTCTTCAGAGATCCCCCCCGAGCTGCTAGAATCAGTTGGCTCAGGGCCCTCTCCTAAAAAGACGGCCCTGCTGATCGCGCTCGCTTCCATCAAGAGGGTCGGGGACCTGCAAGCGTTCTCTACTAACGACACTTGCCTGGAGCTCGGTCTGGCAGATACTCATGTGATCCTAAGACCTCGACCGGGCTATGTGCCCATGGTTCCTACCACGCCCTCTGGAGATCAGGTAGTGAACCTACAAGCGCTGCCCTGGGAGGAGGCAGACCCAGCCCTCTCACTGTCGTGTCCGGTACGTGCCTTGCGTGCCTACCTGGAACACACCCAGAGCTTCAGGTGCTCTGAGCAGCTCTTGTCTGCTTTGGAGGACAGCAGAAAGGGAATGCTGTCTCCAAACAGAGGTGTCTCACTGGGTGGTGGATGCCATTCAGTTGGCCTATCACACCCAGGCTGTGCCCCCCCCCCCCCCCCCCCTTTTTGCGGGTTCGAGCCCACTCTACTAGGAGTGTGGCATCCTCATGGGCACTGGCTAGGGGCACCTGCCTAGCAGACATTTGCAGAGCTGCGGGCTGGGCAGCACCTAACACCCTTACGATCTCAGGGTTGAGTCAGTCTCGTCCTGTGTTCTCTCAGGTCCGAGCCCGTAGAACTCGGTACACGTCGACGATCTGACCGGGTGAATCGCTTGTTTCCAGCACCGTTTCCCTCGATCGAGGTAAAACAGTGCGCATCCTTTCCCAGAGGACCTAGGTCCCTGGTTGATTCCTCCCTAGCCCTTCGGGCCTGCAGCAGTTCAGCGGAGGAACTTGCTGGTCCAGTCCACTACGGGTACCCCAGGCTACCCCTACTGGAATAGGTGCTCCACAGATCAGGCCTCCTACGGGACTCCTCCTGTGTGTACTTCCGCGGTACGGTCACCTTACGAGCTGATCCGCGTCTCCCTTAGGCAGTCTTTGGCTGCCCTCCAGTCGCCGTGTTGTCCCCCCTCCTCGAGGCTGGATCTACCACCGCGCCATACTTCCCACATGTGACCCAAGAGGCCATGTGATGTATTTTGCCACCTCTACCTCCCCTTTCGGGTGGGTGTGGCCTCCGCAGGGTCTTTTCCCCCTAAAAAGAATAGGAATTTGGGATAAGACCCCCTTCCCTCGATGCAGTAAGGGTCCTGGCTGCTCTTGCTCTATGCCAAGAAAACATAGAGAGAAAAGAGGCCCAGCCAGGCTTGGCCCGTTCCCTAGTTGGGAGCGTCACCTTGTTCCCCCCTAGGGTAACCAAAAGGATTCTGATGCTTTTTCGGGGCATTGGGGAAGAGTACGTGCAGCCTGAGCACAGTTGGTCGCTTGTGCACGTAGAAATACCTGCCCGCTTCTGTGTCAGCAGTACACGTACACGGCTCAGAGCATGGCGAGTTTTGAAGTGGACCCCTAGTGTCGCTTCTTCGACACGACGTCGAAGTGAGGGACAGACGGGAACGTCTCGGTTACTTATGTAACCTCCGTTCCCTGATGGAGGGAACGAGACGTCGTGTCTTCCCGGCCACGTCGCTGAGCCGAGCCGCTGAGGTGGCCGGAACACTCCTGGCTCCTCAGAAAAATCCTGAATGAACTAGTGTATTTCCCTCGCCTTTATATCCGTATCCGGAGGCGGGGTATGCAAATACTGTTCTCCAACTCTCATTGGCCTTTTTTCATAGATCAGAGGCATCTTTCGGTGCTCAAGAAAGCCCCCTAGTGTCGCTTCTTCGACACGACGTCTCGTTCCCTCCATCAGGGAACGGAGGTTCCATATGTAACCGAGACGTTTTACATACCAGAATTGAGCCAGGCAGTTGAAGGGGAGGGGATATAAAAGTAAAGTCACGGTAACAATAGGCTTTGAACATGCAAAATTATTTCTGACATATTCTGGTTTTTATAGATAGTAAATCACAACTAACAAATAATATTATATTCAACATGTTAAATATGCCATCTAATCACTTTCCTGCAAAAAAATAAAAACATGCTGCTTAAATGTGACTTTTTATTATTGAGCCAAAAGGACATTGTGTGACGTTTTGATATTCAATTGGTCACACGTATTCTCGTTATACAAATTCACAGGTCAGAGTTCACAAATTTTCATGCGCTGTGAAATGCTAAATTTCTTCTTATGAGTTTGCATTTCCTGTCTCCCACGTTGGATGCGATTCAGTGGGATTAAATGAAGTGCAAAGTGTTGTGTGACCACACCTTTAGAGGGATTTGTGACAACAGCTGAAAAGGAAGGTCATTAGAGGTTGTCATAAAAGGCTACAAAGCAAATTTGTAGGGGGGTGGGGTAATGTGCACAAATGAAGTTTGCAAAATAAGACAAGGAATGCATTTAAAAAAGTTAATAGGGTCCATTTTATTTCATGTTTAAATCTTTTCAGATGTTTCCTGCGGCCCTGGTATTTATTAAAGGTGTTTCTAAAAGCAGTTATCCTGCTGTAGCATATACATTCCTTAGGACTTGCTCAATAATTGGGTTTTCATGTACTGAACATATTTTGATGTGGACAAGTTTCAGTCAGCAGGGGGCAGTAAGCTTAACTCCAGCAATACAGGCAATGCTCAGCTGTACAGACAACATACAATGATCACTGACAGCAGACATAAAAAATATGGACACATTCTTGTGTTCAAACAGCTGGAAGAAGCACAACTCCTAATGCTGGGGTCTCCAGCTGTGTTTTTAAGTTTTAAATGTTCTAAAAATGCTCTAAGTCATGAAAACTCTCTGAAATACTTAGCATGTTAACATGGGTATGACATATTTATAGGATAGTGGTCTTGGCGGACTAGATCTGCTATGCTGCTGCTGCTGCAGAGCAAGTATGCAGATGTAACGATCCACACTGTCTTTTGTTTGTGTACCTTTTTATTTAAGTTTTTGGCACCTTTTATGTTCCATATTGTTCTTTGTTTATGCACTCTTATTTTGAAAGTCTTGTCATGTCCCGTTTTCCCTCCTTGTCTATGTGTCTGGTTTTCATTGGTTTATTGTTTGATTACTTTATTATCAGTTCTAGTTTTGTTATTGGTTTTAGTTAATTGCCTTATTATCTTGTTTTGAGTTCCGTTCTCCCATTGGCTTTTGTTTCCCCTTTGGTTTTGTATTTAGGCCCTCATGTTCACCTTGTCCTTTGTTGGTCGTTGTTTGATGTTTGGAGAATGTTTCATGTCAATCCTGCCCTCGTCCGTGTTTCTGCCTGAGCCCTCCTTGGAAGATTCCCAGTGTTTATCTTGTGTTTATACCTTTGTTTTCCCCTTGTGGATGTTTCATTTGTTCCTGTGTTTATACTTCCCTTTACTTTGTGGTATTTCAATAAAGCTGTACCTGGATCCTCACTCCCTCGTCTGCCCACTTCGTTACAGAACGACCAATCGCTATGGATCCAACGGCTATTTCGTGGAGCTTTCTAAGGCGAACCTAACCATCCGCGAGTTCACCTACTTCTTTTCCAATGTGGCCAGCTACTCCGGTTGGAATGACCATGTGCTGAAGGAAGTGTATAGGGTCGGTGTACCCATCCGCCCATGGAGAAACTTGCCGGAGACCGGGGATTGCACCTGGCAGGAGTATGTGGACCTAATCCTGGAGACTTACGCTGCAGGGGAGCCGCCTCTCTCGATTCCGGACAGGGCTCCAGGGTGTCCCACGCCTGCCACGGCCAACGAGCCAACGCCCACGCCTGCCACGGCCAACGAGCCAACGTCCACGCCTGCCACGGCCAACGAGCCAACGCCCACGCCTGCCACGGCCAACGAGCCAACGTCCACGCCTGCCACGGCCAATGCGTTGCCAGCCTCGTCCGTCCCAGTGTCAGCGTTGCCAGCCTCGTCCGTCCCAGCACCAGCGTTGCCAGCCTCTTCCGCCAGGAGGAGGAGGAGAAGAGGAAGGTCTTCCGCTCACCAGTCTCCGCCTTCCACGGCTTCGTCCTTAGAGCCAGAGCCAGCGCCTGTAGCCTCGACCGTCCCAGAGCCAGCACCTGTAGCCTCGACCGTCCCAGAGCCAGAGCCAGCGCCTGTAGCCTCGACCGTCCCAGAGCCAGAGCCAGCGCCTGTAGCCTCGACCGTCCCAGAGCCAGAGCCAGCGCCTGTAGCCTCGACCGTCCCAGAGCCAGAGCCAGCGCCTGTAGCCTCGACCGTCCCAGAGCCAGAGCCAGCGCCTGTAGCCTCGACCGTCCCAGAGCCAGAGCCAGCGCCTGTAGCCTCGACCGTCCCAGAGCCAGAGCCAGCGCCTGTAGCCTCGACCGTCCAAGAGCCAGAGCCAGCGCCAGTAGCCTTGACCGTCCAAGAGCCAGCCCCCCTTGAGCCTCCCACGGCTCCGCCCCTTGAGCCTCCGAGCTTCCCAGAGCTCCCGAGCTTCCCAGAGCTCCGCCTCCCGAGCTTCCCAGAGCTCCGCCTCCCGAGTCTCCCAGAGCTCCAGCTCCCGAGCCTCCCAGCGCTCCGCCTCTTGAGCCTTCGAGACCACAGTCACCAGAGCCTTCCATGCCTCTGTCACCAGAGCCTTCCACGCCTCTGTCACCAGAGCCTCCCAGGTCTCCGCCTCTGAAGACTGCCTCGGCTCTGCCTGCGCCTGCTCCGCCACCAGACCCTTCCACGGCTCCGCCTCCAGACCCTTCCACAGATCTGCCTTCCACGGCTCTGCCTGCTCCGCCTTCTACGGCTCTGCCCCAGAGGGCCTACATGGTTCCGCCTTCCACGGCTCTGCCTGCTCCGCCTCCTACGGCTCTGCCCCAGAGGGCCTACATGGTTCCGCCTTCCACGGCTCTGCCTGCTCTGCCCTCCAAGCCTCCAGAGCCTTCCAAGCCTCCAGAGCCTTCCAAGCCTCCGCCTCCAGAACCAACCTGGTCGCCGCCTACCATGGCACCGCCCCTGGAGTCCTCCTCGGCTCCTCCTACAGAGCCTTCCGTGGCTCCGCCCGCTTCCCCTGAGACTCCTCCCAGGCCTTCTGACCCTGTCCTGTGGCCTCCTTCCTGGCCTTCTGACCCTGTCCTGTGGCCTCCTCCCTGGCCTTCTGACCCTGTCCCGTGGCCTCCTCCCAGGCCTTCTGACCCTGTCCCGTGGCCTCCTCCCAGGCCTTCTGACCCTGTCCCGTGGCCTCCTCTCAGGCCTTCTGACCCTGTCCCGTGGACTTCCTCTAGGCCTCCTGACCCTGTCCCAGTCCTGTGGCCTTCTCCTTGGCCTCCTGACCCTGTCCCAGTCCTGTGGCCCTCTCCTTGGCCTCCTGACCCTGTCCCAGTCCTGAGGCCATCTCCTAAGCCTCCTGACCTTGTCCTAGCCCTGTGGCCATCCCCTAGACCTCCTGACCCTGTCCCAGTCCTATGGCCTCCTCCCTGGCCTCCTGACCCGGGCCCTGCCCTATGGCCGCCTCCCTGGCCTCCTGACCTGGTCCCTGCCCTACGGCCACCTCCCTGGCCCTCTGACCTAGTCCCTGCCCTACAGTTACCAACCAGGCCCCCTGACCCAGTCCCGATCCTGCAGCTGCCCCTCTGGCCTTCTGACCCGGTCCCTGCCCTGCGGCCGCCTCCCTGGCCCCCAGACCCAGTCCTACGGCCATTTCTCAGGCCCCCTGACCCAGTCTCGACCCCGCAGCTGCCTCCCAGACTTCCCGACCCGGTCCCCGCCTTCAAGTCGTCCCCTTGGTCCCCTGGGCATCTGCCTGGCCCCCCTGGTCGCCTGGCCACCCTCCTGTTCTGTCATGGTCTCCCTGTCCTAGTCTTGTTCCTTTGTTCCCCTCGTGTCCCCTTGATCTGCCTGTTTGCCCCTGTTCTCCATTGTCGTTTTGCCCTTCCTTTTTTAGGAGCGTCTGGGATCCGCTCCTTAAAGGGGGGGCTCTGTAACGATCCACACTGTCTTTTGTTTGTGTACCTTTTTATTTAAGTTTTTGGCACCTTTTATGTTCCATATTGTTCTTTGTTTATGCACTCTTATTTTGAAAGTCTTGTCATGTCCTGTTTACCCTCCTTGTCTATATGTCTGGTTTTCATTGGTTTATTGTTTGATTACTTTATTATCAGTTCTAGTTTTGTCATTGGTTTTAGTTAATTGCCTTATTATCTTGTTTTGAGTTCCGTTCTCCCATTGGCTTTTGTTTCCCCTTTGGTTTTGTATTTAGGCCCTCATGTTCACCTTGTCCTTTGTTGGTCGTTGTTTGATGTTTGGAGAATGTTTCATGTCAATCCTGCCCTCGTCCGTGTTTCTGCCTGAGCCCTTCTTCGAAGATTCCCAGTGTTTATCTTGTGTTTATACCTTTGTTTTCCCCTTGTGGATGTTTCATTTGTTCCTGTGTTTATACTTCCCTTTACTTTGTGGTATTTCAATAAAGCTGTACCTGGATCCTCACTCCCTCGTCTGCCCACTTCATTACAGCAGACTTGCTACAGCAAGAAAATGCAGAGACACATGTGGACATGCTGCTGCACAATTAAAAAAAAAACTCAAGACATGCCGCATCAAGCATGTATGAACATGCTGCTGCACAAATATAGATTACAAACAGTCCCCCAACAAAGGAGGGATGCTGCACAAGAACATTAATACAAAACACAACCCCCCCAACCAAGCAGAACTATCACCAAGACTTTTGTACTGCTGCTGCTGCTGCGAAGAGTCATGTCCACCGAGTGTATGCTAGTGTGAAGGACTGGAAATTAGTCTGATAGTGAAAGACAAAAATGAAAGTTGATCAAGAACAAGAACATTAACAACATAATGTTTATTAAAAATGGACACACATTTTGTTCAGTTTACATATCTGAGTCATGTTGTTTTTATCTTAGTCTTTATACACTCACCTAAAGGATTATTAGGAACACCATACTAATACTGTGTTTGACCCCCTTTCGCCTTCAGAACTGCCTTAATTCTACGTGGCATTGATTCAACAAGGTGCTGAAAGCATTCTTTAGAAATGTTGGCCCATATTGATAGGATAGCATCTTGCAGTTGATGGAGATTTGTGGGATGCACATCCAGGGCACGAGGCTCCCGTTCCACCACATCCCAAAGATGCTCTATTGGGTTGATATCTGGTGACTGTGGGGGCCATTTTAGTACAGTGAACTCATTGTCATGTTCAAGAAACCAATTTGAAATGATTCGAGCTTTGTGACATGGTGCATTATCCTGCTGGAAGTAGCCATCAGAGGATGGGTACATGGTGGCCATAAAGGGATGGACATGGTCAGAAACAATGCTTTGGTAGGCCGTGGCATTTAAACGATGCCCAATTGGCACTAAGGGGCCTAAAGTGTGCCAAGAAAACATCCCCCACACCATTACACCACCACCACCAGCCTGCACAGTGGTAACAAGGCATGATGGATCCATGTTCTCATTCTGTTTACGCCAAATTCTGACTCTACAATCTGAATATCTCAACAGAAATCGAGACTCATCAGACCAGGCAACATTTTTCCAGTCTTCAACTGTCCAATTTTGGTGAGCTCTTGCAAATTGTAGCCTCTTTTTCCTATTTGTAGTGGAGATGAGTGGTACCCGGTAGGGTCTTCTGCTGTTGTAGCCCATCCGCCTCAAGGTTGTGCGTGTTGTGGCTTCACAAATGCTTTGCTGCATAGCTCGGTTGTAACGAGTGGTTATTTCAGTCAAAGTTGCTCTTCTATCAGCTTGAATCAGTCGGCCCATTCTCCTCTGACCTCTAGCATCAACAAGGCATTTTCGCCCACAGGACTGCCGCATACTGGATGTTTTTCCCTTTTCACACCATTCTTTGTAAACCCTAGAAATGGTTGTGCATGAAAATCCCAGTAACTGAGCAGATTGTGAAATACTCAGACCGGCCCGTCTGGCACCAACAACCATGCCACGCTCAAAATTGCTTAAATCACCTTTCTTTCCCATTCTGACATTCAGTTTGGAGTTCAGGAGATTGTCTTGACCAGGACCACACCCCTAAATGCATTGAAGCAACTGCCATGTGATTGGTTGATTAGATAATTGCATTAATGAGAAATTGAACAGGTGTTCCTAATAATCCTTTAGGTGAGTGTAAGTGTTAGTGTAACATTAATTAAGTTAACGGTGTATTACAAAGCACCCTGTAGATGGTTCATAATGCTGAAATTATTGAAAAGTTATGTTCTGGCCAAAAGGTCAAAGCAATTAAAAAAAACTGAAAGCTGCAGATCTTAATCTCTATAATTAATCTTAATTTTTCAGCAGGTATGTAAAACTCTTTTACGTATCAATATTCGACCATATTGACATTTAAGAGACTCCTTGTAGAATTGTGTTAAAATGTTACTTTAAGTAACCTGCCTACCAGTGGCGTATCAAACAAGAGACAGTGATTGTTTGTAGTGTTTTACACTAATAAAGGTTCAGTGATGATGTATATAGAGTATTTCAGATTTAAAACTGATTTAAATGTATTATTTTATTCACAATTTAACCGTCGCCATTCCCAAGAACATAGTTAAAAAAAGTATTATGTGTTATATTGAGTTTATTTGATGTATTTTGTCTATGTGGGAAGCTGGAATGTAAAATGGTGGTCTGCATTAAGAATTTATAAGGGTTAAAAGCAAAAACTGAACACATTTAAAAGTAATATTAATCTGTGATTCGCCTGAATTCATTGTATTTTTGTGATATTGAAATAATTCTGAAGTATCTTGAAGGTTTGGAACTTGTGTATCTTAAATGAAATTGGTTTAATGTCAAATTGAAATGTTGAGTGAACACATTGTGTGAAAAAGACAGAACAATTGTTGAAATTGCAGACTGACATCATTCATACATGCATCTTTATGTCATATCCGTGTGACAAGGAGGAGGGCGTGAATCAGCTGATCAGCGGGAGAGCGAGATAAGGGGCGGCCAGAGACGCCGGTTAGAGAGAGAGAGAGAGATGCACGTTGCTGCACTGCATGTGTGTCCTTCTGTTTCATGTTGTTTTAAGTTCATTTATATCATTAATCACTGACCATTCAGCCGGTTCCCACCTCCTATGAGCAAGCCGATTGGCAAACCAATAACAAGCTCAAGACCCTATTCGCTTATACTCCATATAGAGTTACATTAAGTAGGTATAGCTGCAGATCTCCAAATGGAGGAAGAATCTCTAAAAGAGGGGGCAGGTTAACTCAAAAAGGGGGTTACACCAACTCCAAAAGGGGTATCACTTCAACGGTTAGGGGTAATAAATCTTCCCAAATGATAGATCTTAAATCTTGTATTTACAACATGAACACCTCAGACCCTAAAAATCTGGTAACTGTTGTATTCCTTTTTCCACATATGAATCTGTTATTCTAGTGTTGATCATCCTACAAAGACAGACCTCGTGCCCCTTTAACATTAATGGTAATACTTTTGCTTAGTACTACTTCACTGGAAGCTTTAAGGTAGGTTCATGAGTTGACCAAGTGAAGTTTATATAAACTTTCTTTAGAGTGATTTCAGGCAGGCCTGTCCACCTCGCATGATGCCCCAGGTGCCTTCTCTACTGATGGCATTGCCCCACCCAATGATCACCTTCACATCACCTACGTCTCCTGGGAATTACATGATGTTTTTGGGCGTCTGGGGAGGCTATGTGCAGTCCGAGTGCATCTGTTCCTCCACTCACAATAGCTTGCCTACACCTGTTACAGCAACAGCCATTGTGGAATTTCATATAGGAACACCTAGTGTCACTACATCGACACAACGTTGAGTGAGTGACAGAAGGGGAACATCTCGGTTACTGTCATAACCTCCGTTCCTTGATGGAGGGAATAAGATGTTGTGTCCCTCTTGCCACAGGCTGAACTACACCGCTGTAATGTCCAGGACCTTGTCTTGGCTCCTCAGTGCAAAAACCTGAATAAATCTGTATTCCAGCCTCCCTTTTATACCCATATTTTGGGGGAAGTGGCATGCAAATTCTACTCATTGGCCTTACTCAAAGATCTGAAGGTGTCTTGGGCTCTCAAGATCGACCCCTATTGTCACTACATCAATACAATGTCTCGTTCCCTCCACCAGGGAACGGAGGTACGACAGTAACCGAGACGATTTCTTACCAGAGGCACATTTGTTGGTGCTGTGTCCATAGGAGCGCTTCACAGAATGTGATGGCATCCTGTTGTCACGTGACTCGTGTGCCAAGAGATTAACCCTTAAATTACAGTCTAGAGTCTTGTGAGCAATATTCAGTCAGTTTTTATTAATGTAAATAATGTGTTGTGAAGCCAAAATACAACATCCACGCACGCATATGATGGCAGCGACCCCTCCATCCCCAAATACAATACCTAAAAATCAGGTAAAGTATTTTTTCTTATAACAATGGTTATGTTAAAGGTGCACTCAGTAACTTTTGTCTTTGTGTTATCTTGGACTTACACTGACACCTAGCGGCTTGGATGTAGCATCATTTAATATCAAAAGTTTTCCATTTCAGATGGCATTGTAGAAATTTAGTATTCACAGTCAGCCATGATTACTTTAATCAATGAGTGAAAGTGTCAAATAACAGGAAATGTACTGAGATTAAGCTGATCATGTGATTCTAACATGGCTGCCCCCATGTGCGGACCCTCTCCATGTAGAATAAAACAGCTTTTATAAGATCACTGATAAGTCAAGTCAAGTCAATTTTATTTGTATAGCGCCTTTCACAACACACATCGTTTCAAAGCAGCTTTACAGAAGTTCAGCATTAACAGACGATAAAAATGTAATGTCTATAAAGTCGATAAATCATCATCATTATGCATAAGACTGGAGTCTTCATTTTAATGTGAGTCGGCATGATTTTCTACATATATTGCAAAATTAAGTCTTGAGGAGTTAAACTATTTCAATTAGGAACAATTCATTTTTGTGTGGCCAGGGAGCGCAGAGTTTTTAAAACCTTTAACTAATTGGGTTGTTTCAGTGATTGGGAGAGGTAACTGCATCTCTAACTAAGTTTTCAATAATCAAAACACAAAACACCCTCACAATTCAGGCGATTCATTTTTTAAAGGTCAAAGTCAGATTTTTTAAAATATTTTTTGTGAATACAAGCCCAGGTGAAGTAATAAAAATGGATAGGTTGAGTGTACAGTGATGTGATAGTAGAGGTGTAATTTAGTTAAAAAAAAAACTAAAACAAAACAGACAATACACATTAAAAGGATTCATTTTTTTACACAAAAAGTATTTTTTCTAATAAAAAATAGTTGGGTTAAGCGATGTGTACAGCGATGTGTTGGACTGACTATAAGCAGAATATAGTTAAAAAACACAGATTATAACTTTAAAGTATGTGTGATATCTATTTTTTCAAATGTTAACGCTTTCAATAAGTTTAAATTGATGTGATGGATTTAGTAGTGCTATCATTTTTCAGTATATGATATCATACAAGTGTACTAATAAAACATTCTATTAAAAGGTAATCACATTCACTTAAAATTACTTATAATATATAATATAATATAATTTGTAATTTTTGTGGGTGGTTTTTATGTATTTATACATTACATTAATTTTATTAACAATTTTCAATAATTAACCTTTTATAGCCTTTCCACTCTGGCTGAAATCACTCAGTTTATCTGCTTGTTCATCAGCAAGAAAGAATCTTAGTTGGTTTTCTGTTTCAATTAACATCTGGTTAAGGACACATTTAACGAGTCATGTCAGATATTTTTGAGGTTGGCATAAATTCCACATGCTCTCTGCTTTTAGAAGAGCCAGCAGCATTGAGGATTTCCTCAGTGATGAGGATGTACGTATTTGCAGTCCACCCTACCACTGTCAACTGACAGTGCTCAAGCTCCACTATTACCCACCGAAGACTCTCTCTGCTCTTCTAAAAGCTTGTGGGCATACAATTGGGAATGTGGATGGCAGCTACTTCTTAAATGTCACCTTGATACCCAAGAAGTCAGTTTCCATCAACCCAATGTTCTCAGACATTACCATTGCCAAGTTAAAGTCTGGAACATGATTGTAGAAACCTTCAAGGAGAAATTGCAGAATCTACAGTACCTCCTCAACAAATGTGCAGGCTGACAATTTGCCAAAACTTCTTCCACAATTTAGCTGCAAAGAACATATTACAGCAGGTTCGATGGTTTGTATTGTTGGTTTTGCAGCGTTGCCTATCTGAGGGTAACTCTGGTAAAAATGTTGATGTGATCATCACACTTTCTAAATTTGGCCAGAAAGAGATGGCATCGTTGAAATCGATGGGGTCCACTCTGTGCACCTGCTGCACGGCTGTCCTATTCTGCCCACAAGAGAAAGAGTTATGACAGGGCAGCAGAGTACCTCGGCCACATGGAGGACTTGGTGACCAAATTTTGGTCCCAGGTGTCTTGTAGAGTGGAACAAGTGGCTCTGTTTGAGTACAACATTCCACATGCAATATTTGAGATGTCAACGTTTGGTTTCTTGTTGTCCAGTCACTCCATGGTCATTCCATTCTTGGAAAAGTGTCAACAAGAGTTTTTTTGGTAGTTGTGAAGAGGTGGTTAAACACCTCACTGCAGATCTGAGGACTCTTTTCAATGAACACCAGGGATTGGGAGAGTATAATGCATCATAGCATGCATACCAGTGTGAGCTGGCATTGGAGGACGTGTTCTTTGGTCATCTTCTTTCTCCATTGGATAAATGCATGAGTGTTAGCTTGGGGACAAGTTCCAATCATCCAGATAGTGTAACATTGTGTTTTTTGTGACTTGCTCCTCCCATGGAATTATTTCTTTCCCCATTGTCTCTTTGGACAAAGGTTGATTTGCAGAAACTGCAAATCAATAGTGTTAAAATTTTCTGCCTGTGTTGGAGCAGCACCATCTGTTGTGGGAGCACAGCTCATTATTGTGTTGCGGTCAGACTTGTACCAAAGAAATGACAGAATTCCAGTTGCCGCGCTTCAGGGTTACAAAGTACCAGGAATCTTAAAAGTGTTTGTGTCACTGCAAAGCTTGTCAGAGTCATGTACCACCGACAATGCTCAGCAGCCTGGTTCTAGAGCTCGCCATCAGCCAGACAAAGATGCAAAGTGTGTAGGTCCAGTCCAACTTCCTGTTGCTACAAGTATGTGGTGCAAGGGTGCTGTGCCTGCATTAGTCATCTCCACACAAACTCAGTAAGAAAACTGCACCTGTTCAAAGTGCTCACCTCAAATCAAGATACATTTAAGAAACGTAGCAGCCTCTGGAGGATGTTGTTCCATTGAGTGATGAAAATCTGCTGCAGCTGGTATACAAAACAGTCCTAAATTTTATGCCACCAAATGCTTCCCAAAAGTGGCATTAGTGGATTTAGATCCAAAAGTATAAAACAAGGATGTCTAACAACACAATATAAAGGAATGGCATAAAAAAAAATAATAATAATAATAACAAAAAACACATGCATACCATGAATCTCAAGCATTTTGAGGCAATGACAGCCAAAATTGTGTCAAAAGACAAATGAGCAGTATGTGTCTGGGGGCTAAATTATTAGAGTCATAAAATTTGGGGGGCCAGAAAAGAGAGATGACCTAAACCTAGATATGTTTTAAAATTGAGGCGTGTTCGCACACACAAAGTCCTCGGACACACACGCACACACACGCACACACGCGCGCGCACTATTCTATCCCCTAACACCTGACCTCACAAAAACTTTCAGGATTTTTATATTTTCAAAAAAACATTGTTTAATAGGCTTTAAGCAATTTGAATAACTAGAAATGTCCTCATAAACCACATTTATAGCATTTATTGCCAGTTTGTATCCTAAACAAATGTCCTTATAAACCACACAAACACACATTCTCACTCTCTCTCTCTCTCTCTCTCTCTCTCTCTCTCTCTCTCTCCCACACACACACACACACACGTATGCAAGATTAAGACCTTTCCAATGATATATAACACGTGGCTATGTTTTATGATTTTACCAACTCTATAATCTAATTGTTGAGATAACAGATTTGCAAATGATGAGAACAAAACAGTTCTAATTTGTCACCAAATGAAATTTTTTTTTTAAGAAATGGAAGCATCCGCGTCGCCAAGTCATTTTCCCTTCTAATTAGTCCCTGACTAATGCTTCAGCCCCGAATGTTTTGACTGTAGCCCCGAATGTAATTTTAAATGTAGGCAACACAAGTTTAGGTGCAGCTCAACAACAACAAAAATATTTCTGTATGAATATGCAATAATCTTCATGACGCAGCCTGTCACGCAGGTCTTCGAAGATCGTAGGCTACTCACAATGATATTTTTACATTTTGTTTGAAGTTCACGTAGCGTGACACCCTCCCCCTCTGCCTCCTGCTACTAGAGAGAGGCAGCTTGTGTCACTCTGGAGGAAAAATTAAAATTCAAGAAAAAAACCAACACAGCCTTTTGGACTTTATTGAAAAGAAGAGTAATGGTGAGTATTTACTGATGTTACCTACATGTTTAGCTTAATGTTTTTAAACTTGTGGGCTGGTCAAGGACGTCCAAATGTAGGGTGACCATATGTCCTCTTTTTCGGACCTTAAAAAACACCCGGCCAGGATTTCAAAATTTGTGAAAATGTCTGGGATTCGGCTTTAGTTGCATTATGATGTGCATCTGGTCTAATACTTCATTGTGTGTGCCCGCATATTTGCATTACTTTAACCCCTCTTTGTAAGTCCCGCCTTATGTCAATACTTCATGTCAATCTCTCCGCGAAGCGCTGTTGTGTTCGGCATCAAACAGTTGCTTGACACTGACAGTAGCAGCAAATGACAGCTGAGTGGAAACAATGTCCAAACGAAAGTGCAAATTTACGGAAGATTTGCACAAATAATTTCCCATGCTTTCGTCCATGTCGAGATCCGTGGGAAGCAGAACGTATGACATGTAAAGCTGGCACTTATGTGTCTGTTGCTAATAAAGGTGCAAGTGGTTTAGAACATTACACACATTAGCTCTGCAATGCATAAAGGATCAGCAACAGGTGAAAGTATTAGAAAGGATTACCTTTTTTGACCAGGTAAAATTGTTATCACATTGTTTCATGTCCATTCAAAATATTAGTAATAGTAAATAAAGGCACACACATGGCATCAAATATTTTATTTTAGTACATGGATATTCAATAGATTGTTGGACATTTATATTTATTTATATACATTTATGTTGTGATAATAGTGTATTTTTCACTGAATTAAAGTTTGCATTCATAGTAGCACTATTTTGAACCCTATTATAAATGGTCTTCATGGGGTGTGCTAGTCCACTTATGCTAGTAACCAGCAACTGACTGACTTAGATGTTCATATTAGAGTAAACTAATGTTACACCAAAAAAAAAAAAAAATGGTTTTACTGTTTAATGACAAATCAGGAAATTAGCCATTTTTGAGGTACACTTTGAAATTTCCAATGAACAAATGTACTTCAGTTGATTCCCATTAATTGACTGGACTCTGGCGGCCCACCACAGTCTCATTTGCACCGCTACGGTCTCATAATGAACCAAAAAAATTGTTACAATTCTCATCTAAAATATTTTTGCACTTCTCAGTCTCATAATATCATAAAATAAAAAGTTTTTTTTTTTTGCGCTCCCTCCGCCCTGTCACAAAGAGCAAACAGATAATATTATTGCCGAAGTTACAATCATGATGACTAACTTAAATTAACGTTAGCGTTACTAGGTTCATTGGCATAATGTTACAGTACTTATGGCTTCACTTGCTAGCTATAGTTAGCAGTCTGAGGTAACATTAAGAGATAAAAAGCTGAAACTGACGTCCCTAGTTTGAATCCTGCTTTTCAGAATGAGCATACAAAAATATTTTAAGAGATGTCAAACCCAAGATGAGGAAGAGACATGGTCTCTAAGTTAAATGAAGCCCTGTGAGAGATTAGTTAGCACCACAGACTCTAGCTCTGAGTGAAAATTGTGGGTCGGGTAGTGTCAATCCAGCAAATTTTAGTCAATCGCTTTTGGTGAGGCAGGCCATGGCTCTGTCAATTAAACACTGGCTGGGGGTGAAGAGCATCATGTATATGGGAAAGAATTTGGGGCGCTGTTTCTCACAATTCAATTTATTTCAATGTTGCCTACTGCAGCTTTAAGAGCACAGAATTGTTTACAAGAGCACAACACTAGTCTCTTAATTTTGCTCTCAAAGTGCACCAGATGGAAGCATTTAACTTTAAAATGTACAACATTTTCTTATGGGGGGGCATGCTCCTGAACCCACCTAGAGGATCGGAGGTCCACTGCCCATACTCTCACAAAATCCTGTGGGAATCACTGTTCTTTCATTGTAAGTAAGGTGCCAGAGTGCAGAAAAAAACATAAAGGTAGAGCGTGTTTATTTAAAATAGATGGGGGGTCACCTAAAGCCACACCCACTTTAATGGGGAGGGGCAAAGCCCCAAATCTCATCAAGTCCTAGAAATGCCCCTGATTGGTAGGATCAGCTATATGCATTGTAAAATACAGATTCTAAGCTTTAAAATGACACCTTCTCCTACAAATGAAATTATGAACAATGGGACATAAACAGACTTGACTAATAGGATGAAGACTAGCACAACGTTACACCAAAAATGCTTGACCCAGGACTAGACAACATGAGGGCTATAAATACAAAATTAGGTAAACAAGTTAACAAGACAACCAATTAAAATACAAAACTGATATCAAGACAATGAAACATGAACCAATAACAAGACTAAACTAATAATAAGATAACAAGATTACTAAAACATGAACCAATGACACAAGATTGATAACGAGTTAACAAGACAATAAACCAATGTGAACAAGACACATGAACATGGAGGGAAACAGGATATCACATGATCAGAAAGAGGAAACAGGAACAAGGAACTAAACTTTCAAAATAAGACATGAACACAAAACATGAACAAAAACACATTTAAACGTGACATATACCCACTGGGCACTGGCACTGATGGGGAAATGACCTCCGTGGTCATGGACACAGGCAGTAACAGGTGAACGACCTTCATGGTCATGAGCACAGACAGTGACTGGGTAAAGAACTCCGTGGTCATGAACACTCCGGGACAGATGAGGCTTGCAACACTGGCTCTGGGACTTACAAGGCTTCAAGAACTGTTGACCATGGCAGGCATGGGCGCAGGCATGGACCCTGGCTCGTGGAACATGGCAGGGGTGGACGCTGGCTCGTGGAACGTGGCAGGGGTGGACGCTGGCTCGTGGAACGTGGTAGGTGTGGATGCTGGCTTGTGGAACATGTTTAATCAGATTGAATCTAATTAAACATCTTTCATTGGTCATTTTAAAGCACAATTCAAAGAGTAGGAGGTCATTTGGCACATTCAGTTTATGATAATGTTTGCCAGAAGTTTGCAGCTCTTCGCCGGTAGTGGTGAACTTCTGACAAACATTTTTTTGTTTGCCACAAAGCGAATTTGTGGCAAGTTTGTGTCAAATTTGCCATGAACTCTCGATTATTGTAAGGGTGCTTGTATGGAGCAATCCTCAACCCAAAACCATAAGACCCTGTCAAGTTCTCTTGTGGTGTTATCAGCTTGACTCCAGGCACAACCAGAGCTATAATGAGGCTGAACTAGGGCACTGCCAGTTTAACTGTCAGAGTCAAGTCGAGTCTTATTGTGGTGTGTTGAATATGGGTTGGCATCAAGGTTATGACTGCAGGTTAGGTTGAAGGGTCATGGATCTGTCAGTTTCAACTTGTGTACGGGACTCTTAATGGGGTTCGATTGAAGCCAGATGTATTACTGGACTGGTTAGGATTAGCAGGATTAACACTCAGGGGTGAAACATGGGGGAGAAGGGTGAAGGGCAGGGCAAAAGGAGGCAGGTGCAAGACCCGTCCATAAACACCAAGAATGATATTTTAAATAGAACTAACAGAGATCACATGCATACATCTAAATGTATAAAGAACAAAGATCTGCTTCCAGAGCCAAGCATATAGAGTGTGAATGTGGCTTTTCTGATTTTGCAACAACACCAGAATCCAACACAAGGCTCTATACAAGTTAAAACCCAGGTAAGACACCAAACCGAGAACACAGGCAGTTCCAGGATTATACCTCCTAAAGTATTCAGATACATCGTTACACATCTCAACTTAAATTATAGACTAATTAGTGGTACTTGCATGGCAAGCATCACTGTAACTATTGTTCTATCTTTATTTTTCAAACCCCTCACCCTAAACTGTCTAAACTTTCACCATTTGTGCTACAGACATTAACAATATTTGTGATTATAAGGTGTGCTATTTTGCCTATGCTTGGATCACCTGCAAATGCAGGAACTAAGTTTGGACTTTGTGCTGAGATAAAACGTGCCTTTGTATTGTTCAGAAAAATTGCATATTGCACATTGCACCAATTTATTAACATTCAATACACCCACAGTTTGCACACATACACCCACAGATAGCACAAACACTCCCACCTGCACTTTGCGCAGGCATGAAAATTGGATAAGATGATGTGCTTTGCACACTCACTAAAATAGATCCTATCATATGAACAACCTTTAAAAAAACACACACATTTGAGCAGAATATCATATTTGAGTCATATATTAGCCGCTGTGTGAACATAGCCTATAGAGACTTAAGGGTCACATTTTATAACCTGGCCAACCACCTAAGAAACAACCTAGCAACCACTTGGAACACCCTAGCAACCACGTAGCAATGCCCTGACAATCACTCATGACACCTTTGCATTGCTTTTACACAGGACCACCAATCACACTTTCTTTAAAAATGTCTAGTTTCACATAATTTTGGTGATGGTGGCTGTCGGTATGACCAAAGTTGTTATGACGGAATGGAGAAACATAGGTTAGTTTAGGGTTTTTAGAGAATTTTTCTTGCTAAAACAAAAATTAGTGGCTTATTTTTACATTTTCTCATTACCTCAGAACATCCATGTAGGAGCAGGAAATCCTCAATCAGCATAGACTTAAACCAATTACAAGCCCAAATCATAATTTGACCAGTCACATGGTCAGACACCACAGTTGTTTACTCAGGTTTACCAGTGCTTCTATTTGTGTGGTAAGACTGCACAAGAGTTGAAGTTGACGGTAGTTCTCTTGTTTCACTGCTTGTACCCATTTCAAGGACTGGGTTTATTTTTATTTGGAATGCATGCAGTTTTTGAGACTTTTAGAAACTGAGAATTTCAAATAAGCAGACAGATTTCTTTTCTTTTTTCCATCGGAAAAATAGAAAGATGTAAAGGCTTTAGTTGTCCAGTCATGCAAAAAAAAAAAAAGAAAAAAGAAAGAAATTCTTACCCAGAAACAGGTTGCATTCCATCATGTAACAGAAGACACAGATTCACTGTGACTTGGGAGGATTTTCCCACAGGAAAGGTTTCACTGTGAAGGGCTGGAATGTTCCTGATGGGTTACCTTTAATGGTGCCCTCTTTATCAGCAGAAGAAAGAGGGGAAAATAAAAAGGGTTTTAAGATGTGACACTGTCAGGAGAGCAGAGCAAAGTGCCACTAAGGAGACAAAACATGGCTGAGAATGTGGATATTCCCAGCCCATCTGACTTATAACAGGATAAGAGGATTCAACTGAATCTCTAAAGTTTCAGAGTTAGCTGGCCTGACACAACCTGTGAACCCAAAATGGTGAAAACATATATGTGCACTTACCAAAAACAACATACGCAAACATACCCACACACACACTCCCTTACACACAATCAATTGAATACACCTGTTTTTTCCCACTGTTTTGCTGAAAACCTTAAAAAAATGAAGCTTTTAAGAAGCTTAGCTCATTGATAGTAGATTTAACTCCCCATGATTCAAACATTAAACAACCGTAGTGTTCTATTCTTCTTGTGCTTTTTCCCTGCTTTATTGTTCAGGATTATAGCCAGTTTCAGGCAAATAAAAATTGTAATACAAGTTCTCCATTTCCAAAGTTTCCAGAATGCCCAATTTGTAAATACATATTTTTTTTTACCCATGCAGGCAAACTGGATTACCATAGCTAAACAGACACTGATTGGTTCTATAACTGTAGGTATAGAACATATCAACTTTGTCAATACTTTCCAGAGAACAAAAAAGGTTTATCATACATAGCTCAGCAGACATAATGAAGTTCTCATTTATGTTTCATTTAAGAATCAACTTTGTCACAGATATTTCTCCTAAAATTCCTTTGGAGAAAAAATTACTTGAAACAATTGAGACCATTGTTGACATCAAAGTATAGAAATATATTGAGTATCAAAAAATGTGTTAAAAAAAACATTATTTAGAGAGTATAGCTCAGATAATGCTTTAGAAGAATTTGATGAGAAATTAGTTCATTTTTAAATCTTTTCATTGCAGTCCTTGTTATCTTTGCAAATCTGACAGCTTGTGACATTGTAGAGGACTCTTCTGAAACTGTAACGGTGATGCATGTCATGAGTTTACTGGGGTCTTTTTATCAGGAAAAACATCTGAGAAGCAGAAGACACAAGCAAGTGTCTCCATTTTCTCTCAAATTAATCTTATTGCTGTCTAGAAGAAACAATGAAGTATAATGGATTTATGCCCTAGTACTTGATGTTTGTCATGTGTGTGAATTCTGGGTAAAGTCTTGATGGGATCCGCCCGTTCTCAAATGTCTACAGCCCTTCCGTGGTTCTCTGTTCTATCGCATACATGACTCATTGAATTTGTTTTTGTGGGTGAAGGCATGCACTCAAAAAATATCAATTAGAGGAAATTGTGCTGGTGGCCTTCTTGAGACCTACATATGTGGTTTGGCCAATAAGTTTGCTCTAAAGTTGCGTGCAGGAAGGAGGGAAGCATGGCGTGTTAAGACACGAGCCATGTCGCAAACTATTCTCTCTCTGGATGGAATAAACACATGCCCTTAGGGAACAGCAGAAGATTGATACTGCTCCTGTTTTACCCAACTCTGGGAAATCCCGTGCCTGGCATGGGATGAGTTTGGAGGTTTGTGGGTGACAAGGGTGGAGAGTTAAACCACTTCCCCTGCTTGTTAAACAAGGCCAATAAAGACATTATGCTCGGGGCTTGGCAGAAACCCTTTACATGTCATTGCTTGCGTCTGCTGTTGAACGTCCATTCCAGCTTGTTTTGATCTTCAGCATCATGCCAGATGGATTGTGAACAATTATTTGAGGTGTTGTTAGAAAATGTAATAGATGACAGAAGCACCATTTTTGGAATGGAATCTGTGTGTGTGTGTGTGTGTGTGTGTGTGTTTGGGGGGTGCGTGGGGGGGGGGGGGGGGGGTGACACTTTTTAACTAATTAGTATTTCATTACTTCAATATATGAGTGAAAGACATAGTCAAGTGGTAGATGTATTGTTAAGTATGACAGGGAACCTGAGTTAAAATCCCTAAATTAAAGCAATAAGCCACAGAAGACCATGTGTTACAGTTGTTTTAGCATTGATAGGGGATGTTCTTAGACATGGTCCAAAGCTGAGCTAATTGATTTTTAACCATAACTATTAAAGCTTTAAAGACCTACCATGAGCTCCTAGGTTGTTAACCGATGCTTCTGTTCAAGTCATCAGTCCACATTATTTTAACTTCTTTTCTTTCTGTTTTTAATAGCGCAATTTCTGGTGAAGAACTATGAATCCAACAGAGAAAGGTACACTAATCAGAGAGTTGCAGAAAAAAAAGTGCACGAAATGAGCCCAGTACACTTATATTTTTCTACCGTTTTTATTTTATTGTGTAATTTGCAATGTTTCGTGGGATTGTAGTTCTTATCATCATGAAAAACGGAAAAATGGAAGGCAGTCTTGTGCCTTTGTCTATTTGTCAAATTTTTAAATACTTTTTTTGCTTCTTAAAATAGTTTTAAATAGTGTGATTCGCATCGGGGCTGATTGCTTTGGTTCAGGGCTTAGCACTCTTTAATTCAATATTTCTGACAGTCCTCTAGAACTATAAATGAGAAAAATACTTCCAGAACCAAGATGGCTGCTCAAATGGTTGGGCACTGTTGTGTGCTATTTACAACGGCTTGGTACGTCAAAAGTTTTAAATTAGAATGTTTTAAATAAATCAAGCAAAATTGCACCTTAACTTGACATTAGATGTGTTCAATTCCCAAAATTTTGGAGTGGACTCTATTCTTCTTTGATTCCCCTCAAAAGCAGGAGTTTAAGTTAAATCTCATAATAAACAGCACAATATAAAGTGTTCTTTGCACTATTTATGATAGCATGAATGATAAAAGATCTTTTAAAAGATAAAAGATTTTTTACAATAATACAATTTTCTATTCTAAAAATACATGTGCCTATATGAACATTCCAATGCAGGATGCTTCTATTTCACAGGATGAATTTGAGGGAGGGTTGGCTGGTACAGTATTTCGAAGAACCACCACAAATAATGTTGAAAGCGCCATTTCCCCTACATTGAAACTGCCTGTTACCATTCATCAGTTGTTCCTGTTTAGAAAGAGCTTCATATTAGTATGTAATTGTCCACTACCGTTTGAACAGGGAATAAAATGTTCAAACAATATACATAGTTGGATGATGTAGAGTGGAGGAGGGCAGGGCCGGGCTGGAACCATGCACGCCCGGTCCCCAATCAGCCTGATGGGGGCGCGCGAGGGATAAAGGTGGCCAGTGACGACGGTTCGAGAGAGAGAGAGAATGACATGCAGCTGCTCTGTGTTTATGTTTGTGTGTTTTCTGTTCAGTTTATCATTAAACAATTATTTATATTGTCAAGCCAGTTCTCGCCTCCTCCTTTCCATTGAACTGCTTCACATTGGTGCCGAAACCCGGGAAGGAGGAGGGATGCCCGTCGCGGAGTCCTCGACACTGCCGTCCACCCAGGAGAGCACCGCTGCCATCCGCCGAGGGACGGAGTAGCCTGACCGCACGGATGGGAGGAACGGCCGCCATCCGCGAGGCGAGTGGGGACTGGACTCCCCTACCGTCCCCCAGAAGCACAGAGGTGTTGAGAGGACCGCCGTCTGTGAGGGAAGGAGGGAAGCAACTCCCCAACCGTCTGGAGCGGTAGGGCCGCAAGTACCACGTGATGGTGCATCAGAGAACCGGTTGAAGGGCTTGTGCAATTGCTTCATGAAAAAAATGGGTTATTTCTGCAACAGAATTATTTGTTTTCCCTAAAATAAATATGGAACTACATTTTCAAAGATACCAAAAAAATTTAAATATCTGATGGGACATGTGCTTCTGGTTCTAGTCACACTATCGTTTGTTACTGTAGAATGTGTTCTTGTACGTGAGTGTTTTTGTAGCTCAAGGTGCTAGCAATGCCAAGGTTATGGGTTGGATTCCAAGGGAATACACTGATAAATTGAATCTTCTCCCGGCTGATGCACACTCTGGTGCTTGGATGCTCATCACTCGCATGCGTTTGCTGCAGCTAGATTATAACTTGATGGCTCGTGACATAGTGAATCATAATATACTGTATGTGTCACGTTTACCGTGTGTATCTTATAATGAAGGAAATCGGCGATACGTAGCTCGTTTTTTTGTGAGATAAAGATGGATCGAAGTGAACATAAAGGTGAATGAGTGTAGTTTTAGCCAATTATACTCTGGAACAAAATACGCTTTTGATTAGTCTTTTTTGGCTTGTTTACCAAAATAATATCTAAAACTCCTTTAAAACAATGTACATTTACTTTAGGAGCTATACTACAGAAGAAAAAAAAATTATTTAATCAGGGCTCGACATTAATGCTTGTCCGGGACAAGTGGACTTTTAAAGGGGCAAGAGGAAGAGAATTTTACTTACCTGACCGGAGAAGCAGACTGATTAAAACATCAATAACTAAAAAATAACCAGCTATATTTGTGATAGCCTAGGAATCTGTCACTTATTCGAAAATTTATATTCTTATTCTGCTGTTGAAAGTAATCAAGAGCATGTCATTTTATAATACGCTATCGATCTAGTAACTGCTGCACCCTATTTGACCGGTGTCAGATGTGTCTGTGCTGAACATGCACGTGTGTTCTGAAAATGCTCACGTTAATGCGCATGTGAACGGTCAAATACATGTAAAAATTCCATCAATATCCTCGTCTTGGTGAGGGATTCTTGTAAACACAGTGATTGATGTCTAAAGCAAATTTAAAGTGGTTAATAAGCACAGAATTTTCTTAATTTTCAATTATAATTTAATAACTTAATTTAATTATATTTAATCTATTTCTATTCATTGCTGGTTTTTATTGTTATTTTATTACTGACTATTTACTAGTCTTGAATAATTACTTATGAACTTCAAACCACTCTTCCATAATTTACATATTGTAGACTGCTGAAATGTTGGTATTGTGTTAATGTATAGCCTTTATTGTACATAGTAGATCTAATTCTATAGAATTATGAGCATCCCTGCTGTAAATGATGGTGATGAATGTTTTCCTTTATTTGACTACCATATGTAACAAAAAATAATAATCATATGACAACAGCCTCCTCCCCTACCCAGTGCAGTTTAAATTTCAAGTTTAAGGAAATCCACTGTTAAAAAAAATATATAGATATATATTTTAAAAGTTCAATAAATGCATGATGTTTCCAAATTCAATGAGTAATCGTGTTAAATAATTGTAATCTCAGTATTGACCAAAATAATCGTGATTGTGATTTTTGCCATAATCGAGCAGCCCTACCCTGCACTGAGTACATGTGGTACATGTCTTGGGAATTTGTTTTAAATTCAAAAACATCAAAGTTTGTTTAAAAAAAAATCATCTTTACAATGACCTACAATAGTATTTACGATGGCGTTTTAGTGCCATGTCAAAATAAAAAAATTAAAAAATCGATGGTTTTTAGAATAAAGTCATAGTATATCAAGAATAAAGTCAAAATGTTTTTAAAATAATCTCATAACACGCCTTTTACGAGAATAAACTCATACAATTTCAATAAATAAATCATAGCATTATGAGATTAAAGTCATAATATTTTAAGTATAAATTCCAAATTATTAGAATAAAGCCATAGCATTATGCGAATAAAGTAGTATATTGTGTAAATAAAGTTAAACCATTAAACAGTGTGTAATTTTTACAACATAGGATAGAACTGATGCTGAGCCAACAGCTTCCTTAATGCAGGAAATTGATGTGAAGGATTTAGTTAAATCATACTTTAGAATTTAGCAATAAAGAAATCCTTGCTCTCTTGGCGCATCAGCATGGATTTATTATTAGTTTTCGGACACAGCAGTGTTTACGTAGGAAATTGAAATTATTCAGGAGAAAGAACAAGACAGACATTCCTGCTGTCCTGCTTGGCTCATGCTTGGTATGCATTTTGTTGTTTTTTGCTGTCAGTACAATTCTATATCTGAGGGGATTTTACCACATACAATGTCTAGAAATAGACCTGTATAATTCACAGCAGTTCCAGTTATTCTTCACTTGATTGTTAACCTATATCCTAGACAGGTGCCCTCAGGTTGAAAACTTCTGTAATAATGCTGTACTAACCTCATTCATGAACAGAGAGCTCCTCAAAACTTCCCACAAATTCAGTTTGGCTAACTTGACAACAAAATTGCATAGCCTATGTTATCTCCCTGGTTAGTGGGACGCTCCACTTTAATGTTGTCGACCACATCACAACTTTATTGCCATAATTTTGACTTTTTTCTAAATACATTATGACTTTATTCTTGTAATGTGATGAAAATATTCTCGAAATCGTAGTTTTTATTTTGACGTGGCATTAAAATGCCATCGTAAGTACTGGTGCTTTTAGTGACCAAGGTATAGAACATACCTTTGTAGGTCATAGCTTGGTCTGCTGGGCAATGTTGGATTGGGGTTGGATTAGCTTTCTAAATGTTAGGATTTGGTTTTAGTTAGAACTTTCTCACACTTCAAACAAATCATGAAGAAACATTTCCATCTCTTAATTAAGACAAGAGCCATTTTGATAGCTGCTAGGCTAATTCAAGTGACAGTTCAAACTGAAGCCTGCTTTTCTCCTTGCTAAAAACTTCAAAGCTTCCAGTCCAAACACAGCCGAAAGGTCTCTGAAAGCTCTTCATCCATCCAAAGTCACATGATACTCTATTAACACGCAGGGGTCAGGAGTGTGATGGGAACACAAGTTGAGTTGCACTGATAAGGGACAGCATACTCTTCTCACACACTGTACAAACCTTAACTACACTGCCGAAAACTAAATGATTACCAGCAGGTGTTGTGTTTTGGAGGTTGGTATGCTGATGTGCCAACCAGGCTTCTTATACAGCGTAACCTCCAAACATTACATGGTCAACCAGCTTTAACAAAAAGACCATGTTGGTCGAAAAGCTATACCAGATAAGTTTAGCTGGTGAACACCATGGCTATACCAGATACCAGTGACTACCACATGAATTAGACACAAAGCTTGTGGCATCAACAACAAGAGAAAGGAAGCGTTTTCTCCAACTTTTCAAAAGTTGCATTTCATTATTTGCATTTGAAAGTTTTTACCTGCTCAGAATAGACTGCAAACCATTCTTGAGTCATGACTCACCAGTTGAGAACCGCTGATCTAGACCAGCACTAACCAGCCTGAACCAGCATGGAATTTTCATTGTAAGACTTTTCAGCAGGGTACTATCCAATAAATTGATCTTAGATCAGCATGTGAGGAGGACTTTCATCAGTAGAGATGTTGTGGAGGGGATGGTGACCCAAGGTGAGTAGGGGGATGGAAGGGGTTCAGGAACAAGGCTTATCCTTGTCATCTTCACAAAGCTTCTCATCTTGATTCACACACTCCATCGCTCTGGAGGAATTCAACATTTTCCATGAGCTGGAATAATGTGAAGCCAGCCCTGGTTGGAAAAATTGGTGGGCACCTTTCCCAGAAATAAAAAAAATTGTGGAGATCTATGGAATACTAAGATGCCCAAAGAACATAGAAAATATGAAGAAAATGGAGAAGGGAAGAGGAGAGAGGGCATGAACAGCAATCTTAATAGTTACTAGTCAGCATTGTGTCTGTCTCTTAGCACGAACCACTATTGCTATTGCTCAAGCTTAGGGTTAGAGATATGAACAAATTCTTAACTCTAACGGTGGCTACACAGTAAAGTTTATGCTACGTCAGAGAACACTGCACATGCATTAATTTCAATGGAGACGTTGCATCTGAAGGCTGGAGGGAGAAAAACAAGGGTTGTTGTGAAAGTGAAGCTTCCTCGTGCAAACAAAGGTTGAGAACATATTTTTACCTAATATACTATGAAATGGGCATCTGTTGATCAATGAGAATCTCAGAGAGGCCACTCCAGTTGTGCTTTCGTAAATCCAATTCACTGTTTTCCCACTTGATTTCAAATTGAAACTGATCTTTACATCTAGATTTTTAATTTACGCCTGGTGGACAATGAAACGGGCAAAAAAAAAAAAAACGCATCCCATGGTTCCAAGGGTCTTCATCCGGTGGTAGGTCTACAAATTTTTGTTTGATATGAGCAATAATGAGTGAGAGGAGTATGCATTTATTTAGTTAAAAGTCCCTTTACATGTTGAAGTCCCTTGCACCTGCATGCTTTCAGTAATTTGTTTTATTTAGTTATGAACTGAATGGAGTGATACGAAACAGCTCTAGTAAACAAGCTCGCAGCGCAGAAAATACATTTGCACGACCACTGGTCATCACAAGCCGCTAAAAGATCACAGATCAGTTTGAGCAGTGCGATCCAAGTAAATTTATGACCAGCTTTGCATTTGTCATAATGTGTGGTTAAGAAAACAGCCTACAGTTTCAAATATTATTAGTTGCTTTTTACTTTTAGAACAATTGCCTATAGTACTTGGTGTAAATAAATAATTACTGCTGAGATTATATACCTGTCTACACAGCTACGATTTCCTTAACATCCCACACACACAAAATGGTGACTCTCAAATTAAGAAAATTAAAGGAATACTCAGTAATTGTTTTCCTCATTACAAAGTTTTTCTCTTACTGAAAGTACATTTACAGTAATTTTTAAACATGTATACAATTGACCACTCACATGACCCAAGTCATATCTAGGGACCAGGGATGGTTCAGCCTATTTGAACTGGGCCAGTAAGCAATCACCAAGCTATACTCTAGGAACCACCCAACACACCTAGCAACCACCAAGAAATGTTTAAGCAACCATGCAGCACCCAAACAAAGTAGATCAATGCATTTAGCATCATAGTGGCAAGTTTTGCACCACTCAGTAGCAATCTAGTTTATAATTTTGTTCAGCTCTCTTCTTTTATTCCATTCTGTTATCATTGCCAATTGCCCTTTTCCCTGTCCATCTCTCCTGCTTAAGTAGCTCTCAATCTCTCCCTCTCTCCCCCTGGCTTCTATCCCACTTTCAGAGGCTTGTCCATGGTTTTGTGGGTCACTTGGAATTGGAAAATTAGCCCTGTTCCCCTAGGCAGGGATTCATCCTACTTATCTCAAAATTAGCTTTCCGAGTTCCCGATGATCATCGTGCGGATCATGACACTGCAACTGGAGCCCCACTAACACACTACTAGAGAAAATATCTCAAGATAATCGGCCCGTTGCTGCGACACCATGGTCTTGCACACATCACTGATTAGCAGTCAGCTAATGTTATCGCTTTTGAAGAGAGGAAAGAGAGACCATAGGATCAGAGCTTTATCTCTGTAGGTTTAATCCAACTCGATCTCATGAAAATTCGTATTTATTTTCCGAATTGGCTATTTCGTATGATTTAGCTCATATAAATTAGTATGATTTCATTACGTGCAAATGCCCGGATATCTATGAGGAAGTAAGCATGAGTTCTGCGCACAAGGCGTTAAGGAAATTATTATTATTATTATTATTATTATGCCCTTACCCCATCCCCTTATCTAAACCTAACCGATCAGTAGACATGATAGGAAGCTGTTATGTGTGACAGAAGCAGGAAATTGTCATGTATTTGATGGATACGATGTCCAGCGACATCATTGGCTGTGGTGAAGTGCAGTTATGCGATATCATACGAATTAGCCAAATTTAGAAAAGTCGTATGAATCCTTACGATTTCGCCATGAGAGTGTGTTGGTTTAATCCTCATCTTGAGCAGGAAGGACCGTCATTAGACATCCAGCAGTTTCTCTGGATTTTTAAGTCCTGCTGTAGTTGCTCTGCAGTTTTGAAGAGTAGCAGAACTTTGCATGTGTTGTCACTTATAGTGCTATCATTGCTAATAACAGGGAGGATTAGCTCTTCTGCTGCTTGATCTCATAATCCCTCTCTTTCTTTTTCTCTCCCTTTCCATCACTGTCTCAGCTCGTAGCAATCCTAAAAACTTCATCTCCCTCTCTGCTGGGCTGAAGGGTATTAAAAGTGAATTGACCTCATGTTTGAGGTTTCTGGCCCTGTTCTTTGTCAAGCAGCGCAGAGCTCATTAGCACGGTGGCTCTTTAAGACTTACAGTCTTGAGAGTGAATGTCTTCATAGACAAGCCATTTTTACAGCTCTGCTTTAATAACTACTTCCATAACAATGGCATAGGCTCTAAGATAAAATATAAGTATGAGTGTAATTTATTCTGTTAAAAATATTTCTCATATCCAAGCTTAATGTGCAAAGTCAACTAAAAGTTAGCCATTTGTAGGTTGTAAAAGTGTAAAACTGTGGCGTTATCAAAACATTACTCTGATTAAAACACATGTCAAGCTTGACACAGCAACACTGACTTGACCAAATGTGTGCGTTTGGGGCAGGACTATTTGGTTGTACCTTACAACCAATGGAGAGCTCTGGAATCTGCTTGAAAAATAGTCATTAATTTTGCAATACTGTTTGGAAATGCCAGTGGCTCAGAAACTACACACTCTACATCTAAAGACTCTATAAAAATGGCTTTGATTTATTTTAAAATGTATTTGTGTTTTGAAGCTTTTAGTTCATGTCTGTTGGCTTTGAGGCCATTATATCCCAGTATGCTCCTAAAAGTACTAACAATAATCAATGCTTGACAGCATTTATTAATCTTGATTAATGTTCATTTTATCATGTACTAATACAGTTTTTACATTAAAATGTGTATGATAACATTAGTTAATGCTATTTGAACAAACATGAACTTACAATGAACAATTGTATTTTGATAAAAATAACTTTAGCCAAGCATAATAAATGCTATAAAAAGTAATTGTACATTGCTTGTTCATAACATCTAAAGCATTTACTATTGTTAACAAATACATTGGACTATGTTACCGTATTTCAATACATGTACCTATTTCTGTCCACTTCAACCACTGGGGGGTGGGGGGGGTTATGCTAATTGAGATGACAAATAAGATTTACTAGTCTTCCACCATTCACAAAGACACCAACTCAAATCAGATTGCACAAAACAAAGCCACCCATGACTCGATCATTGGGCATGGGCTGAATCCCCAGATGAAGCCTCCATTGTGTGATCTCTGGGCAGAGAGCTGGCGCTGATGGATGGAGTGCTGTGTATGATGGATTGATGGTGGAAAGTGGGATTGGGCTGTACTGAAGCAATGAGAGGGAGCTTGGCATGAGACCTGCTTCCTGCGTGAGCTGGCCTGCGCTGCTCCTCATTAATCTGACCTTGTCTTCTTCCCTGATGCGCCTGTAGGATTAATGCTCGCTTTGCATTTATCCATCTAACCCTCTGCCTCTCCCTTTCTCCCCTACCGCTCACTCTTCTACCCCCATCATAACACTCAACACTGTGTCAAATTAGAGGAGAGAGAGAGAGAGAGAGAGAGAGAGAGAGAGAGAAGGAGAGGGTAAAGGAGGTGTAAATGGCACCTCACAGAGATGTTTTCACTTTGGCTCTAATTTTGCTCTGGCTAGGTCATTCCTGATATGCAGTACTTTTTGAACCCTGTAACTTAAAAAAAAAAAAAATATGCTTATTATTTATGGAAGTATTCCTATAAACTTATATACCATAATTTCACAGGTCTACTCTGGTCAAAATTAGGAACTTCATCTTTACTCATTATAACTTGCTTAATTTGCACAATTGCTAAACAGGATGGAATTAAAGAGCTAAAGTTAGCAATTGCTAAGTAAGGAATTAAGAGTTACATTTAGGTGAAATTCAAGTCTATTTTGATATCCTTTTTAAGCTGTTGAAGCACAACATTTTGCCTGCAGGACATATACATTTACTGTATACATTAACATTGAAGTTGACAAATTACAGTATATATTATTTGAAAGGTTTATGTGTTGAGCTTCGATATTTGATCACTGTTTTATGATTTAAATGTTCAAGAGACAGTTAATTCTAAATACTGATATAAATAAATACTATATATATATATATATATATATATATATATATATATATATATATATTTATTATTATTATTATTATTAGCCATTTTTTATTTTCTGAAAAACTTATTTTTTCGAACTCGGCTGTTTGTCTGATTTGCACAAAAAAATAACTGCATCATCTAGAGGCTCTCACAACATAAAGTAATTCACAGAATTTTGATAAATCATACTGTTTTCGATGTATGCCGCTTCAACAAATTGGACGAAGCCGCTTCAACAAATTGGACGAAGAGCAGGCCAAAATTGACGTGAGGGTATATCTCCGTAACGCTTTAGCGTATTCATACCAAACTTATTATTTTTCATAGGCACCATGACTTGAGGGTTCCTGCTAAGATTCAGAACATTGCCACCTAGTGGTCACGATATATGAAAAAGCTAATTTTCGACAAAAAGTTATTCACAGAATTTTGATAAACCATACTGTTTTCAAAGGTGCCTCAACAAATTCGATGAAGTTGAACAAGGCTGTATCTCTGCAAACTTGGTATGTGTCATCACCATTAGACTCCCTGAGATTAGGCCCTAAGTTTACCTGCAGTGTTTTGGCATACTGCCCCCTACTGGTCAGCAAAAACGTATTTTTTCTTGGCTTATAACATTTGAACACTTTTGCCGAAAAATAACAAAAATTGTCTTTTTAGATCAAGTGCTACATACTGAGTTGTACGATACCACATTTTCATATGTCGGCCATTTTGGATGCCGGACATTTTGAATTTAGTCATAAAATGCGGTATTTTACGAACGGATTGGCATATCATTATTGACATCTGTAAGTCTGGCACTATACTCTGAAGGGACTTAAAAAGTTTCGAGACAGTGTCACCTTGTGGTCAAAAATTATAATTCTATTTCTAAAAATGCTATGCTGCTCATGGTTCCGATAATTGGCTGTGTTATCGCTGCTTGCAGCTATATTTATTATTATTATTTTATTTAAAATATTCAAACAGTGCAGCCGGCTGTTCTCACGTCTTGATATATGCCTAGACATTGAAAAAATCTTCAAAGAACCACATTTTTGTGCTATCATCCTCAAATTTAAAACTTAACTAATTCAAACATGTGGCTTTGTTTTAACCCTCTGGGGTCGACGGACACGCCAGCATGTCCTGCTGGATTTTTCCATCATTACAGTGGAAACAACATAAAATTCTCCATCATTTTTGGGCATACATATAAGTGTAAGACATCATTAGAGACTACTAAGGGTCTACTTTTATTTGTGTACACTCACAATAACAACAAAACCTTGTGCTTTTGTAAAATAAAGAAAATAAAAAGGGTGAGTTGTAAGCAGTCTCTGGGTTTGCGAGCATATATTGAAACTCGTCACAAAAACTAAAACTCTGCGAATACTTATCACACAAACATGAAACATATGTCTAAAGAAAGCTTAAATACAACAATTCAAATTTAAAACAAATATTCTCCCGCAATGTAATCTGTATGAAACAAAGCGATGTACAGTTTTCCTGGCTCAGCTAAATTATCTCTAATGTGATCACACCCACCAGCAGAGCGCGCCATTCATACGCTAATGTGCTGAGGCGATCAATGCAAATGGTGAACGCTCCCGACTTTATCTTAAAAACAAGTTCGTTCATTTGTCTGCGCATTTGAAAGATAGCACGATACACACATGAGAAAACTCGACGAAGAAAAACAAAGAGTTACAATTTTCCTCAGAAGAAGAGCGGGACTCCAATGAACGTTTGTATTTTGAAGAGAGATTTCATCCAGCCGAGGATACAATTTCGGACGAGTAAGTCATTTTGTTTTCATTAGTTGACATGCTATTTTATATAAACATGTACATATTTGACTAGTGGGACTGTTTCCAGACTTGTCAGCCAGGATTCAGAGTATTGAAATTTGAAATATGTCCTAATAAGCAAGTTTTTGTTACATTTTAAATGCTGTTTCGGCTAAAGCAGGTATTTCAATTGTAAGCTGTATGATATAAATATGATATGTAATAAGATATAAAAATAATATGAATGTTTAGATTATATTTTATCTAGTGTTTTTGCTGCCTCATTATCATCAACAAAGCTTGTGCTTGCAAATATGTGTTCAGGTTAAATGAGTAAAATGCACTTTAAATATGCCCATATTAGAAAATCACCATTTTATAATGATTTCTGAAGGATCATGTGACACTGAAGACTGCAATAATGATGCTGAAAATTCAGCTTTGATCACAAATTGAATTTTACAATATATTCAAATAGAAAACTGTTCTTTTAAATTGTAAAAATAGTTCAAAATATCACAGTTTTTACTGTATTTTGGATCAAATAAATACAGTCTTGGTGGACACAAGAGACTTCTTTTAAATGGTAGTGTAGGTTTAAAATTAAGCAATTATGTAAAGAAAATTTATAGTCAGATTATTTCTTTTAACTTAAAACCTGATTTTTATAATTTAAGTCTCCTCATATTCATTCTCTTTCTGTCACACTCCTCATTGATAGGCCCAGGGAGGGGTCTTTTGTCTCCTCAGGTGTGAATTACATTCCATATTCATGATAGTTCACGCCTCCTCGCATGTGACCTTTCTAACACTAAAAGTGCCTTACAAAAGTTAAATTACTATATTGTTTTGTATGAATGAGTGATCGGGATGGTTTTCACATCATTTTATAGCAAAAACTCAAGGCTACAAGAGGCTACTTTCTCAAAAGTCTTGCGGACAAATGTTTAGTATGTGTTATATGACCTTATTTCAGTGACTTAAAAATTTATTTTTTTCAAAAACCATGCATAAACGTTATTTTCTCAAAAATACAAATATGTACACACATGTTGCTCACATATTAGTATAGCCCAGTTTGTGCTGAATACAGTGTTATCAGACTTTAGCCATTAATGTGTTTTTAAGCAACTGAAAAAACACAAATGCCAAGGCATGCCAAAACTTCTCCAAGGCCCAAAACACCCTCAGACTCCAGAAGGTTAAGACCATTACTTTTTAGATTGTTAGGCACATTTTTAAGATATATATTTATATATAAAAATAAAAAACATTTAGGAAAACAAAATTGTTCCTATGCACTTAGGCTTTTCTATCTTTTTTTTCTTCCTTATATTACTTTGGATATAAATAAAGCTCTAATTGTCCTGCAGCCCAAAGATAGATCAATATATGTATTTGTTTACTATAAATTTTACTCCATGCCCTGTAGGTGGCAATATGCACAAAAAAGTGAATCAACAAAGACAAAAAAAGAAGAATATGGAAGTGAAAGTGGAGATTTATAGAAAAAAGTATTTAATATTAATGTGTTTCTCACACACCTATAATATCGGTTCTGAAGATATGGATTAAACCACTGGAGTGTTATGGATTACATTTATGCTGCCTTTATGTGCTTTTACACCTTCAAAATTATGGCCACCATTTACTTGCATTGAATGGACCTAGAGAGCTGAGATTTTTTTAATTATTTAGATATACATTGGGTGAACTATCCCTTTAAATAATGTTAACAAATGGAACCTTATTGTAAAGTTTTACTGTCAGGCTAAAGTCACACAAAAGTCACCCTCCAAACAAAATATGCTTAAAAATAAATAGCTTTCTAAACACAGTTTCAAGGAGGAAAAATGAAAATACAACAACGCTTGGAGCTCTGAGGGTTTATTGTGGTAAAGTAAAATTAAATAATATTATTTTCACCATTAAAACTTGTGAAATTAAGATTTGATCAAATATATAATGGCATAGGCTGTATGATAGGGACATGAAAATTTAGCATATCCTCAGGTTATGACACACTGTCATAAGACACTACTGGCACTGCATTGAAACTTTGCATTAGATTAGCTCACACCACAAAACATGTGCATGTATCCATGTGAGTGCATAGATGTGCCTCTATTTTCCAGGGGTCTGAAACAGGAAGGGGGCTGAGGTTAAAAATGGGGGAGTGCACCAGAAAATGTAGCCTCCATAAAACCCACACTGGGTTCCCAAATATTTCCATGATAGATTTATAAACTGCAGAAGGGAGGGGCAAAGGACTGTTTATTTTAGATGTTTAGATGTGACCCTTTCAAGCCTGACCGCAACTTAAGACAGGAAAAGGCAGGAGTGATCTGACTACAGGAAGCCACAGGGTACCATGTCAAGAAAGACATAAACACAATGGAAGGAGATGACTTGAAAAGAAATAGGGAGAGAATGAGGTAGGGTAAAGAGTTAAGCCCCAACTTAAGGTCATTTCTTCGTGGGAGGAAGTTATTAAGAGGGCTTCATGTAGAGAACCATGAGCTTGGGACATAGCCTTGACTATACACAAATGCATTCCCAGTCAAAAGTTTGGACACACTCAACTAAATTTATGATTCTCATGATATTTTGATCTAAAGACTTATGCTTAAAGTCGCTTTTCCAACAAATAGTGGTGTAGTGTGCCAAAACAGGTGCATAGCTGTTTTTAATATCACATTATTGCACATGTATTGTAGCTTGACAGTCAAGCAAGCAAAGGGAGCCATGGGTTTGCCAGGGTGAGCAAATGCCACCCAAAACCTTTTTTTTTATTTTTATTTTTTACACTAAATAGTAGAGGTGTTAAATGCATCAATGTGATAATGAAAATGCAATACAGCGAATATGGAATATAATAACTGATCAATGACTTGGCTTTAAATAATACCCAGTATGTTACAGAGGACATCTCAGGTTACATGCGTGTTCTCGCAATGGAAACACATAGCGCGAGACTGAGGAAACAAGTTTATGCTCAAAGTTCGGCTTTCAGAGACATTATTAAGAAATGCGTGAGGTGCGACCATATGAGCAAAATTATGTTTTCTTTCTCATATATGATATATTATGCATATTACGGAATAATTGGAGAATACACTTGGAAAGGCAATGAGCCTACTTGTAATGTTAGTTGTTAAATCTTTTACCCTGCTTGATTTGAGACTAATCTGCCTTCATACATGAGAGATTTCATTTATATTTCAAATATTGTAACAGTAAATGTTCCTGTTTGGTAATATGCACATCTCTTTGTTAGTATCTGTTTGTTACTAACAGCACAAATTGAACACAAACGAATGACACCGGTTTGGAGTGATTTGGACGACATGGGGTGGAGAATGATGTCACCACTCTCGAAAAAAATGTTTTCTATATCAAAGGAAGGGAAATAGATACACTGTTTTTTAATGGCACAAACCGAGCACAAACGACCAGCATCGGTTTGGATCGATTTGAGCGAGATCAAATCAAATCAAATCAAATCACTTTATTGTCACACTACTGTGTACACGAGTGCAACAGCAGGTGAAATTCTTGTGTGCAGTTCCGAGCAACATTGCAGTAATGACAGTGACGAGACATAAACCACTTTACAATAAACAACATATTTACACAAAACAATTTACATAACAAATGTACACATACCTACACAACAATTTACATAACAAATGTACACAATACACACAATGTAGAATACACATACACTAGATACGGGTATAAATATATATAAACACTAATTGAATTGGGAGAATATATTGACAGAGTGATGATTAATAAAGTGCAGTGCTGATTGTAGATCGTGAGAGATCATGTGTTCAAAAGTCTTATTGCTTGTGGGAAGAAGCTGTCATGTAGTCGGGTGGTGCGGGTCCTGATGCTGCGATACCGCCTGCCTGATGGAAGCAGTGAGAGCAGCCCATGACTCGGGTGACTGGAGTCTCTGATGATCCTCCGAGCTTTATTCACACACCGTCTGTTATATATATCCTGGAGGGAGGGAAGCTCACCTCCGATGATGTTTCTGGCAGTTCGCACCACCCTTTGCAGGTCTTTGCGGTTGTGGGCGGTGTTATTGCCGTACCAGGCGGTGATGCAGCCAGTCAGGATGCTCTCTACAGTACTAGTGTAGAACCATGTGAGGATGTGGTGGTTCATTCCGAACTTCCTCAGCCGTCTCAGGAAGAAGAGGTGCTGGTGAGCCTTCTTCACAACGGCCTCAGTGTGGACGGACCATGTGAGTTCCTCAGTAATGTGGACACCGAGGAACTTGAAGCTGCTGACTCTCTCCACCGGTGCTCCATTAATGGTGATGGGGTTGTGTTCTCTGTCTTTCCTCCTGAAGTCCACCACAAGCTCCTTGGTTTTACTGACGTTGAGGGAGAGGTTGTGCTCCTGACACCAGCGTGTCAGAGTGTGCACCTCCTCTCTGTAGGCCGTTTCATCATTGTCAGTGATCAGACCTACAACCGTCGTATCGTCAGCAAACTTAATGATGGCATTGGAGCTATGTGTCGCCACACAGTCATGTGTGTAAAGGGAATACAGGAGTGGGCTGAGAACACAGCCCTGCGGGGCTCCAGTGTTGAGGGTCAGTGATGAGGAGATGTTGCTGCCCATTCTAACCACCTGACGTCTGCCTGACAGGAAATCCAGGATCCAGCTGCACAGCGAGCTGTTTAAGCCCAGAGCCCGGAGTTTCTCATCAAGCTTGGAGGGCACTATGGTGTTGAATGCTGAGCTGTAGTCTACAAACAGCATTCTCACATATGTGTTCCTTTTTTCCAGGTGGGAAAGAGCAGTGTGTATTGTAGATGCAATAGCATCATCAGTGGAGCGGTTGTTACGGTAGGCAAACTGCAATGGGTCCAAAGAGGTGGGCAGAACAGAGCAGATGTGATCTCTGATCAACCTCTCAAAGCATTTGCTGATGATGGGGGTGAGGGCAACAGGACGCCAGTCATTTAAGCAAGTGATTTTTGATTGCTTCGGTACAGGCACAATGGTTGATGTTTTGAAGCATGTGGGGACTACAGACAGGGATAGGGACAAGTTGAAAATGTCCGTAAAAACACCAGCCAGTTGGTTCGCGCATGCTCTGATGACGCAGCCCGGAATGCCGTCTGGACCCGAGGCTTTACGGATGTTCACCCGTCGAAAGGATCGGGTTACATCCGCAACAGAGACGGAGAGTGAACCATCATCTGTAGTATCGGCCGCGAGTGCTCTCTCCGTGAGGGCGGTGTTGTTGTCCTCGAAACGAGCATAAAATGTATTAAGCTCGTCCGGGAGAGAGGCAGCGGTGTTCATGGTGGAGTTTTTATTCCGTTTATAGTCTGTGATGGTGTTAATTCCCTGCCACATACTTCTGGAGTCAGTGGTGTTAAACTGTTCTTCAATTTTGTGCCTGTACTGGCGTTTGGCTGCACGGATGGAGTTACGGAGGGCATAACTGGCTTGTTTACGCTCCTCCGCGTTCCCGGAATTAAAAGCGGTGGTCCGCGCAGTAAGTGCCGCGCGAACATCGCCGTTAACCCATGGTTTCTGGTTGGGGTAGATCCATATATTTTTTGTCGGAACAACGTCCTCTACGCACTTTCTGATGAAACACGTTACGCTATCAGCGTAAACCTCGATGTCGTCATCGGAGGCAGACCGGAACATCTCCCAGTCCGCGTGATCAAAACAGTCCTGTAGCGCAGAGTCTGATTGGTCCGACCAGCACTGGATCATTCTGAGGGCGGATGCTTCCCGTTTCAGTTTCTGCCTGTAAGCGGGCAGAAGCAGAACGGAAGAGTGGTCGGATTTGCCAAATGGTGGGCGGGGGAGGGATTTGTAGCCATCCCGGAAAGGAGAATAGCAATGATCCAAAACCCGGTCCCCTCGTGTGTTAAAGCTGATGTGTTGGTGGTATTTTGGTGCTATTGTTTTGAAGTTGGCTTTGTTGAAGTCCCCGGCAACAATGAACGCGGCCTCAGGGTGCGCGGTTTCCTGCTGACTTATACTGCCATACAGTTCCCTAAGTGCCCGGTCTGTGTCGGCTTGTGGGGGGATGTACACAGCAGTGATAATGACCGCTGTGAATTCCCTCAGTAGCCAGAATGGTCGACACAGAAGCATGAGAAATTCCGGATCAGGAGAGCAGAAAGACCTGATAAAATGTATATTCCTCTGATCACACCATGATTTGTTGATCATAAAACATACACCTCCACCTCTGCTTTTACCTGAGAGGTCTTTCGCTCTGTCCGCTCGGTGCACGGAGAAACCCGTGGGTTCGATGGCCGAGTCTGGAATCTCCGCGGACATCCAGGTTTCCGATGGGGTGGAGAGTGACATCACACAGAATGCCAATATCTCAAACAACAAACCAGCACAAACGTTCATTTTTGCGGCACAAATCAGCACAAACGCAGCACAATTGAGTGGAATAGTTTTGGTGATTATTTAATTATATGGGGTGCCAATTTCACATAGGTTTTATTTTTCATTACACATGATATTAAACAGTTTGAGTGAAAATTTTGTGCAAAACCCTATGATTATGATATTATTTTAGCGCCTCTAGTGTTAATTTCACCAGAAAACTGAAGCGAAACACCACACATAAAAGTCAGTTTGCAAAAATGTAGTTGTAGTTATGTTCATTCTATGAGACAAGGTTGATTTACATATATACAGTGCAAGTCAATGGGGTCAAAGATTTCCAAGCTCCTAAAAAGGATATAAAGGCAGCGTAAAGATAATCCGTTTAACTCGAGTGGTTTCATCCATGACATCTGAAGGTATCTGATCGATTTTGAGTGAGAAACAGACAAAAATGTCAAAACAAATTGTACTATAAATCTTGCCATCGACAGTCTCCTTGGCGATCATGATTCGATGCTCAATTACACTTCCTAGCTCTTGACATATGTGCAGATCATGTGCACATGCTCAGGCAGCCGTAGTTTCAAACTGGATCCCCTAATACTGTTTTCAATGCCCTCAGTACTGTTTATAACATTAATAATAAAGGATAAGTAGATGTGTTCAACTTTTGACAGTGTAAAAAGCTGCATTAAATAAAATCTTGCAACCAGTAAAAACTGGCAGCTGTGGTTGCCAGAAATTCACCATAAAAAATATGGTAACTTTTCAGATACGTGAAACGTAACTCTGGTTCGCTGAGTGGGAATGTGTTGCTGTGTAATCGCATTGGGACATGCCCTGTGTGTCAAGTGGTCTGAAGCCCTTGTTGTCATGTTTATTCTGTTGGTTCCTGTTTTCCATGTCTTTTATTTTTAAAAGATAAGTTCCTGTTTCCTAGTCATGTTATGTCCAGTTTTCCCTCCATGCTCATGTGTCTTGTTTTCATTTGTTAATTGTTTAATTATCTTGTTTAGAGTTTTGTTTGTTCATTGGTTTATGTTCCTCCATGTCATGTATTTACGCCCTCATGTTTGCCATTGTCCTTTGTTGAGTATTGTTAATGTAACGCTGTTGTTTCGCTCTAGTCATAGTCAAGTCAAAAAGTTTATGTTCATTGTTCATGTTAATGTTTTGTTTAGTTCACATTTTATATTAGGGTTACTTGTTATCACGTTTGGAAAAATAAACTGTACTTGGGTTTGTCTACACTTCACGCCTTCGTCCTTACCAGCAACGTTACACTTGTACAGTCATGCCAATTTATTGGCTGGTGGCGCTTAAGTGACACCCCTGGGGAGCTATGTCACGGACTCCATATAAGCACTTGCTTTGGTGCCATCGATTGTCTGCAGGAAGGCACAAGCCTATGCGGCTGCTAGATATTATTGCCAGTTTACATAGCATCTCATTCCCACTCAGGGAACAAGGGTTATGATTCATGTAAACAAGATGGATGGGATGAAAAGGTCCAAGCTTGTATACCCCACACATAAAACGAGAGACAAGAGAATGTCTACCGACAGAGACTCCATTGATAAGGGCATGCTCAGCCGCTATAGAGGCAACATAGACTTTTAGAGTAGCGGGGGCAACCCTGGCCCCAAAACACTCTTGCAAAAAAATATCCAGCACTGTACCGACAGGGCAGTGAATTGGATTTTCACCTCACGCTGTACTCAAAGAAGAAAAAATATGCCAATTGAATATATAAATCTTCCTAGTTGATGGAGCTCTAGCATTCAGAATGGTATCAACCACAGCTTGGGATAACCCATCATTCAAAAGAGCACCCCATTGAGGGGCCACACCCATAAATTCAGCCAGCGCATCGATGCCCAGTGGTGCCAGGGCAAGTGGGAAAACCAGAGGGGACAATGTGTCGTCTTGCTCGAAGCAAACAGATCCACTTCCACTCTGCTGAACCTTCTCCAAAATTGTTCCATAATCTGAGGATGTAATGTCCATTCTCTGGGCATTAAGTCCTGTCTGGAAAGGAGATCTGCCCACAAATCCAACCGGCCAGGGATATGCATGACTCGTAGAGACAGCACATTGTCGCGTTCCTACAGAAAAATGCAACCTGCCAGACTCAGCATGGCATGAGAACGTACTTCTTCCTGGTGACTGATGTTGGAGACCACCGTCCTGTTGTCTGACCGGATGATGAATTGATTGCCCTGAATCTCTGTGAGGAAAATCTTTTATGGCAGTAGCACTGTGAACATCTCCAGATGTTGCTGCTGGCCTGTCCAAACCCCATAGGCTGGATGACTCTTGTATACAGTGCTCAAACCCATGGAGGCGGCACCCTACTTTATGGTAAAACATCTGTCCCAATGAAACAGCCAACATAAAAAGGCAGATCTGTTTCCATGTTAATAGAGCTTAGTAGCACCCATGCATCACTTTGAAGAGACGGAACGCATGCGTCAGTGGTTGAAGTCCCTTTGTGGAGTTCATTCAGCACTGAAAATGGTCTCGCATGCAGTTTTCTTCTAATTGGGAGGGGAGAGAGAGAAAGGCAGAGGCCGTGCCTCCATTACCTTATACATGTGCATTCTCACAGAACGACACAGAAAAGACAATAGGAACAAATGGGCCAATTTGTTCCTTACCTGTCAATGACGAATTCTCTCATACAGCTTTTTAATGGCGATGGCTCAAGACATCCCAAATGGCTCCCACACATAGAGCTCCAAATCTGGAGGCCATGAAACTGGAACAAGTGGGGATAATGCCTCGTGGTGAGAAATTGTGAGCCTAGAAAAGTGCAGCTGGCCACTTCAGACCCTTGTAATGTTTGGAAAAAACACTTTAAAATTGCTCTGAAATCTACGCTGTACAAACAAGCCTGTGACGTTGCTCCCTAGGTGTGTTGCTTAAGCACCGGCAAACAATAAAATGGTGTGATTGTACAATGGCTTCAGACCACTTGACACTCAGGGCGTGTCCTATGCGGCTCGAAAGGGAACCACATTTCAGGCTTTACAGGATCACCGTAGTAATTACAAAAGGGCACATGATGTCAAAGTTCATGAATAGAGGGCCTTCCAGGAGCATTGTCCAATAAACATGTAGAGTTGGTGCTCAGTGTCACTCACACAAACACTAAACACCATCAGGGTAACACATGTGAAATTTTAAATAATGCAATAAACTTTAACTAAACTACATAAAATATAACACAGAACACCCCTATGTACATAACTGATATTAAATAAAAAGAAGAAACATAACTATTCCCATAAAATATAATGACATGTGATAGGTCACACAGGGAATTCTGGGAATGCTCAATTATTATTTTAACTATAATTTACCATAAAATTCATGTACTTTCTTGTTAAACATTTTACAGTGAAGACACACGAAAAGAACTCAATACTTCACTGTCATTTAGAAAACCTTGATTAAACAACACTGGTGCCTCTGCCATCATCTTACAAGGGTTAATATTACATTTTAATTCCCAAAAACCCAGACCTGTCTCGGGTCAGAGAGTGGTTTGTTTCTCATGAGCTTCAGCAGAAATATGGCGTTAGTTTGTAGGAGGAATGTGAGGCGACAGGTGGGCGGACGGACTCGTTAGGTCAGTTCACACAAGTAGTTTGTTATTTACAGTGCAGGATTCCTACGCTTCAACACCCACCATGTCTTTACATACTAATGTCCTCCGACTGCTCTCAAGGAGGAACCACTGACCTCCCAGAGCGCCAAATCTATTTCCAACAATCTCCTACTTGTCTCAGCTTCAGACGTTACACCTAAGAATCATTCACAGACTGTCTGACAGGGTCGGATTGACTTTTGGTGGGCATCTTGCAAGCAGATGCACATTATGGTATTTAAACATTATTTTGAATATTTTAACTTAATAATGAAATAAATTACATTTTAAATTTCTTATTATTGCTGTACAATAACCAGGGGGATCTAGCATGTTTTTATGGTGTGGCAAAGGGGGTGGCATGCGGACTATGAGGGGTGGCAAAACCAAAGCAAGCACCCATGCATAGTTCTTATAGATGAAGGTACCAAGCTTCATTGCAAAAAGTACTAGTTCATTAATTGGAGTCACAATCAAATGACAAATTCCCATTAATTTGGGATACAACTGCATTTCCACAGGAACCACATAGTAACCATTTTTCTGCCTATTTGCCAAGATTAAAAAAAAATGTAAAGTTTTATACATAATAAAAACATAATTAACAAAATGTCTCTCTCCACAGCACCAAGACATTGTCTATTAAACACGTAAAAAATATTCTTAAGCTTCACATATAGAACCAGCAATTTGGACTAAACGTCACCACCTTATGCAGGCATAAAAAATTATAATTTTGTTAAGTGTATCCATGGATGGAAAATGCATTCATATCCAATATTATTCTGCTAATAAAGTCCTGTAGGCCGATCACCTTTGTAACAGCTGGAATAAGTCATTTGAAAACAAAAAATAACAGTTTGGTAGAAACAAAAATAAAATGTACAAAATATTGTACTGTGGGGGGCAGTGCTGCAAAACTAATGAATTAGTTATGCTATGCACATTAAAAGATTCTTTTAAATGACCTGATTTGACCAACAGTCAATCTTAATGATCGATTGAAGCACTCAAATATTTCACATAATATGGTTATTTAAGCTCTACATCTACAACTATCTCTCAGGGTGGTGAAGGGAAGATGCCAGAGAGTGAGGATCCAAACATAGAACTTTAATTCTAAAAAAAATAAGGGGATTCAAAGATGAAGGAATCATATGAAGGTAACACAAACACAACAACAGTATGCTGCTGCTGCTGCTAGTGAACACCAGGAATACAATTAGGGCAATGGATAGGAAAACAAACATAAGAGGAAGACACAAAACTTCAAACTAAGAGTCTCTTATAAATTTCAAAATAAGAGTCCTTGGTGGGAAAACACAAGAGCCTTGGAAGGAGTCTCAGGAGAACGAGTGGGAAGTGGAAAGGCCTCTGTCAAAGGGGTCTCCAGAACCATTGGAGCTAGGAGCAAATGGGCCTCTGTCGAGGGAGTCTCCAAAACCACCGGAGTTAAAAGCAGAGGGAGCTCCCTTGAGGGTGTCTCTGGAACCACCGCACCTAGGAGCAGAGGGGGCTCCCTCGAGGGGGTCTCGTGACCTAGGAGCATCGTGGTTGGGATTACCGAGGAAGCCCTTAAGATTTTATTGGTAAAATCCTGAAGAGAAAGATGATCACAGTCTAAAAGGACCAACATCCTTTTTACAGACAGCAAGATACAACATTAAGACAATGATTTACTATGATTCTCGTGCATATCTTGTGCATTTGATGGCTTGAGTAATCGAATATAAAATTGTAACTCTTTATTTTGTGTTCTTGTGTCATGGTTATTTGAACAATACCGATTATAGCAGCATGTTAAAACCCATATAGTGAATTCATTTGTTCTGCATAATTCATGATACATCAATTTGGAATGATGCCAAGTATTTATTAGGTCAATAAATTAACTCTTGTTTTATTTTTTAGAAATAAGGGAGCTCTTAAATGCTATTAAAATTAAGTATTCTAATAGAGAATTAGTAGTATTTGTATTAATGCATGCCTGCTGCAAACGATCATTACAGTGGGTCAGAAAAAGTTAATTAGTTTAAACATGATAGTGGCTGTCAGGATTGGACAATTTATGTATTTTATTTTGCACTGAAATGTATGAACAAATGTAGCTTTTAATTGTACTATTCGAAACTTTACAGGGTCTGGTGTGAATCTCAACTGGTAAGATTTTTAATTAATTATTAAGGGCTGCACTTTGTGTTGAGAGGTCATAATTTGTCTGTGGAATTTGAGCAAGTCACATCACAACAGGTGCTAAGATGGCACCTACTTCTGGGATAGTCGCGGGGACCCTGTGCTAAATGAGCACCGCAACAGAGATGAATGGGAATGCTAATTGATAGCTCTCTCCATGTATTTTAGAGCTCCTTGGTTGGAACTACAGCCTGTTGAAAGAATAATAATTCCTTGTTAGCTTGCTGTGTGAACATCATTTCACTTGCAGAGGCTTTAATATCTTATTAAACATAAAGGATTTCTTATATTGACTGACTCAAGATGGCGCAGAGTATGGCTGCTGCGTCGCGAGCTCCGTCAAAACACTGCAGTTTATTGTTTGTTTTGTTTACAGTTCTGTGTTTTTTTGTCTTGGATGTTGTCTGCCTTATTGTGTACGACAGACAAACGCTTTTGGACATTGGTTCGGCAATCACACACCGAAAACCGGACTTCACATTCCTCAATGCCGACCCGCGGTCTACAAACACGCCAGCGGAGCCCTTTGTTTGGGCTGCCCGGCCGCGGAAACGCAGACGGAAAAGGGGAAAAAGAGCCGGCGTTCTCATCAGATTAAGATGTCGCGCAAATCGCCCCCCACTACCCAGTATACTACTGGCAAATGTTCAGTCTCTGGACAACAAGCTCTGCGAGCTGAGAGCGCGGATCTCTTTCCAACGAGAGACGAGAGAATGCTGTGTTATCTGTCTTACGGAAACCTGGATGTCCGCGGAGATTCCAGACTCGGCCATCGAACCCACGGGTTTCTCCGTGCACCGAGCGGACAGAGCGAAAGACCTCTCAGGTAAAAGCAGAGGTGGAGGTGTATGTTTTATGATCAACAAATCATGGTGTGATCAGAGGAATGTACATTTTATCAGGTCTTTCTGCTCTCCTGATCTGGAATTTCTCATGCTTCTGTGTCGACCATTCTGGCTACCGAGGGAATTCACAGCGGTCATTATCACTGCTGTGTACATCCCCCCACAAGCCGACACAGACCGGGCACTCAGGGAACTATATGGCAGTATAAGTCAGCAGGAAACCGCGCACCCTGAGGCTGCGTTCATTGTTGCCGGGGACTTCAACAAAGCCAACTTCAAAACAATAGCACCAAAATTCCACCAACACATCAGCTTCAACACACGAGGGGACCGGGTTTTGGATCATTGCTATTCTCCTTTCCGGGATGGCTACAAATCCCTCCCCCGCCCACCATTTGGCAAATCTGACCACTCTTCCGTTCTGCTTCTGCCCGCTTACAGGCAGAAACTGAAACGGGAATCACCCACCATTAGAATGATCCAGTGCTGGTCGTACCAATCAGACTCTGCGCTACAGGACTGTTTTGATCACGCGGACTGGGAGATGTTCCGGTCTGCCTCCGATGACGACATCGAGGTTTACGCTGATAGCGTAACGTGTTTCATCAGAAAGTGCGTAGAGGACGTTGTTCCGACAAAAAAAATACGGATCTACCCCAACCAGAAACCATGGGTTAACGGCGATGTTCGCGCGGCACTTACTGCGCGAACCACCGCTTTTAATTCCGGGAACGCGGAGGAGCGTAAACAAGCCAGTTATGCCCTCCGTAACTCCATCCGTGCAGCCAAACGCCAGTACAGGCACAAAATTGAAGAACAGTTTAACACCACTGACTCCAGAAGTATGTGGCAGGGAATTAACACCATCACGGACTATAAACTGAATAAAAACTCCACCATGAACACCGCTGCCTCTCTCCCGGACGAGCTTAATACATTTTATGCTCGTTTCGAGGACAACAACACCGCCCTCACAGAGAGAGCACTCGCGGCCGATACTACAGAGGCTGGTTCACTCTCCGTCTCTGTTGCGGATGTAACCCGATCCTTTCGACGGGTGAACATCCGTAAAGCCGCGGGTCCAGACGGCATTCCGGGCCGCGTCATCAGAGCATGCGCGAACCAACTGGCTGGTGTTTTTACGGACATTTTCAACTTGTCCCTATCCCTGTCTGTAGTCCCCACATGCTTCAAAACATCAACCATTGTGCCTGTACCGAAGCAATCAAAAATCACTTGCTTAAATGACTGGCGTCCTGTTGCCCTCACCCCCATCATCAGCAAATGCTTTGAGAGGTTGATCAGAGATCACATCTGCTCTGTTCTGCCCACCTCTTTGGACCCATTGCAGTTTGCCTACCGCAACAACCGCTCCACTGATTATGCCATTGCATCTACAATACACACTGCTCTTTCCCACCTGGAAAAAAGGAACACATATGTGAGAATGCTGTTTGTAGACTACAGCTCAGCATTCAACACCATAGTGCCCTCCAAGCTTGATGTGAAACTCCGGGCTCTGGGCTTAAACAGCTCGCTGTGCAGCTGGATCCTGGATTTCCTGTCAGGCAGACGTCAGGTGGTTAGAATGGGCAGCAACATCTCCTCATCACTGACCCTCAACACTGGAGCCCCGCAGGGCTGTGTTCTCAGCCCACTCCTGTATTCCCTTTACACACATGACTGTGTGGCAACACATAGCTCCAATGCCATCATTAAGTTTGCTGACGATACGACGGTTGTAGGTCTGATCACTGACAATGATGAAATAGCCTACAGAGAGGAGGTGCACACTCTGACGCGCTGGTGTCAGGAGCACAACCTCTCCCTCAACGTCAGTAAAACCAAGGAGCTTGTGGTGGACTTCAGGAAGAAAGACAGAGAACACAGCCCCATCACCATTAATGGAGCACCGGTGGAGAGAGTCAGCAGCTTCAAGTTCCTCGGTGTCCACATTACTGAGGAACTCACATGGTCCGTCCACACTGAGGCCGTTGTGAAGAAGTCTCACCAGCGCCTCTTCTTCCTGAGACGGCTGAGGAAGTTCGGAATGAACCACCACATCCTCACACGGTTCTACACCAGCACTGTAGAGAGCATCCTGACTGGCTGCATCACCGCCTGGTACGGCAATAGCACCGCCCACAACTGCAAAGACCTGCAAAGGGTGGTGCGAACTGCCAGAAACATCATCGGAGGTGAGCTTCCCTCCCTCCAGGATATATATAACAGACGGTGTGTGAATAAAGCTCGGAGGATCATCAGAGACTCCAGTCACCCGAGTCATGGGCTGCTCTCACTGCTTCCATCAGGCAGGCGGTATCGCAGCATCAGGACCCGCACCACCCGACTACATGACAGCTTCTTCCCACAAGCAATAAGACTTTTGAACACATGATCTCTCACGATCAACAATCAGCACTGCACTTTATTAATCATCACTCTGTCAATATATTCTCCCAATTCAATTAGTGTTTATATATATTTATACCCGTATCTAGTGTATGTGTATTCTACATTGTGTGTATTGTGTACATTTGTTATGTAAATTGTTTTGTGTAAATATGTTGTTTATTGTAAAGTGGTTTATGTCTCGTCAATGTCATGACTGCTATGTTACTCGGAACTGCACACAAGAATTTCACCTACTGTTGCACTCGTGTACACAGTAGTGTGACAATAAAGTGATTTGATTTGATTTGATTTTGATTGATATTGATCCTTGTATTTTTCATTTTGTCAAGACTTTGGCTACATTTACTTGCACTTAAGAAAACGGCTTTTTCCAGGGTTTTGCAGAAAGTGACTTTCTGAAACGTCACATGAACGCAAATGCAGCCATTTAAGGACTTAAAAGCTGTTAAGAGAAAATGCTTTTACACACACAGCTCTGTCGGAGAACACAGCTTGTGTTCGCATAAGTGCCAATCTTATAGGTTTTTAGTGAGTGTGTATGTGCACAAGTGCATTGGGGAAACCCTGAAATAGTGGAAACAGCACTATTGCAGCGCAATGTATCTGTTGCATTTACAAAGTGTACGGAGCTTTCATGTCTTCAGAAGTTATTTGGAGTATGTGTAAATGAGCTATTAAAATTTGATAACCTCAAAACATAAAGTTTTTACTCCACCCCTTGCTTAACGTCATTAACATCAGCTCTATATTGTTGAACCAACGTGGTTTAAAAATGGATATGCAATATAGTTACTGCAGTTTTACAGGAAATGCAACCCAGATTGACTGGATTCTGTGCAATTTGCAGCAGTCCAAGTGCATGGGAAGGACCACATCCAGGGGCGTAGATTCCGGGGGATGGGGTAGGCAACCCCCCAATAATAAAACAAGTAACCCCCCCTCCTAAAAGATACATGACACGCCAGAGCCAATTGCATATGACATCACTAACGTCAAACCTGTGTTGTAGTTGGCAATTTTTTAAGGTTAAAATGTGTGTGAGTTTAAAACGGTGGATGATGGGGGACAATTATCGTTGAATAAAAGTCACATTTGGGTCTGTTCTTCACACAAAGCGATCGGACAATACACCCAGAAAGAAACAGGTCACTTCAGCAGAGCAGAAAACAACAGATTAAACATGAACCACTGCAAACTAACAAACTTTGCTGATTAAACAATAACCACTGTGAATAAATGTTGTTGAGTTCAAATCCTACCTCAACATATAATTTCATGATGATAACATTCTAATGCTCTTCACATCAGTCTATTGACTCCAAAGCTTTCTCAATGAAAGCAATGCATTTGCAGGAAGTGTCGGGAAACAGACGCTAGAAGGTGCTTTTGGTGTCTAAATATTGACGCATGGGGCTCTTGCACAAACATCAGTATTTAATGCCATGGGAATGAGAACTGGTCATCATATCTAAACACCTGCTTGTGTTTTTTTTTTAGCATTTTTAGAAGCACGTCTTGTGAAATCAGCAGCGCCACAGCCCTGCAGCTCTTAAACTTCATCTCCCACGAGCTTCGCGGACATCTCCACAGGTGACTGCAGAATGGGCCCATAAAATGTTTCTTTCCTGTAAGCTGGAGGGCCATGACCTCAGCTCGACCTGTCGTTCCCGGTGATTCATGGGAGTTCTGGAGTGATACAACTGATACTGCACGATACTCCAGATCACAGAGCTCAGGGACCACCGTAACTCACCCAGTGTGTGAGAGGCAGAGGAGGAAAGCAATAGTGTAGTCTAGGGCACATGCAGATATACGCCATATGCCCACCTATCGTTCTTAGGATTTTGCGTATGCCCATCTGAAATAACTGATAAGTATGGCCTCCAGAACAACGTGTGGTCTTTTGACCCAGAACTTTTTCAATCGAACACAATGCTGCAGCACCGTTTTGCGTGAATTGTGTGTAAGTAAGTGTGCGGGAGCGCAACTGATGGCACTTGCAAGACAGAGAGTTTGACTAAGCTGATCCACCAATCAGAACGTTCATTTCAGACGTGATTGGATATTTGCTAACCAGTAATATTTTACATTTCAGGAAGGGGCGAGACATTTCCAGCATCTGAAACACAAGCCTCTCTGGAGTAACCATAATTTGCACTATATATTTATTTCCCTGCTAAGCATAAATATGTAAATATGTACATATAAATTTAACTTATGCGATTAAACTTTGTGAAAATATTGCATGTTATTGCACCTCTGCTAGTTTTTGATTATCTTTTTTTTTCTTTTTCTCGTGATATCAAATAATTTCAATTTATATTTCTAAATAGGAAAACAATTTCACTATACACAGCAAAGCACATACTAGTACACAAATAACCATTAATATATATGCTATGTATGGTAATACAAGATAACGTGTTTACAATTTTCATAGTAGCCTAATAAAAGGAACATTAATGACACTATTTAATTGAAATATATATTTAAAATCAAATTACCATCCCATGGTTCTTAGCAGTGTACACCATGCCAGCAAGAAACTTAACGTGTTATATATTTTGTAAGTTTATGTGGCACTATAATTACAACAGTCGTTTTTTATTTAATTTTTTTAATGGAAAATAAAAAAAATTCTTACACACATTTTAGAGATTGGGTGCATGTGGTGGTGGAATAAATAAATTCACAGTATGACTTCAGACACTACTACACCACTGGAGAAAAGACAATGGAAGTACAGTCTCAGCTTAAATCACAGACACATCTCACCACTAATTCATTGCACTGATGTCCGTGACCTCTCCATATGTTATTCAAGGTTTCAGATGCAGTAAGAAGTACTGTGTGTGTGTTTTACATTAACTTTTCATTCCTCTGTAAATGACTCTGTTTGGACAAGTGATCATGTGGTTGCGTCTAAAATGAAATGAATGATTTCTGATTGTAATGTCATTGGACTGAAATACATCTGCGTACAGTAAAGAACATTAAAATGAAGCTTCTTTAATAAAGTTCTGTGTTCCTTTATTCCCTTTCGTTTAAAAATGCACACAAACTGCCACTTTTTTAGGTTAACCTTTAATCCTACTTATTCATGCGATAATCTAACCAGCCAGTCGTGTGGCAGCAGTGCATGAAATCATGCAGATATGGGTCAGGAGCTTCAGTTAATGTTCACATCTACTATCAGAATGGGTAAAAATGTGATCTCAGTGATTTTGGCATGATTGTTGGTGTCAGACGGGCTAGTTTGAGTATTTCTGTAACTGCTGATCTCCTGGGATTTTCACACACAACAGTCACTAGAATTTACTCAGAATGGTGCCAAAAACAAAAAACATCCAGTGAGCAGCAGTTCTGCAGACAGAAACGCCTTGATGATAAGAGAGGTCAATGGAGACTCTTCTGCACGGTACAACTTCTCTGTACAGTTGTAGTGAGCTGAATTGCACCTCAGAATGAGCAACATGTCGAATCTTGAAGTGGATGGGCTACAACAGCAGAAGACCATGTTGGGTTCCACTTCTGTCAGCCAAGAACAGAAAGCTGATGTTGCAGTGGGCCTACCATTTGTGTACCTCAGCAGTTCCACTGTTGTATCCCATCCGCCTCAAGGTTCGACGTGTTGTGCATTCTGAGATGCAATTCTGCTCACCACTCACTGAGTGGTTATCTGAGTTACCGTAGCCTTTCTGACAGCTCGAACCAGTCTGGACATTCCCCATGACCTCTCTCTTCAACAAGGTGTTTCCATCTGCAGAACTGCCACTTGCTGGATGTTTTTGGCACCATTCTGAGTAAACTCTAGAGACTGTTGTGCGAGAAAATCCAGTGAGATCAGCAGTTACAGAAATACGTCAAAAAACAAAAATCATGCCATGGACTGAGATAAATTTTTTTTCCCCCATTCTGATGGTTGATGTGAACTGAAGGTCCAGACCATATATGCATGATTATATGTATTGCACCTCTGCCACACGATTGGCTGATTAGACAGTTGCATGAATAATTAGGTTGTGGCACGGTGGAGGGCGGGACTGGCGCGTGATTACGCACGCCCGGTCCCGTATTAGGCTAATTAAGCCGTCAAGAGGGATAAAGGCCACTCGCAGACGGCGATCGAGAGAGAGAGAGAGCTCAATTACGGATGTCCGTCCTCTTATGTGTTTGTCTTTTGAGTTTTCCATTAAACCTTTAGTTTATATGTTAAGCCGGTTTCTCGCCTCTTCCTTGCCCATGAATTTGATCTGCTTTACATTGGTGCCGAAACCCGGGAAGGAAGAGGGATGCGCCGTAGCGGAGTTCTCGCCACTGCTCAGTGGAGCAGCCGCGGCCATCTGCCGGGGGACGGAGGAGCCCAGCCGCCTGGACGGAGGAACGGCCGCCGACCGCGAGGGGAGGAGGGGCTCCTGGCTGACCGCCTGGAGTGATTGGGGCCGCTGCCAGGGGCGGGGGAGTCCCCTACTAGCCGCTGGAACGCGGCGGGGTTGGAGACTGCCGACCGCGTGCGGGGAGGGGCTCGCTGCCGACCGCCTGGAGCGAGAGAACCGCTGCCAGGGGCGGGGGGAGGCCCCTTCGACACCCCGGGAACGCGGCGGGGCGTTCCGTCCGCCAGGGGCTGAGGACTGCCTCCGATCTGCCCGGAGAGGTGCGGCTGTTGTCCTGTAGAGGGTGGAGAAGTGGCTGAGGAACGAGCTACGGCGTATCAGAGAACCGGCGAGTAAGTTTTTTTTTTTTTTTCCTTTAATCTCTCTCTCCTTTCTCTCTCTCGCTACCGCTCTGCGTTGGCCTTTTCCCTCTTTTTTTTTTTTTTTTAAATTATGGTGTTCGCGGGTGGGGAGGTACCGCCCAGTGCAGGAACCTCCCACCCCCCCCCCCCCCCCATTTTTAATTGTTGTTGTTGTTTCCCTCCCCTTGCCCCTCTTTTTTAAATTATGGTGTTTGTGGGAGGGGAGGTACCGCCCAGTGCAGGAACCCTCCCCCCCATTTTTAATTGTTGTTTTTTGTTTCCCTCCCCTTGCCCCCTCCCTCGTCCAGGTTAATGGGGATGACATGCCGGCAGACCGCGCGGGAGGTGCCACCCCCCCCCCCCCCCCCCAGGGGGATGTACGTCAGGCCGGGGGTCCCCAGCCTGAAAGAACGGGGGAGGAATGTGGCACGGTGGAGGGCGGGACCGGCGATTACGCACGCCCGGTCCCGTATTAGGCTAATTAAGCCGTCAAGAGGGATAAAGGCTACTCGCAGACGGCGATCGAGAGAGAGAGAGAGCTCAATTACGGATGTCCGTCCTCTTATGTGTTTGTCTTTTGAGTTTTCCATTAAACCTTTAGTTTATATGTTAAGCCGGTTTCTCGCCTCTTCCTTGCCCATGAATTTGATCTGCTTTACATAGGTGTACTGGTGTTCCTAATAAAGTGGTCGGTGAGTTTATATCCCTACCTGTACACTTACAGTGGTAAATGCAAATAATAAAACTAAACTGACCATATAATCCTAAATAGTGAGGATAAATAGACAAATAAATAGTCTTATCAACTTTTAAAAGGGAAGAGAAAATTCTTCCCACCTTTTGTTGATGACGTCAAAGGACATGTGTCCAATCAAACACAGTATTACTCAAAATACTACAGTATTTTGGCACAAACTCAATTGCCACTTGGTAAAAGCTATAGCCGAATTTGACAGATGCCAACACAGACAAGTTGTGTGGCATGCCCTCATCCTCAAAAATCATCAAAACTATGCAAGGTAAACCAGACTACACTAAATAAGAGTTCACTTGTGACAAAAACTTGGTTTATGATGACCACAGTGTCTTTTGTGGTGAGTTATTGGAGGATGAGACCATGAAACCATAACATTAATGCATTTCAATCCTTTGAAAACATTTTAAGGGCATTTTTGTGTATTTTGTAAGATTAACAGCATTGGTACTGTACTGTGTCATCATTTGATGCTCAATGTACATTTCATGTCCTGAAGCAAAACAAGTTGAGTTCCACTAAAATAAAGAGACCCATTTTTGTTTGTGTTGTTTTTGAAAGTCATCTAATGGTGACTGGTCTATGGGTGAAATCTTTCTCTCTGGCAGGGGTGAGCCACTGATCCATGCAGTCAGTCACACATTCACTGACCCTCCATTTTGGACCACACTCCCTACCCTAAAACCTCATGTTCTTTACTTTGGCATATGTGCCTGGTATAAAATGACAAACTTCAGTATCATTTTTCACAACTCTGTTGTGAATTGTGAAAGTGTTTCCATTTGTTCAGTGGTGGGCTGTATGTGAATGTGCATGTGTGTGTGGTCATTGTGGCCCCTGCAGTCTCTTAATGCAAAGTTCTCAATTGATGTACAATATTAGTACAGCACATTGATCTGTGTGTTTTGTTGTCAAGCAAACCTGAAGGCTGTAGTTAGGCCACACAGAAACCGACTGTTGTCTCCCCTAACTCTCTCTCTCTCTCTCTCTCTCTCTCTCTCTCTCTCTCTCTCTCTCTCTCTCTCTCTCTCTCTTTCTTTGAAACTTCTGTCCAAGTTTATATAGATTTAAGTCTAAAAGAGAGAGAGAGAGAGAGAGAGAGAGAGAGAGAGAGAGAGAGAGAGAGAGAAACGTTATTGGTATTATTGAATTACTGTCTATAAATCATTTTTACTTTTGAAGACGTCTCCAAACAGAGGCTTTTGCTAGATTTAGCTCACAATTTTGTCCCCAAACTGTAGTTAAGTAAACTCAACCTACACCCACAAAAACTATTTGTTCCAAGTTTGCAGCCATGATATATCTGGTGCGGGTGGTTCTCTGGCTGTGTAATTTGGACCCTATATCATTCACATTAAGAGAGACAGACAGAGTCATCGGATGAGATGAAATCTCTGCAGGCGAACCAGCAGCCCAATAATGCTTCACATTACACACACTCAGAGTCTGAGACACTAGCACTGCTTTAAAGGTGCACCCACTTTTTTTTCCACATTAAAATAGTTGTGTTCATAAAGAAATTAATAGTAATTTTGAAATATGTGAATAAAATCATGAACACTCATTTGAGATAAAGACTCCAATCATATCCGTATAACTATCAGTCACATCAGAAACCTTATAAAAGCTGTTTTAATCTACACATAGAGAGTCCTCTAAATACATGCTGTATTGTAGTAAAACCCAAAACCATCCAGTTATTGGAAACTTTCACTTATGGATTTAGTTTATAATGGCTGACTGTGAATAATGAATTTATACAATGGAAACTCTTACTGAAACTTATTACGCTTTGTTGTTGCTGCATTCATGCCTCTTGGTGTCAGTGAAAGTCCTGATGACAAAAAACTATACTTAAAATTTGTCTTTCTTTCTTTCTTTTCTTTTTTTCTTTTTTGCTAAAGAGGTATGTGTAATTAGCAGTTGAGAAACTAGCTATTTTTAGAACATTGTTTTTTTTTTTTTTTTTTTTTTTTTTTTTTTTTTTTTTTAGTTATTAAGACCAATACTGTAAATGACCACAGAAAAAAGGGAATTTAATTGGATTGATATAGTTTATTGAACATCATGGGGTTGGTGTTAAAGTTAACACATTTAAATTTGTTTACATTTATGAATACAAAATGCAAATTAATTGGTGCAATTTTAGTTATTAGGATTTATATGAAACATTTTAATAATCTGTAGTTATTTATTCATTTTGTATTCTTAATTTATAGTATGTGTCATATTTAATTTAATATTTAACATTTACTCATTTAAATTTGATGGAAATTTGTAAATCTTAAAAATAGGATATAAATATTTTTTGAGCTTAATTGCTAAATTTTTAAAATAAATAAATAACAATAATAGTAAAAAAAATATGTTTAAAATTAGTTACTCCATACTGTATGTAGGTTACTGTATGTAGGGTCAGGTAAAATGGGTATTTTGCACGCACTTTACCACCATTATATGTATGCACGCATGCTAAATTTAGGAGGGAATTTAGGGTCTCGAAATATGTGAGCTATGAACTAAATTAAACTGTCCTTATTAGGTAATGAAATGTATAACAGAATTAGTCATGTTCGATAACCATTATAAATTAGATAAATGACAAATAACTAGATTATTTTATTCTCCACCATTGAAATCGTGATACAACATCTAATTGCATCAGCTAAATGTGAAAAATGTGGCAAATACGTCACATGGGTTTTCAGGCCACATGTGGAAGAGGTGCGGTGGTAGATCCTACCTAGCAAGGGAGGAGTTGCTACAAATACGGCGACCGGGGGGCAGAGGGAACAGTCCAAGGGAGATGCGGGTCCTCTGGCGGGGGAACCGTACCGTGGAAAATACACACAGGGGGATTAATCCATGATGACCAAACCCTGTGGAGCACCTGTTCCAGTACAGAGTAGTTAGTACCCGTAATGGGTTTGGTCGGGATTTCCTCCGCTGAATTTCCAGACCAGAGGGCTAGGGAGGAAAAACATCCAGGGAGCACAAGCTTTTGTGGACTCACCTGGGGGTAAAAGCGCAAATGTTCAACTCAGTAGAGGGGAAAGGCGCTAGCGCAAGCGGTACACCCGGTCAGTTGTCCTGTGTTAGAGTTCCACATGCTCGGACCTGACAAACACAAGACAATACCGACTCAACCCTGAGATTGTAGAATCTTGCAAAGGTATTGGGTGTCGCTCAAACCAAACCTGGTTTGTCGAGCCAAACCTGATTCACAGCAATTGAATTGTGTAAATTGCATAACTAAAAATTCCATATTAAACCTAAGTAACATAGTTCAAAACAAATGCTAGAAAAAACAATAAGACTTAGCACAACATATAGAGCAGAACACAAGTGTCTCAAAATGTGTTTTTAACAATGCTTTTTAACTTGACACGGCATCTAAAAAAAAAATGCAGCACCCCAGTTCAAGACACTGAGACAAGTGTTGACAGTGATAAAAAATGTCTGCCTAGTGCATGTTTCTTTAGGAAAACTAATAATTACGGCTAGGTAAAAATATAGATTTATCAATTAATTGCGATCATCATTTTAATGATCCAATATTGTTTTGTTTTTTTAATCCCAAATTCGATCTTTAAATTTCACTTTTTTAGTGAATATGAGAAAAATGTTAAATATTATTTGTAGAGCGCCTGCTGTCCTGCAGATGTCGGCGTGTCAGTGACAGACAAGATAGAGCACTTATGTAAATATCTTTACAGGCCTGTTTACATTGTAATACTCATAAATCAGAATCGATTCTAATTGAGAGTTTCAGAATCAAATTAAAATCTAACTGAAAGCTTGTTAAACAGATTCAAATTGAATTGTGAGCTTTGTAATCAGAAATCAAATTAAATCAAACTGACAGCTTATGAATCCAAATCAGTTCATGAAATCAGTCCCGATACCCAGCCCTAAGTAGAATCACATGACTCCTTGAACTGGATATACAGTACTGTGTACCAGTAAGATTTCAACTTCTCCTCCAGTTTATTGATGTCTTCAGTGTATTTTTGTGTGTTCTATTTGAGGAATTCGCTGAGATGGATGACATCCAGCTCTGCCATAGCTAATTTACGCCCAAGCTCTCCATTCTCACAACATAGTTGTCTCACCCGCTCAGGTAGCTGACACCTCAGGTTCTGGCTGGGTACTGGATTGTCGTATGGAGAATCCTAAAGTAAATTAGCAGAAGGTCGTTAAACAGGGGGGATGTAATTGACATTATTACTGCCAATATACATGTATTCTCCCATATTTACTTTATTTGAAAGAGACATACCTTGGCTTTGAGCAGATGTGAGTCGTCAGAGCACCCTTTCTGGTTCTGGAGGACTTGCTGTGCCCTTAACTCATTTTCCCTGATCCTGGAATGAAGCTGAAGGATTTGTTGCTTTTGCCTAGAGGATATCCCAAAATAAATTTGTTACTAATATAATATATGCTATAAACAAAGTGCAAATAGTATGTTAGTATTATGTATATACAGTGTAGTATAATTAAATATTTTTTTATATTTACATAATAATATGCCAATGAACTATGGGTAACTATACTATGTATATGCTATATTAGTTATTAGATTATATACTACTTTAAAATTGTATATGTTACTGGACAAAATGCAAATTGTGTAGGTTAGTATTTATACTGGGGTGCAATTTGCATCTACCTTTCTTTACTATGAATGGAAATAGCCTCTGCTTTCATTTTTATCAGAATTCACTGTTTATCAGAATGTCTGTAGCATTGTGTCAGCACATTTCTTTGGGTTACCATGCAGAGAAGTTGTTTTAAAAACAAATTCTCAAAAAAATAGTTTCTGAGAGGTAAGAACATTTAGTCGCTCTGAATTGCTTTAGTGCGGCAACATTCCAGCTTTCCCTGTAGGAATGAGAGCACTGACCCGACTACGCACCTCTGCAGGTCTTCAGATCGGAAGAACACCAATTTGCAAACAGGGAGCTCTGGCTTTGTTGATGGTGTCTACGATAGCTGGTGGTAGACCACTCAGATCTTCCGCATCCTGTCCAGGGGCCAGATGTGGAGGTTCCAGAGGTCTTGGCACGGATGCCAGAGGGTGCCCTGTCCCTGAGAAAGAAGGTCTTTCCTCAGTGGGATTTGCCAGGGAGGAGCTGTCGTGAGGAGCATAAGATCTGAGAACAAAGTCCAAGTGGGCCAGTAAGGGGCCACTAGAGGGACTTGTTCCCCGTCCTCCATGACCTTGCACAGCACCTGTGCAAGTAAGCACACTGGGGGAAATGCATACTTGCGCATACTATTGTGGTAACCAATTGGGGGTTGGGGTTGTGAACGCTGTACAGACGTGGACATGGAGGTGATGTTTATACGTTCAGGGTGCCAATTCGCCTGTAAGGTTCTGTTGCAAGGGCGCCGTGAGAATGGCGTTTGCAGGCACTGGCTAGGTATCCCAGGGGATGAGGAAATCGCTCTTTTATTGAAAAAGTGGGTACCGCAGCCCGAAGGGGACCAAGGATTCTCTTCCCGGCCCTCCACTGGGGGAAGGAGTGGTCTGGCTACCAGCTCCTGAGCGAACATCTCGTCCCCTGGGCAGACCATCTCAGGAACGCTTGGGAGCCTTCTGGGTCCTGGAGGAGGTTCGTGTGATGGGGGGTGTCCACTTCCTGCGGGTAGCTCTACGCTGAGGCTGAGAGCTGGGCCCTGGTTGAGGTGGAGCTACCTGCTGGTTTCTTGCTGCCACAAGGGGATGCCCTCGTTGAGCAGACGGGGCTCGGCTGGATGTAGACCGACGGCGAGTTAGGATGTGTTGGATGGCCTCCGTTTTTTTTTACCGCTGAGATCTGCTGGGCGAAGTCTTCAACGGTGTTGCAGAATAGGCCGAGCTGGGAGATGGGGGCATTGAGAAAGCGGGCTTTGTCAGTTTCCCGCATCTCGACCATGTTCAGCCACAGTTGATGTTCCTGGACCACAAGGGTGGCCATCGCCTGTCCGAGAGCCCGTGCTGTGACCTTTGTGGCCCGGAGGGTGAGGTCGATAGCTGAGCCCAGTTCCTGCAGCACATCAGGATCAGGACTACCCACGTGCAGATTTTTTAGTTCCTTGGCTTGCTGGACTTGCAGGAGGGAGAGGCAGCCTGTCCGGAATTTCTGTAGCCTTTCGCTGTTAGCGACGATGTCGTCCTACAGGCCTTGGAGGGGAGACCACCGTATATCTGTGGACCGCCCTGCCGTCAAGGGTAGTGAGAGTGGATGAGAAAGGAGGCCAGCTCAGGGCAGTAAAATGTGCCCTCTACGACCTCGTTAGATCGTCATGTACCTCCGGGAAGAAAGGAACCGGGGGGGAGCATGGCTTCAAGCTGCGCCCTGACCTGAGGAATCAATCATCTAGCCATGATGGTTGAGGGGAGGATGGAGGGTTCCAGTTTAGCTGCATGCTCACGGCGGCCCGGGCAAGCATATCGGACATCTGGGCGTCAGCCTCAGACTGGGCGGGCAAGCCCGAAGGTGGCAGCCCAGTCGAGTCCTCCGCGTCAGACCCCGCAACGCTCTCCGATAAGCAGCAACATCCTCATCCTGCTCCTTGGCCCAACGGAGATATCAGACTGGCCGTGAGGTGAGCTGGTCTTACGTTGAGCCCAGACGGAAGCAATCAAGCATGCTGGGGGGCGGGTGGCTCGTGGGGATTTACCCGGCGAAACCACACACGCTGAACTCCCCAGATCGCCTCCTTTGCCAGCCAGGTCGTTCTCAATCCCGTGGGAAGAAGGTGCAATGCGGGGGGTGGCTGGAGTGGCATTTCCTTTGAGAAAGGAAAGCCACGACCGCAACGATGCCATGGTCAGGTTCTCGCAATGAGTACATGAACCATCCACAAATGCTGCCTTGGTGTGATTGCAATGCAGACACACAAGGCAGTGCCTATCGCCATCAGAAGCGGAGAGATATCTGCCGCATCCAGAATCAATGCAAAGGCGGAAGGGCATCTTGATAAAGAGTCCACTGAAGGTGTGGACTACACTGGCATGCAGAGAAGGGAGAAAGCCACTGGCAATGTGCCGTAGATCCAACAGAAAAGCTCTCTTAGAGGTGAGTGGAACAGAAGTGAGGTTTTTCAGCTCGATGAACACACACAACCGCTCGGCTCCATTGAAAGAATCTGATTGAACAGAGGCACATCCCTCTTTTATACCCATATGTCCGGGAGCGGGACATGCAAATTCTGTTCGCCAATTTGGCATTGGCCTTTTTCATATCAGAGGTATCCGAGGCTCTCGAAAGAAGCCCCTTGTGTCACTACAATCGACACAACGTCTCGTTCCCTCCATCAGAGGAAAGAGAGATGTTGCACAAGGGCAATATTCAACAGAATTTTAAATACATTTATAGATATTGTTTGTTATTATTATCTTATTTACATAGTCAATGCATTTGTTTTATTAGACTATTTTGATGTGGTAGCGTGTACGGCTCTATATACAAATAACTGGAATAATGTGGACAAGTGGTATGAAACCTTTATGCGGTCAAGACCTGGAAATACTTTACTGAATATAATTGTATGCCTTAGAACGTCTGTCAGCCAATCACAATCAAGAATTCAACAGACCTGTGGTATAAGTTGTCAGCCAATCACAATAAAGAATTCAACAGACCCGTGGTATAATTTTAAAATAATGCACTTATGTTCTAAATATTATTCACTGTGGCCTCATATGAATATATCTGGTTTTAAGAATGTAATCTATGAAGTAATCTGAGTAACTGTGCCCTTGCATGGTTACTCATGTGAAACTAATTACGTGGGTTAAGCATTCGAATCAGAATCCTTGTAGTTGTTGTTTCTATATGACTATTCACTCAATTAAAGGTGCACTCAGTAACTTTTGTCTTTGTGTTATCTTGGACTTACAATGACACATAGCAGCTTGGATGCAGCATCATTTAAAATCAATAGTTTTCAGTTATAGATGCCATTGTAGAAATTTAGTATTCAGAGTCAGCCATGATTACTTTAATCAATGAGTGGAAGTGTCAAATAACAGGAAATGTACTGAGATTAAGTGAGTAGTATGAGTGGTCATGTATTAGTGAAAAATGCGAGACACTCCATGTAAAGCTGGCATGCTTAAATGATTTGCATTATATTTGGCAGAAATTCGATAGCTTTTATTTAGACAATTCTTTACATGTTTTGGTATGCATTGAGTTTGCACCTGCACATATAGTATGCTTTCTCAAAGAGTTTAAAGCTAACATCATGTGTTTTAAAGAGAAGAAATTTAGATGTTTATGGACATGTGATGATGTAATTAAAGACTGAAGAATCTTTATTAATTAATCTGTTCATTTTCTGTGTCTGGCCATCTGTCTCCCCCCTGCTGTTCAGCCCAGCCTCCGGCACTAATTGAATTCACGGAGAACAAGTGTCCATTAATGAAGCTGATAACAATGTACAGAGCAAGCGCACAAACCCAGCACTGCTCAATGGACCCCCAGCACAGAGGAGGGTAAGAGAGTATATGTGGCCCTGAAGAACCAGAGAGAAGAAAGAGAGGATCTCTGCCTATTGTAATGTGTATCTGTGAAGGAAGCAATAAAGCCATAAACAATCTGGCTACACTGAACATCACTAAAACAGAGAGACAGTACAAGGGACACATGTCTTTAGTGGTGTTTGAACAAACCCTAACCCTAGGTATTAAACTTTGATGATTTAATTTAATGGTCGATTAATGTTTTTTTAAAGGCCGATCCCGATATCCAGAGAGCAGGGTGGCTGAGAGGCCAATAAAATGCAGATAAATCACACAATATAGTAAATAACATGATACTTGACATGATACTACTTATTTAGCACTAAACTGTATTTACAAAGTAGAAATTTCTGTAGTTCTGGAGATATTTATGTTGTGCTTACTGAATGGTTGCTGGGCTTTTCCCAAATCAAATTGTGATTTTCATCTATGTTGAAAAGTTTCATGAAAATGAAGTTGATCATGGTAACTGCTGTGCTTGGCTGTGATTATTCTCATCTTGGTATGTTCCACTGGTGACTGGCAAAGTTGTGGCTGTGTGTTGCAGTGGATTGTGCACTGAAATGTGGAACGGAAATGTATAGGTTCAAACCTGTGCTTGGGTGACTTGTATTGTGCTTACAGAATGGTTGCTGGTCTTTTCCCCAAATACATTTAGATTTTTATCTTTGTTGAAAAGTTACACGAATACGAAGTTGATTATGGTGACAACGATGCTTGGCTGTGATTGCTCTAAGCTTAGTATGTCCCTTTTGTGACTGTCAATGTTGTGATTTGTGCATTTGTAGTTTCGAATCCATCCTGGGGCAACCTGTAATAGTTGCCATGATAGTGCTTGGTCCTGTAATTGCTGCTTGCAGATATATTTATTAAATCTGTATTTCATATTATTCAAAAAGGACAGGCACCCTGTTTCTCATCCTCTTTCATCCTCCTATTCTGTCCAAATGCATTTAAGGAGGGCAAATCAATACAAAGAACATCAAGCACCCCTTTAAACAAAACTGGGTCTGCTATAAAATAAATAAATAAAATAAAATAAAAAAATTCAGATCATGTAAACCGGTCCTTCCTTTTTACTTTGGGTTTGGAAGAATCGCCACATAATTATATTTGATGAGTCTGTTAGCTAGCTACATTCTTAGAACATAAAAATCAACAGGTGTGGTTCCCAGAATTAGATTTCCTACCATATTCTGACTCCACTGGTTCTCCCTACAACCACACAGAACATTCTAGCAACCTAGCTGCATGTTTTTCACAATCAAGAACCATTTTTTAAGAAAATGCTAAATATTTGTATTTTATTTTATGAATATACCTTTTTTATGTATTAAATAGTGCAAGATGGGATGCATAGTTTGTTTGCATAAACAGACTTGGATCAGTCTCATCTCTAGTTTATATTTGTAGCCCAGAGTATGTACGAGGTTTATACCCTTGACTGTCTCCCTGTGGAGATTTTATTATCAGTTTGATCTCTGTCAATGATGCAATATCTATGTCATGCATATTTCAAGACTTCATAAAACTCCTTTTGTGTTTATGTGGGCAGTTTATGGCATTCAGACTATTCATGTGCTGTCTTTTTGAATCTATAAACTTTTGAGAGAGACAATTTAGAGAGGAGATTTATGACTGATGCCTCGTGAATGTGTTTGAAAAGCATTTCCATCTGTTAGTTTATAGTGGACATAATTTTTCATAAATACGTTCACGGGATAATCAGAGCTCATTAATACGTGTTAAAGCATGGGAGAGTTCACATAAATAGGATTGTTTGAAGGGCAGGTGTACAGAACGTTAGGGTATCATGTTTTTATGGTCTGAGGATGTTCACATTTGTAAGAGCAATTATAAAGAGAATTATGTCTGAATTTGTACTTTTCTGGATGCTGAATGGTCAATACAGCATTCTAACCTTGCATTAAAGTGTAAAATCCCCTCAAGCATGGCAAAATCTCGGTAACTCATGGCCTCTAAAAATTGCAACATCAATATGAAAAAAAGACACCAATGTTTAATAAATAGTTCAATTTATTAATTATAATGATTGGAAATTATTTTCTTCAGCAGTAATTTACAGTAGTTCTAGTCGAACTGTAGGCTGTTTATGGTTGACAAATTGTGAAATTTGTGTGCACTGAGTGAATTATGATGTGACCAAATAGTACAAATGTTTTGGAGGATTATAAACATTAGTTAGAATCAAAGAGGAATGATTCATAATTGTGCCATGACTTGACACACAGTATTACAGCAGATGGTTCATCCTAGTTTACGGCATCCTGATCTGGTCTCACAATTGCAACTTATCTCTCTTCCTGTCATTACTTAGTTTGATCTTTGACCCTGGAATCTTTTTGTGTGGGCATGAACAATACAAAGGGTGGTTTTTGGATGCACACAGTTACTAGAGTCCTCTACTATAACTCCATCCATATAGCAAACCTGAAGAACTCATGAAATCAAAATTTGTGTTTCATGGCTTTAAAGGGGTCATGAAATGCTCTTTTTTTATATAATATTATTATCTTCTCTGAGGTCCACTGATAATGTAATAAAAGTTTTGTAGTTTTTTTTTTCTTCATTAAAACAGTTACAATTTTGTAATATATGTTAATTTCCCGCCCTGTCTCTGGCCATCTGTCTAAAATGCTCGGTTTTGGCCTAAGCTCTTCCTTTGAACTGCAACATAAATGCCCACCTATTGGTTAACATCATGCAGCCCCTCAAATTCAGCAAACTCAATCGGAAGAGAAGGAACAAGCCACTCAACATTATAAAACTAAATTGCAGGGTTTACACATAATGCGCATCCAACACATTGCATCTAAAAGCTATTCATCTAAAGCAACAACTGTTAACACTCAGCCCCATATACTATCAAACAGTCATGACATTTGAAATACTCATGAATGAAACAGTTTACTTATGTTTTTGATCGGGTCCAAGTGTTTTTAACTGCCCCATCCTTCAATAACAGTTCCTTTGCAAAGCTTGAATCGTATTATGACTGTTCACAAACAATCCATGCTGATATCAGCTGAAATAAATGCAAATACATAGTTCAAAACAATTAAATGACGCACACTGCACTGTTGGTGCACTGAGGTGCACATTGCCGGAAACGCATCGAAACAGTCAAAGACATCCATCTACCTCATGTTTACATCAACAATTAAAAATGGCAGAGATGGGCAAACAAACACATCATGACGTGTTTGTGCTCAAAACAACAAGAGGCAGCAGCTGAATGAGAGAATTTCTTCGCACTTTCAGAGTTGTAACTTGACACAGAGTCTTTTAAAAGTGGTGAGATACATGATAGCTGTCAAAGAGTCTATGGAGTTCATGTTGATATTCTGTGGCAGATCAGGTTCTTAATGTGGAAATAAGGAAGCGGGGACCAGGTAAACATTCAAATGTAAGACTTTTAATCACACTTAATCACACTGTACAATGTAACAGGGTGCTTTCCACATAAAACACATGCACTGCTTTTCAGCCAGCTACGTCAAACAACAAGGGACTCAAGACAGGGAAACATCCGGCCTGACTTACACTCCCCCCCACCCATTATTCCTTTTGGCTGGCTCGCTGCCAGACAGTCTCGTAAAAATGATCTCATGGTAATTATATGCAGTGGTAGGAATCAGTCCATTTGAACTTATTTAACCATTTTATCCAAGTCTTTGAAAATGCCGCAAGTCTATCACTGTGTTTCAATACAATGCTTTGCTTCTGAATGAGTGAATGAATCTGAGTCAATTAAATGTAATTTAAATTAGCGCTCTCGATTTAACGTATTAATTCAGTGCAATTAATTTAATTAAAAATAATGTGTTAAAAAAAATGACGCAATTAATTGCAATGACCCCGGACCGTCATAAGGATGATTTCTGAGAAATGCAAGCTTGTAGTACCACCTATTTTCTCCAGAGGGCAGTAAGTGAAACTTCAGCTGTGTGGCAGTGCGCAGTTTATACAGTGAAGAAAAACACCCTTGAGCAGCAGAACAACACAAACATGCGTTACGTTCTTGCGTTCAAAACACTTGATGGAGCGTAAATTCGAACTAAGAGATCTCAAGATGTGTTCAAAGTATTAAACAATATTTAACTTGACACAGTGTCCTAAAAATTTATGTTTATGACACAACGCACCCGAGACGCTACACAAGATCTGTCTGACGCAGGTGTTCATTGACAGGTCCTTAAACAAGCCCTCATAATAAATCTCCAACTGATTGACAAATTCACCTATGTAATGGATTGCTGTGAACTGTCCTAATTTAAATATATGTTTGACACCCATTCTGCTGTGTAAGCAAACAACAACAGAACTAGATTGCTCCCATTATAAGCACTTGGAGTGTAGGCAACTTTGTTGAATTATAAAAGAAGCATTTTGTCAATTGTGTGTACACAGAAGTGGCAACTGAATTCTCAAAAACGGTCAGGATTGTAATGTGGGTCAACTAAAAACCCTGTGGCAAGCCAGAATTGGCCCACAGGCTGGACTTTTGCCCTTATGTATTAAATGTATGATGAGAATATTTTACTAGATGGCCGATGCAGTATTCAGTTCACAGATCCTCTACTTTTAAATCCTAAATATAATTTTTGGTCTTTCAAAGGAAGATGGGTTTTTAGATCTCTATGTAAAAGGTCAGGTAAAGGTCAGTCCTTCCAGAGTTCATCTGTTTTCTGCCAAGCAGAGCTTCATCACCTCATTCAATCAGTTTTTTTTTTTTTTTTTGGTCTCTCCACTTTTACAAAAAAATAAAATAAAAACGGTGTTTATTTGCTCCCTGTATGACCCCATGACTGAAGCAAACTCACAAATTGTAAAAGCTTTTGTTATTGTCCACCTCGTTCTGTTTGGCTGGCATCTGTCTTGTATTCGTAACTCTGAGGTGACTGTTTGAGGTTTTCACTGCAGGAGCATGTGCATCTATTTCCACCATTAAACTGGATTCAGGTGCCGATTTACTGTCTGTCAGACTGGGAAAGAGTAATGAACCCCTTTGCCTGTGTGTCTCTGTTCTTTCTTATCAAGGTTCTGGAGAGACTTTCTCTCTCTCTCTCTCTCTCTCACACACACACACACACACACACACACACTAAAGACATCCATTATCAATTATACTGCTCTGCCCACTGTAATAACAGCCATGACCCTCTATAGAGTGATTTACAAATGAATTATATATTCACAGGAAGCTGTCACATATTTGATAGATCTGAAAGTTAGTCAGAATCAGAATCAGAATATCTGCTAAATTGCATATTCTCATTCATCACCATTGCATTTGACTGGGTTATGTAGAATTTAAAAAAAGATATTCTCTCTAAATTTAGATTTGGTTGAAAGCAACACTGCTTAACTAGTGTTGTGGAGTAAAGTAGCAATACAAACTACATTTTTTTTATCCCCTTTTCTCCCAATTAGGAATTCCCAACTCCCACTACTTAGTTGGTCCTTGTGGTAGCGTGGTTACTCACCTCAATCCAGGTAGTGGAGGACAAGTCTCAGTTGCCTCCGCTTCTGAGACAGTTAATCCACTCATTTTATCATGTGACTCGTGGATGACACTGCAGTGACTCACAGCATGTGGAGGCTCATGCTACTCTCCGTGATCCACGCACAACTTACCACGCGCCCCACTGAGAGCGAGAACCACTAATCACGAGCACGATGAGGTTACCCAATGTGACTCTACCCTCCCAAGCAACCAGGCTAATTTTGTTGCTTAGGAGAACGGGCTGAAGTCACTCAGCACACATTGGATTTGAAATTGTGACAATACTCGCTAAGCTATACAGGCCCCCACGCTACTAACTTAATTAAATGTTTGGTCCCACTTTATATTAGGTGTTAGCTACTATTTACTAACATTAAAATACGTATAATACAATGTACTTATTGTGTAACTACATCTCATTATGCAAAATTCTTACAAGATTCACACTTGCTGCTACTGAGGTTGAGGTACGGGTAGGTTTAGGAGTAAGGGTAGGGTTAGGGGTTAGGGTTAGGATAAGGATAAGGGGTTAGAGTTAGGTTTTGGGATAAGGGTTTAGGTTAAGGGTTAGAGTTAAGGTTAACAGTGTAACTACAGATGTAATTAAATCCAGGTTCTTATATATTTACAATGCAACAACATGTATCTACATAATAAGTACATTGTCTCAAATGTTTAAGTATATAGTAGTTAAAGACAATTACTGTAATAAAAAGTGACCAAATTGTTTAACAGTGTGACAGTAGCTCAACTATTTTCACAGTAGTGTTGTTTGTCCAGTAACAAACTACATTTTCCAATGAGTTGTGTTTAAGTGTCAAAAAATGCAACGTTTTTCAGACTTGCAAATGCAGCATTGAGTCGAGGGAATAATCAAACATACTCGGCGAAACCGTCCTCTCTCATGTAGCACTGGGAAAACCAAATAATTTAAGTCAATCAATACTTTCAGAAGATTTATGTAAATGAACTGATTAATGAACTGAACAATTCCCTTGTATTTAGCATTGGGAACCATCTTTCTGTTGGTTCATGTGAATTAACATTTCACATAAATGATTTACTGATTCACTTGAGCCCTTAAAGACCTTAATTTGCCATCTTTTTTAAAAGATAAATATTTAGTGAATTGCTGCTGTTTATAACTATATTTCAATGAATTTATATTAAAATATAACAGTGGTGTCTGGTTTATTAGTGTATATTAAGTATAAATGTATCTTCAATGTAATCTTGTCACCCTTTTCGTTTAATCCTTATGAAGATTTTAGTAATACTGTAGTAAGCATGACTGTAGTTACCATGATTTCATGGTTAGTATGGTTTTACTACAAAAACCAAGGTCAAACTTTGGCTACTGTAGTAAAAACCCAGGGGCATTTGTAGACTTGTATTAGCACTGGGGCACAGCCCCTCATGGTAAATCATGTTAAATTTCATCACCCCACTGATCGCTCCAAGCACACAGATAAAAAATAAAAAAAGTACTTCAGAGGTACTTAGCTAAAATATACTACTAACAATTTAATGAGCAAACTTACAGGTTAGTATCCCCATAAATGACTTCACCTACCTTTACTGATGACTATATCACAAAGTCTATAATGAAAGCAAGAGATTAGCATGCATTAGCTTTTAGAAGCAAGCATTAGCTTATAAGGTGAACTCAGAAACATTTGTCTTCGTGTCATCTTGGACTTACAATGACACCAGTGGCGTCGTTAGGCCTGGGCTTCTGGCGCTTAAGCCCCAGGTCTTTTGGTACTAGCCCCAGGTCTTTTGATCCAATTCCAGTAATATATATGTTCTCCGATTATTTACCATAATGGTATTGCTGCGCGATTATATACAGATGTCTACTTGCGTGTCTTGCAATCATAAAAATGCACCGCTTACTTCGCACGACTCCTCCCCTGACCAACAGTAGTATTTTTGACCACTAGATTCCAAACTCTATCATCTCAGTCACAATTGAAAAACTACCCAATTGAGAGATTTCATTCAGTTCCGACACTTCTATTTTATTCAAACATTGTACCGATCAGCCAATTTAATTTAATCTTGCAATCTGTATTCGTGAGCAAGTTACCAATAGCACTCGAGGCCGCTAGCAACGTTTCTATGACACTATATTTCCATCCAAGGACTTTTTTCAAAAAAGTTTTAGCACATCAAAACAAAGCTGATGGAAACGCAAATCATCACTAAAAGTTCACAAGTGTCGATATGATATTTTTCCATTTAACTCTTTTTGAAACACTTTTTGTCGAGAAAATTGGCATTAACACAAAAATATAGCATCGCATGATAGAGTTTGCCCCAATTGTAAATGATGTGTAAATTATGATGACGTATACCTTGAAAAATCCTTGAAAGCCAATTTATTGTTCTTGATTATGTATTGATTTTAATGCCGTATAGATCCGATCTGCAAACACATCTGAGTCATGATACTTCCAGGAGTGCCAACACAAATATCTCGTATCTTTCACATTAACAAGTGCACGGAGAACCAATATACTGTTTGTGATTATTTTAATCACGGTAGACATTCGTTTATTTATTAAAGTTTCTTTTCCACACCATTCAAAATAATAGACGACAGTCATGGAATTAATCCAGATTAAAAATAAATACACAATACTAGGAGAAAAACATCAGTGTGCTTTTATGGAACATATAATCCAATTCTATTAAATTATTATTTATCTTACTTTTGAAAAAATGCCGGCAAAATTCCCTGTATAAAATTAAATAAATTACCAATTGAAAAAAGCATTAAATTGAAAAAAAAATTACCAAACGGAAATTTTATATATATATATATATATATATATATATATATATATATATATATATATATATAAAGTCTAGAACATTCTGAGAACATCATTCAGCCGACTTTATTCATCTACAGAACAGGGTAAGGCTATATATATATATAGACCTATATATGCCTTTTCTTTACACAAACTTAAATTAGCCTTACCCTGTTCTGTAGATGAATAAAGTCGGCTGAATGATGTTCTCAGAATGTTCTAGACTTTTTTTCAAGACTATAAATTATCAGAACTTTTTTTCCAATGCTGTGTTCACTTTCAGAAACATTGAACATTTAAACATTTTAAATATTTTAAATCTAACCCTCTTTTCCTCAGATCGCATTTGCTGAGCTTCTTCATAAAATATAAATTGCATTATGACGCTAAAATACATTTTAAATGTCAGTCAAGTTCAGTTGGTTGTTAAAAGTTGCTGGAGAAATATGCAGGACATAATGCTGTTGTGATGCAATGCTTTTGATCAGATGATTGTTCATACTGAATATCACGAATGTATCATACATAAACCCTGATATTACACCACATCAATTGTTCTTTAATAGTTGTGCAGACCGCTTATATACATCGATTGATGCTCCTTATACTAAGACCGAAAGTTTCCCTGACTACTTGGTGCAGGTTGCCAGCTTGAACAGGGCAATGATGATTTGATTTCGGGTCAGAACTGATGACAACCTGTGATAGGTGCATCATCAGAACCAATATTACAGTCCTATCAGAAGGGCAACTGTTCCCTTTTTATAGCAATTCCTCCTCTTCTGATTGCTTTTATTTGTGAAATTAAAAGGACAGTAAGCTGATAATTTCAGTGAATTGTCTCAATAATCTCCCCATTTTACCAAAACTTCTGAGGAAAAAAAATTAGGGACATCTGGGAGGCGAATTAGTGATAAACACACATTTCTGTGCGATAAACCAAAATTTATGAAGACAAAGTGTTTTTTAGGCATGATGTCTTCACGCACACCCTTTTTATCAATAAAAGGTCATTTGAATAGAAACAGACAGAAGACGGCAAATTTTTCTACATTTGTTTTACACATTTTCACTTTGTCGATAACAGAATAGCGTGAAAAATGGATGGAAACTATGCTAATGACAGTTGCTAAGCAACTATCAAGCGCTGGAAAGATTAACATTAGAAGTCCTGCGCGGACAACATGACAGTGCCTGGTAGTTATAGGTATAACTGATCATTATTTTCGTTGTCGTTTGTGTTATTTATATAAAAACATTATAAAATACAGACAGTTATAGGAAAAGTCAGGTACCAGCAGGATTGTATTTTTATATTCAACAAAGTTATTACTAAAATAATATTTTCAGAATATGCAAAAGCATAAACATTTTACTTTGTTCCCTAGGCTCTGCATTTAACTTTAATTTAAAGAAGAAGCAGCTGAATAAATGATTATATCAGTATACGGTATAGTACTGACATGTTGCATCTTTACTTTGCTACTTTGCAGATGAGACAAAAGTGAGGGCAGATGAGAACAGCAGGCCAATTAAAGACCTAGAGCAGCAGCAGGCAGGCAGAGGCAACTGGTCGGACCAACAGACAAAGAGTATGGTGTGCATTAACAGAAAAGGGTAGATACAGGAGTTGTTACTGAAATTGTATAAAGTGTTCTTCCAAAACAAGCATTTTGTCAGTAATGCATTCAGCCCTTGGGGTGTGGCCAGTCTGTGTCTTCAAACTCTAAAAACGCCCCTGACTGACACCTAGTGGTTTGGATGCAGCATCATTTAAAATCAATAGTTTTCCATTTCAGATGTTTAGTATTCACTATCAGCCATAATTCATTTAATCAACGAGTGAAACCCTTAGAAAAAAATCTAAACTAGCCACAAACTTGTTGCAAATTTTCCACTCGTTATTTTCATATGCAAATTAGCTTTTGATTCGCAGCAAATGTTTGCCAGAAGTTTACAGCTCTTCGCTGGTAGTGGTGAACCTCAGGCAAACCTTTGGCAACAATGGACAATTTGCCACAAGTTTGCAGCAAAGCTCATTTGTGTGTGAAAATTGTCATTGGAGAATATGCGGCAAATTTGCCACAAACTCTCAATTTTTGTAAGGAAAATGTCAAAAAGAAGGACGGTTACTGAGATTAAGCGAGTAGTATTCAGCTGGTCGTGGGATTCTGACATGGCAGCCCCCATGTGTGGACCCTCTCCATATAGAATAAAACAGCTTTTATAAGGTTACTGATATAAATTGAGTCTTCATTTTAACGTGAGTGCTCATGATTTCCTACATATGTTGCAAAATTACAATTCATGTCTGAGTGCACCTTTAAGTAGCTTGTGTAAGTTAACAAGCAACATTATCAAATCATTGCAAAGAAATGGTAAAATGGGATATCAATTAACAACAACTTCAAAAGAATTTCTAAATTAATTTGCTACTCATTTACACAGCTGCAAACATAGGCTTGGTAAATACTGTACCTTTCAGTTTTACTCAACTTTTAATTTTAAGTCGATTAGTAACGTTTCGGTTACGTAACCTCCGTTCCCTGATGGAGGGAAGAAGCTACACAAGGGGTCTCTATGGGCGCCGAATATGCCTCTGATCTATGAAAAAAGGCCAATGAGAGTTGGCAAACAGTATTTGCATACCCCGCCCCCGGATACGGATATAAAGGTGAAGGAAATACGCTCGTTCATTCAGGATTTTCAGGCCGGGAAGACGCGACGTCTCGTTCCCTCCATCAGGGAACGGAGGTTACATACGTAACCGAGACGTTCCCCATCTTTCGCTCACTTCGACGTCGTGTCGAAGAAATGACACTAGGGGTCCACTTCAAATCATGCCATGCGCTGAGCCGTGTATGTGTGCTGCTGACACAGAAGCGGGCAGGTATTTCACGTGCACAAGCGACCAACTGTGTTCAGACTGCACAAACTCTTCCCCAATGCCCCAAACAAGTCGTCGGAATCCTTTTGGTTACCCTAGAGGGGAACAAGGTGACGCTTCCAACTAGGGAACGGGCCAAGCCTGGCTGGGCCTCTTTTCTCTCTATGTTTTCTTGGCATAGATCAAGAGCAGCCGGGGCCCTTACCGCATCATGGGAAGGGGGTCTTACCCGAATTCCTATTCTTTCAGGGGGAAAAGACCCTGCGGAGGCCACACCTGCCCGAAAGGGGAGGTAAAGGTGGCAAAATCCATCACATGGCCTCTTCGGTCACATGTGGGAAGAATGGCGCGGTGGTAGATCCATCCTCGAGGAGGGGGGAGTTGCTACAACACGGCAACCGGAGGGCAGCGAAGGACTGCCTAAGGGAGACGCGGGTCAGCTCGTAAGGTGACTGTACCGCAGGAGTACACACAGGGGGAGTCCGCGTAGGAGGCATGATCTGTGGAGCACCTATTCCAGTAGGGGTAGCCTGGGGTACCCGTAGTGGACTGGGTCGGCGAGTTCCTCCGCTGAACTGCAGACCCAAGAGGGCTAGGGAGGAATCAACCAGGGACATAAAGTGGTCTCCTGGGAAGAAGGCACACTGTTTTACCTCGGCAGAGGGAAAGGGCGCTGGACGCAAGCGATTCAATCGGTCAGACCGTTGACGTGTACCGAGTTCTACGGGCTCGGACCTGAGAAAACACGCAATGAGACTGACTCAACCCTGAGACTGTAAAATCTTGCAAAGGTGTTAGGTGTTGCCCAGCCCACAGTTCTGCAAATGTCTGCTAGGGAGGTGCCCCTTGCCAGTGCCCATGAGGATGTCACACTCCTGGTAGAGTGGGCTCGAACCCATAGGGGGGTTGCCACGGCCTGGGTGTGATAGGCCAACAGAATGGCGTCTACCACCCACTGGGACAGCCTCTGTTTGGAGACAGCGTTCCCTTTCTGCTGTCCCCCAAAGCAGACAAAGAGCTGCTCAGAGCGTCTGAAGCTCTGGGTGCGTTCCAGGTAGGCACGCAAAGCAAGTACCGGACACAGCAGTGAGGGGGCTGGGTCTGCCTCCTCCCGGGGAAGTACTTGCAGGTTCACTACCTAATCTCTGAAGGGCATGGTAGGAACCTTGGGTACATAGCCCGGTCGAGGTCATAGGATCACATATATGTCTGCCGGACTGAACTCCAGCCAAGTGTCGTTAATAGAGAACGCTTGCAGGTCCCTGACCCTCTTGATGGAGGCGAGTGTGATCAGCAGGGCCATCTTTAGGGAGAGGGCCCTGAGTCCAGCTGGTTCTAGCGGCTCGAATGGGGATCTCTGAAGACCGGCGAGGACCACCGAGAGATCCCAGGAAGGGAACAGGTTTGGCCGGGAGGGATTTAGCCTCCAGGCACCTCTTAGGAACCTGCGATTAAGTCGTGCTTACCCAGGGACTTGCCGTCTACTGGGTCGTGTGTGAGCTGCGATAGCGGCAACATACACCTTCAAGGTGGATGGGGACAGCCTCCCCTCCAACCTCTCCTGTAGGAACAGGAGCACTGACCTAACTGCCCACCTCTGTGGGTCTTCTGCCCGGGAAGAACACCAATTCACGAACAGACACCATTTCAGGGTGTAGAGTTGCCTGGTAGAAGGGGCTCTGGCTTGGTTGATCATGGCTATGACAGTGGGTGGTAGACCAGCTAGATCTTCCACGTCCCGTCCAGGCACCAGATGTGGAGGTTCCAAAGGTCTGGAGGCGGATGCCAGAGCGTGCCCCGTCCCTGAGAAAGAAGGTCTTTCCTCAGGGGAATTCGCCAGGGAGGGGCTGTCGCGAGGAGTACAAGGTCTGAGAAACAGGCCCGGGTGGGCCAGTTAGGAGCCACAAGAGTGACTTGTTCCTCGTCCTCCCTGACCTTGCACAGCACTTGTGCAAGAAAACTCACTGGGGGAAATGCATACTTTCGCAGCCCCACTGGCCAGCTGTGTGCCAGTGCATCTGCCCTGAGGGGAGCCTCTGAGCAGGCGTACCAGAGCGGGCAGTGGGAGATCTCTCGGAGGCAAACAGGTCTACCTGGGCCTTGCCGAACCGTCCCCAGATCAGCTGAATCGAGTGGGGGTGAAGCCTCCACTCTCCGCCAGGTAAGCGTCCGCTATCACATTGAGGTTGCCGGGGATGTGAGTGGCACGCAGCAACTTGAGTCCATCATCTCCAAAGGAGGAGACGACGGCCGAGTTGTGACATGTGGCGGGAGCGTACGCCACCTTGGCGATTTATGTACGCCACTGCAGTGGTTCTGTCCGACCTGACCAGGATATGTTTGTCTCGAACTAACGGGAGAAACTTCTGCAGGGCCAACAGGACGGTCAACATCTCGAGGCAGTTGATGTGCCAACGCAGCTGGGCCCCTTTCCAACGGCCTGCTGCTGCATGCCCATTGCAAACGCGCCCCAACCCGATCTGGAGGTGTCGGTCGTGACCAGGACGCGTCGGGACACCTGCTGTAAGGGTACTCCTGCCCGTAAGAAACATAGATCTGTCCAGGGTTTGAATGTTTGGCGGCAGGCGGAGGTGATTGTCACACGGTGCGTGCCACGGCGCCATGATCGTCTCAGACTCGGGTCTGAAGCCAGTGTTGAAGCGGTCTCATATGCATCAACGAGGATGTCGTCCTACAGGCCTTGGAAGGGAATATAGGGCGCCCGCGCCAGGTGGTAGGGTTACCATGACATAGATGGAGCGCAATGGCCCTATCCACCTGGGGAATCGGCTTATACCCGTGGGCCGTTCCACCGTCGAGGGTAGCGAGAGCGGACGAGCAGGGCTTTTGACAAAGGGAAAGCGGGGCTCTCCATGAAGACGTCAGCTCGTCATACACTTCCGGGAAAAACAGGACCGGGGTGGGCGTGGCTGTGAGCGGCGCCCAGACCCCAGGAATCAGTCATCCAGCCGTGACGGGTGTGGGGAGGATTGGTCCAATCCAACCCCACACTGACGGCAGCCTGGGCAAGCATGTTGGACATCTGCGCATCAGCCTCAGCCTGGGCGTGCTGGCCCGAAGGCGGCAGCCCAGGGGAGGCGTCAGCATCAGACGCCGCACTCTCCGATGGAGCAGCGAGCTCATCCACCTCGAGCTCCAGAGGATAGGCAGACCGGCCCGGAGGCGAGTCACCATTGCCTCGAGCATGGACTGGGGTCAACGAGCATGTCGGGGGGTGGGTGGCGTACCCGGCAGAGCTGCACCCGCTGCCCTCCCCAAATCATCTCCAAGTCTGGGTTTGGGACAAGGCTAAAACAGTCATATCTAATTATATTAAAAATCTAATTTTAATTATTTAAGTCATTTGAAAATTAACAAAACATTAAATGGTTAAGGCCTGGTAAAATGCTTTCAATTCAAGTTCATTTTCTTGACAACTGTAAACACTGCATCTCTGTGGCACTATAAATATCTGTTTGTTTTGAGCGATCTGTCTCAAGAGAGACAATAACAGACTCGACCAATGGCATGAGTTGGGGGCGGGACTACCTGTTTGTTCGACCAACAGCAAATGAGGGGCAAATTCAGAAAGCTGTTTTGAAAACAATGTTTATTTGTGCAATTCCGTTTGGTGATGCTAGTGGTGCATAAATTACATTCTTCAGCTTTAAAAGCATAAAAGAATGATTTTAGCATTAAAGACGCAAAAGAAAAAATAACTTTCCACCCACTTTTGAAAATAGGCTTTCATGTATGCTGTTGGTGAACAATCTTGTTAATAAAAATAAATCATATGTTGTAAAACAGAATTAGACCCTGATGTTACTAATGATGATTTTGGGTGTTTAATTGTCCGCTTTTTACAGTGGTGAAATTATCCTTAAAATAAAATTAATAAGTTTGTTCTGCTTAAAGATATGTTGGCTGGTGTGAGCTGGTATGTGAAATGTCTGATCTGTTCAGTGTTCTGATGACTGGAATACTCTTATCACTAAGTGCAGCTGTAGTTACTGGCTATCACTGACTGAGTTATTGACATTGAATGTTATGTCTCTGAGAAATATGATCTCTGACTCAGTGAGGTCAGTTATGATGCTAATTATTCATGACTTGAGTGAGGAGACAGATGTCAGGGTGATCTGCTTGGAGCTCTTTACTCTCATCTTTCTGTCAGTTTGGAGTTTGACAGATTAACTTGACCATCCCTCTGTTTTGTCTCTTAATTATTTATTGATCATTTGGCACAAATAGTTCATTGAAGGCAAATAAATGTTAGAACTGAATAGGAATCTGTAAGATTGTGAAGGATGTGTTGCTTCAGGTGAGAGTACAACCATAAAATGTGTTAAACATCTTAAACCTGCCTAAAATGGTCTTAGCTGGTTAAAGCTAGTTTCTGACCTGTTTAAACTGGACACCACAAATCTGTTTTTAAAGGTAATTTGTTTATGTCAGTGGTATTCTTTTCCCCATCGTAAACCTCTGATAATGGGCTGATAAAGATAAATAAATTAGCACTGCCCTCAATTAATGGATGACCTTGAGGAGTGAGAGAGTGAATGCGATGTTGCTTTCACACTTAAAGGTTTTGGATTGGTCCAAATTTCAATTAAGCATAAAGTTCAGATTGTTCCAATAGTGTAAAAGTCATCATCTGAAATCTGGTGCACTTGAAAGGGGAGGTCTGGGGTTTGATTCGTGTGAATCACTGAACCTTTCACAGTGAATTAAAAGGGTCATGAAATGCAATTTTTTTTTTTTTATATAGTTTTAAAATCTTCCCTGAGGTCCACTGATAATGTTTTTTTTTTTTTTGTTTTTTTTTTGCCCTCTGTCTGAAACACTCAGTTCTGGACTAGGTGCCTCCTTAAAACTTCAATGTGAAAGCCAACTGTTATGATTGACTAACATCATGTTGCACCTTGAACAGAGCCATTTTTTAAACTCAATCGGAAGAGAATGATCCAGCTTAACAACATTATACAACTAAATGTCAGGGTACACATAACGAACATCAGCATATTGCATCTGAATATATTAAACTCTTCATCTGAAGCACAACTGTTAACAATCACCCTGTCTACACCAAATGCGAGACACGTCAAAAGCAATAGGACCCATTTTAATGAATGATGCTGTCTACATTGAAGCGTACATTGCGGCGGCGCATTGCACTGACAGTAAACAGATGTCCCGTTCCATTTACTACTGCCAAAAACACAAATAAATGGTTTAGAATGTTCAATGGACACGCCCGGTGTAAACAGGATGTCAGCATCATAAACCATCACACAGTCATGACATGAACTATTCATGAATTAAACGGTTTACTCACTGTTTTTGCGATCGTCTCCAAGTGTTTAACTGCCCCGTTCTTGAATAACATTTTTTTTGCATAGCTTGAATAGCTTCAAATTGGTATTAGAGCTGAAATTATTAGTCAACATTATCGAAAACGTTGACATTAACAAAATTGTAGACAAAAATTTGAGTAGAATATTCATATGATCTCATTTAATGTAACATGAGATCACCTTAAACTCTACTGATGACACGAGAGCAGCACTGCAGTTCACGCCTGACTGAAGAGGGGAAGAATTACAGTTCAGATGCACAATACATTTTCCAAACAGCTTCAGGTGATGTAAATACCAAATAAGTAACTACAGAAGCACTCTCATTGTAGAATAAGCAGAGCTGGAGTGTCTTTTACGGACATCTTAAATGCAGTTATATTAAATGCGTTACAGCTTTATTAAAGTTCAAATAATACAGACGCAGATCATGTAAATAACTACAAACTCCAAAGCTGGCATTTCTCTGTGCGGTCAGCGCCTCTTCTATGAGCTGCAGGAAGTGTCCCCATCTAAGAGGGAGAGATTAGAACTGCACCCAGCTGAGGCACACTCTGTTGCGGGGACCTTCATCCCTCAAGCGCACACACTTGATGCAGTTGGATTATAACATGATGGCTTACGACTTATTGAATCATAATATATGTCACTGTGTGTTTCTTATTGTGAAGAACATTGGCAATATGCAGCTTTATTAATAAGCAAGTTTTTTGTGAGTTACTGTACAGATGGATTGAAGTGAACAGAAAGGTGAGAGAGGTTAGTCTTTGCCCCATTATACACTGCAAAAAATACATTTTTGAATTGTTGTTGTTAAAACTCCTTTACAACTGCGTGCATTTACTTTAGCAGCTATACTGCAGAAGAAAAAATTGTTAGAATGTTGAATATAATATAAAAAATACAAATATTTTAAAATATCTTAAAATCCTTTAAAAAAAAGTGGTATTCGCCTGAGAAGCAGCATATAAGATATTTAGACTTGCTTTTAGAGAATAGATCTTGAATATAAGTATATTTTGTCTTTACAGCACAAGCAGATGTGTAACAAAGTGAAAAAATACAAAATACACTTATATTTAAGATAAATTCTCTTAACTTCTGCTTCTCAAGTAAATGTATCTTGTTTTAAGGATTTTTAGACTATTTAAAATGGAAAACAAGACAACACTTGATAACAAAATTAAACTTAATAAAAAGTATTTTTTCCCTTTAATTCAGTGAATGTCATTTAGAGGTATTTTTAAAAGATGATTTTGTCCTCTTTATTGTTAAGTCAGGGCACAAACTGAATAATCGGTTAAAAGCTAATGATTAAATCACTGCAATGATCACCAAATAATCATTCTAATAATCATTAGATTAATCGATTATCAAAATAATCATTAGTTGCAGCCCTAATTGGTATGAGCCAAACATACAATCCACACTAAAATACGCTGAAGATACATAGACATCCAGTTTCAAGTATAATTTCTTCATGTTTTCATACACCAACAACTAAAGATAGCTGGATGAATTGAAACAAGCCATTTTTGCAGCTTGTTAAGCCATTAAGATGCTGAATTGAATGACTTATTATATATTATTATATATGGGTTCTGCCCCTTTTTATGTCATGTGTCTGGATTTAGCCACTTCGGTTGGTTTGGTTTATTTACTTTGTGTCTGAGTCCTGGCACTTGTGTGTTGTCTCGTGTTATGTGAATGCACTTGGTTTTGTATTTTTTCATTTACTTGTGGATTTGTGTCTGTCTTGTCTTCAGTGATATCCCCACCCTCTCATTTGCCTCTGACGATGGGGTTGATGACTCCTAATTGGAGTGGAAGGAAAAAAGGTTCAGCTGCACCCTCCCAGCCCGAGCACGCTGCTGACCACCAAGTGGCAGAGGAGCCGGTCGCTGACCTCCAGGAGGCGGAGGGGCCCACTGCTGACTGCCAGGAGGCGGAGGAGCTGGTATCTGACCGCCAGGAGGCCATCGACTGGCCTGCCCAGTTCCCCGTGTCCGTCGATGGGCCTGCCCAGTTACCCGTGGCCATAGACGAGTGTGCCCAGTTCCCAGTGGCCACCACCCTGCCTGACCACTGCCCATCGGCCATCGCCCTTCCTGACTTCATCCCTGTCCTCAAACCTCCTAACAGGCCGCTGGAACCTGCCCCCTTCCTGGACGCTCCTCTCAGGCCACCTGACCCCACCCCCTACCTGGACCCTCCTCCCAGGCCGCCGGACCCCCTCACTTCCTGGAGCCTACTTCCAGGTCACCGCACCTCACCCCTTTCCTGGAGCCTCCTCTCAGGGCGCCGGACCCCACCCCCTTCCTGGACCCTCCTCTCAGGCAGCCTGACACTGCCCCCCTACCTGGAACCTCCTTCTAGGCCACCTGACCTTGCCCCTATCTAGTTTTGTGTATCTAATTTCCTGTGCATTCGAATCAGTCTTGTCTTCAGTGATAACCCTGCCCTCTCGTTTGCCTTCATACTTGTATGATTATTAGTTTCACCTGCCTTCCTCGTTTCCCTCCTGATTTCTCTCCTTTTATAATCTCCCTTTGTGCTCTTTCTGTGCCAGTTCATTGTGTGGATGTTGCTTGTTTTTATGTCCCCAGTTAGGTCTCTGGTGGTGGTGTTCCTGTCCAATTGGATTTCTGTTGGTTCTCTGTTCCAGCCTAACCCACCATTGTGCTGTCACCGTGGAGTGTGGTTGTTTTTCCCTTTTTTTAGTTTTTGTTATATTTTTTTTATAAAAAAGCCCTCAAACTCTGCATTTGAGTCCTTCCATTTCCTCAACCGTAACCTGACACAGTATCCTTAATTTGTGTGTGTATATATATATATATATATATATATATATATATATATGTATGTGTGTGTGTGTGTGTGTGTGTACACACTCTCAAGTTTCGATGTGTTGTGCATTCTGAAATGCTATTCTGCTTCCTGCAATTGTACAGAGTGGTTATCAGGGTTACCGTAGCCTTTCTGTCAGCTTGAACCAATCTGGCCATTCATGCTATGGACAAAATCAATGCAATCACATTTTTTCCCCATTCTGATGGTTGGTTCATTAACTGAAGCTCCTGACCCATATCCGCACGATTTTATGCATTGCATAGCTGCCACACAATTGGCTGATTAGATAATTGCATAAATAAGCAGGTGTACAAGTGTTCCTCATAAAGTGCTTAGTGAGTGTATATTAACTTGATATTGAAGCACTGGTACCATTGACATCACTACAAGATGATAAAAACATATGGGGCTATACTGAAAACATTAAACATTACATTTGTTCATTTCCTATTCATTTGTTTTCCTTATCCAACCTTGTCCAGTGTGAGTTGTCAATCCTGGTAATTTAAAATCCAATGAAGTTGTACTAAACCCAGTCAGAAGATTTACCAATCCAGTGATGTAATTCACTCATTTGAGGCACAGAATTGATCAATCTGAATTATCTGAAAGGCCTGCAGGAGAACAGCATGAACCTGTGAGATTAAACATCAATGTCATCAGTGAGAACTTTACATAACACATGATCCCAAATCCAAAACATTTATGAAGCTAATTGAAGAATTAAATCTATTTCTCTCACAGTGTGTGCATGTGTTGTAAAGTTAATTAACCCTTTGTTATTGCCTTTGGGAGAACTTTAGCCTTTCATTACACTCATAAAATTATAATCCTCTCAATGTGTTTCAATCTATGAAAAATTCTCTGAAACTCCAAACATGGTCCACAATTTTTGGGTTAAAAATAACATATCTTTGGTCTCTGTGAATACAATCACAATGATCAAATAGTAACTTTAGATGCATTAGTCGTGGAATCAGCTAACAAGCACATTTGGAAAGGTGATTTGCAAACATTCACAAAATATAAAGTATGATACTTACTTCAGGATATAAAGCTGGAACATGAACAGTTGGTATGGATCCATGCTTGAGAATCACATTTTTTTTTAAATACTGCTTTTCCCATCTGTCACTCACTCGACGTTTTGTCGATGAGTTGACACCAGGGGTCGCTCCTGCGGAGCCCAGACATCTCTGATCTTGAGAAAAGGCCAATGAAAATTGGCGTGTGGAATTTGCATGCCACTCCCCCAGACATAGGGGTATAAAAGGAGTGACACTGCAAACACACATAAGATATCTTCTTTGGAGCCAAGAGAGAGCAAGTCACAGTCGGCCATGCTTCCCATGCAGCCACGAGTGTCGGGTTGGAGTGGAACCCACCGACCCCCACCCCCCCCACCACCACCCCGAACCCTTGTGGCTTGACGATTGGTTCCTGGGGCCAGTATGCTAAACACGGCCATGCTCCGCCCCCATCCCTTTCTTCCCGGAGGCACATGATGAGCTCACGCGCTCATGGCAGGCACCTTCCACTGTCTGTACATGATCCGTGAGCTCCTCAGCTCTCACTACCCTCGATTTTGGGTGGCAAGGGGCTACTCTGCGATTCCCCAGGTGGACCAAGCGGTCGCGGTGCACTTATGCCCACAAAATGCCTCCACCTGGCGGAACTGCCCGTGGCTCCCGTCCAGGGCCTGTAGGCTTACGTTGTCCCTGATGGCGAAGGCCTACGGTGCTGCTGGACACGGGTACGCCTGCAAGAGCACCAAGCCAAGGCACTCAGAGAACTACACGAGGGTAGTCCTGACCCAGGTCTAATGCAGGAGCTGCGCTCGGCAACCGACTTTGCCCTCCGGGCAATGAAGGTCATGACGCAGGCTCTCGGGCAGGCGATGTCCACCTTGGTGGTCCAGAAACGCCACCTCTGGCTCAACCTGGTCGAGATGCGAGAGGCTGACAAGGTACGCTAACTTGACGCCCCCAGCTCCCAGGTTGGGCTGTTTGGCGACACCGTTGGAGACTTGGCCCGGCAGTTCTCAATGTTGAGGAAGCAGACGGAGGCCATACAACACATCCTGCCTCGGTGGAGCGACAGACCCCACACTCTGTCTGCTCGTCGCCCAACACGTCCCCCTGCGGTGCAGACACCGACACCTGACCCGCCACAGCCCGCCCCTCTGGGCCGGACCTGACGCGGAGCTACCCGCAGAACGGCGGCGCCCCCCGCCTCACGCCCGGCCGCCAAGGACCCCAAGAAGGCTTCAAAGCGTCCCTGAGACGGGCAGCCCTGGGACTCAGGAAACTGCACTAGGGGAGCTGGTTAGCAGACCACTCCCTCCCCCGCCAGAGGGTCGGGTGGAGAATCCTTATTTATTTTTTAATTTTATTTCGCAGCATGCCCTACAGGCTGTGGTACCCACATTTTCAAAAAAAGAGCAGTTTCCTCAGCCCCTGGGCTCTATTTCCAGTCTCCCCAGCCATCGTGATCACGACCGCTGGCAACCGGCTCTCTTTGGAAGGTACAGCGCCCTGGAACTGGACCTCCCGCTTCCATGCGTCCAGCCGTGGCACAAGCCTGCCACCGAGCCGACGGTCTGCACAGGACACGAGGACGAAAATCTTCCTCCCCCATTCCAGGTTGTTCCGGGAGCAGTCACAGGGAGCCAGGTAAGTGCTTCGATTTCTCTAGGCTCAGCACCCCAGGCTCCGCCCCGTCGCGAGGCCCCGCCTGCTGGTACGTCCCCTTGGTCCCATCGCGCTGGTTGATCAGGACCGTCTGACTCGGCTATGCGATTCAGTTCGCCAGGCGCCTGCCCAGGTTCAACGGCGTCCGCTCCACCATGGTGATGCCGCTGCCTTGCGTGCGGAGATCGTCTCCCTTCTACGGAAGGGCGCGATAGAGCCTGTCCCTCCAGCTGAGGTGAAGAAGGGGTTTTACAGCCCCTACTTCATCGTACCCAAAAAAGGTGGCGGGTTGCGGCCAATCCTTGACCTGCGAGTTCTGTACCAGGCTCTGCACAATCTCCCGTTCAAGATGCTCATGCAGAAATCATTATAGCGAGCGTCCGGCATCTGGATTGGTTCGTGGCGGGAGACCTGAAGTACGCCTGCTTCCATGTTTCGATCCTTCCTCGGCACAGACCCTTTCTCCGGTTTGGCTTTGAGGGTCAGGCATATCAGTAAAAGCTCCTCCCCTTTGGCCTGTCCTTGTCCTCTCGTGCCTTCACGTAGGTTGCAGAGGCAGCCCTTCCCCCACTAAGGGAAGTGGGCATCCGCATTCTCAACTATCTCGGTGACTGGCTAATCTTAGCTTATTCGTGGGACATGTTGTGTGCTCACAGTGACCTGGTTCTCAAGTACCTCAGCCACTTGAGGCTTCAGGTCAACTGGGAAAAGAAGTTCGGGTCAGTTGGCCAGTGTGCTTGTGCATAGCGCATTTCCCCTCCTTTGAGGCGAAGACGTGCGCCCTTTCCCCAGTTGCGTTCGCAAGAAGTGTGAACCCTGGACGTGCTTCCTCCCTAGCCTAGCGTCCATCGAGTCTTTTGAAGAGGGTTGCTGCCACCCCAGTACGGGCGTCAAAAGGTTTACTAAGTGCTCCATATGTGCTGGTTGTCCCCCTAGGCAACCCCGTGTGATGTATATTCCACAAGATGGTTTTCCTGCCGGTAAACCATGTCTTCCTTGGGCAGAGGGCCCTCTGTCCTTGGTCACCATGTTTGTAGTAACCGAGACATTATATTGACACTCATTCACAAAGCAGTCTGGTGTAAAATGATTTGCACAAACATACACACATTTTTGTATGTTTTGGGGCACATTTCCAGGAGTGCATGAAGATATGTTCACTTTTACAGCCAACAACAGAACACTTATGACTCTTATGAAGCTGAGACATTATTCTTCTCACTGTATCTGCTCCAGCTTGGGAAAAAATGGTGGACTGTGTGTAGATCACTCAGGGAAGTATCTATGGTAATAGGGTGGAGTCCATCACCAGTCGTGGGCGAGGCCTGTAACATGACGTCACTTTAGAGCAGAAACGAAAACCGTTAATTCTGACACACTGTTTTTGATTAATAGAAACATAAGAAAGAGGAGTGCGTGGACTTTTAACATTGTAGGGTGGTTATGTACACACACTGCCAACTCACATTTATGTACAAACACCATGTAAAAGTGAATTTTGCATAATAAGTCCCCTTTAATTTGTATGAAATCTTTACTACTCCAGACCTTCTCTTGATCCGGAGCCATTAAATGTATAATCAAACCAGGCCTTATTTTTGGCAAATGAAGCCGTAATTAAAATGTTTTCTGCAATCATGAATGTGATAGAATGTGATGACAATATGCATCGAAACATTTGTAGTTGTTTGGTGTTTTGAGGCCCAACCAATGCATCCAGTTTGCAATCAAACACAAACACTTGAAGACTAAAATGTTTTTGTAGTGTTTTTAGTTGGTATCATAAAATCCTTCATTTCGTTAGGCAAGAGACGAGAGATTGTGTCTGAGTTCATTAGCCATGTTATGCTGCTAATGTACAGTCAGGTCTTGCTTTGATTGAAACCAGCAGCATTTGACTTTGTTCACAACCCAAAATGGCTCAAGGCTAAGAATGAGAATCGCCTTTGATTCATCTGTAAAACTAGTGTATTTATCACGCCATTTGGGTGATGATATGAGAGCAGATAGAAGGGAGGGACAAGGCTCATTCACTCACTTTGACAAATCACAAAAATAACATTCCTCAAGCACTTGATGCATGCCTTAACTCACTTAGGATGGAGAGCTGTTGACCAATGCATCTGTGACAGATCTGCACAAATACTAGACAATGGTATGGAATGGTATGGACAATGGTTCAATGCTGAACTTCTGTAAAGCTGCTTTGAAACGATGTGTGTTGTGAAAGGCGCTATACAAATAAAATTGACTTGACTTGACTTGACAATGGATAAAACAAACAGGATAGCTGGTTACCATGATTTTGCCAAGTAATATGTGTTCCTGGATCAACACCATTGTTCCTGGAACAACATTAGTGTCAAACGTAATACAGTATACCTAAATTAACCAGTAACTACCTCTGCAATCAGACAGAAATAATAGGTTTATAGGAATGTTTCTCAAGCCCCTGATACCAGGCTTAAGCCTAACCCTGGCCCTACCATAAAATTGTGATTGGTAGATATTAGTAGTAACAAAGTTGTTGGTTCAGGAGCATGCCCTACTTGGCAAAATCAGTGTCAACAAACACCCACAACCTGATGTCCACACCGGGCTTCTTAACTAGCTTAAATAGCAAGATATCTTTGGTCATCCAGCCTCACCAGAAAAGCTATGCTGGTCAACCAGCTACTCCAGCTAGGCGAACCAGTACCAATCAACATAAAACAACCTAGGCCACGATGGATGGGACTCTAATCTAAGCTGGTCTTTTCTGTAGGGAAACCTTGGTTGCAAACCAAATATATCTTGTTGTTCTCAAAGAGAAAATTAAGGAAAAGTGGAAAACCAGACTAATCTCCCAGTGAAATTGGAAGAGAAGTTTAACTTTTATTTAGCCAAATTCGGTTTGTGCTTCCTTAAATTCAAATCACTGCCCCCAGTGGTCAAAACAGTAAGTGTTGTTGAACGTATGAACACGTATGAGCTCCATTTTTTGGGGTGAAATGTCCATGGAGGTATGCCAAAAGCAAGTTGTTTTCAGATGAACAGGCTGCACTACAGTAAAGAGGAATGCATATTTTATAAATCGAATCCCCCAACATAAAACCCCAAACCTAAACCTAACAATGAGTGGAGTAATAATGTCATGTAAGAGGGAAAAATGCAACCTCCTAATCACGCTCATCACTGATTATGCAAACGTGATTACTAACTGGTTTCAACGCGGATGTGAACCAGGTTCTTCCATGCTGCTGATGCAACGTACTTCCGATCATGCCACAGGCGAAGGTAAATATGTTTGAGCCAAGGATAAATGTCTGATTGGAGATGTCGCTTGTCAGTGAGTCATAAACTACATGCAGACTTGACGTGTGATCGTGTTGGGAGAATAGTAAACAAACTTTAGGGGTTTCCTTGGGCATCATCCTACATACTGTATAAGTAGGTAAAATGTATTTGTGTAGGGCACATTTCCTCTAGAGAAGTGGTACAGTATTTCATCATGGTTGAGATTCTTTTCTTCCCTTACAAAAAATCTAAACTAGCTGCAAACTTGCCTCAAATTTGCCGCTCATTACTTTCACATGCAAATGAGCTTGTGATTTGCCACAAATGTTTGCCAGAAGTTTGCAGCTCTTCACCGGTACTGGCGAACCTCTAGCAAAACTTTAGCAACAATGGACAATATCCCGCAAGTTTGCTGCAAAGCTCATTTGCATATGCAAATTATCTGTGGTGAATTTGTGGCAAGTTTGCAGAAAATTTGCAGTGAACTCTTAATTTTTGTAAGGGGTGGGAGCTCTGTTAGCTATTGCATCAATAGCACCTACAATAATGCTCTATGCTGAATCTACAGAATTAACCAGAGCGAGTGTGAAAGAGCAAACTAGGCTCAGTTTTCACAAGCTCAAATCATTTTTGGAATACCCTAAAGGCAAAACACTCAAGGGGTGACACGCAATTCTGTGTTCACGCATGGATACGCTGTTTTTAGCAGTTGTGGAGCCGTTCATGTGTATTGTGAAGGAAAAGTGCTGCAGGTTCACCCAGTCGCACAATTCCAAACATTTGAAGTCACTTAAATTATACAAATCTAAAAACACAATGCAGTATCACAGAAATGGAGAAGATGTAAACATTTCACCAGATTTGTAATGAGGAACATTGTACACTGTGGAATACATACTGACACTGAAGTGCACTATTATTGTTTCGTCAAAATAAAAGTCAATACGGTAGAAATATATTATTATATAAAAAAAGCCCTCAAAATAATCATATTAATTCAGCATCATATAATAATAATAAACTTGAATGGACATTTATAAATAATATTCAGCTAGGTTCCAAATATAAGTGAGTGAAGTTGTAGTTTTTGAACACCCCGTTCATTAACAAAAAATAAAAAAAAAATACATGTAGGCCTGTTACAGTTTGAGACATTTTTACTTTGTCATATTGGACATTATTGCTAAAAAAGTAATCTTTTAAGTAAAATTTCATTCCATTTTGGTCAGAGTAAATGAATGAATATGTAAATGATAATGTACAGTCAGCCTGTTGTTATTGCAAAATAAAACCGTCAGGGTGATCAGGACCCCTATTTCGAGGCAGATCACCCTGAAGGGGTTTATTTTGCGATAATAAACCAGTTGACTGTACATTATCCGGCATCTTATATGGCTACTCACCAAATAAATAAATGGACATAAAAAAGTATTTGTGTTTAAATTATGTAGTTTTGCGAGAAAGTTGCATCAGAGTTCTGATGGTGTTTATTTTGTAAATAATGACCATCTGAATGCTCAGGATCCAGCTTATTACAAGACTACTTGCCAAATAAATCAATAAATGGACAAGAACAATTTATTTGAGTTGGAATAATATTATTAGCTTACTTATAGGGATCACACAGTGATGCAAGAAGCAGGAAAGATCACTGCTAGACGGACCATTGACCAATCAGAATCAAGTATTTTAGAAATGTATAATTCAAAATAAGATTGACTCAATTTATAGGCCATTATCATCAAAGACATAAATGATGAACTAAATATATACACAGATCAGCCACAACATTAAAACCACCTGCCTAATTTTGTGTAGGCCCCCCTCGTGCTGCCAAAACAGCGCCAACCCGCATCTCAGAATAACATTCTGACATGATATTCTTCTCACCACAACTGTACAGAGCGGTTATCTGAATTACCACTTGAATTACTAATTTGTCAGTTCGAACCAGTCTAGCCAATCTCTGTTGACTTCTCTCATCAACATAGTGTTTCCATTCACAGAACTGCCACTCACTGGATTTTGTTTTTGGGACCATTCAGAGTAAATTCTAGAGACTGTTGTGTGTGAAAATCCCAGGAGATCAACAGTTACAGAAATACTCAAACCAGCACGTCTGGCACCATCAATCATCCATGCGATTATATAATCAGCCAATCATGTGGCAGCAGTGAAATGATTTGGATCAAGTCATGTTGGTTGGTGCCAGATGGGCTTGTTTCTGTATTTCTGTAATTGCAAAACAGTCTCTATAATTAACTCAGATTGGTGCCATAAACAAACAAACAAAAAACATCCAGTGAGCGGCAGTTCTGTGGAAGGAAATGCCTTGCTGATGAAAGAGGGCAACAGAGAATGACCAGACTGGTTCGAATTGACAAATTAGTAAGTGGTAATTCAGATAACAACTCTGTACAATTGTGTTGAGAAGAATAGAATGTCAGAATTCTATTCTGAGATGTGGGTTGGCACTGTTTTGAAGCACGAGAGGGACCTACACAATATTAGGCAGGTGGTTTTAATGTTGTGGCTGATCAGTGTTTGTGTGTATGTATATATTTATATATTAAATCTGTTGCTGACTTTAGGTTTGCTTATATGTTTTTGGGAGTAAGGGCATCATTGAAGGGATCAGGGGTAGTATAACTCAGAGGATAAGTTTAGCAGAAGTTATTATTCACACTAAATTGCAGTGACAAAACAACCTGAATTAATTCAGTTTCAATGAGAATTGCCCATTGTTGCTGATAAAAGCCACAGTGACTGTTGAGGTTTAACTTAATCCAAATGAGCAGCGACCAACGCGAAACCAGACGGTAATCCACTGCCTCATACAACTGAATATTGTAGTAGAGTGGGAACCCATATAGTGACAGTGACATTTAAGTGCAAATAGTGTAATTGGGGCTTTAAAATGAAGTACAATACTTCTATTTTTATAACACACACACACACACATATATATATATATATATATATATATATATATATATATATATATATAAATTAAAATATATGGCTAAATCACACTCTTTTGTTGTTGTTGTTGTCTCTACTTTTGTACAGGTTAAGCAACCAGTCTGGGAATGTAACAGTTTTCTTTACACACACTCCAAAATGAACAAATTCTTGATTTTACTTATTCAGCTGAAATATTTTCTTACATTTTTATGGCAAACACCTTTATCTAAAGTGATTTACAGTGCTTTAAGGTATACATTTTTTTCAGCATGTGCATTTCCTGGGAATCAAACTCATGACCTTGATGTTGTTAGCGTCATGCTCCACTGTACCAGCTGAGCAACAGAAACATTAGATTTAGCTGGATTCAAGTCAAAGTTATAATTAAACATTTGCAAAGGGACAATCTCTCAAATGGAAACAGACAGTAAGTAGTGCATCAGAAAACACACATATCAGAAAACGCACACATGCCGTGAAATAAAAACCTTTCTCTCTAAGGACTCCCACTTTGGGCCATGTGTTGGACGTGAAACATTCCAGAAGCGTTAAATTATTCCTGAAGGCAATCCAATCCCCATGCTTCTCGCAAATCTGCAGCGTGTACGCTAGACTTCCATTCACCGTTTCTCAGTGGTTCAAAGGTGTTTACCATGAAAACCTCCTGTGCCTTTTCCCACATCCCTTCCTGTGTTACAGGTAAATGTCCATAACAGTTTGCGTCTTAGCATGTGGCAGCAGAAAATCTTTGATGAATGAAGAAACCCCCTGTGAAGGGGACCAGGAAGTCTCTGAGAGGCCTTGATAATTCATCAAAGACGCCACCGATAGCACATTCAATTCTTCACAGAGAGCCTCACACACTACTCAGAGGGTCTAAACTTTCACCACACTCTCAGGGCAAAGTATGCTGGGCCAGCCTCTATGCTGGTCTATTTTAGCAGTTCCCTGAGCCTCAGTCTATCAAGAGATTTAGTTCAGACCGTGAACATTTCAAAATCGTCTTGTGATACAGACTTTGAGTATTCTCTGATGGTTTCTTGCTTTTGTTCCATCTGGTTTTAGATGACAGTGACTAAACAGTTTCCTCAGTTGTGTGCATACACCCATGGCGAGTTTAAAAAGGTTATGTTGTCATATTCATGCTAGTAGCTCTAGACCGGGGGCCTCAAAAATGGCAAGAATTAATTTTGGCTGGCAGATGCCCATTGTAAGGGCGCTTGTCAACAAACACCAATGTCAATTAGCACACTCTCTTAGCTTTGCCTTTCAGGCCATAGTTTTCAAACCTTCATTTTCCCTTGAAGATTTTCAAGTTTAACAGAGACAACGGGTGAATATATTTACTCTTCAGTGCAAAATCCTGCTCCGGACATGGGAGAAGGTCGGTTTTGTTGATTTAAATCACGATAGAGCATTAACCTTAAAAACTCATGTGTTTGGGAAAATATTTAACTCGCTTTTAGTGCCACACAGTGGAAATTTCATCTTGGAATTGCTGTGATTTGTGCAAGGAGCCACAAAATATTATTTGAATGTTTTAATTATTAAATCTCACCACAGTCACTTCATTTTCATGAGACCAAGCTGCAATAGAAGAACCTTCTGGTGATATCTTGGCTCAGTACAAAGAATACAATCTTTAATGCTTCATGGCTAACAGTAGTGCAGGAAAGTAAAGTAGAAAGTATATTTTAACATATAATACTGTATTTTATTATTTGTTTTTTATGATTAGATGTCTAATACTGTGCTCATGTACTTGTACTCGTGCTTGTAATAAATGCTCAGATACCAAAACCCGATACCATTAATTGCTTTAAATGTGAACGTGTGAAGCCGCCCGTTCATACACTGATAGCACATCATAAACATCATGCATGCTCTGTTTTTAAGGGATGACAGCAAGCAGAACGCTAATTCACTATGTAGCGTGCAGCACATACAGACTACATATTTCATTAAATAGCTGCCTTTTGCTGTAAATTAATCACACAGACCCAGTAATCCAAACAGTATAAATCAGCCTCTAAAGGGCACTTCAAAGGGAGAAGCTGTAAAATCATGTCAAACTGCATTTCCAATAAAAATAATTTGTAGAGGGATATCCAAATTAATTTTAGAGCCACACACCTTTCAGCCCTCCAAACCTCTCACAGTGGAAGGGAATAGAGAATAGGGATGATCGCTTCTGAATTAGTGATGGGTTGTTCATGAACGATTTGTTCATTTTGAACAAATCTTTTATGTGACTCAGAAGAGCGAGTAGTCACAAAAGTGATTCCTTCATTTTGAGTTGACCGCGCACTGAGCAACCTCCGTTCGTTTATTACATGAAAACTGCATAGGCGCTGTACAGGAAACGGAAATTATTAGTTCACCTCTCAATTTTTTGGGTCCAAGTCGTTCGTTCTTTTGTCACGTGACAAACGTATACACTGTGACAAAAGAATGAATGACTCGGACAAGAAGATTCAATCCAGAGGTGAACTTATCTTTCTGTTCCCTTTACAAAAAGCTTCACTATGATGCTGCGCTTTGCTAAGCGCTATGGGGAACAATCTTATTGTGAGCAGCTTTGAATATGTGTCTAACACGTCAATGAAAATTGACTGGAATTTATAGCCTGGGCTGGTGAGATCATTGAATGCACCTGTGACTAGGCTATAAATAGAGGCGTCACCAGAGTGTAGTCAGATGATTTTTCTTCAGAGCATACTATGACTGTGTGTCTCACAAACCTGCTAAAACCTCTTTCTTCCCTTTGTTAGGAGTTAGAAACTGTTAGGCAGTGCGCAGAAATTTCCTTCTTTCTCTGTTCTTTTTTTTTTTTTAAAAAAGAGAAGAGATATATAAGGAGAAGTGACAAATATGTCAGAGAACAAAGGCAAACGCTGCGTGTTTCCTTGCCAGCGGTCTATGACCGACAAGGACACGCATGAGTTTTGCTTTGTTTGTTTGGGGGAAGAGCACGCTGCTCTCGCGTTGGGGCAAGTCGGGTGCGCGCATTGTGACCTACTTTCGGTCGGAGTGTTGCGCGCTCTCCTCGCTTACTTTCGCGAGCCAGCACCCACTCTTCATTCGTGGGGCTCTCGCATGGATCTGGCTGAGGAGCGAGAGACGGGTTCTTCCCTTTCGCTCGCTCTCTCCCCAGATCCAGCCGGTCCTTCACGCGATCTCGAAGTGCGCTCCGGCGCTTCTTCGGTTCACGCGGAGAACATTATATATTTTGGTTCAGAGTGTAAGCTATCCGCGTCAGAGCATTCCAAACGTGATTTTAAATCTTCTGAGGAGTTGCTCGACGTGATCACTCGTGCAGTGGCCAGGCTTTAATGAGACTGGCCACGCGACCAAGAAACCCCAAAACACTCCAAATTAGAGGACAGATTTCTGTCTGGTGGACGAGGGAAGGGAACGCCTTATCAGTCCCTTCCCTTCTTTGATGATCTCCACGACGAGCTCGCTCGTTCATGGAGAGAACCTTATACCTCGCGCGTTCACGTGCCCTCGACGTCGTTATACTCGACTATCGTGGGAGCTGACGCAAAAGGTTATTCAATGTTGCCGCCGGTTGAAGAGACGCTTGCGGGCTATCTCTCGCCGGGTTCGGCGTCATCACTAAAAAGCCCCGCCCTCCCCTCTAAGCCATGCTGAACTACCTCCATGCTAGTGGGAAGGGCTTATCAAGCAGCAGGTCAGGCTGGTGCAGTGCTGCACACCATGGCTGTGTTACAGGCTTACCAGGCTGATCTGCTAAAAGACCTGTGTGCGGGTGAAACTCTTGGAGACGCCATGTACTCGGTTATCTCCAGATTTCAGGAGGCAAAAAGCCACGAGGAAGCCTTTGGGCAGTTTTTTCCTCGCCGCACTCAGGGGGCGGGGCCGTCGGCCACCCGGTCTCGCCCCGAGGCTGTTAGGAGGGAAGCTCAAAAACAGAGCGTGGCGAGTCGTGCTCCCCCTCGCAGAGACAGGGGACAGGCTCGTCGTCCTCAGCAGCCCCCTAAGCAAGACCTTAGGGCTATAATTTCCAAAAAGGAAGAAACCCTGATGGTCTTGTACCCAATCTTTTGGGGGTAGTCCCCTTCGGGAAGGGGCGCGTGTTTTATTCACTTCGGCCCTCCCGATACCCTCAAGAAAACCCTTCACTCCCGCCACCCTTGGTGTTTCGGGTGACAGAGTTTTCCGACAGAATGTTGGGTGTACCGTTGCTTCCTGCCTTAAGTCCAGGACACGGAACACTCAACACCCCCTCAACAGGAAGTGCTCGCTGCCTTTCCGTGTTTCAATGGTGTGGTCTCACTACCGTAAACTGGATTTCTTTTTATGTCTGCTATGAATAGCAAAAAAAAAAAAAACCTCAAATCTCCTGGTTAAAGGGGCCATGGTATGTGTTCCCCTTCCAGAGAGAGAGTTGGGTTATTACACAAAATACTTCCTGTTTCCCATGGAGGGTGAGGGGTGGCGTCTGGCTTAGATCTTAAAGCTTGAACTGCCCATGGGTGTTCAAGTCCTAGATTCCGGGGGCGAAGTCTTCCAGTGTCAGGTTCTTTCATTCGGCCTAGCCCTTTTTACCCACACATTCACAATGCATGATGTAGCGCTGGCTCCTTGTGACTCCGGGGCATCTGCATTCTGAATTGTCTAGACGACTGGCTGATCCTAGCGCTGTTCCAGGAACTGGCAGTTCAGCACAGGGACATCGTCTTAGCTTCGGTTTCGCTGGGGTTGAGGCTCAACGCCAAGAAAAGCGTCCTCTCTCCCACCCAGAACACTGTCTATCGGGGTATCGTATGGAGTTCAATCACAATGCGGGCACAACTGCCTCCCGCTAGGATTGACTCCATTCAGATCACCCTGAGCAAAGTCAGGCTAGGCCAAGGTTGCACTGTTAATCAGTATCAACGATTTCCAGGTCTCAGGGCGACCACGTCCTCGGTGATCCCTCTGGACTTTCTGCTCATGAGACCGTTGTTGTTGTGGCTCAAAGCCAGGGGTTTTTTTCTTCCAAGGGCCAAAACCCCTAGGCTAATAAGGGTTACGCGCCTCAGGCTTCGTTCCCTTTCTACGTGGTTCAGACCCCGGTTTTCTGCCTTGGGTCCCACACTAGGTGCGTCTTGTTGTCGCAGGTTGCTAATGACAGACGCCTCCCTGACGGGCGGGGTAACGACCTTAAGTGGTCGTCCAGCTTAAGAGGATAGGAGGGTCGTCAGCTCGGTTGTCACAGTCACTGTCTCGGGTTGATGGCTGTATTTCTGGCCCTGAAATACCTCCTCCTGAGGCTGCCATGTCTTGGTGCGGGGAGTGGAAACTCCACCCCGAGGTAGTGGAATAAATTTGGGAGGAATTTTACAGTGCAGAAGTGGACCTCTTCGCCTCTCAAGAGCCTGCGCAATGTCCCCTCTACTTCTCACTGAGTCACCCAGCCCCCCTGGGTCTGGAAGCAATGGCACATACATGGCCCAGAATGCACCTGTATGCATTTCCCCCGATTTCTCTACTCCGGGGGTCTTAGCCAGAGTTCGCCAACAAGGGTCTTGCCTCTTGCTGATAGCGCCTTATTGGCCGAACAGGACTTGGTTCTCAGAACTGATGTTCCTTCTCGACGGCTCGCCTTGGGCGATTCCAATCAGGAAGGATCTTCTGTCTCAGGCACAGGGGATGATACTTCATCCTCGTCCCGAACTGTGGAATCTTCATGTTTGGCCCCTGAAGGGTACCAACTGAGGAACACAGAGCTGTCGCCTGAGGTTATCGAAACCATTCTTAGTGCAAGTCCCCTTCCACTAGAAGAATTTACGCCAATAAGTGGGGTGTCTTTGAAAAGTGGTGCAGTTCACATGATGCAGATCCAGTTAACTGCCAAATTGTTTCAGTTCTGGGTTTTCTGCAAGGAAAACTGTCAGCAGGCATATGCCCCGCCACTCTCAGGGTCTATGTGGCCGCCATTTCGGCTTGCCATGCCCTGATCGATGGGGTGCCTGTAGGGAGACATCCTCTGCTCGCTCGCTTCATTCGTGGAGCCATGCGGTTGAGGCCCCCTGTCAGGACTAGAACTCCTTCCTGGAACTTGGCAATAGTCCTGGAAGGTCTAGTTGAGACCCCCTTTGAACCTATAGAGTCAGCATCTGACAGACTTCTGACTCTAAAGATGGTCTTTCTTATGGCTATTACCTCTCTCAAGAGGGTTGGGAATCTACAGGCTCTGTCTGTTTTGCCGGCCTGTTTAGAATTTGCCCCAGGTACAGCTAAAAGCTATTCTATATCCGCATCCAGTCTATCTCCAAGGTGCCTTTTTCAACAGTACATCCTGTCACTCTGGAAGCCTTCTGCTCCCCGCTGTTTTTAACGCCGGAGCAAGAAAGACTTCACCGACTCTGTCCTGTCTGTGCCCTTCAGACTTATGCCCACCGCACTAGCCAGTGGCGTAAGTCAGGGCAGTTGTTTGTCTGTTTTGGGGGCCGCAACAAAGGGGCGGCCACTACCAAACTGACTACGTCACATTGGGTGAGGATGCTATTGCCCTGTCCTACAAGGCGCACAGTCAAGCTTCGCCAGTAGGTATCAGGGCTCACTCCACCAGAGGTGTCGCTTCCTCTAAAGCCTTGGCTAGAGGTGTCCCTCTGCAGCAAGTTTGTGATGCGGCAGGCTGGTCCTTTCCGCACACATTCATCTAGTTCTATAGTTTAGATGTTCACGCTACTCCAGGCTCTTACGTCCTCGAGTCGACATCTCAACCCCATGCCTCTACAAGTTTGTGATGCAGCAGGCTGGCCCTCTCTGCACACATTCCTGTGTTCTCATGGTCTAGGTGTTCAAGCTACCCCGGGCCCTTAGGTCTTTGGTAGGAGTTTTAGTTGGGTTTGTGTTGCGGCAGGCTAGTTCCTTTCCGCGCACAGTCTCAGACTTTATTGGCTAAACTCTTTTTATGCCTGAACAAGTTTGTGATGCGGCAGGCTGGTCCTTTCCGCACACATTCTTCAGGCCCTATGTCTGGGCTCCCATGCCCCTGAGTTCATTTCTGATCTCAAGTTTAAGATGGTCTGTGTACGGCAGGCTGGTCCTTTCAGTACACATTCCTAGAATCTTACGGTTCATGCCTGAACAAGTTTGTGATGTGGCAGGCTGGTCCTTCCCGCACACATTCTTCAGGCCCCATGTCTGGGCTCTCATGCCCCTGAGATCATTTCTGATCTCAAGTTTAAGATGGTCTGTGTACGGCAGGCTGGTCCTTTCAGTACACATTCCTAAAATCTTACGATTCATGCCTGAACAAGTTTGTGATGTGGCAGGCTGGTCCTTCCCGCACACATTCTTCAGGCCCCATATCTGGATTCCCTTGTGTTCCTTTATGATCTCAAGTCTAAGAAGGTTTGTGTACGGCAGGCGGGTCCTTTTCGTACACATTCCTAAATCTTACGATTTAGATCCTTATGCCTGAACAAGTTTGTGATGCGGCAGGCTGGTCCTTTCCGCACACGTTCATCAAATTTTTTTGGTTTAGATGTTTTAGCTACCCCGGGCTGTTTGCCCTTGGGTCGATGTCTCAAGCCCATGTTTGAACATGTTTGTGATGCGGCAGGCTGGTCCTTTCCGCACACCTTCATCAAATTTTATGGTTTAGATGTTTTAGCTACTCCGGGCTCTTACGCCCTTGAGTCAACATCTCAAGCTCATGTCTTAGACCTCTCGTGTTTTTTGTGAGCACACTTCACAACCGTAGGGGTCCGGACAGCCCCAGTGCGGCGGCGTGGGTATTCCGTTCCCCATAGCGCTTAGCAAAGCACAGCATCATAGTGAAGCTTTTTGTAAATGGAATGTCTCGGGTTACATGTGTAACCCTTGTTCCCTGAAAAAAGCGGAACGAGATGCTGCGCTTATTTGCCGCACTGGGACGTCCCAGGACTGCTCTTCAGAAAAATATCTGACGACACTCTGGTGACGCCTCTATTTATAGCCTAGTCACAGGTGCATTCAATGATCTCACCAGCCGAGGCTATAAATTCCAGTCAATTTTCATTGACGTGTTACACACATATTCAAAGCTGCTCACAATAAGATTGTTCCCCATAGCGCTTAGCAAAGCGCAGCATCTCGTTCCGCTTTTTTCAGGGAACAAGGGTTACACATGTAACCCGAGACGTTTCTCATAATTTGTCCTTGGCTGCATTATAATTTTTTCCTTATTGGGACTATAATCAAATTTTGCATAAGTAGATATGTTAGGGAGATTTGGCTATAGAAATGTAACATTTTAATGTAATTCTGCTCAAATTAACGAAATAACTTGAATAAAGATTTGTTCATTTTGCTAAACGAGACTCAAAGATCCAAGTCAGTAAAATGATCTGATCTTCCCATCACTATTCTGAATGAACCGCACACTGAGTCATGTAGCAACCAGCATTTCTGAAGGTGAGAAGCTACCACCAAAAACACACAGAAACAGAAAAGGCTTCACTCCAAAATAAAAGCTTCTGCCAAAACTACAGAAATATATCACAGTTATGTAATACTACTACTACAACTTATAATAATAGATCTATAATAATATTTTTATGTTTAAGCAATGTATCACATCTGGTATGCTCCGTTATGCAGAACTTTATTTGACAAAAATATCTCTAATGTTGTATTTTGGGTTGTGAGGGGGATTCTGTATAAAAGCACTTCATTAAAAAATAACTGTTCTATATTTTATTGCTCTATTAGTTTTCAGTAATTCATGTATTCAGACACAATTTTGATTAAAAAATTGAAATAAACAGTAGATTTGGAATTCAATAAAAAAAAAATTAAGAGGTATTGTAACGGCGAGTACTGAAGTGGAAGTATCGGTGCTCGTACTTGTTCTCCAAAAAAGGGAATCAGGACATCCATAATAACAATGTATTATTTATTCATTATTAGAGTATTCAAAATTGTCATAGATTGACATCTTGTTGCCCAAATTCATGTGTTGCTAATAATTTTACAAGTTTAAAGTCTAGTGTAACCACACCTTTAGCCTAATGTCTATCCACTGAGCAATTTTCAGATAACCAAAATTTGATCAACATTTATTCCTTTATCTATTAAATAGAATGAAGTCTAATCTAAATTCTTGCCATTATGTATTCTGAAACAAACAGCCCTGGTGAATCTGTCAACAAATTCAACCCCTTAAAAAATATTTTTCAACATCACATGCTCTCCACATTGCCTTGCCCTGTTCTGACAGGATTGAATACATTTACAGAAAGTGTATGGGGGAAAATTTTAAAGCACTTGACTGGCACCCTCTGGCCTTCTCCCCAGAGCCCCACACATTGCAAACACACACACATACCACTCGCTAACACACTCATTAGTGCAGGTGTTTGTTTTTAATTGGCTAGTTAACTCAGAGATATGTCTTACCTGACTACTTACTGCTGGTGCATATATCCCCTCCAATGAAGAGCCAGTGAAGCCTGTCAAGACTCCTGTCTGGTTCGCGTGATTTGAAGTGGCAATTTGTCAGCAATTAGCCTAGATTGAGTGAATCTTCATGATGAAGCCCTGTCAGGATTGTTAGGAAATGCCACTGGCCTCCATTTTGTTTTATGCAAGCCGCTGGTTTTTCTTGACTTTCCAGCGGGTGGATTTTACTAATCAGCTGATAATCAAAAGACATTCTCTTCAAAATATGGAAACAAGATCAAATTACATCATCAGAATGTCAACATGATACTTACCAAACTCACCTCATTGTGAGGTATATCTGTTAAAGGAATAGTTCACCCACAAATAAATCTTATGTCATTATTTACTCACCCTCATGTTGTTCCAAACCCATATGCTGTTTTATGCCATGAAATACAAAAGAAGAAAGAAAAATTATAAACCGCTTTTTCCAAGCATTGATTTGTTTTATATTGACCACATTTGTCAAGTTCCAAAAAGGACAAAAAACACTGTAAAATCCCCATTAATGTAGTCCTCACATTCATTCAAGTTCAGTTTGTCATAAAAAGTTGCTGGACAAATATGTGGGACATAATGCTGTTGTGATGGCGATGCTTTAGATTAGATGATTGTTCAAAATTGCCTATTGAATATCATGAATGTATCATATATGTAAACCATGTGTGGCAGGGTGAGCAAGAGACAGATGCAGTGGGTGTTGCGTCAAGCCTCGGAGAGGCATTTATTGGACATAATAAAAAAAAATATTAAGTCCGTAAAGGAGATTAAAAAAAGTGTCCAAGGGGAACAGTGTTCATAATAAAGGGGAATCAGGCATCCTCGAAGTTAGGGCTGCAACTAACGGTTATTTGTATAATCGACTAATCTAACGATTATTCGACTATTCAGAAAATACAAGAGAATTTAACTGAATGTATCTTGAATATAAGTGTATTTTTTCACTTGTTCATACTTCTGCGAGTGCAGTAGAGAAAATAATATATTCATATTCAAGATATTTGCTCTAAAAGCAAGTGTAAATATCTTATGTTGCTTCTCAGGTAAATGTATCTTGTTTTAAGGATTTTTCAATATTTTACAATAGTAAATATTCATTAATTACATTTTATATTCAAAATTATCAGACAACATTTTTTTCTTCTGCAGTATACACTACCGTTCAAAAGTTTGGGGTCACTTGTCTGAAATGTTTCTCATGATCTTAAAAATCTTTTGATCTGAAGGTGTATGCTTAAAAGTTTGAAATTAACTTTGTAGACAAAATATTATTCTGCCAAAACATATACATTTATTTAATTACAAATCTAAAATTTCCTAAAAAAAAAAAAGTTTTTGAAATGGATGACTTGGATCAAAATATGAAGAAAAGAAGCCAATAAGTGCCCAACATAGATGGGAACTCCTTCAATACTGTTTAAAAAGCATCCCGGGGTGATTCCTCAAGAAGTTGGTTGAGAAAATGTCACGAGTACATGTCTGCAAAATCTAGGCAAAGGGTGACTACTTTGAAGATGCTAAAATATTACATAGTTTTGGATTTATTTTGGATTTTTTGGTCACAAAATAATTCCCATATTTCCATTTCTATTATTCCATAGTTTTGCTGACTACTATTATTCTAAAATGTGAAATAAATAAATAAATAAAGAATGAGTAAGTGACCCCAAACTTTTGAACGGTAGTGTAGCTGCTAAAGTAAACGTACATATGGAGTTTTAGATATTTATATTGGAAAACAAAGCATAAAAGACAAATCAAACAAATATTTTTTTTTGCATTGTATAACGGGCTAAGACTACACCCTCTCACCATTTTGTCCACTTGATTTCGATCCATCTTTAATTCACAAAAAACAAACTCTTTCTTCTTTATAGAGCTGCGTATCACCGATTTTCTTCACCATAAGATACACACGTGACACTCATATTACAATTCACTATGTCACGAGCAATCACTATAAACAAAATGTAGCTGTAGCAAGTGTGCGCCAGTGATGAGCGTCTCCGTGCGAGACAGTGTGTCAGCCGGGAGAAGTTTGAAACTCTCTTGCGCTGTTTTTCACGTGACTCATATAAGCAGCTCATCCGCACAGACAAATGCCTGTTTCGGAGATTGTGCTTATTTATACAGCCCACTTCCTTATTATTTGAACTTTAATAAAGGATGCATTAAATACAGTATATAACACCAGGTACGGCTCTGCTTTATTTCATGACGACACTGCTTCTGTATTGACTTATTTAGCATTTTTGTATTATAATACTCTGCGATCTACATCACCTTAATATTTTTGGAAAATCTGAGGTGCGTCTGGACTGAAAGCTGTTCTTTCTTCCTCTCCTCAATCAAGAGCGAGCTGAACTGCTGCTCTCCCACGTCATCATTAGCGTATCAAAAGATCTCATGTTGTGTTAAATGAAATCAGACGACTATTCAACAATTAAAATTTTAGTTGACAATCTTTTATTGTCAACTTTGTCGATAATGTAGACTTGAATTGTTTCAGCCCTTCTCGTGGTCAGATGGGGCTCCGTGAAGGGCAGGGTAGTGTCTTTGGAAAGGCCCAGGCATGAGCTGGGTCCATCGGCTGCACACATTCCCCTCCAGTGTCCACAGCGCGAAGGGCGTTGGCGTCCTTGGCGGCCTGACTTCCCAGGCAAGAGGGGAAGGCAGCCCGGCTTCTAGCCCGTCAGCCGCAACATGTGAAGGTGTCCCCCGGCAACTCATCTCGTCGGCCCGGGGGTCTGGCAGCGTATCATCTCGTCCGAACCCTCCCAGCTCTGGTCCGTGTCATCATGGACACCATTTTTATCCATTTGAATGGAAACAGGAATAAGATAGCAAATTTCGCAAAACATTATTTACGCATTTTCACTTTGTCAATGTCAAAACAGCGCAAAAAGTGAATAGACACTAGGTTTGTAACAGCAAAATGACATAAATTCTCTCGTGTGTAGTAACAAAAAAGGGACAGGAAGTTTATCAGTGAATAACAACTTCAGTGCTGTTGTCATGCTTGACATCTTTACCGGGTTGCCTTGTGTTCTCAATTACACACAGTTAAAGGAACATATACACTCTTACCGTGGAGTGTACCAACTACATACACGTGTGGGTGGGGCCTAGACTGAACCACTCACTGCATATACTACAGTATCCAGTGTTGCGTGAGATGTATTATTGTTAGAGGAACAGAGAAAGAACTGAGTGAGTCAATTTTACACTTGGCGTGGTGATACATTATTTCCACAGAAAGGTTCAATGTGTTGTCAGTGTTTAATGTTCCCCTAATATGAATGGGTGATGTTTCAAAGATATATTGTTCTAATCAGTTCCTGATAACAGATGCACAACATACTGACACTGAATAGTGGATTCATTACACTACAGGATGTCGTCTCTATACTTATTATAGACCAATCCCATTGTGAACAACCATTGCAGCTCATGCACAGTAAGTGGTGGCAGAAAGCCAGCAAACTGTTGTGTTAGATTTGACAGATTGGACAGCTAGCGCTAAATAACTACTCTAAATATCTTTAAAAGATAATATATAATGAAATTAGCCTTCAGATTCAAAGCTAGCTAGGTTTGGGTACACTATTGCTAGTAACACAGCTAGATCTACTCGTACGACACAAACCATCATAAATACAGAACAATTCTTAGATATACAATTATTTTAATGTTAATTAAAGTTAATAACATACCTTTAATAAAATGTTTGCTGCAAAGGCGTGAGTTTGAAATGATCTCCTCATGCTTTTGACAGAATCCAGTAAAAGTGAAGCTTATGGTTTTTGCCATTGCAATTTTGACAGCCAATTGTGCAGCACGACATTTCATTTACCTTAATCAAACAATTTAAAGGTAATAGTTAAATTGCTGAGCATTGTTAGGTCACCTAACTACATGTTTGGTTTACGGTTCATGGCAGGCGGTGACATTTCTGCATTGTATGCTATTCTGAGACAACGTCTCTGTTTTAAAACCTTGTAAAATGGCACTTAAGGCTGATTTATGCTTCTGCATCGAACCTATGATGTAGGCTCCTCATAGTGGCCAACGAGTTGTTTTGCATTTATAGTTATGCGTTGGTGTCTGCATTGTTCTGCGATTACACAGCCAAAATGCTAATTGTGCATACATAAACAAAAGCAATGTAATTTGTGCATTCATAAGTATTTATTAAATTAATTGTAGCATTAAAAAGTAGTTAAAAGTATGTGAACATGTTGAAATTTAGGTAGGCTACATATTACTTATTATACATGTCACCTGTATTGCAGAGAGCAAATAAATGAGAAAAATACTGTATGCTTGCTCGTGAATTGCTTAAATAATAATAAATAATAATTTTTTTGCCATAATTTTGATGTTCCGTGCTGAAAAAATACATAAATTTGCCGAAAACTTGCTCAATTGCATGTGAAAATGATCAATGGCAAATTTGCAGCAAATTTAGCATGAACTCTCAATTTTCATAAGGGAAATCATCAAATTAAATAATAACTATACCTCGCTTGGCGAACACTAAATGGGTGTCATCTTAAAGACTTTACTTTCCAGGTGCTTATTATTTAATGACAAATTAGAAGTGTTGAATTTCATAAATTGAGAAATATGACAAATCATCATGCAGATTGAAAAGTTCTCTAGTAGAATACAAAACATATTATTTCACTCACATATCAAATGAATATTTGATGAAAAAAAAAAAAGCTTTAGAACTTTTTATAAGCTTTAAAAAGATGATTTGATCATGTTATACTTGTTATTTCATGAAACTGAATATGTAGATGCTCTCGATTGAGACAATTGCTTTAACGGTCCTGAGTCTAAATACAATGTGATACGATGCATAGATATTAAAATAATCTAGGTAAAATGCAATGCTATGGTTACAAAGTGCACCAATCACAGCTGTTGTGGTCTGCGTCGACGTGACGCACAATAAAAAAAATTACAAGTTGCATGTCAGGCTATGGTGTAGGCTACTTCGTAACCATTGTAGCTATGCGTAGCTATGCGTTCAACACAGAAATATATATCGGCCTTTGGCCAATATCCTTGCTGGAATGGAATCTTATAAGTGACCAATCTGGAATTTTGTGCCAATCTGTGTTATATTGCTGCTGTTATAATCTTTTTATAATTACTTTTAGTTGGAGATCAGCAATCAGTAGCTTTAGGACCATCTGAATGTTGATTGCAGACACACAAAAAGCAGTCTTGTTTAGTTGTTTTTTTCTCTTGTCACATGAACAGAACAAAAAAGTAATCTTCCCCTTACAGAAAATCGAAACTAGCTGCAAATTTGCAGCATATTTTACATTTGTTATTTTCACATGTAAAAAAGATTCTGATTCACCACAAATGTTTGCCAGAATTGTGCAGCTCTTCACCGGTGAACCTCCGGAAAACTTTGGCAACAATGGACAATATGCTGCAAGTTTGCCGCAAAGCTCATTTGCATGTGAATATTATCAGTGGCAAATTTGCCACGAACTCTCGATTTTCGTAAGATGCTTAAAAAAATCTGGATCATCGCAATTTCAAGGTTCATAGAGATGCATTTCTACGTTTAAAAATAATGCTGAAAATTCAAACTGGGTCTGTATAGGCTTTACATGGAGAAATCAGCATATGTTTTTAATAAATGTATAAATTATATACAGCTTTTATTACAGAGTCACAAAAACTGGGTAAAATATCAATATAGTCATGTAAAGAGTGTTAAAACATTATTCACTCTGTCTCTTAAATTTCTGCTCAAACACATGACTTATTACGTTGTTCTGCTTTATGGAGCACTTAGGGTTATTTTACAGGATGCTCAGCTGCTCAAGCTAAGGAACATACAGCTGCTCTCTGCCATTCATAAAATCACATGAAACCACCCATTTTATACATTTATAGATGGCACAAGCGCCTTTCCACAGTCCAGTGACACTCATAAAAACAAACTGTCCCTCACTATTCTTTATTAATGCAACCCAATCACTCTCACCCGGAGCCAAGAACCACCTCATTGTTTTCTCACTTTGAAAAGTGGATGACATTTATAGATTGGGTCAGATTCTGCTATATATATATATATATATATATATATATATATATGCTGTTATAAAATGGATAGTTTAGACTCTATATTCTGATTGCATGAGATGTATTGGAAGCCATGGTAAAATACTCAGAAAAACACATGGTGAAAAACGTCATGGTTAATGTTGTAACCTCCGTTCCCTGATGGAGGGAACGAGATGTTGTGTCGAATGTAGTGACACAAGGGGTCTTTCTTGAGAGCCTCGCATACCTATTAACTTGAGAAAAGGACAATGAGAATTTGGCAGACAGAATTTGCATGTCCCACCCCCGGACATACGGGTATAAAGAGAAGAAGCTGAGAATAAGGTACGGCCATTTACAGTGGTAGGTCTAATGTCGTGGCAAGGGGGACACAATGTTTCATTCCCTCCATCAGGGAACGGAGGTTACAACAGTAATCATGACGTTCACCTTTTGTCACTTTTGTCAAAGACTTGTCATCCACTGCATCGTGGTGGGCCGTGATAGCGGCTACATACATCTTTAAGAGATGGACAGCCTCCCCTCCAACCTCTCTTGGAGGAATGAAAGCACTGACCGAACTGCGCATCTCTGCGGGTCTTCAGACTGTGAAGAACACCAATTTGTGAACAAGCACCACTTTAGGGTGTAAAGCTGCCTGGTAGAGGGAGCTCTGGCTTGGTCGATCGTGTCTACGACTGCAGGTGGTAGGTCACTCAGATCTTCTGCGTCCCGTCCAGGGTCCAGACATGGAGGATCCAGAGGTCTGGGTGCGGATGCCAGAGGGTGCCCCGTCCCTGGGAAAGAATGTCTTTCCTCAGGGGAATTTGCCAGGGAGGTGCTGTCGCAAGGAGCATGAGATCCAAGAACCAAGTCCGAGTGGGCCAGTAAGGAGCCACTAAGGTGACTTGTTTCTCATCCTCCCTGACCTTGCACTGCACCAGTGCAAGAAGGCTCACTAGGGGAAATGTGTACTTGCGAAGCCCCCAGGGGCAGCTGTGTGCCAGTGCGTCTATCCCAAGAGGGGCCTCTGTTAGGGAGTACCAGAGCGGGTAATGGGAATTGGCTTGGGAGGCAAAGAGATCTACCTGTGCCATGCCGAACTGGCCCCAAATCAGCTGGACCACCTGGGGGTGGAGTCTCTGCTGTCCACTGTCGCGACAGCGCATCCGCTGTTGTGTTGAGGTTGCCCGGGATATGAGTGACTTGCAGGGACCTGTGTCACTGCTGACTCCAAAGGAGGAGATGGAAGGGAAGTTGTGACGTATGACGAGAGTGTTAACCGCCTTGTCGATCTATGTATGCTACCGTTGCGGTGCTGTTTGAACGGATCAAGATGTGCTTGCCCCGTATCAGCAGGAGAAACCTCCGTGGGGCAAGAAATAACACCAGCAACTCTAGGCAGTTGATGTGCCAACGCAGCAGGAGCCCTATCCAGGAGCCAGCAGCTGTGTGCCCATTGCACACGGTGCCCCAACCCAGTTGAGAGGCGTCTGTGGTGACCATGACACATCTGGACACCTGTTGTAGGGCAACTCCAGTCCGCAGAAAACAGAGGTCTGTCCAAGGGTTGAAAGTCTGATGGCAGGAAGGGGTGATTAACACATGGTATGTGCCGCTGCGCCATGCCCATCTCGGGACTCGAGTCTGAAGCCAGTACTGAAGCGGTCTATATGCATCAACCTGAGCTGCACGACCGCGGCTGAGGATGCCATATGCCCCAGGAGCCTTTGGAAATGTTTTAGAGGAACCGCTGTGCCAGGCTCGAAGAAAGTGAAGGGGAGGACTTTGTATTGAAACACCTGGCCGTTGAACACGAACCATAGGAAGGGTCAATGTCTAGGCAGAATGGAGACGTGGAAGTAAGCCGCTGGTAACACGCAGTAGATCCAACAGCAATGCTCTGACAAAGGTGAGTGGAACAGTAGTGAGAGAGCTGCACAACCGCTCGGCTCTGAAGAAAAAATCTGATTGACAGATGCACGCCCGCTTCCCTTTATACCCGTAGGTCCAGAGGCAGGAAATGCAAATTCTATCTGCCAATTTCTCATTGGCACCTCTCAAGTTCAGAGGTACACAAGGCTCTCAAGAAAGACCCCTTGTGTCACTACATTCGACACAACGTCGATTGAGGTACAGAAGGGGAACTGTATTAATGCAGCTTAGCACCCGTAAACAACATAAAAAAAAAAAGAAAGAAACTAAGTGTCCAAAAAGGATTTTAATCCCAAGATGTAAATTATGTCTTATTTTCAACATAATTTACTGTAGGTTAGTTTGTCTGTTTGAAATTTGTTGATTCCTGTTTTGATAGATCTAAAATGTGCTTTCAAAAACCTTCACTTGAGCCATACAACATTCGCCAGGTTACTTGAAATGCTTTATAGAGCATTACATCAACTCCAGTTGTCCAAAGGCAAACTAAATATCATTTTAGATATTTGTTTTTTTATTTTGAATAATAATGCTTCTAGCCAGGTTGTTACAGAAAGCTTCATAAAGACAGAGTTCTGCTAAGCATGCATGCCAGAGCTGCAGTCTTGATTTAATTGAAACCTGCATAAATGGAAAACTTGATTTTTCTTTGTAAATCTATCAGACCTGGCTCTGACCCATTATTTTGCATGTTAAACTTTAACACATTTGCATAGCTTCATTCCAGAAGAGCTATGAAAGTTATGAGAAGGTTCATGCAACGGTCTTCAGCTTCAAAAGGAAATGCATGAATCACAAAAATCTGGGAGACTTCACATATTATATCACACTAATGTATTAATTAGCAAAAAATCATGTTTGAAGTGTCTAAACGGACTAGAGAAGTTTTAATGTACATTTGTGTACATTTTGCATACTTTGATAGATTCTAAAATCTGCAACCCAGTGTAAATAGTAACTAGGACAGTCAATCGATTAAAATGTTACTCTAATTCATTAAATTACATGCCGATAAATTAAACTTATTAATCATAAATAATCACTGTAACTGTTCAAGGAACGTCAAGGAGGAGGCGGGAACCAGCTGAACAGTCAACATAAAGGTTTAATTATATAAGTGAACTGAAATTAACTTGCAACGCAGACACATGTGTGTGTGTCTCTCTATCTCTCCAACTGGGACTTTGGCTCGTCTTTATCCCCCTCCTGGCTGATTAGCCCGATCCAGGGCCGGCCGTGTGTTCTCATGGCCCATCTTCGCTCTTCCTCCTTGTCACTCCTCCATCACCTGACCCCGGCATGGGGGGGCCCTGGGAGAGATGAGTGGAGGGAAAGAATGAGTTAGAGAGAGAGTGAGTTAGAGAGAGAGTGAGTTAGAGAGAGAGAGAGAGAGAGAGAGAGAGAGAGAGAGAGAGAGAGAGAGAGAGAGAGAGAGAGAAAGGACATTCTGTCGCTTAGTCCTCAACTGCTTCTCCACCCTCTGGCAGATGCCAGCTCGCTCCTCCCCCGGTGGATGGCAGCGAGTCCCCCTTGAAAAGGTCTTTCATTCAAGCTGTCAAACAACAAAATCACATATTTGTAACTACATTGTGTAGGCATTATGAAAGAAACATATACGCAATATGTCATCTAGTGATGGCTAGAGTAAATGATCTTTGTCCTTTGATAATGAGTTGCACTCCTTGGCACTTCAGAATTTTGAGCATTGGCGGTGTGTGCGAACCTTTGTAGAATTTTTTTTTTTAATTATGTTTAGAACGCACCATGTTGTCTGAGCAGCCCTATTAATATCTGGGGGAAAAAATCCAGATATGTGCAAGAACAAATGCGATTTCAGAGCTTCTGCGGATGGAAAGATTTTTGCAGAAGCTCTGAAATCGCATTTGTTCTTGCACATATCTGGATTATTATTTTTTTCAGATATTAATAGGGCTGATCGGACAACGTGGTGCATTCTAAAAATAAAACAAAAAATAAGATTTTCTTAAAGTCTTAAAGGAACAGTTAACCAAATAATAGTTGTCTTATCATTTACTCACCCTTATGTCATTTTAAATATTTTTTTTGGATACTTTCTTCCCACTGCGGAATACAAACAAAGATACTTTGAAGGATATATGAAGTTTTATGTCGAAACGATGCTAGTCAATGGGGTCCAAACCTTTGGAACTCTATAAATGTGGCATAAAGGTAAATCAAACAACATGTGGTTCATTCCTGCTCCCTTCCTTTGTAGTTTTAGAGTTGTATTTGTTTGTTTTTGTTTCTGTTCCCACCCAAAATCATATCGCTTCAGAAAGTATGGATTGAACCACTCAAATCCTTTGGATTACTTTATGCTGCCTACTTGTACTACTTGGAGCTTTAATTTGTTGGAACCCATTGATTTGCATTGTATGGGCTTATTCACATCATAACTCTATGAAAATAACTTTGTTTTGTGCTCCACAGAAAAAAGAAAGTCATATGATTTTGAGACAGCACAAGGGTGAGTAAATGATGAGAGAATTATCATTTTTGGGTGAACTATTCCTTTAAATTTCAATCTAATCTAAATTTCAACAAAGGCATCGTATGACTTTACAAGACTTAGACAAATGTGAACGAGTCAATTGGACTATTAATTTTATATAATAGTTTACCTAGACTCTATGTTGCAGAGTGTCTCTGCTAACCACTAGGGTCACTACAGCCTGACGACCAAGACAGTTTTACAACAATGTTGATATTTTTTCTTTTTTAAGTTACAATTGATTTTTACACTACATTTCTACAGCAACATGACCATATGCTCTTCAGGACTGTTTTGAGTGTACTGACTGGCACATTTTCAGAGAGGCTGCAACATATGGCAACTCTACCAACTTGGAGGAATACACAGCATCAGTGACCAGCTACATCAGCAAGTGCATTGATGATGTCACCTTCTCCAAGACCATCACCACACGCTCCAACCAGAAGCCGTGGATGATTGCGGAGGTGCGTGCACTGCTGAGGATCCGAGACTCCGCCTTCAGAGCAGGTGACAAGGCTGCCCTAAGAACAGCGAGGGCCAAACTGTCCCGGGCCACCAGAGAGGCAAAGTGTGCACACGCCCAGAGAATCCACAGTCACTTCCAGGTGAGCAGAAACACGCGGCTCATGTGGCAGGGAATCCAGGCCATCACCAACTACAGGACAACAACTTCTATGCTCGGTTTGAGGCGCAGAATGACGTGGTGGTGAGGAAGACCACCCCTCATCCCAACGACAAGGTGTTCTGATTTACCACGGCTGATGTGAGGAAAACTCTACATATAGTCAACCTATGGAAGGCTGCTAGACCAGACAACATTCCTGGCAGAGTGCTCAGAGGATGTGCAGACCAGCTGGCAGATGTTCTTACCAACATCTTCAACATCTCTCTGAGCAGCGCCATCATTCCAACATGCTTCAAGGCCACCACCATCGTCCCCATGCCAAAGAAGTCTTCAGTGTCCTGTCTCAACGACTACCATCCCGTCGCACTCACACCAATCATCATGAAGTGCTTCGAGAGACTCGTCATGAGGCACATTAAGATCCAGCTGTCCCCCTCACTAGACCCACTGCAGTTTGCGTATCGTCCAAACCATTCAACAGACGATGCCATCTTCACCACCCTCCATCTGGCCCTCACTCACCTAGATAAAAAGGACTCATATGTTCGAATGCTGTTCATAGACATAGGTAGATCACCATTCAACACAATCAATCCTCAGCACCTGATTGGAAAGCTGAACCTGCTGGGCCTGGACACCTCCCTCTGCAACTGGATCCTGGACTTCCTGACTGGGAGACCTCAGTCAGTCTGGATCGGGAACAGCATCTCCACCACCACCACACTGAGCACTGGGGCCCCCCAGGGCAATGCACAGCTCGAACCACATCATTACATTCGCTGATGACATGACCGTGGTGAGTCTCATCAGCAAGAACGACGAGTCAGCATACAGAGAGGAGGTGCAGCGGCTAACGGACTGGTGTAGAGCCAAAAACCTGTCTCTGAATGTGGACAAAACAAAAGAGATGGTTGTTGACTTTAGGAGAGCACAAGGTGAACGCTCTCCACTGAACATCGACAGCTCCTCTATGCACATCGTCAAGAGCACCAAATTCCTTGGTGTTCACCTGGCGGAGAACCTCACCTGTGTCTCAGCAGTGTCTCTACTTTCTTCGAAGGCTGAGAAAAGCACATCTCCCACCCTCCATCCTCACTACATTCAATAGAGGGACTGAGCAGCTGCATCACTGCCTGGTTTGGGACTTGCACCGTTTCGGACCGCAAAGCCCTGCAGAGGATAGTGAGGACAGCTGAGAAGATCATCGGGGTCTCTCTTCCCTCCATCAAAGACATTTACAAAAAACACTGCATCCGCAAAGCAACCAGCATTGTGGATGACCCCACACACCCCTCACACAAACTCTTCACCCTCCTGCCGTCTGGCAAGAGGTACCAAAGCATTCGGACCCTCACAGCCAGACTGTGTAACAGCTTCTTCCCCCAAGCCATTAGACTCCTCAATACTCAGAGACTGGACTGACACACACACACACACACACACACACACACACACATGTCCTGAGTTGCACTTTAATTATTGTCACTTTGTAACTGGCTGCTACCTCAATAACTGCTATGTGCATAGAACACTATCTCATAGTATGTTATATATACATTTGGCATTTTTAGAAACGTCCATCTTTTTGCACTACTGTGTACTGGTCGGCACTGCACTGTATCTTACTGTGTCTATTGTCCTGTTCATTGTTAGTAATTTATTGTACCCTCCTGTAATTTTTGCATACGTTTGCAAGTGCACTTTATATAGGTATGTTATTTAGTCTGTGTAGTCTCATGTGGTTCTGTGTTTGTCCTATGTTGTTTTATGTAGCACATGGTCCTGGAGGAACGTTGTCTCGTTTCACTGTGTACTGTACTAACTGTATATGGTTGAAACGACAATAAAAACCACTTGACTTGACTTGACTTGCCAAATAAGGGCTTGAGAGTTTTATCTGCTTGGATTCAATCTGATATAGAAAAACATCACCTCACCCTGAACTGTTGCTGGTGAGAGGACAAGAATACAGGATATGATGGGGGCTTGTGATGGGATGTTCATGTTTCTATGGGTGGAAATCCCCCTATCTCAATCAAACTGATTTGACTGAATTTACTTTAAAAAAGGACTGTTGCTACTGTCTGAAGTTGAGTAGATGTAGTTATAAAACTGGCTTCACACTAGTGTCAAAATGTGTTCTATTAGACTTGGGAATCGAAGGGAATTAAATGTGTTCTATTAGACTTGGGAATCGAAGGGAATTAAATGTGTTCTATTAGACTTGGGAATCGAAGGGAATTAAATGTGTTCTATTAGACTTGGGAATCGAATGGAATTTAACAATTCTGATGTGATCAGTTTTGATTTTACATAATGAGATCTGATGTGGTTCACTGCTAGACACAGAAAAAATTCAGTAGTACAGGGACACCTTTAAAAATAATAACTTACCATTTCTACACAGACACACACACACACACTTTCACACTCTCAAGATTTCACAGGAACACATCTGGCTACATGACTTTTGCACAGATTTATGTTAAAATATTGTTTCTTCTTACATTTAAACAACACAAAATTTAGAAAGAAACAGACTCTCCACATTCCGGATGCATGTCTCACTCCGGACAAACTCAACACACCTTCTTTACTCGTTTCAAACCTGTTCTCTCTCTCCATTGCCAACGCTCAGGGAGTTACACATGAAAGAGCTGCCCATAAAAGAGAGCTAATCTCCTGGTTCTTAAAACACGCTGCGTTTATTTTTACAATCTGCAGCTGCACCTCCCCAGTGCTGCTAGTGTGTGTGTGTGTGTGTGTGTGTGTGTGTTGGGAGGGAAGGGATGAGGAAAGATGTAAGGACATATGATGGAGAAAAGAGAATGACACCTTTATTGTTCTCTTGAGAGGAATTACATTTTCACATTTTCACAGGCCTTCACAATATCTATAGTTTAGACACAAAAAAACACACTCAAAGAGATTTGTTAGAGTTTTGTAGGCCATGTGTGTTAACTTTAGTGTTGGGGAAGTTACTTAGAAACTATCTTTTCAAGCTACAAGCTACTGATAACTTAAAGTAGTTAAAGTACAGTCAAACTACTCTTTTTAAGAGTAGTTAAAAGTAGTTTGCTACACTACAAGCTACAAAAAGTAGCTTACAATACTGAAGCTATATAAAGAAGAAAATTATTTTTAGATATATAATGATATTAAATTCTTCAGAGTTGCAGAATTCCACCTGTTTTTACCATAAAATCTCCTCCCTGCCCAGTAGATGGCAATATGCATGAAGAATGCAAATGCACCAAAAACAAAACGAAGAACAAAGTTAAAGTGTAGAGAGATAGTAAAAAGGACTTAAATATTGATCTGTTTCTCACCCACACCTATCATATCACTTCTGAAGTCATGGATTTAACCACTGGAGTTTTATGGATTACTTTTATGCTGCCTTTATGTACATTTTGGAGCTTAAAAATCTTTGTTTGTGTTCAGCAGAAGAAAGAAAGTCCAGTCTGGAATGGCATTAGGGTGCGTAAATGAAAATATCATTTTTACTTTTTGGGTAAACTTTACCATTAAGGCTATGCGGGACTAAAGTGAATCAGTGAATCATTTAGTTATTTTACATGAACTTTCCGAAAGTTCCCAATGATAAATAATAAGGGAATATTTTTTTTTAAACAGGTTAATTTACATGAACTGATTTTGTTTCCTCAACGTTACATAAGATATATATATATATATAGAGAGAGGATGGTTTAGGTGAGTGTGTTTTATTACTCCCTCGGTTCCATCGCTGCATATGCAATACAGTGTGACAGAATATAGGGTGCTTTCAACCTAGCACTTTTGGTGCGCCCCCCGGCTCGAATGACGTCAAAGTTCAGTTAGTTTGGATGATGTTAATGCTGTTTTCCAAACTCGATTGAAAATGTGGTGTGGGGTACGGTTCATGTGAACACCGGTACAGTTCATTGCTGATATGAATGAAATCGTACCAAATGGCAGAATTGAACCGCTAGTGATGACATAGTATAATTCGCATCTTTGCAGTCTGCCAATCGCCGTTATTATAGTATAATGCATTTCTCATACCTGCTTATCTCCAAATAAATCCTCTTCAGATAGCAGCTCACATTTTTCACATCTCTTGCCATGCATCCGCTGGCTTGCGGCAGGCAAACGCTAATATTCTTCACACCATTGCACATTCAGTACATTACAACCGTTGCTCTGTACATGTAAAGTTTTGGTGGTAAATCCAAAGAGATGAATACTTCAATAACACAGTGAAGCTTACGTCTTCTTGAGTTGTTACATAGTTACAGTGGTAAAGATCTGGAAAAGCTTCACTATTGTGAAAATAGCTGAGTTACTGTTACACTACTGAAGAATATAGTTAAGATAGTAGCAGCGCCACTGGTTTGACGTGTTGCACCAACAATCATGCCATGGTCAAAATGACTGAGATCACATTGTTTCCCCATTCTGATGGTTGATGTGAACATTATGATGATCCTGACCTGTATCTGCATGATTTTTGCATTGCACTGCTACCACACGATTGACTGATTAGAAAATGAATAAGTAGGTGTATGGGTGCTCTTAATAAAGTGCTCAGTTAATGTCTGCTTTGTTGTCATTTGTAGAGAAAACACTTATGATGCTGAAGTATCTTAGTAGATTTGTAGACATGCAGATTTTAATCAAGGATAATTAGTAGGGCTGTCAATTGATTAAAAATAACACAACATCTACACAACATAAGCCTTCTACTGTACAGGATCAACGTGGTTTTCTGGCCAGGGTTTAGGAGCTCAGCAAAACTCGAACTTCTTGTAAACATCCGCAAGAGAAGAGTAAAGCTTAAAAGCTGTAGATGTGAAACTGTTGTGCTGCTCTAAGTAATGGGGTGGCTATTCACTTATAATGCAACCGTCTCCAATGCAGGCCTTTACTCAAAATGTCAAAACTCCTGTAAGTGAACATGAAGGTGTTTGCAAGTTTAAGGCCAGAAATATACTCTACTGCAAAAGTAAGTGTGGACCCATTTTAGATAGAGTTACCCTCAAATATTTGAGCCATTAAACCAGATGTATAATTTATTAGGTAGCTATGAACATGCAAATAGTTTAACTAAATTTAACTTGCTTGCTTTTGCAACATTCTTCTTTTAAACTGTTGCTCCATCCATGACATTAGTTGGCCTGAAAGAGAAAAGTTACCGTAGAAGAAGACAATAATGCTAATGCCTGTCATAGCACCCATTGTGGCATGATGAGAATGCAACATATGTGTCACATTTTGGAACTTAGCCATATCTGACATCAAGCTTTCATAGATAGAAGCTTTTACATTTACTTGTGTTGAGTATGTTTCAGGCACAAATTTAATTCAGAGGGTAAGACTTTTTCCTCCTACCATCATCATCATCTCCCATTTTAAGTGCTATGACAGATGTAGGGGATTAGGTGTGTATATCAGTATATTCGCATGTGAACCACATTGAACATTTCAGTGTGTGAGTGAGTATATGTGTTAAGGAAAAATACTTGAGATGGGATTGTATGGATGCACAGTATGCTGTGTGTGTGTATGTGTGTGTGTGTGTGTGTGTGTGTGTGTGTGTGTGTGTGTGTGTGTGTGTGTGATTAATGTATGTTGTCCAGAATGATGTGTCCTGTTTCTTTCATCAGTAGTTCAGCAGAAGGCAGATTGGTGGCTGATGTTTTCAGGCAGTCCTTCCACGGTTTTAGCATGTTTAAGCACAATGTGTGGACTTTTCAGATGGTCCATTACCCACCATAGGGAAAATTTCTCATTTTCAAAAAATTAACAAACTTTAACAATTTCCATCCAATTTTTTTTTAGACAAATTGCATCCTGTGTTGATCTTTAAATGTGGGACAATCCCATGTTTTAGGGAACAAATGGCAACCCTAGAGACATTGTCAAAAGAAAAGGTTAATAATTCAAGTAAAATGAGAAGTTTTCTTTTAAGAGTCTGGATAGGATTTGATTTAGTGTTTGTCTGTAGTCATTATAACTAGCTTTGTTTAAAGCAAACAATTGAAACCTTTTCCCATCCCGAACAATAACCTCCATATGAAATCAGAGGGAACTTATAGGTTAATTTGAATATTTTTCAAGCATCTGCCCTAACACTAACTTCTGATTTGTTGATAGGAATGTTGTTGTATACAGACATTGTAGAACTAACAAGGATGTTGAACGTGGTCTACTTGGCTAAATCAAACTGTATGTAGACCACAGTATCAGATGTTGGATGCTTTGCAAAGATGGGCAACAAGTAAATACAGTTTCTGAGACATTAAGTTTTAATAATAATTTTTGGAAATACTTTTATTGGAAATTGAAAAGCAATTTTTATGTTTGTGTATATTTTTATATGATACCATCATCCAAAACAAGTAATAATCTTCCACTAAATTGAATGAAACTTAAAATACTCTTAACCTCTCTTCTTTTGGTCATCTTACTTCTTCACTTTCTTTTTCAACCTAGTTTCAATGAGATTGTGAACCTGAAAGCATATCATGCCGTAGTGTAACACATCATAGATCTATACACACACACACGTTGGGTTTCCATGTTTTATGGGGCCTTTCCATAGACATAATGTTTTTTATACTGAACAAACTATATATTCTAACCCTACCCCTTATCCTAACCTCACAGTACCCTTTCTGCATTTTGAAATTTTCAAAAAACACAATTTAGTATGATTTATAAGATGTTTTCCTCATGGGGACCGACAAATTGTCCCCATAACGTCCAAAATTTTGAGTTTTACTATCCTTATGGGGACATTTGGTCCCCACAAAGTGATAAATACATGTTCACACACTCACACACACATACACACACACATATGCAGTTGAAATATACGTGATGAAAGGGTTCTCACCAGAATGCCTAACTACCTTAACCAGCAAGACTAACCAGCTGCCCAAGAAAGACCATTTTCTGTATGCCACCAGATAGACCAGCACAATACTAGCACTAACCAGTGTGGACCAGCATAGAAATTCATGTTGATCTTTTCAGTAGGGTAGACACATGTTGGCGTGTGTGTTCAAAGCTTTCAGAAGCTCATTGGACAGTGTCTCCAGTGCTCGCCACTTTTCAAACCCAATTAGGCCTGATCCATACAAACACAGTACCCATGGCCCAGTCTATCCTGTCTCAATGTGCTTCTCCTCTTCAACCAGCACAGTTCTCATTTCTGCCCATAAGATTTCCAGATACATATTCTGGCCTGACCCTGAACTGGTTTGGGAGATTAACACATGTGTGTGGTGTTGTGTCGGTGAAGTGTTTGTTTGGAAAGCTGTGTGTCCCTTCATCATGCACGTGAGTGGTTTCTTTAAAAGTTGCATTTTGAAAATGAGCCACCATGAAATCCAATGATGGGCATTAAAGCAGTGTTGGCTATATTTACATTACATTTATGCATTTGGCAGACGCTTTTATCTAAAGCGACTTACAGAGCCCTTATTACAGGGACAATCCCCCCGGAGCAACCTGGAGTTAAGTGCCTTGCTCAAGGGCACAATGGTGGTGGCCGTGGGGTTCGAACCAGCGACCTTCTGATTAGCAGCTCTGTGCTCTAGCCACTACGCCACCACTACCTCTATCAGCATGTGTGTATTGTGAGTGGTAGCACTTGTCCACACAACAACACCGAACAAATAGCATGTCAGGTTTCTCCTCGCTTTCTGCCTTTTATCCCCTCCATTGTTTCTGGAACACCATTGAGACTCTGCTGGAGAGATTGGAACCACATGTTCCTGTGGCCACTCCAGCCCCCCCTACCCTCAACTCCCTGCACCTCCCCATCCAAAACATTCTAATTCTGGACGAAATTCATTTATATGTTGCGAAAATTGTCCCTAATTGTTTCTCTGAAGGAGACAAAGGCATTTGGGACATCTGGCCCACACATGCGTCCATGCGGCGGGTCGTGCTTCACAATGCTTATGAGAGGGTAGCTTTGTACCCAGCGGGAAATTTGTTCTCTGCTGGCCTTTGGGGCAAATCAGTGGTGAGGACGGCTGGTTTTTGTGAGCAGGATGGTTACACTTTGACCCTGGTTAGATGATAAACATTGCATGAAACCGAGGCCCCCAACAGATCTGTTATAATGAAGAATAAGGGTTCTGGGATAACTCAACCTGTTGACCCTTATAGTGGAACTAAGGTGTTAATACAATTGTTGGGTTTGGTGGAGTATCTCCGCAGGTAATGGGTGTCCTGCCACTGGCCTGATTCATACAAACATACCATGCATGGCCCATTCCATTAACCTTGTTCATCATCTATGCTTCTGGGATAACTCTAGTCTCTGCCTCAGGTGACACTCCCATGAACTACCCACATTCAGCCTGATTCATATTGCTCACAAAACTGGAAAGAACTTTCTGGCAAGCTGGATTTGCCAAGGTTTGCCAGTGACATAAAATATTTAAAAGATACACTGAGTTTTGGATTTTGCCAACAGTGAATGCCCTGCTGAAAAGACCAGCTAAGACTAACATGAATTTCTATGCATGTCCAAGATGATTTATGTTGGTTTGTTCTGGTGGTAGACCAACATTGCCTTTCTGGCAAAACTGGTTGACCAAAGGAGGCTTGCTGGTAATACTAGTTTAAAAGCCTTTTAGGGACACCAGAATACCACCTCTCTATGCTGGTGTCTAACAATGTTGGTCTTTTCAAACGGTGGGTGACCTGCATTCCTCATTTTTTAACACAATTATCTTGATCCATACAAACACACCACACATAGCCAAATCCATCCCGTCCACATGGTTTATCATCTATGGTTCTGGGACAACAGCCCTGGTGTTAAAAACGAAGGTGCTAATACCCTCGTTGGGAATGGTGGTATTTCTCCACAGGGAATGGGTGTCTTGACCTGCAGTGTGAGCGGAGGAATGTACAAAAGCTTTCTGGATTTCCCTGTCTGATTATACATTCCTCATAAAAGCTGCCACTGATATCCAAACAGGTATTTTTATATAATCTGGCACACGCACACAAACCAATAAATGGTGAGAACGGCCTCACTATAAGACAGAACAAGTGCAGGCATGCTAAACATCGTCAGTAATGTGAGACACAATTATTCAAGTTCGCATACAGTATAATTATGTGCGTACACCGCACACATACCTACACGCACATTTACGGCTACACGCATGATCCAGGAACTTCTACACAATCACTTACTGAAGGTAATGCAATGAAAATAAACTTGAACACCTAGCAAAACAGACACACACTGGTCTCATTTTTTGCACTCAGATGCTAATACAACTCTCTCACACAGGTTTATTTTCTCTACTGCTGCGTGTGAGTGATGTCTCTCTCTCCTCCTGTGTGGCTGTCAGTCTTTTTGTCATTTATCCCAAACTAATTCCTTCTCAGCATCTGGGAATTCAACTCTGTGCTTCCACTAACACCTCTTCCACTCAACAAGACTCTGTGGTTGGGAGAGAGACACTGGTGCAGGAATCAGCAGGACTGATGGATGGACAGATGAATGGATAGATGGATGGATGGATGGAAGGATGAATAGATAGATACATGGATGATGGATGGATGAATTGATGGATGGACAGATGGGTGAACAGATGGATAGATAGATGGATAGATGGATGGATGGATGAATGGGTGGAAAGTTGGATGTTTGGATGAACGAACAAATGGATGGATAAATGGATGATGGATGAACGGATGATGGATGTTTGGATGGATGGATGGATGGATGGATGGATATTTGGATAGATGAATGGATGGATTGATGGAAGGACAGATGGATGAACAGATGTATGGATACATGGATGATGGATGTTTGGATGGATGGATTGATGGACGGACAAATAGATGGATGGACATATGGATGGATGGATAGATGGATGAATGGATGGATGGATGGATGGAAGGTCAGATGGATGAACAGATGTATGGATACATGGATGTTTGGATGGATGGATTGATGGATGGACAGATAGATAATGGACAGATTATGGACAGATGTTTGGATAAAAGAAACAAATTGATGTATATGATGGATGTATGGACGAATGGATGGATGTTTGGATGGTAGAATGGATGGACTAACAGATGGATGTTTATATGGATGAACGGATGGGTGGATTGATGGACAGACAGATAGATGGCTGGTCAGATGGATGAATACATGGATGATAGATGTTTGAATGGATACATGGATGATGGATGTTTGGATGGATGGATGGATGGATGGACAGATGGAAGGAAGGATGGATTGATGTATGGATTGATGACAGATGTTTGGATGGACGGATGCATGGATCTTTGGATAGATGGATGGCTGGAAGAATATTTTAGTCCTACTCATTTCTCACTGTAGTTCAATCTCCTATCTGTTTATGAAGCCAATTCCCCTGCACTCCTCAACATGTTTCTGATGAAACTCAACCTGCCACACTAAACAGAACAATTACACCCCAAACCTTAAACTGTATTTGTGTAATCTCACATGTGTGTATTATGTAAAACTTTTTTTTTTTTTAAATCCAAAGCACAACTAAAAACAACAGTGTTCTCAGGGCTCTAAACAGGTGGGCATGTGAAATTCAAGAACTTTAATGTAGAGCTCTCAGGTTTCCAATTGTTTTTAAAAATGCTAAGACATCAACATAAATTACAGTTAGGAGAGATAGGACTCCCAGAGAGAGGCATCGTGTACAGGGCTACCGAAGCAAAAGTGGCTCTTTGAAGATGTAAAGTATTTAAAAAATCTGTTAAATGAAGACTAATCCTGAACAAATGTTCTCCCTAGTGTTCAAGGGCAGATGACATACCGAGGGCTTGGGGTGCATATGAAAAGACAGAAAAGAAAAGGGCATGAAGCACTCTGAATATCCTGCCCAATCTTTTCTGTATAAAGAAAGTGAATTTAGACGGGGGCTGTCAAGCCTCAAAAATACAAAAAAGTACAATTAATATTTCCATGGAACATGTGTGCTATATTGCAAGCTGCAGAAGCCAAACAATACTTTTGAGTGACGAACAGACTGAAATTTCATTATTCATTGAAAATATTGCCCCGTGATGCTCTTCTCAAATCAAAACGCCACCATTAGACCATCATTTCAGGTTTGATGCCAATGACATTTGGCCACAAGACATGCAAGAACTAAACATGCCGCAATACATCTAATACTAACAAATGATTTGAAAGCTATGGTAGAGGGTACAGTTTTTAGTGAATAACAACACACAAAGCTATTGTATGGCTTCAGAAGGCTTGAAATATAGCATATGAGTCATATGAACTACTTGTATGATACTTTTATGGTAAAAATATTGTAGCTTGACAGCCACAGTTATTCACTATCATTATGTGGAAAACAAATCAGCCAGAACATTCTTAAAACATGTGTTCTATGATAGAAAGTAAGTTATGTGGATTTGGAACAACATGAGGGTAAGTAAATAATACATTTGAATCGTTTTTGGGTGAAGTGTAAGACAATGCAAACAAAAAACAAAAAACAAACAAAAAAAAAACAGATGGCTAAAGCCCCAGAAAACTGAAGCAGAACTACAACTGAAGCATGTCAGATTCTGTATCCTGATTACTGTCAGTGGTTTGTGCCATTCTCGGTTTGAATAATTTCCAGTTTGAATAGTACACACTCAGTGTTAAAATCACTCATTAACATCATATGATGGATAAATGAGAAAGCAGTCATCAGTTCAGCTGCAATGTTTTGGATTAGTTAGCATGTGTATGAATGTTTGTGTATGTGTGTTGAGATCCTATCACACTAAACACTGTACGGCTCAATGGAGTGCTTCACAGAGCAGATGAACAAGTGATGAAGGAAAAGTTTGAAGATGTTCCCGTGTTTGAAAAAGAGATGTATACAGGCAGCCAACATACACATGGACTCTCTTATTTCCCATCCCTGCCCAGTTGCATACTGTAATACCTACTATTTTTTTTAAATAATGTAGTATGCAGTGTGTATGCTTTTGAACATATGGCTCATTATATAATCTAGGGTAATTTAGAATATATTTAGAATATATTTAGAATATGGAATCTATATAATTTAGGGTACATTTAATGTAGATTGATGATAATTATATATTTTCTAATCATGTTCTTCAAAAATATCACATTTTATCCATTAAGGGAAAGCATGATATAATATCACACAAATATATTGTGCACCCCATATTTAATTTTACTTGAAATTGCCATGATGTTTCTTAATTGACAGTTTTTGCATTTCTGTTTTTAAAGTGAGTGGGTCTTAAGTTCAAAATAATAAATAAAAAAATTTAAGTCAACATTATCTATATTTTATTTATTTTTAAATTGAGTTTGACATTTTAAACCCCGCAACTACAAAATGGTGTATACAAAAACCATGTGACCAGCATCGTGTGACGTCATTTTTCTCTGTGGCAGACATTTTGAACACATAATAGTGAGAGTCTTTAAAATTATTTATATATATATATATATATTAACTACAATAGCATATTCTCATTGCATAGGGTACATTGTTATGGTTTAGTTTATGCTATAGTACATTGTTATAGTTTGTCCATAACATAGTTGACAAACTCACAAACTCACATGCTTTCCCTTATAATATCAAAAGGGTGTTTAATGCTTAAGCTTTGCAACTAGCTGGTATGTTACATTGACAAATATATATGCACTTAAACCAATAGTTGTTTTATTGAGAAAGCATTCATGTACTTTTTTGTTGACATGAAATGTACCCCCAATTATAGAATGGATCATAGCTCTCCTAATCGACTAGGTATTGAATTTGATTACCTTTCGTCATTGGTCCAGGAAGGTTCTGACCCGAAAAGCCTCTCTCCGTCAATGACCATAGGGGGAGGACCCTGGCTCCCTATCTGTCACTCACTCGAAGTTGTCGATGTAGTGACACTAGGGGGCACTCTTGGGAGCCTCAAACACCTCTGATGTTTTAAGAAAAGGCTAATGAAAACTGGTGAGTGGTGAGGGTCCATACGACATGCACAGAGCATTGGGAAGGTTATGATGGGGCCGGTGCACTTGTTGTTTGGCACACAGTGGCCTGTCTGCACCTGCACCTCTGATCCATGTAACACAGTTCAGCTGGTTGTGGCATTTCGTATAGGTACCCCTAGTGTCACTACATCGACAAAACGTAAAGTGAGTGACAGAAATGGAATGTCTAGATTACTGATGTAACCCCTATTCCCTGATGGATTGAACAAGACATTATGTCCCTCCTGCCACAACAACTACCCACTGTAATGGCTGGTACTCTGTCTCGGCTCCTCAGCACAAATCTGAATGAGGTGTGGCATGCAAATACCACTTGCCAATTTTCAATGTCCTTTTCTTAAAATATCAGAGGTGTTTGTGGCTCCCAAGAGTGAACCCAAGTGTCACAACATTGACACAATGTCTCGTACCCTCCATCAGGGAACAGGGGTTACAACAGTAACCTAGACATTCTCTAGATTCAAGTTCCTTTATCTCGCCTGTTTCAGCAGGGATACATGAAAGGTGGAGGAGATACGATAATTAGCTGACAGTTGAAGCTTATAGGACACAGGAGTGATTTTCTGTGGATTTTGAAAGGTCCTACGTACCTTGGACTTGAGATATAGTATGTACCCATTGCATGACATGAGAGTGTACAGACTTGGGGACATATGTTGTATCTGGTGGACAGATATTGGGTGAGGGATTAGTGACTTGAGCTCTTTGGATCTCGTCAAGGATCACTGGAGAAAGTAACAAGGTGGGTGGAAGGATGGTATCTGGTCTCTCCTTGATTCACTTAGAATCTTGTAGTCAAGATAGCGTATCGGCTTTGATGTTTTTAGATACAGTTCTGTAGTCAAATCGAGTGAAAGACAATGCCAAACGTGCCTGTCTTGGATTCAGGCATTTGACTGCTCGGATATATTCCAAATTTTTGTGATCCGTAAGGACTTGAAATCAATGCCGCCATTCCTCGAATGCAGCTTTAATTGCCAGCAGTTCACAATCTCCCACATCATAATTCTGCTCTGTGTGTGATAGTTTGTGTGAACAAAATGCACATGGAAATAACTTGGGTGGTCTTCCATGATGTTGTAAAAGCATGTCACCTATTACACACACAGATGCATCCATTTTGACCACAAATAGCAACGTGGGATCTGGATGATGGAGAATGGGAGTGCTTGTGAAACAAGATTTTAATTCTTCAAATGCTCTCTTTGCATTGTCACTCCAGGGTAGTCGTTTGGTTTGACTTTTGAGTAGTGATGAGAGAGGTGCGGCGATGGTGCTGAAGTGAAAAATCAATCGTCTGTAGAAGTTGGCTAAACCCAAGAAAAGTAATTCCTTCACAGATGTAGGCTTAGGCAAGTTCTGAACTGCTTGTACTTTGTTGTTGTCCATAGACACACACTGGGTGCTTAAAATGTACCCCAGAAACAAAATTGTGGTGAGGTGGAATTCGGATTTCTCAATCTTGGCATAAAGTCAGTAGTCGATGAGCCATTGCAAGACCTGTGACTCTAGAGAGGGTGAGTAGATGAGGATGTTGTATAAGTCTACTATCACCCACTTGTCTTTGAATGCTTCATTGATGTATGCCTGGAAGACAGAAGGTGAGTTGGAAAGGGCATCACTTGATATTCTTAGTGCCCCCCTTTTGGCTATGAAGGCCGTCTTACACTTGTCTCCCTCCCGTATGCATGTAAGGTTGTACACATTGCGGTGATCGAGCTTGGTGAAGTATTGCGTAGTTGCTCCAAAGCAGCTGGGACAAGAGGCAAAGGGTAACAATATTTGATAGTGATGGAATTCAATCAACGATAGTCAATAAAAGGTCATAGCCTGCCTTCCTTCTATTTATGAAGAAGAAACTGAAGTTATCAGGCCGAGCAGGGCTGTTGGATAATAAATGACTTTATTTTTTGACCAATCTGTATGGGATCATCCGAAAGATAGATATACTGCTCCAGAAATAATCCCTCATCTCGACACACTAGTTCAGCTTGTAATCCCTCATCTCGACACACTAGTTCACTACATTGCAGAATAAAGTCTTTAAAGGCTCCTCCTCCCAACCAGTCTGAGCTGCCAACATAAGAAAATACAATGCATAGTCCACAACCAGTAGTCCACAACCTGTTTAAACCAAGGAATTGTTCTCCTGCCTCCTTACCACCAGCTGGGTGTTCAAAGACCTCCTTAAAGCTGGACTTGACGTGTTCAAGGTGTGGATCGTTATCTCTCTCCCAGATGGAAGATGGCCAGTCTCTGGCCAGTGAGAAGTGAGGTAATAAATGCTACTTGACTCTCCTCGGTGGGGTATACATGTGGTTGTTGGGCCAAGAAGATAGTAGACTGCATGAGGAACCCTTCACATTGAGATTGACTGCCATAAAATGTATCTGGGAAGGCTAAACGAGTGCCTCCTGTAGCAAAATGTGGGAACTGGAGCAGGTGGAGTAGGTATGTTTTCAGGTGGAGATCTAGCGGATTGTATGTGTCTTGCAAGCAGATTGCAAGTTGTCTATGATATTCATCAGTTCAGTACATACATGAAGCTCTGCTGGATCCATGTGCAGAGTTTAATAAACAACAACATCACGAAACAAATTCACAATCGAAGATCAAGGGACAGGCAAAGGGTCAATTATACAAAAAAATCAGAGAGAACAGGCACACAAAGTCCTTGAAAAAAGGCAGCGACAATAATTCAAAGAACAGGCAGTGAATCCAAAAACAAGTAGATAAAACAGGAGAAAAAACACTCCGATTTACAGTCCAAAGAGTGACAGGTCTTCACGATGAATAAACTGTGAAACAGGGCTTTAATACAGTTAATTAGTATGATGAGAAACAGGTGATGTGGATGAATCTGTGACAGTATTCGGGCAAGGAGGACCTCTGGTGGCAATTTTTAGATATTGCTGTAGAGGATGTTATAAACGCACTCAGCTTGTCTTTTCTATTTGTAGTGTACTGGTGGTGGGCCCACATTAAAGCACACATATGCAGGTGATTTGGGCGCCAGACAAGTAATAGCTTGTCACCAGTAAACTAAAGCAAAAACCCTGGATAAGCTCTAAAAGTCACCAGTTACACAGAAAATGAAAAAACACCAAGAAAAAATAAATAAATGTATTAAATTGGAACCAAATGTAATATAAGCACACCAGAGTCTTTGATGAAGTTGTTTCGGTTGGGTGTTTTACTCAAACAACCACACACTCAGTCCACAGTTTTGTTTATGTACTAAATTTGTTTAAAGCAAAGTTTTAACATTCAACCACTCATCAATAAACATCTAATAGAAACAAAATCATTAATCCATGTCTATGTGCTGTGGGTACTGTTGGTTTGTACCTGTGTATGTAAAGCTGGCGGAGTTTTATGGAGTTTTGAGTTTTAAGGAACTATTGCACAGAGAGAACTGGGTACACTCACCTGGGTTTCTCCATCGCAGAGCTGATTGTTGATGAGGATACCGTTCATATACTCCTGATGACTCTGCATTCAAAGACCCATCTGAGCATGGTACAGAAAAAGGAATATCCTTTCAGAGCTACATTATTGTCTGTTTAACAGCCTCTGGTGAATGCGAGTGAGGCGCATGCTGTGCTAATTCTCCACAATAACACAGCCATCTCCTTAACTTTGACTCTCCTCTTGATATTTCCTTTATCCCCCCCATCCTCCCTTTTCTCTCCCTCTTTCTTGTTTTATACCTTGTCCAACTCCTTCTGTCTTCACTCTTCCGCTTGTTGGTTAAGTGCGTAAAATTTAAAGGGCCGGTACCTTAAAAATGATGTACCGCCACACTAGCATGACAAATACAACAAAATGAATACCAGCTGCCATTTTCTTTTCTTTTACTTTTTTTATCCCATTTTCTCCCAATTTGGAATGTCCAATATCCACTGCTTAGTAGGTCCTTGCAGTGGCATGGTTACTCTCCTCAATCCGGGTGGTGGAGGTCAAGTCTCAGTTGCCTCCGCTTCTGAGACAGTCAATCCACACATGACACTCGTCATGTGAAGGCCACAAGGTAAACTTTTCTTGTGGCCCAATGAGAGTGAGAACCACTAATCGTGACTACGAGGAGGTTACCCCATGTGACTCTACCCTCCCTAGCAACCAGGCCAATCTGGTTGCTTAGGATATTATTATCATAAAAAAAAAAAATTGTAGTATTATTCACTGCAAAAATAAATGTATAAATTATTAGTGTATAGTTATATAGTTGGTGTATAAAATTACTCATCCATGAAAGATTTTGGCTATGCCACTGACCCCTTCTGTGTAATATGTAAAAAGAAGATAGTATTCCATTCAGAACAGAGCCTCTCTCATATATGAATGCAAACATATGTCAGGTTTTTATCAAAGAGATGACAAACAGAAAGACAGTGATAAAAACATAGATAAAAAGAAAAAATAGAATGAGAGAGAACAATGCAACATTTTAAATGTCTACTACAGAAAAAAGTTTCATTCATTCAGGTTGAATGATTCACATTTTTGCCACTTATTCACAGCAGTTAAAAACCACATCTGAGAATGGAGATTTCACACTCATTGTAATCTTTGTCCCAGTGAACAAAATGTCTTTCACCACGACATCCTGATGCAGTCCAGATCCAGCCCTGGTATTCTCTGATGTGGTAGTATTACATGCTGAGAGGTTTTTATCAGGTCAGATTTTAAGTGTGCTAGGGATGCGGTATTCTGAGAGTCATGGTGGTGGTCCAGTGTTATGAGTAAACCATAATTTCTGAACACATCATCATCTACACACAGATGAAAGTGTGGCTCTGTGTTTATGGAGGGCTGATATGGGAGGGTGTGTTTAAATTAGCATATTTAGCATTCTGCACAGCATTGAAATCTATAATTGTGTATATATATATATATATAATTTTTGCCTTGGAGAGCAAATTGTCCAATAATATTATTTTTTATTACTTTTTATGTACATCTAATTATATTTTTTTTTCTTTACACAATTTTACTGTTTCCTGACAGCATTTGAAAGGTTTAATCATCAGATGCTCAGCAGGAGAACAGGAGCACTGATAGATGTTTCCGCTGGTTCAGAGTGTCCTTCAGTGTGTTTGACCAGATGCAGGATATAAAGCGAAATGTTTACCATTTGTAAATAAGGAGCATCACTGTGTGTGTTTTATTCAACTGGAGGGGTGTGGCCTTGAGATACACATGGACAGTACTATGCACACATGCACACAAGATGGAATGAGTGTATATGTGTGCATGTGTATGTACACTCTATGAGTTATTGTTTCCGGTTTGAGAAATATGGCTGTGTTCGGAAAATCATACTAACATCCAGTACTATTACTATTTCTGCAGTGTATAATAATATATATAATGCACAATGCAATGCGCTTGACTTGACCTTCCAATTCCAGTGTGACCAATGAACCTTAAGTAATATCAGCTGTAATTTTTAACAGCAACAATTTAATGTTCCTTTGTTAGGGGTTTATAAAGACGTTTATTATTTACATATAAGTCATTTATAAATGCATTATAAATCCAATATATTTTGTTATAATAACATTAATAAAAAGGACGACTTTCATGCATTACTTAGCATTTTAACTTACATGTTATAAATGCTTAATAAATACTCTTATTCAATCTTATTTTTTTTAATCAATGTATTTTTATTACGTTTTTAAACATGCACAATACACAAACACAACAGAAAAAAGGCACAGACAGGAATGCATGGGTGAAAGCAACAATGTAACACAAATGGAAATAGTAATAATAATAATAATAAAAAAAATGTAAAAAAAAAAAAAAAAAATTATATAATATATATATATATATATATATATATATATATATATATATATATATATATATATAAAATACATAAACAGACAATTTCACAGAGTAGTTATCTAGCTATTTACAGCACAATACCCATTATCCAGAGTAAAGAGGCATGGTCAACTGATCTACAAATAAAATAAAAGGCTGCCACACCACATCAAACTTTCCCTTGGATCCATTCAGTGTATATCTCATCGTTTCAATCTTAAGAAAGAACACGACGTCGCAAATCCACCTGCCGAAGGCGGGGGGTGGTTGTTCTTCCAATTTAAAAGAATGAGACGCCTTGCCAAGAGAGAAGAGTAGGCTATGCTGTTAAATTGTCCTTTTTGCAGGACAGTATCATCTGATGGCACACTAAAAAGCCAGAGAATAGGACAGGTTCGAAGAGCCAAACCTGTAATCTCTGAATAAACCTCAAAAATAGAGGACCAAAATGTTGTCAGACATGGACACGACCAAAATGTGTGATAGAGACTGCCGGGAGCTTGCTTGCATCTATTAAAAATGGGGCTACTCCCAGGGAACATTTTTGAAAGCTTGACCTTGGACATATAAAGCCGATGTATAATCTTGAATTGATTAAGACCATGTCTCACATAAATGATTATATGTGAATTCTTTGAAGTATTTTAGTCCATTGATCCGCGGTTATGCCCGTCCCCAAGTCCCCCTCCCAGTTTTCCTTTATTATTGCGAGTGAGGAGCCATACTTATCAAATATAGCTCTATAAAGCCTGGATATGATTCCTTTTTACATACATTAATTTTTAAATGTAATTTCTGAAATATTTGTAAATCTAAAGATTGAACTGAGTAAACCACAACATATTATTATCACACACTGTTAAGGCCTTGCCCCATGAACAGATGGAGGTAATGTTAGGCTATTGCTTTTGTACCTGATCAACCGTTACCTGATCTGGGTCACACATGTGGTAGAACGTTCACCTTTACGTAAGACATGGCCAGTTCAGGGTCATCAAAGGTGTTGTCCTCTCCCCTTAGCTGGGAAGCAGAGGCCGAATTTGATGCCAGGGACATTCTTAAGAAGTCGCTTAACATCTGTAAAAGCAGCTCGCTTCTTAGTGACCTCCGGAGCAAAATCTGGGAAGATGTATACATGTTTATCATTGTAGAATAGCTGCTTCTTCTGACTAGAAAGGTGGAGAATGCGATCCTTGACATCTCCATGATGCACTCGAATTATGAACAGTCTGGATCTCTCCCCTTCTTTAGGTTTTGGTGCCAGTGTGCGATGTCCACGGTCTAGACGAGGAATGTCCTCGAGGTCCAATATTTCCTTCAACACAGTCGTACAGAACTGCCGCGTATTGCTCCCTTCTTTCCCTTCCTCAATTCCAACTAGGCGCATGTTCTGTCAACAGCGACGGCCTTGCAAGTCCAAACATTTATCAGTCAAACTACACAGTTCTGACTGCATGTGTTTCACTGTAGATTCCAGGGCCATGACTGTTGAACTCCAATCTGTGGCAGAACGTTCTAGATCGTCAATGCGCTTGGTATTTTGTGCGTTAGAAGACTGCAGAGAACTGACAGTCGTATGCATCTCTTGATGGATGGATGCTATTTCTTGACTGAGGGCAGCCGTTTTGAGTATCCATTTTCGAGCTCAAAGATTCAATTGCCGTCATAATCTTGTCGATGGTATCAGGGGAGAATGCATCAACTGCACCTGCTGCCTCTTTGCTAGCAGTAGCTAAGGCGCTAGCTTGGCCACTCTTTTTGGACTTGTCGCAACTAGCCATTATTAAAAGATAAGAATAAATGTACACGTTCTTCTGTAGCCCAAATTATTTAACCACTATTGTTACCACGCTAAAGGGTGACCTCGTAATACTTTTGTTTTGTATATTGAATGCTGAAATTACTGTTTAAATGAAAGTTGCCTGCAGAGCTCAGGACTTCGCAGCCTCACATGTTGAACGTCGACCGTAAGTCCCATTCAAGCCTTAATTTATGATTTATGTCACAATGTAGCAAAATAGACTATTATAGTGGTATTAAAAGGAGTTTACAGTCTGCTTTGTGTTTATATTCATTACTGTAATGTCTTGACTCACTTGTGTTGACACTTTCCCTGTCAGAAATGGTACAACTCAGAGTGTTGTCCTAACTTCCCTAGACCTAGTTACCTAATGTCCTCTGCAAAAAAAAAAAATTCAGGTCTTAATGCTCATTCAAAGCATATATCATATAGTAAAGAAAATAAGAATACAAGAAACAATGCAGTGAGGTACACTTTCGTAGGAAAAAAATGCTGAATAAGTGTTATTTAGCTTTTAAGGTAAAGTGGCTCACTATTTGGCAATAACTGCATGACAGTTGCCATTTTAATTTGTTATTATAACCGCATATAAATGATTTATAATGCATTATAAATGAGTTAATTGTCATTACTGAACCCCTTTATGAACCTTTAACAAAGGGAACATTAATGTAAAATGTAATCTTGTTAACATCCTTTTTTCAGTATGTAAAAATTAATTAAAAATACAAAATAACTTATTTTATTTCCAAGATGATAACTGGACACCACTCACATACAACTTGATGAGTTCATGTAACAAAGTATTACTAGTAGAGTACCACTGTTTAAAACATTAATGTCTATTGTTTCATATTGATTAAGAGTAATTTAGTAGTAAACTAGAATTACATTCTGTACGTAACGCAATGTGTTGTGATATATTATTGCAAAACACAAAGTAAACCAAGGCCATTGATTCTGTGTGTGTGTGTGTGTGTGTGGTCCCACAGGTTCAGCGTGACCAATTGAGGGGTCTCAGACAAGCACTCTGTTTCCGCCTTCTCAGAACACACATGTACACATACACTGTATCATCTCTGAGTCCATACATTAGGGAGAAGACGGTTACACAGAGTTATAGCAACAAGCAAAGAATCACAAGAGCCTGTCTGAAAGAGTAAGGCAAAGGGTAAGGAATGGAAAGACACAGAAAAAATGAGAGAAGTGAGAGTGAAAAAATTTGAATGGGCCCATGCAAGAGCCTTGGGAAACATGAGAATAAACATAATTCTCTTCAGACTTAAAGGAATAGTTCACCCAAAAATGTAAATTCTCTCATCATTTATTCAAACTCACACCATCCCAGATGTGTATGACTTTCTTTCTTCGGCAGAACACAAATTCAGATTTTTAGAAGAATATTTCAGCTCTGTAGGTCCATACAATGCAAGTGAATGGGTGCCAAAATTTTGAAGCTTCAAAAAGAATGTAAAGGCACCATAAAAGTAATCCATTAGACTCCAGTGATCTCTAGATCTCCAAAGACATCACTTGGCCACACCTACATCATCCCATACCCCCATCCCCCGACTCAAGCCGAGGACCATCCAGCCTGACACTTACTCTCCCCATTTCTAGAAAGGAAATCCGCAACAGCCATCTGTGCCCCAGGCCTGTGGATCACCTCAAACTTAAAAGGTTGGAGAACAAAATACCAACGGTTGTTCAGCACATTGTTATCCTTCATGCGATGGAGCTATTGTAGTGGATGTGGTCCGAACAGAGGGCCGGATTTGGTGCCCCCTTTTAAGTAAGATCAGTCAGCGGGCTGGTGACAGTTGTATAGTTAGGCACAAACCTATGATAATAGTCAGCCAGCCCTAGGAACTCTCACCTCCTTTTTGGTCTTTTTGATCAATTTTGGAACGCACCTGCCAATAACCCAAGTGGAAGCCCAGATACTGTCCTTCCACCCGCCCAATTGTGCACTTCTTTGGGTTTGTCTCAACGACCAGAGGGCAGCCCTCAGATGCTGCAGGTATCACTGCCAATCATTACTCTAATAATGATATCATCCAGATAGGCAGCGGTGTAAGCAGCGCGCGGTCTTTAGAGTTGGTCCATGAGCCGCTGAAACTTAGCCGGAGCCCTGAACAAACCGACCTGAGGGTCATGAATTGGTGTAAATCAAACGGTGAGGATAACACAGTTTTTTCATGGGAGGTTGAGGTGGTCAATCTAATGTGCTCTGCCTCCATCCATTCATTTCACCTCATAATAGATTTCCCCAACTCGCCGTGTGACCTCAAATGGTCCTTGCTACTTGGCGAGTAATTTAGAGCTTGATGTGGGGAGCAAATCATGGACTTTATCTCCAGTTGTAAATTTCTGTTGTCGAGTACCACTATTATACAGCTGGCATTGATGTTCTTGAGCCTGGAGCAAATTCATTGTTAATTGTCCAGTATTTGGAGTTTTGCTCTCAGGTCAAGAATGTTTTGAATTTTGTTTTTGCTGTTTAAAGGTCCCTCCTCCCAATTTATCCAAAGGACGTTGAGCATGCCACACAGTCGATGGCCATACAATAAGGAGAACCCCGTGGAGGCTTGCGGGATCTCTCGTACTGCAAATAATAGTGGCTCGAGCCACTTGTCCCAATTTCAATCATCTTCGCACACAAACTTATGAATCATATTCTTTATGGTCTGATTAAATTGTTTGACCAAGCCATTCGTTTGGGGGTTATAAACACTGCTCTGAATCTGTTTAATCCCCAATAATTTGTACAGTTCGAGAAGTGTACACGGCATAAACGTAGTGCCCTGATCAGTGAGGATTTCTTTCAGCATCCCCAATCGGGAGATAATTCTGAAGAGGGCCTCCACAAAACTTTGCGCTGAAATTTTGCACAAAGGCACTGCTTCTGGATATCATTCCACCAGAACAAACACAAAGCGATGCCTCCATGCCATCCATTCTAATGGCCCAATGAGGTCCATACCAATTCTTTCGAAGGGGACCTTGATCAATGGAAGGGTGTGCAATGGTGCTTATGGGATGGCAGTTGGATACAGCTGACATTCACGGCATTCCGCACACCACCTGCAAACATCCCCGCGAATGTCCAGTCAATAGAAATGGGCTTTGGTGAATGGAGATTTGATTACAACCTGAATCCACCAAGGTATGTACCACCTTAATACTCACTGGTATTTGGACGTCAGGGATCCGGACAAATGCTCCCACCTCCATCGCGGGGCAATGCCCAGGTTCCCCACAGCTCCAGCAGACCAGCCTAGACTTCCCGCCCACACCTGTGGCAGCAGAGTAACCAACCTGGGAAAGAGAGTGGAGAGAGATTGGGGAACTGGTGGGTTAAAAGGTCCCCAGGACCAGGGAGCCAGTTTTGGGGAAAAATCTTCCCATTTCTGGGGAGTATTGACAGGAGCGGGAGGTGAGAGAAAGAAAGTGAATGAAGAGGGCTCTCCGGCCCCCTGATATGCAGCTAAGTGGTCCTCAGCCAGCAATGCCGTGTGGTAGCACTGGACTCATTCTGCCATCCCTTTCGGCAGTCAAGAGATTAATTGCTTCAGTACCACCAGATCGATCACTGCTATGGGAGTTTTACGCACACCTAGACATGGTTTATACCATCATCACTTGCTAGCATTGACTAGTTAAATCTGTCAATGATTCATTTAGCGCAAATTTTGCCTGAAAGTATAAAAAATTACAGTTATCTTTATCAACAGGTTGTTAGATCTAGAGTTCTGCCTGTTTTAAATCAGACACTAAGGTAAAGTAGTGTGATAATGTTGTTTTTGTGGACCAAACAACTCTTTAAAAACTGTGAATTTGAATACTCAATCCAGAAATACTAATGGCTACATAATGTAGAAGGGTTGGCACTCCAGAGAATATGTCATATTCAATTCCTATTAGTTGTAAATTTTACATTAATGAGGAAAAAGCAGTATTGCTGATGTGACAGTTGTAAAAGTTGCACTTAATGTACAAAATTAGGAGAAAATCATCCAAAATGCTTTAATCCTGCAGACTTTGACCTCTGAGAGAGCCATAAGGTATCCAATCATGGCTGCACATGATTGATTGAATTAAGAATAAATTTGCAAATTTGCCGATTTCAAAACGGCAAAAGGCTGCATGTTATGAAACAAAGCTTCAGTCAGCGATGCGTAATCTCTCATTGCCCTCTAGCAGTTATAGGTGCACATATTGAGTAGGGCAGTCATTTTAGGTGAATATTTAACATTTTACAGTATAAATCATCTTGCCGGACAGCAAAAGACACATTTGTTGGGACCCGGTTACCTTCTCCACCTCTGTGCAAAACAGCTGAATGTCAAACTTTCCTAACAAATGCATTATGTAAGTAACACGGGGCTGATGAACATTGTTGTCTTGCCTGTTGTCTGTAGCTTCACAGTTGATTTAAATGTCATGCATAACTGCATGATGTTGTTGTTTTGTGATATGATGGTTAATCCCAGCTCTGGCACTTTATTCGCATATGGAGTTTGTTTGAACAGAGGCATAAAACTCTCGCAATATGTCATTACATGAACAGCAAAGAAGGCGCATTAATATAGAACAATGATTAAAACTGACTGGAACTGGAGGCCAGGGTAGCTCAGTGGTAAAAGACGCTGGATACCACCCCTGGAGTTCGCGAGTTCGAATCAAAGGGCGTGCTGAGTAACTCCAGCCAAGTCTCCTAAGCAACCAAATTGGTCCGGTTGCAAGGGAGGGTAGCGTCACATGGGGTAATCTCCTCGTGATCACTATAATGTGGTTCACTCTCGGCGGGGTGCATGTTGAGTTGTGCGTAGATGGATGGCGTGGGCCTCCACACGCGCCATGTCTCTGTGGTAACGTGCTCAACGAGCCACGTGATAAGATGCGCAGATTTACTTCTCAGACACGGGGCAGCTGAGATTTGTTCTCCAACACCTGGATTGAGGTGAATCATTACACCACCATGAGGACTTAGAGCAAAAATTGGGAATTGGACATTCCAAATTGGGAGAAAAAAGGGGAGAACATTTTCTGTGTTTTAATAAAGACTTATCCATTTATTTCCTCTGCATTTGGGTCCTTCCTTAAACACCACATGAAAGAACAATCTGGCCAGCCATGGATCCAGCATAGGAATCACCATTACACAGGGCCATCTTGCAGCAGGGGGCACTCATTGTTCATAATCAGGATCAACTCGCAGCCTCCAGTCAAGCCATTAAGGAAAAGGCTGGACAGATAGCTAAACTCACATCACTGGTAGAACAAATTCAGCTCTCCCCCAAGCTGGTTCCACTGTCAAAGCAGCAGCTCCACCCACAGTTGCTACCACCACATCCAGATCATCCGAGCCCCGGTTGAACCCATCAGCTTCATACTCCGGACTTTTTTTTTAAAATCGGGAGCACCTCATCACCCCCAGATACCATTGTTCTGCCCAACAAGGTGGTGGCCATGGTGTCCTGGGATATTGAGTCCAAAGTCCAACTGGTATTGCTCAATGTCACTATTCTCACAAGGTGACCAGAGAATCAGTTGTTTGTTCCTGGATTGGTCCAATACAACCGGTCCATACACACGTCCTCCAGTGGGGTCACTCTTCTAACCTGGCCTGCCACCCAGGAGCTTCTTGCACCCTGACATTAGTTAAACAGCAGTTCTGGTGGCCCTCACTGGCGTTTGTTACCAGATTACCCCGGTCCAATGGCAATACAGTAATTTTGACTCTAGTAGACCAGTTCTCGAAAGTGGCTCACATTATTCCCCTCCCCAAATTACCTTCAGTGAGGAAGACAGCGGTTGTAGTTGTTGATCACGTCTTTCGCATTCATGGCCTCCCAGTAGATGTGGTTTCCGACGGGGTCCCCAATTCATCTGGTTTCCACCCCCAGATTAACGGACAGGCCGAATATGCTAACCAGGATTTGGAGAGGGTCCTGCATTGCGTGGCATCTTGAGAACCGTCGTCTTGGAGTTCCAAACTATCCAGGGGAGAGTATGCACACAATTGCCTCCCGGTTTTGTCTACAGGATTGTCGCCCTTCCAGTGCTGTTTAGGCTACCATCCCCCGTTTTCCCCTCCCAAGAACCCGATGCTGTTGATCTGTCAGCACATGCTTGCATCCAGAGATGCTGTCGCACCTGGTGGGTCACCAGAGAATCCCTTCTCCACACTGGCAAACAAAGTGTTGGTGGACCATTACAGTTCTATGCCCCCAGTTTATGTATGTGGTCAGAAGGTCAGGTTGTCCTCTCAGGATATTCCCCTCAGACTTCCCTCACGTAAACTGGGACCTAAATTTATTGCTTAGTTCAGTGGTGGTTTTGTTTAACCCCCCCCCCCCCCCCCATTTAGCAGAATCCATCTAGATTTCCATGTTTCTAAGATCAAACTTGTTGTTCGCTTCACCCTGATACCTCTGTTCCTCCACCTCCTCAGCAGATAGATGTGGTGCCTGCTTTCGATAGATGTGATGCTCGTTCGCACCGCTCGTGGGGCAATTACCCACATCTGTTCCCTATTTTCCCTGCCTATATATTCTCCCTTTTTTGTTAGTCACTAGATTGTTTTGTATGCTCAGTCGTTTCAGTCTTGCCTCTAGTCAGTTTTGTGCTGTATTTCTTTTCTCTTTTCCAGTTTGTTCCTGTGAGGATTTCTCCCTTTCTGACTTTGCTCTCTGGATATATAATTCTTGGATTTCTTACCTTGACTGCCTGTTCTCTGACTGTTGTTTGTTTGTGGATTTCATACCCTGTTAAATGCAGTCATCTCTTCGCCGCCATTCACTGCTCCGGGTGTCCCACACTGGTTCTCTGCTACCATTTACATCACTCCAGTGCTCTGCGACCTGTGCCAGGTTTCTTTCTTTCAATTAGGACTTTCCTCAGCATTTGGGTCCGTCCTTAAACACCATATGGAAACTTTTATTAAGGTATGGACAAAAAAAATTACCACTATTGGGTAAGGAATGGGATTTTTTTCTCTGTTCTCTTCTTCTGCTCTTTACTTTGAGTGAAATGTAATTCACGTTATACCCCATGTGTTTTTCTGTCAGCATTAGCCTGTAGAGTGAGGACAGCACAGCGTGTGTGTCTGTGTGAGAAAGTCTATAAAGTTCTGTGTGTGTGTGTGAAGTGCGGACAGGTTTGTGACAGACTGCTAATATATTTTGCGATGTTTTTGATGTGTGTACTGACAGACCTGAAGTATATACTTCAAAATACTGTGGTGCTAATGTCTATCTCTCTCCTCGCCTTTACTGAAATCTTATTGGTAATTCAATGTGTTTCAAATCAGGTAACAGTGTGAATACAGCCAAAATTATTGCTGAATACGTTGCATGACACAACTGCTGATCTTGAGTGTCATGTTGTGGAGGATACAGCAGACTGTCAAAATCAAACATAATTTGTTAGGACTGAACAGCATCTGAACAGCTTAGTAACTGAATCATCTCTTTAAAATGTCAAAAGTGTGATCAACTACACTGTGTGTCTGGATATATGCCCAATTTTTATTAAATGACACTCTTCTTGTCATTTAATAAACTAGTGTTGCCACAATAGCGTTAAGATTTACATACATCTCTTTCAAACAGAATTTTGAGTAACACTTGCATTAAAAAACATCAAATATCATCATATAATGCTTAACAGAACATTAGTTTATGTATATTCAAATATAAATATGAGATATTTAAATATGTGCATATTAATGTTTACTAATGAATTTAACTCATTGCATATTTGCTTAAAAAATAATTAGAGTTAATGTTTATTCAAATACTTAGAAAAATTATTAAAGTTTTACTCATATATCGACTTCACTGTTTAACATCTGATTATACCAACACTATACCAATATTACACCAGCACTATAGCAACACTATACAAGCACTGTTCTAGCACTATACCAACACTATACAAGAACTATACCAACACTATACCAGCAATATACCAACACTATTCCAGCACTATAGAAACAATATACCAGCACTTTATCAACACTATACCAACTCTTTCTCAACACTATACAAGCACTACTCCAACACTATACCAACACTATGGCAGTACTATGTCAACACCATACCAGCAATATACCAACACTATTCCAGCACTATAGCAACAATATACCAGCACTTTATCAACACTATACCAACTCTTTCTCAACACTATACAAGCACTACTCCAACACTATACCAACACTATGGCAGTACTATATCAATACTATATCAGCACTATACTAACACTATACCAACAATATAACAGCACTATACCAACAATATCCCAGCACTATACCAACACTATTCCAGCACTATATCAACAATATTCCAGCACTATATCAACACTATACCAGCACTATTCAAACATTATACCAGCACTATACCGACACAATATCAGCACTATACCAGCACTGTACCAGCAATACTCCAACACTATTCCAGCACTATACCGACAATATACCAGCACTTTAGCAGCACAATATAAGCACTATAACAGAACTATACCTAAACTATACCAGCACTTTTCCAAATTATACCAGCACTATACCAACTCTTTTCCAACACTTTACCAACACTATAAAAACACTCTATCAGCACTATGTCAGCACTATACCAAACACTATACCAACACTATACAGCACTATTCAAACATTATATCAGCACAATACAAACACTATACCAGCACTATACCAACAAAATACCAGCACATTAGAAGCACTATATAAACACTATATCAGCACTATAAAAACACTATACCAGCACTAAACCAAACATCCCACAGTTTAAATATCTTACCTGGCATTGTACAACACTGTACACAACACAGTAAACAAACAGCACAAGTCTAGCAATGAATACTACTCTAAAACAAAGTGAAACAATGAAAACAACACACACACATACAAGACTCCGCAGACTCCTGTAGATTGATGGCTTCTCCTGAAACGACTATGGATCCCGCAGTTTAAATATCTTACCTGCCGCTGTACACACCATAATGCTGCTTAGCACTACAAAGCTAGTCACGTGGGTTACCGAAACGTCTAGGTTACAGATGTAACCTCCATTCACTGATGGAGAGAACGAGACGTTGTGTCAAAGAAGCGACACTAGGGGTCTCACTTGAGCGCCTTTTGCATCTATGAGAAAAGGTCAATGAGAAATTGGCAGACAGAATTTGCATGTCCCGCCCCCGGACATACGGGTATAAAGAAGGGTAAATGCATCTGTTTCATTCAGGATTTGGCTCAGTTCAGCGACGTGGCCGGGAGGACGCAATGTCTCGTTCCCTCCATCAGGGAATGGAGGTTTCATCCGTAACCTAGACGTTCCCCGTCTGTCGCTCACTTCGATGTTGTGTCGAAGAAGCGACACTAGGGGTCCAATTTAAATCATGCCATGCGCTAAGCCGTGTACCTGTACTACTGACACAGGACCGGGCAGGTATTTTACGTGCCAAAGCGACCAGCTGTGTCAGACTGGACATAGCCTTCCACAACGCCCCATAAAATTGTCAGAGACAATTTTTCAGTTCCTGACAGGGGGCAACAAGGTGACGTGCCAAGCATGGGAGCAGGCCACGCCAGCCGTGCCTTTTCTCTCTCTATGATCCTCGCATAGAGTTAAAGCGGATGGGGCCATCTTAACGCTATCATACGTATCACGGAAGGTGATCTTACCCAGTTCCTATCCTTTCAGGGGGAAAAGACCCTGTGGAGACCACACCTGCCAGACTGGGAGAGGTAAAGAGTGGTGAAATACATCATATGGGCTTTTAGGTCACATGTGGAAAATGGCACAGTGGTAGATCCTACTTCATTGGGAGGGAGGAGTTGCTAAAAACACGGCAACCGGGGGACCACGAGGACTGCCCAAGGGAGACGCAGGTCCACTCGCAAGGGGACCGTACCGCGAAAAATACACACAGGGGGATAAGTCCACATAGGGGCCCGTCCTATTCCAATACAGGGTAGATTGAGTACGAGCATTGAATTCAGTTGGGAATTCCTCCGCTGAATTCGCGGACCAGATGGTTAGGGAGGAGTCATCCAGGGAGCCGAGTTAGTGGGATCTCCTGGGATGAGCGCACGGTTTTACCTCAACGGAGGGAAATTGTGCTAGGTGCAAGCAATCCACCCGGTCAGTTGTCAGCATGTTACCGAGTTCTACCGGCTCAGACCTGAGAAAACACAGGACGAAACCGACTCAACCCTGAGATTGTAAAATCTTGTAAAGGTATTGGGTGTTGCCCAACCCGCTGCTCTGCATATGTCTGCTAGGGAGGTGCCTCTGGCCAGTGCCCACGAGGACACAACACTTCTTGTTGAGTGTGCTCGGACCCACAGGGGGGGGTGTACAGCCTGGGTGTGATAGGCCAATGTAATGGCGTCAACTTCCCAGTTGGAAAGCCTTTGTTTGGAGACAGCGTTCCCTTTCCGCTGTTGACCAAAGCAGACAAAGAGCTACTCAGAACGTCTACTTGCAGTCCAAGTAGGTAAGCAAAGCACGTACCGGACACAGCAACGAAGGGGCTGGGCCTGCCTCCTCCCGGGGCAGCGCTTGCAGGTTCACTACCTGGTCCCTGAAGGGAGTGGTGGGAACCTTGGGCACATAGCCTGCTCGCGGTCTTAGGATCATATGAGTGTCTGCCGGACCAAACTCCAGGCAGGAGTTCCCTGGAGGGGAACAGGCTTGGCCAGGAGGGATTTAACCTCTGGGCGCCTCTTAGGAACCTGATAATTAAGTCGAGCTTACCCAAAGACTTTCTGTCTACTGTGTCATGGTGGGCCGCAATAGCGGCTACGTACACCTTCAAGGTGGAGAGGGACAGCCTCCCCTCCAACCTCACCAATTCACCGAACACCAATTCGCGAACAAGCGCCACTTCAGGGTGTAAAGTTGCATGGTAGAGGGGGCTCTGGCTTGGTTGATCATGTCTACAATGGCAGGTGGTAGATCAGCTAAATCTTCCGCATCCCGTCCAGGGGCCAGACATGGAGGTTCCAAAGGTCTGGGTGTGGATGCCAGAGCGTGCCCCGTCCCTGAGAAAGAAGGTCCTTCCTCAGGGGAATTCGCCAGGGAAGGCTGTTGCGAGGAGTACGAGATCTGAGAACCAAGTCTGAGTGGGCCAAAAAGGAGCCACTAGAGTGACTTGTTCCTTATCCTCCCTGACCTTGCACAGCACCTGTGCAAGAAGTCTCAGTGGGGGAAATGCATTCTTGCGCAGCCCCATGGGCCAGCTGTGCCAGCGCGTCTTCCCCGAGGGCAGCCTCCGTTCGGGCATACCAGAGCAGGCAGTGGGAGGTCTCTCGGGATTAACAGGTCTACCTGAGCCTTGCCGAACCATTCCCAAATCAGCTGGACCGACTGGGAGTAAAGCCTCCACTCTCTGCTGGGCAAGTGTAGTTGTGATAGCGCATCCGCCACTACGTTGAGGTTGCCCGGGATGTGAGTGGCACGCAGCGACTTGAGCGTTGCCGATTTATGTACGCTACCGTGGTGGTGCTGTCTGATCGAATCAAGACGTGTTTGCCCTGAACTAGCGGGAGAAACCTCCACAGGGCAAAAAATACAGCCAACAACTCTAGGCATTCCAACGGCCCACAGCCGCATGGCCATTGCACACGGCGCCCCAACCCTTTTGGAGGCATTGGTAGTGACCAGGACGCGTCGACATGCTGCTGACATTGAGACTGACTCTAACTCCATGCAGAGAAAAGAGATGCTCTGAACTGGGGTGAGCTTGCTCTTTTCCCAGTTGACCTGAAGCCCTAAACGGCTGAGGTGCCTGAGCACCTGGTACCTCTGGGCGCATAGTAACCCTCGGGAGTGGGCCATGATGAGCCAGTCATCGAGGTAGTTGAGTATGCGGATGCCGGCTTCCCGAAGTAGGGCAAGGGCTGCCTCTGCGACCTTCGTAAAGATGCAAGGGGACAGGGACATGCCGAAGGGGAGGACCTTGTACTGATATGCCTGGCCGTCGAACGCGAACCGTAGGAAGGGTCGATGTCGAGGCAATATTGAGACATGGAAGTATGCATCCTTCAGGTCTACCGCTGCAAACCAATCTAGATGCCGGACGCAAGTTAAAATGTGTTTTTGCATGAGCATTTTGAACGGGAGTTTGTGCAAGGCCCGGTTGAAAACTCACAAGTCCAAGATCGGTCGTAAGCCACCACCTTTCTTGGGTACGATGAAGTAAGGGCTGTAGAAACCCTTCTTCATCTCAGTTGGAGGTACAAGCTCTATCGCGTCATTGAGTAAGAGAGTCGTAATTACCACGCGCAGGGTTTTGTCATGTTTGCCGTGAACTGTTGTAAAGCTGTCGCCCCCAAGGCGTAACCGAGTCGAATGGTCCTGGCCAGCCAGCGTGATGGATTAGGAAGTGAGAGCCACGTGTCCAAACTCCGAGCTAGGGGCACCAAGGGGATGGTTATTTTTGACATACCCGGCGGGGCACTATCGCAGCAGGGCGGAGCAGGCAATGTGGCGTTGGGAGGCATGGATGCGTCCCAAGGCTCTGGTGCTGAGAGAAGACTCGAAGCACTTACCTTGCTCCGCAGAGCCGGCAGGGGGCGGGTTAGTGACTGAGGAGGAGGTCCCGTAGAGGCGTCCTCTGGACTCGTCAGAACCGGCTGGCCAAGGAACAGTCGTGGGGCTGAAGGCGAAAGGTCCGCATCCAGCGTGCTGGGACTGTTGATGTGTGGCAGCAGAGTGCCGGGAGAATGGCATTTGCGGGCCAGGCGACCCAGAGACAAAGGACATAGCTCTTATACCGCAGCCTGAAGGGGGTGAGGCAAATTAAATAAATTTAACAAATGATTCTCCTCCTGGCCCTCCAATGGTGGACGGAGTGAACTTCTTACCAGCTCCGGAGCGAACGTCTTGATCTATGGGTCGGGCATCTCAGAACCGCTTGGGAGCCTTCCGGGTCCTCAAAGGGGTCCGGGAGATGGGGGGCATGCGCTTCCTGCAGGGCGCTCGACGCAGGGGCAGGATGTGTAAGATGACCTCTGTCTGCTTTTTCACCGTGGAGAACTGCTGGGCAAAGTCATCAACGGTGTTGCCGAAAAGGCAGAACTGCAAGACCGGAGCGTTGAGGAAGTGTGTCTTGTCCACTTCGCGCATCTCGACCAGGTTCAGCCACAGATGTTGTTCCTGAACCACAAGAGTGGCCATCGCCTGCCCAAGTGACCGCGATGTGACCTTTGTGGCCCTGAGGGCGAGGTCATTCGCTGAGCGCAGTTCCTGCAGCATGTCGGGATCAGGACTACCCAAGTGCAGATCTTGGCCTGGTGGATTTGCAGGAGGGCCATGGCATGGAGGGCGGAAGCAGCATGTCTAGTGGCACTGTAGGCTCTAGAGGTCAGTGAGCACAGGGCGACCCCACCAGGTGTTGGCGTTCTCGGGGCACAGGTGGATTGCAACCACTCGGTCCACCTGGGGGACCGCCGTGTACCCGTGGGCTACTCTGCCGTCGAGGGTAGTGAGAGTGGATGAGCAAGAGGCTTTGTGATGGGTGGAGAAGGGTGTCCTCCACGAACTCGTCAGCTCATCATGCACTTCCGGGAAGAAAGGAACCGGGGGGGGGGGGGGGGGCGTGGCTGTGAGCAGCGCGCAGACCCGAGGAACCAATCGTCAAGCCGCGAAGGCTGTGGGGAGGACAGAGGGTTCCAGTCCAGTCCCATGTTGATGGCGGCCCGGGCAAGCATGTCGGACATCTAGGCGTGCTGGCCCGAAGGTGGCAGCCCAGTCGAGTCATCCGCGATCGCAGCCCAGATACACGAGACAGCGCCTGTGGCCATCAGGAGCGGAGAGCACTCTACCGCATCCAGGAACTACACGGGGGCGGAAAGGAATCTTTATAAAAATGCGTCCTGAAAAGGACGTTCAACACCAGCTTTGCTATTGCTCTTTTAGAGAAATTACTCTTTTAGAGAAAATCAACTCTTTTAGATGTGCTGTCGAAGCGCCCAGTGGCAAAATGTACTGCCGTGCAGAGACGGGAGAAAGCCACTGATATGCGCGTAGATCCAACAGCAATCACTCAGAGATGAGAGGAACAGTGTGGGACTCGCAGCTCGCTGCATACACAACCATCGGCTCTGAAGAAAATTTCTGAATGAAACAGATGCATTTCCCCTCCTTTATACCCATATGTCCGGGGGCGGGACATGCAAATTCTGTCTGCCAATTTCTCAGTGGCCTTTTCTCATAGATCAGAGATGCAAAAGGCGCTCAAGAGAGACCCCTAGTGTCGCTTCTTCGACATAACGTCGAAGTGAGCGACAGACGGGGAACTAAGAGTTGCGCGAGATGACAAATGCAGGAACAAATGTGACTTCAGTACACAGTAAACAAACAATGCTAAACTTAGCAATAAATAATACTCTAAAACAAGTGAAGCACTGTTAAGAGACACACTAAAAACAACGCTAGTTTAACACACAGTAAACATACAACTATAAACCTAGCAGTGAATATCCTAGGAAAGCCAAAACAATGTACCACACACACACACACACACACGACTCGTGTTCAACACAGTACACAACACAGAAACAAACAGCATAAGTCTAGCGATGAATACTACTCTAAACCAAAGTGAAACAATGAAATAAACACACACTTACATGCAACTGAAGACTCCTGTAGATAGATCACTTCTCCTGAACACTATACCAGCAATATACCAACATTATTCCAGCAGTATACCAGTAATATACCAACACTATTCCAGCACTATACCAGCACTATGCCAGTACTTTACCAACACTATACCAGCACTATACCAACACTATCTCAGCACTATCCCAGAACTATACCAGCACTATATCAGCACTATATAAACACAATACCAGCACTATAAAAACACAATACATCCAGCGTACATAGCACCTGGTTAAACAGATTGCTGGTGGGATTAAAAACTGCTGGATTTTACGCTGAAATACCACACACAAATGTGGTGCAACTGTTCAGTGAATTTTCCCCAAGCTCTCTCTTTGTCTTCCCTTCTTGTGGGCAAGCATAGCAGAGTGTGTTTGTAGGTCCCTGTGTTCACCACATAATCTCTGGACACTTCCCAGACACTGCATCAAACACAAGAGAGTGGAATTAAATTGTTGCTCTTTGGAGTTGGAATCTCCTCAATGGTAACGTTGGGCTTTCCAGCAACCGCTAATAATCCTCAGGGCGGCGGGCTGGCCGTGTTTTCCCCGCGGTCTCTCATTGGCTCTCTCAAACAGCTTCCTGATGAGGGTACGAGAGAGAGACAATTCCAGCACTGTTTTCTTTTACAGAAGGATGAAAGTATGGAATTCCGACACTGGGATTATATGCTTGGCCTGTCAACCGAGACCAGAGAGATAAAACATGAAAAATTCTAATAAATTACTTGAATCTGTCTAATTCATAAAAGACAGCAGGATCAATCTTCCACCTCTTTAAGAGATGAAATTGAAGGAAAATTAATCCGAGTGAGAAAAATTCACAAATTTCCCCGGATGGTTGGCTAGACATAGAGGCACTATAAAATCACACAGCCAGAGGAAAACGTCAGGATAAATGTTTGCTTTGGCCTAACATTGAGCCATGGAGAAAATGACTTTAGAATGGTTTGGAAGAAATTATTTCTTTGTTTTTGTTGATGTAATTGTCTTGTCACATTACATGAATGTGCCATGTTTGATGCAGAGTATTGTTTGGAAACAATATAAATATACTACTGCAATACTACTAGAAGTTAGTGAGGAGGTCAAAAATATCTATTGTGTCTACAATCTATCTTACTTAAAAGGTGATCAGTAATTTGGCAGAATGGTTTTGATTTTAAGGTACATGAATTTTCAGCAGGAACTAAAAATGAAATGTTTATCATTTTGGTTCGTTCTCAGTAAAAACTGTATTTTTTCGTTCCAGTTGAAAGTTCTGCAGAATCCTTTCTAAATGGTTACTGGTTAGAAAAAAATGAAAAAAAGAATGGTTAATAATGTTCTTTTTAAATTAAACAATTAGGCAAAAAAAATTGTGATTCAGCAGTTTCCTTCAGATTCAAAGTACATGTTTAATTTTTTGGGCAACATGAAGTAATAATTCCAAAAATATATTGTGATAAACCCTTTGGCCTTTAGCTTTGTAGAAAGAATTATCGGAAACAAAATTAACTATTAATAGCCGGTTTTCAACATTTAAAAATAAAGTTTTCTCTCTGGAACAATTGAAAATCACTTTGTTCCAGTTTTCGTTTACGTTCTGCTAAAATTTTTGTTAGTTTTTAGTTCCTGATTTTCAGGAGCAACATATCGGTTTTCTGTGTCATGTTGCTTTAAGGAAATGCAACATTATGTAAGTAATGTTTTCTGGTATATATTGGTTTGTAAAATACTAAGCAATATTTATCCACGGCATACCATTTAAATATCACTGTAACACAGGACCTCAAGTTGCATATTGATTTTATACATTGATGACAATAGCAATTCAATGAAAGAGAAAAACGATCAATCAATAACCAATTGTCCTGTCATTCTTTATCCAACCACCAGTGGCACCAGCAGTTAGGTATAACCTGCACACTGTATCAGACAATGTTAAATATGGAAAAATATATCACTGCTACCCTCTTTTCTTCTTGATTTATCGCTCTCCTTTTCTCTTCCTTTCTGTGGTTTTGGGCCTGGGTTTCCCTGCTTGGTACCACTCCCTGTTTTTCCATGCAAACACACATCTTATCTTAGATTCCCGACCCACAGGATTCAATGTGGACAGCCATACTTTACATTCCATGGGTCAGAAAAGCATCCCACACTACCTGTTACTGTGGTGACGGCAGTTAATGATACTCCTGGACTCAGGGTGGAGACTGGTGTCAGCACACACACACACACACACACACACACACACACATACACACGCACACGCACGCATATATACAGAGGGGCACAGGAAACCAGTGTACTCATAAAAAAAGAATAATTAGAAACACATACATAGACTGTGATACTGTGTGTGTGTGTAATTCCAGGACGTTCTTGGGTGTGGGCTATGGGCATTTTTATTCCTAACAGTTTTCTATTTTTGTCTATTTGTTAAAGATCATATTAAAGTCTTTGAAACTTATTTTATTATTTTTTATAATCATGCATTAATTTTTACTACTTTTCAAACAACTTTAAATGTAAATTTTATTGTTCTTTTTTCTTGTCCCAGACTGCAAAATAAATATAAAAAAGTGAATTTTTACATTTTACACTGTCAACTACAGTATTGAATAACTAGGATAGTCTAAACAAAAAGTGAAATGATCATAAACCATTTCAATATTTATAATGTGAAAATTATTTATAGTAATTTATACACAAATATTCCCTGTAACCTTCAGTTGTGGTGTCATTTCCATCACAACCAACAATTTTGCCACTAAAGTTTTTCTCAAAAGAGAATATAGTTTGTTACCAAGTTTGAGCTTAAAATGAAATGAGATAAACTAAGAAAACATGGAAAACCCAAGGTAAATATCACTTGTGAGCAACTTATTTTATTGTCCATTCCCAGTGAAGCTGTAATTGTCAAATTATGCAAAAACTGTGAAAATATTGGTAACAATTGTTAATGGTTTATAAAGAGGTTCATTAATAACTAGGTATAGTTATGTTAAAAAAGATATGTAGATGTGTAAAAATACTCATTTTTTTGCAAGTATTGCATAAAAGTCACTCTTGTTATTCATGTTGTTATAACTGCATACAAATGATTTATAATGCATTTGTAAATGACTTATTAGTGATTAGAGATCCCCTTTATAACCCCTTAACAAAGGGAGTAACAAAGTTAATTTGAAGTGTTACCAAAAAAGTATTAAGGGTGCAAAAAAAAAAAAAAAGAAAAGATAGCTTTGAAGTCTATTAGTCTTAACAAGCCATTTATTGTATTTCAAAACTCTTTAAAATAGCATTTCCACCACTAAATGAACAGTGAGTTGAGATGTGGTGGAAATTAAATTTGTTAGCACTTTACTAAATACACCTATACACCTTCTTATTCATGAGATTGTCTAATCAGTCAATCGTGTGGCAGCAGTGCAATGCATAAAATCATGCAGATTCAGGTCAGGAGTATCCATCAGAATGGGGGAGAAAAATCAATCTCAGAGATTTGGACCCTCACTACAGTTCTGTCGATGAAAACACATTGTTGATGAGATAAGTCAACAGAGAATGGCTAGACTGGTTTGAGCTGACAGAAAGGCTACGATAACTCAGATAACCCTTCTGTTCAATTTCAGTGAGCAGAACAGCACGTCAGAATGCACAATATGTCGAACCTTGAGGTGAATGAGCTACAACACCTGAAGACCAAGTTGGGCATAGTGGATATCCACTATTAGTATCTCCTGGACATTGTTAGTAGTCAAATTCATTTAGTGAGAGTGTTTTAAGAGAGTTTATTTTCTAAATGCACATAGTTGAAAAACCACCCTCTCACAGCCGGCTGTATGTGTGTATGAGGGTGTCTTGGCCATGGGTTTGGTTGCCAGCGTGGGATGACACGTTTTGGAATGTTCTGTAACGCCCGTGGGGGTTGCTGCAGTAACTCCTGTTCCCGAGGGAATGCAGCCAGGCTTGGGCCATCAATGTAGGAATTTTGGGAAGGTTGAGAAGCCGGAGAGAGATAAACAGAGGGAGCAAGATAGAGCCACCGTTTGGAACAGATTATACAGATACTGATTCAGAAAAACGTAGGAACCTCATACCACTTCAAAACATCACAGAGAACTTTCTCACACACACACGCCCTCACAGCTATGCAGATTACACTGGGTAAGTCACTCAAAAGTGTCTATGAAACAGAGTCTCTGCAGTTCAGGGTATGGTGTAATTGAAATGAAGGGTGAAAGAGAGAGCAGTTTACACTCTGAAGTGGTTTGAAAGCAGTTGACAGTCCACTAATAGACAATCACCTCCCACATCTGAGTGAAAGAGGTTCAGTGTCATTATATATCCCCTACAATTTAAAATATTTACTATTTAACTAAACAATGTCACACTAGACTTTTATTTTGATCTCAATTATCTTTTTGTAAATTTCATGGTCTTCTGCCTCATTCTCTTAGCTTGAAATTAGTGGAAATTAGATGTGTGTAGATTTTGTATTGAAACTGTCCATCACAGTTTCAATACAAAATCGTGCTGTAAGCGATTTTAGCTGTTCTGGAACTTCCACCAGACTAGCCACTGAAATAGCCATGTCCCTTCATTCCAAAATTCAGCACTCCAAAAATGTTCACATACACAAAAGCACACTAGAGACCATTGTGTTGGGCTGGCCTTTAGGAATAGGGACCAATGGCTGTGTATTTCTGTAATTTGGCCCGATAGTGGAAATGCAGCTAATGACTCCCTTAGGGGGGGGTGGTAGAGGTGGGTTTAAAGGGATTTAGACAGGCAAGGAGGCGGCGAGAACTGGCTTGACAATATAAATAATAGTTTCATGTGAAACTTAAACAAAAGACAAAACACACACGACGGACATGTCTGTAAACGATCTCTCTCCCACACCATCCTCCGCAGTCGGCCTTTATCCCTCTCGGAGGCTTGATTAGCCTAATAAGGGACCGGGTGTGTAGACTCACGACCCAGCCCCGCCCTGCCCTGCCACATTCCTCCCTCGTTCTCTAAGGCTGGGGGGCCCCCGGCATGACGTACACCCCCCCTCTTTCCCTGGGGGAGGGCGTGCTTTAAGCCTGGTCTGCCGGCAGGTCATCCCCATCTACCTGGACGAGGGAGGGGACAAGGGGAGGAAAACAGAAATAATTACAATTTTAAAAAATCTGTAAAATTTAAACGAGAGGGAAAAGGCCAATGCAGAGCGGAAGTGAGAGTGAGGGGAGAGAGATGAAAAAAAAAAAACCTACTCGCCGGTTCTCCAATGCATCGTCGCATGGTCCCCGATCACTTCTCCACCCTCTCAGGTGGACGATAGCCGCTTCTCCCCGGGCAGACCAGAGTCAGACTCATGTCCCCCGGCAGTCAGAGCGCCCCTCTGTGTTCTCGGCGACTCGTGGGGACACTCCTCCGCCCCGGCAGCGGCCCTACCACTCCAGGCAGTCGGGGAGACACTTCCTTCCTCCCCTCACGGACGGCGGTCTTCCTTCGATCCCTCCGCATTTCTGGGGGATGGCAGGGCTCTCCTCCACCCCTGGAAGCGGCTCCATCACTGCAGGTGGTCGGGGAGTCCAGTCCCCACTTGCCTCGTGGACGGCGGCCGTTTGCCGTGTCCGGGCGGTCGGTCTACTCCCTCCCCCGGTGGATGGCAGCGGCACTCCCCTGGGTGGACGCCAGTGCCGAGGACTCCGCGACGGGCATCCCTACTACATGCAATTAAGTTAACTCAGTTTCACAATGAATAAGACACCCTATACGTTTGGGCATCATTTATTATGTCGCAGCTAACTAGTAATACCAATTGACATTTTAAAAACACGTCCACTCTCGAAAGCCAGAACTTGAAATGACACAATGCTAAATGAAATTAAAAAACATAATTTTTCATATGAATCTACCAAGGAGGTCTATACCTGGAAAATCTAAATATATCTACATCTAAAAATATTTGCGATTTAAATGTTGCTTGCAATAAATTTCGGTTATGCTGCATTCCATGCAAGTTGGATGTGGGATATTCCTACTTGATATCTCTGACCATAAATGCATTCCATTCCCCGATATTCAGAACTGCAACACTCCCGTTAGCTTAGCAGGGGTTTGACTCTCATTAGAGATGTCTCCTAGCAACCCAAAGATAAACAGTGCTGCAAGCGCTAGCATTTGTGCTTCAGGTATACGATAATCAAAAGAGATTATAATGTTTTATACATCTGTTTCTGCAGGCGTTTGTTAAACAAGCTTTAATATCATGTAATGTGGAAACACACTAATTTATCGACATTACTTAATAAAGTGAATGTTTACCACTTACTTTGTATATCTCCCTGAGTGTCGACATGTTTGTGTGAAATCATGCCCCTGCATATCGGTGAAATCTGAGTTTCTACACGATCCTACAAACTCACGTGCTGCTTTGGATCGGGCCTGCGATTTGTGAAACAGTTGTCACACTTTGCTTGTGAGCATCAAGGAATATATTCTGACTGGATAAACTTTACCTTCTTCTAACTTCCTCAAACAAAACCCTAAAATATCAAAGATTACATGCCATTTACATGCACACTGGCAAATCGAGACTTGTTCTTCCAAGGAATCGCTCATTGCAGCATAATTCATTATAGCCTCTCTATTTTACTTACCTTACAATCTCAAAAAGAAAGAGTTACCTGCCAAAACTACAGGTGGTGATGATGGGTGGAGAACGGCTGGACCACTGCAAGCACTGAGGAAGACAGATGACAGGCAGTAGGAATTAAGTAAAAAAACAGAAATGAATGGAGGACAAAAGAGATAGAGAACAGAGGGATTTAGGATAGTCAAGAAGAGAGGAGATGACTGTGTATGTTTAAGTGAGCAAAGTATATCTGTAATATTTTAACCAATGATTATTCTTACTCCTCTGAGTCCAGTTTAACATACAGAATACTTATTTCAGTCAAGACATGAGCCAGTATGAAGCTGTGGTTCATACCCATTCCTAAATATCTTGTGAGTAGATAAAGACCATTTCAACCTCAACACTTTTAATCCAACAAGAGTTTACTCCCACATGCTTAAGGAGGTCATATCTCACAAAAGAGACACAAAAGCAAAAGACAAGAATGGAACAGGATGGGCAAAAGGAAAGAGTCAATAGGAAGAGAGAAGAATTAAAGTCTAAACACCTGCAAATCTGAGAAGGCTAAGCATGAATTAAATATCAGAGAATGTAAAATTCAACTTGAGATAACTTGACAAACGATTCTAGAACTCAATAAAAATGTAAACGCTTGAGAATGAAATATTCTGGGTTCAGTACAAGTTAAGCTCAATCAGTATTTGTTTACTAATTTTGACTCGTCCCTCCTTTTCCTTCAAAAATCTGGGTTACAGTCAGACACTTACTATGGAAGTGAAGGGGTACAATCAGTAGATGTTGAAATACTCACTGTTTCAAAAGTATAGCCATAACACTTTAACAACATGCTTATTAACACAAAATTGTTTAAACAAAAGTGCATTTTTAAGATGTTCAATGGGCCAACACAGCTCGTCAATGTTGTTTCAGATAGCCAGTAAAATCAAAGAAGGCGGGACTTTTCATATAAGTTAAGCAGGAACCTAGTAGTTTATAGACCGTATTCACAGTAGCATCATCTTTGATGGTATTTGATGACATTTTTGATGGTATTGACAATGAGGCTGTTAGGGACAGATGTGCAGTGAGTTACAGTTACAGTTGTTTAAAAGGTTTCTGGATCAATTCACTGACGAAACATTGAAATGTGAAACTGCTAATGAGATTTGGTAAAGCGTCCTGCACACTGACGCTCAACGTTCAAGTCTGACCTAAGTATACTTTGGGCTTTAGAATGTTAGTGCCATGTAAAAAAAGAGTCTAACTAAACATGCGATATTGGCCTGCAAAGCAAACATCTTGCTATTTATTTAATTATATGTTAAACAACTTTATATTTTATTTTTGGCACTTTTATTGTATAAAGACTTGTACATATAGAATGACAGGAATATCAGGGAGAAACAGAGTGGCAATGGGATCAGGAAAAATCCCAGGTTAGACTTGAACCTGCATCAGCCACATGTGTAGCACAGCTCAATGAGTCTGAGCGGGTTTCGGCTCCATAGTTCTATTGAACAAAGTTAGCAAATTTTCAACATTGCAATACTGTCTAATTTTGATTATATGTTGATCTTGCATACTAAAGAGTTACATTTGTTTCCTAGAGTTCATTTTTAGAATTTCGGCAGTTGGCTGTAGATCTCAGCATTTACGAGTAATTACTTTTCTCACTAAAGCCACACTGAGGCTTTAATTATGTTGTAACCAACGGTAACCATCTTTAGAGACCGGCTTTAAGTACAACCATCCAGAGAGCATATCTAATCAAGTATCAAAGCACATCCGATTCCTCTGACACCAAGAGTTTACCAAGACTAAAATGTTTATAATTAACGAATGCAAACGATGATCTGGGAAGAAAATATATCCTCTGTATTCCAGAGTGCACCTCAATATATACCCTGTGAATGGAAGGGACTGGGTAAAGAAAAATGTTTATTTGGCCAAAGAAAAAAAATATCAGACTGACCACATCAGTCATATCAGCGATTCAATCATTCATTCATCAAAACCAAAGCCAAATGCATTGCAAACTTTTCAAATTAGAACCACAAGATGTTAATCTGACAATCAAACAAAAACCTCATGTGAACCTTAAGTAATACTGTACTTCAAACATAACATGATAAATATTGAATTATACAGTTACATGCAAACAACATTTAAAAACAACAAACAAGGTAGTAGAAAACTTTAAAAAACATGGTCCTTAGTCACGCAACATTTATTAAAAATTGTGAATAACAGACACTATAGAAAAAGGAAATGTATCAATATAATGGATGTACTTTGTTTGTAAATCCCTGTACAATTGCCCATTTTCATGCTTTCCATACATGTGGATAATGCAGATCTTTGGAATGGAATTAGACTGTGTGTAATGAGCACATTTGTGAAAGTATATCAATGTGCTTGTAAATGTGTGTTGTATATACTAACTCTACGTATGCATCGTTTGCATAGCTGTTGCAGACATGATCTGAATGTGTGTGACTGTAAATACTGTATATGCGGTTGTTGTGTATGATTGTCTATCCTTCTGTCTCTCCGTGGACGTTCTCCATATGGACTTTGAGGTAGTCGTTGCGGGTGAATTTCTTGTGGCACAGTGAGCATTCAGCCATGGGTCTGTTTGGGTTATGGGTCAGCTTGTGTCTGATCAACATCTTCTTCAGACTGAACGACAGGTCGCACACCTGAAATACACAAACAGAATTAGGAATCTCAACATTTCCGGAGGTAAATGTTTTCGATGATAAAATACTTTGTGCTATCCCATTTTAAAGCTGAAGTATGTATGTTTTTCAGTGTTAAAATCTTTTCTTCTGTCCCAGCTAAATATGCATAGACAACTATAATTAAGCCATTCATTGGTTAATTTTCTCTGTAAACACTCTTTCTCTGTGGCACTATGAGAGTTTGTTTTGAGCGACCCGCTTCGACCCACCCCAACAACCAATGCTGTGAGTTGCGGCAGGACTATCTCTTTGTTTGACCAACAGCAGATGGGGGTATTTCCAGTAAGCTGTTTTAAAAACAACATTTATTGTTGCAAATCCATTTGGTGGCACAGAAATGACATTACAAACTTCATTTTTAATATGCAAAGACAACTTTAACTTCATATGGCCCAGCATCTGGGCTGAACTAGTAATCTGGCATGCCGGTCATTTTCTCGGAGGGCCGACGCAATTTGGGGCCGATCAGGGGTGGACTGGCCATTGTGAGAACCGAGCGGGCCAGAGGGTCGGTGGCCGTGAAACAGCCTAATGGGCCGCGATAAGCTAAAATGAGCCGCCGTGTTATGCAGAACGGACAACAAAACAGCGGCGCAATATGCAGAAAAAAACAGGGACAGAAAAGGACTTTTGGGCCAGTTGCTATGTCAAATCCTGGGCCGATTTCTCTTCCCAGTAAAGCCCTGCCGAGTGTTCACATGCGTGGACATATTGGCTTCGCTCCATGCAACACATCATTTTAATTAATTTAATCAGAATGAATATTGTTCACAAGACTCTAGACTGTTATCTAAGGGTTAAACTTCTCCTGCACCGAGTCACGTGACACAACAGCTTGGCGTTGATTTTCTTGGGGTGCTTTATGGACACAGATCCAACAAAAGTGCCTCTGGTAAGAAACCTCTGTGTTTTTTTTTTTTTTTTTTGTTGAAAACTGTTGAAAGGCAGTTCTGCTTGCTTTTGATATGTCGATTTAAACAAATTCATTAATTTTTTGTGCATCAGCACGCTGATAAACATGATGTCCACATACGTGGATTTTGCAACATTATTCCTTCAAAAGTTGAAAAACGTCTCGGTTACGTATGTAACCTCCGTTCCCTGATGGAGGGAACGAGACGTCGTGTCGAAGAAGCGACACTAGGGGTCTCTCTTGAGCGCCGAAAGATACCTCTGATCTTTGAAAAAAGGCCAATGAGAGTTGGCGAACAGTATTTGCATACTCCGCCTCCGGATACGGATATAAAGGCGAGAGAAATACGCTCGTTCATTCAGGATTTTTCTGAGGAGCCGGGAGTGTTCCGGGCACCTCAGCGGCTCGGCTCAGCGACGTGGCCGGGAAGACACGACGTCTCGTTCCCTCCATCAGGGAACGGAGGTTACATACGTAACCGAGACGTTCCCCGTCTGTCGCTCACTTCGACGTCGTGTCGAAGAAGCGACACTAGGGGTCCACTTCAAAACTCGCCATGCGCTGAGCCGTGTACGTGTACTGCTGACACAGAAGCGGGCAGGTATTTGCACGTGCACAAGCGACCAACTGTATTCAGGCTGCACGTACTCTTCCACAATGCCCCAAAAAAGCGTCAGCATCCTTTTGGTTACCCTAGGGGGGAACAAGGTGACGCTCCCAACTAGGGAACGGGCCAAGCCTGGCTGGGCCTCTTTTCTCTCTATGTTTTCTCGGCATAGAGCAAGAGCAGCCGGGGCCCTTACCGCATCGAGGGAAGGGGGTCTTATTCCGAATTCCTATCCTTTTAGGGGGAAAAGACCCTGCGGAGGCCACACCCGCCCAGCAGGGGAGGTAAAGGTGGCAAAATACATCACATGGCCACTTAGGCATGTGGGAGGAAATGGCGCGGTGGTAGATCCAACCTCGAGGAGGGGGGAGTTGCTACAACACGGCGACCGGAGGGCAGCGAAGGACTGCCTAAGGGAGACGCGGGTCAGCTCGTAAGGTGACCGTACCGCGGAAATACACACAGGAGGAGTCCCATAGAAGGCCTGATCTGTGGAGCACCTATTCCAGTAGGGGTAGCCGGAGGTACCCGTAGTGGACTGGACCAGCACGTTCCTCCGCTGAACTGCTGCGGGCCCGAAGGTCTAGGGAGGAATCAACCAGGGACCTAGTCCTCTGGGACAAAAGCGCACTGTTTTGCCTTGGCAGAGGGAAACGGCGCTGGAACAAGCGGTTCACCCGGTCAGATTGTCAACGTGTACCGAGTTCTACGGGCTCGGACCTGAGAGAACACGGGACGAGACTGACTCAACCCTGAGATCGTAAGGGTGTTAGGTGCTGCCCAGCCCGCAGCTCTACAAATGTCTGCTAGGGAGGTGCCCCTCGCCAGTGCCCATGAGGATGCCACGCTCCTAGTGGAGTGGGCTCAAACCCGTAAGGGGGGGGCATGGCCTGGGTGTGATAGGCCAACTGAATGGCATCCACCACCCAGTGAGACACCTCTGTTTGGAGACAGTGTCCCTTTCTGCTTTCCTCCAAAGCAGACAAAGAGCTGCTCAGAGCGCCTGAAGCTCTGGGTGCGTTCCAGGTAGGCACGCAAGGCACATACCGGACACAACAGTGAGAGGGCTGGGTCTGCCTCCTCCCGGGGCAGCGCTTGTAGGTTCACTACCTGATCTCCAGGGGGCGTGGTAGGAACCATGGGCACATAGCCCAGTCGAGGTCTTAGGATCACATGAGTATCTGCCGGACCGAGCTCCAGGCAAGTGTCGTTAGTAGGGAACGCTTGCAGGTCCCCGACCCTCTTGATGGAAGTGAGCGCGATCAGCAGGGCCGTCTTTTCAGGAGAGGGCCCTGAGCCAACTGATTCTAGCGACTTGGGGGGGGGGATCTCTAAAGACCGGCGAGGACCATCGAGAGATCCCAGGAGGGGAACAGGTTTGGCCGGGAGGGGTTTAACCTCCGGGCACCTCTTGGGAACCTGACGGTTAAGTCGTGCTTACCCAGAGACTTGCTGTCTACTGGGTCGTGGTGAGCTGCGATAGTGGCAACATACACCTTCAAGGTGGATGGGGACAGCCTCCCCCCCAACCTCTCCTGTAGGAACAGGAGCACAGACCTAACTGCGCACCTCTGTGGGTCTTCTGCCCGGGAAGAACACCAATTTACGAACGGACGCCATTTCAGGGCGTAGAGTTGCCTGGTAGAAGGGGCTCTGGCTTGGTTGAACGTGGTTACGACCATGGGTGGTAGACCAGCTAGATCTTCCGCATCCCGTTCGGGGGCCAGATGTGGAGGTTCCAAAGGTCTGGGTGCGGATGCCAGAGCGTGCCCCGTCCCTGAGAAAGAAGGTCCTTCCTCAGGGGAATTCGCCAGGGAGGGGCTGTCGCGAGGAGTACAAGGTCCAAGAACCAGGCCCGAGTGGGCCAGTAAGGAGCCACGAGAGTGACTTGCTCCTCGTCCTCCCTGACCTTGCACAGCACCTGTGCAAGAAGGCTCACTGGGGGAAATGCGTACTTGCGCAGCCCAGCCGGCCAGCTGTGTGCCGTACCAACGGGCGTACCAGAGCGGGCAGTGGGAGGTCTCTCGGGAGGCAGAGGGGTCTACCTGGGCCTAGCCGAACCGTTCCCAAATCAGCTGAACCGAGTGGGGGTGAAGCCTCCACTCTCCGCCAGGCAAGCGTTGTCATGACAGCGCGTCCGCTATCACATTGAGGTTGCCGGGGATGTGAGTGGCACGCAGCGACTTGAGTCGGTGCTGGCTCCAAAGGAGGAGACGACGGGCGAGTTGTGACATGTGACGGGAGCGTACGCCGCCTTGGCGATTTATGTACGCGACCGCAGTGGTGCTGTCCGACCTGACTAGGATATGTTCGTCCCGAATTAACGGGAGAAACTTCCGCAGGGCCAAAAGGACGGTCAACAACTCGAGGCAGTTGATGTGCCAACGCAGCTGGGCCCCTTTCCAACGGCCTGAGGCTGCGTGCCCATTGCAAAAGGCGCTCCAACCCAATCTGGAGGCGTCGGTCGTGACCAGGACGCGTCTGGACACCTTCTGTAGGGGCACTCCAACCCGTAAGAAACAGGGGTCTGTCCAGGGGTTGAATGTCTGACGGCAGGCGGGGGTGATTGTTACCCGGTGCGTGCCGTGGCGCCATGCTCGTCTCGGGACTCGGGTCTAGAGTCAGTGTTGGAGCGGTCTCATATGCATCGACCCCAGCGGCGCGACCGCCGCGGAGGATGCCATATGCCCCAGGAGCCTCTGGAAAAGTTTTAAGGGGACCGCTGTGCCTGGCCTAAAGGCGGCGAGGCAGTTCAACACTGACTGGGCACGCTCATTGGTGAGACGTGCCGACATTGAGACCGAGTCTAACTCCATCCTGAGAAAAGAGACGCTCTGAACTGGAGTGAGCTGGCTCTTTTCCCAGTTGACCTGAAGCCCCAGACAGCTGAGGTGCCTGAGCACCTGGTCTCTGTGGGTGCATAGTAACTCTCGCGAGAGGACAGAGATAAGCCGAAGGGGAGGACTTTGTACTGATACACCTGGCCCCGAACGCAAACCGCAGGTAGGGGCGGTGTCGGGGCAGGATGGAAGTACGCGTCCTTCAGGTCTACCGCTGCGAACCAATCTAGATGCCGGACGCAGGTTAAGCGTGAGCATTTTGAACGGGAGTTTGTGCAACACTCGGTTGAGAACTCGCAGGTCCAAGACTGGTCGTAAGCCGCCGCTTTTCTTGGGTACGATGAAGTAAGGGCTGTAGAGACCCTTCTTCATCTCGGTTGGAGGGACAGGCTCTATCGCGTCTTTGGCCAGAAGAGTCGCGATTTCCGCGCGCAGGGAGTGGGCGTGTTCGCCGTGTACTGCGGAAAAGCGGACGCCCATGAAGGGGGGCGGGGCCTGGCAAACTGAATTGCGTAACCGAGTCGGATGGTCCGGGCCAGCCAGCGAGACGGGTTGGGAAGTGAAAGCCACGCGTCCAACCTCTGCGCTAGGGGCACCAAAGGGACGATTAATTTTGACGTACCCGGCGGGGCTTCGCAGCGGGGCGGAGCATGTAGGGCAGCGTTGGGCGGCGACGAGGTGACCCGCGGCTGAGGTGCTGAGAAAAGACTCAAAGCACTTACCTTGCTCCGCACACCCGGCAGGGGGTGGGTTAGCGACTGAGGAGGAGGTCCTGGGTAGGCGTCCTCTAGACTCGTCGGAACCGGCCGGCCGGGGGACAGTCGTGGGGCTGAAGACGGGTGGTCCGTGTCCAGGAAGCCAGGACTGTTGGTATCTGGGGGCAAAGTGCCGTGAGAACGGCATTTGCGGGCCAGGTGACCCAGAGACAAAAGGAAATAGCTCATTACAGAGAATATGAGAATGTGAAAATTAATTCGACAAGAAAAAATTCTCCTCCCGGCCCTCCACCGGGGACGGAGCGGTCTTACCAGCCTCCGGAGCTAACATCTTGGTCCCTGGGTCAAACGTCTACGGACAGCCTGGGAGCCTTCCGGGTCCTCGAGGGGGTCCGTGAGACGGGGGCGTCCGCTTCCTGCGGAGTGCTCGACGCTGGGGCTGAGAGCTGGGCCCGTTGAGGCGGAGCAGGGTGTTTCATAGCCGCAGGAGGACGCCCGTCGGCGAGCAGACGGGGCATGGCCCATGGCGGCAGGCTTGCGGCGGGGCAGGATGTGCAGTGGCCTCCGTCTGCCTCACCGCTGAGGACTGCTGGGCAGAGTCGTCAACGGTGGCGCCGAATGGACGGAGCTGGGAGACGGGGGTGTGAGAGGTGTGCCTGTGGTTGGTCATCCAGCGCAGTTCCTGCAGCACATCAAGAACAGGACTACCCAAGGTGCAAGTTTTGAAGAGCCTTGGCCTGGCGTTGGTTGCAGGAAGGGCCGTGGCGTGCAGAGTGGAAGTGGTCTGGGACCGTTCCACCGCGAGGGTAGTGAGAGCGGAGGAGCGAAGAAGCCTTGGCTTTGCTCAACTCGTCGTGCACGTCCGGGAAGAAAGGGACGGGGGGGGGGGCGTGGCTGTGAGCGGCGCACCCGCCCGCGGGACCGATCAAGTAGCCCGGGAAAGCATAGCGGATCTCCGTGCGTCAGGCTCAGGCTGGGCGGCAGACCCGAAGGTGGCGGCCCAGGCGAGCGATCAGCATCCGATGCCGCTGTAACGCTCTCCGATGCAGCGGTGATGTCATCCAATTCTGAGGCAAGCAAGCGTGCCGGGGAGGCGGGTGGTTCGAGAGGGTTTACCCGGCGAACAGAGCCCGTCATATTCCCCAAATCGCCTTCATCGCCCGCGGCGCCTGCGTCAATCCCGTAGGAAGGAGGCGAGGCGCGGGGGGCGGCTGAAGTGGCTTTCTCTCATTACAAAAGAAAGCCGTGCGACCGCAATGCTATAACGGCCATGTTCTCACACTGAGAAGATGAACTATTGGAGAGCATGCTCATCCCGAGCTCAGACGGAAGCAAACAAGCGTGCCGGGGAGGCGGGAGGTTCGAGGGGGTTTACCCGGCGAACCGTCATTGTCCCCAAATCGTGTTCATCGCCCGCGGCGCCTGCGTCAATCCCGTAGGAAGGAGGCGAGGCGCGGGGGGCGGCTGAAACGGCTTTCTCTCATTACAAAAGAAAGCCACACGACCGCAATGTTGCCATGGCTATGTTCTCGCACTGAGAACATGAACCATTCATAAAACGCTATCTGCGTGTGATCGCAGCCCAGGCATGCAAGATAGTGTTTTATGACCGAGAGAGGTGGGGAGAAATCACCGCATCCAGAAACTACACAGGGGCGGAAATTACATCTTTATAAAGACGCGTCCTGAAAAGGACGTTCAACGCCGCTGTGTAATGCTCTTTCAGAGAAATAAACTCTTTTATGGAGAGAATCACTCTTTCAACTCTTTTAACTCTGCGCTGTCGAAGCGCCCAGGGGCAAACTGCACGCCGGCAGTGAAGAGAAAAGCCGCTGTAGTGCGCCGTAAATCCAACAGCAAAGCAGAGCGTCAGAGGATCAGAAGCAGGATCAGATGTGTTACTCGCAGCTGACTGCATACACACGACCATCGGCTCCAAAGAAAATTACTGAATGAACGAGCGTATTTCTCTCGCCTTTATATCCGTATCCGGAGGCGGAGTATGCAAATACTGTTCGCCAACTCTCATTGGCCTTTTTTCAAAGATCAGAGGTATCTTTCGGCGCTCAAGAGAGACCCCTAGTGTCGCTTCTTCGACACGACGTCGAAGTGAGCGACAGACGGGAAACATATTATTTTGAATAACTTTCAACATTAACATATCTGTGGGCCATTTTCGCTTAATTTTAATATACATTTTGCTATTTTATTTTGCTATCACTGTATAATACGCATTTCTATATTTACTGAGCATTTTCACATTGAGAATCAACAGGTTCATCTAAAAGCTTAAAAATATTACATTCTGTGGCTTTATATGGAGTTAGGATGACAATAAGGTGCATTTTGAACTTTTCTGAGACCAATGAAGACAGACAGAAAATTGGAGCTTAAATTCATGTCTTCAGAAGAGATAGGATAGGTTGAGTGAGAAACAGATCAATATTTAAGTACATTTTTGCTTGAAATTCTCCTCCCTGCTCAGTCAATCTCCACTTTAACTTTCACATTCTTCTTCTTTTGTTTTTGGTGATTCACATTCTTCATGCATATTGCCATCTACTGGGCAGGGAGAAGAATTTCTAGCAGAAATTGACTTAAATATTGGTCTGTTTCTCACCTACATCTATCATATCAATTCTGAAGACATGGATTTAACCACTGGAGTCATATGGATTTCTTTCATGCTGCCTTCATGTGCTTTTTGGAGCATCAACATTTTGGCACCCATTCACTTGTATTGTATGGACCTACAGAGCTGAAATATTCTACTGAAAATATTCATTTGTGTTCTGCAAAAGAAAGAAAGTCATAGATAGATGGCATGAGGCCTTCTCATGATGGTTATTCAGCCAAAAGTAGTGAGTGGTTCTCTCATTTCCTTGTTATTGTTGTTTGATTAATAGCCTTTATATGACATACTGAGCCTACTAGACAGAGCTCAATTTGTTTACATGTACACTTCAAGTCCGACATTTTGATGCAAATATCCTTTTTGTCCCACTGTTTAAATTCACAGTGCTCAAACCAGTGGTTGTCTTGCTATCACAATCGATGTAATGAACACCCATGTTCTAGATGTAGATCATAGGCTAAACATAGAAAACTACTCTTATTTTTCTTTCAGATAAACATGAAGATTTGTTTATCACCCAGCCCTATTGATAACATTGCATTAATCTCTCACATAAAAAAACAATAATCTCAGTGACAGATAGTTAATTTACAAGCTACGTTATAGACACACAGAATCTAGTAAGCAGAAATATGAAATTGACTTGATAAATTTCTTCAGATTAGAGAAAGGATTAATGCTGATATCTGGCTTGAGCAAGTTAAACTCACATGAAATGATCAAGCAATTGGCCTTTTTCACTCCGAAAAGTCCTTTTAGGTGCGGCCGGATATGTTCAGTTGTTGAACTGTGCTTGAGGTATTCTCCTCATCCATAACAGTTACTGCCAGATCTGGAGCTGCCATTCAAGTTTTTTACATGTGATTTGATTTGACGGCAGTCACAAGACTCTCCCTAGCCAATCATGTTGATAGATACAAATCAGGATGGGGGAGCAGCGAACACAGCCGGTGGGAAAATAGAGCATTAAAAGTACAGTTGCAGCACTTAAAATATACAAAGTATGCAATTTTAAACTAATTAAAAAAGTACAAATCCTGGGTAAAATAACTTGATTACTGTAATGTGAGTATTTGTAATTTGTTACTTTACACCCTGTTCATTATCTATGATACCACTATAATACCACTAATGGTCATGTGATGAACAGATTCAATACATGTGAAATGGAAATTATTTATTGGTAGAACGGTAAAAAAAACAACTTTTGTACATCTTTGTGTCTATTATCTTTTCCTTTTGGCCTGTTAACCTCTTTGGATGTAATGAACACCCCTGGCATAGAGTAATAGAGCAATCTGTGATTTTAAGTATAAATATAGGGATTGTTCAATTGAAGATTAATTGGAAAACCAATATTTTTAGCCAGCCCAAGTAACCACCCATATAACATCCTAGCCACATAGCAATGCCCTAGCAACTATCTAGCAACATCCTACCAACAATCCAGAACACTTCAGAAACCGCATAACAATGCTCTGGCAACAACCCTGCACATCTTAGCAACCATACAACAAGGCCCTGGCAACCACTCACAATAACCTAGCATCATGATGTAGACATTTGCAGACTGTTTTAAGGACAGGAGAAAGAATGAATTAGTCTGGTAGCTATTAGAGGATTTATATTACATAACTCATGAAAAAGACCCAAGAGAGGAAGGTTTTTATTTTGATATTTCACTTTTAGCGAAGCAGCCTTTGTTTACAGACTTCCATTCACTACTGTTTTGTGTATTAGTATGACTTCATCCTCCTCTCTGACCGCAGAGAGGATGTGAGGGCAAACGTAAAGACATCATAACTGACATATAAACAACCAAAAACTGAATGAATCAAAACATAACAAAACAGCTACAAGCCAGGGTGGGAGCCACATAAAATCTTCTTACCGTTTCATTACCATATGCTATTCGTCGAGACTCTAACTCACACGCAATGCAAGAAGCACTGGAAATAACATTGCCAACAAAACAGACACTCAAGGGTTTGTTAGCAAACTGCAGCCAAATTGAGCAGTAAATCGCATTCAGTTAAATCCTGCAGTCAGACCCGCGGCCTGCTGCCACACTACACACAACATCAAATATGCGTCACCAATGGTACACAAATCCATTTCACATGATAAATCAAATTTATTTCTCTCAAAAACAAACTTCCTCAATATTCTTTATCTCCATGAAGAGAGACAGAAATACATTGCAGCTGTCATTTTGTCCATAAAATGAATGCAATTTTTTTATTTAAACAACATGAAGAACATTTAATGCCTTGATAGACTTCTCATTAGTTTCACTTAGCCTCTCACTGTGACATGAATTGCAGATATTATATGGCTGTGTGTATATGTGAAAATGTTTGTGTTTACATCTGAATAAAAAACTGCTTGTTTACATATATTAAATAAGGCACTTACAATGGAAGTGAATGTTGCCAGTCCACAAACATTCAAATGAGTGCTGTCAGTTGCTTACTTTTTAAAATCGCGATTAATCGCATAATTATTTTTTTTGTAGTTAAGCATGATTAATGAAATGTTTTTAACGCTTTGAAAGTGCTGAAATGTAACACTATATATATATATATATATATATATATATATATATATATATATATATATATATACACAGTATATTTAATTTTAAATTTGTGTTCCTTCTTAGAAATCAAAACAATAGAAAACAATATAATTCTTTATTAATATTTTCCTAAAAAAGTCTTCCACTGTATAAAGATAAAAATGCACTAAAATATCTCCAATTCAAGTAACATTACATGTTTCCCAAAGTCTTAGTGGGAGTTTGACTAATTAAAAGAACTAGTCTCCCCATTGGTTGAATGTAATCGCAATGGCCATTAAATCTCTTAAACTCTCATCCTCCACAGTGTTAGTCAGCCGGCAGACAGTGGGTATCTGCGCTTCTACAGCAGTCGTGAAGCCACGTTCATGATTTGCGTCAGGGCGTCAGCACCAGCGTCAAGTACCGCTTTGAACTCCACATGAAAAGTGCTTGCAGAAAAAAACATCTCATTCTGCGTTTTAGTGATAGTTAAGACTTGCCATGCTTCTGTGGTAATTAAAATGCGCCTTACAAAGTCTAAAAAATACTTGATTTCTGTCACAAGTCCAATCTGAGCTTGTTTTGTACATCAAATAGAGTTAAGAGCTCCTTTCACACCATTTTATCACTGACAAGGAACAGGGAATCACTGTTGTGTGTGTGTGTTGCTATTTATTTTGAAGTATAGTTTTAGGGTTTTGCATGTCTACAAAAGCTGTGAATTGCCCTGTTCTTCAGACGGTGATGACAGGACACACACACACACTCATGTTAGCAGTGTTACATGAACTGTGGCAAGAGAAAGTAAGTGAATCCTTTGGAATTACCCACATTTATGTATACATTTGTCTTAAAATCATTCAAACATTCACAGTGTAGGTTTGAAAAAGTATGTGAACCCCTAGGATAATGATGTCTACAAAAGATAATTAGAGTCAGAAGTTTGCAAACCTGGCATCCAATTAATGAAACAAGATTGGTGGTGTGGGTTAGAGCTACTTTGACTTATAAAAAGCACTAAAATATTTTTAGTTTGCTATTCACAAGAAGCATTTGCTGATGTGGACCATGCCTCGCAAAAAATACTGAATACCCTACAAACAAGTATTGTTGCTTTGCATAAAGCTGGAAAGAGTTACAAAATTATTTCGAAGAGCTTAGATATTCATCTGTCCACAGTTAGACAAACTGTCTATAAATGGAGATGATTTAGTACTGTGGCTACTGTCCAGCCAGCCATCCAGCCAAGATGATTCAAAGGGCACACTGCAGAATGCTCAATGAGGTAAAAAAAGAACCCTAGAGTGACTGCTAAAGACTTGAAGGAATCATTGGAACTGGCTAACATCTCTAGGCCTGGACCACTTGCCATCATAGAGGCAAAAATATATTACCAAGTTTATCAAGATATCCTACAGGATAATGTCAAGGTGGCTGACCACCAGCTGAAGCTCAGTAGAAGTTGGGTGATGCAGCAGAACAATGACCCTAAACATCAAAGTAAGAACATTTTAAAAGAATGACTTTAAAAAACGAAAATCCACCTTTTGGAGTGGCCCAGTCTGAGCTAAGACTCAATAGAGGTGCCGTGGAATGACCTCAAGAGAGCCATTCACATCAAACATCCTAAGAATATGGATGAGCTGAAGCAGTTCAGTAAGGAAGAATAGTCCAAAATTCATTGTACAGGTCTAATCTGCAACTACCAGAGGTGCTTTGTTGAGGTTAATATTGCCAAATGTTGATCGGCCAGTTATTAAATACAAGGGTTCACTTACTTTTTCCACAACACTGTGAATGTTTAATGGGATGTGTTCAATAAAGACATTAAAGATTGTAATTGTTTATGTGTTGTTAGCTTAAGTTCATGTGTTTGTCTATACTTGTGACTCATCTATAAGATGAGATCACATTTTATGATGAATAAATACAGAAAACCAGCTAATTCCAAAAGGTTCACATACATTTTCTTGCCACTGTAGTTATGGAATGATTATAAATATGTGCCTCCTCAGAAATTCCAAATCCCCCCCCTTTTCTCTCAATTTGAGAAATGTGCTTTTAAGTCCAAGTGGTCGTGTAGTGATTAGCCTAAATCCGGGTGGCGGAGGATGAATCCCAGCTGCCTCCGCGTCTGAGAACATCAACCCTTGCAACTTATCACGTGGCTTGTTGAGCATGTTGCCACAGAGACAAAGTGCGTGTGGAGGCTTCACACCATCCACTCCCAACTCACCATGCGCCACGCGACCATGAGGAGGTTACCCCATGAGACTCTACCCACCCTAGCAACCTGGCCAATTTGGTTGCTAGGAGACCTGGCTGGAGTCACTCAGCACACCCTGGAATTCAAACTAGTGAACTTTAGGGGTGGTAGCCATCGTCTTTGCAACTGAGCTACCAGAACAACAGTTCTGTCAAGTAATACAGTTCAGGCTACACTACACTTGGCATGAATGCTCAGCTGATGTGTAGTCACAGATGTACATTCTGTATGTCGGTTGTTCATCTAATCAGAATTTACAGTCGGAAATATCCATTTTATATAAAATGTTTAGACCATTCGATTTCTGAACAGCTGCGTATGGAGACACAACTCAAGATCTGAGCCAACAAAATTCCTTAAAAGGAGAATTTGAGCATTTCCCAACACTCAAATACTTGTTTTATTCACCATCAAAACACTTCATAACAGAACATCACAATGTTCTTGTTCTTTAACTTCAACAGGAGCCATGAACGAACACCCCACAAACCACTTCAAATGAAGTCAAATACTCAAAGAGAGCCAGTCAATAATAAGGCCTCAAATTAATTGGAATTAAACGGTTTCTGGCACGTTGCCGTTTTAAAAATGCAGCGCATGAAAAGAATTATCTGAATAATTTACCATCAATGGAAGCCATTTGCACAACCGTCCTCAGAGCGGCAGAATTCAGAGCAAATAACTTCAGGCTTAAAAGACTTGTCACATCAAGTGCGGTGAGAAAAAACGCAGGAAACAGCCAATTTCATTCTCGTATGCATTTTAAAACCATCAAAATGTAGAAAGACACGCTTGCAGCTTGCTGTAGAAATCAAATAAATACACGGGGAATGTTTCTCATTTAGTTTATTGAAAAGTGTGTGCAAAGACTGCCCTGCACCAGTGTGTGTGTTTAGACTCCATAATAGTCTCCCGCTGAGTGTGTTCAGTGTTAAAACAGTGTTTCAGACAGAAAGGAAACTTTGCACATGTGTGTGTATGTGTAGGAGTTATCTTTAAAGTGCTCAGTCTGATAAAACTGTCTAAAGAGTAAATACCATAAAGCTTGTCTCTACTCGTATGTCTGATCAATTTAAAAAACAGCACACTTCTCAATAAGCCGTCCAAAGTTTAATACTTGAGTTAGAGGTTTGTCCCCTTGACCTAGGAGGTCTATAATACATACAAAGAGTTACCCGTTAGCATCCCAATTAATCTCAATGGCAGTTGGTTACTAGTAATCTTTTCTACCTGACTTCAGCAACAAACTGTATTATGAGGAACTGTCTGGACTCCTATTGTTAGTTGCTATATTGTCTCAATGAGCATTTTCAGTGCAAGTTGAACTCTGATCAACTTTGTCATATAAAGCACAACAGTCTGATTTGGATGTCAAATTCCCAAAAAATTTTTAATTTTTATTTTATGATAATGATATCCTACAATGATCTGCCACAACATTAAAACCACCTGCCTAATATTGTGTAGGCCCCCCTAGTTCCTGCCAAAACAGTGCCAAACCTCATCTTACAATAGCATTCTGAAATGATATTCTTCTCACCACAATTGTACAGAGTCTGTCCATTCTCTGTTGACCTCTCTCATCAACAAGGCATTTCTGTCCACAGAACTGATGCTCACTGGATGTTTTTTGTTTTTGGCACCATTCTGAGTAAACTCTAGAGACTGTTGAAATACTCAAACCAGCCCATCTGGCACCAACAATCATGCCACATTCCAAATCAATGAGATCACATTTTTTTCCCCATTCTGATGGTTGATGTGAACATTAACTGAAGTTCCTGACCCGCATCTGCATGATTTTATGAACTGTACTGCTGCCACACAACTGGCTGATTAGATAATTGCATGGATGATTGTTGGTGTCAGATGGGATGGTTTGAGTATTTCTGGGATTTTCACACATAACAGTCTCTAGAATTTACTCAGAATGGTGCCAAAAACAAAACAAAAAAACATACAGGGAGCAGCAGTTCTGTGAATGGAAACACCTTGTTGATGTCACAAGCTCTTCTGTTGATATGACAGACTCTTCTCTGCTGATGTATGCGAGACCGCAACCATTAGTCAAAAGTTCTTAGTCAGTTTTAACCCTGCCCCTTCAAGAGCCTGTCATGTACACAAACCTGGAGCAGAGGTTTGGCTGTTTCCATCCAAAAACCCTGTCCCATACCCCAAACTTACTTGGTTACGGGCTTGCTGGCTTGAATATTTCCATTTAGAAGGAGGAGGAATAACATAGAATTTGCTGTTCTGTTCTGTTCAAGCCATGTTTCCATCGCATACATTAGTAAGATGCAAAGAAATTGGCTGGAGTTTATTCATTTTTGTTAATGCAGGCTGTGGCAGGGAGGAGGGAGGGGCCGGGTTGTGATTCCGCACACCCGGGCCCTAATTTGGCTGATGAAGCCAGAGAGGGATAAAGGCGTACGGCAGTGTGACAGAGAGAGTGTTACGGGCAGCTGCCCGACACCTGTGTGTGCGCGTGTGTATTTGTCTTTTTGGTTAAGTTAAACATTAAATTATCATTTATATTGTCAAGCCAGTTCTCGCCTCCTCCTTTCCATTTTTAGGAGGTATCGTGGTTTAAAAAGCACAAGTTAGTGTTCTTCATTCTTCATATTTATTGTATTGTGATTCAAATGTTGAAATACTGCGATCTTTTACTTGCTTGATTCTCAGTCATCTGCTTTGGACTAACACAACAGCTCCAGCCTCATCGTAAGCAAAGACTGCAATGTGCTGTGTGCATTTTGGGCTGTTATGGATTAATGTTGTCAGTTATATCATTATTTGATAACTGGCTCTGATATGAGCAGCGAAGTGGAAAAGGTTATGTGTGTGTGGCTTTAAACTAAAGCCTACTGGGTATTTTTTCGTTTGACATGTCCTGCGCCCACTTCATTTTCAGTAGGAAATACATGAAAACACAAAATAGAACAGCGCTCGTCGAGGCACTTCCCTCCGACTGTAAAGACAGACCTATCATGAGCTCAGAGTTTGTTCATTAATGGTAGATGCTTCTGCTGAAGGCATAAGTCCATGTTAATTCAATTTTCAACATTTAAACATTTCTAGAATTTGTGTTTAATAGCGGAATTCCGGGTGAAGTACTACACTGCCCATGATCCAGCAGAGAAGGATCCATCAATCAGAGAATAATGGGCAACAAAATGTGCCAAAAGAGCTCTGAAACGACTGCCCCACTGCCACAACACACTGTGAATGACACAAATGGGTCTCTCAACAATCTTAAGCTACTGTATTTTCTGGAATAAACAGTTAATCATGTTTTTTTTCATCATCTGAAAAGTCCTGCGACTTATATTCTGAAGCAACTTATTAACATAATTTATGTAATTAATGTCAGCCGTTAAAACGCACGCACACTAAAACACATATGCTTACAAACAGCTGAAAACATCAGACAAAGAGGCAGTAGTAGTGATTTAAAATGGCCAATTCAGAGTACTTTGCCTTTAAAAAGTACTTTATGCAACCATCTTAAATATTCTGTCCCATCAAAATAGACTGCTGTCAAACACAACTCCTCACATGCCAACAAATTGACATTATAAAGTAGTAAAAACAATCAGTTAGTGAACCGGATAGTTAGTGCAGAGCAAAGTTTGCTAATATCAGAAATATCCAGATAGACAGTCTATAAAGTTAATGAATGATTAGAATACAACAGGTATATTGTTTTAGTCACAGAATAAAAGCTGTTTATCTCTACACAGCATAGAGATACAAAGCATAGATATGTGTATTTGCTGAGGTAATCTTCATAAAGGTGCGCGTCAGACTTTTGATCAGGTGAAGAGAATTCGGGATGCTGGCGGCTGCTCCCGGGTCCTAGTGCCTGTCTTATTTAATCTGTCAGTGCCATTTATATCAAGATGCGATTTAGCTGTGTTTTGTTTCCCTGAACAACGCGATTTTGACAAAGTGCGACTTATATTCAGGTGCGACTTTATTTCTGGAAAATACAGTACTTGCAAATATCTGAATATTTTTCCAAAACATTTATATATATTGTTTCTATGCTTATAATCAACAACTTCAAATCCAAAGTTTTGTATTTTTCCATTGTTTTTATTTCATTATGCAATGCTTCATATGATTGTAGTTCATTTCCTCATGAATGATGGTGAGTACATTCATGGCTTAGAATGCTATTATGAAGAACTTGATGAAATCCCTAAGGAAAAAAATGAATGGGAAAAATACTTCTGAAACCAAGATGGCTGAAAAGTGGGTGGGCACAGTTTGCTCTATTGTCAACAGTCTCTGTCACTTATATTTCTTCAACTTGCCCTATGAATGGCTTACATATATTGACTCTACACATTAAATTGGAATACGACAAAGTATTTGATCATCAAAAAAGACACTGGTGGAATACCAAGGTGTAGAACCAAGGGACATTTCCATAAATGAAACAGACATGGGAGGCAGCAATTTATGTTATTTTATAGAACCATCATAACAGTTAAAAAGACACATTTACAACCGCTGCACCATTTTTGTTACTGCAACCTGCCAAAAATGTTGTTAGCAGAAAAGTCAGCAGGAAATAATGTAGTGTGGGACCTGATTTTATTCATCAAGATTTGATTGGATCATGGATGTTATGCTATGATATTATTGGTTAATATTATTTTTTGTCACCCACCTGGTCTTGGTTTCATCAGCAGAAAAGTTGTTACAGAGGTGGAGAAAATTATTATATTTTGATGGAATATTTAAAAAATAGTTTTCTCTTTAGAATAAAGTGCACTGATGAAAAGTGCTCAATACACAATGCGGCCTTCAAGCAGAATTGGAAATATCGTAATTATGTCATATTTACCAGTGGGAAACTCAGAATTCTAGACGATACGAGTTGTCGATGTTGGAAGGGGTATGACAGGTAATGGAAAGTAAAATTATTTCAATTTCAGTGCATTAATTCAATAATGTTAATTTGTTCTATATGCCTGGTTGGCTTACAGTCAACAAATATAAAGCTAATGACTCACCCATTTTTCTTTCTTTCAAATGAAATATTTTTTCTTTTATAATATGCATTAGTAAATTATATAGACCTTAATCTTATACAACATCAAAAATCTTTTGCTGTATTTAATTGTGTATTTATTTGAGTTTGATATTGTGTCTTGATTTTAGAGAAGTATATAATAGATCTAATATATCTTAATTATCTTATGTTATTCTACATCTCAAGTAATTTTTTCTTGTTTACAGGATGTTTCGATAATTTTACCGGAAAATAAGACAAACATTCTCAAGTACATTTGAAGGCACCATAAGACCAGGAACATGTTAAAATAGTACACAGAGTCCATTTTTACTTCATATTGTATTTAAAAACTAATTCTGACTGGCTAGACACAGGTCTGAGAAACAAAAGAGTCTGTGTCTTAAAAAAAGAGAATCTGACGATGGATTCACAGATCTACACAAATGTTTTTCAGGGCCAGTGAGAAGATAAAGAGTTCACAGTTACTGTATGTGGTCTGAAATGGAATTAATGTGTTTGTGTGTGAGTGTGTGTGTGTGTGTGTGTCTTAAGGCGCTCAAAGGTCAGAGATGGGTCAGCTTGTGCTGGGTGGTTTCGTCCTTGTGTCTGCCTGGCAGGAAGTCCTTCCATTATAGCTTTGACACTATAGTTACACCCTCACACAAACACAAACTAGCTCACACTCAAGCTGTGTGTGTGTGTCTGTGTGTGTGTGTCTATGTGTTGTGAAGGCGTTCTGGTTGGTGGTTTGATGCACGTCATGGTGCTGATTATGTGGACCAGTATGGGATGCAGGGTTAAACTCAAGACCTGCTTCAGTTCTTACAGTGGTCTAAGACTAAACCCTGCTGAACGTCACACACTACCCACAAGCCACCTCTCTCTCCTCTTCCACTGGGCTGTGGCTGCAGTGTGTGTGTGGAGAAGGGGGAGCATTGCTTGTGTGATATACAGCCAGAATGAGACATAAAATGGGACTGTGTGTGTGTGTTAGAATGCAGAATTATGCAATGTGGTTTGCGTGTGAGATCACATTAGAAGGTTCTTTGAGAGTGTGTGTGTATAACTCACGTCACACTGGAAGGGCTTTTCTCCGGTGTGTGTGCGCATATGTTCATCCAGGCCTCGTTTCTGACTAAAAGCCTTGTTGCACTCGCTGCATTTATAAGGCTTTTCCTGTAAGAGAGAGAGAGAGAGACAGATCAAACACACAAAAACATGAACACAAGTGTGTGTGTAATACTGCCTTCAAGTCATCATAATGATCGTATTTACGAGATGGACGCACAATTATCTTTGAGCATTGAATAGCCGACCCTTTTGTTTTTACTTGTATGCATCCTAAATGCACAAAATTTGACTTTTTCACTTTTTGCATAATAACAGCTTGATTGGAAATGACAATGAATATATACACTGATGAGCCAAAACATTATGACCACTCACAGGTGAAGCAAATAACATTGATCATCTCCTAACAAGGCCACATGTCAAGGTCTGGGTAGATTAGATGATAAGCAAACAATCAGTTCTCATAGTCAATGTGTTGAATGCAGGAGAAATGGGCAAGAGAAAAGACCCGAGTGACTTTGACAAGGGCCAAATGTTATGTCCAGAAGGGTCAGAGCATCTCTGAAATGGCAAGGCTTGTGGGGTGCTCCCTGTCAGCAGCGGTGAGTACCTACATACAGTGGTCTGAGGAGGGACAAACCACAAACCGGCAACAAGGTGTTGGGCGCCCACGGCTCATCAATGCACAAGGGCAACAAAAGAAATCCAGTCTAATGATGGTTATAGGAGTAATATATCACAACAGCACATTGAACTTGAAATGGCTGCGTAGCTGCAGACAGGTCAGAGTGCCCATGATGACCCCTGTCCATTGTCGAAAGTGCCTACAACAGGCACGTGGTTGTCAGAACTGGAACTTGGAGCAGTGTAAGGTCACCGTCTGATGCGTCCCGTTTTCTTTTATATCACGAGAATGAGCACTGGGCAATTCTATTCTGCTGGGAAACCCTGAGTCCAGCCATTCATGTGGACGTCAATTTGACACGTGCCACCTACCTAAACATCATTGTAGACCAGGTACACCCCTTCATGATAATGGTATTCCCTGATGGCAATAGTCTCTTTCAGCAGGATAATGTACCCTGCCACACTGCACACATTGTTCAAGAATGATTTGAGGAACATGATTAAGAGTTCAAGGTGTTGATCTGGCCTCTAAATTCCCCAGATCTCATTCCGATTGAGCATCTGTGGGATGTGCTGGACCAACAAGCCTGATCCATGGCGGCTCCACCTCGCAACTTACAGGACTTGAAGGATCTGCTGTTAATGTCTTGGTGCCAGATACCAGATACCAGTTATCAGTGTAAATTAAATGAAGTGATATTTACCATGAATTTTCTTTTCCTCAAACATCAATTCTCTAGTGTACACTAACTTTATAAAAAAAAAAAATAAATAAAAAAAAAAATATATTTGTACAAAACTCTGCTGATGTGGTGGAAATGCCACCACAACTTTGGCGGAGTCATAATGTTTTTTAAAATGCATATAAATAATTTTCAGAAAATAAATATTAAAATGGCTTATGTTTATTTCACTCTTTGTTTAGATTATCTAGGTTTTAAACATGTAATATATTTTTTATAATTTAATATTAAAAGTGTTGGTCTGGGACAAGGTTAAAACAGTGAAATCCATACATAAAAGGCATTTGAAAAGTACCAAAAAATAAATAAAGTTTTCAAGTCTTAAAAGTTTGTTAGTTTTAAGTTTGTATGCACATTTACAGTAACTAATGTCAAGTTTAATGTAATCTTAACAAAAGGAAAAAAGCTGGAAACTGTTTTCATAAAAGTGGACATAAACATGCCCTTTGCTGAAAAAAAAAAATGTGCACGGTGTGATCTGGATCCATGGTTGATAACATAAACTCAGCAAAAAAGAAACGTCCTCTCACTTTCAACTGCTTTTATTTTCAGCAAACTTAACATGTGTAAATATTTGTATGAACATAAAAAGATTCAACAACTAAGACATAAACTGAACAAGTTTCACAGAATGGAATAACGTGTCCCTGAACAAATGAGTGGTCAAAATCAAAAGTAACACTCAGTATCTTGTGTGGCCACCAGCTGCATTAAGTACTGCTGTGCATCTGCTTCTCATGGACTGAACCAGATTTGCCCGTTCTTTCTGTGAGATGTTACCCCACTCTTCCACCAAGACACTTGCAAGTTCCCGGACATTTCTGAGGGGAATGGCCCTAGCCCTCACCTCTGATCCAACAGATCCCAGACGTGCTCAATGGGACTAAAATCCGGGCTCTTCGCTGGCCATGGCAGAACACTGACATTCCTGTCTTGCAGGAAATAATGCACAGAACGAGCAGTATGACTGGTGGCATTGTCATGCTGGAGGGTCATGTCAGGATGAGCCTGCAGGAAGGGAACCACATAAGGGAGGACTTCCCTGTAACGCACAGTGTTGAGATTGCCTGTAATGACAATGAGCTCAGTCTGATGATGCTGTGACACAGCAGTGTGTGCAGTGTATAATGGGGCGAAAACTACCCTCTCTCACCTTTTTGTTCAATTCAATCCATCTTTAACTCACACAAAAAAATCTTGCTTATAAATAAAGCTGCGTATTGCCAATTTTGTTCATTATAAGAAATGCACAGTGAAACATATACTGTATTATGACACAATACGTCACGAGCCATCACGTTATAATCTAGCTGCAGCAAGCACGCACACTCGAGGGATGAGCGTCCCCGTGCCAGAGTGTGAATCAGCCGGGTGCAGTTTCAATCTCTCCCCCTTAGATCAGGACACTTAATTCACGCTACTCATAGAAGAGGCGCTGACCACACAGAGAAATGCCAGTTTTGGAGTATGTAGTTATTTACATGATCTGTTTCTTTATTATTTGAACTTTAATAAATATAATGCATTAAATATAACTACATTTAAGATGTAACGCCAGGGTGTTTCCTTAAAGGTGCTCGACACGCAAGTTTTGTTACAGCGGAATGAGAGTGCTTCTGTATTTACTTATTTGGTATTTTCGTATAATCCCCTCATATTTTACGATCTACATCACATCCCATGAAACTGTGAGTGCATCTGGACTGTGAGCTGTGTTTTCTTCCACTCCTCAGTCAGGTGTGAACTGCAGTGCTGCTCTTGCATGCCATCATTAGAGTTTCGTATGATCTCATTTTATGTTAAATTTTTATTGTCAACGTTGTTGATAAGGTCGAGTAATCATTTCAGCCCTAACACTCACACAGACACACACAGATACACACCAGTGTTTCCCATTAATTACCTAGACCACCACATAAAAGATCTCTAACATTGTGTTTTACGCCGTTGCTTCGGCAAAGGATCTCTCACTCCAAGTATTCATGTAAACACAGAGAGTGATGTCTAAAGTGAACGTAAACAGCAGAGAAAAACATGGATTTGTATTACAATGTCGTACTTGTAAATATAAATGTAAGCCTATAGACCTGCTGCTGTCTAGTGTGTCATTATAATAATCAAACAACCATAACAAGAAAACAAGAAAACACTCACTGCTCTTGACTGGGTAACTTTAGTAGCTTTAAAAAGTATTAATGTATCATAATCATACAGTAAAGACTAGTAGAAGTTGTATGTTGCATTTCATTCTGAATGTTTCCTTGAATGCCTGAAAGCCTACTGCTGTTAAAAACATTTAAAGCTGTTAAAAAATGCACAGAGTTTTCTTAATTTGTATTTTTGCTCTATTATTTTTAGTCTATTTCTATTCATTGCTGTTTTTAAGCTTAATGTTTGTAACCTTGATTTTCAGATCATGAGCATTTTTTAATATTTCAAGAAGAAAGAGCGAAATCCACCACCAGATGAATAAACGGCTAAAGAGGAAGCTAGCTATGATAGCTAGCATAGTTATATGGCAAGTCAATAGCCAAACAGATTATTCATAGGCTTTTGTCAAGAAATAAACTGGAGTGACAGTGGAATTTTACCATTACTTGTGTAACGATCCACACTGTCTTTTGTTTGTGTACCTTTTTATTTAAGTTTTTGGCACCTTTTATGTTCCATATTGTTCTTTGTTTATGCACTCTTATTTTGAAAGTCTTGTCATGTCCTGTTTTCCCTCCTTGTCTATGTGTCTGGTTTTCATTGGTTTATTGTTTGATTACTTTATTATCAGTTATAGTTTTGTCATTGGTTTTAGTTAATTGCCTTATTATCTTGTTTTGAGTTCTGTTCTCCCATTGGCTTTTGTTTCCCCTTTGGTTTTGTATTTAGGCCCTCATGTTCACCTTGTCCTTTGTTGGTCGTTGTTTGATGTTCGGTCTATGTTGTATCTGAATCCTGCCTTAGTCCGTGTTCCTGCCTGTGCCCTCCTTGGAAGACTCCCCGTGTTAATATCTTGTGTTTATGTCTTTATTTTCCCCTCGTGGATGTTTCATTTGTTCCTGTGTTTATACTTCCCTTACTTTGTGCAATTTCAATAAAGCTGTACCTGGATCCTTACTCCCTCGTCTGCCCACTTCGTTACAACTTGTTTCTTTGTAGCAGAAGAGACAGCAGGGGCAGCATAAGAGACTCAGCTGACTTGAATAGAAGGACAGACATTCAGAGAGGGACAGCAGGTGATTTTGTCAGCAGAGAAAGGGGAAGTAGGTCAGAGTAGTTTCAGTTCAGTTTTTGAACTGTATTAAATCAAGTCTCGTTTACCATGCTATGTGGGTGTGACTTTTTTTGCCATGTCATCACCATTCATATCAAAATAACCAATGTGTTTGATTAAATTACTACTAGAGCACAAAATTGTTTACAAGAGCACAATGTTCTTCATAGATCTTGCTTCTTAATTTTGCTCTCAAAGAGCACCAGATTGATGCATTTAACTTTAAAATATACAAAATGTTATTACGAGGGAGCATGCCCCCAGATCCCCTAGAGGGTCTGAGGTCCACCCACCACAGACACACAAAATCATGTGGGAAACACTGCACGCACACACACACACACACACACACACTGAAGATGTTCTGGGATAAACCAATCAAGTGAATTACATGTGTTATAAACCTGGAACAGATTTCACATGGACTCAAACACACTCATACATTTACTTATATAACAGACAGAAAACACAAAACACCACCATCAGATAAACACACAAACTCACATTAACTCAACTAATTCTAAAATCTTATGTTTGAGGACATCCCAAAAAGGAGGTTTTGTCAGATTTAGATCACTTCGAGGGTCATTTTTTGGCACCCAATAGTATATAGTATATCTAAGTAAACACACACACACACACACACACACACACACACACACTCACTGAGCACTTTATTAGGAACACTGGGTTCTATAATAATACTATAAAAACTATACGAATACTGGGTAGGGCCTCTCTTTGCTCTCAAAACAGCCTCAATTCTTTGTGGCATGGATTCCGTTAGATGTTGGAAACATTCCTTTAAGATTCTGGTCCATGTTGACATGACTGCATCACACAATTTCTGCAGATTTGTCAGCTACACATTCATGCAGTGAATCTCCACATTCTACCACATCCCAGAAGTGTTCTTTTGGAATCAGATCTGGTGACTGGGAAGGCCAGTGAACAGTGAACTCATTGTCATGTTCATAAAACCAGTTTGAGATGGTTTTACTTTGTGACATGTGCATTGTCATGCTGGAAGTAGCCATTAGAAGATGGGAAAATTGTGGCCATGAAGGGATGCACATAGTCAACCAAATTCAAAAACGCTGTGGCATTCAAGTGATGTATTAACTGGCCCAAAGTGTGAAAAGAAAACATATCCCACACCATTACAACACCACCACCAGCCTGGAATGTTGACACAAGGCAGGTTGGGTCCATGGATTCATGCTGTTGGCACCAAATTATGACCCTACCATCTGTGTGCCTCAGCAGAAATTGAGATTCATCAGACCAATTGCATGAATAAGTAGCTGTACAGGTGATCCTATTAAAAGTTCTCAGTCAGTGTGTACAGTATATACAGTGCATCTGGAAATTATTCACAGCACTTCACTTTTTCCACATTTTGTTATGTTACAGCCTTATTCCAAAATTGATTAAATACATTATTTCCCTCAAAATTCTACAAACAATACCCCATAATGACAATGTGAAAGAAGTTTGTTTGAAATCTTTACAAATTTAAAAAAAATAAAAAACGAAAAAAATCACATGTACATAAGTATCCACAGCCTTTGCTCAATACTTTGTTGAATCCCTTTTGGCACTAATTACAGCCTCAAGTCTTTTTGTGTATGATGCTACAAGCTTGGCACACCTATTTTTGGGCAGTTTCTCCCATTCTTCTTTGCAGGACCTTTCAAGCTCCCTCAGGTTGAATGGGGAGTGTCGGTGCAAAGCCATTTTCAGATCTCTCCAGAGATGTTCAATCGGGTTCAAGTCTGGGCTCTGGCTGGGCCACTCAAGAACATTTCACAGAGTTGTCCCATAGCCACTCCTTTGTTATCTTGGCTGTGTGCTTAAGTTCGTTGTCTTGTTGGAAGATGAACCTTCACCCCAGTCTGAGGTCCAGAGCACTCTGGAGCAGTTTTTCATCAAGGATGTCTCTGTACATTGCTGCATTCATCTTTTCCTCGATCCTGACTAGTCTCCCAGTTCCTGCCGCTGAAAAAAAATCCCACCAACATGCTTCACTGTAGGGATGGTATTGGCCAGGTGATGAGTGGTGCCTGGTTTCCTCCAGACATGACGCTTGCCATTCAGGCCAAATAGTTCAATCTTTGTTTCATAAGACCAGAGATTTTTGTTTCTCATGGTCTGAGAGTCCTTCAGGTGCCTTTTGGCAAACAACAGGTGGGCTGTCATGTATCTTTTACTGAGGAGTGGCTTCCGTCTGGCCACTCTACCATACAGGCCTGATTGGTGGAGTGCTGCAGAGATGGTTGTTCTTCTGGAAGGTTCTCCTCTCTCCACAGAGAAACGCTGGAGCTCTGTCAGAGTGACCATCAGGTTCTTGGTCATCTCCCTGTCTAAGGCCCTTCTCCCCCGATTGCTCAGTTTGGCCGGGGAGCCAGCTCTAGGAAGAGTCCTGGTGGTTCTAAACTTCTTACATTTACGGATGATGGAGGCCACTGTGCTCATTGGGACCAGCAATGCTGCAGAAAGTTTTCTGTACCCTTCCCCAGATCTGTGCCTCGATACAATCCTGTCTCAGATGTCCACAGACAATTCCTTGAACTTCATGGCTTGGTTTGTGCTCTGACATGCACTGTTAACTGTGGGACCTTATATAGACAGATGTGTGCCTTTCCAAATCATGTCCAATCAACTGAATTTACTAAAGGTGGACAACAATCAAGTTGTAGAAACATCTTAAGGATGATCAGTGGAAACACGATGCACCTGAGCTCAATTTTGAGTGTCATGGCAAAGGCTGTGAATACTTATTTTTTCATTTTTTATTTTTACTAAATTTGCAAAGATTTCAAACAAACTCCTTTCATGTTGTCATTATGGGGTATTGTTTGTAGAATTTTGAGGAAAATAATGAATTTAATCCATTTTGGAATAAGGCTGTTACATAATAAAATTTTGAAAAAGTGAAGCACTGTGAATACTTTCCGGATACACTGTATAACACTATAAAACTATACATTTTAAGTTGTTTACTATAAGTATAGAATCTATATATTTTAATTTTAATGCTTATTATGATAAATGCAAATATATAGGTAGTTTGAAAGTGTAGGGAGAGCGATTTGATTGCGCCATTTACAGTGCGTCATGGGAGTGGGCGGTCACTGCAGAGCTCTGTTAATGCATTTTGTTCACCGCAATTCTCTGATTAGTGGCCCGTTTTTCTACAGGATCATGGATAGTGTAGTTCTTCAACAGAAATGTTACTATTAAACACAATTTGTTTTTAATGAAATTGAAATACAAGGATTGATGGCTTCAACAGAAGCATATACCATCGATTAAAAACCTCGGAGCTCACGGTAGATCTGTCTTTAGGTTTATAAGTTATCGTTAAAAATCTATTCCCCTATGGAATGAATGGGATTTTTTCTTCCAGAACCATTTTTTACTTCTGGGACTGTTGCACTCAAATAAGAACAACCCTGAATGTCAGACGTCTACTGTAAATAGGGACATCATTTACTGTAAGTTTAATTAGCATATTTAATGTATGAAATTATGTTTCAATTGAGTACATACTCAAAAGTTTTGTCAGATTTAGCTCTCTTTTGGGGAACATGTTGTCCCCAAACTATAGCTAAATATGCAGCTACCCACACATACACATTCCAAGAGTCCCAAGACGTGTATCAGAGGGTCTTGAGACAGATAAGGGGCCCTACTTTAAGAGCACAATGCTATGCAATACATCACATGAACAAAGTCAGTGAGCATGGCCATGATGTTTTTATATTATCGTGAAAGCATGCAATAAGTCTAGGCATAAGTGTGTTGGCATGCAAAGCACTAAGTGCAATTTAATTCGGAAGTTCTTCTCTAATTATTGCACCATCTTCGTCCTATTAGATAGTCCAACTTCTGTCAAACAACATCAATATAAATGAAGACTATACCAAATAAATGTATTATTATAATTATTATTAATCATATTGATCTACTGACACACAAATCATGGCTAGTTTTAAAAGTAATCAATAGCTCTTTGATATCATCTGATGGTGGAATCCCCAAACTACAAATGCAGGAACTGATTTTAGACTTTGCGTCGAGATTAGACATGGTTCTAAGACGTCTTACTGCAAATGAAAATATTGTGCCACTTCATTAACATAAATTACACCCACAGTTTGCGCGCATACACCCACAGACAGCACAAAAACTCCCACCCACGGCCACTTTGTGCTGGCAGGGAAATTGCATTCTCTAGAACATTTGATAAGACGTTGCGCACGGTCGTTGATCATAGCGCTGTGGCTAGTGAGGTCAAGAAAATAGAGACAAATGTGTGTGTGTTGAGCAGGGTGTTAAACATAAATACACTGATAGCACAGGCCATGCTCACATGTCCAACAACCAGCTATCATGGGAATGGGTGTACACAGGAAAAGAGGATCCTGGGAAATGGAGCAAGGCAAGGTGTGGTCACACACACAGGATATGCAAGGTGCTGAGGATCAAGTCTGTGTGTGTGTTAGAGAAAGGCTAATCAATATGGGCCTGGTCCAGTGTGGACATGTGCATGTGTGTTTTTCATAGTCTTGGCATTAATACATAAGAGCATACTACATCTAGTATGTAGCTGGATGTGTCTCCATTGCAGTAAAACCCATCAACTGGGACTGACAGCAATACGACACCCGCAAAAACACTTACAGGTCAAGGGTCACAGACTTTGGCACATTTTAGCACAGATGGACAATAGTGGACGACCCATAATGTTTTGCAGCTTTATAAGTCATGTCATTCTGACAGTGAATAGACTGCTCCACTGAAACCTTACACCATGTCCTAACAAGGTGTGACACGAACAAGCAATAAGCGATTAAAGCTAACTGTACTCATTTTACGCTGTTATTACTAGACGCGAGTGTTCCATCAAGTCAAGTCTAGTCAAGTCATTTTTATTTGTAGAGCACTTTTCGCAGCAAACATCATTTCAAAGCAGCTTTACAGAAAAAGATGCTGTAATGTCTGTAATGTCTTAAAGTCTTCACTGATCAGTTTAAACAAAAACATGATTGAAAATCACACCTCATAATTTGTCTTTAGGCCCCCAGTGAGCAAGCCAAAGGCAACTGTGGCATCGTGATGTTAACAGATTCCCTCTTATTTTTATGTGCTGGACAGCTACTGCAGCAACACATACTCACACCCAACTCGTCACATATTGACGCTTTTGAAAGGACCCCTTGGCGTCACATTTTAACGCCCTGGGTATACCTTTGGCGTCATTTTTCGACGCATTGGGTAGTCCGATAGATTTCTATAGATTTCTTTGATTAATTGAACAACATTTTAAAAATAAAAATATAAAAAACTTTGATTAATTGAACACAATCGTAGCATATTATATATATTTATTAACATCAACAAACGAAAACGCTTAAACTGCTTACTTGCACACGCCGTGGAGCGTTGTTAAACTCACCTTTGAATGGCGTTTTGGTTAAGACTACCCAACGTGTCGAAAAATGACGCCAAAGGTATACCCAGGGCATTAAAATGTGACGCCAAGGGGTCCTGTCAAAAGCGTCAATATGTGACGAGTTGGGTGTGAGAATGTGTTGACTGCAGCCACTTTGGAAATTATTTTATTTTCCAAAAAACCTGAATTGCTTGCTATTAATATTTTTTGTTCTAGATCTAACTTCCGACATTTATATCAGAATCAGATGAATCAGAATCAGCTTTATTGCCAAGTATGCTTACACATACAGCTTCCAGTGCACAACAATACAAAAACAATACTAAAATAGCAGTAAGACAGATAATTAAAAAAAAAAGAATAATAAAAATAAATAATTATACATATACGTACATACACTCAGACACACACCCTCATACATACCCACATACACACACGTAGTGCAAATCTATTACAAATCTGTTATATAAAGAACAAAAATACAGTATATTATGTACAGTGCAATGTATGTAATGGCAGAAGTGGATATTTTGGATAATATAAATAGACTTAACTGTGTATTGCACAAAATTATTGCTCAATGGGGCAATTTTAAATGTTCATGTGATGGATAGCCTGAGGGAAAACACTTTTCCTATGCCTGACGGTTCTGGTGCTCAGAGTTCTGAAGCATCGGCCAGAAGGCAACAGTTCAATAAGGTAGTGGGCTGGGTGAGTGGGGTCCTGAGTGATTTTACCAGCCCTTTTCCTCACTCTGGAGGTGTATAGTTCTTGAAGGGGGGGCAGGGGGCAACCAATAATCTTCTCAGCAGTCTCAACTGTCCTTTGTAATCTTCTGATGTCCGATTTTGTAGCTGCACCAAACCAGACAGATATTGAAGTGCAGAGGACAGACTCAATGACTGCTGAGTAGGACTGTTTCAGCAGCGCCTGTGGCAGGTTGAACTTCCTCAGCTGACGAAGGAAGTACAACCTCTGCTGGGCCTTTTTAACAATGGAGTCGATGTGTATCTCTCACTTCAGGTCCTGTGAGATGGTAGTGCCCAGGAACCTGAATGAATCCGCTGCTGCCACAGTGCTGTTTAGAATGGTGAGCGGGGTCAATGTTGGTGTTCCTCCTAAAGTCCACAATCATCTCCACTGTTTTGAGCGTGTTCAGCTCCAGGATGTTTAGACTGCACCAGACAGCCAGCCATTCAACCTCCTTTCTATATGCAGACTCATCGTCATCTCGGATGAGGCCGATGACAGTGGTGTCATCTGCAAACTTCAGGAGCTTGACAGAGGGATCCATGGTGGTGCAGTCATTGGTGTAGAGGGAGAAGAGTAGTGGGGAGAGCACACATTCCTGGGGGGGCACCAGTGCTGATGGTACAGGTGGTGGAAGTGAATTTTCTCTGTCTTACATGCTGCTGCCTATCCGTCAGAAAGCTGGTAATCCACTGACAGATAGACATGGGAACAGGGAGTTGGTTTAACTTAGTCCGGAAAATAGCTGGGATGATGGTGTTGAAAGCCGAGCTGAAGTCCACAAAAAGGATCCTTGTGTATGTCCCCGGTCTGTCCAGATGTTGCAGGACATGATGCAATCCCGTTTTGACGGCATCATCCACAGACCTGTTTGCTCGATAAGCAAATTGAAGGAGATCTAAAAAGGGTCCAGTGATGTCTTTCAGGTGGGCCAACACCAATCTCTCAAATGACTTCATGACCACAGATGTCAGGGCGACAGCTCTGTAGTCATTAAGTCCTTTAAGTCCTGTGATTTTTGGTTTCATACGGACATGGATAATAATTGAGCGTTTGAAGCAGCATGGTACTACACACTGCTCCAGTGATTTATTGAAGATCTGTGTGAAGATGGGGGGCAGTTGGTTAGTACAGGAATGAAGGCACGCTGGTGAGATGCCATCTGGGCCTAAAGCCTTCTTTGACATTTGATTCCAAAAGACACGGCTCACATCGTCTTCACAGATCTTGAGTGCAGGTTGTGTAGCAGGAGGGGAGGGGGGGGGGGGGGGGGGGGGGGGGTTGCAGGAGGTGTTAATGTTTGTGTGAAGTGAAGGTCCGAGTGCGTGTGGGGTGTAAGATTGGGCCTTTCGAATCTGCAGTAGAACACATTCAGGTCGTCAGCCAGTCGTTGGTCCATCACAGGGTTGGGGGTAGGAGTCCTGTAATTAGTAAGTTGTTTTAGGCCACTCCACACTGATGCAGGTTCGTAAATTGTTTTTAAGCTTCTCAGAGTAACTTCTTTTAGCCACTCTGATTTCCTTATGCAGTGTGTTCCTGGCCTGATTGTACAAGACTTTATCCCTACCCCTGTAAGCATACTCTTTGATGAAGAAGCTGTCTGAGTTTTCCTGTGAACCATGGTTTATCATTGTTGAATGATAAAAATGTCCTAGTAGGGATGCATATGCCCTCACAGAAACTGATGTATGATGTAACAGTATCTGTGAGCTCATCCAGGGCTGTAGCTGCAGCTTCAAAAACACTCCAATCAGTGCAGTCAAAGCAGGCTCTGCTTCATTAGTCCTTCTCTTTACAGTCCTTACAACTGGCTTGGTTGATTTTAATTTCTACCTGTAGGTCGGAAGAAGATGAACCAGACAGTGATCAGAGAGACCCAAAGCTGCAAGTGGGACAGAGCGATATGCATCCTTTATTGTTGTGTAGCAGTGATCCAGTATATTCCTGACTCTGGTGGGGCATGTAATGTGCTGTTTGTATTTGGGCAGTTCACGTGTGAGATTTGCTTTGTTTAAGTCCCCAAGAATAATAATAACTGAGTCCGGGTATTGTTGTTCTGTGTCTGTGATTTGATCAGCCAGCTGTTACAGCGCTATGTTCCCAGACGCGTTTGGAAGAATGTACACACACACCAGAATAAATGAAAAAAACTCCTGCGGCGAGTAGAACGGCATACAGTTAATAAAGAGTGCTTCCAGATTAGGACAGCACATCCTCTTTAACATTGTTACATCTGTACACCAACTTTCGTTGATTTAAAAGCATATTCCACCACCTCTCGTTTTCCCCGTTAGCTCCGAGATGCGATCCGTTCTGAACAGCTGGAAGCCCTGCAGACGTAATGCACTGTCTGGAATGGCTTCACTAAGCCAGGTTTCTGTGAAGCACAGTGCAGCAGAGTTTGAGAAGTCCTTATTAGTACGTGTGAGGAGATGTAGTTCATCAGTTTTGTTGTCATTCGCTAGAAGAAAGCTCGGCAGTGCAGTTCGAACGCCTTTCTGATGGAATTTAACCAGCGCGCCAACTCGTTTCCCTCGCCTGCGTCTTGTAGCGCGTTTAAACAACACAGCTGCGCCTCTGACTAAAATGCCCAGCAAAACATCAGAATATTAAAAAACCAGGAAAAGATTATCTGTTAAGTGCTGCCGAATGTTCAGCAGTTCATCCCTGGTAAAACTGACTGGAAAAATATTACTAAACACAGGACAAACAAACAAAAACAACAAAAGATCAAAAGTCTGCATGAGATATTTCTGGTCTCTGACCTACTAATTAAATCATGTTTAGTTTCTAATCTTTTTGTTTCTAACCATGTACCAGATTGCAGCATTATAAAATAGTTTTGCTGTTCTAAAACAGCCCATGCTAAGCAGTGGCAACTGGTGCTTTTCAAAAATGGAGAAGCACGGACTAGTTTTTTGTATGCACAAGGTTGCCTCCAAAAGTCGCTCAAACAAAACAATAATTATTAACAAAGCTCAAAACAGTGTTTTTCCCCCAACAAAATAGGCAACATATCTGTTTAAGAAAGCCAAAATAAATGTGTTACATCAGATTGAAAAATATCGGATTCAAGGATGGAAAACAATTCAAGGATGGAAAAGGAGGAAGTTGGGGCGGGCTTGACAAACATGTAGACATTTAATTAACACATTTCAGTGTATATAAAATCAAAAACAGGCACTGCTTTTCAGATAGCTACGTATGAACATAAAGACACACACTTAGACAGGATTTGTGCATCTCTCTCCCTCGTCTGCTGCTGTCTCCTCTCCTCAAATACTCCCACCACCCCTCACTGGAAAGCGAGACCGGTGTGACGCACAGGAGGAACTCATTCACCTCTTATCTGCCCTGCCCTGCTCGCCACATACCCCAATCTCCAAACTCAGGTCAGGGAATTCTCCGGCCTGTGTATACATATATATATATATATATATATATATATATATATATATATATATATATATATATATATATATACACACACACACACACACACACACACACACACAGAGATCAGCCACAACATTAAAACCAACAGCCTAATATAGTGTTAGTCCCCCTCGTGCCACCAAAACAACTCTGAACTGTCAAGGCATGGACTCCACAAGACCTCTGAAGTTATCCTTTGGTATCTGGCACCAAGACGTTAGCAGAAGGTCCTTTAAGCTCTGTAAGTTGTGAGGTGGAGCTGCCGTGGATCGGACATGTTGGTCCAGCACATCCCATAGATGCTCAATCAGACTGAGAAATTTGGAGGCCAAGTCAACACCTTGAACTCTTTGTCATGCTTTTAGATTTTTACAGTGTGGCAGGCCATGCAGGCTTCATTACCATGAAGGGGTGTAAGTGCTCTACAAAAATCTTTAGGTAGGTGGTACGTGTCAAAGTAACATCCACATGAATGCCAGTACCCAATGTTTCCCAGCATAAAATTGCCCAGAGCATCACACTGCCTCCACAGGCCTGCCTTCTTGTGCATCCAGCTGCCATCTCTTACCCAGGTAAATGATGCACACGCACCAGGCTATTCACATGAACTAAAAAAAAAAACATGATTATCAGACCAGGCCACCGTCTTCTTTTGCTCCATGGTCCAGTTTTGACACTCACATGCCCAGTGTAGGTGCTTTCAGCAGAGGAGTGGGGTCAGCATTGGCACTCTGACCATTCTGTGGCTATGCAGCAAGCTGTGATGCACTGTGTTTTCTGACACCTTTTTTACCATGGCCAGCATTATGTTTTTCATCAATTTGTGCTACAAAAGCTATTCTGTGGGATTGGACCAGACAGGCTAGCATTCGCTCCCCACGTGCATCAATGAGCCTAGGGCGTACATGACCCTGTTGCCGGTTCACCGGTTGTCCTTCCTTGGACCACTTTTGGTAGGTACTATCCACTGCATACCAGGGACACCCCACAAGACCAGCAGCATGTTACCAGCTGCGGATGGTAAAGATCACTCAAAAAAACTCCAACAAACCAGAGCGAGAAGCAAAAAATAATCCATCATTACCAGCCCATCTTCACACCCAGATTTAATGTCTGTGTTAGCCAGCACACCCAGAGCACATGAGGGAGAGATCAAGCAGCCTGTTAAGAGCTCCAATCTGGCCTGCTAAACAACCAGCAACGAGCAAGAAAGTGTCCAATTACTCACAGGTAAGCCAGAGTTTACTGGGTAACAAGGTGGCGAGGGCAAGTTAGGCTGGTGTAGTCTTTTTGCCCAGATGGAGATAAATATTCAGACCAACACCGAAGGTGTTCCGAAAACCGATGAAAAGACATCCTTCCATAAAGAGACAAACATTTATTTAACGAAAGGTTGCTCCAAGCATAAAGCATAAAAACCACATCAAAGAGACCAGATAGCAGCGGCAGACAAACACGCCAGCTTACACTTGACCGGATCAACCAGAAAGGCATTGTCTTAGATCAATTAGGATCACTACTTTATTTAAGAATGTGAAATGTCAGAACAATAGTAGAGAGAATGATTTATTTCAGCTTTTATTTCTTTCATCACATTTCCAGTGGGTCAGACATTTACATATCATTTGTTAGTATTTGGTAGCATTGCCTTTACATTTGTTAACTTTTTGGGGAGCTTTCTACAAGCTTCTCACAAGTTGCTGGAATTTTTGCCGTTTCCTCCAGACAGAAATGGTGTAACGGAGTCAGGTTTGTAGGCCTCCTTGCTCGCACATGCTGATGTCTTGAGATGTTGCTTCAATATATCCACATAATTTTCCTTCCTCATGATGCCATCTATTTTGTGAAGTGCACCAGTCCCTCCTGCAGCAAAGCACCCCCACAGCATGATGCTGCCACCTCCATGCTTCACGGTTGGGATCACCCTTTTTCCTCCAAACATAACAATGATCATTATGGCCAAACAGATAAATGTTTGTTTCATCAGACCAGAGGACATTGAAAAGTAAGATCTATGTGCCCATGTGCACTTGCAAACTATAGTCTGGCTTTTTTTTCAGGTTATGTCAATAGGACTTGTTTTACTGTGGATACAGATACTTGTCTGTTTCCTCCAGCATCTTCACAAGATATTTTGCTGTTGTTCTGGGATTGAATTGTACTTTCGCACCAAACTACGTTCATCTCACGTACAAGGATTTCTGGAAGATAAATTCTTGGAAGATAACGTCCTTCTGCTCTGACAATGTTCCCCAACTCTGAGGATTGTTTTTTCCCACAGGACAATACTCCATGCCACACAGCTAGGTCAATCTATGTGTGGACTGAGGACCACTGGATCAAGACCCTGTCATGGCCAGCCCAATCTCCAGACCTGAACCCCTTTGAAAACCTCTGGAATGTGATCAAGAGGAAGATGGATGGCCACAAGCCATCAAACAAAGCACAGCGTCTTGAATTTTGGTGGCATAAAGTCACCCAACAGCAATGTGAAAGACTGGTGGAGAGCATGACAAGACGCATTAAATCTGTGATAAGATAAAACATTAGCATTTTGTTGTTTAAAAATGAAAAATTAACTTGTTTTCTTTGCATTATTCAATCTATCCAATTTTTCAATGGAGCAAGGACCCTGACATTGTTCTTTCCCTGTCATGATGACCCACCATTTCAGAAAAACTGCACTACATCATTGCATTATGTTGAGGGAGCTGCCTTGTCATGATGGAACAGTTGAAGTCCTCCTTGCTTTGCGCCGAGATGTATTTGTGGTATTGGAGGAATTGTACATAGTTTTATTAAATGCTGCCAGGAGCAGCAATTGATTCAAATATATTAAATAACAAATTTAATAAATAATGACAATGAATTCATTGAAATATGAATAGCGCAGCTCTATACCAGTGTATATAACAACTGGTTTTGTTGGACTGGAGATTGCACGTGAATAAGAGTTTTTGCGCTTGGTGCCCCTGAGTGTCATAAAGAAAACAAACAAGTGTCACTTAATAGGATTAGCACAGTTCTGTCATTGCTTGTTCTTATTATTGCTTCACAATTGCAAAAAATTTATTATGATCTCATTATTGCTGTGTACTCTGCTCTGCTCTCTGTTGTGTGTCAGTCCACAGCTCATATGTTTTGGTGAAGAATTACTGGATCTCAGTCCATATTTGGCAAAGTGCTCTAATGATGTGCTCTGTGTGTTCTGCTTTCTGAAGTTTGCTTGGATTAATGCTGATGTTGCCACTCTGTCTGTGTTATAAAACTGAGAAACACTGCCATTCAAAATGACTGGGGGGCATGAGAGAAGCAGTACTTTCAGGAAATTATGTCACAGCAAAAATCCATGCCATCCATCCTCAAACAAGTGGCAAGCAGAAAGGAATTGCATCCCGAAAACACATTTAGTTTACTGCTATTTAGCAGATGCATTTCTGTTGTACAGTATATTAAGATATTGGTCCACTAATCAATGTTTGCACCACTTTTAGTTTTTTAAGTTATTTATATAAAAGTTCAAAAGCTATTTCTGAAAATGGATTCCTTAAGAATTTCTTAAGCATTTCTTGTTCTTTTGGCATTCTATAGTGTTTATGGAGAGTGAAGCATGAGATAGTATTTATTCTCACTGGTTGTTTTAGGGCATTAAGTCATGTTAATCGTTTTTAAAATTAAGTATTTTATAATGTCCAAATAGACTGCGTTTTGATGTCAACAAGAAAGCAATATGGAAAGCATTTTATCCTCCATTTTAAAAGTTGATAAGACTGTTTATTTTGCTGTCCTGAATTGTAATATTTGCATTGTCTTTTTTTTACTCCGCTTTCCACACTGCACAATAGACCTATGACCCGTTTTTGGGGTGCAACCCACCAGTTGAAAACCACTGGTATACAGCGACGCCAAAAATAATTTGGGCAATTTTGGACATTTAAGTCACATTTAAAAATGTATGAAAAGGGTAATGTCATGAGGAATCAAATTTTCCTTGATATTTTGACATATAAAGAGGTCATTCTACTATAAAAACATTGTACATTTCAGAACTCAAAACTTATTGAAACCATGCTGCTAAAACATCTCATTCTCTACTTCTGCAACTCCCTACGTCATTTGAGGGCCCATTAATTCATGACCGCGTCAACAGCTCAAAAACATCACCTACTAAATCATGGCTACTTCACATCATCGCACCCTTGGCCCTACCCATTGGTGCTTCAGTTCATATACTGAGAGTGAAGGACAAACAAGGCCTACTGTGGCCTACTAACTATTCCTGAATGCCAAAGGGGACCCATCTGGACAATTTTCAATTATTTTTGTATTTAAACATGAAGACAGACATCTTTGACTGCTTGATGCATATCTTGTGCCACTTTTAAAATATGTGGTGTCAAGTTACAACTCAGAAGAGGAGAATCCACTCTCTGTCATTCAGCTGCTCTGAATCTTGCTGTTTTGAGCACAAGCCCATCATGGAAGCGTTATTTCGTCCATATGTGGTATTTTTAATTGTTGGTGTATGAAAACATGTGCTGGATGGACATCTTTGACCATTTAGATATGTTTCCGGCGATGTGCATTTCAGAGCAAGAAGATACTGGAAACTGGATGTGTGTGCGTGAAGTTTACACAGTGCTTTGGTCTATGTACAGTATGTGAGTCATGTGGATGTCTTTAGCGTATTTAAGCATGGATTGCTTGTGAACAGTTATAAAAATATTCAAGCTTTGCAAAAGAACTGTTATTGAAGGATGGGGCAGTTAAAAAGACCAGATAAACAGTAAATACAGTTCCATTCATGAATATTTCAAATGTTATAACTGTTTGATAGTTTATAGTGCTGACTCCCCATTTACACCAGCCGCGTCCATTTACGCGACGCAACGGCTTGAGGCTGTATACACTGGGCGCATCGACACAAACTTTCTAAACTGTTTATTTGTGTTATTGGCAGTAGTAGCACCAGCAAAAGCAGTGCAAAATGGAACAGGACATCTCTTTACTGTCAGCGCAACACAATGCGCCACAACGGACGCTTCCATGGTAGACAGCATCATTGATTATAATGGGTTCTATTGCTTTTTATGCGATGTGACTCTTGTGTCTGGTGTAGACAGGATTAGAGTGTTAACAGTCATGCTTGAGATTAACTGTTTAATGTATTCAGATGCAATATGTTGGATGTGTGTTATGTGTATACCCTGAAATGTAGTTTTATAATCTTGTGGAGCTTCTTCATTTTCTTCAGACTGAGTTTTAAAAAATGGCTGAATTTGAGGCGCTTAGGCCATAACTGAGCATTTCAGACAGAAGGTGGCAAATTATCATATATATTACTAAATCATGACTGTTTTAATGAAAAAACTTTACCAACATTATCAATGGACCTCAGGGAAGATAATAAAACAATAAAAAAAAGAGCATTTCATGACCTCTTGAATATCATTGCATTAGATATTTACTGTTTGAGATTTTTTTCAGAAATAACTTCACTTTCTTCGACCATTTGTCAGTTCTTTTTAAATAACTGGTCTGGTGGCAGTTATTTTTAGTGAATGTATGAAGTTCACACAAGTGCCCTAGCAGAGTAATGTTTCTAAGCACATTAACTATGTGCATGTTCTACTAACATTTGACAACCAGAAAGTGTTTTGGGGCCTCTGAACCCATAATGGAACAAAATTAGATTAAACATCAAATTAATCCCACATCTGTTAAATTATGAATTTGTTTGTAATCATGTTTACATATTTCTGTACCAATTTGGACATGTCTGAACACTCATGCACACACACATAGGGTCTTTTTAAGCAGTAACCTATGTAGGCAGCATATTTATCCAGATGTTTAAATAAATTGCATTTGATTCTGTAGTGAGGAGACATTTCCTAATGCCCAGTGGATGTGGAGGTTAAAAACATCCAGACAAATAAACATCCTGTTTATCACGGAGCATTAAGGTTTATTACTAATTCAAAAGCCCACCATTGTTCACTTTACTCTTTCATTGGATGGCCCGTGTTGTCATCACGTAGACTTAAGCACTGGTATATATGTATATATAAAATTATTTTGGATTTTCTTCCCTCGTATTTTTAGCAGTATATCATTCAAAAAGGTGTATAAAATATATACATATAAAAATGTGTTATGCTGCTCCATTTGATTAGAAATTAAGTTTTAAAGAGTTGGTCTCTTTAAAAGAATTTAAGGGTATCTTAAATTATTTGGTTTTGGATTCACCTGAATGTAATTGTTTTAAGTGATATGTGTACATTTTGTATACGTAATTATTTGTTTTATGTTTAAAAGAGACCTATTATGCCCCTTTTAACAAGATGTAACATAAGTCTCAGGTGTCTCCAGAATGTGTCTGTGAAGTTTCAGCTCAAAATACCCCACAGATCATTTATTTTACCATGTTATAACTGCCTCTTTTTGGGTGGAATCAAAAACGCACTGATTTTGTGTGTCTCTTTAAATGCAAATGAACTGCTGCTCCCCGCCCCCTTTCCGGAAGAGGTCTGTGCCTTTACAGCTGGTGTTTCAGATACTACAGCAACAACAAATCAGAACCTATATGACTGACAGCGTAAATACCGGAGTTCAGCCATACATGTATGATATATATAAATGTATATCTGGTCTCCGTGAATACAAACATAGACAATGGTAACTTTAGCTACATTAGCTGTGGAATCAGCTAACAAGCACATTCGGAAAGGTGATTTGCAAACATTCACAAACACATTTCCTTCTTTTTTAAGCACATTTCCTTCAAAAACAAAACTTTAGTGGCTCTGATGCTGGGAGTACATGAAGACTCTTATGTTCACTTTTACAGCCAACAACAGAACAGAACACTCTTACGAAGCTGAGACATTATGTTTGTTTTTTGTTTTAACTAAGTGTGCTGTCTGTCTTGGCCAGGACCCTCTTGTAAAAGAGATTTTAAATCTCAAGATTTATACACTAACAGCAATAAACTGCCTCTATGGACGCCATTTTCTTTCTTCAGTTCAACTGCTGTGGATCAGCATGCACAGGATTGTGGGAAGGACACATCTATGCTGCCTTCAAAAATTAGTCAGATGAAAGTATCACAGTAGACAGGATGTGAAGAGATCATTGGATTTGGACGTGTCTTGGTCCCTTCTTACCTCCGTATACAGCCACCGGAGGCAGCATTTTCCTGGTTATGGACAAGCCTATATGTGTGAATGTGTGCGTCTGTGTGTGCTCTTACCCGAGTGTGCGTACGTATATGCATTTTAAGGCCGTCGTTCTTGCTGAAGGCCTTGTCACAGTATGGACACTGATAAGGTCGCTCCCCTAAAGTCAGACAAACAAAAACAAATTATCAGACCTTCAGAAGACATCTGACACAATCCACAGTACCCATGCAAACATATCTAGATAATGTAAGCTGCCTTACATTTTATGAAATATGCAGTATTTAAATTAAATACAAATGTCAATTTTTTTAGGTCTTTGGAAATATGGAATATGTTGAGTGTATGATAACATGTTTATGGGTAATTCATTCTGAAAAATTAAATGTATTATTAAAAACTAAACAAAGCAAATTCATTCCATTGTAATTCTACTTAAATTCAAATGTTTCAAGTAAATAGGAATTTAAAAAGGATTTCCAAATCAACTCTGAATGTCACACTACCTTGGATGTGCTTTGAGATACTTTGAAGGTACAGCCCTGCGCCATAAGGCTGGACCTTAAGGAGAAACTTTCATAAAAATGTGTTTCACGTTTTTGTTTCCACATATCCAATGCTTAGTTTATGTCTGTTTTGTATCCCAGGATCAAGTACAGCTTAACTGGGGATTCATGGATAGAGCTGCATATTGATATTACAATCAGATATTGCATGTATGTATGCATGTATGCAAACAGAAAAGTCTTTAATCTTTGCTCTTCAATTAATGTAGTAAATATATAAGCAATTTTGCCCAAATGCCATCTGATTTTTGACTACATGAAGTCTGGAATAATATGTCCACAAGGAATCTAAAATATGAAACAGGATTTCCAAATCAATACTCTGTGCCTTCTTACGATACCACTTTTCCTCTACAGAAACGCAAAACCAAACCCACAGGAACTCTGTATTGTGGTTAAATCTCCACCATCTCGAACCGGAGTGACCTGACGTGGGTGGGGTCAGTTAAACCCCACCCCTCATTGGATCAAAGCATTGCTGGTCAGAGTGGTCGAGATACAATCTGAGCGTGCTTAAAGTATCACCACAAAAGAGGAGTGACATGCTGTCAATCAGAGAGTGGACGCACACGTGGGTCTGCTTTAGATAAAACTGATCCAGGTTGCAGATAGCAGTGTAGTTGTGATAGTATTCTACAATCCTGCACTATGAAGTCACTTACAAAACACAGCTGTATTATAGGCTCAGTTCTGTACTTCTGATTTATTTTTTTGTTTTTTTGTGTGAAAGCACTACTAGTTTCAGGACCCAGATTTAAAATTGGACATCAATTAGCACAAAACACCATTCCAAAACTGTTTGATTGGACCAAGGGGTCAAGAATTGGCTAGCAGGAAGGAATTGGTTAAAATGTATTGGATAGAGCTCTGTAACTACAACTGTTATAGATTACAAATTATCTCACTGGTACTGCTTCTGTTGCTCTGGCTTGTTGTGTAGGAATTATTTAGCAAGTCTTACAAAGGACAGAAAATATCAGGCTCGCATAACCGTGAGATCAGCAATCGCCAGAAGGAAGTTGAAAGAAAATCAGGCACGTGAAACAAAGCTCTATTCTCATTACAGGCCTTTCTGGGCTAATTAAATAAGGGTTCTCTGGATGGAGAATGACTCCCATTGGAATTAGTAATGCGCCTGGCAATTGGAGCAGCCCCAGTGAGATATGTGAAATGGCGAATCATAACTTAATAAGATGCTGCCTTTAGAGAGATGCCAATTGCTGTGTTCCTGTGTGTGTGTCCTGATTGTGCAACAATCTGTTTTCCAATTCGCTTTCATGTTAATGCAATCTCTTGAGGGAAAAATTGTTGGATTAAAAAAAAGTAGTGTAATTATTAAGTATTATTAATTTGTTAAACTAACAGATTGGGCAAGGAAAGCTTTTTTGCTGCCCTTTGAAAAATCAGGTTAATTAGCTCAGCTTCAGGGAGGAATGCACATGAGATCGTTCATGAGACCGCTCTCCAAACGAATCTGGCGAGATGTTACAAATTATCTGAAATTATGTTGATTTGATGGTGACAAGCTTCCATTGTACTTCCATAATCTGGCTGTAATGCACAGTGCAAATATAGAAAACTAAAGCCTCATATGTAATCCAGTGAGCATATTTCTTTTTAACGGAAATTCTGCTGCTTCCACATCCTCCAAAGCAACTTCCTGTTGGCACCCACTGTCTCCATCAACCCTAAACTAAGAGATCAACTTCAAATTGGCATTCACCCTTGGATTTATTAACTGATTGACCCATCTTTTGGCTTCAATAATCTCCCCCAAACGTCATTCTGTTGTTGATTGTGGCACGGTGGAGGGCGGGGCCGGGTCGTGACTCAACACGCCCGGTCCCGTATTAGGCTAATCAAGCCACCGAGAGGGATAAGGGCTTATCGCGGGGGGGCGGTGCGAGAGAGAGAGATCCTTACGGACATGTCCGTCGTCCTGTGTGTTTGTCTTTTGAGTTTCACATTAAACCTTTATTTGTATGTCAAGCCGGTTTCTCGCCTCTTCCTTGCCCGTGAGGGCGAACTTCTTTACATTGATTTACTGCTGAGCTTTGGGTCGATGTGCTGTTCAGTGTTGGAAATGACAGAGCTCTCATTTCATGACAACATTAATCCAGCTAATCATAGTCAACTCTGTAATCACACATTGATAGTATCTTTATCACACTATTATCTCCTTTCTCTTGGGTTTTTCTAACAAAACGACAGGGCACTATATGTTTACCTGACCACAAACACCACAAAATATATTTTACCAGATTCAGCAGAGCTTTCATGCTGGAAACGCTTTAAATTGTTTTACTGTTTCCTCATGTTCTTTCTCAGATTAATTCTCTGATAAAACTCACTGTGTCATCTCTGCTCCATACAAAGTTCATTAAAAATACTACATCTCTGACCATGCCACTGTATCAGCACTCACCAACTCTAATGAATAATATTACTGCAAAAAGCGCAAAAGCAAAAGCACGGGACTGTCTACTCTGTTTGAACAGAAAAATTACGTCCGACACATGCATAATTCCCCAAGAATCCCTACAGGAATCACTACCAAACATTCACAGAAAAATTTGATATTGTTTCAAATTAGTAATTTTAAGGACCCACAAAGTTACAAATTACGGGACCCCCCACCCCCACCCCCAATTCGAACACTGGTCCTATTGCATCACCTTACTTCTATTTAGCTTCAATCGGCCTGATAAACTTGGTATTTTATTTTTATTTTATTTATAATAACAACTGTCTAGGCCCTGAGGCAGCAAAGCCCTCCCTCAGCAAAAAATAGACACCTGTACACTTTCTTATCCCCATGTATCTCTTTAGGATTTTGTGGTTTCCTCCTTTGGCTTTGGTCTCATTACTCAGAGAAAATTTCTGGCATAAGGAAACCCCCTGACTGTTGTCACAATTGCATCCGTTGAGGTGATGTTGATGCATCTTGCATGCATGCAGAGTTCTCCCTTGCATCTTCCATCTAGAATATCATGATTGGTTTAAAGGTCGGCGTGTTGACAAACAAGAAAATGTATTTCACAGATGTTTTTGGGTACATCTAAGGAGGTCTATAATATCTGGAGAGAGCTATCCGTTAGCATTTCCTGTATTTGTTTCAGCAGAATGCGCCGTTGTGGCATCTACCAGCAGGGGTCAACTGCTAACCAGCCAAATCATGACCCACCTTGCATACATCAGTAGGGGATCAGTCATTTATGTAACAAGAATTGTATTGGGTTAAAGCTTGTCATTTTGCCTGAATGACCTCTGTAAAAGACATTAAATGAGGGATCCAACAATACGGTGTTTAGCACCAAACTCCGGGTCGAGGGATTAGAGCATCTGTCAGGTCTCTTAAACACGGATTAGCTCAGGACAAAAAGAGCCTGTCCTCTCATGAGCAGATGGTAGTGAGAAGAATCATTACTGACATCACTGGCTTAAGTTCTCTCTCTTCTTCCACAGAAGAATCGCCATCTCTTAATGGGAGTCTCCAATATGTGGAGACATATCAGATATGTCCACTCTCCTTTCCTCTGGATCTTGGCCTAAATTAAAAGTGTTTGATTCTGATGTGTGAACTGCCACTTGGCTCTGTCAGTCACACTGGACACGTTCTTGTAATCTTTCGGATGTCACATTTAAAAAAAGCATATAGCGACCGCTGCATTCTGTTGCATTCCTGGCTGTAATTGACTACACAGTAAAAACTATATAGTATGCCAAAAGCAGTATGTCAATAGAGTAGTATGCCCGAATCCTCAGTACTCATAAAACAGTAGCCTTCTACAAGGTTGTACATGACCTTCTACATTTGGTGAGATTCTGAAGTGCACATCCACTAAACACTTTGCTATTTCATAATGCTACAGGAACTAAGATGTCAGATCCAAAATGCTGAATTTTACGAAAACATTGAAGAACCACGAGTCGGTTGGCTCTTCTCAACTGTGAGTACTATTTATACAGAGAAAGTTGTTTCTTTATGTTACATTTCACTTGCTTAACAAAACTAAAGTCAATTATTTTCATGGTTTTTGTTACCAAGTCATAAATTCAGGTCAAGGGACAATGCCCATGTTCCCATATTTAGTATGTATGGGAATGTATTCAAAATACTTGCATGCATACCTAAGGATTGTACTATTTAACAAACTATATTCTTCATGAAATGCAAGACAATCTCTGACAGTATGTGAATTTGGGTGCAGCTCATGTCCAGTGATAATGGTTTTAAACAGTGTAAATTACTCTCTCTTTAAAGTCATTTGAATTGATTTAAGTGGTCAACAATGGACCAAATAACTTCAGAATGGGATTTGTTCATTAGTGTTGTTTGCTAATGCAAGTTCAACTATTACTATTGATTAGGGTTAGGTGTTTGTTTATGTACCCTAATGTGTTAAATGTACCTCTATGTTTTAAACTTTGGTGTGTAACTCATCCTGCACTGTTTGTTTTGGACATGAATGTCACCTCAACTAATGTGGCTTGATGTGGAGAGTTGTGTTGCACTTTTTTTTAATTAATTGTGATTTTCACAGGGTGGACGATAAATCAAGTGAAACAATGTAATAGACTTGCACAGAAGGAGGGACCAGAGTCATATATCGGTTCCACAATTTCAGAGACTTGGGTGTGGGCTCTTTTGACTTGAGTCAGTAAGCAGCCAACGAAAACCACCCATAAAACCTTAGAAACCACCATGTACTGTCCTAGCAACCACACAGAACAACTTGGCAACTGCAAAGCAACACCATGGCAACCAACCCACTACGCCTTAAAATAGTGTCAGTGTCTTTTGCTCAGACAAACACCACTCATATTATTTTTTTAAGAAAATGCACAAATCTAGTTATTTAATGCTATATCTAGTATTTGATTTAGCCATGCCGCCGAAAAATCCCTATCTGAGATCCTAATGTGTGTGAGCGTGTCTGTGTGTTGAGAGGGGGCTAACTGGTTTAGCATGTGTTGTAACGGGACACCCTCTTTGTGTGACCCGGGTGTCTCTGCTCTCTTTCCAGATCCCCAGTGGTCCCCTGTGGCCCCAGACACCCCCGTCTGCTAATCGATCCATTTGGCACCCCCTCTCGAGTACGTGTGCATGTGTGTCTGGTGAACAGATGGTTGTCCCTGTCACATGCCAAGCATTATGCTGGTGTTATGCTGAGATCTTTGTAGCTCAGGGCTTTCAGTATGAAAGACATTAGGCCTGTCCATCATACACTATCTTGGCTTCATCTTTCTCTTCTAACATTCAAAACAGACACACACACACACACACACACGCACACACATTAACACATTCATACACACACGCACTGTAAATCTAGGACTGAATGCCATTGGGTATAGACCACCAGACTGGAATTGTGCTGTAACACAATATTGATTGTTTTTGACCAATACGCGATTGACTTTGATCAATTACAGACACACCCAATAACTGCACACTTGACCTGCTGATTACTGACAGGCCTCAAAAATGATTGCTGATTCTGCCACACATGCTTAACATTACCATGTATGCACTGTATTCTGTACAATTACACACACACGCACCATCCTGCATGCATACAAAGGAGGTCTATATAATACAATGGTATAAACCTGGTATGATGTATAATACCATTCTCATTTATTTCAATGGCAATGCTCGGCTTGCAGAGGACTCCCCAATAGTACATGATTTAAAATCTGCCATCTTTGATCAAAGTCCATTTTACTCAAGTTTTGAAACATTCTCAACATTTAAAAGTGTTTCAACTTCTAAAGATGCATCTTGAGACCACTGCGTTCTGTTCAATTATGTTGTGCTCAGTCCAGCTGTTTTTGAATGCAGAAACACACCCTGTGTGAAGGTCCCATAAGTAACACTCCTGAACATGTCTGGTTGACATAACACTAAGTGGAAAAAGTTGCTTGCATTCAGCGCAGTAGAAATTTTTATATCAACACACATACAGTTCAACACTACAAACACAGTTCTACTGGAGTGGAAGGGTTTCACTTTCCAGATGTGCAAAGCTGGACGGACAGTGTGTGTGTGTGTGTGTGTGTGTGTGTGTGTCTGTGTGATTGTCTAATTAAGAAATGTTAGACTACTGTGAGGACACAGGCTCCTGCAGCGAGAACATCCTGAAGAAATACCCATCACTAAACACAGTACATGTACACACAGTACATATATGCCTCAACTTCCTTTAACATTATTAGATACATGTGCAGATCTTCCTACAGCTGTGCTGTAACATTCTATACAGCTATTCTACATCTGAGCATCATAAATATGTTACTCCAGTCTTATATGGATACACCTTTGTATCTTCAGGGTTTAAATTCTGCTTGAAATAATTTATCAGATGGACAGCAATCTCATAAATCAGTGAAAACCTAGTCTTGCAAAGCCAGACTTTTGACTATCGGCATAAAATGTAGTACACTTTGCGGCTAATTCTGTCCAAGGCCTCATTTACACCTAGCATTAGAATGCCATTTTTAGTGATCGGACTTCTATCGGATATCACTTGACTACATTAAATGCCACATGTAAATGTACCCAAGACACATTTAAGCCTTTTACACCAACAGGTACAGGGCGGGTTCCAGGGCAGGTTCTCTATACCATCAATATAAAAACTCACAAAAATGTCAGACATCAAAAGCATTCAGGAAAGAACCACTCTACTTGCGAAACAGCCTTCTACAGAGATGCAAGATAAACTACAGAGATTGTGATGGAAAAAATCATCTACTATGAAAAACAATAAATAATGCATGCCAGCTTCAATCAGATGATTGACCGAATCATAAACAAATTCAAAACCTTTGAGTACAGGGACCATAAGAAAGACCCAAGCAAAAGTGGCTGTGGAGGGAGCAACGATGGACATCGACTAGCCAGCCAGCTAACTAACCAGGGCATTGAATTCGGCACGAGAACCATCACCATTTTGGTGGAAAAGGGCTAATTGGGATTGGATTGAGACTGGATCACCGAAACCACATTCGGAAAGCAAAAGCACTTTCGTTATCCGGATACAACTATATAAGTAATTAATTATATTATGAGGTTAGTCTAGAGTCATCCGTTGTTAAAGTGCTGCATTGCGGGTTCTTGCCTCTTTCTGTTTATTCTGCCATCACAATCTGAAAAACACAACAGACACGGCAGTCTTGTGATCTTGTCACCCAGTTGAATGAAAAATATCCCATGAATTATTTAATTGGAATACACTTGGAACATCTCATCTCTCTCCTCAAATCCCCACTCGCGTCTCTCTCCTGGTCGGTTTCACAATCATTGTAGCTCACAAGTGAAACCAAGCTTTAAACGCGGCAAGCATATGCACGATTAACATGTGAAGCATTTTAGTGAATGTGAGATGAATAACATTAAATTGGCTTTGGCAGCACCAAAAACATTGCATTGCAGAGAAGCACTGAACTGTCAAAGTGGTGAAAAGAATTTCAATTATCCATCAATGTTGTTAAAATCCACTAAAAAACAGAGAATTTTTCATTACATAATTGATGTTAAGAGTGATTTTAATTTTGCATGTTAAATTGTGATTGAATCTCTATCTGATCACAGAGGATATGCAAGTTGTAAATGCAATGCAGCTAATAGCCAGGTAATATCCGTATATGAAATGCATGTTAATGCCAGGTGTAAATGGGTCCCAAGAACCGCCAACTTACACTACATGCACAATAAACCGTCTTTGTTTCTATATATATATATATATATATAATGTCAAATGTTATGGCCAGATGGGTCAGAGCATCTCTGAAATGGGAAGGCTTGTGGGGTGCTCCTGTCAGTACTTTAAAGGGGATACATTTAGAGATGCAACTTCTAAGAGAGGGTTTTAATGTAGGCACATGTGTCAACAGCTTGTATGTTGACATGTATGTTGATATGTGTATGTTCAGGTAAGAAGTTTTGCTAGAACTTTACTCTAGTTGATGTTATAGAGATGTCATATCATGGGTAATGTTTTCTGTCACTTTCACCTACAGCCACAAACAACATGTGCAGTGACCTCACAGTTGAACTGCTTTCACTGACGAGGGCACCAGACTAATGTGGTCTGATCTGTCCCAAGGGCAACACATACTGTAGGTTTCTCCACACACACACACACACACACACACACACACACACACACACACACACACACACATACACACACACATGCACACGCACACACACACACACCTTACACACAGCATTGTACAATGGCTCTTTCAGTCTTCAATAAATTATACGCAAAAAGAGGGTAAAACTTTAGGTTCTCCCAGGCCTTTACACTGCACATGATGTCATGCAGCCCTCTGCATTCCGTAAGTGTATCTTTCAGGTCCTCCTGTACCCCCTGCCAACGGCACCATGCTGACATTGCAGCGCATGCAAGCTAAGACACACGCATGCATGCAGACAGAGCATTCATTCACACTAGAGTCCTTGGATCTGTTTGGACAGTGTTTTTCCTTGGGAAACACCCATTCCCTCTTAGAACAGCCCAGTCTCCATCCACTTTGATTTTGTACTCTTTGTAGCCGGTGTATATAGTAAGTACCGTATTTTATTATGAGAGAAATGGTTTGTTATGAATGTTTTGAAATCAGTTTTCTGCTTTCCACAGATATAAATATATATATAAGGGCACTTTTCAACAGAAATTTAAATACATTTAGGATATTATGGACATTGTTTGTCATTCTTATTCGAAGTGCTTTGTTTGAATTGGTTATTTTAATGTGGTATATAACTGAAATAATTTGGCAAAGTGATATGGAACCATTATGCGGTCAAGACCTAGAACTACTTCATAGCTGTGCGTTTACTGAAAATACTGGCACTCTGACCGGTCTGCGGCTACACAGCCCCATACGCAGCAGGGTGCGATCATTCCAATTTTCTATGACTTGTGCCATAGAAGACCTTCTGTCGGTTCAGACCAGACGGGATAGCCCTCACGCATTGATGAGCCTTTAGCACCCAACACCCTGTCACCGGTTTGTGGTTGTCCTTTGCCAAAGCTCTCAAATCTCATTCTCGATGCTGTCAATTCAAAAGGTTTGACCTCAATAAAACCAAACTGTATAGTTTGTTCAGTTTCTTATAATCAATCATGTTGCAGCTACCTTGAATTTGAAGAAGTGAAATTACATTAGACAGCGAAGGAGAAGATAATGACTTAAATTTCAACTGGTCTCAACCTGACACAAGAGTCATTAGGACTGTTTTTTTGTGCTTTTTTAGCTTGAAAATTCTGTCTCCTTTTGTGTTCCAAAGTAGAAAGTAAATCATATAGATTTGGGACGACATGCGTGTGAACATATGATGACATAATTTAAATTTTTGGGTGAAATATCAGTTTAAATTTTTATGTTTTAACACCCTTTAAATTGTGTTAACAACAACCATAGTGAAATCTCATTGGTCCAAAATCCTTCTCTATTTAGCTTTATACTACACATCAAATATGTTCTGACTGGGTCTAATTTTGTCACTTTGCACAGCATTTTCAATTAATAAGGACACAAAAAATTCTTAAACAAGGTCTAAGGAATCTAAAAAAATATTTGTATAGTATTTTTGATTTTCTGCTCACTGGTGTAGAAACGTCACCACACTGACATCAGGATCAGACAGAAAACACACTGAACAACACTGTTGGTCTTGAGCATGTGTCTCTGTAAAGACTGAGAGCAAATAATACACGAGAACGCAAGTCCGGTTGAAAGAAAGGGAATTCAGATTTATAGGCAGCAGAGGTCAGGGGTCACAGTGCTGGATGCCTGCATAGAGTGCTCTTTTTTCCATTTTCTCTGCTTTTCTTTTACTGAGCTGCATCTTTAATGTACATACTCTTTGTCACTTCATCTACGCTGAGATGTACAAAAAGAGAAAGATAGACAGAAAGAGAGAAGTTTAGAAGTTTATATCGCCATGCTATATTTTGCAGTAAACTGTCTATCTGCAATAACATTCAACTCACATAGTCTGTTGTCATTCCACAAAAAAAAAGCAACCTCTGCAGACAGATCAGTTGACAATAAAGGATGAAGCAGTGGTCACTGTAAAGATCAGCAGCTGAAAGTGTTTCAGTATGAATGGTAGGTACTTGGGGTGTAATGGTTCAAATTTCTCACAAATCGGTTTGAATCATGGTTTTAGGGTCACAGTTATGTTATGGTTATTTTGTTATGTTCAGGTAAGAAACAATATTACTGCCAAATTTAAAGTGAAAATATTATTTTTAGTAACAGACACTTCAGGAGATTACAAATCACAATGGATTTACTACAGTAACCATAGTTTACTTATTGTATTAGTAGTAAAAAAATCATAGTAACCATAAAATTAACATGGTTACTGTCATTGTAACAACACTACAGTAAAATCGAGGTTACTATATGGAAACTACAACTAAGACTATTTGTATCAAATTGTAACAAAACTATAATTTCTGCCAAGAAATGTTACTTCAGTCATTGCTACTACAATATTACTATAGTAAAACCATGGTTACTATATGGCTACTACAGTATTACTACTGGTTAAAAACCATGGTTAATTCTATCAAAACCATGATTTCTGATAAGACAACCATAGTGACAACGGTCCTTGTTATTACAGTCATGGTTACTACAACATTACTATAGTAAAACCATAGTTAATTTTCATTAGGGTCCTTAACTAAAAAAAACTTTCTCTACTTACTAACTGAACATTTAAACCTGCATTATTACGCTACATGCATCAACATAAAGTGGATTTCATACTCTACTCAACGTATACTCAATGTTCAGAATCTCACCATCACTACAGAAGAAATAAACTTGCTATTAAAATAAATACGAGAAGGGATGTCGTGACACGACTCGAGTATTTTAATCATATGTGAAAATCCCACATCTTCATCAATGGAGTAAGTGCAACATAACTTTGGCTATGAACACCCTGAGAGCTTGAGTTCTTGTTTCATGTCTGTCCAAACTAGCAGCGAGGGCCTGTTTATAGATGGAAGGGATTGTGTCTGTGTGCAGTTTCGTGCTCACCTGCGGCTCTGTGTGCTCCATGCGCTATATATGCTCAGGTGATGTCAGAGTAAATAGCTAATCAAACATCGATGTTTTACCAGTATACGGCACTCGCGTCGAGCAATGTAAATGTTTTTGACCATCGCTGTTGTAATTGACTGCATAAAGAAAAAGTTCCCAGACAGGAGACTTAAATGATGCAGGTGCTTCTCTGTTGCGGCTTGTTTTCTCCACTTGCCATTTTGCCAATTAAAGCATGCAGAACTGTGATATCATCAACTGATTTACCATACTAACAGTTAAAAAAAAAAACAGTTTCTCTCTGTAGAAAGTTGACCCATGTGAAACACAGACGGAGTGTTTCCATCTGCAGATCCATAGAGGTGCATTAGCGGAGGTTACAACTGCGCATGTCTATTTGTCGCTTTATTTTCTTTGCCAAATTGTATGATCCAGATGCGTTATTAAACTAGAGATGAACCGCGGAGCAAATGATTACCGAACCGTGGTTGGTGAACCGTACGGTTCACTCTTTTACAGAGAACTGTTACACCCCTAGTAGATACTGACCTGTGTGGCTGCGGATGTGCACTCTCAGAGTCCCGTTACTGGCAAACTTCTGACCACAGTACGGACAGATCTTCTCCTTCTCTCCTGTATGGGTCTGAGAGGGTAAACACAATAAAAATTCAGTACTATGAACCCGGAGAATGTTGTCCGTTTGTTTTGGCATTGCTGTACACCAAATTACTGAGTAAAGGCCTTTCCCAATTTATAAATGAAAACATTGTAAAATACTTTTATATATTCTGGAAAAATTTACTGTTTGGCTTTTTCACCTGTGAGCCAAATGGGAAGAAAAAATGAAAAATTGTCACTTCCTAGTAAAATGTTCCTGTCCAGAAACTTTGTGCTACAGTGACCCAAATAACTTAACTGTCAATAACTATAACAAGGTTTTCTCAAAATCAGCTCATGTGAAAAAAAACCCAAAAAAAACAAACGCTGCCACAAAAATCTTACAAAAGACATCCATCTTCCTGCATTTTTCCAAAGTGACCTTTAATCAATTATGTTAACCGCCAAGCTTGAATGTTCTCATGCAGCTTTTTCCTTTGCAATGACAAGAGCATTATTGTTAAAGGAAACACATGAATCATATCACTTTTAGGCTGTATTCCTATAAAGTGGCTGTAAACAGGGCTTATCTCATAGAGCTGAAGGGAATGGCTGCTCAAACTCCTCCACCTCCTGCTATTTTCTCCATCTCTTTATCTTTTTCCTTTTTCCTCCCTTTTCCCTCTTACTTCCTTTCCCTCCTCTTATCTCTCCCCTCCTATCTCCACATCCTTACCTCCATCACTTCCTCCACTTCAAGTATCCCTCTCTTTCTTTTAGGACTTCTTTAGTTTACTCATAAAGTGTGGAAAGACAGTTTAAATTTTCATTACACTTTGTGTCTAAATTCTATAAAAACTCCCCATGATGATATATACACGGCTAACACACTCATGGATGAACATATACTCACACAAGTCAACCAGATGTGTGAGTACTATTATCAGTTTGGGTTTGTTTGTTTGTGCTGGTGTTGGACATGGCACTTAATGTTTTGGAAAGTACTTTAAGGAATAAATGTACAGTTGAAGTCATGAGTTTACATACACTTAGGTTGAAGTCATTAAAGCTCTTTTATAACCACTTCACAGATTTCATAATAGCAATCTACTGTATAGTTTTTGGCAAGTAATTTATGACATCTACTTTGAGCATGACTCGAGTCATTTTTCAATTGTTTACAGACAGATTGTCAAACTTTGAATTGACTATATCACAATTCCAGTGTGTCACAAGTTTACATACACTAAGTTAACTGTGCCTTTAAGCAGTTTGGAAAATTCCAGACAATGATTTCAAGCCTTTAGACAATTAGGTCCTGATAGGATGTGTACTGAATTGGAGGTGTACCTGTGGATCTATTTTAAGGCCTACTTTCAAACTTCAAAAGAAATCAGCCAAGACATCAGAAACAAAATTGTGGACCTCTACAAGTCTGGTTCATCCTTGGGAGGAATTTCCAAATGCCTGAAGATACCACATTTATCTGTACAAACAATAGTTCACAAGTATAAACACCATGGGACCACGCAGCCATCATACCACTCGGGAAAGAAATGCATTCAGTCTCCTAGAGATGAACTTAAATCAACTAAACTAAATCAACCCCAGAACAACAGCAAAGGACCTTGTGAAGATGCTGGAGGAAACAGGTAGACAAGTATCTATATCCACAGTAAAATGAGTCCTATATCGACATAACCTGGAAGGCTGCTCAGCAAGGAAGAAGCCAATGCTCCAAAACTGCCATAAAAAAGACAGACTACATTTTGCAAGAGCACATGGGGACAAAGATCTTAATTTTTGGAAAAATTTCCACTGGTCTGATGAAACAAAAATGTAACTGTTTGGCCATAATGATCATTGTTATGTTTGGAAGAAAAAGGGTGAGGTTTTCAAACCAAAGAACATCATCCCAACAGTGAAGCATGGAGGTGGCAGCATCATGTTGTGGGGGTGCTTTGCTGCAGGAGGGACTGGTGCACTTCACAAAATAGATGGAATAATAAGGAAGGAAAACTATGTGGATATATTGAAGCAACATCTCAAGACATCAGCGAGGAAGTTAAAGCTCGGTCACAAATGGGTCTTCCAAATGGACAATGACCCCAAGCATACCTCCAAAGTTGTGGCAAAATGGCTCAAGGACAACAAAGTCAAGGTATTGGAGTGGTCATCACAAAGCCCTGACCTCAATTCAAAACAAAATTTGTGGTCAGAACTGAAAAAGAGTGTGTGAGCAAGGAGGCCTACAAACCTGACCCAGTTACACCAGTTCTGTCTGGAGGAATGGGACAAAATTCCAGCAACTTATTGTGAGAAGCTTGTGGAAGACTACCCAAAACACACAGGGAATGTTTTCTACGATTAAATGTCAGGAATTGTGAAAAACTAAGTTTAAATGTATTTGGCTAAGGTGTATGTAAACTTCTGACTTCAACTGTAAATAGAATATGCTCAATATGTCTGGAGTTTAAACATGCAAATGAAATGCTCATGATCATGTGAAAAATATGAAAAGTGTTTTAACTGATAAGATATTTGACTATTCTATGCCTATATCTGTTTATTTTGTGATTTTGAACATACCTTCTTGTGGCTCTTGAGTACAGAGGGCGTGACAAAGGCCTTCTCACACAGGTCACACTTGTACTTCTTGTGTCCGTCATGTACCACCTGAATGTGCACATTGAGCGTGTCCTTACGCTTAAAGGTGGCATCACATTGGTCGCACTTAAACGTTCTCTCACCTGGACAAAGAATGGCAGAAAAGACATGATTGCAGTCATTGCATTCTATTCTAACATCACACTTTGACTCCCTGTAGACACAAAACTTTAGAAAGATGTTGACAGCCATTGTTCCTTGTGTAAAAGCAGCTCACTCAATGACAGTTTGACAGGGACCCATTTTGTGTAACTTCAGTCCAGCTATGAAAATTGTCCTATTATCCCTTATAACTTTTAGAAAAAGGATGGTAGACTCTATCCTTTTGGAAGATGGTGAGGTAAAAAGGGGGGTGATAAAAGATCAGGTAGCAAAAGCAAGGAACCATTCATTACACAACAACATCGAATAACACAACACTTTTTTTTAGAAGATGCCACTCGGTTCTTCTTCCAAAGCTTTCTGACATTTTCCAATAAAAGGGTTAACTTTGGTGTCCTATCAAATTTTTTTTTAAAGGGTCATGACCCCCCCCCCCCATTTTTTATGTTTATTGTTAAGATTAATGTCCTTATTTTTTCAGGGGTTTTTTTAGCCATTTCATTCTTGTGGTTTAAAAATGAAATTTGAAGTAATGTCATAAAATATGAGGTATATGCATAAACACGGAGTTGTAGTTGGTAGTAAAGTACACTAATATAGTATCATTAGATTCTGAGCATTTTCTACATTATTTATGAAAAGGAACACTTTCATCCAATCATTGCGCTACCTCATGCAACCAAAAACTCGAGTCCTGTTAACTCTCGTTTTGGTTTTCTTTACATTGTGCAACAGTTACCAGGATTTTGCACTACAGGGTTTCCCTGCGCTCCGTCATCAAGACAACAAAGTTGATATTCTGAATAACTTATCAAGGTTAGTATGGAGCTAGAAAATGGTGTGTTGTTAATCTTTTGTGTATTGGGCCTTTTTACTTTAATTATGTGCCTTACTGAACATGATTTCTTTCTTTGGAAAAAGAGGGATGTGTCTAAATTACTTTCTGTGGTACTCAACATTATGCCACAAACACTGTCAATACTTGTATTAAACCTGAAACATTTCTTGTAAGAATAAATATCTATAAATGTATGATAATATAATATAATTTACAAGTAATTCTGGTTTGATGGCAATGCCTGCTTTCACTTCATTCTCAAAAGTTGATGTTGAACGACTGGTGTTGAACTATGGGAGTTTAATGACGCTTTAAGCATTAATGCCAAAATATACACTATGCAAGTACATGAACACAGACACTTCTAGCTATGCAAGATCCATTTTGTGCATTCCAAAATGTGTCTGACCATAATTCAAAACACACTGGAAGTAAATGAAACATTCAAAGTGTTGTCACAAGGAGAGAGCAATAGCAGACATTAGAGTGAACTTTCCACTTTAAAGCTAACCATTGTAATGGGGGAGCAACAGTTTGAAGATAATATAATATAAGGTATATAAGGAAAAGTCAATCTATTTACAGTAACTTACATGAATAATAACAAATACAATGTAAGGGCACAGACTTTTGAAGGTTACCATATTGTATTTTTCAAAACATTAAATGTTTGTACCCCTCCCCCTTAAAAGAATGACTATTAAAATCTGTATCCAACAATTACAATCCAACGATGTCAACGATTTAGATACAATCTGTTGAATTTATATTTTTTTAATGAGTACGAGCACCGATACTTTCTTGGTACCCGCTGTACCTGATTAAAAAAAAAAAAAAAAAATATATATATATATATATATATATATATATATATATATATATATATACGGAAGCTCAAAGAGGCCTTGCGTTATTTTTTTTCTGTCTCGTTTTCTCGTGATCTCGACATAACTAAGGTTGTTTTATCGTGATCACGACTTAATTTTCTCGTGATCTCGACATAACAAAAAGTTGTTTTCTCGTGATCTCGACATAACAAAAAGTTGTTTTTCCCTTTAATTTTCTATACAGTTTTTAATTGACCTACAAGGTATGAAGGACAATGAGAGATCCTTGGCAGAAAAGTACAATTTATTATATATAAATGTAAAGTTAGGCACCTTTCACATAGGCTAAATCAAACATATTACTAAACGCCAGGCAGCACATCACAAACACTTAATAAACGCGTTTTCATCAATATAGCAAGACTCGCTTTCTTCTGCACTCAACAGGCGTCAAGAACTGCAATATACGCGCACTCGGATCTAAATCGCGGCTGGCTTGACCGCAGTCATGCAGACGTCCCGGTCCATCAAGTTGGCTTGCAATGAAATTGACCAAACGTGCAGGGTCACTTTATTGTCTACGACAAAGTTGTAGACGTGATAGTCTTCTTCTAAGGTGTCTGACACTAATCTGGAAGTTGTCAATGACATCCAGTTCCCCGTCTGTCGCTCACTTCGACGTCGTGTCGAAGAAGCGACACTAGGGGTCTCTCTTGAGCGCCGAAAGATACCTCTGATCTATGAAAAAAGGCCAATGAGAGTTGGCGAACAGTATTTGCATACTCCGCCTCCGGATACGGATATAAAGGCGAGAGAAATACGCTCGTTCATTCAGTAATTTTCTTTGGAGCCGATGGTCGTGTGTATGCAGTCAGCTGCGAGTAACACAACTGATCCTGCTTCTGATCCTCTGACGCTCTGCTTTGCTGTTGGATTTACGGCGCACTACAGCAGCTTTTCTCTTCACTGCCGGCGTGCAGTTTGCCCCTGGGCGCTTCGACAGCGCAGAGTTAAAAGAGTTGAAAGAGTTGAAAGAGTGATTCTCTCCGTAAAAGAGTTTATTTCTCTGAAAGAGCATTACACAGCGGCGTTGAACGTCCTTTTCAGGACGCGTCTTTATAAAGATGTAATTTCCGCCCCTGTGTAGTTTCTGGATGCGGTGATTTCTCCCCACCTCTCTCGGTCATAAAACACTGTCTTGCATACCTGGGCTGCGATCACACGCAGGCAGCGTTTTATGAATGGTTCATGTTCTCAGTGCGAGAACATAGCCATGGCAACATTGCGGTCATGTGGCTTTCTTTTGTAATGAGAGAAAGCCGTTTCAGCCGCCCCCCGCGCCTCGCCTCCTTCCTACGGGATTGACGCAGGCGCCGCGGGCGATGAACACGATTTGGGGACAATGACGGGCTCTGTTTGCCGGGTAAACCCCCTCGAACCTCCCGCCTCCCCGGCACGCTTGTTTGCTTCCGTCTGAGCTCGGGATGAGCATTCTCTCCAATGGTTCATCTTCTCAGTGTGAGAACATGGCCGTTATAGCATTGCGGTCGCACGGCTTACTTTTGTAATGAGAGAAAGCCACTTCAGCCGCCCCCCGCGCTCCGCCTTCTTCCTACGGGATCGGCACAGGCGCCGCGGGCGATGAAGGCGATTTGGGGAATATGACGGGCTCTGTTCGCCGGGTAAACCCCATCGAACCGCCCGCCTCCCCGGCATGCTTGCTTGCCTCAGAATTGGATGACATCACCGCTGCATCGGAGAGCGTTACAGCGGCATCGGATGCTGAACGCTCGCCTGGGCCGCCACCTTCGGGTCTGCCGCCCAGCCTGAGCCTGACGCACGGAGATCCGCTATGCTTTCCCGGGCTACTTGATCGGTCCCGCGGGCAGGTGCGCCGCTCACAGCCACGCCCCCCCCCCCCCCCGTTCCTTTCTTCCCGGACGTGCACGACAAGGCTTCTTCGCTCCTCCGCTCTCACTACCCTCGCGGTGGAACGGTCCCAAACCGCTTCCACTCTGCACGCCACGGCCCTTCCTGCAACCAACGCCAGGCCAAGGCACTTCAAAACTTGCACCTTGGGTAGTCATGTTCTTGATGTGCTGCAGGAACTGCGCTGGATGACCAACCGTGCCCCCGGGCCACAGAGGTCAGAAGTGCCGGCACTCGAACAGGCGATGGCCACCCCTTGTGGTCCAGAAACGCACCTGTGGACTGGACCTGGTCGAAATGCGGGAGGCAGACAAGGCACACCTTCTCCCACACCCCCGTCTCCCAGCTCCGTCCATTCGGCACCACCGTTGACGACTCTGCCCTGCAGTCCTCAGCGGTGAGGCAGACGGAGGCCACTGCACATCCTGCCCCGCCGCAAGCCTGCCGCCATGAGCCATGCCCCGTCTGCTCGCCGACGGGCGTCCTCCTGCGGCTATGAAACACCCTGCTCCGCCTCAACCCGGGCCCAGCTCTCAGCCCCAGCGTCGAACACTCCGCAGGAAGCGGACGCCCCCGTCTCACGGACCCCCTCGAGGACCCGGAAGGCTCCCAGGCTGTCAGTAGACGTTCGACCCAGGGACCAAGATGTTAGCTCCGGAGGCTGGTAAGACCGCTCTGTCCCCGGTGGAGGGCCGGGAGGAGAATTTTTTCTTGTCGAATTAATTTTCACATTCTCATATTCTCTGTAATGAGCTATTTCCTTTTGTCTCTGGGTCACCTGGCCCGCAAATGCCGTTCTCACGGCACTTTGCCCCCAGATATCAACAGTCCTGGCCCCCTGGACACGGACCACCCGTCTTCAGCCCCACAACTGTTCCCCGGCCGGCCGGTTCCGACGAGTCCAGAGGATGCCTACCCAGGACCTCCTCCTCAGTCGCTAACCCGCCCCCTGCTGGGTGTGCGGAGCAAGGTAAGTGCTTGAGTCTCTTCTCAGCACCTCAGCCGCGGGTCGCCCTGTCGCCGCCCAACGCTGCCCTACCTGCTCCGCCCCGCTGCGAAGCCCCGCCTGGTACGTCAAAATTAATCGTCCCTTTGGTGCCCCTAGCGCAGAGGTTGGACGCGTGGCTTTCACTTCCCAACCCGTCTCGCTGGCTGGCCCGGACCATCCGACTCGGTTACGCAATTCAGTTTGCCAGGCCCCCGCCCCCCTTCATGGGCGTCCGCTTTTCCGCAGTACACGGCGAACACGCCCACTCCCTGCGCGCGGAAATCGCAACTCTTATGGCCAAAGACGCGATAGAGCCTGTCCCTCCAACCGAGATGAAGAAGGGTTTCTACAGCCCTTACTTCATCCTACCCAAGAAAAGCGGCGGCTTATGACCAATCTTGGACCAGCGAGTTCTCAACCGAGCGTTGCACAAACTCCCGTTCAAAATGCTCACGCTTAACCTGCGTCCGGCATCTAGATTGGTTCGCAGCGGTAGACCTGAAGGACGCATACTTCCATGTCTCCATCCTGCCCCGACACCGCCCCTACCTGCGGTTTGCGTTCGGGGACCAGGCATATCAGTACAAAGTCCTCCCCTTCGGCCTGTCTCTGTCCCCTCGCGTCTTCACGAAAGTCGCAGAGGCAGCTCTTGCCCCGCTCCGAGAAGCCGGCATCCGCATACTCAACTACCTCGACGACTGGCTCATCCTGGCCCACTCGCGAGAGTTACTATGCGCCCACAGAGACCAGGTGCTCAGGCACCTCAGCCGTCTGGGGCTTCAAGTCAACTGGGAAAAGAGCCAGCTCACTCCAGTTCAGAGCATCTATTTTCTCGGGATGGAGTTAGACTCGGTCTCAATGTCGGCACGTCTCACCAACGAGCGTGCCCAGTCAGTGTTGAACTGCCTCACCGCCTTCAGGCCAGGCACAGCGGTCCCCTTAAAACTTTTCCAGAGGCTCCTGGGGCATATGGCATCCTCCGCGGCGGTCGCGCCGCTGGGATTGATGCATATGAGACCGCTCCAACACTGACTCCAGACCCGAGTCCCGAGACGAGCATGGCGCCACGGCACGCACCGGATAACAATCACCCCCGCCTGCCGTCAGACATTCAACCCCTGGACAGACCCCTGTTTCTTATGGGCTGGAGTGCCCCTACAGCAGGTGTCCAGACGCGTCCTGGTCACGACCGACGCCTCCAGATTGGGTTGGAGCGCCGTTTGCAACGGGCACGCAGCCTCAGGCCGTTGGAAAGGGGCCCAGCTGCGTTGGCACATCAACTGCCTCGAGTTGTTGACCGTCCTTTTGGCCCTGCGGAAGTTTCTCCCATTAATTCGGGACGAACATATCCTAGTCAGGTCGGACAGCACCACTGCGGTCACGTACATAAATCGCCAAGGCGGCGTACGCTCCCGTCACATGTCACAACTCGCCCGTCGTCTCCTCCTTTGGAGCCAGCACCGACTCAAGTCGCTGCGTGCCACTCACATCCCCGGCAACCTCAAAGTGATAGCGGACGCGCTGTCATGACAACGCTTGCCTGGCGGAGAGTGGAGGCTTCACCCCCACTCGGTTTAGCTGATTTGGGAACGGTTCGGCAAGGCCCAGGTAGACCCCTCTGCCTCCCGAGAGACCTCCCACTGCCCGCTCTGGTACGCCCGTTCAGAGGCTCCCCTCGGGGCAGATGCACTGGCACACAGCTGGCCGGCTGGGCTGCTCAAGTACGCATTCCCCCAGTGAGCCTTCTTGCACAGGTTCTGTGCAAGGTCAGGGAGGACGAGGAGCAAGTCACTCTCGTGGGTCCTTACTGGCCCACTCGGGCCTGGTTCTTGGACCTTGTACTCCTTGCGACAGCCCCTCCCTGGCAAATTCCCCTGAGGAAGGACCTTCTTTCTCAGGGACGGGGCACGCTCTGGCATCCGCACCCAGACCTTTGGAACCTCCACGTCTGGCCCCCGAACGGGATGCGGAAGATCTAGCTGGTCTACCACCCACGATCGTAGCCACGTTCAACCAAGCCAGAGCCCCTTCTACCAGGCAACTCTACGCCCTGAAATGGTGTCTGTTCGTGAATTGGTGTTCTTCCCGGGCAGAAGACCCACAGAGGTGCGCAGTTAGGTCTGTGCTCCTGTTCCTACAGGAGAGGTTGGGGGGGAGGCTGTCCCCATCCACCTTGAAGGTGTATGTTGCCACTATCGCAGCTCACCACGACCCAGTAGACAGCAAGTATCTGGGTAAGCACGACTTAATCGTCAGGTTCCCAAGAGGTGCCCGGATGTTAAACCCCTCCCGGCCAAACTTGTTCCCCTCCTGGGATCTCTCGGTGGTCCTCGCCGGTCTTCAGAGATCCCCCCCCCCCCCCCGAGTTGCTAGAATCAGTTGGCTCAGGGCCCTCTCCTGAAAAGACGGCCCTGCTGATCGCGCTCACTTCCATCAAAAGGGTCGGGGACCTGCAAGCGTTCCCTACTAACGACACTTGCCTGGAGCTCGGTCCGGCAGATACTCATGTGATCCTAAGACCTCGACTGGGCTATGTGCCCATGGTTCCTACCACGCCCTCTGGAGATCAGGTAGTGAACCTACAAGCGCTGCCCCGGGAGGAGGCAGACCCAGCCCTCTCACTGTCGTGTCCGGTACGTGCCTTGCGTGCCTACCTGGAACGCACCCAGAGCTTCAGGCGCTCTGAGCAGCTCTTTGTCTGCTTTGGAGGACAGCAGAAAGGGAACGCTGTCTCCAAACAGAGGTGTCTCACTGGGTGGTGGATGCCATTCAGTTGGCCTATCACACCCAGGCCATGCCCCCCCCTTTTTTGCGGGTTCGAGCCCACTCTACTAGGAGCGTGGCATCCTCATGGGCACTGGCTAGGGGCACCTCCCCAGCAGACATTTGCAGAGCTGCGGGCTGGGCAGAACCTAACACCTTTACGATCTCAGGGTTGAGTCAGTCTCGTCCCGTGTTCTCTCAGGTCCGAGCACGTAGAACTCGGTACACGTCGACGATCTGACCGGGTGAACCGCTTGTTCCAGCGCCGTTTCCCTCTGCCAAGGCAAAACAGTGCGCTTTTGTCCCAGAGAACCTAGGTCCCTGGTTGATTCCTCCCTAGCCCTTCGGGCCCGCAGCAGTTCAGCGGAGGAACGTGCTGGTCCAGTCCACTACGGGTACCTCCGGCTACCCCTACTGGAATAGGTGCTCCACAGATCAGGCCTCCTACGGGACTCCTCCTGTGTGTATTTCCGCGGTACGGTCACATTACGAGCTGACCCGCGTCTCCCTTAGTCAGTCCTTCGCTGCCCTCCGGTCGCCGTGTTGTAGCAACTCCCCCCTCCTCGAGGTTGGATCTACCACCGCGCCATTTCCTCCCACATGCCCAAAGTGGCCATGTGATGTATTTTGCCACCTTTACCTCCCCTGCTGGGCGGGTGTGGCCTCCGCAGGGTCTTTTCCCCCTGAAAGAATAGGAATAAGACCCCCTTCCCTCGATGCGGTAAGGGCCCCGTCTGCTCTTGCTCTATGCCGAGAAAACATAGAGAGAAAAGAGGCCCAGCCAGGCTTGGCCCGTTCCCTAGTTGGGAGCGTCACCTTGTTCCCCCCTGGGTAACCAAAAGGATGCTGATGCTTTTTCGGGGCATTGGGGAAGAGTACGTGCAGCCTGAACACAGTTGGTCGCTTGTGCACGTGCAAATACCTGCCCGCTTCTGTGTCAGCAGTACACGTACACGGCTCAGCGCATGGCGAGTTTTGAAGTGGACCCCTAGTGTCACTTCTTCGACACGATGTCGAAGTGAGCGACAGACGGGGAACGTCTCGGTTACGTACAGTATGTAACCTCCGTTCCCTGATGGAGGGAACGAGACGTCGTGTCTTCCCGGCCACGTCGCTGAGCCGAGCTGCTGAGGTGCCCGGTACACTCCCGGCTCCTCAGAAAAATCCTGAACGAACGAGCGTATTTCTCTCGCCTTTATATCCGTATCCGGAGGCGGAGTATGCAAATACTGTTCGCCAACTCTCATTGGCCTTTTTTCATAGATCAGAGGTATCTTTCGGCGCTCAAGAGAGACCCCTAGTGTCGCTTCTTCGACACGACGTCTCGTTCCCTCCATCAGGGAACGGAGGTTACATACGTAACCAAGACGATATCCTTATTGAAAACAACTTTTTGTTTTGTCGAGATCTCGACAAAAATCAAGTCATGATCACGAGAAAACAACTTTTTGTTATGTCGAGATCACGAGAAAACAACTTTTTGTTATGTCGAGATCACGAGAAAATTAAGTCGTGATCACGAGAAAACAACTTTTTGTTATGTCGAGATCACGAGAAAATTAAGTCGTGATCATGAGAAAACAACCTAGTTATGTCGAGATCAAGAGAAAATTAAGTCGTGATCACGAGAAAACAACCTAGTTATGTCGAGATCACGAGAAAACGAGACAGAAAAAAATAATAACGCAAGGCCTCTTTGAGCTTCCGTATATATATATATATATATATATATATATATATATATATATATATATATATATATATATATATATTCTGAACTACTAATTTCAATTGTATTAAAAAAAATGTTTTTTAAAGGTGCACTAAGTAACTTTTGTCTTTGTGTCATCTTGGGCTTACACTGACACATAGCGGTTTGGATGTCGCAACATTTAAAATCAATAGTTTTCAGTTTCAGATGAGATTGTACAAATTTCGTATTCACAGTCAGACATGATTACTTTAATCAATGAGTGAAAGTGTCAAATAACAGGACGTTACTGAGATTAAGTGAGTAGTATTCAGCTGGTCATGTGATTCTAGCATGTACGGACCCTCTGCATGTAGAATAAAACAGCTTTTATAAGATTACTGCTATGACTGGAGTCTTCATTTTAATGCAAGTGCTCATGATTTCTTCATATATTGCAAAATTCCAATTCATGTCTTAAGGAGTTTATCTATTTTAATGAGGAAAAAATACTCTAATAGTCTATCCTCTAATGGATATCAAACAATTGCTAACACAACAAAGATTTAGCAAAAAACGAATACTTTTGTGTGGCACAATTATTGGAGTCGGTGTGGTTACTGAATTATTTTTATGCTGATGCGCAAGTTATGAAAGTCCAACTTGAAATAAAATAAGAACTATTAGTCTCACAAGCCTAAAGCACAAAATTAGACTAAATAACACAACTATCTCTGGAACTGTTACAGTTATGTCATGTACTTCAGACCTGTTACTGACTGCTTGTTCATATGAAAATATGTAGTTAAAACTGAAGAGTTTTGTTGTAATAAGTGGAATAAAATATAGTTAGAATAAATTATTGTGGCAGCGGGGGCGTGGTCAAGCGCCCGTCCGAAGGGAGAAAGCGGTAAGGGCGCTTGCACCTGAGTTAAATTATGTCTAACACCTGTCTCTAATTTCAGTGAGTATGGGGAGAGCGGCATAAAAGAGCACCAGTGCCCCCAGTCGAGAGAGAGAGCTTAATCAGCAGACATGTCTGCTGTCCTATGTGTTTGTTTTAAGTTCTTCATTAAATTATTATTTATGTTGATAAGCCGGTTTCTCGCCTCTTCCTTGCCCTTGAAAATGATCTTCTTTACAATTATTTTATTGCATTTATGCCTATAAAAGCAAACCTGGTCCTTTTACAAGATTTGTATAAAAATATTGTGTAATACTGTATGTGCTCTGTAGAAACAATTGTTGAAATAATCTCATCATTTGGCAACAAACTGTAGAGGGCAGTGAATACAATAAGAATCGCATCTATTGTTTCTAAATAATTCTACCTCAAAAGTGCTAAAAGAATCATTATAGGAATCGTTACTGGAACCGTAATTAAAAAGAGGAATCATAATCGTTAAAATCCTTATGATTCATTATCTATTCCGGCTTTAGGAGTAATTCTAGCTCAGTGTAACACCTTGATTTTTCTTCCGATTCTGTGGCAGTAGGGGGCAGTCAGCGCAACTAAATTACAGGCAACATGCCAAGTCAAACCAACGAGAGCAGGCAGTTCAGCCTTCCACAAATGACACGCTCCTGAGCTCAAAATCAGCTGGACGGAGTACAATAGAATGCATGGCTTATTACATATGTTTAACTTGACACAGCATCTTAAAACACAGCACTTATGACTAGAAATGCTGAACTAGTAGTGACGCAACTGTCTGACACCTGAATAAATAGAACATCAATTAAAAATAGCACAGATGGAAGTTATGTTCATTGATATGGAAATAAGCAATATTTGAATTTTAAAGCCCCCTTTTGTACTGTCTAAATGCTTTAATTGTCTGCTGCCACAAAATATACTCACCGGCCACTTTATTAGGTACACCTGTTAATGTTCACATCAACAATCAGAACGGGGAAAAAACTGTGATGTCTGTGATTTCTGAGCATGGCATGTTTATTGGTCCCAGACGGGATAGTTTGAGTATTTCTGTAACTGCTGATCTTCTGGGATTTTCACACTCAACATTCTCTAGAATTTACTCAGAATAGCACCAAAAAAAAAAAAAAAAAAAAAAACATCCACCAAATGGCAGTTCTGCAGATGGAAACACCTTGTAGATGTGAGAGGTCAACAGAGAATGGTCAGACTAGTTTGAGCTGACAGAAAGGTTACAGTAACTCGGATAACCACTCTGTACAATTGTAGTGAGCAGAATATCATCTCAGAATGCACAACACGTCGAACCTTGAGAAGGATGGGCTACAACAGCAGAAGATAATGTCGGGTTCCACTTCTGTCAGCCAAGAACATGAAACTGAGGCTATAGTGGGCCTACCATCTGTGTACCTCAGCAGAAATCCAGATTTGGCAGACCAGGCTATGTTTTTCCAATTGTCTACTGTCTAATTTTGGTGAGCCTGTGCCCACTGCAACCTCAGTTTCCTGTTCTAAACTGACAGTAGTGGTACCCGGAGGGCTCTTCTGCTGTTGTAGCCCATCCACCTCAATGTTCGACATGTTGTACATTCAGAAATGCTTTTCTGCATAGCACTGTTGTGTTGGGTTACTGAATTCACACACACTCAACATTGGCCCACGCTATCTTAGTTGTTATATCTTCTAAAACAAAACAATATGTAGCAATATAATGGTTTATAAAAGTTGCACCATGTAAGATTTTTTTGGTTAAAAATGAACAAATTGCAATTATTGATTGAGTACATAAACAATCAGTGTTCAAAACAATGTTCTTACCCTGATTCACTACGGTAAGCCTATAAAATATTTTTTGTAATTTGAGCTGTCGGGTTTGATTTGGCACGAAATTGCTGGCTTATGACGTACATCTTTGAGTCATTACATCATGTCTGTAAACACAGGAAAGAAGTATCGGCCATCACGTGTTCCGGCTGGAGAATCTCTGCTGTTCAGTTCAGTCAGTCACGCACACACGGCATTGCTGCAGTCTGGATGGATGTTTATCAGTTATTCGTTTGGTGAAGTTGTAAACCTTATATTATTGGATATATATACCCTATATTTCTTGGATATATTGTCAGGTAGGGTTGTTAAGCTAAATCACTTGTCATGATTGTATGAATCGAACATTACTCGTGTGATAACAGATCGGTACATATCTGCATTTTTACTGTGACATTTATTAATATTAATGACTTCTGAAATTGAATTCTTGTAACTGTTATATTGAATATTTTAGCATATTATGTTTAATAAAGTTTATTTTATCCCCATCATTATTGAATCATCATTTTATGTTTGTAGCTTACGGTGTGATTGTGTGCAATGCATAGACGTACTATTGTAGTATTACGGTTCACTTGCATTATCAACTGAAGCTGTACAATATGATATAAAATAATAAAGTCTTCCAATGAACTCGTATCAGCCATATCATGAGTTTTACCTCTTATATTGATAAGTGAAGTATAATACAAAAATATAAAGTAGATAAAACACTTGAATAATCAGATTAAAATGTACTGTTAACTGGTGGTGATTGTTCTCTATGTAAAAGCGCTTTGAGTTTAGTGTCAGAAAAGAGCTATAAGTGTAAAATTAATTTGTTAAAAATATGTAAATAGGAGTGTTTTTTTTTGTATCTCCATCAAAGAAAGTAATATTTCAGTTTTAAATGTTTAATTGTATAACACTATATCAACATGAAAATAGCACGTTATGAGTCCAGCTCTGAATATCTCCAGTTATGATCACACACAGGCAAAGCTCAAATCATCAGATTCATCTGCCAGAAAAGCAGTGCCGAAACATGACTTTATGTTTAGTGTTCTACTCCAAATTGCTTGCAATTTTAAGTTTCAACCACAGATGTCGCTAGAGAGCACAAAGTTTCATAGTGCAGCTTTAACATTTTCCAAACAAAGCCTTCCACAATTTTAAAACCAGATCTTTTGAATTGGGCAAGGAAAACTTTGTTTTATAATAAATCAAATAAATTCAAACTCAATATGAAGATAGAAATGCACTAAAATATCAACAATTGAAGTAACATTAAACATTTCCCAAAGTCTCAGTGGGAGTTTGACTAACTGAAAGAACTTGTCTCCACATAGGGTGCATATTCATTGTTATGGGCATTAAATATCTTTAAACTTGCATTGAAGATTCACGTCAGAACGTCAAGCGCTGCTTTGAATTCACCATATGCCTTACATAAGCTGAACAATACTTGATTTCTGTCACAAGTCCCAACTGGGCTTGTTTTGAACATCAAATAGTGCAAAGAGCTCCTTTCTCCATAATTTTATCACTGAAGGTGAAGCACTAAATATCATATTTATCATCATTTTAATTATTATTTACTAAATTATGTTTATGGTGGTGTGTGTGTGTGTGTGTGTGTGTGTAATAATAAATGCGATTAATTTAAAATAAAATATTAATTAGCATATCAAGCAAATGTAAAAGAAAAAAATTACTTAGGAAGTAAATAGAAAATGCTTACATTGAAAATGCTTAAACTGAAACATGTAAGTTTAAACAAATTGGCTTAATATTTGTTTAGTGTGTGTTCACACAAGGAAGCGCACTGTTTTTGCATTTGTGAGATTTAAGAGTGACTCTTTGTGAATGAGCTTCTCTCATGCACTTATAAACGTGCACTATTTCTTTAAGCACCGCCTTATGCTGACCATTTAAAAAAAAAAAGGCTTCATTTTTAAGGCCGTATTTGTGGAACATGCCTTCTTCAATTTCCACAATACTGTACTCTACGCCAAGAATGGAAAACCTTCAATGTGAATCCATGCTGTGAAAACCACAAAAGAGGCTTTTCTGCTCAGACAATGGCTTCTCTAACAAACAAGCTCAGTCCATGCCAGTACTCTGGTTTTAAAGCATATTCTGGTCTTTAACCGGTTGAAAGGAACGCAACACATCACCACAACTAATCACCAGCAGAACAGGCTGAATGCTGGGTTAGAAAAGCTTGGACTATGAACAATGTTTTTAAATGAATGGGCACGCAGGGTGACAACGCCAGCCATGTCATCACATGAAATGCTAATCTTCCCTCTTTTCCATGACAGTGAAATCCCTTTATTCATGAGGTGGTTCTATTGGTATTTTGACACATGTTAAAGCTCATAAGACTGTGTGCTGTGTTCTTATGGTAAACGGAGTATGACATGTCTCCATCTTTGATCACGCACACAAACAAAATAACTAGTCCTGTAAAAAGGTCTTATGAGGTCAGAAATTTCTGACAGTTTCCCTCTTGCTTGTGAAATGGGCAGGATGTGTGACATTGGCACCACTTGCTGATTGGTTGCAATTTTTCCTGTGATTTCAAATGAGAAACAGAGGCAATTGAAACTACTTTTACAGCAAACTCATGAAGACATGCTCAAGGAGAGAATTCTCAAGGATTGGGGGTTGGGGGGTGGGGGTTGGGGTACGATCTCAAAATGTGGCCTCCTCAGAAATTCCAAATGTCCCCTTAATTATTTCACTTTGGCAATGACTCTTGTCAGACAAACAGATAGTTCCACCAAAAACTCACACCATTGGTTGAGCCAATGTTGCTGCGTTGGGCTGGTCATGACACTCAACACAACAAACTGAGCAATTTTTTGATGCGACCTACAAATGTCCTATAGTTGACTCTGCATATTAAGCTTGGAAATGTACAAGTATTTTAACACCCAAATTATGCCATTATTAATTACATTACTTTAAAATGCTAACTAAACTTATTTCAGCTATGAAATGTACACTGATGAGCCAAAACATTATGACCACTGAGAGGTGAAGCAAATAACATGGATCATCTCCTAACAAGGCCACATGTCAAGGTCTGGGTAGATTAGATGATAAGCAAACAATCAGTTCTCATAGTCAAAGTGTTGAATGCAGGAGAAATGGGCAGGAGTAAAAACTTTGACAAGGGCCAAAATGTTATAGCCAGAAAACTGGGTCAGATCATCTCTGAAATGGCAAGGCTTGTAGGGTGCTCCCAGTCAGCAGTGGTTAGTACCTAGAGACAGTAGTCCAAGGAGTGACAAACCACAATCCGGCGACAGTGTATTGTGTGCCCAAGGTTCATCGATGCATGAGTGCAACAAAGGCTATCCTGTCTGGTCCGAACAGACAGAATCTGGAATGTGTCACAACACACAGTGCATTGCACCCGGCTGCATATGGGGCTGCATAGCCGCAGACTGGTTAGAGTGCTCATGATGACCCCTGTCCACTATCAAAAGTGCCTACACTGGGCAAGCGAGCATAAGAACTGGAGCTTGGAGCAGTGGAAGAAGGTTGTCTGGTCCAGTAAGTCCCATTTTCTTTTACATCAAGTGGACAGCTGTGTATGTGTGTGCCATTTACCTGGAGAAGTGATAGCAAGACGACAAGCCGGTGGAGAGAGTGTGATGCTCCGGCAATGTTGTCTGGGAAACCCTGGTTCCAGCCATTCATGTGGACATCATTTTGACACGTGCCACCTACCTAAACATAGTTTCAGACCAGGTACACCCCTTCATGGCAACGGTATTCCCTGATGGCAGTGGCCTCTTTCAGCAGGATAATGTGCCCTTCCACACTGCACACATTGTTCGGGAATGGTTTAAGGAACATGAGGAAGAGTTAAAGGTGTTGCCCTGGCCTCCAATTTCCCCAATTCTCAATCTAATTAGGCAACTTTGGGAGGTGCTGGACCAACAAGTCTGATCCACCGTGGCTACACTTTGTAACTTAGAGGACTTGAAGGATCTGCTGATAATGTATTGGTGCCAGATACCACAGGACACATTCAGGGGTCTTGTAGAGTCCATACTTCAGAGGGTCGGCACTGATTTGGGAGGCATGCGGAGGACCAAACAGCATTAGGCAGGTGGTCAAAATGTTTTGGCTCATTGGTGTACTTAATCATTTATCCATCTGTGACTTCAGTTAAAGTTTTAAATTACATTTTGTGACCTACATCATACCATAAGATTATTACAGTATATATAGTTTAGTTTTGCTGGCAAAGTAAATGTATAGTATAATTTCATACTACATTTATAGGTTACCTACCATAACATTAAACTACATATCGGTGCATCTCTAATCACAATATTATCATACTGCAACCTAGATATCACCATACAGTAATACTGTATACTCGCCAGGTCCCTGCAGGTTCTAATCTAACCTAAAACGACATTTCTTTTTCAGACGTACAGAGAGAGTCTCTTGGGAGGACAGCAGGAAATTCCTCCAGCTCAATAATCTCAGTGTGATCAGTCTAGACTGGGCAGAGAAGTGCAGCAGCCCATCCTGGCTGGACCAGTCGGCTCCATCAGACCCCGCACCCACTGCCCTTTCAGCCCAGGGTTCAAGGGGGTGGGGGGTTGGAGTTTGTGAGGGCTTGTGTCAGTCTGGACGGGGTCTGATTTCAGGCCTTGAGCTAATGTATGGAAACATTTACTCACAAATGAGTATATACACAAACAAAGAGCATTTATGTTTACTGTATGTCTAAAGAACTGTTTGATGTCACTATCACACACACACACACACACACACACACTTACTGTTATGAATGAGGAGATGGCGCTGTAAGGAGAATGGGGTGCGGAACAGGGCTTTACACTCCTCACACTGGAACGGTCTCTCCTCGGAATGGGTCTACAGAAACAGACAGACAGGAATTCTGACATGATTCTATGAGACCAGGCTGTTTTAATTTAGTGTTGACTTTAATATCTATATAGATCAGAACCTTAATTTCTGTCCTTTTACCTCTCTCCCACACTCTTTCTGTTGTAAGCTCTGGGGGGGTTTGGGGGTTAATGTTATCTGCAGGGTGTAGAGTTTAGGGGTGGTATGGGGTCATTACAGGTTAGGGTTAGGCTAAAGGTTTAGAATAGGTTCCACAGTGGCTGATTGGGATGAAGATCTCCATTAAGATAACATCTCAGCAGTTTCTTTGTATAAAAATCTGTCTGATCAATTTATCGGTCTCTCCATTCATCAAACCATCTGTTTTTCCTGTCTGATTCTAGACTGGGACAGCAGAATCACAGAATTCAGGCCTCTCAGGACGTCAAGAACTATCTTAAATCAGAGCGCATCAGACTCCAGTACCTTCTTATGGTTCTTGTAGACATTCCGATGGGCGAACTCTTTCCAGCACAGCTTACACTTGTATGGTTTGTCTTCACTGTGGATGATCTTATGGGCTGTGGCCTGATCCAGACGCTTGAAACTTCGGCTGCAGATCTCACAGGTGTATGGACGCTTTTCTACACGCACAGAAACACTCATTTATCTTGGTGTTATTATATTATCAGTATAATTTCAAGACAGTTTTGAATTGAACAATTCAGACAGTTTTGAATGTATTAAATGTATGTGTGTGTGTGGTTATGAGAGTGTGTTTTACCAGAGTGTGTGATCATGTGTCGCTTCAGTTGATTCGTGGAGATGAACTTTTTATTGCAGGCAGTACAGTCAAATATCTCATGAACCTAAAAACATACAGAAAATTGTAGAATATTTAGAAAAAATAACACAATATAGTGTCAAATACTGCTATTCACACATGGAAAATATGCAAAAACTACATTTGCAGGCCTTTTTCTAAGCACTTAACTATTCAGTGTCATAAACTGTGTTGAGTAACCACAAAGCAAAGAACACTGACAGAAAAACAGAAAAACAGAATGGAAAGCCCAGCAGAGTTTAAGAGCGTAATGACCAGAACACATTTCTGCTATTTTAATGGACCGTTGAGGGTGATTGTTGAACTCTTGGGTGGGATTCGGTTGACTGTTCTTGCTCTGTAACCTTGAAAGTATCTTTAACCCAGCTCACAAGAGGACAACACACAGATATACACACACTAATACACGGACAGACACATGGAAATGCAATAAAATATCCAAGTGGTTTTGCTAAATACAATTGTGCTCAATGGGAACACTTCTGTCAGATTTCTCAGAGGGAATCAAGAGGTACAAATTACAGTGAATTCTATCCAGTCAGTTTCCAGTGAAAATTACAAATGGACAATAATAAAACTCTCAAATTTTCTCTTAGGTGTCATGGGATGTTATGTAAATCCAATGTTGAGGAAGCTACTTTGAAACTCTATCTTGCCACAACTAATAATTTAAAGAAGTTAAACTGTAGTCAGGCTGTAGCTTTGTAGCTCATTTTAAGTTATTAGTGGCTAAGACAGGTAAATACTAGGGATGTCCCGATACCATATTTTGGAGAATGAGTATCAATACTTCCTTTTTGGTACTCGCCGATACTATACCTTTTTTATTTTTTCTGTTATTTAACAGAACAGTTAATTATTTAACTGTTTTACATTTAAACTGAGCTTTTATTTTGGCAGAAGCTTTTTCTTTGGAGTGAAGCCCTTTCTGTGTCTGTGTGTTTTTGACAGTAGCTTCTCAGCTCTGGAAAAGCCGGTAGCTACGTGACTCAGTGTGATTATTAAACTGCAAAAGGCTACAATTTAATGAAATAAATATGTAGTTTGTATGTGCGGTGTGCTACATAGTGGATTAGCACTCTGCTTGTTGTCATCTGCTACAAACAGAGCGACCATTGCCATGATGGTGTTCCCTTTCGATTCAGTTCACGGCACATTGCTGTAAGCACTATGGGGAGTGTCCTTCTACATGACCTTGCTGAAACTTTTATTCAATCACGTCAATCCTCTGATTGCCAATGGTGTCTGAGCTCGCCCCTTGAGGTGCACAGTTGGCCTATATAAGCGGGTGCTCTGTCACCATTTCATCAGACTGTTATTACTTCAAAACTGTGAACTCCTTCGTCTTAGAACCCTCTCTGCTTTGCCGTCGAGATACACTTACAACGGACAGAAATTTCCAGCAAGACGCAAACAGGACGACTCGTCGCCAGTGCTCAGCGCCTGCACCGAGAGACTTACTGCTCCCTTGTGTGTTCCGGTGAAGAGTTCTCCAGTTCTCTCTGTGAAAGGGTTCTTTGCTTCAGATGCTCGTGGTTGATCAACGCAGCCCTTCAGCAAAACTCCTACCTGCTTCTCACAACGCCCCGGCTGGATTTACTATATTCTTTACACACACATACATACATATACACATATACACACACACACACACACACACACACACACACACACACACACACACACATATATATATATATATATATATATATATATATATATACACACATACATACATATACACATATACACACACAAATATATATATAGTACTGTGCAAACGTTTGAGGCACTTGTGAAAAAAATTTGCATAGTGTGGATGTCTTCAAAAATTATGCCATAAATAGTTTTCATTTATCAATAAATGTCCTACAAAGTCCAGTAAACATTAAAAAGAAAATCTAAATCAATATTTGGTATGACCACCTTTGCTTTCAAAACAGCCCCAATTCTCCTAGGTACACCTGGACAGGTTCTTGGTTATTAGCAGATAGGATTTTCCAAGCTTCTTGTAGAATTTGCCACAGTTCTTCTATCTATTTCGGCTGTCTCAATTGCTTCAATCTCTTTATCTAATCCCAGACTGACACAATGTTCAGTGGGGGTCTCTGTGGGTGCCATGCCATCTGTAGCAGGGCTTCCAATTCTTCTATTCTATTTGCAAAAGTCATGTTTAGGAGGCTAAAATTTATATTTCACAGTACTGCACAGTATATTTGCACAGTACTGTATATATACCCAATATTAACTATAGAGCTGCTTGCATGATAAACGTCTTTTTAAAGATGTCTGTGGTGATCGGGGGTATGGTCGTGTGTCTGTCTGCAGGAGAGAGAGAGCGGTAAGGCTCGTCACCTGGGTTATCATTATCTCTAACACCTGTTCCTTGCTGTAGTAAAAGGATCACAAGGTGTCAGAGTGGCAGAGAGTGACCAGCGAGAGACTGTGTGTGCTCAATAGGAGTCTTTACTCATTTGTGTGTGTGACTACTTGGCCACTGAGTGACTTTTTGTTTAAGTTTTATCAACGATGCTAAAGAGTATTAAAAACACTCATGTTGATAGTTTGCTGCCTCCTGACTCCTTCATTGCCCAGATAACGAACCTTTCACAATGTTGTTCCGCAAGTGTTCCCTATGCAAGCAGCACATCCCACCACCTGATGAGTACGAGAGCAGTGTTCACTGCCTGGGCCCCGCCAACGCACAAGCCGCTCTCATGGAGACAGACTGCCCTAACTGCAAGGGCATGAACCTTCGGACATTGTGCTCTAGGATTAACCTTGTTCTAAGGGAAGATCCAGCCTCTCGTACCCTTCCACCCGCCTCTTTTTTGTTAAGTCCCGAGGGACCAAATGAGGAGACAAGGTGGGGCAGTGAGGTTGAGCTGGAAGAATTAAAACGGGATCTCGTGCTGGTGCAAGCCCTGCGAGCCCCCCAAACTTCCGATCTAACATCCTCGCCTTTGCAATATCATCATGCATGAGCTCTGGCCCTCTTTTGGAGCACAAAACCTAAAAAAAAAACAGAAAGATGGGGGCTTCAGCCCATTCTAGATCTAAGACGCTTCAATCGCACATTCAAAATGTTAACTCAGAAACAAATATTATAGTGCTGTTTGCATTAATAGATCTGAAGGATGTGTACTATCATAAACACATTGCACTGTGTCACAGGCAGTATTTTGAGATTTGTGTTTGAAGTTTTTGGCTCCCTGCACGTTCACGAAATGTATTGATGTGGTGCTTGCCCCATTGAAAATTAATGGTGTGTGTGTTTTGAATTAACTCGACAATTGGTTATTACTAACCCAATCAGAGGTACTACTGAGTGAACAAAGAGAATTGCTGCTTTGCCATCTGAAAAATCAATTGGGTGAAAAGTACACTTTTTCCAAGCCAGCAAATCTCCTTTTTAGGAGTTTGTCTCAATTCTGTGACCATGCATGTGCACCTCACAAATGAGTGCATACAGACCATTCTTCTGTGTCTGTCTCAGTTCAAACTGGGGAAAACATTGCCACTGAAGTCATTTCAGAGAATGCTGGGATTTATGGCGGCAGGATCCACCGTCATACCGTAGTGGCGTACATAAATCACCAGGGCGATCTTATCACTTAAATGGCAAGTGTTTGCAAATTGGTGCTCTTCAAGTAGTAAAGATCCGGTGAATTGCCCCTTGATTTTGACATTCCTTCAAGAGTGGCAGGACGCTGGTCTTTCTCCGTCAACACTCAAGGTTTATGTTGTGACTATCTCAGCATACTACGCCCTAGAGGCTGGCTCTTCAATAGGCAAAAATAATCTAGTCCTAAAGTTCCTTAGGAGAGTGAGGCATTCGAACCCCCCTTGCCGATCTGGGACTTAAATCTGGTGCTGGAGGCACTCACAAACTCCTCGTTCAAATCAATTGGAATCTGTTGAGCTGCGGGTGCTTTCCTTAAAAACCACACTCATTTAAACGGGTGGGTGACATGCAGGCATAAAAAATAATACAAATAAGTTATTCTGTCAGTCGATTAAAAGAATTAATCCTGATTAATTGCATTATTTTTCATTGTTAATTGTAGATGTTGAAAGTGCTGAAATGTGGCTCTAAAGATACTTCTTTTCCAGTAAAAATGCATTTATTTCCTTCTTAGGAAAGAAAACAAAACAATATGTAACAATATAACGCTTTAATAACCTTTTCCAAACAAAGCCTTTCACAGTATAAAGATAAAAATGCACTTAAATAGCACCAATTCAAGTAACATTAAACATTTCGCAAAGTCTAAATGTAGTACCCACTTAGGTTGAGCATTCATTGCAATGGGCATTTAATCTCTTAAACTTTCATCCTCGACAATAATTATCAGCCAATTGTGGCTATCCACTTTTCTATAGAAATCGTTAACCCATGTTCATGATTCGCAATCAGGGCATCAGCGCCAGTGTCAAGCGCTGCTTTGAACTCCACATGAAAAGCGCTTGCAGACAAAAATGTCTCATTCTGCGTTTTGGTGATAGTTAAGACTTGCCATGCTTCTGTGGTAATTACAATGTACATTTCTTAGGCTGAAAAATACTTGATTTCTTCCACAAGTTCTTTCTAGGCTTGTTTTGTACAAGAAATAGTGTTAAGAGCATGTTTCCCCATCACTTTATCACTGACACTAAATAATGTAACGACTCTGGGTGGACGCATCACAGAGGTTTTCTTCCAACCAGTGTTTATGCTGGTTTATGCTGTATTACTGTAATGTTAAATGTGTTAATCGTGATGAGACAAATTAACACATTAAAGGTGCAGTATGTAATAATTTTCATGCAATATTCACCTTTTTTGTGCCAAAGTGTGAACGGCTTGTAAAGTAACTTAAAAATTAGCCATTCCCAGGCTTCCTAGGTTGCCTATTATAACCTGTAGACTGATTTTGATACGAAGGGAGCGGGTCGGTTTTGCCAGGAAAATCCAAAGAATGTCACATTTATGTGCGCTCTCGAGAGCCTTGCCTCAGTGCTTCTCTTCCGCTATTCAACAGCAACAACAAACTGCAACACTAGGTAATGTTATCTTAGAGATGGAATCCAGCAAACGTTCGGCTACCAGTACAACACTGACTCCTACGCAAACACTGAGTAACCCAAAAAAACTAAAAACATTTCTCTACTGAATCCCGTCTGGCTAAGCGGGAACATGATCGTGGTCAAGCAAAAACTAAAGTGAACATCGGAAGGGCATTTGATTCATGGAGGGACCTTCGTTCGGTTTTGGGAATCAAAAACAACCCTGAATTGCTGTTCTTCTTATTAGACAGGTAAACTTACCTAACTGCAAAGCATGTGAAATATAGTGCAATCTGTGTAATCAATGTTCAAGATAATGCAAAAAGACCCATTCATTAGTGTAACGTAACTTGGTTATACAGAAAATATACATTCTATTATTATAAATCAATAGCGCATCGAGTTGCGATGGAATCACATCAATACTGAATTTTTTCAACATATTCATTATGTTCAGTCTATTTTATAAACAGCTACTGTCATCATCCACCAAATTTAGCTAACAGCTATTGATAAAGCTGACTAGCTATCTAACGTTGACATTGACTGTATTTATACGATAGCCTATGTATCATGAAAAGAAACGTGATTACTTCAAACTACAGTCTCGCATAGTCAGACCTATATCCACACTTTGTTTTAGCCCTGTTCCAGCACTGGAGAGTCAGATATAATATACAGTCTCTAAGTTTGTAGTAAAACAATCATAACTGTGTAATTTTAATTATGCTACCTCATCTGTAAGCATGGTGCCTGTGGATCATGTTCAGTCTCTTTGTACGTTACGTCATTGTTTTGGCTGATGCTCACTCGCTTGCGTATCTATGGAGTGTGCAGTTCACTTAACGGCCACAGATGTCATTAATAATATCTTGGGTTACTTAACTGTAACCCCTGTTCCCTGATAAAAGCAGAACGAGATGCTGTGCTTATTTAGCGCTTTTGGGAATGTCTTTAGGAGTGACCAACTGTGAATATGTGTGCAACACGTCAATGAAATTGACAAAATTTATAGCCTCGCCGATGACATCATCAGGATGCACCGGTAAAGGGGCTATAAATAGACCTATAAACAGGTGCATCGTCAGCTATTTTGTCTAAAGAGCAGTACTGGGGCATCTTCAGTACGGCAATGAAGTGCAGCATCTCGTTCCACTTTTATCAGGGAACAGGGGATACAGTTAAGTAACCCAAGACGTTCCCTATCAAAAAGCTACACTTTGATGCTGTGCTGATATAGCGCTTTGGGAACGAGAATACCCACGCCGCCACACTGTGGATGTCCGGACCACTTGCAGCTGTGTAATTGTGCTCACAAGAGCGCAAGAGGTCTCAGACATGAGCTTGTGATGTAGACTCAAGGACATAAGAGCCCGGAGTAGCATGAACACCCAAACTATAGAATCTTATGAATGTATGCGGAAGAGGACCAGCCCGCCGCATTACAAACATGTTGCAGAGGGACACCTCTGGCCAAAGGAGAGACATTATCTCCGAGAACCATACCCTGTTTGGCCAACGTGGCGCTATCAGTAAGAGGCAAGACCCTTGCTTTGCCACCGAAAGCGAACATCAGGAACTTCCTGTGTTGTGGCAAAATTTCTATATGGAAATATGCGTCCATGAGATCGATCGTGACCAACCAATTGTGCTGTTGGATTTGAGACATAACCGTCTTGACAGTTAGCATCTTGAACTTGAACGTCTTGACAGAGCGATTCAAGCCTTGAAGGTCTAAAATCGGACGCGCACCCCCCCCCCCCCCCCCTCTTGGGAACCAGGAAGTATCTGCAGTAGTAACTTGACACTTTCTCTGGAAGTGGAACATGTTCTATGGCCCCTTTGACCAAGAGATTTTGCAGTTCTTTACACAGTAGACATACTTGTTCCGGTTTCACGGTAGTGGAGACCACGTCGTTGAAACGTGGAGGACGCCAATCAAATTTAATTCTGTTGCCTTTTTCTACTGTTCTTAGAACCCACATTGAAACACCTGGCAGTAGCTTCCACGCTGCCAGGTTCTCTGAGATGGGAATCAATTTTGACATTTCCTGTTGAGGGGATGTTGAGTATTTCGCATCCTGGACTAAGGCAGGAAGCAACGGAACACCCAAAATTTTGCTGGAAACCTCTAACTCCTGAAACACCAGAGGCAGCGGGAATGGAGAGGTTTCGTGGGGTATCGGGAAGCGCAAAACCGTCAGGGTTTTCTCTTTTTTAGAAATAACTGCCCTGAGGTCTTGCTTTGGGGGTTGCTGATGGCGATGAATAGGCCCCCAGTCTCTACGAGGGGGAGCACGATTCCCCATGCTTTAGACGCCATTCGCCGTCTAGAAGGACCGGGGAAGGGCTGGGTGGCTGTTGGCCCCTCCCCCTGAGTGTGGCGAGGAAGGAATTGCCTGAAGGCTTCCTCATGACTCTTTGCCTCCTGGAACCTGGTGATAACCAAATTCATGGCATCACCAAATAAACCAGAAGGCAAACCGGGGTATCGAGGAGGAAAACTTTGGCCAATGGCGCGAGCCGTCTGCTTGGTCGTGCAGAGCCTCTTCGTCA